>OX401976.1:11991570-14495640 GCA_947859335.1 Tortricodes alternella
GTAAGCCATGCAAATATATTGACTGTGACTGTATTTATATTTATTAAAACTATATTTTTTGTCTGCGTGAATAAAATTATATACTCTTTTTTTTTCTCTTTATACCAGAACAATGTCACTCCTAAATGGTAATTAAACTGTCAAACAGAACAAACAGTATGTTGCATAACTCATTTACCAATTTATTTATTAACTTTATTAGAAGTTTTGAGAAACGATTCAGGTCACTATATGACATCATATTATATGTGAAATAAAACAGGACATGATTTTTCATGGCACTAATAAGCAAGTACTAAATACGTCTTCCATGGGACTTTATACGAATTATTAGCCAGTGGTAACTTCGACACATTATAACAAACCCGCCTGTTTTTATATGAGCCATCCAGCGAAGTTAGTATTATTTTAATTGTAACGCCTTTAAATTCCAAAGTGCATGTGTTTAAAGAGAAGGTTAGAATCCAAGATCCCAGGCCCACCAGACGTCACTTATTTTCTGATGAACAAAATGTATAAGATTGAGTAGTGTTAGTATGTACCTGCTATGATCGTTCCCAATTTTAATGCATAATGCCTTCTCGCTCGTACTCACAGCGGCATTAAAATTGGGTAGAAATCCTTTGTTAGAATTTAAGTGAGGTGAGTAGCGTTTTTACGTACCTTGATTACCTGATACCTGGAAAATGGCCATCTGGTCAAGCTAGCAGCGCCTCTATTCGGGAACGCTAAGTGATTCTGTAGCGATTTGTAAGCGAGATTTCTCATGCCACTCTTCCGCACGACGCGTAATGCGTAAGAGCGAGATACGAAATCTCACTCGCGAATCGCTACAGAATCACTTAGCGTTCCCGAATAGAGGCGCAGGTAGGCATACCATCATAGTACAGATACTAACACTACTCAGTATTCAATCTTACACATTTTGTTCATCAGAAAACAGTGACGTCTAGCGGCCTTGGGATCTTGCTCTATTACTATTTTGTGCTATTTGTAAACAAATTCACAAAATGTGCAATCAGAAATGCAACGTTGAAAAAGCATTCTTACTTCATACCGAAAATGGTACTAATTACTTGGCTATTTCCGATGATTTGCCAGCATTGCGGCATGCTTGGATGCCTCACTCATATTTCAGAAGGTAAGCATTATTACTGCACCGTTGGTACTTTCGTTTTATTCGCCAGCCCTGACGCTCCACGCTAAAACCGATTCCTTGTTACCTGATTTCTGCATTTCGAAAAAGCGTAAATATTTTTCTCTTGGGTGCTTTTGCAACATTGAAGAATTCCATGGACGTATCTCTGAATACTCAATTGTCACTACGATTGCTAAACTCTGGATGAGTGAGAAATGTAAACTCGTAAATAACTCTGCAATTGCTCAGACGAAAGATAATATAGGTTTAAACGTAATTAATTTTACAAAAAGTATTTTTATTGCATTATTATATATTTTTTTGAAAGCATATTGAAAGCAAAAAAGCGCGCAACACGACACTTTACTAAAAAAATGCAAAACTCATTGATATAATACGAAATGAAGGAATGGATTGAAGGCCGTCAATCCCGCTCCCTCTTTTTGTGTGTCTGATCAAAATTGAAACATATTTCGGTTTCTGGTAAAAGCTAAGTACATTCGGACTGTTTCTGTGTTTTTCTTTGGTAAGAGATTGCGCTAAGTGATCACATTTCGATATTAAACCATTTGCCGAAGGCCGGTGCCGACTACGTATTTCATTTTACTGAGTAGGTACCGCGTATTTTTGGAGATTGGGTTTTTGTTAGCGTTATCTCCCAATATTTTCTAGTGTCAATTTTCCTGTCAGGCTTTTGTGCGATTCTGTTATAATAGACAAGATAGAAAAGGGACGCGGGAATATTAGAAGATTTTATGTCTGATTTTGTTTAATGTACGTTTTTGATTATGATTATACACACATATTTGTGGATATGTTTTATCCATACAAATAAATAAAATCGAAGTGTCTGTGTAATTTCACAATCAGTACAAATATCCAAGTGGAAAATGTCATTTACATGATGCCTAAGCCTAAATTACGGTTTTTAGTATTTTTGCCTGTCAGTCTAAATGTTTGTTCCGAATAGGCTCTGAAACGCAACATGGATTTAAGTGAAACTTTCAGATATGGTCAAGAGTAATTTAACTATGATAATGGCATGGCATTCATTTTTGTTGATTTCCAAAGGATCGGAGATAATTATGACATACTGCTGTTTTTATAAAAAAATTATCCCATCCCACGCGAACAAACTAGCATTCACAGCTAGTTGAATCATAAAAACAGAAATAACGGATATAGACAATACCAATACATTAAACTGGGACCTTAATACATGTTTATACAATATAATAATCATTGGTCATCCTTAATCACTGGGTATCTAATAACCTACTAGTCGCTAGACATAAACCAGATGAACCATTTTCTTTATTTATAATAGAGCCTTTTTAACTAACGATATTGTTTAGGATATGTGGTACCATTTTGAGTTTACAAGACACTTCTCAAAAGTTCTTGGATCCTTTATACATTTCGAAATGAAATTAATAAATTGCCAGACTAATGCAATGCAAGAATCAATGGTTTACGCATATTGCAGTTAAATTGCAAACTTTTGTACATTTATTTATTACTCGTATTTAAATACAATTGGGGAATTCTTTGTTTCTGAGGATAATTTTTTTAGATAATTTAGTTTAATTTTCATTGAAATATTGATTACCACCATAACAATTAGTCTAATTAATCAATTGATCATTATAGAAATTAGTATGTAATTCATCCTTCGCCCCACCAAATAAATACATTAAATCATCCAACTCATGGGATATTTTGTTAAAAAGTAATTGAGTTAGTTAAGTTTTCATTTTAAATGATGTTTAATGTAAAATACAAGATGTAGGAAAACCAACAAATAAAGAACTACTTGAGGATTCACAACACAGGAAATTAGCCTGTATTTATTTTATGATGCATTAATGTTGCTCTGTGCAAGTTAAACGAACGTTCTGCCATATTCAGATAGAATGGAAACTTGCGAAAAGTTATCCGTGTGATGCAACTCAGTTTCTTTACTAATTAAGTTCATCAACGACGTTCAGCGTCAGTAATTCTGATGCTCACTGCTCGCTTTCAAAATTTTCTATTCGCATTATTCACTTTGAGTTCTGCCCGACGTCTGTGTAAGCAAAAACATCTCAGAAATGCTTTGAATGTCGATGTTTTTTGTTTGAGGTAAATAATTTAAACACTTGTGAAAACTTCGTACTCTTGATTAACGGGGCTCAATTAGGTGCTTTAAGTTAAACATCTACAACAGCCCTTTGTGTAATTGTTGCTGAGTGTTTATCAGATACGTACTTTGCAAAATTCTATATAAAATGGATAATTTGATACTTTTGCAAACTCGCAATCCAGTGTAAATCCGTTTTAAAATTTTTGTTTAGCAGAAAATATGTCAACAAAGTAAGATGGTGTTTTAATTTTTCAAAGTGCATTTTTTCAGAACGCACAAGACTTTGTAACAAGAATTTGAAGATATCTTAGACTCATAATACAATGCCTGAATTTATACTTGAAATTTGAGATTTTAAATATCACAATGTAGGTACTTTTTCAAACTGCAGTGCGGGCTCTGTAAATTCCATTTAGCTAAATAGCTTTCGAGGGAGATAAGAATCTAGCCATACAATGCTTCCTTGCTTCGAGTGGCAAACTAAGAAAATTGAAAAGAGAGTCGCCAAGTAAAACTGCAACGTCGATGGTCCGATTTCAGGGAACCTGAGATTTCGAATTACTAACGTCGTAAAATTCAAGCGGGTGGTAAATACTTTGAGTCTTTTGAAGGCCGGATAAACTTTTTGTGTGAGACAATCCCCTTGGTCGGGCAATCTTACTTTTAATAAGTATATAACGTTCCCGAGATGTACCTGTGAGAAGGGGATTTACATAATCATTACCATATCTGGCGCACTGGTACGCGTATTATGCCCGGGAGGTTAATAATGCTATTTTCTCGCCACGTTTTCACGTTGCTATTTCACGTTATCGACCCTCTTTATCTGCGTCGTCATTGTTACTAGCCACTCGCGGGACGAAACCTGCTTGCCACTCTAATATTCCATAGCCGCGGTTTAATAGCGATTTACTTAATCAACTTTTCTAACGCGTTTGATTCCTATATCGTCCTACATTATAAAGTGCTATACAATGGGTCCAATTCGAAACGGTGTCCGCTAAATTTAAGATTGCCTAAATTTAAAATAAGAAACGTCAAACTCGATTTTATATAGCTCCAAGGTTCAAAAGCGAGTCCAACGTTTCTTATTTCAAATTTAGCGACTTCTAAATTTAGCGAAAACACTTTCGAATTGGCCCCAATGCTTTAATATAAATAAGTGGAGTATTTTTGACACATTAGGAAATTCGGCACTGTGTTCAATTTTGAATAGGATAGTATAGCCGCTAAAGGTTGTGTAGAATCTGTCAAATAGAATAATGTAAGTGTTAACCGTGTTCGTAAGCACGACACGGACGTGTGTGACGGTGCGTGCCTCCTCGCATATGCGCGGAAGTCAACTCCACTCGTTTAGAGTCTCGTTGCGTCTCTCAAAAATAGATACCTAAGTAGGCGCTCATCCGGATCAGTACTTCAAATTACTTTTTGTATGCTGGAATGAATAGAGGGATTGAACCGATAAAATTGTTCCCATTGTCGGTAACGAGTATGTCACTTCCAGCCAAAATGTCAACTCGTATTTTAATTCCTAATGCGATTACTCACGATGCCGTGTCGTAAACCTTTGTTCTTATTGCCGAGTGGCATATTTTTTTCTGAAATTGCCGGTCTTTAGTAGCCATTGCACTGTTAGCGAAAGAAACAGTGTTAATTTGTAGTTATCTCGCACCCTACCTTCCACTCACCTTGTTTTCATACGTCAGCAATCGTTAATCAAACAAATATGATATAGTATCTAGAAGTAGAAGCTACCGATTCTACTCGCACAATAGCCGATAAATCTAAAGAGAGGAATTATTTCTGTTTCACTGTTTATGCGATATTCCAGGCGCTTGAGATAGCGACAGTTCGCAAACTGCTGATTGCGCGCTGTGCCACGATATACTAATAACAAAACTATTATACAAACTTTATTATGTTTTGACATAGTTATAAGAAAATAATAAGCCCGACTCGAAATCAGGCTTTGTCCTTTTAGCTGCGAAGGCAAGATTGGTATCTCGTCGGATAAAAACAAAATCTCGTAGAATTTTCACTTGGGCGGTTAAAAGCGCACTTTGTCACAGAAATAGGGAGTTTTTCAGTAGCACAGTTACCTTTATAAGGATTTAACGTCGCAGGAAACGGCCGTCTGAGTATACGAGCGTAGGGGCGCCCTCTCGCGGCTGATAACAGAATTATCCGAATGACGCCATCTGTCTTTTAAATGTGCACCTTAGTTTTGGACGCTATGGCGATAGCAATGAAGCAACCATTGCGAAGGTACGACTTAACAGAAAACAAGTACTTTTGTTTACCTGAAACATACTTAGGTCGTTAGATTTAGTATGCATTCTTTCTTTTAAAATGCAATTTTATATTTCAAAATATTTTAAAATAACAAGTATATCTACAAATTAAAACTTTTGTGAGACATTATGAATACTTGAAAAACACACGGCTTTACTTACGATTTACTGTCAGAAATAGTCCGACATGTTTCGAACTCGAATGGAGTCCTTCTTCAGGATTTGAGTGCGGTCGCGGTCAGAGCAACCCGCGCACTGCCCTCCGCGCATGAAGACATTGAGATAATTATGATATCTTTAAAACATAAAAAAGGGAAAATTATAATACAACACAAGTATTCTATAGCTTTTAACTCGCTTCGTCTGCATGGCAACGTATCTTTAAAATATATATACTTACTTACGTGATTTTATAAATTTTGATCTTAGTAATTTTCCAGTCCCTATTATAACCTTTTACGGTTCTGTTGTTTTAAAAAAGATGCAATTGACTTGGCTCTTTAGTAATTAACTTTCCGACAAAGCCTTTTAAATTTTGTTATGATAATCATCTTTACCTCATCTAATAGCAAAAGAATCGCGTGTTAAGCTCATATTATTAAGAGAGCACCGCCAAGGCGTTGCGGTTTAATATTTGTGTAACACTCCGTGTTGCAGTTTAAACCGCATAATGCATTAACTGATTACTACGGCGATCCGTCTTAATGCGTCGGACATGCTCCACCCAGCGCCTCATCCGTAGTACACAGATTTATTACGGTAATAGCCGTGACTAGAAGGAAGCCTCGCTAGGCACACGGAAGCGCATAAAAAACGTAGATCACTCAACCGCCAGAAACCACTCGCTTATTATCATCTAGACTAAATACATACATATTAAACGTTTTGTTATTGATTTTAAGTTAAAGATGTTTTCTACTTCGTAAATGATTTTTTAATCTTACTTCGTAGATGTGTGCAGGTTTCGTCATGATATATTAATTCTTCACCGACAAGCCCGGGGTAAATACTGAAATTCAGTTCACACTAAAGTTCCAAAAAACTCAGAGGGTTGAGTCATGGTTTTAACCCACTACCTAGAAGGGCGTGCCTCCGACCACAAGGATAACTATTTAATGGCTATTTCCGAAAATGTGATAAAATAATTATTTATAAAAAAGACTTGCTACAATTCTGCGTGGGGTACTGAAAAAACCGGAGTTCTGAGTCGGACTCGCGCACGAAGGGTTCCGTACCATTATCTATAAAAACGGCAAAACAAATCACGTTTGTTGTATTGGAGCCTCCTTAAATATTTTCTTTTTTCTGTTTTATTGTTTGTTTGTTGTTGTTTTTGTTATAGCCGCAACAGAAATACATCATCTGTGAAAATTTCAACTGTCTAACTATCACGGTTCATGAGATACAGCCTGGTGACAGACGGACGGGCGGACGGACGGACAGACGGACAGACGGACAGACGGACAGACGGACAGACGGACAGACGGACAGACGGACAGACGCACAGACGGACAGATGGACAGACGGACAGACGGACAGACGGACAGACGGACAGACGGACAAACGGACAGACGGACAGACGGACAGACGGACAGACGGACAGACGGACAGACGGACAGACGGACAGACGGACAGACGGACAGACGGACAGATGGACAGACGGAGAGCCGGACAGATGGACAGCGGAGCCTTAGTAATAGGGTCCCGTTTTTAACCTTTGGGTACGGAACCCTAATAAAAAGCAGCATACTTACTATATCCTTGAAAAAAGTAACTCGCATGCTGTTGTATTAGTTTACTATGACCTAGTACCAGCACGCAGTTGCTAGCTAAGTCGATTGGTACACAAAGTGTTAACACTTTGCTCTGATATTAGAAAAACGTCGACAAGGATATAATCTAACAATGCGTTCATGTTTTTCGTTTCTTTACAACATAATTTTACAATGGACTGCAAATTTTAATGGTTTTGTTTCAATTAGCCAAATCATTTAATAGTTAAAAGCAATATTGAGTTCTTGAATATAGTATACAGCTTGAAATTGAATATCCATCTTTAAGTACTGAATGCTGGGAACTAGAGCTTTAGGTTTTAAAGTGTTGTGGTACATTTATAACTCATAACTAACCGAGGTTCGGATTATGTGACCGAGAATTGAGATTTCTCAATTACTATAAAATTGATTTGCAACTGCTTATATCATTTTCATATTGGTTTAGGATTTCGTCGCTACTTTGAAAAAGCTCCTATCTTAAAATCATTCCATAGAAAACTCAACGAATTTTGACATATATTGACACAGAAAAAAAAATAGTTCTTGTACTTTTCTCAGGTCTGTGCGTTTAGCATGGCAAGTCACGCCTTGTGATTTGACAAGGCGCCTGGCGAAGTCTTAGGGGAAAGGTGCTGCAGCGAATTCCTTAGGGCCTGTGCACGCCACGTTTTTATCCTACAAAGCAGTGCGTATCGCGTCTATATCGCCATAAACGCGCGTCAACGGCGCGTTTAAAAAACGTGGTGTGCACAAGCCCTAAAAATTTTTGTCATAAAAATAAAAAAATAAATTTTCTTCGTTACTAAAATAATGGGGTTGATTATATTTACTTTTTAATGAAAATAAAATTTAATGCGATTTTGTTTTCTAATACTTTCTATAAAAGCGAATCCCTATTGATTGAATTATGTCATAACAATGACATAAGTAAGTATAGATTTAATACAAATATCAACCAATCTTGCCAATCACGCTTAAACCAGGGCCAAGTGTAAGAAGAAAGGGGGTTGCCTAGCAGTAGGACACAATTCATGCTGTATAAATAAATAATTTAGACAGGCATCTATTTTATTAAAATGGATTATATTACTGTTCAAGTCGAGTGTTTGGCTCAACCAACCACATATTACTTGATTGTTTACCCCGTAAACCGATAAATGCAAGCCAGTAAATATCGTGCTCTGTTAAAGAAAAATATGTAAAACACGTACCGAAGCGGTCTTTGTTGTTCGCAGACGTATTTGGGACGATGATTTCGTTTCGCGCCAATGAACACATTTTACGTTCTGGTGAAAAATCAAGAATGTAGGTAAGAGTATTAAAACCTCGCACCTTTTTGTGTATACCTTTATGGCGTGTGAAGAGGATATTTACGATAGAAATATTCGTTGATGTTTGTTGATAAAATGTTTTTCTCATCTTTTACTCTAATGAGAATAAGCAGAGGAGGCGATAAATTGAAATTTATTTTCTCCGTGGAACGCGTACACATACATAAATATTTATTACTTATTAAAGTCGGTAGCAATTCATTAAAGAGGTTTTACGAGTTATTCAAATGAGATTTATTATTCTGGAATGCATACCGTCTTGTGTTGTTCTCCACAATTAATATATGTAAATCGTGTTTGGGTAATTAAATGTGTATTTAATTTCGCTTCAGTCAGTGGCGAAACAATCGGGTGGCATCAATAGATAAAAACAATCGTAGAGCGCACTACGAAAGTTCATGGGAAGTTTTCTTATACTTAATAAAACGTCTGGTGTTTGTCGAACTTTTCCAGCGCACAAATTATAAGTAGGGAACACAAATATTAGTTGACGTAGGGCCCGGGGCGAGAGGGCCCGCGAAGCGACGGAGGGGGGCGGGGGCGGTAATCAACCCGGACAGTAATTCGGGAGCCTTAAGGGTGTGATCGGTTGGCGCAGACAAGGGTACAACTAGCATCCTTGGAGAGAAGAAATACTTTAGTTCAACATTTCCGATGTGGTTTTGTTTTGTAGCTCTTCGAGATTAGGCAATTTCTCAATAAACATGCGACCAGACCGGGCAGCTGCTATTGCTTAGTTTGCGAGACATCTCCGGAGAAATTAATGTAATGTGGGATATAAGTTCGGCTATCGTAATAAGATTGGGTTCTATGTTTCTGTGTGTTTCATCCACTAGTTTATTTAGGAGCGATGTAACACAGCGCGGAGTTAGCTCTGGCTAAACGACAGCGTCTCGTGTTATAGACTTTCTAGGTTCTGAATTTAATTTATCTCATTTATTAAGCTAGCTCTTAAGAATAAGAAATAAACGTTACCATGTTTCACTTTATTTAAATGAACATGTATGAAACCATTAAAAGTATTAATATACAATTAAAGCATGAATAAACATTAAGCAAAAATATCCTCGTATCCAATTAAGCTGGCTCTGAATCTTTTGAACGCACCAAATAGAGGAATAACGGCTGCCTACGCATCACTTGTAGGTTCTGAGTACACAGCCAACCACTGGAGGGTCCTCGAGGCTCTCTAGCCGGCAGACTTCGGATATCCTTGCACCTTAATTACACCCGGCCCCGGCACAAGTACGACACGTATAGTATGCCAAAGATGGGGAAAAATCCGACGTCGAAAATGAAGGCTCTACATCCAAACCGTTACACTTTTGTTTAGGCACGCTTTCTGATATTAAATTAATATTTAATTCAATATTATATGTATAGATTTAATCATATTCAGCATACGAATTTATGAGATTGCTTTTGATACTGATATTATTGACATACTGATAAGTGGTCCCTTGGGTGTAACCTCAATTTATAATACACCCGCAATCAAGCTAAGCGACTATAAAAATTAAGTGATATCAATAGATTTGTCAATACCATTATGTAGACGAGAAGTTGTATGTCATTTTATTATTGATTTCAAATCCTTCTCTAAAATTTCCCTAAGTTATAGTGAAAGAAGCATCAAAATCCGTTGCGTAGATTATGTTAGTATTTAAGCCAATATACCGAAAGACAGAATAAGCTACTTTTTTATATTATTTATAAATATAGATGAACTGTACATTATTTCGAATACATGACAAATTTGAAAGAACGTAAGTAATAAAGCATCGAAGAAATCCTGTGAGCTGTCCCTAATAATATTCAACCGTGCCGAGTGCGCTCGAACCCCTAAAGCCTGTCTTATCTGCCAACTTTCACATTATCTGTCGAACTCTTCCATAAATTCGAGCCTCGACTCTACTTACTCTTATCAAGTCAAACTACTAAGCATGTATTTATTTGTTTCTATTTTCCGGCTGATTGGATCTCGCATATACCGTCCCGGGCCGTAGCTACCTTACTTGCCTCTGATTCAGAATCAGTTAATGTAAAAGTTTATTTTTATAAGTAAGATTACACCAAAGTTCGGATAGAAGTTTTTCGAAGCAGCTTTCTTTCGGAAATCTCTCAAAGTATGGAAGAAACGGTGCCCGGGACCGGGTTGCAGGATTAATACTGAATATAAAATAATTTCGGGATTCGTGTCTCTAGAAACATTTGTCCGTAAATTGTTACTTCACCTCTAGTTTATCGTACGGTATTGTATGTAGTATTGTAGATGTTTGTTAAAAGTTTGTCGTGACTTAAAGGTGTTTACGCATTCAAAAAATATCGTAAACAACTAAAAAGATAATGGGTACGAGCAAATAATGGAAATATAGCTTTAGCCAAGCGAATAATGTCCTTTCATATAAAATGGTGAGGGATTTTAAAATAGCTATCTTAGTAATTTGTCAATTGTATCTTCTAAAAACCATACGCAAGTGAAATTAAATAATTTTGGGTGCTCTGTACAGATGTACGATTAATTTGTCTGCTTGCTATGCTTAACAAATAAATGAGTACACACTTATAGCTTAACCTTGATATATTTATTGATCCTAGTCTTGCCACTGCGCTGATAGGTTAACAACACAATATATATTTGTATACATTTTGTTAGAGCTACCGATAGAACATAAATTGTTTTGAAGTGGCGGATAACATAAGAATAATACCTCTTTAAGGCGTCTTTATTGGCTTCCCACTCGCAAATGAACAGTCGTAGTGCAAGTATTTTGGTAACAGTGAAACTGTAAAGCATGCATTAACCAACCGCCTTAACCCTGTGCAGGCGTGCGTTCCTATGGCGTGAGCGATAAAGTAAATGTCAAGCCTATGCTATAGCGGGCAAATTCAGGGCACATTAAAGGTTGTTAATGTATTGAAGAAAAATGAGGGAATATACAAGCAGTTGCGGTATATTTTCATGCAGAAAACGGCTGCGAACGAAAGTCTGGTAAAGTTAAAATACCCTTATTAACTGAGTAAACAGTTATTATTGCATTAGGGTTAAATAAACAATTACCCGGCTTAATACAATTAAGCCATTGTATCGCGTTATCGTTTGTATACGTCCAATAACAATTTATGTACGCTTCCCGATGGAGCTCATAAACATTGTAAAACTTCCGGCAGATGGCGGGCGAGCACCCGATCATGTGATGCGCCACAGGACCTACAATGTATAACATGGCTCTCGCTAAACATGGAGCAGTATCCGAGCCTACCGCGTCCGCAAACAAAAGCTCAAAATTCGTTTGTTAAACCGTCGCAGAACAGGAACGGCGCAGATACACGAGTACATTAAAATTCATGGTCGTATCTTCGTATGAGCTCTTGTTTCCTTCCTGTTTTCGTTTAAAAAAAAAACAATGATGCAAGCAATTAAATTAATATTTTTCCAATGAAGCGAATGGGTTTCAAGTAAAGCGTTCGTCTGTGATGATTTTCGCATGGAAAAGTCAAAGGAGCTTAATTATTTTTACAAGCGACTACCACTCCATCATAATATGCCATTATCATTTGAGCGACGTGGCCTGTAATTCACGTTTAAAAGCCTGCACTTGAGTCTAAGTCAGTAGTAATTTCGTCTTAGCTTAGTAACACCCCGGCAAAAATCTAATTTGTCAAGAAGTGAATCTACGTTGCTGCTACCGGAATCGTAGGATGAAATGACGTTCGCAATTTTTTTTTATAATATTAAAGTCCACTTTAAACAAAAGCTCGTATTCAGCAGATTACTTAAGCTATATTTCATATCATAAACATGTTATATTTGCGCGATAGATAGATGGCAACTGTAACAAAAAATTCCAGGAAAATTATGATATTATAATCGTCGTTCACGGTGCGCCTTAATCGCAATAATATTATAAATGCGAGTTTGTGAGTGTCTGTGAGTTAGTATGTATTTTACTCTTTCACACTTCAACGGAAGAACAGATCTGGATGAAATTTGGAATGGAGATAGCTTATACCATGGAGTTACACATAGGCTTTTTTCCCGGAAAGTTGAAAGGTTGCCAATGGAATAACTATATCTGAATTCGCAGACAGAAGCTACTTTCTATAGTTTGTTGTGCATAATATGGTAGGTAATAACTACATAGTATTTTATTTAACTTCGATAGTTTTATTCACCTCTCAGTATACTGTGGACCACAGAAGGTTTGAGATATGGGTTCCGGCTAATATATGTAATGTAGGTGATTTGTTTGTAGCTGTCAGAGGCATGCAGGGCGCCGGCCGCGTCAGGGCTCCTCACGCGTCGGTGCACCGGCCTTTCCGTAATCAGTCGGTGATGGTAAAAGTGATAGGCGATTCATCATCAGTGTTGCGTAACTTACTAATGCTGAGCTACGGATGTTTCAACGCACTGTCCCAAAATTTGCAGACATCACGGTGCTGAGATGGCTCTCTATTTATAAAAAAAGTAGTATTTAGTGGTGCAGCGCCTCTATTCAGGAACGCTATGTGATTTTGTAGCAACTCGCGAGCGTGATTTCTCGTCCCACTCTTCCGCACGATGCGTAATGCGTAAGAGCGAGATGCGAGTCTCGCTCGCTGGTCGCTGTAGTATCACCAAAACGTTCCTGAATAGACGCCCAGACTTTAAAACAGAATCACAAACACATAGCGCAGGATAAAAAACCTTCAATTAGTTAATGTTGGTACACTGCAACTATAACTGCACACCGATAAAGTAACATTGTTTATCTACACCCATATCATAAAATCTCCATTGGTTAATCAAAAACCTTAGGAAATGACCACCATTTTGACAACCAATTAGGAAAAACCAGTGCTGCGATAAAGAAATAACATGACTTCTTTATCGTTTTTAGTAAAGAAAAGAGATTAAATTTGGAACAGCTGTCAAAACTCAAGTGGTCTCTATTCTAGTATCCATAGATATTAAAACAGTTATTGATACGAAACGTCAATTCAGTATGTTTTTTTAATATAAACTGCACAATATTTGATCTCGAGTGACGTGAGAATAGAGACTTCATCCGTTTGTCTATGATTTAAAAAAAAATGGTCTTGACGGAGGATCGCCATGTTGGCGTTTTGCTGAACGTAGGTAGAATTGTTTTTGAATTGAATAGAAAAAGTTGTTTGTAATTTACATTTTAGTTGAAAATATGAATAGTAAGTAGTCTTCTTGGAGTGTGTGTGATGTGAAAATGCGCCGGATATCGGAAATATGCAGCCACGATTGCAACAAATAACTTGTTGCCAGAAAATATTGTTTCTGAACCCATCATGGAGGATTTATAATATGTGTGTAGATAAAGTTATGTATGCAACTCTGCATAATTTGGCCTTAAAACACACGTGCGATCTTATTATGAAACTCATCTATCGGCTCGTTTCATGAAAACCGCACTAGTGTTTTAAGGCCTATCATTATGCAACCGTTGCATAAACTACTATTATATTAACGAAATTAAATTTTTAAGTTAATATTATATCACAAGATCACAAATCCACATTACAATAAACATGAACAATAAAACTATACCTGCGAACATCACTTAAACCGCAGCTTAAACTAAACTTAATGGGTTAAGTAGGTGGAGAAAGTTGTAAGCACTTCTCCTTTGAAATATATTTTGGGGCTTCACTGAACCGATGTAAAGAAAGATACTTCACATGTATATGACGACGTGACAAGAGCCATTAAAGGTACTTGAGCCCGAAACTATATTCTACTGAACACTAACTTGATGAGTAAGTTTTATTACTTTCGAGATATTCTACAAGTGTTAAAATCCACACATAACTAGTTGATAATATATCATATTAAGTGCCACTAAGTACAATATAAATAGCGCCATTGATAGGACGCACGCGTAGCGTTTTAAAACCAACCAAAACAAACATTTGGTGTCCATAAAACGAATGTAGAACAACCAATGAGGTCATTTATATGGCCACAGTAAAAAATCTCACCGCTTCGAAGGCAGTTAAAACTGCTCCACACTTATACGCAAGCCTTTAACGTGCGGAACTTAACGTGTTTATCATTTTCGACCCTTCAAGTAATGGCTGCCCGACATTACGTGCCATTACAGGTGTGAGGAGGAGTTAAATTGTAATAAAACTGTGACAGAGAATTATGTTCTTGTACGTAAGTGCGACTAAGTACATATCGTTGCGTCGTAAAAGCGAATTATGCTTTTAATCACGTCGGGCTGGCGTTCAGTTACTTCTAACGCGTTACGTGAGAGTGCATAACTGCCATGCCTTATGATTTTGATATGTGATAAACGATCTTTCTTTTCTTTCGGTAAGTTGCAGTACAGGAGGAAATCTTTTAATTTTAATAGAGGTAAGTATAATACATACATACATACATATTATCACGCCCGAAATCCCTAATTGGATGGGCAGAGCCACAAGACTACTTGTAGCCACGTTCGATTAATTAGTCCTAAGATGGTATGATGAATGATGAAGTACAATACTTACTATAAAATAGACAAATAAACATGAAAGGCGGAATCCTTGTTCGTCATAAACAGATTATTTGGGCTTTATTTGCAAACCTTAACCCAAGCATGGGCCATCGTGTTCAAATAGAACTCTGTCTTAAGTACAATGTTAAAGCCCTATAATTTAGACGGTTTCATTATAACAAATGCGTGCCCCGCCTGACAAAGTCTTTACTCGTAAGAATTATACCATTCATCCTTAAAATGGATTCCAAAGGAGGGAAGCAATTTCATTTGTGAAAACCTGCTCCTGCTTATAATCCGTCCGAGGTAATAACATTTCATATTCGTAATAGAATCACTCTGCGTCGCACGGAAAGTTTATAGTCTCATTTTCATTGTGAGCGTTTAGTACGAATAAACTTGTAAAATATTTGATGCACGGCCGAGGCAGAGCGCCCCAATCTCCGGTGCTGCTTAACTGGCTAATCAACGCGTTGGAGTGTCAAATTTTCCATTTTTCCTTTAATAACTTCGTGATATTCAGTGCTTTCCATAGCAATGCATATCAGGTACTTTCTCTTGGTTGTAAGAAATAATATAAATTGTGACGGAGAGTTTTAAACGTCTACGTAAAACTACAGTGCCATGATAAACAGTCCAAGTCTTTATCAAATACTGTATGCTCTCAATATGCCTTAGCATTGCAAGTGACTAAGTTTGAAGGAAATCGTTAATTCTTGTGAGGTTTACCGTCATAAAAGTTCACAAGTACTCGTGCGTGTGCGTGTAAAGTCAACTAACATAGCCGTTAAATGCATTTGCGACCTTATACTCTATCGTGTTGAGTAGCTATTGTATTCCATTTATTGTAATTGTAATAATTATGTGTTTGTGAAACCAAACTCCTCCTTAGCTTTTGTGACTTGGATAAGTTACCTCGCTTGTCGTTGTGAAGCTCGCAGACTTCAAATTATCAAAGTTGACGAGAACATCTAAGTAATCCACTAAATCAAATCTGATCAAGTGCAGAATAAATTGTCTTGTCAGTTCCATTACTTTGTCTTACATTCGCATTTATAATAACATTTAAGCGCGAATTAAAATAACTCGAAGATAAAAGCCGCTCAAAATTGGTAGTTACGTAAATCTGCCCCCGACTTTCACGAAGATTTTTCACTAGACTTCGTTTTATGTAAAACGTGTCTTAAAAATAAGGGAGCCACTCACGTAAAACTCAATAAACTGTAGAGCTTTACGGCGGCGAATCCGCATTTTATCATTTTTATATTCGTATGGGCGCGAAGCAACGTTCTAATTTGTCGTGTTATCGAACTCATCGGAGGGGCGTGCGTACTGCGTAGTGGCTCGAGAGGTGAGTCGGCGCCGAGCGAGTTCTCGCTACGACAAGATTTATGTAAGGACTTTTGTGTTTGTAGTTAAGCAGGGGCGCGGGCGGCGGGCGAGGGGCAAGGCTCATCTACATTCGCTTTTACCCGCGCCAGATATCTAACAAAGTATAGAGAGCCCTCCTTTTGTCTATCCTCTCGCATCCGGTACAGTTTTCTTCAACGAAAAGTAGGAAAAAAACGACTCGTTTGAAAATTCCACGCGTACGTAGCGGCACGTAGAAGTTACTCTTTCTTTTTTTGCAATTTCTCGCCATAGACACATCATCTGGCGTGGATGAGTTTTTGTTGGTACGTAGGAAGTCCCTTTGTCTTCGGTATGAAAGTCGGAACTGCTGTAAGGAATATCCAGCGCTCGGCAGCGCCGTTTATCTATTGTTTTGAGAAAAATCTAAAGTTTTGTTCCCTATGCTGCATCTGCGAGCAACACGTGGCAACGCGTTAAGTAATGAGACCTATTTGACTAATTAAAAACTCGTTCCGACATAACCCTGGCTCAACTAAAACAGCTTACCTTGTTACATATTTCAGAGCTGTAATTAACTTTTAAAGTAATCTCCGTTTAATAGAAGGTAGAATCACAAATTAGAGGTTATGAATCACGAAGTCATCCGACATCTAAATATATGTAGTCGGAATAGTAGTTTACCGTAGATTACAACTATTTGGTTAACCCCTTTTGCTCAGAGCAACAATGCTCCAGAGTAATTTCGATAAAGCTGTCTATAACTAGACTAAGAAACCTGGGCTCTGTGTTATTTCGGAAATAACATCCAATAATTATAATAATTATAATGATCGGATGTTCAGATGTTCAGGCAAATGAGTATCGTCAATTTGTTCATCGACTTTATCAGCATCAGCCTATACACATCTCATTTTTTTATGTCAATTGACTGACAAACGAGCTGACGGCCCACCTGATGGAAAGCGGTCACCGCCGCCCATGGACATCTGCAACACCAGCAACATCTGCAACATCTCATTGCTGAGAACAGGCCTTCTTTTCTACTGAGTGGGCTTCGGCAGTAGGCAGCACGATGTTTTTCTTCTTAAAAATGCTCATGGCAAAATCAAATTCAATTCCGCATATGAGATATTTTGATACTATTCGTGAATTTGATAATATGCAACTAGATACGTACCACTAATGAGATGACGATACCAAATCCTTATCATTCAATGATGATAAACCAACAGCTCAAACCAAAAGCGACTTTGATTTAGGTAATAATTAATAGGGAAGGACTCAAAATAATTGAAATTAGGTGTCGCCTTTTATTCATCAAGTAGCGAATACAAATATGGAAGGTTGTGTCAAAGGTTCATATTTGTCAGTTTCCTTTTACATCTAGTTATTTTCAATATAATTTTAAATGGTTTCTACGAAAGTAAGAAAAACTAAAGTATGACTATTTAATGTAGTTTAAATAAAATTTAATTCATAATAGATTTTCATTTAAAAAAGGGCTTCTAATTTCTCCACTCAAGCCCGCTATAAAGCAGGCTCGCAGCATCTTAAAGGAATAAATGCCGCGTCTGCGACTTCCCCACAGGCCCTTAGTCTCCGGGATCCGCAGGACAATGTAACATGGCCTTCATGTTATTGCCTCAATTAATCATAACTTTGTGTTAGTGAAATTTCTCTAGTGGGTAGACTATTGGTGCATGAGCTCAGGAAGGCATGAAATTGGATTGCGAACCTTAGTTCGCCGTTCTCAAAATGGGAACAGTGCTGATTTTCCGAAATTTAAGAAGCGTTTCGTTCCTCTTCAAAGGTTTAATGATAATGGGAAAGAATTTACATTTTGGTAAGACTAACAATTTCGCTTAGGCTATTGAAATCTGTCGAACGTTAAATAGTTTGCGTCATAAATAGGGTATCAGTATGTTCATAAAATCAAAAATAAACGTATAATTAAGTATATTATTATATTAGTTAAATGACTCATCAAGCATGCATTTAGCCATAACGACGTACATTTATTTTTAAACACTAAATAGTAAACTATTATTAATTTGTCACTAACTCTTTACTGACAGGAATGATTTTTCTGTGATACTTCATTGTATTCAATTGTTTACGTTAAATAGCCAAACAAAAAACGTTTGTGTCAGGCAGACTAAAGAACTTTAAGTAGAAACACGTATACCTAATAAGTCAGCAAGTAGTTCTATTGCAAAATTATCAATTAGTGTAAGCCATGCAGGGCTTCTTTACTAGCGAAATAAAGTCGACGGAGTCCCAATGAAAATACAAAATAAAGCCTGCGGTGGATGTTATACGACTATAGAGTTATGATAATAGTTTTAAAGAGTTTAAGTGCACCAAATTTTCTGTACACGGTGTCCCGAATGGCGCTACGTGCTCTCGTAGCCGGTGCTACGCCGCTACGCCGTAGACGCGTCTTATTTATGTCTTGTAATAATTTAGCATAGTTTTTGTAAGAGTATTTATCACTGGTTAGTTTATTTATGGACAATTTCACAGGTGCAAAGCACCTTTAGCTGGTTCAGTGAATTTAAGGAAGTTCATATTCATTGCATGTTTATAGATGATTTCCAACAGTCAAGGTTACCGACTGCCTTACCTTTTAAACTTGTCCGACGCGTCTTAATAAGATCATGAGCCCCTGACAGTTTTTTTTTGTTTAGTTCATGTTTGAATTCACCGGCATTTTTTTAATAATTTTAGTATTACAGCGCCATGACACACCAGCAAATATTTATTGCTATGAATTGATTGATGATTCAATGTGTTTTTTGCCCGTGGGTTAGATATTATTTGTAATCATAATAGTTAGAAACTTCACCTTTAGTACCGAACTCGAACGAATCTATAGGTATGAAGTAGCCTCCGTCCACCCGTGCTGGGCAGTACTGAGCAATTAATTGGGATTAGTCTGTGAGGTCGTGCGTTCCATTTCCCACTTATTTTTCACGTTACGAAAAGTCCAGTGGCGAGGGCAGCGCGAGCGCCGGATTATTGAATTAAAGTTGATAAGTGTATTAGCCAGTGTTGTTGCTCCATTCTCTTGATTAATGGCCGTTGCTTTTTCTCTCTCATTCACGAATAGCAATGAGCCCCGACCGCGCCCTGACAATCATCACGTGTAAATGTACGTAGTTTTACGTTAAATTCCCTTAAAAATCACCACCGCTCGCTTAATTCGATCACCGTTGACGTCGAATTTAAAATGGCGAATGTTTATACAAAATTATCTTTGTTTATTTCCAAACTGGATTATGTTAATTAATCAGCTGTTCCAACGGCGGAATCGTAATCGAAAACGCCTTCTAGTGTTGATTTACCTAATCAGTTTGTTTTGTAAGTCTCGCAGTGACACTCGCCCTATTTTAGTTTGAATCAACCGTAATGCGGAACCCGGGGACGGATTGCGAATTAGATAAGTCTCGTGTTTCGGGGCGAAAAAACAAAAGAGTATGCGTGACATATGTGGGTACCAGCAGCGCATAGAACACGGGAGGAATAAAGTGGTTCATATACTCGCTGGTCGCGGCTCGGCGCACCGCACTGTCTGCTATTTAATTCCCCTTTGTTTAATACAATCTACAGGGAACACCGCCAGGGTTACGTTATGATGACATTTGGATTTGCCGTGTGTAATATAGTGAGCGCGAGGGAATGAAATCCGGAAATATGAGTGCATCGCCGCCAACCGTGAAAGTGCTTTTATCAAACAAGGTCGTCTGCGTCTGGAGGTTAATGCGATTAGATAGACGAATACGCGTCTTTGACAGCAAAATGGCTGTAGAATAAGAAATTTGAATATTAACTTCATGTGAAATTTTCTTTTAATTTCTTGAAAGCTTAGCTGTTCCCACAATACTCTATTATATTTCATTGGGGCCAATTCGAAAGCGTGTTCGCTAAATTTAAAAGTCGCTAAATTTGAAATAAAAAACGTCAGTACTTGAAATATACATGGCTTTACTCACGATTTATTGTCAGTAATAGTCCGACATGTTTCGAACTCAAATGAAGTCCTTCTTCAGGGGTTGGCTGCGGTCGCGGTCAAAGCGACCCCCACACAGAGTCGTGAGCGCGGGGATTGTTTTACTATTTCTGACAGTAAATCGTGAGTAAAGCCGTACGTATTTCAAGTATTCATAATGTCTCGTCGGCACTATTTATTTATTTTATTTTTTATTTTTCATAAATGGGTTTGCGTTTGATCTCAGTTTCACCTGATGTTAAGTGACGACGAGGTCGAAGGTGGTACACGCTTACCCAGAAAATGCCTATTCACCCTTGCCTTGAAAACACCAAGGTTATACGAATTCTCACAGAATTTTTAATTTAAGAAACATCAAACTCGATTTTGACATCTTAGTGCTATACAAAATTTAGTTTGACAATTAGGAATGCCACTTAAATAAATATTTATTCGACCATATACGACAATTTCGCGTGATTGGCCTTGGATAGGTTTCCCTTTTTTTCTATAGATGCCATCGTACAACTTTAAGTGATTTAAAGTTCGGGGTTTTAGCAAGTCTATATATATATATTGGATTGGACGCGACGGGACTCTATCGCATCTGAACCACAACTAGCGAACGTTATTAAAAGTAGTGTGGGAGAGAGATAATGCTCTACGTAGCCGAAATTAGCCGATTCTCTCTTTCCAAAGGTCGATGTGCAATATTTACCGCCAGGCATTGTAATTTATTATATCGAATTTTTAAACTTAGCAATTGATTTCAATATTATTTATGCTCATAATTACTTATAGTCATAACAATTATAAAACATTCAAAATTTCGCTTTTTCGCTTCAAAATTCTAATGTTAGTGATCCATAATATCATGATTATAATTTTCAAAAGTAAATAAAATCTTATTTATTAATATCCAAAGGCATATCGATAATTATGCAGAAATTTTATGACTTTGTACATACACATTTTAATAATAATAATAATGGCCAAAATTTAATAACCTGCCAGACTAACATACATAAGTAAATATAATAACTTAAAACTAAAACGTGGATTCTGCGATGTGTGACGCAATCACTCATTATTATTATAATGAAAAACGATAATGACTGTAAAACTTTAATGTTATGGAAGGCAATGCAGGCGCCTCATTCGGGAACGCTAAGTGATTCTGTAGCGACTCATAAGTCAGATTTCTCATCCCACTCTTCCGCACGACGCGTAATGCGTAAGAGCGAGATGAGAAATCTGACTTACAAGTCGTTACAGAATCACTTAGCGTTCCCGAATGAGGCGCCAGGGCGACTATTCGGGAACGTCTTAGTGATACTGCAGCGACCCGCGAGCGAGACTCGCATCTCGCTCTTACGCATTACACGTCGTGCGGAAGAGGGGGATGAGAAATCTCGCTTGCGAGTCGCACAAGTAGATAGCGCTTGATAATTTAATCTTTATCGAACACTCAAGTTTGTTAGGCGAACAAAGGCACCGGTGCTCCTGCGACAAACTATCAAACTTTGCAAAGCAAAAAAATGAGAAAAAGTAAAGAAAACATTCCCAAAAGTCATTTTGGTACAAAAGCAAACTTTATATGAACGGTCGGAAAACCGTTACAAAAAAATATGACGTTTGAGAAATTACACGCATTCACAAATCATGCGGGCCCTCTTTTGTGAAAACTTCGGACGCCTACAAAGGAGTTTAACTCGTTCTTGAGGCGTTAAATTTGTTTACTGCCCGTATACTCCACTTGTTTGTTTTTTCCTTCTCCATAAATTAATAAGAAGACAAAGTCAAAGTCAACAGCGCAACATTAAATCAGTCTTCGGGAGCAGGTTGAAATGTTATGTGTGCTAAAAATAACATTTCAGGTACGGTGCAAAGTAACGATAAATCACGAAGTCCATAATATACCTGGACGAGTGTACATCGGACAAAAATGGCGACCGTTTCGAAATCGAAATACAAAATGCCATTCGGTGCCGTCGAGAGGAAATGAAGCAATTAATTCAGCAGATGGCGTCGCCGTGCGAGCATTAATCATCGACTAATCGTAACTGCAGTCTTCGATTAAACCGCGCAGCTCGCGCCGCCCGCGACACGTGTCGCCCTCTCTCGTCTCGCACTCACTTCCGCAAACAAGGTCAATAAAATCATAGTTTTACTCATTACGTAATTGCATTATATAATTATCCGTTATTTCAACACCAACCAGAACCCGCTGCAAACTTGGATGGAGCTCAGCTCGGACCCTCTAACAATGTCAAAGCGTTTAGCTTATCTAAAATCTTAATCCACGAATTACATCAATCAGAAACAAAAGTCTGCAAAACTCGGCTTTATTTAATAAATTAACACCGATACAATCTATTGTCACATCGACGGCCTTTGAAACTTGTCTTTCTAATTAATTCCTCTTCGAAAATTTAATAATGGTCGAGTGAGAAGAGGAGGCAATTAAAAATGGATTATACGTAAAAATTAAACAAGTGGCGTATTTTAGAGTCTGAATCGAAGTGGGAGCTGGTAGATTAAGCAGTTGCCTGGTGGGATTACCGGATGCGCTAGTGGTAATGGAATTCTCGGAGGAAATGGCGGCGAGGCCTAGTGCTGTAAGCCGTGTCCAGGCACCGCTGATTGTATTTGATGACAGTTTTATCTGTTTTGCACTATCGAGCCGCCGATCGCGGTAATCCTCGACGGTTTAACTTCGCTACCCAGTTAATTACTGCTTGTTTTAGGCTTCTCAGTTAGTTATGGTTGAATCTGTTTATGCTGGAAATGAGTCGAGGAGATTAAATCTATTGCTTGATGTAATCGAAAATTAGGTAAGCGAATTAACTTGAAGAAAAGGCAAAAGGCAGAGTGCGTCGCCCGAGGGATGGCTGCCCTTCGGAGCGTGTCTGACGTAACAGGTACCGATTGTGATCCAATTAGGGGTTGGCTCTGCAGCCGCTTGCGTACTTAAGTGGACGGAACGCTGACCGTTTTGCGACGAGGCATGGTGCTGGTGACGGCAATCTGTGCACGTTTTCGATTATAGTATACTGTTTTGTTGAATTTTAACCAAAATAAAGAAACCGGCTAGATGACCGGCAGATATAATGAATATGGTGTGATAAAGTGATCCACGTGGAAGATGAGACGACTGACATTTAACTAATAAGGATCAGGGCGTCTATTCGGGAACGTCTAAGTGATACTGCAGCGACGCGTGAGCGAGACTCGCATCTCGCTCTTACACATTACGCGTCGTGCGGAAGAGTGGGACGAGAAATCTCGCTCGCAAGTCGCTACAACATAACTTAGCGTTCCCGAATAGAAATGCAGTGTCAGAATGCACATAGTAAATTATTGGGATACAGCCGATGTTTAAGACAGCCCTAGAGATTTCTTGTCTTATCTGTCTAGTGCCTTTGAGGCTTTCATGTTTATACGTAATTGATTGCCCTATTAACTTCTTGAAATTATGCAAAATTTGTGCACTAACAAAAAATTCCATCGCCGCAATCTTCGATGGAAATTCGTTTAAGTTATTTTATAATTTCGGGGGATTTCGGGCGTGATAATATGTATGTATGGATTTTATAATAATACCCTTAGAATATTTTGAGATTATAATTGTATTAAATATTACGTACAGACACATGCACACATATAACAGCACAAATATATGGATATTGTTTTCAATTTATACTTTCATCGACTTACAAATTACACTTGATCTAATAAAACATTTAATTATATAAATTTATCGCCTAATTTAAAATGTAATCCATACGACCGTTATAATCAGTTGTAGATTACTTAGAAATCAAATTATCCACTTACGTCATGAACCACTACAATAATGAACCACGAATAAATGTTAACTTAAATACTTTTACAAGCGAAAGGACCGGCAATTTTTTTTAAACCGGTCCTGGGCGAGTCAGGCTCCCACAATTAGGCTTTTGTACTAAAACAACATAAAAATACTTTTTTTCCCGCAACTACTCGTATTACATCGTTGAATAAACTTGCAGTTTTCCTGTTGTTTATGGCTTGATAAAACGATCAAAATTTTATCTTTAGAAAATTATGAGAACGGTCACCTTCTGCACATTTTTTAGGGTTCCGTAGCCAAATGGCAAAAACGAAACCCTTATAGATTCGTCATGTCTGTCTGTCTGTCTGTCTGTCTGTCTGTCTGTCTGTCTGTCTGTCTGTCTGTCTGTCCGTCTGACTGTCCGTCTGTCTGTCTGTCCGTCCGTATGTCACAGCCACTTTTTTCAGAAACTATAAGACCTCTGCTGTTGAAACTTGGTTAGTAGATGTATTCTGTGAACCGCATTAAGATTTTCACACAAAAAAGGAAAAAAAAAAACAAGAGGTTTTTGGGGTTCCCCATACTTAGAACTAAAACTCAATTTTTTTTTTTTCATCAAACCCAAACATGTGGGCTATCTATGGATAGGTCTTCAAAAATGATATTTTGATTATTTTTCTAAACTAAATAGTTTGCGCGAGAGACACTTCCAAAGTGGTAAAATGTAACTGTAACTTCTAAAATAAGAGAATGATAAAACTAAAAAAATATATGATGTACATTACTATGTAAATTTACACCCAAAATTGGTTTGGACGAGATCTAGTAAGTCGTTTTTTTAATACGTCATAAATCACGGAACCCTTCATGGGCAAGTCCGACTCGCACTTAGCCGCTTTTTAAAAAAGTTGTACCAATATTTAATCCGGTTATTAATGAGCGATGTACGTGCGCGTCACAAGATGTATTATCATTATGCCAAATTTCAAGTTTCTACGTTACTTCGTTTTCGAGAAAAACCTCAGTGACCGACGGACGAACGGACATGGGAATGATCTTATAGTTACGGCAGAGGTGGTCAACTCGTCAACCGGTCGATCGCAGCTATTCATCCAGTCGATCGTGTCAAAGCAAAGAGAAACACATACGTTTAAAATAATAATAAATAATATTATGTGTAAAAATACGTATTATGTAATTATTATATTATTAGTCAATTGAACGGAGTCTAGCCGGTAAACAGTAGATCTTGGGACTAACCAAGTTAGCCACCCCTGTTATAAGGCTTCCGTTTTTTTCCTTTTAAGGTGTGGACCCTAAAAATAGCCGCGTTTTTAGTGCGCGTTTTTAAAAATGTGTATTAAAAAACTTTTCAAGTTAATTTTTTCATTAACTATTGGATATAATAGCCTAGTATTATTAATTTTAGAATCCCTACTGTTCGGACGACGAACATAAATAAAATCAACATTCATCCATATTTTTTCATGATTGATATTAATTTTATTTGTTACCCATGCCTACACGATAAATTTTTTCAAACTACCAAGCCTGTTACCTGTGACTACGTACAAATTCTTAAGATACCCGATACATTGAAATCCTTAAAAAGTTTTATGTAGTTACGGTGGAATAAAAAAAAATACTAACATACTCGCCGACAAACACACGTACATAATGAAACTTTAATACAATACACGCCTTACTGAATACAGTTGAAACTTTATAGTTGAACTAAAAATACCAAGGCAGAAATTATTCTATAAAAACAATACACATTTATAATTATTCTAGTAGTAGCGAGTACCAACACTTAGCTGTTTAAAATAAAATATTATATATACATTTTGACTCCATCAGTTGATCTTTATTTCTTTAATACGAAAAATATATCAGGGAGAATATCGCCAACACCAATATTGAGAATACAATAATTCGTAAGCATTTTCGTTTTTTCTTTTTTTTTTACCTTTCAGGAGGGCGTATAATAGGAGTAGTAGGGTTTGCTTAATGCCCGCACATCCGCCCACGCGCATATTATTTTTCATGTCTCTGCTTCCGTGCATGCTACCGACAATTACTTTTAATTCCCACCCCTTTGTCGAAAACCGTGTTATACAAAACTGTTGCATGAACATTCTAATAAATATGCCACACGGAATTAAAATGACTACATTCAACTTTGTGGCATGGATTTGCATTTCACATGCGAGTATGTGAAAGATTCGTGGAAGTATTACATCCGTCAGTGTCACGCAAGTTGTATTGCATACAACCCACAATCTCGGCGCAACGTCGCCTTCATATCAAAACTCATACCGGCTATTGCTTTACAAGCTTCATACCGGCCACAGAAACAATTTCTCAAAATGGAACAAGGGTGTCTCATACTTTGCATAAAAATGCCGAGACGTCAAGCGTTTACAAATAACGTCTGCGGTGGAGGTAATTTTTGTTTTCCCCTTTACCGAAAGTTATGACACAAATATGAAAACATTAAAATTGAATCGTGGCCAAATATGTTAAGTCGGCGAGGGGATGTAGGGGCGAGTGGTCGGCGAATACCAATCGGCTACGCGCTGCTCTACTGAATGTGTAGATTCGCTACGGCCACTACGGCGTAGGCTGCCCTGCTACGAGCGTACCGTGTGCTACGCAGCCTTTAGCATGCTTTGAAAAATTAAAACAACTGCCGGCATGCGGGAATGTCAAAAATTTCCAAATGGAAGAGAAACTTTTTTCGTGTCTTTTTGTAGTACTTTTAATACTTTCGGTTTTTATTCAGAAATATTTTAAATAAGATTTAATATATCCATTTTGTATATTCAAGAATAACAGAAGCTTTTTATGTTCAATATCATTGTTTGTCGAAACTACATGCTTCCATAATTCGACTGTTTTGATCAATTGATGCTAATTGGGAGGCTAGCGATCGACACCCAGTTTTATTTGTAAGAATATTTCAGACCTACTGCGGTGATAAATCAAACTCGAAACCGTAATGAAAGCGAACGGATCGCGTCGCGAAGAGGAGGGAGGAAAAAATATCACGGAAAAAATCAGGTGCGTCCCCCGCTCGGGTGCCGAGAGAAAAACAGTCGGTCGCGCGTAGGGTTACCGCCGCCGGCGGAGTGCACCAGCGCGCCGCGGCGCTTGCATCGCGCTTCACTCACAACGTCACTAGTAGTATCGATAATAGCTTATAGCGGATTGTAATAGATTGATTTTCCTTATGAATTTTATTTAGGGTAATTAAGATACGATACTGGCCTAAAGTGAGTTCCTGATAAAGTTCTTCCTTTTTGGTGATATCCATTTCGGTACGTTAGTGTTGTGCGGCTTGGCTAGAGTGATCGGCAACCCTAAGGCGGGTGGTGGTAGGCGGGCAGGGTGTCGGCGGTCGATGCGGGGCGGTGGGGGCGCGGGGCGTGCGCTGGGCGGCGACGCGTGCGCGCCGGCCCCGCGGCGGCACCGTCACACTACCCGCGGCCGCGACGCTCGACACACGCCACCGCTCGCGCCCGACGTCACCTCACGCGCCCGGCCCGCGCCGCGCGAACACGTGACCCCACTTCACATGACCAAAGTGCTCCACACAGTGCTACCTAACGCTACTACAGTGCTACCGATCCACAAGAACCTGACCGGCGCGACCATCAGGGTTAGTATCATCATCACGCATTACATCCCGGTGTTCCAGTGATCGATTGCGACGGTTCGGAAAAGTTTTATTTCGGGAGCGCAAAGTTTTGTAAAGTTGAAGTGCGCGGCTGCACATTGCCGCCGAGTGCTCGCATCTCGGGCGGCGCCGGCGAGTCGCTCCCGCGATTAAAAACAACAAACAGATCAATCGACCTGTTACATGCACGACTATATCAACCGCCACTAATTCGCCTCGACAGATTTCAATTGATGGACTAACATTTAGTTTCGTACCCCAATGTAGCGATAAGAAAGAGTAACTGTACTATTAGCTCGAAATAAAATTGTGCGATCGCATGCAACGGTGGTATTAACTGTTCACAGTTCAAGTTTACCTACTATTTTCTTAAATTACGCCGGCAGGCCATTTTATGGTAAACTAAATTCGAGGGCCAACGTCTGTTTTGATACAGTTTAATTCATGACGGAAGGAAATAGGTAGTTTGGGTAGGGTAGATTCCACTTAAACCCTGAAATGCATATAAATTAGGTTTTCATACAAATACCCCGGATATCCGGTATGACTATGTATTTAAATGTAATTGACAAGTTGCAAGTTACAAAACGTCGCTGAAATCGACCAAATCTGATGAATATTTGTCGTGAATTCGTTCTCGATTCGTGCCTAGCCTAGATCAAACTATGCGACGCCAATGTAGCATCACAGATTATTAAATATATCCAATTATTATTCTGTAGTGATACTAAATCAACGTCACTTGGGAAATGTACCACATCTTGTATGAATCTTATTAATGATATACTAAATCCGATCAACACTGTATTCGCGTCGATTATTTCTATAACATTTCAGTTTGACTTATTATTATTGGACAAACAAATTCAATTCCTTTTTACCCGACAAATTCATTGAAATAACAGCCAGGATAGAAAATGAATGCATGATGGATGCATTTGCCGTAATTTGACATCCATTAATATGTTGTCCTTATTTTTAATCGAAGTTGTATTTTTGACAAAATCACATTTTTACAGTCAATACAGGGCAAATTAATTTTCGATCAAAGATACCAAACGGTTCTTACTTATTTTCCTATTTCATGGCTTAAAATCGTTCGGTATATTATTATTGCGTGACTCACTTGTAAATAGGAGAACGTAAAAAGATTTTTGATTTGATACCGTGGTTGGTATAATAACCAAACAACTTTTGTAATAAAACATTAAGATGTCGTCCTAGCATCTTTTTGTAAAACGATTAAGTTATTTTTATTAATTATATATCGGGTATATTCATACAGGATGTGGTACATTTCCTAAGCGACGTTGATTTAGTAACATACATACACATCACGCCCGAAATCCCTAATGGGGTGAGCAGAGCCACAAGACTACTTGTGGCCACGTTCGATTAATTAGTCCTAAGATGGTATGATGAACCGTATGGTGACAGGTGATCAGCCCATCGCCCATACAGATAGTCCACCATGTTGGAGAGGACCCGTCCCTTAGTCGACTTTTACGACATGCCAGGATGATAAGCACTTACTTTTTTAAATTTGGTAATTTGATGTTATTTCTACTCAGAATCATTAGCACTACTTATGGATTTTAACACAAAAAAGTGTTGCTATTTTCACATAGTAATTTCATGTTTCCGTTTCGTGACCTTTGCTTTGTGCCTGTATGAAAGACGTCATATACTGGAATGCAAAAAAAAGGGATACTATTGTTTTCAATTAGACTCTTTAGTATTCAATATTCTGAGGGAGATTAACATAAAATTTACAAATTCTGCAACAAAAGTATCAGGTATACTTTTTGTGAAAACGCCCATGGTAACGAAACACTTAAATCTAACAAATCTGAGAATTCATTTGCAAAACAAAATCAGTATCAATATATTTTTTGTTGTTTACCTGTTGATTACTCGGGAAACCTGCAAGAAACAGTTACAGTTGAAAAAAAATGTTTCATTGGAGTTCGCTTTACGCTGATTTTTTGCAGTTTCACTCAACACGTTTGGTCCCTTATAATAAACATTAAGCGGCTCTTGAACCCCGTCTGGGTAAATAACATCTCCAGAGTTGGGTTGTAACTGCTATTCTTGGTGATATTCTTTCTCTTTATAAATAAGAAAATTAATCTTAGTGCAACACTCAAAAAAATAAATTCTAACTACTGCGATAATGCACAGTGTCTAAGCTAACAGTGAAAAAAGTTGTCACAATGAAGTGACAATAAATAAGAGACGAGACAAAAACCTTGAGGTAAATGTATAAGACTTGGAAGAAATCTTTTGATATTTAATATCTTCAACTTTATTTGCGATATTGCTGTATTAAATAGTATTTTCAATATATTTCTGTATTACGCAGCTCGCAGTAGTCACAGGTATAATATATGAAAAAAACTTCGATCTATTTTAGACACTACATAAAAAGTAAAGAAATATAGTACAATATAAATAAAGTAAAATTAATAAAGTAAATACAATTACTCAATTACTAGACTTTTAGCTTATTTCACATTTACAAATTACAAACCGACTTCATTACTCAACAATTTATAAAATAATATCTACTAAATTTTGAAGATCGTATTCAAATACTGAATTTATTCTTATGACATTAATGTCTAATAAATAAAAAGCTTTATTACTAGTAAGTAATAAAGCTTTTCATTTATTAGGCATAGGCAATTCGGAGTTTAATATAGCGTAACAGCAATCCTGTGTTCTTGTCTCTAGTAATAAGTAAACAGTAATGATTGAAGAGCACGGAATGATGATAGATGAAACTTAAATGTCGACGCACACCTAACTTGGCTGTCGGTAGGATGTGAGATATCATGTTAACAGTATTGATGTCACAACGCTAACCTCGTAAAGGATTAGCAAAAGTAATTTAAGAAAACAATTGATAAAACAAGAATGCAAAATAGGACTAAAAGTTTAAATACACATGGTGAATTTAGTTGTAAGTTGGCGTGTTATTGTCAAATTATTTTCCTAACAAGAAACAGTTTTGAATTAACAAGTCACACAATCCAACGTTTAACTCAACAGTAAAAACTAAACAAGAAACAGTTTATTTTTAATTGAGCGCTCCATGCAGATTTAATACGGAACAACCACCTTAACCTGTTGTTTTTAAATTAATAACAGTTGTTCTTGTTATAATTACTTGTAGTTTGTTCTTATTACTACGAGCCCACTAGTCTCCCGGGAGCTAGAGTTGAGGTTGTCGTTATTAATTCACAACTTTCGGTGTTTACACGGCTAAGCCCTCGATATCTTCACCTTTCCGCCTTCGTGCGTCCGGATTGGGATTATTACAGCACCTATCAATAATTTTAGTTATGCGCAACCCTAGTGGAATATGTTATACGTTTTGGTTCTGCAGATATCGCATAGTAACCTATTTATTGAAATACAAAAGGTTGAATATCTATAATTAGATTGTATAAAATAATGATATGATCTAACTTATTTCCAAATAGAATTTGGTTACAAAATTGTTTGTAAGTAGATTTTAATTCTGAAACGTGAACGTATTGATAATTATAATCTTGACGTTTAAGTGCCTTTTGCGTATATATTTTTAACTATCTTTACCCACTGTCGCTTATAGCGTAGATTTTTAAACGGCTCGTAAAATTTGACGGTGCTCTCATAACGGCGCTTTCAATTTTCCAGCGGATGATTTTATAAAAAAATAAAACCATTATGTAATTTGATTAGTTTTGGCTAAAAGAAGAAAATCCCTTTGTTTTAGAGATTACTAAAACTTTGTACGATATGGTTTAGTTTCGTAGGAGTATCATTAATCTTTTGTGTTATCGTAAAGCTACTCTGTGCTTTAGTTGGAAGATATAAAGGCTGTTATCGATTGGAGGAGCTGTTAGAATCCGTTGCGTATAGTGTAGTCGTGACGCAGAGCAGTCTGGCAGAATCAAAACACGGCTTGCATTTAAACTATACTCTGTGTCTGCTACAGACGTTAGGCAATGCTTTTGCGTCGATGTAATTAAAAATGTAGGTGGTTTTCAATTACTTTCTAATGCATTAACGTTCGTTTGCTATTATTGCTACTTAACATTTGTAAGTAGAGAGTTGACTGTTTTGTTACATTAAAAGAAAACGTTAATCTTAATATCGTATAGATACTGCGAGTGATTTTTATCCATTTCAATGGCGCCAGTCCGAGAGACCAAAACGTAAATATTATGCATATAAACATTTCTCATTTATTATTGTACGAATGAACCGGGTTTAATAAATTGGGAAGTCAACGCAAAATGAAGATAGATAGCATTTTAAGTCAAATATTTTTATAATCATTAGTGCACAGTAAGAACTCCAGTAAGTTCAAAAGGTGGATTAAAGTCATTGAGGAATTCTCTACAATTCGATCCTTTTAGCATAGCAGAAATTTGATGAAAACTCATTATATTCAAAAACCGGCAAAGCTATTAAATATGTCTATGAAAAGTCTGTTTTGTATTTGATTTGTGCGTAAATTACAAATAGTAGTCAACCACATCGCGTTCATTAAAACTGATGCGTCATTAAGCATCGATTTAATGGAGAACGTGTTAAAATGATCAATCGACCCTTTAGTCAATTAAAATTTGAATAGGGCGTTTTATCACATCAATTTCATCAAGTTTAATAGATAATAAAAAAATCCTGGTGCAGATAACAAATAGGTAACTTCTAATAGTTATAAAACATACTCTATGACGGCAGGACGTTAATTACTAACCGTTGCCGGAGCAAAACCCAATAGGACAGTCTATTAAGTTTAGCCATGTAGATTTACGATCAAACCCTTTCATTAAAGTGGCATCAAGGAGACAGATAAGCCTGTACATTACGCACTCGCCCCCCTAAGTGAGGTCTTTGCATGAAACCAGTATGGCGACGAATGGAACTACCCGATCCTTTCCCATCAATACAGATATCCCTCTGATAGGGGTAAAAGTTGTGGTTTAGCTGATATTAAACCAGTATCAATCGAGGTACTTATCAGCAAAATGAGGCTTTAGGGTTTCTTAGAACTATTTATCACTCATACATATGATACCTTATGTTCTATTTGGGAGGTTCAATTCATAAAAGCAGAAACAATGGCAACTTAAAGTTGCCAATTAAAGTGTTAATCCAGCGACGTGCACGGATATAATTGTCTTATTTTGTTTTCCACGTACAAAGAGCAATCGATTTTAGAGCTCGCTGGATTGAAAATTATATGAGGAGCCTTAGAGGTGCGGGCGGTGTTCGTGAGCCGCCAATGCGCTTGTCTTTCAGTTCAGTGGGCTTTCTTTAAATTGGCGACGGCTCCACCGCTGGCCGCTCCGCTTATTGCATCCCCCACCCACACCGTCGCGACGTCCACGATATTGCCTCCATTCGACCTTTAGGCAAATACAATTTGCTAGTCTGTAAATAGGATAGCGTTATAGGTAGGTAAACCTTCAGCGTTTCGCACCGTTTACAGGTAAAAGGTTGAAATTCGATTTTAACCGTCAGTGCAAGGCACTCGACGTCACCGATAACGATCGCCGCGGGTACGCCACGCTGATATCCGAAGCTTTTTGCGGAAATTTGTGCGTGATGAAGGCCAATTCCTCATGGCTTGTCAAGAAATTGTCTCGTTGGGCGGGCCGTTCGCATTCTTTATTCGTATTCATGGCTCAAGCTCGGCTAGGTCGCTCGGTGTGGATTACAGAATGCCATACATTGTTGTTTTTATTCTGACGAGTGAACGCCGAGTAAGTTGCGTGTCGCGTGGATTTTCATCATGAAGTCTATCAAATAATAATGAGGTCGTCCTTTTCAGCGGCGGTTCGGGCGGTATCGCAGCTTGATCTATTTCGTAACAATCATACTCTGATATTTTTGTACTGAATGATATAACATTATCATTGTTATTTTCTGATTATATTCATAAATAATAAATATGTAGTGTATCATCAAAATACAGACTATTTGTGGCAGTTAACTGACAGAAATGTAAACAACGTTTTGGTTAGCCGTTATAAAACGGGTTAAGTTAATGGATGGCAAGAGCTCACCGCACTAGATATCGCCGGGCTGCCCGACCGAATCTAAGCCTATTGTCGCCGGCGCGGCCATCACGAATTCTGTCCACGATCTCTCTACGGTTTATTGTAATTTACAAAACTGAAGGTGGTTTTGCTCCTATTATTTCGTTGCCTATTTAGTTTCTTTGCTCGTACTTATTTCCCAGGAATTGAGTAAAACTTTGTTTTAAAAAATAGAGGTTATTTTATTCCAAAGGTGGTCTTTCGTTACCAATCGTCTATTTGCTCTACGTAACTAACCCGTGTTAGTTAACTATACCGTAAATAGCTTTGGATCCTGTCGTAATCAAGAATTCTGTATAACCAACTAAGCTGTCATGAATATACTGCAAGGTTGAAAAATTATGTTAAAAGCACGATTAATTATAAATGATCAAACGATCATGCAACTTTACATAGTTTATAAGTGCTGACTCTACTTGTCGTATTTTTTGTATTACAAAGAGCGCCAACAATAATCGGTCTAATATAATTTTCTTCGCGGAGTCCCTATTTCAGCGTAGTTTGGGCATTCGGCCCTGACGCAATACTAACCTAACCTATTTTACCTATTTCTTTTGTTGACGTGGGTCCTTTTTATGGCGCCTAAGGAGCCTTCAAGGCCCCACAAAAGTTTATGATCATAATTTCACAATCCATAATTTTAAGGTTAGTAGAATTTCGGATGTACCGTTTGTATGGAAACTAAAATTAGTAAATAGAATAGGTACTGATTCAATTTAAAACATTTCGGAATACTCATATAAAATTCCACCTTTTATGTTCCTTTTTTAAGGGTCGATTGTCCAAAACCACCGAAATATGTCATTCGTAATTTGAAACCAACAGAGAATTTTATACCAGAGAAAAATAAAACTTATATTACATTACTTTATTTGTAACCAACAGTCAGTATAATTTCAAAAATGACGCGATTATAACTTCAAAAATGACGTTTCTCCATACAAACTTTCATCTCCTATTTTATTACCACGCCCAAAATCCCTAATGGGGTGGCCAGAGCCACGAGACTACTTGTGGGCACGTTCGATTAATTAGTCCTAAGATGGTATGATGAATAAATAATAAAAATAAGATAAATTTTATCCTATAATATATGCGACTGCAGATAATATACTATTACCACATCAAATTTCATCACAATCTGTCCAGTTGTTTTAGTATTATTTTCGCACAAATTAACCGACAAACAAACAGAAACAAATACAAAAAGGTGTTTTATCTACACCCATATCATAAAACCTCCATTGGTTAATCAAAAACCGTAGGAAATGACCACCATTTTGACAACCAATTAGGAAAAACCAGTGCTGCGATAAAGAAATAACATGACTTCTTTATCGTTTTTAGTAAAGAAATGAGATTAAATTTGGAACAGCTGTCAAAACTCAAGTGGGTCTCTATTCTAGTATCCATAGATAATAAAACAGTTATTGATACGAAACGTCAATTCAGTATGTTTTTTTGATATAAATTGCACAATATTTGATCTCGAGTGACGTGAGAATAGAAACTTCATCCGTTTGTCTATGATTTTAAAAAAAATGGTCTTGACGGGGGATCGAATCGCCGCCATTATGTTGACGTTTTGCTGAACGAAAGTAGAATTTTGTTGAATTGAATAGAAAAAGTTGTTTGTAATTTACATTTTAGTTGAAAATATGAATAGTAAGTAGTTTTCTCGGAGTGTGTGTGATGTGAAAATGCGCCGGATATCGGAAATATGCAGCCACGATTGCAACAAATAACTTGTTGCCAGAAAATATTGTTTCTGAACCCATCATGGAGGATTTATAATATGTGTGTAGATAAAGTTATGTATGCAACTCTGCATAATTTGGCCTTAAAACACACGTGCGATCTTATTATGAAACTCGCCTATCGGCTCGTTTCATGAAAACCGCACTAGTATTTAAGGCCTATCATTATGCAACCGTTGCATAAACTACTATTGCCATCTTTTAAGAGCCTAATTGCCGAATTTATCATTATTTTTTAAATATCTTTCATGTAAAAATCAACTTAGTTTTATTAAGTATAGATTAAATTAACTCTTAAGTAATTACTTAGTAAGGCGCTGTTTCTTTGAGGCGATTGTTATTTTTTTCAATCTTACTAACCTTTGGTATAAAACCTGTTGTATTTTTGCTGCCACGTGCAACGTAAGATTTTAATGAGCAATTTTCTCGGCAGTTTGCATTGACCTCAACCCGTGGGCGTCTTATGTAGGTACAAAATTTGATTACTGTGAGTCATTTATATGATTTAAGGACAAACTTGTGCAGATAACTATTACAATTAAATCTATAGTAATTATAAAAGCCATCATTTGTTCCATCAAATGCCCAAATTCAGTTTCTAACAGATACTAATTATAATCCTAAAAGCAAATAATTGCGCTTTGTACGACCCACTAATGACAATTCCTTTATATCATAAAATGTACTGCCTCGGCTCGGACTTTGTCCATTTTTTGTGGGGGCCGCGGAGTGCGCACACCAAGCGTCTATTTTGTGGAAAGCGGAAGGCAACTAATGGCAAAAATTGAAGAGCGAGCCGGAGCAACCGCAGGTTTTTCGGACCTATTTGAAATTCAGTTTCTCCCAGCGTGGTAGTCAGGGGAGCGATCGCCTGTGGAACCCGCCGTTATACGAGTATAAATTCTGTATAAAACCAAATGGAGATGGATCGTTTTTAAACGCGTGGAGGAAACCAGTCCGTCGCATGAAAAGTGGTACCGAAATGTACGTAGCAAACACATGTCACATAACTAGTTTGGAACTCTTCGTATACTTAGCATTGTTTTAATGAGAAAGGGCTTTTCTTATCCAGGTTTCTTGAATTACATTTTCTTTGCATATAAAAAATACAATAAAATTAATATCTTATTGAGTAAGCAAAATTTTAGTGGCGAAAAAAACTGCACTTAATGGTACGCTGACTTTTTATATTTAGTTCGAAATGTTGCTCCTGCGTATTACAGGTATATTTTATCTCAATTCTACTTCCGCTTTATCGAGTTAGCCTTAACCTACCTCAGGTCAATCTGTGTGTTACTATTATGCATACATAACATCTATTTTAGTACGATAGGCCGGCCAGTCTATTAGAAATGCAACGGGTTGTCTGGGCTGACAAGTCTGCGGGCCAGTGACTGGGCAAGGCAATGCTCAGTACGTCATATCAATCACCATTCCCGCCAAGCCGCCCGATCCCTTGGCACTTGGCCTGGATTCCAAATTACACAAATTTACCTAGAGGGCCTAACTGCCGCCGTTAGCCGAGCGCAGGGATTAGGCGATCGCGCGCAGCTTACAGTGGATGCTCGAGGCCCCAATACCACGCTCAATCGATGTTCGATCTTTCCGTCACTCTGTTTTCATTCCTTTATTTGCCTTTCCTCTACCCCTATTCCCATTCCGCCGATATGACCGCAGATAATTAAATTGACAACATAATGATGTCATCAATAAGTCGCTAATAGACAAGTTGATAAATACCGAAGTTCCAAAACTTGCCGCATCCCCAAAAGCCATCAAAGTGAGTACTTTAGCACAAGTGACGGCAAAGTAGGATTTGTGTTTTACTTTTACGCTCCTTCAGAAGGATTATAGGAATATCATATTGACAATCGACTTGTTTAAGAAAGTATTACTTAAACAATATTAAATTTGAACAAAAAGGTTGACGCCCTTCAATGCGTAACGTTGTGCGTATTGAGAATAAATTTTACTATTATATTGCTGTCTAAAAATATAACCACGTACTTTCTGGCACTTAAACCAAATTAATTGGTGATCATTACCATAACCGACGCGTCTAAAATTCACCTAAAAAGGTGGACATTGTTATTATTAAGTTTGAATGTGATTTTTCCCTGAATAGCACTAGGAGCCAAATAGGTATATTTATCAGTTTCCCATGAGCCCGCCGTAATAAGTAAACACGCGTAAGTAATACCCTTTCATTTATAACTCGCGCCGCGGCTCCTGATGCAGGCTCGCCCTTAATTCCGACTTAATTAGTGTCACGCAAGTTCCGTAATCCTAGGCTCGAGGATCGCACGACCGTTCTTAAAATGGAGATTAGTGTGGCAAATATCTCGAACTACGCTATTCGCTCGTTTGTAAAGCCACTCCCATACTAAGTGGGTAAAAAACAATTTAACGGTGGCAGCGGTGCGGTGATTTCGTTATGGGGTTTGATAAGAATTTAAAATGGTTACGGAAGTTGTGGAAGGTGCGTTAATTGAAATAGGATTTGCACAATGCTGTTATATTAATTGAATATATTTATAAATTGGATTTTATACCCAACTAATCAATTAAATATTTTAGTATTAACTAATTAGAACACAAGTAATTGGAATGAAACATTCGTGTGAAATATTATAAGGTTTTATTTAAAAAAAAATGAATAAATGAGCTGTGAGCGCCAAAAGGATAGGTGGTAGAGTTACGTAATCTATGTTACTGTATGACAAGGATTATAACGTAACTATGAGTAAATGCAATATATAAAATTTGATTATCCTAGCGAAAAGTTTAAAGTATGTATATTTCCGGTTCGCTGTCAGCACGAAGAGTGAACTGCGACGAGGAATTCTAAAAGAACTCGACATAAACATAGTATTTTGTGTACGGAAGTCCTGCCGCGGTCGCGTACAACGGATGTGCAGGAAAACGCTTGCATACTGAGTAGGCGTGCCTAAAAGACACTGCGGACTTTAGTTTACCTACAATGGATTACACGAAACTTAACTGCCATCTGATTTTGGAACGTGGGGCATCAAAGTGGCGCAGCAAAAGGTTATGCCGAATTTGTTACATAGTTTTTCGTTCATAATTCCTAAGCAATTTATCTTTGCTATGTATCAAAAATCAGCTTAAAATATTTTTCAGCACTTTGTTTTATAAAATCAAGTTTTTATCAACCTTGCCTGTCTAACGTTTATTAATACCAAAATCATGTCGATACCGGCTTAAAATTATTTCCATCGCGTCCCTCAACATGTCAGTCGACAAATTAGCTAAGGATTTATTCGCGTCAATTGACGGCCGTCTATATTTTTAACGAGACATCAAACATCATCGAGGGGCTCGCGAGAAGTTGCCCAAGCGCTGTTTACAAATAAGAAACGTCGGGGAGACGAGTGCGTAATAAATTTTATAACATGCCATCGATTCGGATTCGAGCGTAATAATAATATATCGGCTGGAAATATCGGAATGTTGCGGTGCGCTCGGCCCGCATCCGAAAATAGACCCTCATCAAAGGCAAGCAGGTTTGCAGCTGTAAATCCATTTCAGTGTGGCTTGTCCGCATTATAAATTGGAACGTAGATAGGTACATAGGTGGGTAAGTCTGTACAAACAGCGGGCGACGCCTCCTGGTGACCTCGCGCTTCCATCTCATGTCGCACCGCATTCGTTCGCGTTTTCTATTAACGTGTCGGGGACACTATTAGGGCAGCTAGATGGATGTTGTAATTTGATTTCGTATTCATTCGCCTAATAACAGCATACAATATAGCAACATAATATTATCTCATTTACGATTCAGTTTAACATCACTGTGTAAGTTTTTTTTATTTCTTAGATTTTATTTATAGTTTCATTTAATAAACAATTCATTGCTGTATCTTGGACTTATAAAAGTAAAGATGGCCTTAAAAAAGTATTCTATGTCCTTCCCCAGGGTTCAAACTATATCGATACCAAATTTTATCAAAATCGGTTCTGCGGTTTCTCCCTGAAAGCGTAACACACAAACAGACAGTTTCTCTGAGATTATAATGTTAGCATGGATTTCTTACCAAGAGTATTTGTACCAAAAAGTAAAATATCAGTATGGGATCAATTTTCTCGTACAGTAACATTACCATGAGTTTACCCAAACCGTTCTCGTAAAAGAAAACTGTCCCTCGGTCCCTTTTACTAGTATCGGCAACAAGCAGTATTTACGATAGATTTCGATAGCGAGAACGGTTTGCATAAACGCATGGAAATGGTACATACTTCGTTTCATTTTTTTGCTGTAACGTTTACCTAATTGCGTGTTTAAGAGTATCGATACCAAGTTTCAAGTTGATAAACATTATCGAAATAGCTTTTCCCATAATAACTTCAAACCCCCATTTTACCCCCTTCAAGTTTTATTCCCAAGTTTCTAGCCTATGTCTTGCTTGAAAGTTTTACTTAATATTATGTCGCAAACGGCATTGAAATCTATCTAGTACTTTTAATGTTTACGGCGCACATATAATCAGACAAACAGACGAACGGATAAACATACGAACAGCGCCTCTATTCGGGAACGCTAAGTGATTCTGTAGCGATTTGTAAGCGAGATTTCTCATGCCACTCTTCCGCGCGACGCGTAATCCGTAAGAGCGAGATACGAAATCTCGCTCGCGACTCGTTACAGAATCACTTAGCGTTCCCGAATAGAGGCGCAGACATGAAATTCAAAAACCATTAGGATGTGTTCTGTAGTTCATTCGGAAGCGTGAAACATCTATTACAGAGATTTTTTATTTAATACTTACTTCGAGCGTCTTGCTCTAAATATGAATCAAATCAAATCAAATCAAAATAATTAATTTGTCAGGATACAGTATATATATGGTCTTATAATGATTGTTGGTTGAACTTGTATCCAGCATGCAAGCATGCGTACAAATGTTGGTCGTAGGTACATTTATTCAATTTTTTTATTTACATTACTATTTTATAAATTGTAGTCAATATCATCAATTAAACCATTCGATTTCTTATTTAGGTACTTATATAGGTATATCGAATATCAGGATTCTTTAAAATGTTTATAATCCTTGACACTGTAAAAGCATTAACCATTTTGTCAACCGACATTTAAATATGTTCCCTGACAACATTCTTAAACTATCTGGTAAGTTATTATAAATTACAATGCTCATATTAAATATGTCTCTTTTATAAATGTCTTTGAGACATGGAGGTTTATACAAGAGAGACATAATATGTGGTCTTGTCCTCCTTGGTATCACTTCACTGCGTTTCCTGAAGCACGCTGGGTGGGAGTTAACCAAAACACATAACGTCTCTAATGTACAGACATGGCAGTGGTAAAATATTAAGTTTCCTAAATAGTGGGATGATACTGACAATATTACATTTATCCGCAATGGACTTGTGATAATCCGACGCAGATTGCATTTGATGAAACGCGCCCGTGGGTGCGGCGAGCACTCTAGACAACCGCACTGCATAGATTTGCATTTTACGGTTTTGATACGTGAGCGAATATTCAGTGCGGTGTCGGCGTAGGTATCTTTTCAATTCGACGCGGCGGGCGCCAAGAGGGGCTCGAGAGCGCTCGAGTGTCGACGCGTGCTCAAGTGCCCGGTGCCATGCGCCTGCGCACGCCTCTCGCCCCTCGCCCCTCACTCGCCCCAGCCCCCAATCCCGCTCGAAGCTTATTACAATTAACTGCAACGCCGAGTTGAGCCTCAATTTGGCAGCTGGTTAACGCGAATTTCCGTAAGATTTTCCACGACAATTTTAGCATATCTCCTGTTAATTGTGATACTTATTTTAAATAAGGAAACCTTATTACACTGTTAATTATTCAACTAAAATGTACATTGACATCAGTTGGTCCCGTATCTTTCATACACTGAAAAAATGGGAGGGCTAGAAATAAACACATTATTGCTAATATCAACCAAGCGACTTATTTCGGACAGAGCTTGCAAAGCTGTTTGCTAAAATCAAACTAATCAAAGCAATTACATGTCTATAATTTACAAAGCTGTTATTTATTTTCACATAAGTCTCTGTTGTATGTAGCCGTAAAATTTTAGACAAGCCAAAGTGGTACTTTGGTTGAGCTTCGTGTTTTGCGTGATGATAATTTAACTAACGGCAATGATATTAAAACTTCGATACTAAGCGCTCGTCCCTTTACAAAACAATTAGCGCATAATAAATAAACAGACATGGCTAAATAATGCTAAGGCTTTACCTGCGTGACGTGAGTTTCGTCTAATGGCAAGCTAAATCCGAATGTAGCCGCGATCTTAACGCATTAATCGTAAGCCACCGCCACCGCTTTACGCTGCGATATATTACGCGGGTTCTCTTAGGTATTAAGTTAACGTGTACGGTTAGTCATTTCAAATAACGCGATCAATGTTAGGAAATCACTTAAAAAATATAAGATATATATATTTACTGCCACATTAACATGCAATACAATACACAAACACCTAATTTGGACACAGAACAACATCTCTTGAATAAAAGACTTAAAGAAAAGGTTCAGGACCAAGCGTGCGCCAAGAGCATTGCGCCCACAGTGCACTTTTGCAGACTGCAGCTTCTCTCTTTGACTCACTCTTGTTAAAAGGCGATACCCATTTAACATGCCAGGTAGGGCTTTAATGAAAAACATACCTATATTTAAAGTTCTTACGCACGAAAAATATATAAATTGAAACATAATAAAAGTTATTGCAATCAAAAACATTCAATTAAATTAAATTAAATTAGCGGTAGAAATAAGCGTTCCGTGAGATATACCAGGTGAGTATTTTGTTTTCTAAAACTGACTTTAGGATCCCATCATTTTGAATCTTGCGTTTTCCATTGATTTAACTTAGGCGTTCGGAAAGCTGCGTCATATCTTCTCGTCTAATATACCGCAGGGTGTCAAGAAAAAAAAGGCTTTGACCAGTGTTTGTTGCCAGTCATGACGATGTAACGAGTGCTCTAACACTATGGGATCCATAAGAAGGCTTAAGGTCGTGCAAAGGGAATTGGAGATGGCTATGCTCGGAGTTTCAATACAAAGACGAATTAGAAATATGGCGACCCGCAAAAGAACTAGAGTAACCGACATAGCCCAAAGAATTGCTAAACTTAAGTGTGGGTGGGACATTATTGTTCATGGAACAGATGGCTAATGGGGCGAAGAATTCTTGAGTGGCGACGGCGTACTGGAAGGTGCAGCGTGGGTAGACTACTCATACCGTGGACTGACGAACTGGTGGAGATTGTGGGGCTTCGCTAGATGCGAGCATGGATTAGTCGTTGTGGCGATCATTGGGCAGTCCTATGTCCAGCAGTGGACGTCTTTCAGCTAAAATGATGATGATGATGATCTGATCTTAGGACTTAATTGCATTGATTAATTGAGTAAAGCGAAGCCAAGATTTAAAATTACATAAATTTATATATAACTCTTTTAAAACAATGATGAATGATATCATTCATAATTTTTTAGAAGAGTTTTGTATGAATTTAACCATTAAAATTAACTTCTGATATTTTTTATATACTTTCTTTTTTTAACAAACGCACACACTTTTTTCATTTATAAAACAGGATAAAATATTTGAAATCTAAAACATAAATTCTATAATCATTCATCATTTTTAAGAAGGGTTATGTACCTATAAATTGTACAATTAAAATGAATTGTTGATATTATTTATATACATTCGCACAAAGTGTAGCTTTTTATACACACGGACAATTTTTTTTTCACGTAGAACTGGGATAAAATATTCGAAATCCCAAACATTACGTCGTGTACGTGACGTTCGCGGCCGCGGAAGTCCGCCATATTGCCCCGTGTCAGCTGGTCGCGGCCGGAAGCGTCGTCAGCGCCACAAGTACAGCACTACTTCTACATTCGCTATGTTGGTACCTCTCATAAAACTGTGTTTTCTGCTAGGTACTACTTGAGTTGGGTTTCCTGATGTGTTATTTTTTACACAACATGCTTGGTTAGCTATTATAAAAGACCGTTCGTATAATATTTTCTCAATAATGCATTGTAATGGTGTGATTATATCCTTAAAGAGGATCCTGTAAGTACTGTATCCTGAAGAGCTATTTGTAGTCGCCAGTAAACTAATAAATTTTTTGGTACCAATAAGTGTCCAGTATTTTATGAAAATTAATACATACATAATATTTCTTTTAAACGATCCTTGACAATATTTTTCAGTGACTAAAGAGCTTGGCGTAATAAGGTCAAATATCAAATATCCACTTCTGAAGAGTTTGACAGTCTAATAAGGTACTACGGCTGCTTATCATCATCATCATCATATATATTATTTCTAAAAGGTATTTTTTGGAATACGCTCAATATCTCCGTTAATTCTTTACCAAAATAAATGATTTAAACGTCATTTTAAAGCGTTCGTCGCTTTGTCACAAAAATACACAAAAAGATTTAAATTAACGTTTTCGTTAAAAAATAAATAAAAAACTACGCGATTTGCAAGCGCCATCTATTGACAGTCTATTTAACTAACATGTGTGTTGGCTATTTGCATGCAGACTAATGTCAACAGGTGGCGCTGCTATTTTTATTTCATTCATGTTAGGGCCGATATAGGGTACTGCGTTGATTATTATATTTGTCAAAAATATCCATCACTATGTATAAGTATTATAATAATACGTATTAAGACTTTCAATTATAAAACAGCGCGTGGCCCACAGCCGCGTACGTAAATAAAAATCGACCCGCATTGCAAGTGCCATCTATTGACGGTCTGTTTAACTAAAGTGTGTCTTGGCTATTTGCAGACCAATATGTAAATGGATGGCACACCCGCAAGTACTCCGTTAATTATTATCGTTGTCAAAATTATCTGCTATTGACGAAAAATAGACAAATAGAGTACTAGTCAAATTAAAACTTTCGTGAGACATTATGAATACTTGAAAAACACACGGCTTTACTCACGATTTATTGTCAGAAATAGTCCGACATGTTTCGAACTCGATTGTTTGATTGTTTTTTTATTTCTGACAATAAATCGTGAGTAAAGCCGTGTGTTTTTCAAGTATTCAAATAGAGTACTAGTAATACATTTTACATTTACTTATTCTCACTTCATAATATTATTATTATCCGGTGCTTGATCACGATACTGTGCGAAAATTCGTACGGATCAGCTAGTAATTTTAAAAAGGCATAGATAATCAAATAAAGACGTTAGCTCAATAATAAAGTATACAATGCTTTTTTAATAAATTTGTTTATCAAGCTAAGGGTTTATTTACATACTCGATCACAAGATAACAAGTAATCAAGGATAAAATATTATTTTTCTTAAGCTTATATTTACTTTTTATAGGGCTATCCGTTCCGAATGACCTCGACTTTGATCCAACGGAACTTCACTGCAATGCCATCAGTTAGTTATTAAAAAGCCACTTGGACATTTAAAACCTTAGAATAACAGCATTAACATGAAACCGATTTAAAAAACTGGACAAGTGCGACTTAAACTCGCGTGGAGAGGGTTCCGTGATTATATGAAATTTCCTGTTACTTTAAATACCATAGACTTCTTATAGGTTATCTTGTAATCTATAGGTAAATACCAATTTTCTTAATTTATTTCAAAATTTCTGGCCCTTTAATTTCGGAGAATGGTAAAATTTCGCCTATTTTCTTAAATAACTCTGAACTATTTGTTTTAAAAACATAAAATTATATATATTTAAGATCCCAACAACAAGCCTTTTCATTTGATATGTCACATGCCATAGTTTGCAAAACTTTTTGTTTAAATTTTCTATACCCAAATGTGACGCCCATGTTTAAAATTGTTCTTTTTTTTTACGTCAATTGACTGACAAACCGGCAGACGGCCCACCTGATGGAAACCGTCGCCTATGGACATCTGCAACACCAGAAGTGCTGCCAATGCGTTGCCAGCCTAGGGAGGGTGGGGAATGGGGATGGGATGGGGACGAGGGAATAGGCCTCCGGATCTCGTCACTCACCGTACGAAACGCAATAGCAAGCTATTACTTTACGCCGATATTCTGTGAGAGTGTGGTACTACCCCGGTCGAGCTCATTCGAACAGTAATCATCTAGTGAGGACTACTGTTTGGCTCTACCACTACAAAAAACTTTACATGACACTTCCGTATTAAGGTTACCGACTTACATGTGTCCCAAATTTCATCTCAATCAGTTCAGTAGTTTCGGAGCAAATAGGGTGTGACACACGGACAGACAAACTGACAGACAGACAGACACGAGTGATCCTTCCTATAAGGGTTAATTTTTTCCCTTTGAGGTACGGAATCCTAAAAACGAATAATATGTATGGAGATTACAATATTTTTGGCACAGCAAAACGACCAATCAGTTAAAAAATACTGGCTTTTACGTTCATAGATTTATTGGTATTCTGTTTAGAACTGTTACTTTTATGTAGATTAATTTGTAAATAAAGAACCAGAATGAAAAATGCATTCATTTTATACCTTATGTCACGCAGTTTAAATAAATCTTCTTCTTCTTCCTAGCGCTTTTTCCCATCCACGCTTACGCTACGGGGTACGCTTTGACCATGATCCCCGATTCGGCAGGTCGGGTTAATTACAATGGAGCGACTGCCGTCTGACCTCCGTAACCCTTGTGACAGGGGAACCTGACCAATGGATCATGGTTACACATTTAGTTACCCAAATGTGCAGGTTTCCTCACGATGTTTTCCCTCACCGTAAGAGCATCTGTTACCGCAATTCGCAGGCAGATAATGTACATAAGTTAGAAAAACTCATTGGTACATGGCAACCGCTTTGGATTCGAACCCGGACCTCACGATCACGAGTCGACATCCTTAGCCATTAGGCCACAGACGTTCTCTACGCAGTTTAAATAAATAAATAAATAAAATTAATAAATCAGGGGACAATATTTACACAAATCGATCTAGTCCCAAAATAAGCTCCAAAGGCTTAAAACAAAACTAATTAAAATTATATGAAAATTCTTCCTTTTACAAATGGTCAGAAAAGTTCGAAGAGTCATAAGTATTTTTATTATCTGATGTATATTCATATTAGTAGGGTAGGGATATTATCTCATATCATTTTATTAATATGTTTTATTGCGGATAATTGTACCGTTATCTTAAAATACAACGTGTTATTCAAAGAAGAGCTAAGAGAAGGAAGAGCGTTTAGAATTTATTGAGTATATTCTTGCTAGGCAATAAAATTGTAAAACGTTTCTGCGGTACGCTTAATACTACAACTCTCGTGGGTCTGGCTTTGTTATTTCACTACGCACACAAACAACTTTATATTTAATTGTACTTTACAAGGCTTAATCGTATACTGGTTTTGTTTCTTTATTGAATCCATTAAAATTGTCGTAATAAACGAAAATACAACGCGACACGTGTGTAAAATTTGTATTGGGTACTACGCGTGTGAATTCGCGCTCACATTCAGCGCGCAAACATGAGCACGGCTTAAAATTCAATCATTTTAAAATTTTGTTCATCTACAGCGCGGCGCAGAGACGTTATAATTAACTAATTTCTAACTTAGTGTCAGGGAACAGCACATTCGCGCAAGTGGCACGTGAATACATACCTTTTGTGTAATTAAACTGCGGGAAAACCCAGTTTAAGTTTAATCCTATAGCCTCTTGACACCACACTCCCACCCGAGGGGAGCTTATTTTGTTCGTCAACACTATCGACCGATGTGGAGATGAAAACGCTCAACCCAACGCCTCAAGTGTCATACAAAATACAACTCTTACACCTACATAACACGAGTCAATTTGAATAATCATTTTGTCGGGGCATCGTTTTCTTTTCGTATGGATTCGGAAAATATACGGTTTCAAGGCACATAGAGTTCAGTCAGACGGCAATCATTCATACGGATTGCATGTTTGGTAGGCAGCCTCCGTCATTCATGACACTTGTTTCTGTAGTTTGTATTTATTTACCCCTACGAATGGCGGCCATACATTTTCTAGCATGTTTTGTGTGGGAGCGTTATAGAGACGTCAAGAAGTTGTTTAGTGTCTCCATTACTTTGTGTAAAGGAGAAAATGCTATGCACACCAAAACAATTTTCTTGAAAAGTTGAAAATGTTATAGATGTATAAACCTCACAATATTGTTAATCTCAAGAAATATTAAATAACCGCAGTTGGGCATAAATATTATTTTGATGCGTTTGAATTTTGCAGGTAATTCACCTGAATAACATATTCATGAAAATTTATAATTGGTTATATAAAAACAACCACACGATCTAAGCAAATAAAACAAATACTCGACATAGTCATATCACCTATGTTACCTAAATAAATTTAATAGTAACAGAACCTATCAGTTAAGATAATTATATATAGTATAGAAAGGCATAAAAACGAGTGACGAGAGAATTTTGCGAGCGATCCACCTGGCCTACTCGGGTATAAATGCTTGGCCGCAGCGGCTCACTACAGTTTGGTCCTTATTGCGAATTCTCGACATTTGCTTAATGTATGAACATTGTAAAGAACGTACCGTGTTGATGGCACTCGAAACAAAATAATTGCTACGGTCGCGCGGTCCCGGTTTCGGCCTCCGCATTCATTATTCACTTTTTTATTTCACCCTCCCCTCGGCTTATAATTTGACTCGAAACATAAAATCAAGTTTTATTTCATTATGCGTAGCAAAGAGAAAAACTCGAAATACCTTGTATCCTTCACTTTTAATGGGGACTGAAATATTTTACATGATGATGTACTTACGAAACTTTACTTTGTCCCCACGGATCACATCTTCGTATTCATTTATCACAAAAACCGAATGTTCTCGGTAATGTTATTACAACGAAATTCTTTGCAAATCACTTAAACCGATTTATGTTTCTGCTTTGTGTGTTCAAACATATATACCACTAAGATAACTCAGAATGAAGAGAGCAATCGCGTATTCCGGTTCCATCCAAATGTCTATTTATGTTTTACTTATTGCAAACTCAATCGGATATTATTTAGTCTAGCACTGCATCAAATTGCAGAATTTAGCGTAGTTATGATGGTCTTTGATTCGCTCCTCGATATTATATTCAGCGTTCCTGTCTGAATATTTGAGATAAAGCATTCTCAGCGAGACCTAACAATGGGTTAGGGTTAGTATGAGCGTAGGTTTTTGCATTAAGCAAAGATGGGGGAGTAAGCGACAGGGCGAGTCGACGACGTCTCGCTTTCATCCACTCACTGGGCGAGACTGCAAAAAGGAAAGTAAGTACGCGTACACCTACTATAATATGAATGCCAAACCCTCGCGGAAACGGAGTCATTCCGATGTGTTTGAATGGGTTTCGATGACGGCTGCACTGAGTTCTTTCACGTTTTAGACTGCTAAAATGGGCCTATTGTTTTCAACCCTCACAAAGACACGTTGAAAGCCAAGTTGAAAGACGTGTAAATGTAAGGACTTCTTGACTGATGTAAACCACAAATAATCTGTATATGAACTTAGACAGCAGAACTGAAAATTGAGTTTACATCTATCCCCATTGAAAGTTGAAAGAAGTGATTTGTTCAAAAGTATGGAGGGCCTCGTAATAGTTAAATAACGCCAAATGGAAGAAAATATCTCATACTCAAGTTAAATACCCAATTAATTCGTTTTTATCATTGTATGGATGTTCTTTAAATTTTTCATGGGCTTATCAACATATCGATCAGCCGTTATTTATTCAGCTCACGACGTTATTCTGAGAAGTTTGCTCATTTACATGCATTCGCTTTTTCTTTCGTATTTACTTGTTTGTGCCTGCTTTAATGGATATTGAATAAAAACATACGATAACACCGTAGGGTATGCTTTATTTATTTTGTTGAATAGGACTGTGGCAATAATCAAAAGAAAAATATTTATTTTACTGAACACATAGTAAGGATGTCATTTTGGTAAGAATGCCTTTAACTTTTATTAATTTATTAGAACTTTTTGTACCACGTAAACCAATTCTATTATTTTTGAACAGAACATGCAATAAAAAAAGTATTATCGTTTATCAAAAATTTAAGGACTATACCTATTTTAGAGATGAACATTGATATCCTTATCACGATTCTCCAAGCTAAATCATCTTACCTTCGAATAACAATACGTACCGGATTCAAGTCTAGCTATTCTAGGAATTATCTAGTCTACAAAGCGTCAGATAGTAAGCATCAGAACGAGATAGAGATTAATACTGTGCAAGTGCTGGTGAAGCTGAGAAGCAATAACGTTTTGTTAATGTCTGCCATTTAGAACGTACGCGGTTAGTGTCTTGCGTCGGTTGACGTCGCCGTACCCGAGTAGTTATTTCACGTCGCATGGAGACTCCACTGAAGTAACGAGACTGGCACCGTAAGCCCTGGGAATCACCATTTGCCATGTGCGGTCGCTGTATTGTTACAAACGGCATAGGTCTCGCAGCGCCGTGCGGACCTAATGAGCTGTGAACCAGATAAGGTGTGCGACTCGATGGGCGGGATCATCTGCTATCTGCGCGGAATGCTCACTGCGCTCAAGGCAAATGTGTTCCTCGACTTACGTGATGTTGCTAATATTTTCATATTTTTTTGTTAACTATAATGTAACAACGTAGTACACAGTACGAAATACTTAGTACACAGTAATATAGAGAAGTATTAAGAAAGATTTTTAAAACTCATCTGCCAACATGCATCGACAAAGTGAAGTGACTTTGGATGACAAACATTGATGACTTTTACTGCACGTATAGGGATAAAATTCTACGTCACGACTGCGGTAATAATGGAAAACATGCAGCTCTAAGCACGCATTTATTTAGAAAGACAAAGAACGGATGTGCAGACCAAAGGCTGTGGGGAAATAAAAAATGAAATGCAACGTCAGCGTCGGTCGGGTGACCTTTCTGTGACGGCGGCGTTCGCCGAAATTGACTCTGTAAAAATTGATTAATACTGCCCTTACCAGGCTATTCTTGAGTGCAATAAAATTATATGACCACCCATCTCACGAGGGCCTATTTTAAATAAACAATACTATAATGGCTATTGGCTCATACGTTTAAAATTAAAATTGATTCTAACAATGACAGACTTTAAAAACGTTTTATGACGTAAAACGTAATAACCTCAACAGTTTAAATGGATTTGCATTCAAAGTAATAGTATGAGTGCTGACGTTGGGTGCATACCTTTAGATTCAGAGCGTTGTGGGATACAGGTGGAAACATAAAAATTTCACCGACGCAGCGTGCATGGCACATTATGAATTGAGTTAGAGTACGAGCGCGTTTCCAGTGCACCCCAATATCCGAGATCAACTGTGACGGATTATCGTTGCGTTCATCTATAGTGAAATAAATCGTGTTGTTCATAGATACCAACCATGATAAATCGCCGCATTGCAACAGTCATTCAAATAATGCAGAATAATGGTCTGTCGTTCTTAAAATGATTAGCTTCTAAAATATCTTGGCACACTTCCTGTTTCAGTTCATTGAAACGTAGGGTAGGAAAATTATTAGAGCAATCAATTGTAATATAATAATACCAGTCAAAGCACTTAATTTATTAGCAATGATAATAATTGATGTCTCCGAATTTACGTAATAATATTTTGGGCATGGGCTGTCCATGCATCTGGAGAAGAACAGGAAGTAACATTCTTTGCTACTCCTATGTTTTGTTGTATTTTTATTAGTATATAATATTAATCTAAATAAATAATATTACATACTTTGTTTATTTTATTTGCCTTCAATAAATAAATAAAAATACAAAAATAATATTTAATACATTTTATCAATAAGTCTCGTCGAATTAAATAATTACACTGACTAGACATAATATGTAACAAAACTATTTGGCAGTACGTAGTTTGCAGCTTTGTTCCTCAATACTGAAGTCTTGTGAACAACCCTCATCAGGAGAGTTATGGCCGCGGCACTAGTTATAGGTAATCTGTCTAAACTGGTTGGCTTTTGTAATATTGAGTATTCATACGTTGCTTTATGATAGTAATATCACTTTTTGATACCACCACGTTGGCAAAAGTTTGGAACAGACAGTACTATTAAATTACTAAAAAATTATACTGTTGACGATCCGCGACGCCAACATATTCATTGTTGCGTGTGTGCTGTCTGGTCCAGTGGCGCAGCATCCTGACGTCTTTACCAAGCTAGAAAGCTACGGCTAGCTATCAGTGAAGTCATGTTACTCTAATTAAATAAATGTCAGACTCGCACGTACGGTTCTAATAATTCCGGCTTCCCTTACGAAATATTTGACGCTTCGCCACTGGTCTCGTCAATTGGATCAAAGCGTGTACCACCAATCGTTTTACTGATTAAGTTGCGTTTTACATTATAATATACTTTTCCGATGACGTGAGTGTATGGGCATACAGACGAGCTCGCGAGTACGGGGTCGCGAGGGACGCTCGCAGCGGCGGCTCGGGTGTACGTGTCGTAATTGATGTGTGTATGTTTTTGTCGTGCTACGACCGCTCGGTGTTTGCCACCGCCTCTGGTAAAGTTAGACTAAATTAAATTGTTGTATTTTTCACAATGGAACGACTGCGCCGAGTGACCGACTCCTGTTAACGAGGGGGCGGATAATATCGTCCGGCCAAGTGACGCTCTTGTATGTGCCATAAAAACGTTCTGAAATTTTTGAATTATGAGACACTAAAACGAGGGCTAATTTTAAAGCTGTGTTTTTAGGAGTTAATTTCGTATTAAAATAAATGACATTCTACAGAATTAATTTGTGTCACAGTGCAATCAACATCGACATTGTATCATTCTATTTTGGTTTGATAATAATAGTTGTTACAAACGTTAATCCTTTTGGTAATCAAAATCAAAACAAACTAGGTAAAACCAACTCAGTTGGATGAATCGAGTTCAAGTAGGGTATTCATTCAGGCAATCACAGGTAGCGTCCCAATTTAGAGTGAACCAAAAATTGGATATGCGGTGAATAATAATTTTCCCTGTGGAGTGAACTGCGTTGTCCACATTTAAGGTAATTGGCAACAGTTTCGGCTGACGGCCGCCGGTGAACCTGACACTCACTCCCGAGGGGCCGCCCTTTACAATCCCACTAATAAATGCCGCTTTATCAAATTTTTATTTATCGCTTTATAAATATTTTGTAAAATTTTAAATGCCACATGGAAAACAATATAGGTACTTTATTTGTATAGACACGATTGTTCGTAATTTTGTTTAGGTACTTTACTGCATGTAAATATTATAAGCTTATTCAAATAATAAAGATACTTAAAAGTTCCTTTCCATTCATTACGTAAAGAATCAATGCAAAAAACTCGTTGTCACACACACCACCACACTTTATTTTTTTATTAGTGTTTCAATTTGAAAAGTTTGATATTCATCGCAACGATTTAAAAATATTGATCAAACGAATGAATGAAACGAAAAATTATCTATTCTGATTCGGAGCTGTTTTATCGCTGCGGGACGGATCGGTCCCGGCGATATTATCGCTATGGCTTTATTTATTTGAATATCGCATCGATCACATCGGAAAGGATTACGGCGGAATTATTTTACCTTTAGTGATTATTTTACAAACATTCCCTTTATTGTTTTTGAGGTTATTTAGGATTTAAAAGTAATAGGCATATTAAATAAAAATATGCAATTATCCCAATAACTTCAGATTAAAACAACTTTTATAAGTATTTGCCAACTGCACTTTGTTTACATTTTTTATTGGCACCTATTGATTTTTTAGTCTGTTAAAAAGATTTAAATAAATATAACCAAACAAAAACTAAGAAATCTAGTGTAAAAAATATTGCTCACTTATAATACTTTTTAAGTAAGCATAGAATTTTACTAACCTATATTAAATTTTTCAAAAATTGTCATTTAGAGAGATACCATTCTACAGAAAACAGGATGTGTTGTCATACTCGAGATTTACGGGAGAAAGGAAGGGGGGTGGGGACCACTTGGACACGTACCGGACCGAGGCGGGGGCGAGGGCGGGGGGGCACTTTCTCGTCATTTATATTTGAGTGTGATTTCGTTTGGGATCATCACAGAACTCCGATTCCCCTCACTCACTTATATTAGTCACATTACGTTACCGAATCTTGTTTTATTCAATTTCTACCGAGCTATTATCTTTTGTCACTAGCTAGAATAAAAATGGTCTGAGAGGACGTGATATTGCTTGGGTTTTTTTTATGACTTTGTAACTGTGGTACTACTTACTACGCTTACATAACTTAGGAGCTGAGGGTTCTTTTTCTCAAAGCATAGTCTAGGAATACCAGTGTTTTGTTTCATTTTCTCTTTTAATTCACAAGAAAATACACAGGAATTACTTGAATAGTATGTTTCAGAAATGGCCCAGTTAAATATGAAATATTGATTAAGTAATAGCAATAACCGATGAAAACTTTTGCATGTTGCAAATCGATGCATTTATACAAAAATAACATTTTTTATTTTCTATAGAAGTAAGCTTGTCGCTTTTGTTTTGTCACTTCATACAACTTATAGTGATACAACAAAATGACTAGTAACATAAAGTAAACTTATAATGCAAACAAAAGTTTGCGAGTGGCGGTAGAGTTCGAAAAACACAGAGTTGACAGCTCACCAGGGGTTAATTGTTTGACTTTAGCGACTTTGTCGGTCAGGTGATGCGTTAATACTAGCCCAGGGCCCCGGGGCCCGCGTCCACAGTGTTGCACAAGTGGAGCGAATTGAAAAAATATTCCTGCCGATTTTGGTTACATATTTGTACGCCGCTATACAGAGCAACGAAACTCGAAATGGCGCAACATTTTTACCTAAATTGAATCCGTCGGATGGATTCTATGAACGATTAAAAGCGAAGCAAGAATTTTTGAATCAAAAAACATATTCATTTAACATGGTGAGAATTTATGAGGCTAAGTGTATTAGCCGTTCACGAGATTCATCATTTTCATCACTTTTAGTATTTCTGTTATAACTTTAGACAGATTTTTCCAAAATTTGTTGATACAAAACACCCATTATCGAGATGGAAAACACTGCTATTTACCTTTTAACGTTTACCGATAGATCTAGTACTGGTTTATAATTAAAGTGTTAATTTACACTAATTTCTGAGTGCACACATAGGCTCGATGCCTGCAGTATAAACACATTAGTCAGTTCACGCTAATTGTTTGACATATTTACCAGAAGCCATATTAAAACTTGACGTGATAAGTCAGTTACACTATTTAAACTGAAGTGAAATTCAAATGAAAACAATATAGATGCACTTCAATAACATCACAATTTATTTCATGATGAACGATGTTATGGAACCTGAGCATAACCTCCATTTACGATAGCATTTTTTTACAAGACCAGTAATGTTCACAGTGAATGCATTCGCAAAATATTTTACCACTATTATATTTTTATTAATAAGATTATTGATCTATCTCTAATCTTATATATCTTAAGGCCAGGCCCGATCAAATTAAGGGCGCGCCGCATAACGCCGCGCCCGCAATGTTACCGGCTGCTCAATTACGTAACACCAATTGATATCGCTTTCGCGAAAAGTAAACCAATTGTACCCTTATTTACATCGAGTGAAGACTAAATTGGTTTGCATTTCGAGGCAAAGTGATATCGATTGTGCTACGTAATTGAGCTGCGGGCCTTTTATATTATTCTTAGGACCATTTTATGTTTGATACCCGTGATCAAAGTTACCCCGGTTGACTATAATAACTTTAATATCTCTTTCTAATTTTATCTATATGCCTTGCACTTTAAGTTATTTCAAGTATTCTTCTGTGGACACAATAGTTTCCTGTCATTCTCAAAGTACCCTTTTCTGAAATAAACAGATGCACATATTTCCCACAAAATTACTGGCATCAGATATCAAAAAAATCCTTTTTTCAGTTACCATGTCGCATGCTGTTCTCGTTATTACCAGGATAAATATTCAAGAAGAAGCCGACAAGCTCTTTGACATGCAGCCGATGATATTGACATCATAATGAAATCCCCTATAAACAGCTACGGCGGATTGAAAAATATGCATTGCATGAATAAACTATAAAATACTATAAGACTTCTTAATTGCCTTGTAAATTATAAAAAATATAGCATATTATATAAGTATCTCTGCTGGGCACAGGCCTTCTCTCTTAGTGAGTGGGACTGGGCAGTAGTGCCCACACGGGTCCAGTTTGCACCCATTCAGGCCCTCACACACACATCTGTGAATTAATTTGCAGGTAAGCAGGTGCAGGTTCTCCCATTCTTCAAATTCGGTTCTTGACTGCTTTACAAACAATATTTCAGGCTGCTTGTTAACTCGATTTAAATGTGAAATAAATATTTTCGTAATTAAATTTCCTCATTTTCAATTAAAAAATGCTAAAAATGTTTTGCTTTATAAAATTAGCCGCTAAAACGCTATCAACTGTCAGCTCTCGCATGTGACGTCATTGTACTGGAAGAAACAAACAAAAATACCCAGGTTTTCACAAATGTAAAGAAGCGGGAGCCAATAATGCGATCGGTACGAGCACGAGCGCGATCTGGCGCTGTGAGCGCAATTCGGAACGCACCTGATTGCCGTGATGTTATTCGTCGTGATTAGTATTAGAAGTAAAAAAATTAGTTTTTAAATTGTAATAATATAAATTTATTTTTACACGACTCCTGTTCTATATATTGTATTGTTCAGGGTTAAGCTATCATTCCACAGAAATATTTTAATATTTGTCTATAGTCAAGTACCCAATTTCATTCCACACATGAGATCCAACAACCACATAGGTGCAATCCGGAATTTGAACCCGCGACGCTCTGCACGAGTGGCCCTGACCACGTGACCACTAGGCTACCACTGCACTTGTTCGCATTAGAAGGGTGTTTTCGTGATATTTTGAATCAATTTCGTAGCTTTTTTTCGTAAATAAGCTTGCCTAACAAATAAGCAAACAAAATATTATAAACGTCAAAAGTTTCTCCATTTATTTATTGAATTTTCACAGCGTAACAACCTCTACACTATTATTATACCGTTAAACAGAGATATTCTTAGAAAATATTCTAAGGTTATTATTTCTTGGGTCCTCTCCAACATGGTGGACTATCTGTATGGGCGATGGGCTGATCACCTGTCACCATACGGTTCATCATACCATCTTAGGACTAATTAATCCAACGTGGCCACAAGTAGTCTTGTGGCTCTGCCCACCCCATTAGGGATTTCGGGCGTGATGCTATGTGTGTGTGTGTGTGTGTGTTCTTAGAAAATCAAATACACATTGCTTTGTTTATTCATAGAAAATAATAATAATCAGATAAACAAGCAGTAAACAACCATGAACTCGTTTTAATCGCTCCACGCACTTGTTAGCTTATGTTTAATGCGTTCTTCTGATGTAGCCCGTCTGACCTTTCCCTGGAGGATTGCATAATGTATGAACAGTAATTAATCTTACATTTTTGCTCACGCACTGTTGCTGTAATTGTTTTTATATTAAGGATCATCTTCGCTAAAATATTTATTTATTTTCTATTCTAAGGTAGTTTGTAACTGATCGTATTTTCATAGCCTTTATTTGTTTATATTTTCACTGCTAGGTAGAGTCGTCTTGCTTCGACAGCCACACTAAAATTTTCGGCAGACTTAAAATAAGAATTACAATTTAAATATGCGATTTTTTTATTTCAGATGGTGACCAGGACAAAGAAAATCTTCGTAGGAGGGTTATCAGCACCCACAACGCTGGAAGACGTTAAGAATTACTTCGAACAGTTTGGCCCGGTATGTTTGTCTCACATTATTTTTACCAAATAGAATTTCGAATAGAATTTTGGCTTTTTTCAAACCTTAATGTCCTTTTGTACCGTTTTTAATCCATTTGTTAGTGATGTAAAAATTTACATACTGGCTGTATCATCCAACGGTGTACAGTCAGACCACCAACAATATCAGACTCGGGACGTGGATCAAAAATATAGGCTGCGACTTTAATGACAAGGCGTTAAGTGAGTATGATATTTTTAGAATTGACCCGTGTCCCAATTTCGCAAGTGACTGTACCGATTCAAAGTATTCCCGCGGATAATACTTGAGCAAGACGAATTTGGAACGCGTCGTCATGTTCCACACACATGTCAGCGCACCAGAGAGCGCGAAGTCACGCAAACTTCACTCGCGAAATTTAATTTACACCCAACTTTTTGGAAAAGTGTACCAAATTCGCGCTGTCATGTCTCAGTTGTTATTAGGCAACCCTAATTTTGCCCGCAGCTAAATCATTTCGTGCACATAATATTAAACACTTTACCCTCGAATTAGGCGTGTCTGTCAAACTCGCAAACTGTGTTATGACTATTTCAAGCTCGCTTTATTTCATTTCCGATGATAAATAATCAGATTTAACCCACTTTGTTTACTTTTTATTTAATAATTCTCTCAATTGAAAATATAACATTTTTAAATAGAAGCTCAGGCTTTTTAAAGAAATAATACTGTTTGAATGAAGAGAAATGCAAAGATTTCAATCAAGAAACAATTTGCTTTGTCTCATTATTGTCTTAGATCGACATTGAATAAGACTGTCATCTGAGCACCAGTGTTTCATTTCTTCACTGGTGACAAGCGACAACGAGCTTTGTTATTAGGAGCGAAGGTAAATATTTCATTACGGCAGTGACCACGCCTGAAAGTCTGCGATAAGTTGGTCTTTGTCTGGCTGCCGCGAGTCGCGCAGGTGTCTATCTACAAAAGTTTCGCTGTAATTAGCTCCGTATCCAGCGTGGATGCGGACTAAGGAACTTTTCAGAATTCAACATTGGATACAGCCGGGGAGTCATTGTAACGGCTCTCAAAGTAATCGGTGCCTGGCAGCCACCCGCGCCACGCCCGATCAAGACCTTCATTACCTATTATGAGAGTTTAGAATAACGAGCCAACGAGTTTTTCGAAGTGAATGTGATTGATGCCGAGCGAAGGAAATATCCCGAGAGAGATAAAAGGAATTTAATGAAGACTTTTAAGAATAATGATTAAGGGAATGGTTATTCCTTTTGGTCGGAAGCCTAATGATGGGGTCTTTTGAATTACTTTCTGCGTCTACGAAATATTGTGTAACCGCAATTAATCTAATTAAACAGGAGGAAGGAAAACCGGCCGAGCAGTGTGTACTTTACCAGAAAGGTGTACACAGGTACCTCTTTACCTAACCTAGTCCTCAGAATTGTATGAATAAAATAGTGCGGAATATACCGTACATTTCATATTCTACGCAATACTTATCCATTTTCTGGTAAGAAAGGAACAATTACTAAAATGGGCAAATGAAAACTGAAATTACCCAGATACACAATTAATATAAATGTACGAAAATATGGTTACATAACATGTATAAAGGGTACTTCCAGCACGGCTAAATAAATTCATACTATTATTACATCCAAGAACGCACACGGAGAATTCTGATTACAAATTAATTCAATAACATTCAAACCGTGCACTGTGCTCCCGGCTTGGCATCATTTCGTAAGGGTGTCACATTTTGAGCAAGTTTAATTAACAATCCAGTCGCTTTTGTAGGTGCCTTCATTAGTGTATTTGTGGATAAACATTGCGCAATGAGTGTGGTAACTCGGCGCAATCCGGCTGCGTGCGTGTGTGCCCTCACGGCGGGCTGCGGGACGGCACGGCAGCGGCACGGCGCGACACGGCATGGCGGCCGCGCGGCCGGCCCACGGCACTACCGCCGTGTGTGCGTGCTCCGTGACTTCGATGTCTCGATACGGCCCCGGCCCACCCCACGTGCGAGCTTTCCGAATGCAAACTGTCTCAGAATATCAAATGAGCCCCTTAAATACCGAACACAATGACTACGCCCACCTGAAGCAAAGGCCGCGGGGACGCGTGCACGCAACGCCGCCGTAAATGAAAGGAGCACGTCGGGTCGGGACCGAAGGGTGGGCGAGGTTCAACCCCGGTAACGATTTCCTCCTGATAATGGAGAATTTTCTGATGAAAGCTGCTCGGCAGTGCCCTTTCAAGTATTAGTAGTATTTATGGCCCGATCGGTCGGTGCAAATTTCGTTCCTTACGATAGTGTACGCTTTCGCACACTTATGCTAGTCGGTTCGAGAGACTATTCCCAGGGCATCATCCTTCTATAAAATTCCGTCCATTTGGAACTTTTAAGTGGGACTGAGGAGTAAAGCTAAAGAGTTATGGAGATAACGTGCCTTTAGTGCTTTAATCGGCACAGCTGTGGTCCAACAAAGTGGAGGAGGAGATTGCAGCGCGATAATTTTATAGAGCCGGACGCTCCACCGAACACAAACACGTACGTGAGATTATTAGGACGGAGAATGCTTTACGTCATTTTAAAATGAAAGTTATTCTTTGGTTTGGTTGGATAAAACTTAATTGCAGCTTATGGAATTTTACCGTAATAAAATTTAACAATGTATCAGTGGCGAATCGCGAAATATTTGCTTGTGAACTTGCGAGTCTGACATTTAGTTAGAATAACATGGACTTCAGTGACAGCTAGACGTAGCTTTCTAGCTTGGTAAAGCTGTCAGGAATCGGCTTGTAGGCAGGCTTCGCTACTGCAATGTATAATATTTTGACATTACGTACGTTTCATGTAAACAATCCACTCAACATTGTCATTTTATTGTTAATCACTTAACGTCGGCTAAGTAGCTTTCCGGAATGCGGGTTTGTAACCCGGCCCAAGTAAGTAAGTCGAGAAAAAAAATTACATTTCGCTAATTTAATAATATGCGCTCGCCCTGAACCCCCGCCCCATACATTAATTTCGGGTAAATTGTTACACTTATGAAAGGTTCGTCTTAATTACAGTACATACTGAGGGTTCTTTTAATAACAAAGTCGAAAGTATTTCTCAAGGGTTATATTTTCATTGTAAACGTTATAATGTTGATATTTTCTAATGGCTAACATAGTTTTACATTCTGCATTGCAAATGTTAGCTAATCTCCTACAGATAACAAATTAAAATTTAGAAATCTGTTAGTTTATTAACGTATAGGTACAATTTTCTTGTATTCGTATAATATCGCATTCTTATGCATTTGAAAGTGGAACGCCGGTTACCGGCTCCGAGACGCTTTAAAATTAATTAGCCAAACAACCGGTGTAATCTCGAAGACTGCCGATTAAGTGTTATCTAGCCGAGTTTGTTGTTTGTAATGTTTACCCCAGGGGTCGGAGTGTAGGTGTCGTTTTCAAGCGCACCCCATGTCGCTTGCGTCCTTCCAGCCCTGATGGTGACACTTGTCTGCCAATCTCGACAGACTCCTAGTCCTCACAAGTTTGCCGCAGATTGCTTACATTTAATTTTTTCTGGTCTCATGAAAATGGATGCCGCCTTTATATGTATATTTGCTTTCCTTAAATGATCTTATTTAATGTAAAGCGGACTTTATTCTCGTAAATTTTGGCTGCGATGCTTAAGTAAAAATATCTTTTTTACCGTAAATATTGTTCTAAGTATTATATTTCTAAATGCGGGAAAGAACTTCATACATAAGTCTATCTTTGTCATATTTTAGCCCATTAGCTTCGCTGGGAGCAAAGTTAGCTTCCAATTTACGAGTTCGCTACTGATAATTAACAAAATGTGTTTTCTTGCAAATCTGGCGCTTCATATTACTGGGTTTAGCTTGGCTAAGGATGAAGTTTCCTAACCAATATAAAGTTAGCGACCGAGCGTTCGCTAAGCGTCGCACGCACGAGAGGGTGTCTTTGAGAAAGTTCCGTTGCATGCTTGATTCGCCATTGTTTTAGCCGTCGAGCCAGTCCAAACTCTGACCGGGTGCTCCGGGAGCGCCACGCAAGCAAGTGTGTTGCCTCGCTGAAACTTGCACGATTACTTGTTATTATCTTAACTTATGCTCCTTAACTTTGTATTGGCTATCGACATGTTCTCTTGACTACGACTGCACACCGGAATTCCCGACACAGTTGCAAACGGCGTGCCGTGTTGTGTTAATGCAATGCAATGTGTGTTTTCAGTTACGTGAATAAACTAAGGCACCTATAGTATTTGTCTGTTAAGAAAATACATTATTACTAGCGGACCCGATAGACGTTGTCCTGCATGATATTTCAATACCGACGGCAGTGCCATCTGCAGGGCTGATTTGTGAATCTAAACCATCCAGAGCGCCACCCAAACGCATACAAAAAAAAAACATTCAAATTCAAATCGGTCCAGCCGTTTAGGAGGAGTTCAGTGACATACACACGTACAGTAGAATTATATACCTATATAAAGATAAAATCCAATAATTATCTCTTATATTGTTTGCTTTTAACAGATAGTTTATCTTTTAAAAAGTTTCTATTTTGAAGATACTATAATCTAGCAGTATAGTATAATTTATTTCAGTAATATTACCAAAATTTCACCAATATACTCATGTAACCGCTACACGATCGTGCACCGCCCCTTCCTGAATCGAATTGTTCTGGTCTGCTGACGGTATTTTCCGCATCAAACAGATTATTATCAGCTTGATAGGTACATATATTAATGTACAACACGACGGACGTACCTCACAAACTTACATGCGTGTAGTATAAGGCAATCTCATTAAAAATAATATTGTTGTTTTTTTTATAATGGCTGACTTATTGATTACTAGCCCACAACCGTGACTCCGCTTTGATTTGAATTAAGTCCATACTGTCTATTTTTTGTATCACGTTTTGTAATATTATGTAGCACTAGCTTCTGCTCGCAATTTCGCCTGCGTAGAATTCAGTATTAGTTATTCCCTCGGGAACTTTTGAATTTTCCGGAACAAAAGTAACTTATGCGCCAATCCAGGGTATTTTTAATTCAGGGTGAGCAGTTTCAGCATGAAGAAGTAACAAACATTAACTTTTACTCACGCAATCACAAACTTTCGCGTTTATAATATACTTATTAGTAGGATTAGTGTGATTCAGATTTGTTGATTGTAACAACAAGTTCACATACTTACATGTTGACCTGCGTCCAATAAAGCTATCTCAATTCTATTTAGATTTAACTCAGCTGTTGTAAAAACTCCACCACTCGGCAAAGCGTAAATGGATTTCCACCGATAGATTTATCAAAACAATTGTAACCCGATACGTATTCGACTCTTATCGCTCGCAACACTAACTAAACATCGCTTACTGTCAACAGCACTCGAACTGTAACTGAAACGGGTCCGGAATTCGGCTTTGCTGTAGTCTACTTCTGTAGTTAGGTACGTTATCATCGCAGGCCGTATATCAATCAGTTGTTACAACGCGCCACGGTTGTCGTTTATCTTCGGGCCCGTTCGGGTCTGTCCGTCCAGATTCGTCCATTGTTCGGACATTAGCCACGGCTGCCGAAACGGTGGGTGTCTGAAATGCCAGTGGCGGCGGCGCACCCAGTGCAACAGCGCATTGAACGGCCGATAACGTTTCCAATTTCCTGACTTAAATTGCTCTAATTTGGTTATGCGCTGACGAGTGATCGAAGGCTGCTAAAGCCCCGGCCACCAGTGACACTCGTGGTGGCTTGTAATTTGTACTGAATTTTGCGGGACTATTTTACGATTTCAACTCGCATTTTGACACTGCCAACTTTAGTAGGAGTTTTCCTTTATATGATAATTTATGATTGAATTCCTCCCTTTTTTTGTTCTTGTTTTATCTTATTACTCCGAGTGACTTCTGATAATAAGGAAATATAATAAAATTACTTCAGTAGTAGTTAAAAATAATACGACAGAGAGCCTAGCAAACTAGTTTTTATTACGCACATGAAGCATCTGCCACTTTTTAACTAATAAACGGGTGTGAAAGGGATGGTTTCTGTATGTGCGAGATAAAAAATTGTCTACGGAGCCTGCGTTTTTAATCACTCTGCAAACTGCTCCTAAGTAAAACAAAAAAAAACTACAGTATTATGGCGACCTTATTGGAGTTTTTATGACGCTAACAATCTACTAAATAGGAAATAATTTATCACCAAACACATAATATTATTACCAAAGTTTAGATGGCATAATATGGGGCCACTGATGCCTAAAATAAATGGTTTTATTATTATTATTATTAAACTCTTTCCAAAGTCAACTAATTTATTTCAGTTAAGAAACAAGTCAAACCATAATAAATAACTACTATGTAAATATTTACGGGCGTTAATGTTATCATTAAATTTAATTCCTTCTTTTTCTGGTAGCTACGAACGTTTGAATTATTCGAATTAAGATGAAATTCAGCAATAAAATGCACTTGTGAAACGGAACTCAAACAGCGTCGTCGGCTCTAATGATTACGAGCACATTTTTTCTAAATAGAGACTTCGGTTTTTTACTTTTTCGTTTGCATTGGCATTGAAGCGAGGCGGGCAGCAGGAGTGCCAATATATTAAGTAAATGGCGAACTAATTACGCCCCGAACGATTTTACAGGACCACGTAATGACCCCTTAAGGAACTTCTTCTTTAAAATATGTTTCACTGGGGTTCGATTTAATATTTCGATGTAACAGTTAAAGATAGTTCCTTTAAGATAGTATCATCAACTTTGTAAATACAAGAAGTATTTAAAATAGGTTTAGATAGGTTAGATTATTACGCTGAGTCTTACAGTAAGTAACTAGTGTAATTTAATGATTTTATAAACTTCCTTTGAGAGTGACTTTATAACGTTCAAATCCGTCTTGTTCCCCTATTTATCTAAAAACAAAGAATTTCGGAGATTCGCTGCGAAACATTTACATTGTCGTGTATTTTGTTGATACAGCATGAACAGCTTTCGACGAGAGAAATAAAATGGGAATGCAGTAGGACAATGATGTAATAGTTTTCTTGGCTTTGAAGTGTGGCTTTACTTAGGGAGATGAAATCTAAATCATTTTTTTAACGTACTAGAGGAAATTATAGTAATATTTAACATTATATTGGATTACATTCTGGTCCCATTTAACGGTGTTAAATGAAGTATTTTATTGAAACACCTTAAAACGAAATTACAATAAATTATCAACCTACGTATGTACCTATTTGGTACAAATGGGACAAAATATTTTTGGCTGCAATGCAATCAAGCAAAACCAGATGAACAATCATGTCATAAGTTCAGCCTTCGCCCAAAACCAAATTTTAAAACGCGCCTCTTAAATTGAGTGAACAAGCGCGCTTAAGGCCTTGCATTTTCTTGATTCGCTCTAAGTACGTCCGCACCCTAAAGGGGTCGGGCGGCTCGGGAGGTGGGTACGGATAAGCGAAGCCCGGGGCGAGCGATTTGTATTAGAAGTCTAGTACTCGTCTTGTCCGTAATTGTCGACGCCTGGGGCTGCGTGGCGATACGTCTGGCACTCGCACACGTGACTCATAGGAACAGGAAAAAATACGTTTATATTTTCCGATGCTGACAGACAGTTTTTATCAGAAACAAAACAAAACAACAAATGATGTCGAATAAAATCACAACCCTAATTGTAAAACTGTATATGAAAATCCACGTCAGCCCATGTTACCCGTAAAACAAAACCTTAAAAGGTTTTCCGAACTCGACTGAAATTAAATAAATACGGTTCACGCATCAACTAGTTCATCCTGTTACAATACTCGGACCGATGGGACATTATAAGCCGATCATTTGCAAAATAACAAAATAAATTAAAATGCCAAACAACTCGTGGAATTTACTCGTGGCAGAAGCTTATGTCTGATTATCTTTTATTTCCAATTTTGAGGTACCCAAGCAACGCCGCATAGTGTCACAAAATAATTGTATATTCAAAGTGATTATTAACTTTTTTAGATTTAATTTAGCTTTTAGATTTATTTCATTTCATAATTTATTTATTAAATGTTTTAATAAAATTATTCTCTTGTATTAGTTTACATTATTATGTTTTTGTTTCAATAATTTCCTTAGTAAGTAAATATGTAAGTTATTTAAATTATAATTACGTTAAAATTTATATGCCGCTGCAGCAATTATTAAATGTCACAATTTGCAAGCCCGACGAATATAGAAAGTCGATTATATATTTAACGTTTCATTTACCCTTATCCTCGCAACCTTCTAAAGGGATCGCCTTTAAAATGAAAAAATCAACGTACGCATTTGAATCAGCTCACAACAGAGCGGCGGAGACGTCTTATTCAAAGCTCCTTCAGAATCGAAAGAGGTTCGTTTCACGCATGTGTGAGTATGTGCTCCAAGTCGACTTTGCGGACTCGACTTTATAAGCTTGCAAAGGTTTTTCGCGGCCTGCTCAATTATTTCTCTAATTCTTTCTATCTGACCACGTTAATAAAACTGTTTAAATTTCGTGAAGCTTTCGTCGTCTCGCGCGATATCGCCTAATGTTCTCGCATTAACTTTTCCTTAAAAAAAAAAACAGGATATTCATGTGGAACTGTTAAATAATTCCTAAATTTTGATTGCCTCGTAGAAATCCGCCCGGATTCTGCGAAGGGGCTCTTCATTTATTGTTCCCATTTCAAGGGACAATTAGGTATGCTAATTCATTCATTTTATGACGGCTTTGTGAAAAAATTTCGCTGAGAAAAGATCAGTGTTGGGATTTAGGTGGGAGGTTTGGTTTAAGCGGTCGGGGTGGGGGGCGGCTCGTGGTGAAGGTTGACGTCTCACGCGGCGTGCTGCCCTGGTAATTAATGGATCTTGCGTTGCTCTCTCGCCGTCCTTCTGATACTGCGCACAGATTCTGAGTATATACCTCGGTTAACTATACATATACGAGACCGTGTTGAACCATTTATATAGAGAAACAATGAGCAAAATAATTAAATATTAGATGTATTTTAGGTTTTTTATAATAACAATTATAAAAAAGCGGGCAAGGTCTAACCAAAAATAAATACAACTTTGTGTCGTTGTCGAAAATTGTCCACGATAACTTACGATCTGCTCCTACACACCTTAAATGAATTAGAAGGAACCAATCCGCGTAGAACAAGAGACACGGTAAACATAATTAGGCGTTAGTGCGAACGGCCGTCTTGATTGAAGGAGACGGGCTGACACTTTCCGGAAGAAATTGCACGTGAAAGCTAATATTTCACTCGGATAAAAATGTTCCCTATCAAACCGACGAAAATAAATTTCTGTATTTGAATATAAATTGAGTGTAATATTAATAGATGAGTGTACTTTTTCCGACGCGTTAAACGATATTTTTAAGGAAAACCCGAGTCTCGAATCGCCCGGCAGACCAGGAAAACGTCAATGTAAGCATTTTTGCACCAGGCGTCTACGGGGAATATATTATTCTGTTAACATTCGAAGCGGTAACACAAACCGTACTGAAGGGTATATTGTAACAAGTTTCGGTTTGTTTTATAACCTACGCATTATCTTTTCGCATGCGAGGCAGGAAACTGCGAAAAATAACAACAGGAGCGGGCGAGCGGTGACAATTCAAACTGTCAAATAATTCAAGGTGCGGCACGGTGTTTCTCACAATCAGCTAGATCTATGGCCGTTTCGAGAAATACTGTTCATTCTTTTTTTCTATCATTCGGTTTCTTTATTTCTCGTTTCGCTTTATAAGAGTTCGGCATCTCTGCACGAATTCCCTAGATGAAAAGGTATTTTTCACGCGGCGTGTGGAGCTCTGCCCCGTATCGCTTCGTGCTCGCTATTAAATAAATGCATTGAGCTATCAGAACATCATATTTGTATACAAAATGTTCAATGCATTCTAATAAATTGGTGTCTGAATAAGTAATACCTACTGAATCTCTTTTTATTATTTTCTTGTTGTGTATTGTAACTGTAATTGTTTATCTATTTCTCAATAATAGATAAATTTTTACTAAAATTTTTACGACATGATCTTAAAAAATAATAAAAATTTAGAAACACCTGAGGTTTTAAAGTGTTTCTAGGCAAAATTATATTTTCTCGAAATTGGCGGATAAATTACCTACTACGATATTTATGGTGAAAAATCTTAATAAAGAAAAGTGTTATATCTTCATTTTTTATAAAAATCTTGTCGTAGAGTGGAGGGCAACGCAACATCGCTCACTTACGGCACAATGTCGTAACGTCGTGTTTTATCGTAAAAGAAAACAAAAGCAAGCGTACCCAAAGTAATAAAGCTGCTCGATTTCCCCTATTTAGGACTGGCGAAGAGAATTAAAGTTCTTTTTAAGGAAAAGTATACAGAGTGTATCCAGAGCGCGTAATAAGAATTCTCCGGTAGCTCGCTGGCGGGGGCTGGCACTTTGACGAAAAAACGATGATGAAGCACGATCATGTCGCCGGATCCCCGCCTAGCTGACTGACAAATTGTCGAACATTTTTTCGCTAAAATTCCTTTCCTTCGAATCCAATTATTGAGCTTTACCGATAGAACGCTTCGCCGTCTTTGTTGCTAATATACAATTGATTATGATCGGCTGCACAACGCGAGGGAATCGAATTGAGTTCCTTGAAAATCTACACGTTTGCTTTGAACGTATTCCCCTTTATTGTCAGATGCGACTTATAAAATGTTTGTTTCAATCAAAAAATGCATAACCGTTTTCGTTTCCTAAAACTGTATATAACTTTGACAATAATAATAATCAGTCGTTCGACTATAATGAATGAAATATACTTAACTGTGCAATTTTGTTAACCATGGCGATGTATGACAACCCCATTTTGTATCATGTACGCACATGTCGACGACTTTCGTTAGCTGATGGATCCGTTTGTAGCTTAATAACAGAACGATTCATACATTTTTTGTGAATGTAATTTTGCAAATTTTATCATGTTTAAGTTGAAATATAAATCAAAATCTCTATTTTGACCATGCTAGTGAGAGAAATACGTGATACCATATAATATTACACACTTCAAACAGTGTGCGGTCTAATCCAAGCCATCTCTTGATTAACTTGCCAATCTCTGCTAGTCTGACCTGCTAGTGGTTTTTGCTTCCCTCGAACCGACTTGTAAAAAAAGAAACCACGTCCGGTATCGTTGTTTGGTCATTCCAATTCTTTACAGAGAGGGTTTCAAGTAGTTTACATATTGTAAAGTCACATATTTCCTGCAATTATTCAATAACTATAAATATTATGCCAGACAGCTAATGCATTCAAATTAAAATTCGTTTATTTGCTATAAATATGGTAACAAAAGGTCTTGAAGAAATAATTTCCATACATATTTTACCGCTTAACGGCTTGCAAAAGTTCTACAGTTCTATACAGGATACATAATTATTGAGCATTAAATGAAATAAAATTACTGACATTATTAAACAGATTATTAAAGAAACATTGTTTTTAAATTACCATTAGGTTACTTAGCTGGGTATTGTCTCCATTACTGAGCTGTTATCCAACCTATCTGAGATAGTTAGTATTGTCTTGTTCGGATAATATACAACAGAAACTGCAGCTGAAACAGATTAAATTGTATGAGAAAAATAATTGAGTTATTTTTATACTTGTTGTATATTTATCTTGAAAGCCCTATAAAGCACTACACCTATAAAGTTGAATGTAAATATGTTGCCTCAGTGCCTGCTGTAATTTAATTTCTCTGTTCGCTTCATATCCAGGATGTGCAATTCTACTCAGCTGAAGCTGTCTAAATTGGGTTGTTGTGCAAGCACCAACCCAAGGCGATTTTGACGCCTACGTAATATCATATGCACGGTTCGGTTATTCTAGGTCAGCTTATCGGCCTATCGTTACAATAGGTACCTCTTTTTATTAAAATCTTGCTAAGAAACCAGAGTATTTATTCACTATGACGCTTATAGTCGACGTTGTATGTCAAAGTATTTCGAGTATAAACATTTTTACTGAAGTTCGCGAAAGAAAACGAAATATTTGTACCATTCTGAGAACTATACCCCAAAGTTATTCGAAACACATGATGCACCTTTTTGTAGATATCACGCTCAAAAAATAACCTTTATGTTGGAGTTCCTTAAACAGGCGCAGCTACAAAATACTGTAAAACGATACATTCTGTGATAAAGGTTCGATTGTATGCAGTAAATAAAATACTGCCCATATTTCCACATTTGTTTCTTTTCGTCTTTTCGTTTTATGTCCCTTTTTTTGGCCTCCCTTGGAAACCGTTCATACAAAACACCTTTTCGATATTGCCCAACTTTATTAGCATTGGGCACGTGTTTTTATATCTGGAATATCTTTCACTTCTGCGGCCCGCGAGGAATAAGGATTCCACATGTGCTCCGATGTTACATTATCATGATATATAACAAAAGTTATACCCTTTTATTAATGTAATTTATTGTGAGCAATTGGCGTGGAAACCTAAAAAGACATATAATTTGTTTGGTTAGACATAAAATAAACAAATATCATTCCTGCGTTGCTTAAACTGTCACCTTTTGGAATCAAAGTACATTCGGATAGATTTTATGCTTATTTCGGTGTATTTTTGCCATCGCTTATTATTTGAGTTTAAATTTATTTATAATGTAATAATAGTATATTTAATACTCGGAAGGGCCAAATGCTTCCTGCACAAGAAAAAAGCTTCTTCTAAAGCTATCGGGAAAAAGAATTAGAATAATGCGGTTAGATTTGGTGTTTCAACAAACGAGAACGTAGAACGGCCCTCGATGGGATATTCCAATGTTTGGGTACGACTAAATTCGTTTATAAATGACGGTGTCATGATTTGCCTACGGGCTTGGACCATGACTTCGTGTAAGGACGAAAAAGAGTATGAAAATGTATGTCAGTAACGCTCTCAAACGATAATAGTATTTTAATAAATTCAATCATAGTTTATCTTGTCAGTAGATGAATTTATTCTGGCTCGTAATTAATTACCAAAGTTAATATGTAGTATTAGGAGTAGGTAAGCCTGGAGATCACAGATCAAACGGCGCCGACCTATCCCCTCCATGCTAATGTGGAAGATTAATGGAATTACCTACCCAAGCTCTGCGACACTAGGCCCGCGGAACTCACCCAGTTCATTCGCTTTCATATTGTGTACTTGGTTCATGATAAAATACGGTAAAAGTGCGCTTTGTTCTGCGTCATGTTTTGAATTTGTAAAATAATTACACAGTTATATAAATAATTAGTGGAACACTGGTTTTAACAAGTTAACATTGTTAAAATTATGTGTTCATGTCTGTGTATTTGACTAAGAATTTGATCTCTGTTTAAACCATGTTTTATTACTTTTTCAAAAATGAATGTGTATTGGTAAGAAGTGTGGCTCTGCCCACCCCATTAGGGATTTCGGGCGTGATAATATGTATGTGTATGTATGGTAAGAAGTCATAACGTGAGGCGGTAAATAATCACGTCAAATCAAGTATTTGGCCTAAAGCTTTGGGCGGTTAGAATTATTGGCCGGTCGTTTTCTGCGCAACACGTGTTCCTATTCCATTCCTGATCTCGTAACGTAACGATAGCTACATGTTTTATAATGTGTGTGTCATATTGAAAACGTAGACTTAGAAAGATTCAATATGAAAGCAAGGAAAAGAATTCTTGACTTGCATGTCGGAAAGTCATAATGTGATTTCAAATTGAACGCGTCCCATGTAAGTTCTACATGTAGGCAACTATACCTAACTTCATGGGGAGGGTTGCATCGGAATACAGAACAAGTATTAAATTCGAATTGAAGTTTTATTTTCCTCCGTTGGTTATGTGCAATTTCACGCATTTATAGCGAGATTTTACAGCCGTCGTGGCGACATTAGGCTCGCGGACAGCTTAGATAGTCCTAATGTCCTCGCTTTAAAAAATATTTCAATTAACTTCAAGGCCCTTAAACTTTTTATGTCCAACACGAAACTTTAAATACTTCCTAATACCGCCTTTAAACTCAATAAAAGGCCTACGTTCATCAACGCCGGAGTAATAAAAGTTGCTTTACTGTTATCCTCGGCAGTGGAATTAGATAATGTGTCTTGGTAAGGTTTTTTCTCGGTAGGTTTAAAGCAGTAAAAATCTAATTGGTGTAGGCGATAAATATATTTGCCGGCGGGACGCGCGGCCCTGAATGTCGATAGAGCGAGGGTTCCGTAATGCATGCCAATAACACCATTACAATTTCCTTGGGCCCGAGACCCGAATCCTTATCATCGTATATTTCACGGATTTGATTAATCATAATCATTTTCTGTACACGTTCTTCTGTTACAAATACAAAGTATTGGAAAAAGTTTTTTTCATAGAAGACGTGAAAATTATTTTGGATGTATGGTCTGTCCATTCTTTTCCCTAAATACGAGCCGAATATAATCATATCTTAAAAATGTTAAGACTAAGACAATAAAATAAAATAAAGTGTTATTCGGATATTATTTGTACTATCTTATAGTATGTAGTAAAGTTTAAATAAATAGTAATAAACAATAAAATTTAAAAATATATAATAGACAAATCAAGTTGTTCTTATTACGTGGCTATGGGGTAGCCTTGGCGCAGTTGTATTTTTAAGCGATGGTTGTCTTGAAATAAATAAAAAGACAAACAAACTTTATTGACATGTAAAAATAGCATAACTGCGCCTTTGTTTAGCTTTATCGCAGTTAGCTTAAAAAGACATAACTTTTCAAATGAATACAGTGTTACACGAAGATTGTTACTGCAGTGCAACAAAACACAAAAGGTGCCTTGATTTAAATGCATATTGAATACCTTCATAAAACAAACCTTGCTGTCAAAAGAGAACTAATAAAGCAAAGTAGGTGTACAGCATATTACTGAACTTCCAACACTGTAACAAAGTTATAGCAATGCCGGTTTATTGAGTTGTCAGTTAATACTGAAACAATCACATTTTATTTAGCTTTTCACCATATCTCACTCTTCCATGTCTAATATGCATAATAAAAATATTATTTTATTTCGCAACAAAAGAAAGACAAAACAAAGCGCCGAAAATGAAACTTTAAGAATTGGAAAATTTAATTAAAAAGTTGAGTCCCAGAAAAGTTGCGATGTTCTTACCAATATGATTGATTTTCCCCTATAAGTAGCGGGAAAATGCACCTACCCTCTTTACCGGGCCTCTGTCAACCGTAATTAGTTTTTCTTCCAAAGTAATCGCTGTCGGTACGAACATGCAACATTGTAGTCCCTTAATGAAAAGACTCTTAAGTGCTCGTGTTTAATGTTTATTTATTTCCACTCTGTTTTTAACTTTTCCATGGTCTTTGTGAGACCGTAGCTGAAAGTAACGTCTCAAGTTCTTTTTAAAATATAGTGGATGTTCGTCATGCCCGTCTAATTATATAAACAAAGTTGTTTCAACTATGGACAAGAATTTAATTATAGGACACTAGTTGTTTTCTATAAATTGTATATGTAACATGTTTTATTAAACTTGAGCGGTAAATTTTAAAATTCATTATGGACTGGTCTATGTTTTGATGGAAAAGCAATCTGTAATTTTGTGTTTTTAATACAAAATCTTAATAGTGAAGAAGGTTATAAGAAAAGTAAGCTGTCGCAGGTTAAGTGCGCACTATGGCACCCTCTGTGGTTCCTGATAAAGCCCTGCAGTTCACGCGTCGGCAGCGGCAGCTGCGATTTATTGGACATTTTTATTGTTTGCCAAGTACGCTCCTTGTTTTAATTTCGCTCGAGGATCAGCGCGTTCCTTTCGCCGTTGCGTCGCCGTACGGTGTGTCCCATCCCTATCTCGCCGTGAGCCTAATGTCGCGAGGCGACAAAATTTATCGCGTCGCTTGTAATTCCGCCCCGCCGCCGCCACCCCGACGTCACCCGCGTCACCCCGTCACCCGGCGACACACTTATAACGTTTTCTAATGAAATTGTCCACAAACTCCCGCTCGCCGCAGCCCCCGGCCCGTCGACGCCGCCGGATGAACCGAAAAAAGTACAGCTCGCGTTACTAATGGCTTCATTTATCACAGTCACTTACAGTGATACACCGCAACGACGTTTTATATTTAATTTGGCTCTCTGCGGAATAAATTACGGCCATATTGAGACTGGAGCGATAAAGGACAAGCGGCCGGAGCTATCGGCCCGGCGGTGTACTCGTAGTATTAAGTCGGTAACCTCCTTGGATTAATTTGTTCGTGACTAAGTGATAAGTTAGCCGCTACCGATGCCGCCTGCCCGGGCCTAAACTTATGACATCGCCGGACGGATTACAAGGGATGCTAAAGAAAGTGTTTTGACTGTATACATCAATCGGACGAACGGCAATGTTAAAAGTTTTAAGTGCTTTCAAAAGGACAGCGGCACCAAAAGGAAGACTTGCAAAGTAATTTTATAATAAAAAAATCATTCGAGTGGATGTAAGTAGAACTTGTTGTAATTAACACTATAATCAATATCGCATAACTTGTTTTAAGGGTATCTACAAACTATAAAGTGCTTTAAAAACGTGTGAAGTTAAGAGGTACTTCTTTGTTCATAGTTTAACACTACCCACAGTCTTCTTTAATAGTTATGTAACTTCACTATACTGGATAACAGGTGACAATCGTAATTGATAATAGTATCAGATACTATCGTCAATTTTGTTTTAATTACTCCTCCCTCATCAGCTTTGTAATGATTACCTTCTGTAGAGGAAGTCTTTGATAGTTCAAGCAAGGGAATGAAATACACACACTCACCAAGTTTCCAGGAACGTAGAGCTCTTGGGGGCCCCGTCGGCTGTATCTGTAGGTATGTGTTTTGGGTTTTGGAAGATCAGCTGTTCTGGCTGATGTGATGATGAATAGATCTTTGTGATCGGTAAAGAACTGGAGTTCAAGCAGACCGTTGTGAGCGTACGAACTATTGGAGAAGAAAAGTGTGTTTGATGGCAGCACGGTCGCTGTCAAGAGCTGCGTTTTGATATTCCTTTTTCGAACGTATAGTTTGTTGTGTCCGCATTAGACTCCTTACTAGTAAAATAATTAAAAAACCGGACAAGTGCGAGTTAAACTCGCGTGGAGAGGGTTCCGTTCTATACATGATTATCTGAAATTTCCTATGATACTTTAAATACCATAGATTTCTCATAGGTTTTCCTATAATCTATAGGTAAAGAACTATTTTTTGTATTTTTTTCAAAATGTTAGGCCTTTTCCTAAATAACTTCCAAACCATTTATATTAAAATTCCAAATAAAAACATATTCAAGATCTTCACAATAAGCCCTTTCATAAGATATGTCACATGATATAGTTTCCGTAACTTTTCTTCCCCCAAAGTTGGCTCCCATGTTTAAAATTAATTTGTTTACGTTACGCATCCGTGTTGCGGTCACCGACTTACATATGTATACCAAATTTCAAAGAAATCGGTTCAGTAGTTTTGGAGCAAATTGGCTGTGACAGACGGATAGCCAGACAGACAGACAGACAGACACACGAGTGATCCTATAAGGGTTCCTTTTTTCCTTTTGAGGTACGGAACCCTAAAAAGAAAAAGAAATGCCCAGTTTGACATACATTTTATAAATATTAAAAGAACACCTTCATACTCGTATACTATGTTCTGCTATAGTACAAGGCCGATTACCAGATAAATGTTTAATTTAACTGAGCCACTTATTAAAATAATCATATATCTAAGGCTGAACTTTACTAAGGTCACCTTCAATCAATTCATCGTTATACAATAAAAAAAAATGTATATCCAAATGGTCACCATCAGTACCCTAGACGGCATAAAATGTACAAAATACGCGTTCACATACTTCCGAATTGTCGACTATAAACAAAAACGCAGACATCATAAGTACAATATGACGTCTCAAGTAAACAGCTTCTTCGTAATGCACTAGGCTGGGCTTAGACAGCGCAGCGCAGCTTCAGTATTAGCATCGGCTACATCGCGGGATTACAGTAAGCCCATACTTGCGCCACAAGTAATTTGGCAACACGGCTCTGATTAGATAGTGCTTTAGGCTCGTTAACATACGAATAGCACTGCGCGAACCATTCAAGTCCTTATTAATATGATCTTAATTTTCGATTTGTGTCTAAAACGCGATTCCGTTCATTTCCATTACACAGCCTAACTAATTAATGTGTTTAATTAAATTCTTACTCCATACATTTGTGGTGCAAATGTTACTGGAACATTATTAAAGAACGTCGTTTGTTTAGTTATATTTTATTTTTGTGATTAGCTTTTTATTAACCGACTTCAAAAAAGGAGGAGGTTCTCAATTCGGTTGTTTTTTTTTTTTATGTTTGTTACTTCAGAACTCCGTCATTTATGAACCGATTTTGAAAAATCTTTTTTTAATCGGTAGGGTATACCTCCAGTTTGGTCCCGTTGTAGTCAAAGTCGAGTTATGATGAGAGGATCTATGAGGAATCGATGGAACTCTTCAAATATTATAGGCAAGCATATAGCAATTTTAGTATTTTCTGTAATAACTCAAGCAGTTACGTTCCAAAAGCATTATTTGGTGAAGTGGAACTGTTGATGAAGACCATAGATGATCACCGGAACTCCTAAATGTTGAGTATTTCACGGTTGGCGATTAAATTACTGTATAAAGTTCTGAAGCAACTTATGTCCATGAAAATTCATGTAGTAAAATTGAAAAACCAGCCGCCTCATTCGGGAACGCTAAGTGATTCTGTAGCGACTCGTAAGCCAGATCTCTCATCTCGCTCTTACGCATTTCGCGTCGTGCGGAAGAGTGGAATGAGAAATCTGGCTTACGAGTCGCTACAGAATCACTAAGAGTTCCCGAATGAGGCGCCAGGAGAACTCCTCAACGATTGACATCCTTGCACCGTGGATAGCAACAGTTTGTAAATATTGTTGAGCAATTGGCATTGATGTAGTAAATGTGTGTCGTTAAATCACAGGATAATAAATAAAATGTGAAAAAAAACTTACTTTTCAAAGGCCATTTGAAGTCGGCTTTTTATTTTATAAATTATAGATTATTATTATTATTATAGTATAGTATATAGTATGAAGGGGATCTTGGATTCTATCAGGGACAAAACCACTTTTACCTGTGTCATTTTTGTATTCAAAATTGTTTTCATGGATATGTACCTACCGCATCACAGTATTCATGTAAAATACAATAGTCAACGTATTTTCAGCAGGAATATTTTTAAGGATAGTCCGAATTGCAACAATAAATTTCCTAAATACTAGCCCGTATACGAGCACTTTAAGAGCATAACTATGTATATACATAGTTACGAAATAACTAATAATGCACGTGCACAAATTATTTCTTACGTATGCATGGCCTGACACGCACTAGGCTATATTATTCTTTTTCATCACACTTGCTCGGAAAGGCTGTTATTATACGCAGGCGTACAGAGCAGCTGTAGCCTACTTACCTCCCAAGGGCAGTTATGGATTTTGTATGGGTTATAACTTCCGCTGACGGCGGGGCGAGCCGCAGCCGGCGGCGCGCGCGACCGCAAGCCGGCGGAGCTGCCCCGCGCTGATCGCAACGTACGCTCAGTTTATGAACACCCACCTGATGGTAATTCACGATGTAAAATGGGAATAAAATTAACATATATACTTTTTTTGTCTTATTTTTATTTCATTTCCTCGCAAATGTGATGAAAAACATTGTGTGTATCACGGGCAGTAAGGGCATAACAAACTCGAGTCATAAAAGCCCTCGCCTATCGGCGTCGGGCTTCTAACAGACTCTCGTTAGTTATCCCCTTCTTACGGCCCTAGATGCACAATGTACTATTAACACAATGCACTAAAACGCCATCTCTCGGTCACATTACTAGAGTCTGCAGACATTTTCTTCCTTTCGGTACATTCTTTCGGCGACGTAAAATAGTTACTGGGTATGTTTTGCGGCGTTTGCGGCGTCTTCGGTATTGTGGTTTTGGGGTTGGCTTACACTGCATCCGAGTCAATCTTTTATAATGTGGATCTGAAACGTTTTAATTCAATGTTTCATTATAAAAGCGACACAAAAGTGAGCATTGAATATGCTTTTCAAGGAATTTGAATATAGGATCTTTTGTCTAAAGAAATTGCAATTTCTGGTCAGAGAAAGCTAAATACAAGTAAAACAAAACAAAATTTCTTATTTGATGAAAGTTAACATTTGCAAAAGAAAACAGTACTTTTCTGTTTTTTTACGTGAAGTGGGACAAAGTTATTAAATGATCAATGCTTAACTGAGACTGTTACTTAATATCACAATCAATTTACCGTAGTCACAGAGACCAGGGGGGTTAACATGATCTCTAAATGCGATTCTTTTAGGTCCTAAGCTGAACTGTGTCGCTACTTCATACCTCACAATAAATTTTACATATGTAATTAAAATGTCGTGGTACGAAATAGCGACGCAGTTGAGATTAGGGACTCGCATCCCACTCTTACTTACGCATTACGCATCGTGCGGAAGAGTGGGATAGAATCTCGCTAGCGCATCGCTACAATATCGCTTGGACGTTCCCGAATAGAGGCGCTGCTATGTTATACTCTTAACAAATTTTGTCGCTAATTCGGCTCTGATTTCGCCCATTCATCATAAATTGACCCACACGCTCGTCAGCATTGTGCGGAGTTAGGTACCTACGACTTTAGCAGAGTAACATCGAAATCGACCATAGTCGAAGACATGCAAGAACATGTAGTTTATATGCATTGACGGGTCAAGTTGAGCTTGCTGTTGAGTTCAGTGACGAAGTATTATTTAAGACCATTACATGTCTGGGTTGTGATTCACTCACTAGCCGAGCGCAGGCTCGAAGACGACTTACATACTAGCACAAAACAATTTTCTATGCAGCAGACGAGACTAATGGCCGAATACAGAAAGGCCACTCAAATTGAGATTTAATTAAAGTGACGTTTCAGTGACGTTTCTGTTTAAGTTGACAACTAGTTGAGGGGCATTTAACTACTTAATATCGAGTCAAATGTTTAAAAAGGCTTTCTGAATTCGGCCATTAGTCGCTGAATAAAACATTTCGCGTTGAAAATCGCATGGTGGAGCCAGAGGGCAGCTTGTATCCGGAAGCAACGCAAGCGCCTAAGGCTAGCTCTAGGTACGACTTGTTTCCTCGGCTTGGCGAGCGCGCCTTACTATTTCGGAAGTAATGTAAATCGTCGCGGGCCACGGCAAACTTCCAGGGATATCTCGCCAAAGGACAAGACGCTAATATATGCGCAATCGTGCACCCACGTATTGTGGCCTAATGCAGCAGAGTTTCTCCGTCTGTTTCTATTTACGCTCACGAACTTGCAGATTTGTGAATCCGGTTGTTATTAGTGAATTTGTGCGGTGAAGTACGTTAGTGGGTTAGTGTTGTATTTCAAATTTACTAGGCATTTAAAAAATGGTTAGTGCTGTTTGAGCGGCCATTGTGTCGCTGTGTTATTCAGAAGTATTACGTATGTTGATGTGTTCATAGGTTGATTAGGAGTCAGCTTAGATAAAGGTATTGCTCAGTGAAAGGTTCCGTAGCTATTATAACTCTGAAAACCATAACCTTAGCTTATTTTATATCTAAAGTTTTTTGATGCTATTAACGATGATTTTCAGTAGGTATAAACAGGTTAGTCGACTATAATTAATTTGACCATGAAGCCTACTAAGTAATGATAGTTTTCGTTTAATTTCGTTATATAAGTGTTTATTGAAGATAGTTCTCACACGTTTACAATTTACAGTTTTGGCTATGTTGGGAATACGTAATGCCAACAGATATAACACATGATAAAGCTAAAATATATCCTAAACGGTCCCCTATATCTTTAAATTTGTTGTAAAACACTCATACTAGTTCATTCGAGGTTTTAAACACATTTTTTTATGTTTGCTTTACTGTTAATAAAATATAGTTTTTGCAATTGCATTGTTCATTATGCGCAAGACAAACATTAATAATCGGAAAAAAGGCTCAGCTGTGTAGCTTAAGGCTTCGAGAAAAAGTGACTGTGACATACAGACAGACGGACATGGCGAACTACAAGGGTTCCTAGTTTGACTACGGAAACCTAAAAAAGATACATTTATATTATAATAACCAAAAGAAAAGCAACGTAGACGTAACCTCACCTTTTAAATAAATTGCAGGGCTGTGCTGTGGATAATTAATTAAGATAACCTGATCACGCCTACTCTTTTGTCTTGGTATATGTAATGTAATATTACTTGAATGGAACCCGTCCCGACCCGGAACTAACTTGAGGCTTTCTTAGGCCTATTTCAGTCTATTAACTTAAATTAATTTTATACTATCCTTATTCTGGTTTGGCTTAAATCCTACTATCCTACCTCCTACTAATTATAAATGCGAAAGTTTGGATGGATGTCTGTTACTCAATCACGCCAGAAGGACCGAACGGATTTGGATGAAATTTGGCAGAGAGCTAGATTATATTCTGGAATAGCACATAGGCTACTTTTTATTCAGATTTTTTTTGAAATTCCCGAGGAAATAACTATAACCGAATTCCATGCGAACAAAGTCGCCGGCAGAAGCTTGTAATATCTAAACAATCTTGCAAATATGCGATCGTATCACGTCTGGTAAATATAAAAACATGACAACTGCGAGTTAAACTCGCGTAGAGAGGGTTCCATGATTACATAAAATTTTCTCATACTTTACCATAATCTTCTCCATAGACTTCTCATATGTTTTCCTGTAAATAATAATAATGTCTATAGGTAAAGAACTATTCTCTGTATTTTTTTCAAAATTTTAGGCCCAGTAGTTTTGAAGATAAGGGGGGGGGAATTGTAAATTTTCGCCTATTTTCTTAAATAACTTCTAAACTGGTTATCTAATATATTTAAGATCCCCACAACAAGCCCTTTCATTTGATATGTAAGACGATATAGTATGCAAAACTTTTATTTTATTTTCTAATTTTCTCCCCTGAAGGGAAATGTTTAAAATTTATTTATTTAAGTTACACGTTCGTATTGCAGTCACCGACTTACATATGTGTACCAAATTTCAAGTTAATCGGTCGTCCAGTAGTTTCGGAGCAAATTTGCTGTGACAGACGGACAGACAGACACACAAGTGATCCTATAAGAGTTCCGTTTTTTCCTTTTGATTGTTTTGCATTTATATATTTGCATTATGTATCTATATATAATAAAGCTCATAAAAAACTTTGAGGATAAGTTTTAATTCCTGCACTTTCATAGGGATAAAACGATATTGATGCTAGCAGTTAAAACCTGTTACTTGATTATTCCAAGTCAAAATCATTTGAGATAATATTATTCTAAATTAGACATTAAAAAAGTCAAGTTAATATTCAATACCGAAGTAAATATTAATACCTAGTATTAATTTCTTATTAAGTTAAATAATCTTCTGTCAGACAAACTGTTTTAATAATTATAAAAATAGGATGGAGCTGTCGCATGTGCTAACGAAGATTCCCCGAAATTGTACAATCACCAACATACTAGGAATTGTACTTGTGTTGATAACGCCCTCGCTCTGAGCTTGAGCCAAGGCGTAAGCTATGCTCAGGCGGGCTCAAGCAAAGATATTTCGCAGTCGTATTTACTCAGCCGTGCCTAAATTGTTTGCTTACATGTTTGACGCGCGGCGGCGCCGCACGCAACGCTCATTACGCCGAACGCGCTTTTGTTCCTTCACAACGTATTGTTAAGCCCGATGGAGCATCTTCCCTATAACATGTTTATTTTTATCATTTCAGGTAAGTTGTTCAGGCTCCAGTTTAATGGCTACGCTTGGGTGAGGACTCTTCTTTGAATTACTCTCTTGGTACATTTTTAAAGACTTTTTACTTCCTTTGACAGCTTTAGTATTAGAAGAACATACCTACTGAATAAATTCGCAGCAAAATGATTTACAATCAAAGTCAGAATATAAACTGTATTAGCTTTGGAGTTCAGACCGTTAACACTTAGCCAAACAACAATTTTAACATCCTGTAATACTTAAAAGTTGGCTTCCATTATTATTTAAGGCGACTTAAAACCTTAGTGTAGTTTACCAACCGCAAACGGAGTGCTTCGTGGCGGCGGTAGCTCAGGCAGGACAGTTCACTACAGTTTAACGATACAAGCAGTAGACAGACATACCACTTAGAAGCAGTAAACATTCATTACGTTTCTTACCGCGCAGGGGCAGGTTGGCACACTTAATTGTTCATACAACAAGCCAGTCGGGAATTGGCTCTAAATGTTTCGCTGTCCGGAACGTAGCTCCACCGCAAACGCGCCGCGCGAATTCGCTCTCAGGCATTCCTCGGTAACTGAGCCAAAATAGACCGCATGTCTTTGTTGCTTAGCTTGATTTTTGAGTAATCTCAGCAAAGGCTTGTGCGCGCCTGAGAGCTTGTGATGGAAAGCGCAATAGACGGCCATTTACACCTGCGATTCTTCTTCATCTTGCCCTAAACTGGTGCCCCTTTTGCCTAAAGTAATTATGCCACACAACGTATTAGTCTTTTGGGAGAGAGCGCATGTTGGAAACGCTTAATCATTTATGAAACATTTGCGTACGCAAATAATCCACTAATTTGAGTTTGGTTTGGTATTTATGACGCTTATTTATTATCATATCAAAACGAGTTTCACATAACCGGTAGTTGTCAAACGAAGATTTACTTTCAAAATGTTTAGCGTTACTTTTCGCTACTAATAATTGTTAAACCTACAATGAAAAGCTCTATTTTTAATAGGTATAGGTGCCAATAAACTCAGTACAGCGCTTTCACCGCGATATTCATATTTCCTCAACCAATATACCCATAAATTTGGTAAATTTAACGGTAGGTACGAATAAAGTAGTCAACATCACTATTCATCACACGACCCTCTCCTACGGAAATGACGGAACCCCAGAATGTAGGCGCGGTGCCGCTCTGCTGATTTTTACCATACGTCTATGTACTTCCTGATGAAGGACAAAAGTTTTCATTTCGCCCAGAAGTCATATTACATATTGACGATTTTGTGAATCCCATGTATCACTCGGCATATTTGTCTCCCTCGCGCCCTAGTTGATTCCAATATGGCATCTCTCTCCGTCCGAACGACTTACTTAAGCTTAAATCGCTTTTGAGCCCTCCTCACCATTGATATTTATGCTTTTTTTCGGGATTCTTTCGGAGGGTAAGTTGTTTTGAAACTTTTCTTTTTGGGAGGAATGGCTGGGTTCACTGGATTAATGTAAGTAGAGTGTTGTAATTGGTTGAAAAGTTATTACTTTTCTGTTTCTTTTCGGGAAAAACATAAAGCAATTGTACAACTTCCTCAAGAGTGATTTATTTATATTCGTTAAAACGTCTTTCCTGGACTTAAAAGCAATATTAGAATGTACTTCTTGATTTTGGTAGGTATAACGGTTCATTTTAAGGCAATACAGGAATTTAAGCCACAATAAAATAATAATTAGATCACTATTTGTAAAGTTTAAGCGTAAGCAGGCTTAATGTTTATAGAATTTCTCTTCAGGAGATAATACCAAGAAATGTGCTATACACTCAATTTTAAAACTCTTTAGATCAGCGACTGAAGAAATAGCAAATGAATCCGAATAAATATGTTTTGTTCACCACGGTGGCAAAATTTTATTATTAAAATAACGAAACGGATCTGGCTTATAAAAAAACTTGAGAACAAAGATAGATCCGGCGACATGTCGTTGGGTGTTTTACATAGGTATAAAGCCTTAGTATTACTTATATTAAATTTAATAGCTTTTTATAAAACTTTTATTTCTTAGGCAGGTATGCATAATTAATATACAAGGTAAACTACAATATTGAAGTCTACATAAGTGAAAAATATACATATTTATTTGCGACAAATATTTACATAAAAACTGAAAATGTGGAAGTATATAAATGTAAAACGGGTTAGGTCTGTACTCTTAGCTATATTTTCCTTGAATCTCATTAAGCTAACTTACTGTTTAGATTATCCTTAAAACGAGCTTAAGGATATTATGAGGTAGGACTAATTGCAGTTGAGACAATGCTCACAAAATATTTGTCTCACATTTAAATGCCTAAGAGGATAATGCGAAGCTTTGTATTTAAACGGTGACTTAAATGTAAACGAGGGTGATAAAAAATAATGACAGAACTACATACTCTAAGCCACGTTACATTATATTTATACTATTGATTAAAGGTAAAGTACCGCAACTTGAATTAAAATCACTTTACAAATAGCCCGACCTAATTCGATTGTTAAATCATTTCATAAGGAAGCTTTAACAAAGTTAATACACTGATAATAGCAAATTGATTGATAACTCGCGAAAGTATTCATTTGTTTATAATAATGATGGTAAACAATGGAATTCTTTGAGCGCCTTATTTCTCATCTCGCTCTTACGTATTACGCGTCGTTCGGAAGAGGGGGATCAGAAATCTGGCGTACGAGTCGCTACAGAATCACTTAGCGTTCCCGAATAGAGGCGCTGCTTTTAATTCAAGATTTTCATAATCCGTAGGATCATTATTATGAGCCTACGGCGTAGCCTGATCAAATCTTAGTGCATCCGTTCGTAGCAGCTGTCGCATGCTACAGTTACTCAATTACTGCTCGACGGTAGGAATATAAAGTAATTGTTTTTAAAAGAAATTCATTACAAACATATTCTATTTTGCCATAGAAACAAAATATTGATTTTCTAGTAATTTTCTTGTTGCCAGATTACGACTTATTTAATATAAAGCGTTCAAACAAACAATTTTGTGGCAAAACGAGATGTTGATACGCTCAGTTAATTTCTAATGATTTATGGCATTTGGTTTGTTTTGCCTTTCATATTTAATATGATTTTCACATGTTGTTTGGTTTTATTTTTTCCCCAAGTTAACGCTCTGCTGCTTTGAATTCTTCTAAATTGTCTCTTTTCGATTAAGGAAATATGCTTTTTTTATAAGCTCAACAAAAAATGAAGGATGAGAAAACAAATATCAGATTTATTGTATTTCTTAATAAGGCATTAAAATAGGGAGTAATAATTTTATTTATGGCATGATAAAAGTTGCTTTAATATCTTCAGTTTTCATTTAATTTAAAAAGACTAGAATTTTTGTGTCGTATAAATACATCGACTGGCGTCATAAATTAAGAATGATTATACTACAATAACGGAAATTTTGAATTCAAACTACGTTTAACTCAGATTAGAACCACTAGGGGTTAGTTTGCGAGTCGACATTACATTTAATTGCCGTACAGTTCCATGTATTCATAATATCAAACAGTCATAATGCCCCACATGTGCAAACAAAACCCGGAATCGAGGTCGACTTGAGCCCGCACTAAGCATTTGTTTCAGTTTGCGTGTAAGGGTCTTAAAATATCCGGTTCAGAAAATAAAACACGAAAGCTATTTTCTCTGACAGGACTTTGTTTGAAATCATAACAAATAGCCTTTTAGGAAACCGCATCCCGGCCCAACTGTCCTACGAAAAGGGGTTCGTAAACACATTACAAATCTTTGCCACGGCATCGGGCAGTTAAGAGGGCTGTCAATGGCCCTCCCCCCATCGCTATTCGTCATGCGTCTTAATGGATTACATGGAATAAAGTAGGCATCGACAAAACAAAGGCCGAGCTCCCCCGAAAATCTCTGACCGCATAGTTTGCTGGCTAAAACTAAATTTATTACGTTTGACCTTAGTAATTCTTGCCGGAGGTTTTCTAACCTAAATGTGTGTAGGCAGTTACGGCTTTGAAAGGTATAGCGCGTTCGTCCGTTGTGGTTTTATACGGAACTAAATATTTTATGAGTTACAAAATAGTTGTGCAGAAAGTATTGGCTCGCGGCGAGTTTTGATTTGATCCTGAATATGTTTGGAATTTGATATAAGTTTATCATGCGGTTGTTTAAAGCGCTTGTTAATTTTATATTAAATTACCGAATATCATGTTTATCTTTACCAGCTTTTACTGTCAATATAGCTAGTTAGGAAGGTTTCACGTTATATCGAACGTAGCGCCACACTGCAACGACATTTAGTATCCAGTTAGCAAATTGAAATTAATACAGACCTATTTGTATGAAATGGATTCTAAATGGTGTTATCGGAACGCAGCGGTGTCCCGCAGCCCGATGCTCATCACATTAAAACTTATTTCTGCACCGGTCGCTGCGATTACCTGCGCACAGGCCGGCAGCTGCCACTTATTCGAATGCGTTCCACTGTAAACGTGCTCACTTTGCACCCTTTGAAGCCAGCGCGTTTAGAACGTTTGATTCCAACATCTCTTTCACCGTGATTAACGTTTGGAATGATCGCGCGAGTTGCGCCTCTACATTCAGCGGAGTAACATGCTGAGGCAGCTTTTTAATTTGCCTAATGCATGATGACGCCGCGTCGTTGTCTTTACTTCTTGCATGCTTTTTCTTCATTGCTACACTGGATTATATGGGTTCTCGTCAAGTCTCACTTAACGCTGGCACTGGCACACAGGTTGTTGCATTTTAAGCAGTTTGTTGTATCCTCTGCTGCACTGGGAGTGAAGAAATATCATAGAATGCGTGCAGATGCTTATCATCCTGGCATGTCGTAAAAGTCGACTAAGGGACGGGTCCTCTCCAACATGGTGGACTATCTGTATGGGCGATGGGCTGATCACCTGTTAGCATACGGTCCATCATACCATCTTAGGACTAATTAATCGAACGTGGCCACAAGTGGCCCCATTAGGGATTTCGGGCGTGATAATATGTATCTATGTTGTACCATATGAATGCATTTAAAGTTTGTGAAAAGGTCTCTGTTGTTTATTCTAATCTCACTACTTTTTTCTTTTGCACATTCCAAGGTTATTAGCACACAAAAATTAAATAACATGAACCTTATAATTCTATCACAGGTTTGATTTTGCCATTATCCTACTTTGTTGGTGAGCAAAGAATTGTTGAGACGTCCGAATGAAGCATTAAGATAAACACAAATAACGGCTCCGATTATGGAATGAAATGTTACCTGATATAAATAACAATTCATCTAAATAGGAATAAGTATTTAAAATGAACCATTTTCCCGTAATTCGATGAGACAAAGCCAAATGATCGCTAATTAATATTAACAAAGAAAACATCGCTAGCGCGATTTGCAAGACGCTTAATCAGACTTAATGATTATTTTGATTTTCATCTCCCGCTGTCGAAACGAGAAAGTTAATGAAAAGTCAAGCAAACTCAGTCGAATACAAATTTTAGCATTAGTATGCAAGAGTAAAGTTTTTATTCAATTCAATATAACTTGCACTGTTTTATCTTCCGTTTCTCTTATTCGCATCAGCAATGCACAAGTTATTGTAACTTCCTATCACGCTAAATAAAGCCATTGTAAGCCACGCTTTGTATTGTTTTGTTTGCCTTTTAATGTAATATTATGAGATTCAAAAACGGATGGACGGACCCTGGAAATTGATTCTTAAATGAATATGTGTACTTACAATTAAATTATTTCACCATTAATATTCTGAAAGTAGGTGCGATATGGTTTAGGTGCGATGTGATTTGGCGTTTATCATAACTCAAACAAAGCAACATTTCGTTACCATCGTAACGATCGGTTTTTGTATCACTTACACCGATGGCGAATATTTATGTAGACCCAGAATTATTCGAAAACTGCTATAGACCGGGCCGCAGGAGGGATTTCGTTTGCATAATATGAGGACCGCGTTTGACTTTTGCTATGTATTTTTGAGGTCACAAGTACGTATAGTTTTGATGAGTCTGTGACAGTTTTGTGGTCCTATAAAATCTTATGAAGTTATATGTTTTTTGTATGGAACTTAAAAAGATATTTTATAAATCTAAAGGCTTCATGAGCTGATTCTAAAAATATACCAAATCATTACATTTCAGCCACTTGTTTTCTCTAAATCAAAAACATTTTCAAAACTCACCAAGTTTGGTCTCCATAATGTAGTAAACGACTCATTCACGAAAACATATCCAAATGACTGATAATCTGTTCATATCTAACGATATGAAAGCAATAATAGGAACAGTAAACTTACCGGCAATATCAAAACTATACTTCCTGGTGACCTCAATAATACATGTCATAAAAATCAAAGCGCGGTGTCATAATTATGCAAACAAAATATACTTCGTCTACAGTAAAAAGAGCGCTGACAGCCATATAAAATGTATGGCCGTCAGCGCTCTTATTACTGTAGACGAGGTATACGTCTTATGGCCTGGACTACTATGTAAGAAAATTGAACATAACTCGAGATATAAATATTATTTGAAGATGGAACAAAACGACGGGACTCTCCCGTACGATTTCTTTAAACTCATATGGCTATGCGGCAATATAAAATGTCTGCATACAATTTTTTTACTGACCAGCAGGAACTCATGAAAAATGATCAAAGCAATGTTATGCCTTGCTCAGATAAATACGAGGCAAATTAATAGAAGAAAACCTAGTAAATTAAAAAGAGAAAATTATATAGTGGCGGACTGACATAGAAAAATAGCTGTCGGAAAATGTATTTATTATATTATTTGAAGGACTGTCAAACAACTAGTACCTTACGCAGTGGAGATTATTTTTTCAATGCCTGCATTTGCCTACATTTAATATGAGTCATGATGTCAACTACATGCTCGCGATTCGTTTGTCGCTCAGTGCGTCAGTGGTGTCAAAGTAATCAAATGTGTAAGGGACGTACTGGATGATAAATGACTCGCGGGCAGGTCGGGCTAGACGTGCTAGGGCTTCTAATCGGCATAAAATATGTGATACTGAATCCGATCAGTACTATGGTAACAAACGTCGCTATGTTTTGTCACTTTACACAAAAGGCACAAAGAAATCATTCACTATGGTACCCGTACCGTAAGAAGTAAATCCTGGCAGATGCCAAAAGTGTTGTGACACATTCCTAATAATGTTGACCGAATAACGTGTGAACGGATGCAACCTTAGGCCAAGTTTTACTTTCGCCGAATGCCATGTTCTGCTGAAGCCTTTGCTTTTCAGGAACTTTTTAGTATGCGCTGTCTATCGGACACACGTGTCAAATGCTAAAATCGAACATATTGTTGTAAACTAAAATAGAAATATCGACAGTTTCTCAGATTGAAGCTCTAATTTAATACTCTTCTACAAATAACTACATTAAAAAGCATTTTACCAAAGACATACATACAAACATACATATTATCATGCCCGAAATCCCTAATGGGGTGGCCAGAGCCACAAGACCACTTGTGGCCACGTTCGATTAATTAGTCCTAAGATGGTATGATGAACCGTATGGTGACAGGTGATCATCCCATCGCCCATACAGATAGTCCACCATGTTGGAGAGGACCCGTCCCTTAGTCGACTCTTACGCATATGCCAGGATGGTAAGCATCTGCACGCATTCTATGCTTTTTTTTCACTCCCAGTGCAGCAGAGGAGTTACCAAAGACAACTTGGACTTTATATTCATTGTAACATAAACAATATTTTAGGGAGTAAACTTTCATGCGAAATATTTTGGTATGGTACGTACGTCACAATTTCGTCGCCCGCAACGAATATGTACTGAAACTTTATCCTTCGCTGTGGATTATCAATATTTAAAAACTTCATGTCCATGTGTCCGGATTGCTTCGCTTATGTTAAATATAGGGCTATTTTAAAAGTCATGCTGCATGGTTAGTTAGATTATAATCGTCAAGAAATAGATTCCCAAAAGAACTGATTTGTATTGATTTTCCCCTCAAAGTAATACTTTTCCCGTGTATACAAAGTAACACACATTGTCATGATAACTTCGGGACGAGGTCAGCTTAAGGTCTATGTATTTTGCGCCGATATCTTGAAAAAACTTTATGTAGCAATGGGAATACAAACGAACTTTATTGGAAACGAATATTTGTATAGATTAGATAAGATCATATTCCTGGCATGTCTACAATATACCTACTTTACAGTATTAAATTTATTAAAACAGGGTTTTTTGAATAAGTTAGTACCTGTATAAGTTCCTTTGAAGAATTAAAGGGTCTCGTTGGAGTCGTTGAAAACAATCAAAAGATATTAACTAGTATACATATATTTTTTTAAAGTTGTCAATAATTGCTTGGAGATTTTATATTAATTGAGAAGGAAACGTTTCTTGTGCGGTTGGCATTCAACGTGGTTGAGACGGCCAGCTCCGCAGCTGTCTCCGCGTATCGAGTGCGGCCCGACTCGCCAGCCACCTAATTCTGATATGAATATGAAATTGTATGTTAATGTCGACCAAATGTTGCCGCGAAACTTGACAACTCGACAGTACCTACCGTAAATATACAGGCGCCATCGCGCTGACTGTACCAAAACATGCGAGTTTGTAGTTTACGGCAGTAAATTGTTTAGATTGTGCCCTATGTACCTACTTAACTGTACGTATCTATGCAAAGCAGTCAGCACCGTACGGCTGTGCCGTATAATCCACGCAAGGAGACTGGAATTCATATGGTTACCGAGGAGTGTCCTCGCGACGCAGTCTAACGAGAGCAATCACCTAACTGCGTCGAGAATGCTCCTTGTTTTAAACTCGAATCCATTACAGTCCTACAAAAGCCACAAATGTGCATTTCTCGAGCAAAGCACTCCGCTACAAAGTTGAGTTTCACCACTTGCTGTAATTACCAATAAAACGTGTTCTTGCCGACGGCACGTCAACGAGGGCCGCATCAGAATTATGAAGTTAACGTTTGCCTCCGTGACACCGCGTTATTGCTGACATTTCAGCCTGATTATCTTTAATTAAAAAGTTGTTTTAGACGCCCTCAAAATTCCAACTTATTAAAAGAAATTGCCAAGGCCCTGCGAAGTGGTAACTCAGTGAATTGTCATAATTAGATTAAGAGTGGCTCGAAAGTCAGCTAGGATTTTTGACAAAGATTTTAAGGACCATCGCTTGTGGTATTTCTATATTATCCTTAATTTTATATACATAGAGTTGTAGCAAATAATACAACGTCCCAAAATGATACCTTCAACATTCAATCTATACTCAGAGTCAAAACACATGACATAATTACACTATTATAATCAAAAGAATGTACTTAGTTATTTTCAACTAAACACTAATACTGCCTCAGTTCCCATTTATTGTCATAACTAGGAAAGGCTTGTCCCTCCCATTGTTCCACTCTAGTAGAATGGTCTAAACGGATCGTATGCTCAAAGAATATTGACAGATATGATCACTTTTCGATTGGAGCTCGGCCAACATCTAGATTTTATGTACGATTTGTAACTCGATACTTCGCTAGCTTCCGTTTAGAATAGATATGCCGTTTTAGAGTGTTGCGTCTAACTCGTATTCGACGTGCGTTCGAGATATTTATGACGGTTTGCACTTCACGTATTTGTATGATACAATTTTGATTTGTAATATGGGTTGTTTTGAAATAGGAGATGAGAATTGTTGAAAGGTTTTTGTAGCATGAATAATATGCAGCATAAAAAGTAGTGTTGAAAATTGTTATATTGATGTGTGTGTTGGGATGTATGTGCATTCGCAGTGTTTGGCGGTGTGCGTCGCGGGCGAGGACGCGCGGCGCGGCACTCGCGCTGTATGATTCCCTTTTATTTATTTTAATCAAATGTGCCGGTTGTTGTTTTGATGCAGTGTGGTTTGTTGCGGCAGTGTTGTGTGTTCTATATTCTCTCATGAATTCCGGTGTGCGAAGCCGCGCCTAGATGAATACTTCAACATTTTACATATATGACGAATGAATTCCTTTTTGCAAGTGACGAATTTTTGGCCGTGTTGTTATTACATACGTTTTAAAAGCACTGCAGAATGAACATTCAATGTGCTGCGTTTGCAATGAATGGCAATAATATAGTATAAAATATCCAACCTTTTAATAATGAAAGACTATTTTTTAATTTGGATTCCCTCGTCGACTGAAAGGGAAAATCAATTGCGAACGCATTTCCACACCTGCACTTTGAGATCATTTTATTTGTTCAAACTCAATCCCATTGCTTTATGAAGCGGCAAGAAGCAAAAGGAGGACGGCATTCCAGCGGGATAGTGAAAATCTCCACTTCTGTTTTCTTTTTTGTAATTGCTTCACAGTTCTTTATAACACGGACTTTATGCGTGCGCGCGATCTTCCGATTGTGTCAGATATTAATGATTATGAAAGTCGAGAAATATTGGTTGCACTTGGCACATGCCATTGGCACTTGCCTTAGCCTCCTGGGACGCCCGGTCCTCACTTGAGAACCTAAAAAAAAACTACTACCAAATGGCAGCTTAACAAGTGGGAACGGATTAAGAAGAAATCGAGGGGAAAACTCCATGATTTTTTTTACAAATTTTCCGACATTAATGGACGACTAAATGGATTTTTTGAAGAAATTAAGAAAATATCAGTTTTGGCAAAATCGATACCTCCAGGATCCAGGAGGTTAGGACATGCAATAAGACAAAGGGAATGAAAATCGGCTTATACCAAACTATAGCTTGGATCCTTGTCGAATGATAACGTTATTTAAAGCCAAGTTATACTACAATCATAGCCGGCAATCGGCATGGTATTCGATTTAATTAAAGCATTTATTTGGTAAAATTGGTAAAAATCGTCATTTTTTAGGGTTCCGTAACACAAAAGGATAAAACCCCTTTTAGAATAACTCATGTGTCTGTCTGTCTGTCCGTCTGTCACAGCCAATTTGCACTGAAACTACTGAACCGATTAAGTTGAAATTTGGTTTATAGTTATATGTAAATCGGTGACCGCAACACGGTTGCGTAACGTAAATAAATGAATTTTAGTTATGGGGGCCACTTTAGGGGGGTAAAATAGAAAATTAAAAACAGACTTTTGCAAACTATACTATCAAAAACTGTATTATCAAATGAAAGGGCTCGTTAGGAGAATCATAAATTATTTCTTTAGAATTTTATAATAAACTAGCTGTGCCCGCGAATTCGTCCGCGTAGAGTTTGACTATCGCTATTCCCTCAGGAACTTATCATTTTTCAATAAAAAGTAGCCTTTGTTTTAATCCAGGATATAACCTATCTCCATTCCAAATTTCATCAAAATCCGTCTAGCCGTTTTAACGGGAAGAGGTAACAAACTTACACACACACACACACACAAACTTTCGCATTTATAATATTTGTAGGATAGTTTGGACCCCCCCCCCCCTTCTTTCATCTCCGAAACTACTTGGCCTAAAATTCAATACAGAAAATAGTTCTTTACCTATAGATTACAGGTAAACCTGTAGGAAGTCTATGGTATTTAAAGTAACATGGGAAATATCAGATAATCACGGAACCCTCTCTACGCGAGTTTAACTCGCACTTGTCCAGTTTTTATTTACTCACCGTTTGCGACGAAAACTACCAGCTTTTCGGAAGGTATTTTTTTAAAGGTTCGCAGCAGTAATTTAATTAATTCGAAGATAGATTGTAATGGCCATACAAAGTTTGAGGTAGGTATAAAGATAAAGATAAATCTTTTATCTACACCCATATCATAAAACCTCCATAGTGTAATCAAAAACCGTAGGAAATGACCACCATTTTGAAAACCAATTAGGTAAAACGAGTGCTGCAATGTTATTCCCGTATCGATTTTAGTATAGAAATGAGATTAAATTTGGAACAGCTGTCAAAACTGTTTTGGATTTATCGAAGGCATTCGATACGATATCGTATGATATCCTGTGGAACAAAATGGAAAGGCACACTAGCACACCGAGGGAGGTGGTCAACTTGTTCCGGTATTGGTATGGGAACCAAACCAATCAAGTGAGATGGGCAGGTGCGCACTCGGACACGTACGGGCTGGGGTGTGGAGTGAGACAGGGTGGTCTCAGCTCGCCCAGGTTGTTCAATCTGTACGTGGACGAGCTGATCGCCGGGCTCAACAGCACGGGTATCGGATGTTCAGTTGGCGGAACCACGGTCAACAACATCAGCTACGCTGATGATATGGTGCTGCTGTGCCCGTCGATCAGTGCGCTCGTAAGGCTGCTGAAGGTATGTGAGCAGTACGCGGTGACTCACGGTCTGAGGTACAATACGGAAAAGAGCGAGTTGGTCGTATTTACTGCAGGTAAGAAGTCTCTTGACCTGGTCCCGGACGTGCACCTGTGTGGGGCCCCTCTCAAAAGAGTCACGCGTTTTAAGTACCTTGGACACTGGGTCACCGAGAACCTACAGGATGATGTCGATGTAGAAAGGGAGCGCAGGGCATTGGCTGTACGCTGTAATATGCTGTCTCGCAGGTTTGCACGTTGTGATGGTAGTGTCAAAATAACCCTTTTCAAGGCATTTTGTCAGACCTTTTACACGTGCAGCCTGTGGACGAAGTACACACAAAAGGCGATTAATGCCCTGCGCATCCAATATAATAATGGATTAAGGATGCTGCTGGGGCTGCCTCGCTTTTGCAGCGCATCGGGGATGTTTGCGGAGTTGCAGATTGACAGCTTTGGTGCAATAATACGCAAAAGGACTGCCTCCCTGATGCGTCGCGTGCGGGACAGTACCAACGGGCTCGTGAGGCTGGTCTGGGACTACCCTGCTGGCGAAATGTGGAAGCATTGGAATGCTGTTCACATGGGCTCCAGAGGGGTAGTCTATGATATTTTTTAGTTTTTAGTTTTGATTGTATACTAACATAGCCGGTAAGTTCTTGCTGTTACTAACATTATGGACATAGTCTGAAATAAATAATTTGATTTGATGATTTGATTTGAAAACTCAAGTGGGTCTCTATTCTAGTATCCATAGATATTAAAACAGTTATTGATACGAAACGTCAATTCAGTATGTTTTTTTAATATAAACTGCACAACATTTGATCTCGAGTGACATGAGAATAGAGACTTCATTCGTTTGTCTATGATTAAAAAAAAAATGGTCTTGGCGGAGGATTGAATTGCCGCCATTATGATGGTGTTTTGCTGAACGAAAGTAGAATTGTTGTTGAATTGAATAGAAAAAGTTGTTTGTAATTTACATTTTAGTTGAAAATATGAATAGTAGTCTTCTCGGAGTGTGTGTGATGCGGCCACGATTGCAACAAATAACTTGTTGCCAGAAAATATTGTTTCTGAACCCATCATGGAGGAATTATAATATGTGTGTAGATAAAGTTATGTATGCAACTCTGCATAATTTGGCCTTAAAACACACGTGCGATCTTATTATGAAACTCGCTAAAGCTCGTTTCATGAAAACCACACTAGTGTTTTAAGGCCTATCATTATGCAACCGTTGCATAAACTACTATTATTGTACACAAAAAATCAGAGCTGATCCAAAGATACATAAGCAGAATAAGCATACAAAATTTACAGAGCTTAAGAACTAGTCGGAAATTGTGTACTTAAAACAATCATAGTGCGGTTACACTGACCCCTACACTAGGCGCTGCCTATCTCGTAGGTAGCCAATTCACAGGAGACTTTGCAAAATGCATGATTGTATGTATATCTGTACGAACCTGTAATTGGTTTTTCTTAATTCATATTCGATTCTAAAGTCTTTATAGCGGTTGATTTAAATATAAAATAAATAAATATAAATATACTAGTGGACCCGCCACAGCTTCACCCGCGGTATTTTCGATACAAACTTCATTACCCCTTTTCACCACTATAGGGATCGAATTTCAAAAAATAGCTCCTTAGCGCACCTCTAGGGTACTCGAGAAATGTCTCCTCCTTTCAAACCTCTAGGGCCACCCGTTTAGGCTGTGCGTTGTCTATAAGTGAGTTACGGTACTGTTTTATATGTATAGATTGTGATTGCATGTATTTTGATACATAAAATAAAAAGCGCTATTATAATGCGAAGCCTGCATGATTTACTACACAGTTTTCGTTTGATAATGCAGGTGCTACAGGTATTGGAACCGGCCGACCCCGAGAGACGGCGGAGGGACAGTAATCATTTAAAAATGGTGCGCACTCACTGTGAAACGCATTTCCGTGATTGCAGCTTACGCTTCACAATCAGATAGCACAGCCTCCCCTCATATCGACTTTTTCCACTTCGCTTGTTGCACACCGTTTGGGAATAGTTTTTGTTACCGAACTAATCAACGCCCGAACGGAGAACCGGGAATATTCGCCTTTTTTCAATGCTCGCTCGCTTATGTTTCCGAAAAATGCTGATTGCCGATGATTTCAGAGGCTTAACACACCATCGTATGTTGCTTAAAGTTCTTGCTAGGTTTTTCCACTTCTCAATTGATTAAATTATATTACTTATCCTACTAATATTATAAATGCGAAAGTTTGTATGTGTGTGCGCGCGTGTGTGTGTGTGTGTGTGTGTGTGTGTGTGTGTGTGTGTGTGTGTGTGTGTGTTGTGTGTTACCTCGTCCCGTTAAAACGCCTAGACGGATTTTGATGAAATTTGGAATGGAGATAGCTTATACCGTGGATTAACATGTAGGCTACTTTTTATCCCGGAAAATTACTATAATATACGATAATCAAACTCTACACGGACGAAGTCGCGGGCACAGCTAGTATAATATAACTTCATTATTATCCCCTATGTATGTCTTAGCCGGGCCTAGTGCGTATTAGGGACACACTTTTGTTATTAATTTCGCAAACGTGTGATGTTGTTGAATTGAATCAAATACCAAGAACTTAATTCTTATCCATTTTTAAAAATCCTCTACTTATAATCATAATGAAATTTTGTTACCTTTATTATCATTGAGTAGGTAACTAATTGCGGTTATGCGGTGCATATATCGATTTACATGCCACTGTTTAATTCAAAGGTTGAATAATGTATTGCCTTTCATTAGCACATTGGGCAATGCCGCGGTTTATTTGCACGTGAATTCGGCTCACCACACCCCGAAGGAGCCGGCGGTTCGCTGACGTGATGCGGGTGCCTGCATCACTTATGTACCACCGAATTAAACCCGAAAAGATACTATACTTTATAACACACATAGGTATCTCCTCTATTCACGGCATTTAATGTCAATAACAGCAGCGACATCGTGAAACTAATTTAATATTTGAATCGCACGAAAACTGGGACGTAACTTAGTTGTCTCGCATTCGACGCGTATAAACGTTACGCAAATAGCCTTAGTAAAGTTAAACAACAAAACTTCATTACAAACTCGTGCACAACACATAGCGCGATATTATCGGATTAAAATGTCTCGCCGCGGACCCCTGAATAGTTTAGCCACGCACTGAAACTTTAACAGGGGAAAAATACGGTGCCTTACTAATGAACTTCGATAATTGCGAGCTTACAGCGGCACGCGTTCTATTACCTGCCCGGGAAACGGCTCACCTCAATCATTTTAATGCCCGCTCAATTATTATACATCGCGGAGGAACGCTCTCGGCTCGTCCGGACTACGTCATTACACCCCAAAAAGCAGTTCGGTCGGTAAAAGCAAATGAGCATGAGCGTCTGATCAGTGTATTTACAGTGTCGTTTTAGTTTTAATTAAACTACAGCCGGTCGTTAAGCCGCACCGCGTAGTAAAATCGACTACGCAGCGCGTGCGGCGCGTTAATAAGTCCGCGCGAATTTAACTCCGAACGTGGACCGTAAATGAGAATCGCCAATAAATCGGGCATTATAATAAACATTAACGTTATTGTTTCCCGTTAAACGGCCGCCCCTCCCTCAGGTGGCGCCGCAACAATCCGCTCGGAATTTCAACGACTTCAATTATTGAGTGCCTACGAAAACCGAACCCTTTGGGCTTCTCAAGGGGCCGGACTGTCCATTTCACCCGACGATAATACGGCGTGGCACGCGGAAAGGATATAGGTACCTACATTAAATAAGCCATTATATATTCGCTTCCCTTTTGTGTTTTTTCCACCGAGACTTCCAACGGAATTTAATTTTAAACTTGGAATAAATACCCATGGGCAGTTACTTCAATTGTATTGGGTGTTTACATAAAGTGAACGTTAAACTCGAAATATAAATATTAAAATTTACCGTTTTATGCTTTAGAGCTTATTTATTTGAAGCGAGTTAAAATATTCTAATAACCCTAATGGCTGGAATAGCAATAACTATAATATAGATAGTATTTTAATAAAAAAAATGGGGGAAAATTGTCACAAAAAGATACCGATTGAAGCATTTTATAATTATAATAAAAAATAAGTTATTGCCAATACGAATGTTATGAAATTTGTTAGGAATAGAACGTGTAGCGTTTTTTATTATTGAATTTTATATTAAGATTTTCTACTCACATTTTTAGTTTCTTACTACTCTTTTGCTTTGATTTACGTAAGTTTTCCGTAGAACAAGAAAACAGAAACATCATTTGAAGTGGAATTCTTCAGAATTTATTGCAGCAGACCACCGAGCGAGGCTTGGGAAATAAATATGATGAATCTTAAGCGCAATATAATTATTTTATGTTAGTTTTTATCGCAATCAATAACAAATAGCACAATAAATTCATATAGTTCGATATTCATACTCATACTTATTTATTCATAATATTATTTAATATTACATGTCATTTTCTAAATAAAAACAATCACTTTTAATCAAATTATATATTATTGTTAGAATTATTCGTTAATTATTACATAAAATTTAACCATATTATAAAATGACTTGCGCACAAGACACTTTTTCAAACGGCTTCTAAAAGAAGCGTTACTTGTAAGTTTTGAAATGTCATCGGGTAGTTTGTTGTATACCTTGGGACCCAGCACGTGCATGGTCTTGGTGGACTTGATCAGTCGACGACTTGCTGTGAAGTAAAAGTTATTTTTTCCTAACCGCGAACGCGATGGTTTTCTTTTTGGGAATGTTTGTTATGTAATCTTTCAAAATGATATGCAGTAAATTAATGTTACGATTGCTCATGAATATAGCAAATATTAAAAAATATAGAAATTGTGCGAATAAATATAAGCCAGCGTACATTAGTTACTAATTTGGTATTGGATGTATTAAGTATTTAAAAAGTGTACCAAATGAGAAAGTGTATAAAATGCTAATAAATCGATAAAAAGCCTTTGAAAATTTACATAGTCGGACTTCCTTAACTAAACACGAAGTCAACTTTTCAGTTATTATTTCGCTTTATCATTTGCTAACAGCCGGTATCTTGTCAAATAGTTGATGGGCTGTATCACTCCTGTAATCATCGTATTAATTGTAAGAGCCCTAAGACCAGGCATGATAGTCCACATTCGCATGCAACGGGGAGCCTAATCCAATTGAAGGTTTGCATAATTCTCACCGAGCGCACCTACTGCACAATGTAATTGTAGTGCATTGAACTAATAGCGGGGATTATTGGGTTTGAGGAACTGCATGTGTGTCGTCAGTGGATAAGACTGGTTTGCTTCTGGATTGCTTTGACAACAGAAGAGTCAAAACGTTAGCGGACCGATTAAATGCGATTGGTAAAGCTTAGGAAATAACAACAACAAAAAACCTATATGAACAGCGTATGTACGTATAAGTGATGAATATCTCATACCTCGCTACCGATTTTAATATATGTAATTTATCATTTTATTAACAATATATCTGACACTTCTAGGAAGTTAACTAACGAAGGCAAATATTATTTCATTATTTTCAAAGGGTATTTGAAGTCTTTTGTGTAAGAGCGTCGGTGGCCTAATGGCTTAGGATGTTGACTCGTGATCGTAAGGTCCGGGTTCAAATTCAAGCGGTTGCCATGACCAATGAGTTTTTCTAACTTTTGTACATTATCTGCCTACGAATTGCGGTAATCGATGCTCTTATGGTGAGGGAAAACATCGTAAGGAAACCTGCACATTTGGGTAACTAAATGTGTAACCATGATCCAATTGGTCAGGTTCCCCTGTCACAAGGGTTACGGAGGTCAGATGGCAGTCGCTCCACTGTAATTAACCCGACCTGCCGAATCCGGGATCATGGTCAAAGCGTACCCCGTAGCGTAAGCGTGGACGGGCAAAAGCGTTAGGAAGAAGGATTTGAAGTCTTTTGTTTTATTGTCAGATATGGGATAATGATGACACACAGACATTCCCTCCATCAAGTAACAATAGCCTAATGCCAATTGCTTATCACCCTTTACAAACTGTTGTTATCCAAGGTGAAACACGTTAATCGTTGAGGAGTTTTCCTGATTCTTCACCATCAGTTCCCCTACCACATGCATTTTTAAAAACATTTACCAACCTTAAAACAGAAATATAGATTTCCGCTGGTCGTCTTTGGTCTTGATCATCAGTACCACTTTACTAAATAATGCTTTTGGAACGCGAGGACTTGAGTTATAACACAAAATTATGAAATTGTTGTATGCGTGCTTATAATATTTGAGGTTTCATTGATTCCTCATGCATCCCATCATAAACCTTGGTTATGACTTTAATAGGACCAAATGAAATATAATATATTCAATCAGAAAAAACAATAATCACGAGTTATGCGTGGAAACACATAAAAAATACAAATGCGACGAATTGAGAACCTCCTCCTTTTTTGAAGTCGGTTAAAAAGAGGGAATACGCGGCTAAGAAAGATATGAATGTAAGCAAATTCCAGAAATTGAGCGTCATGAGAATAGTTCCATGATACAATTTACGTCGCAGTGTCTTCTTGTGACCTTATGACTACCATTAGTCACAACGCGCAACGTTCTGTCAGATTCATAATCATTTATCAATACATACTTATAAAACAGTGCCATGACTCACTTATAGACAACGCACAGCCTAAACGGGTGGTCTTAAAGGTTTGAAATTTGGAGGAGACATTCCTCGAGAACTCTAGAGGAATACTAAGGAGGGATTTTTTGAAAAGGGGTGATAAAGTTTGGATAGAAAATACCACGGGCGGGCGGGCGGCCTCTACTTTTGTATAAAAGAAAATAAGTATTTCAAATAATGCGCTAAACCATTCAGCATTAAAAAAAAATCTTTGCTTCATACTAGGTCATCTTAATTACCGAGCGTTCATTACGCCGTATTTGAAGACCATCATTTCATCGCTAGTTAGTTAGAAGAAAATAAATTGACGTCGTTAAACAATAAAAGTCTTAACTGAAACAAAACACAAAATCAAATACGTACAGAGGAATTATCGAAACTAAATTAAGGCGCTCACATACACACGTCACGTTGTCGCTAATCTCGACTCTTAGCGCAATCTGGAGCCATTCCGGTGGGTAAACAATACCGCCACCTTTCATACGGAACAAAGAGGGAATAACAAAAGAATGGACTGGCCGGACGAATCGATGCACAGTGCATTATCGGGCGGAACACACGTGCGCCTGAAGTCCATTGGCCTGTACAACAAGGACCTTACAATGAAATGCTCTATCGCATGATCGCCATCGCTCTATCGTTTTTGTATCCGACAAAATACCTTCTCGGAACCCTTGGATTCAATTCTCTGGAGGTGAGGCGTAATTATAGTTTGATGATCTGTGCTTGTCAGGTTTTGCGTGGTGAATCAGACAGTTCGGAACTGGTGGGTCAACTTGTAAGATTGTCGGTCCCGGATGCTCCTAGGATAGCTCTCAGAGCGCGGCGATGTGATCTGCTGGCGGTCCCGGGTCCGCGCACCGTATCCCACAGGTACTCACCATTGCTTCGCGCGCTCATACTGCTTAACGCGCTGTTGGCATCAGCACCAGAGTGCGACCTGCTTGCGTGGAGATGGGCGGCAGTAGGTCGTGAATGCTTGAGATTCTGCGAAATGATGGATGCTAGAGAATCGAGTGTTTTAATGTAATTTAATTCTTTTATCACTGTATTATTAAGTAATTTGGTTTCATGATGCATTAGTCTAACAACTGTAATGTCATTTAAATATACTTTGAATAAATAAATACATAAATAAATGATGTGATTTATTGTTAAGTGAAGTTAACAAATTCTAAATTGTTGAGGGTGATTGCTAGAAAGTATGTCTATGAAACGGTAGAAGACACGAAACATTTAAAATAAGTCCGATTACTACTACAAATTATAGTAACTTATATACTATTTGAGTAAATCGATGAACAAACATTGTTCAAATTGTAATAAGTGTACAGGTAAATTTTGGCAATACAAAAATAAAGTGGAATTTTATTAAAGCTAGCAGCCGCTTATGTTTTTTGTTGCTTTGCACTACTGTAGTTTCAGGTTAGCCACGTTAAAACCAGTACAGTTGCACGTCTATACTAAACAGAGAGAAATTTCATTCATTTTTTTTGTTTTATGATTGACAGCACACGAGCTGTGTTCGGTCGCGCGTTCAGCCCAGCGGCCCATGATCCACTGTTAAGAGACCTATCTGCTAGGTGGTTTGTGCACATTGTCACCTGTTACATAATACAAACCACGGTGAGCTCTGAATTCGTAATATTACGGCCGCATCGGAAAAAATATGGACAATTTGACGGCGGTGATATTTTTTGGTTGGATTTCATCGTTACTAAATGTAACTTTGGAACTTTGACAAAGTTTTATTTAAGGTTGTGGTTACGAATTCAAAGTCGATGACTACGTACCTAACATACCTGCGTCTGTTTATTCCGTAGTATACATTTCCAAATCTACAATGAGCGGAAAAAGCAACGCTCCATGTCTAATTGCGAAAAAGAAACCGACGAATTCATTTTGTGCCTAAACGTAGAAAAAATGTTCATCTCGTTAAAACTTTCGTCTACAAATATAAAATTCAATTTCTGAATGAGTGCAAAAAAAAAGAATCCCCCACCATGTTTTTCGCGTTCATTTTGCATCAACCGACGTAGAATCCTAATTATCTTTCCCAGTTAAGCTTAAGTGAATTATTCCAGCCGCCCACTGCGGCGCGCAAACAAAACGGCACCGAGTTCGCAACCTCAGTCGAAAATACTAAAACATTAAAGAGCATTCCCGGCGTGTGTATAATATCCGCTAAGTAGTATACGTAGCGCATAAGCCCGCTATCTTGGCTGAGGTAACGGAGCCGCGCTTTAGTCGGCTCAACTTTTAATAATGCCCGCAAAATCATCTAATTAATCTGATTACGGACGGACCCGTAACACTCGGTAGTAGTATTAGACTAATGCCTATTGCGCATTATACGGCGCTGCCCGGCACTGCCCGGATTAGAGAGCTGCCCACTCATCTCGAAGATTAGCAGACTCTCGAGCCTACCGAAGATTCACTAGTCACACAACACATCAGACTCTCTTTGATCACGCTACTGCTTAGTGGATTAAAAACATACTCGACATTGAGATAAGACTTTTAGGTAAGTATTAAGAATTCCAGTTTGAATTTTATCTGATATCCCTGAAGCCCTTAACTAACACGGTGTTTAATGTGAATAAGTATTTTATTTATTTATTTTATTCTGTTCTTAAGGATTAATTATTGGGTAGAAAGATCGAGGCATTAATGGCTTAAGAAATAAAGCCGCATATCGTATTTGGACGGCACGAAGGGCTGTTGTGTTCCTACGCGCCCCTATAAGTGTAATTACGGGTCGAGACTCCTTCAGCTGGCTCCACGCACGCGATGAATGAGATCTGCGACTAATGGAGATCTTATCTTAACCCCGAGATGGAGTAAGGTAGCCTTAACAGTATAAACTTTATTATAATATTATATAGGGACTTATCTCGCCCAAATAAGACAGTCGAGTCCAGGTCATAAATAAGGCTCGGCTTTGATTTCTGAAGATGACCCTTGCTTTATACGTTTCTTAGGGATGGATCTCGGAAGGTCCCTTTTAATAGTTTGTAAGGAAATCTTGCTTAATTGGCAATATGGATCACATGAACCGTAGGTATGGCTGATAATTGGGACGACATGGGACCGCAATAAAAGTTCCGTTGACCTTACTTTTGACGCCTCTGCAGGTTTCGTTCCACTTTGGTTAGTATATATTAATTTATCTACAATTACTCCCTAATCCGTTTTCTTGACGAATTAAATATTTAAGACGGCAATTTGTGGCGCTTCCGTTTTACTTACTCAGTACGGTACAAAGAAGAAAAGGGCTATTTGGCAAAAGTAATTCTCAAAATTATATTGTTACTTCGCTTTTGGATTGTCATAATTATCTCTGGTTTGCTTTAACAACCTAAATAGAAGTAGGAAATTAAGCCCCTGTTTTGTGTTAAATTGTTGACGCATCAATTAAATTAAATTAATAGAACATGACACGCTAAAATATTGACGGTTGGGAGATTAATAACACGCAGTACGGGATGCTTAATGAAAAATTTGTATGAGCTTACAATTCGGAAAGTTCCATAACAATTTAAAAATATAAAATCGTCATTTTGATAAAAGGTAAAGCCTATTGGCAGAACCATCGGGAGGGGCAGAATACAGAAAGAGGCTGGCGGCTGGCGGCCGGGAGGCGAGGCAGATAGGCAGCTCGAGCGACGCGAATGCGACATTTCAATTTGAGTATATATTATTCATGGTAATGCGTTAAAAGCGCCAGCATACAACTTGCTCAGTTCGAGCGGGAACCGAGTAATCGCCGCGCACGTGCGAACACCAGATATATTCAATGTTGTGCTTTAAAATTGTCGTTTCGCGCCATTTGCAGTTGCCGCGCCCGGCTCGATGTGCCTCGCTTATAAAGTAACTCAAAGAAATGTGGGATCCGTTTTTATATTTAGCATTCTCTATTAAAATTACCGCTTTCACTAGACAGAATGCGATCATCATGATAATTTCAGCAGAATGACGTCCACTGCTGCATATAACGTCCCCAAAGATCGCCACAACAACCTGATCCTATGCTTCTCGCATCCAGTAGAGTTCCGCAATATTCACCTTTCAGTACGCGGTCGCCACTCAAGAATTTTTCGGCCACATTGGCCATAAAACTCAAAACGTTTATTCAGCAAATAGGCCACTAGGTGAGCTCTTTTACTACTGGTATGAATAAATTAAAATTAGTTGAATCTACCAGCGCTTCGGACAGGAACATCATTACTGAGAAGAAGCGCTGCAAGAAACTTAATAGTAAGTCATCTTTTCAATCCAAACATTAATTTTACATAATATATAACAACTAAAATTATATTAGATTTGCCCCGTCCACTGCCACTTTAGTTTAACAATTATCTGGGCTATATCAGCGGATCTACCCATTTCAGATTCAATGTCACAGTAAAACTCCTAACATGGACTATTGTCGTTGAGATACTGCGCTATATTGGACGAGAAGCCATGGCGCATCCTAAATGCTGCCAGCCCAGCCCAATTCAAACTTAACTGGACTTAACCTACCTAACTGGACAGTATGTCTCAGGTATACGTCACCAACTTCGAGCATAGTCTCCGATTTTCACGGGAGGACATTCGACACGGTCTTCGTCTTGTACATGTTCATTTTAAAGCCAATTTACTCTACTGTGACTGAAAATATTGTACTGTGGTCTCTGTCATAACCATAATCTAACAAAATAATTGCTCACAGGACTTTGTTTGCAATGATGAATCTTAAAAGATGTATCGCAGGGTTTTCTGTTGTTTTATGAACGACCGCGATACGACTACATGTTCCGATCAATAGAATAGCCACAAGATTTACGCGAATAGCGTAGATTCCATTTAAACAAGATGTATTGAATACTGAACATAAATCTGTTGCGCCACCAGGAACAGACTGGTAGCCGAAGGCACCGCAATGCAACCGGCGCAAATGTTCAAATAATTCCTATGCACGCATTCCGCACTACATTCCAAAACAGAAATCAGCATAAATTGATGCGAGTTAATCAATTTATCTCTTAATGTTATATCTTTGCACTCTTTATCACGTAACTACTACAATTATTATTAACTGTTAAATTTCGAGTACCTAAAGGGTTCTGTCGATCCGTAATACGGGTATTCCATACTAAGTACAGACACTAGTCCCACAATAGGAATAAACATACTATTATCTAATTGATTACCTAAATTGTATGTAATTTTCTGTTTTGTGGAGAGAAAATAAACACTTTTATTATTATTATAGAAGTTAGGGTTAGTCAATCCAATTTCCCCATATTAGTTTTTGTTATAACGCATATCCTTTCCTCAGTTAAGTGTCCGATCCTTGAGTGCTACCAACTCATATCTTATACGAATACTTATATGACCTATTAGTATAGAAGAACAGCGTATTTATACGGCTCGCGTACCGAACCAATATCAGTTGTGTACGCATCGTATCGGAGCGGCCGGGCCGAGCCGCGGCCGGCATCTATTATTCATCGCCGAAGACACGGGAACAAAATTTGTGTAAGTGCGTTGTGATCCAGCCAATCTCGCCATCTTTATTTCATTCCCGATAAATGGATTACGCTGTTCGCAGAGTACGTTACGGTATTTTTCTTTGCTATTGTCAATACTTGTCCTTGCTTGGTATTTATTAGCGTGATTTGGATTTGAAGACCGATATTCGATTTTCTTTCCGACAAAAATCTAATTTACTATGTAAGTATATATGTACTAAACTTTATCTCGAAAATTATAACTTCAAATTCGCTTCCTTCCAATTCTCTTATAAGGTTTTTGATTTCGAACATATTTCAATATTATTGCCTATCATAAATAAACCCTCTGCTAACAAAAATTAATCGAAAACGTCAACACAAAACAGGATTGTGGCTGCAGAGAAAAGGAAAAAAATAAAATTTCAAATGCCAATCAAAATTACACATGACCTGGTACGCAAATAGATTGACGTCTTTGTTTAGGGATTTCGTTGAAAGGAAGTATATAGACAGTCGGTTGAATCTTTGAAGGGTACGTTCACTTGTAATCCCGGGTTACAGAGATTTCGTACTTCCCCCAATGCATCACTGCGAGTTATCCGGGCCAGCGATAAAATCAATCCAACGGGAAGGGACAAACAGGAATAAAACACTGAGGCATCACGTACGAAAAGGGCTGCGGTCATAGTTTTGCTGATGAGGTAAATCGGTTCAATACTGTAGGCTCTTGTAATGAGTTGTTTTGGCAAAATTTACTACCGGGCAAGTTTAAGTATGAAAATCATAATGACTCAATAGTTAATTAGAATAAAAGATAAGGTAATATAGCTTGACTAGTGAATGTCTTGAAGCTTTTGAAGACTTTTTTTCTAAATACAACTAAAAGTTGTTTTTCCGAAAAAGCAATGATGCTTTAGTGTTGGATTGGATCGCTCACGCAAGTTCACGTCCCGTACTGGAGCGTGCCACGCCCGCGACGCGTGTAATAAATGTGAGGCGATTTGTCAGCCGCCCTGAGTCACCAATCAAGCCCTTAAACTCACAAGAAAAGTTTTGAAGCAGAAATCAATGTAAGTAGTTAATAAGTAATTATTAAATACTTTTTTAAATCCTTCAAAAAATTCTGTAATAGCTGCTTTTTTAATTAAAATGGGGAATTTGGGTGGAGTTTCACCTGTGCTCAGCTCCCGTGCCACCGCTTTATCGGTACCCTGGGACATAAATTAGAAGTAAAAGTAATCGTTGAAACTTTTCCAAGGCAGGCCGGAGGGCTAGCAACTGGAATTTGTGCAGAATTACCTGTCACTGGTGTTAAGACTTGCAATTTATCAGCGAGGGCTGCCACGGCTCGATATACCATCGGACCGATGGTCAGTCGCATGGAAAAAGGCTAGTCTTTTTTCATGGCTTACCGGGATGCATTAACGCGGGAAGTGTTTGATAAATCTAACTAAGCGCAGCTTTAATGCTAAATTAAATTTTAAACCGTCACAAAATACATGGTTGCTTCACTTAATGGAAGCGCATTTAGTTTTCCAATACATTGCTGAAGTTAAAAATTGTAATTACTTACATTATTCATGAAAAAGAGCATTTACTTTCCGTTAGTTATGCAATTTGCATCAGTAGGATTAATTATTTCAACAAGCTGACAAAACCATATGAAATCGTATCCTATGTAATGGTACCGTTAGGTATACGCGTATATTATGGTATTCCGGAAAAAGGCAGGTTTTGATTGACGCTGGCAATCCGCTTAATGTGACCTCGAAGCAAGTTCTGCGCGGCGCACAAACGACTGGTTAAATTCCGAGGTCGACGCAAAGCGACGCAATCTCTCTCACGTCACACCAAAGGAGCTTGCCATATAATTCATTTCGCTATTCATATTTGTCTTAGTGGTTGATTCCTGGTCGAGAGCTCCAAACGCAAAAAATCTAAAAAGGCTAAGAAGCTATGCAAAATGACATGATTTTTTACGACGGGAGTGTTATTGAAAAAGTTTCAGGGAAATATATTTCCCTCTCACTTCGCCATTCATATGAATTGAATTGGGTCCCTATTCTAAGCATATAGGAGAAGTGCGCCGGGCGTATGGTTTATATTCGTCGTTCAAGATTACGTGACTGGAAATAGTAAAATCGGATGATGATGTTGATAATGTAGGTCGTAATAGGTCATTGCCAATAAGAAGTTATAGGTAAGCGATGGATTAGAAGGAACTAGGTCAGGGCAGGGCTCTACCTTACGAAAATAACGCGTTTTGTTCGCTGCTCCCCGGTACTAAACAACGGATATCGCGTTATCTATCAATCTGGTGATACCGCCGTCCCGCTCATGTAACCGATCCTGGTGAAATAAGTAGAGAGAAAGTCGAAATAATGAAGAATATCCAAGTAACATACATTAATTTCCATTTGTAAAAAATACAACTTCGAAACACTGTTTATAAAATTCTTTTCAGACGTAACAGAAGCTGCCGAAGGGAACGGCCAATCAAACTAACTTTGCATTACTTTGAGCTAGTGCTTGGGCTCTAAAAGCAAAGTTATATGCACTCAATAGAAGGCCGCTTAAAAAACTTTTCTCGGAATACGTCATTGGGAAAAGGCAGCTCGTAACTTGGCAATATCGGCCATTTGTCCCGGGGAAATGAATAATCAGTGAAATTTTAAATTCTTATTATGCGTCACATTAGAAAGTTTAAAAAGGATTAAGATTTTTTGAGTGACCCCATAGTCTTTTGTGCTATAATTGAAGAGTTACTCGAACTTTATAATTGCGACGTTTTGATTTCACATTGATTTATTTAAAACTAACTTTTACCCGCAAAATGCGCGGAAATAAAATGTGCGTGGAAATTTTTAAAATATAACGAATTTATATGTTACCGACTTTGTAAATTTAGTTTATTTTCCTTCAAATTACGGGCTATCATGGGATTCACAGAACTTGCCGTTAATCAATTTGCCAGCCCCAATTTCATCCTATTAACCCATAAGGTTGTCATAAAAACGATTTAGCTGTAAAAGCGTAACAGACAGACATACGCAGAGGACGAATTACTTTCGGATTTATAGGTATAATCTTAGGATGGGTGGACAGTATGGATTAGTACGGATAGTATGGATGTAGTAGGTATGAATAGGTAATATTTTTGGTTTGTGTTTATTTTTTCTCATGCATAGCAATAATGAAAACAGTGCCATAGGTTATCCGTAATTGGCAGCAAACAAGGGGCGGGCCGGGCCAGCGGAGGCAGCTGCCGGGCCGGCGGTCGTGTCGACTCGTTTGCACCCGTCGTTAACGGCAGCCGGCATCGCCACACGCACAACCAGCTATTCTTTTCACAGAAAATTTTACTAGAAAATCACATATTGATATAAATATACAACGTTTTACATGATTAAAACTCCCCATAATACCATCATTATCCTTTATCCGCTATCAGTTTTATAATAATCATATTACATTACCAACAATCCTTGATCTGTCGGAAGATATTACCAGTCAATAACTTAACTTTTACCCACAAACTTAGTAGCCGCAGAGGCTAGTTGAAAGTTGCATGTGGCAGATAATTTACATAATAGAAGACGGTAGGTCTATCCCCTATCGGGGTCATCCAAACTTCTGTGGATTAGGGCTTTCACTAGCGAGGCTTATCGGATTCTGAACGAATTTCGGGATTCATGCGATAGTGACGTCATTATCGATATTCGATTTATATGCAGATTGGGAATAAAGGAGCGTGGGCGCGGCCGAGGTGGCGTGACGTCACGGCCGACGATGCCCTGGCGATGCCATCCTGTCTGAAAGCTATACCCACTACGATACTACTTACCGCCACGTCCTTTCCTTTACTCATAAATATTTGAAACCCAAGATAATAGATACAGTAGCTTGTAGGTAGATATACGTAGTACAGTGTTCTCTTCAAAACTGAGATCCTTGTTAAAGTTTTGCGCACTGGACCTTAAGACGACAGAAACTCCATTGTAAGGATTTAACAATATCTCCGCTTTGCTGCACTCCGCCCAGTGATAATAAAATATCACAATGGTTAGTCAATCCTATTCATGACAAGTATGCGAGATGAAGAGTGTCAGTCGCATAATACGAGAAATCAAATGACAAGGAAATTATTCAGTTAAGTATTGTTTTGAGTTTGTAACTAGAAGTTTAAAGCCTTTTCTGTCTTTGTTTGCGTCTTTTGTTATATTCCAAGTGTTTAATTAATTTGAGACTATACGTAATGTTTGTTTAGTAATGTTCTATTTTTAATATTGAGTTGCTCATATTCTACAACATCCTCAAACTTAACTACTGTAACGCCTTATTTCGCAAACAGTAACAGATTGCGTTCATTCCTGCTCAGACGAGACCTACTTTGTAAACAATAAGTAATTTGGAAAATGGAAGCGATCATATGAAAGTGTGGCTTTTCCCATAGGTAGTAGGTAATGACTGGCAACAATCTACATCAGACTAACGAGTGAAACTTCGGTAGCGTCATTATGCTGCCAGCGATCGCTTCATGCCATGGAATGCTCAGTGAAATTGCCATTTTTTCACTCCGCTCATATACTTAATCCATCCAGGATACTTATACCTATAGATTACCGCTGAAACATCAACATCAATTAAACGAGCTCGCACAAGGTTCAGTTGCATTTGAGAGGATTATGTTTTAGTATTAGATCCACTCGATCAATGTTCGAGCTTGTGCGAGGGAATTTGACCATACCTTCTCACTAAGTACGTAATTAGTTTGGGTGGTCCGTAATCCGCAGCGCCGTATATTCCCGCGCCGTTCGCCAGGATCGCTGTCAAATTCACGTTGTTGTTTCCTAATAATTTATTAACTTTTTTGGCGAAAAAGAAAGCGAGTAAAAAGGCCAACACATCATTCATCTTTTACCCGAGCTGTCTATTATGAGTTGCAGTTTTTAAAAAGTTGGTAATTAACATCGGGCCGCAGTCGCAGACCACGTCCTAACTTCTGAAGTGTTCATAAAGTTTGAGGAATGCCCTAATCATTAACAGCGAGGCGTTTGCTCAAAACGATGACTTTTTATTCAGGTCGCATGATAGGAGAAGTTTTGTAATTAAAAAGGTACAAACTTGAAAGTACTTTCAACTGATGATTTAAAGTCAATAGGCCCTAAAGGGAGAGCGTTCGTGCCAGGAAATTTTAATTGAGATTTGGAAATAACAAAAACTCGTTAAAAATGCTATTTCTTGTTTTTGATATTAATACTTTATGATGATTTAAACAATAAATCGAGCCCTCATGATTAATACACGGTTTAAAAATTATAATTCTTATGACACTTTTGAATTCTATTGAAGACTAGATAGATAGTTTTGACTTGCCTTTTGATGAACTTTTAACATCCACTTCAGTTCAGTTCAATTGTTAGAAATAAAATGATAAACTTACTTAAAAACTTGCTTTTGTATAAAACTATAAACTAATAAATAGTCGTTGTCACAGGCAATTCATACGCGATAAAGTAAATATTGCAGACCACTAATGAATAACACAGTTCTTATTATAGATAATAGATCCTTAAAATGCAAACCGGTATACGTTAAAAGTGATGAAAAAAATCAGTAGCCTTATTATAAGTCCCGGTGGTTGGGACAGAATGGGCGAACACCAAAGGACTCATCTCGGGTTCGATCGGGTCTCCCCGGGGGTGTCGTCCTGCTCGCTCCCGTTTGTCTCGGTACTCAAGCGCAGGTTAATAAGTAATGAAGCAGATTCGACCGAGTTTTGTTTGTTAAAGTGATTATTCAAATACGAAAAACGTTTTCGGTTTTCCCTAAACTTCTCTCATATTTTATTCACTGTTTTCTTCACGGTTTGAGGAATTCGTAATTGTTGATAGAATTTACGCAGCTATTTGCTCTTGACAAAAGCTACGTCTGATTTATGATTTAGTTGTTGATTCAAGTTTACCCCTTTCGTTAATATTTCATCTATAAATCTTGAGTGATTCCCTGGAATTCGTTCACTAATTAAAAGAGAGGTTGTAGCAATCCTAACCTCATAATTAAACGATAACATTGTCCATTTCTAATTATTAGCAAGTTCACGTTTGCCTTCATCTGTTTCAATGAAGAGTGTAAAGTAATTTATCTACACCCATATCATAAAACCTCCATTGGTTAATCAAAAACCGTATGAAATGACCACCATTTTGACAACCAATTAGGAAAAACCAGTGCTGCGATAAAGAAATAACATGACTTCTTTATCGTTTTTAGTAAAGAAATAAGATTAAATTTGGAACAGCTGTCAAAACTCAAGTGGGTCTCTATTCTAGTATCCATAGATATTAAAACATTTATTGATACGAAACGTCAATTCAGTACCTATGTTTTTTTAATATAAACTGCACAATATTTGATCTCGAGTGACGTAAGAATAGAGATTTCATCCGTTTGTCTATGATTTTTTTTTAAAAATGGTCTTGACGGAAGATCGAATTGCCGCCATGTTGACGTTTTGCTGATTTTGCATGTTTTGCGTTTTGAATTGTTGTTGAATTGAATAGAAAAAGTTGTTTGTAATTTACATTTTAGTTGAAAATATGAATAGTAAGTAGTCTTCTCGGAGTGTGTGTGATGTGAAAATGCGCCGGATATCGGAAATATGCAGCCACGATTGCAACAAATAACTTGTTGCCAGAAAATATTGTTTCTGAACCCATCATGGAGAATTTATAATATGTGTGTAGATAAAGGTATGTATGCAACTCTGCATAATTTGGCCTTAAAACACACGTGCGATCTTATTATGAAACTCGCCTATCGGCTCGTTTCATGAAAACCGCACTAGTGTTTTAAGGCCTATCATTATGCAACCGTTGCATAAACTACTATTATATACCTTATTGCTTTAAAATACCTTTGTTTTCCTTTAAGTAGTAAGTTACGTTGAATAAAAAGCAAAAGAGATTTAAGCGTCCAGTACGTGTTAAATAAGGAAACGGCGCGCGTCCACAAACTTTCCTAAGAAAACGAACCCCATACCTAGATTATTTCGCAAGGCTCCCAATCAATTCGCCTATAAAAACACGGGATAAAACGCCGCTATCCTCTTCCGAGAGTTGTGTCCTCGGAGAATCATTACGAAAATACGACAAAACTGTGCGCGTCTGTCCTGAGGAAAGGGTGTTATTTATGGAGGGTAAAGGCCGGAGTGTATCTGAGTGGCTCTATTAGCTCAACTAATATTTTCTTCTTCAAGTTAATTGTTACGTCGCCTTTAAGAGCAGGTGGCTTGACCCATCAGGCCGCCGCGGGCGTAATGCCGAGGCGCGAAACTTGCGAGCAACCCGGGAATACAGCCCCGCGGAAATATTTAAACAAATTAAAGCTTCTTTCCTTATTATATTTCCCGTAGAATACTTAGTGGTCTTCTTTTAATTGTATCATCTTTTTAAAGCCTTTTTGACAGATAAATCGATCTATCATCGAATTTGCAATAACGGCCCATAATTAAGTATTTCATAAGATTAAAGCATTTTATTTTCAAATTTTGCAGAAAGCTTCATTTATTTTTCATCTTTTGACCTAGTTAGAGAATTATTATGCGATATATTTACAAACAGAGTAAAAAATGCCCCTAAAATTCAGCTTTAATAAATGTGAGCGATCCACGTCCAGCGTTAACCGGGATAACAGACAAGCAGCATTGTTAGCCCAACATTGTTGGTATTTTGATGGACGCGAGGCTGACCATTACGACTAACCATTGTTCCCGAACTGCTAAAGTAACCGCTGGCCGTCATGAGAAAACGGTTGCATAGTTTGGGAGTGCCTTTCGACAGCAAACAGTTCTAATTTGAAATGTGCGAAGTGATTGATTGTGTGTGGACATTACGGTACTACTGTCAAAGTAAAGATGAATTTGTTTTCAAATAAGTAAATGAAATTAGAATAAGAGAGCTAAAGTATTATAATATTCTTCAGAATCCAGGTTTTGAATATGCGCTATTATAAAAATATCTCCATGTTAGGAGATAAATATGTAAAAGCTAATTTATGAACCATAAATCTCGGTGTTGGCATTTCGGAATGCTGAATTTTAGTTTAAATTGTGTTTGCGTTATCAAAATAATATATTATACAGAATTATCGGTCTGCCTTATTTGGATGATAACTATATGTACCTAATGAAAGTCGGTTTCATTACTGACGAGATTTGGACGTCACCATGCTTGCTCAGGATTGGATCATGTAGTAGTTATTGAAACATTTTACTTGAAACTACATTGACACATCGGTTAAGGTGTTAACACATAAATTAACACCGGTGTATCACCTTGCTAGGCTGTTAATAAACAAAAATGATGTTCTTTTATACAGAACATTATTTTTGGTGAGATATCTGTATGGAAATTATGTGACTAGAAGATATGTTGTTCGAAAAGACGCAATACGACCCTCATCATGGCGTCGTTTGTAAAGCGATCCTATTTACGACTTGGCACTTCGTCCGACGATTGAACGTCCCTACATAATATCACTTTCTTGATAACGTTAAATTGATTCTGAAAAACATAACTCATATTTTATGCAGCTGATGTTATGTATACTATAATGATCACCTAGCTCAGTCTTAAACAGTCCTGAATATGTACTGATAGAGGACAAAATACCAAAATATAGAAGATTTGGAAATACCTTTACATCTGTGTGAACAAAATGTCAATGTTGATAAAAACTAGTTCAGATGATCCAATAACTAAAGCCTCGTCCATCACAATCATAATAAACAAACCAAATATTTCGTATTAAAATTTCATTTCTAAACGCGGAAATTGGTTAATTAATATAAATGGAACGAACTCCATTACGGACATTAAACAGCCCAATTAAATTTTACATAACTAATATTGTTTACATATTCGCATGCATGTGCCCTTGACTGTTGCCGATGCCGATGCAACATTAAGTGATTGATCATATTAGTTCTACTAACGATGATTCGCAATATCGCAAACCGGTTTTTAAAACTGAATAATGGCGTCATACCGCACTCGCGCACGTGAGCGCGATGAAACGCCATAATATGTTGTATTACATGGCTGTGAGCGAAATAGATCTTTCTTCGAGAAAAAGTGGCTGTGCTATACCGACGTATAAACTGAGGTGGTGAAACTATAACGGTTCCTAGTTTGTCTACGGAACCCTAAAAAGGTATCAAAAGCAATTAAGCAAAAGGCTTAATCTCATAAAACACCATAAACCCAGCAATAACAGAGATAAAACGTCTGAAACCCGCAATATTACATTAAATCACGGCTACACAGGGAAAAACTGAGAAGAATTAAAGCGAGTATTCTTAAAACAAGTACCTACACGTAGTAAATTACAGCGACAGGTACCTCAGGGGACAACGGGGCTTTCCCCCTAAGTAAAATAATAATAGGACCGGCAGCTTTGTAGTGAAATGGCGACATTTAGCAAAATTGCGCCCTTCATTACAAGTAGCTACATGTTTATTGATATCCGAAAGTTTCACTTTGCTGCAATTTCGTTTACTTGCGGCGTTTGCCGTTAATTGGAATACCTAGATTTGTGCCAAGTCGGAAAATAGAGATGATTATAAAAGTTATGTAGTTTGGACTGTTAGCGATTTCATGAACCGGGACAGTGGGTACAGTGTACCAATCATTTTTCTTGAGACGTAAAAATGACTATAGAAATCAAAATATTTTGCCTCCTTAACGCGTCAATATAATTTGTTAAAAATTATATTTCATTATTTAAAAAAAGACAAGATATTAAAATAACGATCCTAATTTTATTTTAAAATGGTAGGTTAATAGGTCATAGATAAATCTTTGATGTTTCCACGAGAAATAAAACTTTCATGACTTTTCTTTTAGTAGAGATCAGTCTATTGAAATTACTTTATTGTATCGTACGATTAGAGCTACGGCCTTTTAGACCTTTTCAATTTAAATTAATATTAATGCAGGCGAAAATTAAAAAACATTGGTGTTTTAATATTTTGCGTGAAAAGATTTAGGCAGAATATAATGAACTAATCAAATTATAGTGTTAGAAATATGAAATGTTGTCAATCGAAGATCGCCTCGCTTGAGACATTAAATCAAAATCCAATTTAAAAATAAAAACAGAAATGAATAATGAGCATAACAAGTATCTCCAGAACGCTATGTCTAAATTCTTAAACGACTTAGTTAACGTACGTTAACCGTAAAAAACAAAAGCTCTTCACGAGAATCCACTAACATTTTGTGGAACTAAAAATGTTTTAGCGCTGCTGTAAAATCCTTTGCTCTCACCAACGTACATTGTCTCCCAATTTTACTGATTTTTGAGATATGAGGGACATAGTTTTAGTACCTTTAGTGTAACTTTTTATCATAAAAAACGTCTCGAACGCATTTGAAATAGAAATTTTAACGCTAAGAGTGCATATGCACTACATCCGATCGGTATTCGATCCGAACCCGTGAAAATAGGGTCCGGAGTAGTCGTAGAACTATTTCTGTGGTAGTTTACGCACTAGGTTCGGCTTCCATCATCCGATTTCTCTCCATCTTCCGTGAATCTCCATTCCGGAGAAGATTATTGACGGACCGAAGCAGCCATAGTATTATTTGTATGAACGCTGGCGCACTGCGCCCGAACTGTATCCGAACCCAATCGGAGTTGCGTACCAGCAGTGCGGCAGCGGGGCGGCGGGGTATGTGGCCGGGGGGCGCGGCAGGCATCCAGTTTAGTTCAAGGTGACAGTTGGATCAGCAATCGGACAAGTGCGTAAGCAATATCCGAATTCGGTCCGAGATTTGTAGATCCGTATTTTCACGGGATTGGGTCGGATACGGATCGCACGTAGTGCGTAAGCGCTCTAACACGTTCGAGACGTTAAAATTTAAGTTACATTACGTTGCTCTTAAGATGCAAAACATCTGGACGTAGGTTCTTGGGGTTTGGCAAGTTTGCCATATGTGGGCTCTTTACTAGTTACATTAATAAAGTAAAATGAATCTACCAGCGCTTCAGATAGGACCATCATTACTGAGAAGGAGAAAGTTATTTTTTCAATTCATGGGCTTACATCATAATTATAAAAACTTAAATATAATTAAATAATAATCATATAATTAAAAATAATTTAAAAATAGACAGCCTGTGCAAAGCAAGATTTTTTTTCACAGTTTAATTCATTATCATGTGATTTAATGAAACACATTTACTACATCAAGTAACAATAGCATAATGCCAATTGCTCATCAGCATTTACAAACTGTTGCTAACCAAGGTGCAAGCATGTCAATCGTTGAGAAATTCTCCTGGTTCTTCACCACTGATTCTATTTTACCACATGGATTGTCATGAACATAAGTGGCCTCTAAACCTTATACAAAAATCTAATCGCCTCCCGTGAAACAGTTATCATCTAAGAGTTCCGGTGATCATCTATGGTCTTCATCCACAGTTCCGTTTCACCAAATAATGCTTTCGGAATGTAACTACTTGAGTTATTACAGAAAATACTAAAATTGTTATATGCGTGCCTATAATATTTGAGGAGTTCCATCGATTCCTCATAGATCCTCTCATCACACCTCGACTTTGAGTACAACGGGATCAATCTGGAGATATACCCTAGCGATTAAAAAAATATTTTTTCAAATCGGTCCATAAATGACGGAGTTCTAAAGTAACAAACATAAAAAAAAACATACAACCGAATTGAGAACCTCCTCCTTTTTTTTGAAGTCGGTTAAAAATTACAAAGCAATAAAGTAATAAATGTTTACTATTAAAACTAATATGTATTTGTTTTTTTATTTCTTTAGAAACAGTCATACAAAATTAAATTAATTTTAAGCTACAGCTAGGAACTTGTATAAAATATAGACAAATAGTTAGTAAAACATATCATCGAAGTAATTTCGTTAAACACTCCTCAATACCTATACATTTTTAATATAGTATCACTATCAAGTCAGCATTGTCAGATTGTTAAGTTGTCAAAAAAGTGTCACTTATAATTATAATACTTAAGGTATTCAAGTTATTCTTTTAAAAACTAATTCCTATTTTTAAATAAAAAATAAATTCTAAATTCCCTAAACTTAAAATAAGAAACGTGATACTCAAATTTTTTTAAGGGTACAACTTTTAAATTTAGGGAACACACTTTTGAATTGGTGCCATTAAGTTTCTAAAAGTTGATATCTTATTTTATCTTTTATTTATTAAACTACTTCGACTGCTTTAGTGCTATTCCTGGTGTCATTTGTATCAAAAGTCATATGCCTAGTGATGATCTTCAAGCTCTAATTTAATGTGTTTGGTAACATATATATAACACATATATACGTACGTAAACTTACAGCCATTTCTCTACGTGGAAAGATCTGATCTAATTTAGAATCAACGTTACAGATAAAACAAAAGACTCCCTCAGTTGCAATTAAAAAATCAAATTCATCAATGACATAGATAACCACGTTATCATTAACTCGAAAGACACTGCAGAGGCCGCGTCGATCAAGCCAAGTTCGATTCTCTAACGTCACCCAAGGGAGCGACCCATACTGTGCCAGTCACCTGTCCTTGTCTCGCCCGCTTTACAACCGGCATGCTAGAGCGCGACAGTGCCATAGACCTTACAAATTGCCCGTTACGCTACCGCATTAGATCACAATCTTCTACGTAGAGCTATTAAAGCCGTATAAATACGTTGAGTTAGTAGCGAAGTAAATTGTCGAATTGAAATTTACTAAGGAAACGTTCTTTGTAATCTCTAAATGTAATTGACTTTGAACTGAAACCTCTCATTAACTCTTTAATAAAAAGCTTTTACATTTGCTCTTTACTTTGATGTCGCAACAATAAAATTTAATGTAAGTAATTCCATTATATTAATAGGACGAAATTTGATCGCAGCACTGAATTGAATATTCCCAAAGGGCAGTGTCAAATTTGATGCTGTTATTATTTTCTCAATCTGAAATTGGTTTAACTTTGTACAAGTTTGGTTGTATTGATCCAAATTCAGTAGTACTTATAGGCGTGTCGGGCGCGAGTAGGCCGCCTTATTTATAATGTCGCCCCGGGGACTAGATGTCGAATCGCGGGCGGACGCCTGACGAAACAAATTCTCTCATTCTCCTTACAAGATTGCTTTACGCCAAACTTCGCTAATAAAACGTTTGAATAGCCACTAATTTATTTTTGAATGACAAAGATTTTGAATTGAGTTCTGTCTCTCTTAAATCTGAACGAGCTTATTATGCCTTTGTTAAAACAATGAAAATTCTGTATTATTTTTCTCGTTAAGTACCACAGATAAAAGCTGACTAACGGTAGAAAAGATTAAATGTACTAAAAAAGAATCCTTACAAAGGCAGACGTAATAATTTACAGTAGCTAAAACTACCGAGGACCTCGAAACAAAAGTTGACTCGACTCGCGATTTAGTCCAAGCCTTCCACCGCAAAAAAGGGTTGTCCACTTCGCATGTGAAATAAAGAGCGTCGCAATTCCCACTCAAACAAATCACCGCTAAACAAACGTTTCTACAGGTAGGAATAATTCAGCGAGAGGTCACCTGTTACGGGTATTCGGCATCGATCATCGGGAGTGCGTGGCGACCTTCCCGGCTAACGTGGCCCCGGGGAGCGCCGCGGCTCCAGACAAAACCCCCGGGCGCCCGCTTGTCAAACTTAACTTGCTCAATTTTATTTAACACGAAAGCATTTTTTAGCATCGGTGATTTTACCAATCTGGCCCGAATTTACATTTTTTTTTGCACTGTTTTAAAATACAATTATCAAACATAAATTCAGGACATTTATTTGACAACACTCCATCACAACAAGCATAAATTTAAAGTTAAAGTGCAATTAATCGAAACATAAGCAGAAAGATAATACATACAGAAAGAACAATAAGGCTAAACAGACGTTGCGCTGTAGTGCGATGTCAAAATATACTTCGTTTAGCACGCACTTTCAAACCTAAAATTAAATGATTAATTATTATTCTTATTCTTTGTTTCAATTATTATTCTTATTATTATGACCCTTAGAGATTTTATACATCTCAAAGACACTTAAATTTACTTGTCCAGATGCGAAGAGTATACATCTCCCTTATTAATTGTTTACTATAAATTAATTAGTGCGCATAAGGTTTATTTGTTGCATTTTTTGTATTAACTTTAGTTAAAATGTAATTTTAAAGTTGAAAAAAGACTTACCGCTGAGTTTCTTGCGGCGTTTCTTTTCAGCACATGTCACCTTTCGAAGCGCTGGTAGATTCAGACATATGAAAGAGCCCGTGTGGCCTACTTGCAAAATAAATATTTTCATTTTCATTTATTTTCAAATAAAAGTGTGTTTGCGTTCTAACATAGTTTAATTAGTGAATAAATAACTAAAAAAAAGTACAAGACGGCAACCAATACGTACAAATATAATTAATAAATTTCCACTAGCTCAAGTACGTTGGAACTATGCCACCTATCGGTAATTGTTTTTCATAACTTAATGGTAATTCTTAAATTGAACTTTAGAAGTGTTAACAGATAGAGGAATTTACGAAAGTGAGATTGCAAGTTGTTCCAACATTTGTTTTCCGCATATTTAAAACTGTCACGGAATGCAGCCAGCGTACTTATGTTTGGGCACTCGCAGTGGCTGACATCCTTACAGACTTTTGATGCACACACATACGTTATGTTAAGCAAGGGTTCAACCAATTAAGTCCATTGAAGCAGCTTATGTTTTCCATAATGTCCAAACCAACGCTTGTTGGTAGAGAAGAATAAAAAAAACATTAAACCAGAGAATTTACAACTGCCATCATAAATTTAGAGTGGGTACGCTTCATCATGAATATTGACGATGCCATTTTGTTACCTTACATGAAGGATTTATCGCAGTTTTGTAACCGGATAGGGAATTTAAAAACGCTCCTTCGTGGCTAAATTTCGGTGCGCGCGGGCAATCCGCGCAAGGCCGCGCGCGGTGACATCGCATCTCTCCTGGCGTGTATTGTTCGTGTCCTACCCGCCGACTTTCCATTTATTTCTCTATGAATACGTTATTACCTGCTCGCCCCCGCTTATCAAAGTTTATTTGCAGCGTGTGGTTTACTCTGTACTGGTGCTTATTCGTTATTACAGCGCCGGAGTGTTTTATTGCCGGGGCGGGGCTCAAATCGCGTACGACGCCCTTGTTTTTCGCTATATTCCCCCGATCTTTTTAGGATTTGAACTTTATTTTATGTCTTTTTTTCTTGTTGCAGATCGAGGACGCCATGTTAATGTTCGACAAACAAACCAATAGGCACAGAGGTAAGTTTCAGTGATATTAACTTTAATAGTGTTGCAGCTGAACGGCCAACATTTACTGGGTCAGTCGTTAATTTCAAAAATCCCCGGTCAAAACTTGTATGTTTGCGTGTTGTAACATCTTATACTTGACTTACAAATAATTAATTGACCATTAGAATCACGCAACCGAATTTCGTTTGGTAGCCCTACCTACATGTATGAGTAGGCACACGTCCGCAATCGGACAAGGAATAATTACGCCGAATTGAGGAAGTAATATAATTTCGTAATGTAACAGGTAGTATCTATGAAAGTATACAAAACAACAATTTAAACTTCAGCAATGGGCCATCAATTACAGTGTATCGGAAAGAAACGAAATCAATTCCAAAGATTGTAACAAATTATATTATTAGTTAGCCGCCTGTAACTTGGTAGATGGAGGCACGCATGAGCGCTCAGCTAGCGTGTCACCTTCTTTTTCCTTACAAAAACAGCAAACTTCCAAAGGCTTGCACGTCACACAGTGAAACATATCATTTTTGTACTCGTCTCGCCTCATTTCACTGGCCGTCTTCGCCACAAAGTCGTCGACGGTAGCCTAGCTACGGATAAATACAGACAACGAGGCTCGCTGAGACACGACCAGTAAACTAAGATATATCATTGTAGAGGTGGCCTCCTTTCGCTCCGGTTAACAAAAAGAGCTACGAGAGGCAGGGGAGTTCAAGGATCGCTGGCAGAGGTTACACTCAGGCGAAGCGAAGCGAAACGGAGCTTCGAGGTGGTATCGATACTAAATAGGCTCACCGATTTCGGTATTGTGTTCCCTCCCTCGTATTGCAACTATTCCCGGCTAATAAATAACAAATCGACGCCCGAATAAAATATATGGCCTCCATATGTAGATTTCTTTGTAGGTATTTTAGTGGGGGTAAAGGGAAAATGGGTTGAAAAACGTGTTGGTTCCATTGAAACATTTATTAAAGCAAATAATATTATTACATTTCGAAAACTTTATTTACATATTCGTGTCTGTTAATCACAATAATTTTAATTTCTAAGCTTCTAGATAAATAAAACTAATAATAACAATAGATTAACAAAATTATTAGACCAAAATAAAAAATACCTGTTTCAGTTTTTAGAACGCCTCAAAACGATATCTCTGTATGACCGCTGTACCGGTTAATACTAAGCCAATCAAAATTTTGTCCCAGAACACTACAGGGCGGGACTTATTTATATTCAGTCAGTTTCATTATCCCCACAACGCGTAAGATTTTAATTAAAATCCACGGAAAATGTATCAAGGCCGGCTATCTTTTGTAGTCGACGAAGGTTCTCTTGCAGCAGTTACACCAAATACAATGTTAAATTTGCTTTTGTAATCCCCATTACGCAAAAACAGGTTGACCCAAATATTCAGCTTGGGTAAAATATCGTTGCGCCGTCATTTGTGCAAGTTCGCAAAAACCAATCCTATTTCATTGCAGACCCAGGGAAAAACGAGCCTTTTCTTGTCCATGTAAGACGCAAAATGATTTACACATTTTTGCCACGTCCAGTTTTAGCGCCTTTTGCGTTCCAGCCTGATGAAAATTGTAACCTCACTCGGTAATTAGTTTAAAAAAAGCTTACGCGTCTCCTTCTTCAGTGCCTTTTCCCACTTTATGGCTCTCTCTAATATTGAAAATATATTTTAGACATTTTATGTTCATCTAGTTGGAAAATTTGGTTAATAATCTGTGACATAAATTATTATTTTTTTCCAATAACATTACCTCTCTAGTTGCGTGATCGTCAAGCTTTGAAACAACGTTTTAAGTAAAGAGGTAAATTTATAATTATGATGTTGGGAAAGGAAGTAAGTACTTTTTTATTATTAATATTTTTTATAGGCTCATTCATACAGAGGGCGGGTTATTATCCCTGAAACGTAATCAGTTGGGTCGGGTTACCCTTGCAAGAAATGTAAAAATATCCCTGTTTATTTGTATCAAACTCGGGCAAGAGGCAACCCAAACGCGTATTCAAACTGAATATGAATGCAAACTGCCCCGACGAACGGGCGAAATGGCGAAAATCAAATTAGGTATATCGTGAATACTTCACGGCGACGTCGGGAAAAAAATTGAAATCAAATATTCATTGACTTTCAACCGGATAAGCCGGCCCGCAGCCATTTCAATACATTTTATTATCTATTTCTTTCGCTGCGGAGGCCCGGACCGCGGCTGAGGCACCACAAGATGACAAAATATCCCCTCACTGAATTATAAATCATAGCAATGGTTCTACGCTTAGAGTATGCGATCTTAACTAGGTTGAATGACCTCAGCAGTTGTGAGTAAGTGCAAAGGTAACTCATGAATGTTCCTTAAAATGTGCGTGCATTGCGAGGTGTACAAAATTTACAAAAATTTACATTTACAAAAAAAATAAGGATAGTTAAATTTTGCACATGTTTTATGAAACAGGATTCTTTTGTTTTACGAACATTTGAGCAGATTTTTTCGCCGGCTATTGTTTGCCTATACATCACGTGTTGAATGGGGACTTAATTCGAAGGGTGATTTTTATGTAAAGCTGTTGAAAATGTGAGAAATAAAAACCTTTTAGCCTTTACAGTACATTAAATATGCGCGGATAATGCGTTTAATAGCACCCTTTACTTTTATTTATGACCTTCGTTGGTAGAAAAAAAAATATAATTAACGGCATCCCTTGGCGGAAATATTCCATTGTCTTTTTTTAATAATTGAATTTGCAAATTTTTTCAGCTGGTGTGATAACGTCGGTTTTTATCGTAAGGTTTTAAAGAATTATTAAACATCTTCCCGCTCGTATTTATTGAATTACGGAGCAAAGCGGAATGTTTCCAAAACATTCGTGTATGATATATGTAAGTAGGCTACGCCAATCGGGCTCACGTCCGCGTTCGTTTAGCATTCAGTGGCAGTGAAGCCAGAATCAAATGCCATTACAAAAGGTGAACGCGATGTGTGACACACCAAGTTGTTAAATATTAAACGAAAAAGAACTAGCGGAACCAATCTCGGCGGGGCGGATTCCATTTGGTCTCTGCTACGGAACCTGCGCCTATGGGACACATTTTCACGAATGCGTGCCGTGCTACCGTGAAAATTTTACCTTTCACTTTGCATAAGAGTAGTGTTATCTATATTTCATGCGACGCTGTTCGTGATGTGTAAAGACGCCTATCGCGTGAATCATAAATGGTGATCGTTTCCGACGAGTGCCGTATAGTTTATTCAGTCAAAAAAGAGGGATATCAGCTGAATGTTTCAAGTTATTTTAACCCTGCGAGTTTATGATAGTTCGTTCTGGTGCTTAAGCTTAAATGTACGTACGTTATTTCACCTTTTTTACTTTTTAACTGTAGTCATTGTCAAACAACGTATTTAAAGGCTGCAAATGACTCATGGAATGCACTCGAATCAGACATATTGCACGTAAATGTTATATTTGTTTTGTATTGGATTCAATTCGCCGAACACTTTCGCTATTTTTGTACACGTCGGGGCAATTCCAACACGAGTAAGCTTCTGGAGTAGAGCTCTCAGAACGGAACAGTTTCCTATCTAAGTTTGTGCACCGGCGCAGACGATTTTGACCCTTATGATGGAGCTATAAGAGTTGCTTGAGTTGTTTTATAAGTTCGTAAGCGTATATTCGCCGAGTGCTAAGTGGCGGCACGTGGGCGCGTCCCGGGGGAGCACACCGAGCTTAGATGCATCTTGCGGGGAACCAAACCGCCCTGTTAATATTACGTGTATTACAATTAATTTATTTTACAACATCGTTACACTGTGCTAGAGCAGCATTTACACTCAAACATTATTGTATTTTAGGATCGTGTTTATTACCTTTTCGTCATGTATTGTGTAGAGGTATCGTTATCGGGGCCTATCTTGTTGTTTATTTACCCCGTGTGGTTATTTATTGGAGATATTGAAAATTTAAACAAAGCAGGTATAAACTATATACAAAGTACACATTATTTGATTATTTATTCATGAATGATTATTAAAAAAGAACAGTACCAGCTAACACTACAAAAAATTGATAAAAACTAAAACTAGCCTAAAATTACTTAAAATAAATTTAAAAAATCTGGTCCCCGCGGCAGGGTGCCCATCACGCAAGCTGCATTTCCACGCTGAATGGCTATGCTTAGCCTTTGTGCGAGGTAGCAGCCTGCGCGAGGGTCACCCGTGGCCTCCCTGAGACGCTTGCTGAGCTCCCTGAAGAGCCCATGCGCGCCCGGGCCCCACGGACCTAGTGTCTCGACCCCGAAAGCGACAAAATCGTACTGGGTGCCGAGACAACTAGTGTATAATTAAATTTATTTATATTCGAAAAACTACTACGTTAAACCTATTCAATCATATGAATAAGTACGCCCGCTAATTGCTTTACCGTACAGTTATTAAAGTTTTATTAACTTTATAATGGTGTCCTCATTTTGGGCCGCTTGCAACAACAACGCTACTCCATGTTGTTATGAATGAATATAGTTTTTTTTTTTTAATGCAATACTGATTCATTGCCCTTTTATATTTTATCGGAGCTCGATCTGCGGCCCTAACATGCAAGACACAAGGATAAATTAAACCGTCCTATCTCTAAGTGCGTCTCTCTCACAATAGTGCCGATGAAAGTGATAGTCATAGAGGTAAACGGGTTTAACTTGTCTTTGAGCCTTGCATGTTAAGGCCGCTGTGCCCAAAAATTAAAACGTTAACGGGAGTTTTAATTCATGCTTTCTTCAGAAAGGCCAAAATTACAATGCTTGATGTCCTACATGTCGATATAATTCATTCTTTAAAACTTACGGGGACACGAGGGAGAGCTTTGAAATTTGTTATGTGGACCCCTTTTAAATTTTGAAGTCGTCTTTAAATCTGCAGTCGCGAAAAACATGTTTCGATAAGACTCCAGCGTATGATACTTATACGTAATCCTAAAACAAAATCGTTTCTTAAAACAGCGCACTGTTCCCGAACAGTTTTCGTTTCAACATTTTCGTAAATAGAATGTTGATATATTGATACGGTATCTAGTCCCAGAGCCCTCGGAGACGGCGCGGTTGAGTGAGAATGCATCCCGTTGCATTGCATATGAGAGTGTGGGCGCGGTAGCTCTGGAGATTGTTCGGTAATCAGCTGCATGACTCTTTATATATTTCCAAGAGTGAGCTAGAGTGAAGATTTGAGCATAGTCGTATATTATTGATAAAGTTACATTTTAAAGTATAACTGATAAAATGAATAATTCAAATATACCTTACCATTACCATTTAAATAGATGTGAAAATGGCAAAGCGATCAAATTTGGTTTCCTTTGACAGTTTTTTTATTACATTGCCATCTTAAAGCAAAAATTTAAGTTGGTCTTGACCCCTGAAGAAGGACTCCATATGAGTTCGAAACATGTCGGACTATTTCTGACAATAAATCGCGAGTAAAGCCGTGCTTATTTCTAGTCTTAGTAATGTCTCACGAAAGTTTTAATCTGACTATCAATGATTCAGTTACATAATAGTATGTTACCTTATCTCCGACTTTAAATGCATATCAAGTTCAAAATTCATATCTATTTTGCAAGTAGGCCACATCGGCTTCTTCACATGTCTGATTCTACCATCGCTTCGAAAGATTACATCTGCTGCGAAGAAGCGCCACAAGAAACACAGAAGAAGAAAAGGACTCCAATCCTCGACTACCCATTTGAGTTAAAATCAAATTCAACCCGAGCCACTTCCAACTTGACTATACACAACAGCATATTTAAACCGTTATACACATTTTGACGATGGGCAACAATATCTCCGGGTTGCAACAAGTTCATTTACACGTTAGTGGAGGATTGAGGTCCCAGCGGGGAGAAGTGGTATGGAAAATACAGCGGAGAATTTAGTTTGTTTTTCAGAGGTACATAAATAGGTTTGTTCAACTAGTTGGTAACTTGCATGTTTTATGCGGAGGTGGAAACTTTTATCGATTAATGAATACCTATAACATAATAACAAAAAGGCCAAAACGAGATATATGAAGGTACCAATAACCAATAACTGAATCCTTTTTCTTTTATTAAGTATCTTCATTAATCTTCTTATTCGTACTTACAAACATTATCTCCGCCATTATATTTGTGTAATCCGGTTGAAGAAATCACGTACGAGCTCCAACTCCATCGTCCTATAATTCCTTTGGCTTGAACAACAATACCTTCTTAAGAACGGATAGCAATAAATCGAAACCTCGAATTGTTCGTCAATGGAGCATTAAGGGGCCGACGCTTCAACAATGTACATTAGAAGTATGTTTTAGCAAATCACTTCCTACCGAAAAGGGATGGATAAAAAAATAGTGAGTGCGGGAAATGACACGGTAGAAAGGCTTTTATAGACATCCTTACTAGCCAAGGTAAATAAAGTGGTAGCAATTGAAAAGTCATCCATTTGGAGCGGGCTAAATTGACTGCAGCCCACATTGTCAGTGCAAAGGACAAAGCCCGGAACAGTCCTATACAAAATAACTCCGTAATTATGTAGTCAATAGATGCGATTAGACTTTTGCTTTATTATTTATGCAACAATTTAACTTTAATTTCACTTACTAATATCCTTTATAATGTGGAATCCCCTTTACAATGACAACGGTTCTAAGTATGGTCAATATTTCCATTAGCTGACTGTACATTACACTCAAAGTTACAAAGTACGACATACACAAGGTCGACCTTTCTGAACATTGATAGCTTTCTCCATTTGTCTCGACAACTAGAACCTAAATACTATTTATGGCTGTTAGTGTTTGGGTACTGCAGAGTTGGGAAAGACCCATTACTTACAAAATAATTATGCGTAATGATTAAACTTCGCTTAAATATTGCATATTTATTTTCACGCTGTTAGCAATCTATACCAAGACATAAAGTTGAAGTGTCTTTCTGTGCAAATTTAATACAAATATCTACGTGAAAAACACTATTTACATGATACCTAAGCCTACATTATGGTTTTTAGAGTATTTTTCTGCCTTGAATGGATTTAAATGAAGCTTTCATAGATAGTTACAGGGTTTTTTTTACTTAGATTATAGTATTTATATTCTGACATCTCACAGGGTTTCGGAGCTGTTTGTCTGAAAAAACATCTCAATGATCGCAAATGAAGTCGCGGGTATACCGACTAGTAGATTATTATTAAGATAATAGTTCACGATGGCGAACAGTCATTTTATTACATTATTTAAACTCAGCGCACAAATATTTAAGCGACAAGTAACTAAAATAAACACCTGAGAACAAAAGGACCATCAACATTTAAAATGTCACCGCGAGACAGTTTTCAATAAAACTACACTTAAACTAAGGTGTTGACAATATTCGCACGCACCCGAGTTATAACCCGAGCTTGCGCCAACTCAGCCCCTAAAGCATTACCCGAGTCCTTCTGTCACATTAACACGAACACTTTAGCGCAAGTTATTCGCGCTTGTTTTGGTTATATTAAAGGATTCCAGGCATATCTCAAAGCGACTTACTACACAGTCATTTATTAACCATCTTAATTACTAAGGCCAAGTTAATTACACCGGGTAAAACTTAGCGCCTAAAGAGCGTTATCCCGTTAATTTAGTAGCAAGTCGCGTTCACGGAAATCTCTTTATGTCATAGCCTGTAGGATATCGCCGAAGTTGTCGCGGTATTTCAAATCGCACCTTAAAATAATGACTTCGTCGTAACTTTTTTCATAATAAAATTATGGTAAAATCTTTTGATACTTGGAATGATTTAAGGCTGCTCTTTATTTATAGTCTCCAATATCTTTTTACGACTAGAAGAAAAGTGCTAGTGAAATCGTAATTATCTACTACAATTTGATCATTAGGTACACTGAAAAAATGTTAGGGCTAGAAATAAATAAATTATTGTTAATATCAACCAAGCGACTTATTTCGGACAGAGCTTGCAAAGCTGTTTGGTAAAATCAAACAATTCAAAGCAATCACATGTCTATCAATTCATATGAAACATTACCATGACTCACTTTTAGCCAACGCACAGCCTAAACGGGTGGCCCTTGACGTTTGAAATTTGGATGAGACATTCCTCAAGTACCCTAGAGGTGCACTAAGTAGGGGTTTTTTGAAATTCCACCCGTAAAGGGGTGAAAAGGGGTAATAAAGTTTGTATGGAAAATACCGCGGGCGAAGCTGTGGCGGGTCCACTAGTTTGATACAAAGCTGTTATTTATTTTCAAATAAGTCTCGGTTATATGTAACCGTTTACTAAAAGTGAATTTTCATGCTTTGAAGAAACACGATTGAATTTGGCCATTTTGAATCTTGCAACCTGGGTCTGTATTCGAAATTGCATAATAACATCACAAATTATTTTGCTACAATAAGTTAGCTCTTATTAACTTGCCAGCGAAGGCGGCCGCATTGTAAACCATCGGGATACCTATCGCTCAGGCAATGTCGACTAGAGGCCGTGAACAATGGAGGCTATTGCAATAAGCAAGAACGCAGTGGGTGTGGTCGAGTTACGTACGGCATGCACAATTGCAATCAGCCTAATATGTTGAACAGTAGGTCCATCTCATTATCGCGAGCGACCACAGGTGAATGATGGCGCGGCGCCCGCGCCGCCGTTTTGTTTGCGGTCGATTTAACGCCGAGGACAAATTGCGTGTTTGCCGCCGCAGCTGGGAGATCATTCCAGAATCGAGGAATAAATCGACTGATTACTTTTGCACAATTTGGAATATAACATGCATTGTTTTGCATGCACGACTGCGTCCCTATATTGTTTCGTTGAATTGCGATGCAAATGATAGCTCTGGTGTAGTAGTGACAGTCTTTCGTGTTTAATTTGTAATTGTAACAAATATATTACTTCATCCTGTTGTTTACTAAATAAAATTTTATGACATAAATGTATCTATTAGCAATTTACCAGAAGGCTGTAAAAAATACCCAGCGGACCCAGCGCTCAAAAAGGTTGTTGTCACAACCACCCGAAAACCGGCCAAGTGCGAGTTGGAGTATGAACTCGCTCATCATCGATAAAAGTCTATTAGGATTGTGGACATGCCCATCGTGCCCACAACGGTGGATCCGCGCTTGTTTGTAGGTGTACAAATCAAACAAATAAATTTAAACATTTAAAAATACCTATTGTCGCTATGCATTCTGTTACATATTGGCCGTTAACCTATATGTGTGAAGCTATACGTTTTTATAGTAGCCTCTTAGCTACATTTAACAGGATCGACGAAAAAGAGGCTTCAAAAGAAAGAACCTTTTTTATTTATTTCCTTGTCGAAAGTGAACTAACTCTTGTTTTCATCCTCTTAACAAGAAAGTAATCTGTCGACCTCCGCAGCAGTAACGGGATTTTTATGTAACAAACTCGAGTCGCGCCTACCCTCACCTAGCCCCAGGCTCTCTCAAGAAATCCCCGCATTATACTCGCCTGCCAGATTCTACTAAGGATTCGGCGTAATATACATTTTCCCGTGTCGGAATTACAGCTGTATTTTGCTCATGCAACATAAAATCGGCATAAAGGCGACGCCCATGAAAGGCTCCGGCGAGAACCTACCCCCGCCTTTATTTAGTTGGCTTCAATGTAACAATCCACTGAAAGTTTTACTGTCGACTGTTCTAGCCCGCCGCTCCATAAGCGAACACCGTAAAGTGTAACAGGGTATAACGCAATGCACCGCGAGTAAGACAAATTCGACCGACATGTGATACTCCGAACAAGCAAGTAAATCAACACACTAAGCTTCTCTTGAGTTTGGAAAGCGCAAATATTTTATTTTATGTCAAAACTCACGAGTGAATTTCGAAGTTACGTGTACTTTATACGTTGAATAATAAACCGATCACAACTTAACCATTGTTACAGGGGTCTTAAATGCTTTAAACACATCAGCTCGCTTGGATTGAGGAGGTCAACCATTCCTTAAACTTTTAATGGATTTCCAAAACTTAGGTACCTAAGTACGGCACTTTTGTAATACGTATATATCTTGAAAAGATTCTTTAAAGAATCACGGCAGATGTATATATCCTCCTCTGCTGCACTGGGAGTGAAGAATTAGCATAGAATGCGTGCAGATGCTTATCATCCTGGCATGTCGTAAAAGTCGACTAAGGGACGGGTCCTCTCCAACATGGTGGACTATCTGTATGGGCGATGGGCTGATCACCTGTCACCATACGGTTCATCATACCATCTTAGGACTAATAAATCGAACGTGGCCACAAGTAGTCTTGTGGCTCTGCCCACCCCATTAGGGATATCGGGCGTGATGCTATGTATGTACTTCAGAGGCGAAGCGTGAGGGTAAGCCGGTGTATCATTTCTCGTTCTAAAAATTATATTGCTACTCATTAAATTATCTATTTACTTAAAAAAATATGTAATATGTAATTTGTATGTTAATACGTATAAGTTATTAATAATATAATAATAATAATAATGTTTGAGTTCAGTAATTATGCACCGGTTTACCCTCACGCTCCGACTCTGATGTACTTAGATATAAATCCCACGTTCCTCAGGCGTTATGATCATCAGATGACCTACATGTAATGTTCTCCGAAATGATGTAAAAGATGTAGATATAAGACAGCCTAGCAACACGTATGTTGAGCGGCAACAGGTGCGCGGGACGAGTTCTGCTGCAAACTCATAATAATAATCTCACCAGCTACTTGTTTCTCTGCCGCCCAAAGCACGTCAAAAAGAAACAGCTTCACAGTACACGCAGATCTGGCTGATATTGCCAATCCTAGTTAATTGAAACATTAATTCAAATACCGCAGAATATTAATGTCCCATTTTAAATAGCACAGTGATTTACTGAATAAAACCAATTTAATTGGCTACGTCGCTCGATTCAACCACGAATGCAGGGGTCCCCTTTAGGTGATCAATTTAATACATTTCAAGTTGTCATTGACGGGCGCCGAGTGCGCCGGGTGGCAGGTCACAAACACAGCGACTGAAAACTTTCTGGTGCCGACAGCATCACTACATTTACACATTTTGTTCGCTTGTCAATTAAATGGCACACGTGATTCGTTGCGAATCCACTCACTCGCTCGCGAATACCAACCGGCCAAATGGAAATTTGCATTAAAACACATTGGCAGTGCACATCGAGTCGCGCTGGCGTCATGTCCACCCTTGTGATTAAGCTCATTTTAACTGAAACAAAATTGTTTTAATGCCTCTTTTTAGAAATTAAATTTACTTTTAGGGAATTTAATTGATTGAGCGCCGTTAGCACCAGAAAACGTCGCATACGACTTTCTTTGTGACTATGGGAGTAACAAAACAGCTCGAGAATATTGGAAAAATAGAAATACGCCCTTTGTAAAAAAATGCTGCATCATTCATAATAGTGTTTACAGAGAAACAACAAAGCCAATAAAGAGCTATGTAGCCTTGATATTTAATAGCTTAATTCCTTATGAAAACTGTTTGCTAGCTATTTCAGTTAGGGATTGTACAGTCAGGTTAATATTTTGTAGGCTTTGATGGAGCTGTAAGAGGTTTGGCCCATAAATCCGAGACGGACTGGAGCACGCAACGAATGTGCGCGACGAGCAGATTTATTCGTTTGTCTTGTATGCCAGCGCACGCTCAGCGCTGGAAAATATTAGCTCCCTACATGAATTCAGTATAATAACTTACCATTTACGCGCTACTTTTTTTGGTGAAAATCTTCAGCTCTATAAATTATTAAATAGAACGAATATTTGGATGAAAAACAAGTTAAACACGTAGTTTGACCATGAAATGTGGAACGTGGAATGACAGTATTGAAAATAGAGACTAGAGTATATCATACTGTTGATAACATAATTTATCTTTTGGCCGCTCATTAAGAGTAACACTAAAAACTCGAGCAAATTGTGTGGAGCGAAAGTTAAAGCGGATAAAGCAAAAAAAAAACAGCAAAAAACAGCGAGACTTGGAACCGATAAGTGCAAGGCCATCGATAAGGTGAATGTGTCAATCTAGAATTAATTTAAACTTTGGTAGCCAAAACGAGCAGCGCGCTGCCCAAGGGACCAAATGGGCATCAAATCGAATAGGTTATAATTGACTACTGCCAAGCGAACAATAACCTAAACGCCGCGCGAAGCTCAATCAAATCTGAACCCTAAACTTTAAGGCTAACATTCAAATTGTTTTACTCATCGAATTGGTCTGAATATGATTTTCATTCAGACACGACTAAACTGGTGTTGCGGTGAGTGTACTGTGCACTTAGTAGGTGATTCACATAAGTAAGTTGGGCAGCGCGGTCATTCATTTAGATCTTGCCAAATTTGCATACCTAATTAATGTTTCGCAACATTATAATCCCTTAACGGATAACAAGCTAGCCCCGCTGAGTGATAAGTGGATTTTATTTGCACTAGGATGTGAGCTTACTCTTGTTTTACGCTAACGATTTTATAATTTTACCCGTTGTTCCCATTTGTTTGCCGTCTTGGTTACAGTTTATCCATTTACTTACACGAAATATCTGTCACTTTCCTTATTGCATTTCTTTTTTAAAAAAACTTTAGAAAAAATATCTTTCAAAATTGATAACAACTAAATATGTCAATACTTGGAAACGGAATACTTATGTCACAAATCTGCAGATGCGTTTAAGAGTTAAACTGGCTAACTTTATTCGATATTCAATTCTCTGATCGCTAGTAACAAATTTGCAACTTGTCTAGTAAACCACAGAACTATCACGGGTCCGTGGAGCAAGCCCCGAGGTACGGCCAGCTGTCTCACTGTCAGCCCGACACCTCCGAGACTTCAATTCACACTCGTGATGCCCCCAGGACAAATATAAGCATTTATTTATACAGCACGGTAATAGCCAATTAGCGTGGACATACTGACATTTCTGTACTGAGATTGTTTTTTGATGTAAAATAAAGTTAATATATCTAATTTTAAACGGCACTTATAGCTAATACAGAACAGCGTCGACGTAAATTGATTATGAAATAGAACAATCATTTTTATTAAGCACAATTTGAAATATTAATTAACATTGTTAAACATGTTTTAGATAATTTAAGTGCAAGTAGTCCACAGTCCAAAATATTCTTAATAAGGTATATTAAGAATATTTTGCAGTCAAGGAAATTAAAAACCCTTAATTGAGTTAATATAAAAATGATTGTCCTATTTCATAATCAATTTAGGTCGAAGCTGTTCTGTATTAGCTATAAGTGCCGTTTAAAATTAGATATATTTTACCTTAAAATATACCTTACTGGCAAAAAGGATATGAATAAATACTCAAAAGAGAATGAACAAAGCAAATCACAGTACCTTAGTTTTACAAAGCTCCTTTTGACAAAACCTACCTAAATATGCGTACGCCAGTATCTAAAAAATAAAAAATCACATTTGTTCTATGGAAGTCTTGTTATCATTTGTTCTGTAACAATGACTAGAGGTTGTTTGATGTCCGCAGGTCGTTGATTAATTTCACCAAAATAACAACGGAGGCGAGTCTTTTAAAAACAAAGAATCGGCTTGACAATTGCAAATTCATTTGAGGTACGTTAAACAAGGTCGTGAAGGTAAAAAAGACTTGGGGATTTAAGTTGCTCGCTTCCGTAGGTTTTACTCTCGAGTACACGTGATCTTCGGGTACCGGGTGGTTCAAAACGAGGAACACACTACCGCAGTTGGTCACCACCGCTTTGGCATAGCCATGATACCAAGGGACTCCAATCGTGATCGGCATGATGCCTCGGGTAGCCATTTAGAAAGGTTCGGTCTGGATATTTGCACCGCAATCAAACGATCTTTCGGTTCTAGTATCAATACCTCGTCCTACTTCCTTCCTTTCCATGCATTTACCCTTAGAGTAAATAGGCATTTCCCATCATCGTCATCATTTTTTAGCCGGTGGGACTGTGGCGAAAGCATATCAAGATTTAAAATAAAAGAACACATGGTCGTGCTCCTAAAACGTAAAATTGAGCAATGGTATCCATTTTGTTATTTCGTTACGTATTCATTAGACGTTTCTAACTAACTTTGCATTGAAGTTGCACTGAAGTGCTCGTATGTCTAACTGTACCTGTTTCAGCGACCTGTCTTAATAGTGTTTCCTTTAAGTGCTCAGCAGTTCACGACCCTAAGTAGCTATTTCCGTAGCAGCTTTTAAAAGTCATCAGTTTAAAATCGGATCGCGAGCTGCGCACGAACGCTCCGAGTGGCTCGTGCCATTAAACATTTACGCGTTCGAGATAACGCCTGCTTTTTGTGTTGGACTACACCTATTTAATGGCTCTTTTATTATTCCTTGATCTGATCGAGCGCATTCAAAGTTCTTACGTAGTTCTCGTATAAAGAAAGATATAGGTCAATTGATGCGTCAGCTTTGTTGATAAAATAGATTTATTGTACCTTTTCAATTGCACGTTTGATAAGCACCGTCGTTTAACAACTGGCCGTCCTATAAAACTTGTAAGCCGATGTTCACGAATGACTTCCTATTGAAGATAATAATTTGTTAGTGGATAATTGACTATGCACCATTCACTTGAAACGTCCAACTCGATCGAGTCGAATTTCAATAAATGTTTTGTCACCGTGATAGCAGCACATAATTTTTAATTCGCAAACCCTTAATTGAATGCAATAAAAAAGGAGTTTAATTTTTACCTAAACGCGAGCAACAAAAGCTATCACTGTCCGCTTTAACTTGTTGGAGCGCAACGAAAAGCAAATGTTTATTTTACCTGACTGAATTCCGGATTATAAAGTCCTTTCAACTTGATGTAACAAAAATGCGGTTGCTTGTGTCAATAGCGACAGAAGTAGACATAATGTTACGCGTGCCTATGTGGCCATGTGAGGACAAGACTGGTCGGGATAGCAAACAACACAAAAGAAATAATGAATGGTCCAGAAAAACGGCGCGGCTCTCGTTACGAGCAACATGCATAAATGATACGGCGAATATGACAAATGGGACGGCAGAGTATAACAAAGCTAGTGCCTCCAAGTGGCCGTTCAATTATGCAAATACGCGAAGCGATGTTCGTCCGGCAATAATAAAACTGTTTAACAGCTGTCAAACGCGCGTCCCCCGTGAAACATTTTTGTATTCCGGCTACCTTCTCTGCAATAAAAAGGAATCAGCCGCATGACGGAACATGCCATGCTTATATTAAATTAGACCGCCTGGCCAGTGGTCATCCACTTTATTTTTATTTGAATCCCATGAAAATATGGCACGTGTTGGCTCGCTAACGTTTCAGAGTACACTCGCCATCGTTTTATTCCCGAGTCAATGTTTATGAATTTGCCAATAAACGCCCGAGTGGATGCTGTTACCTCTGCAATTTACTCGACACAACATTGGTGACAAAGTTTACTCTGCGGACTATAAAACGGACACAGCTAATTATCTGAAATGGTTATTTGGCTGGAATAAAAAGTAATCCGTAAGTAATTTTGATAAAATAGTCTGTTTTACGAGGTCTGGGGTCTTGATTGGTGTAAGTATCGCGGTCTTAAGGAGGGGTTATCATGCAAGGAGCACATAAACGCTATCGCGCGGTGTGTGTCGCGAGGAAATGTTATCGGATCATTGCTTCGGAGCAATGTACCTACCCACGAGTAAATGAAGAGACAATTTCGTTAGATTATTGTTCTTTAGAAGCTTCTATATAAATAAACTTTGAAAAGCGTAAGTGTACTAAAATGAATATCATTGCAACCAATATTTTAATATTGCGAAAAATAAACAATGATTTATCTGACAACTAAATGAAAATGCAAATGTTATCCTACTAATATTATAAATGCGAAAGTTTGTGTGTGTGTGTATGTTTGTTACCTCTTCTCGCTAGTAGTTACATAAAATCCATGCTTCAAGCAAAAGTTACGTCGTCGTTGTCATAATGAAACTCGTGCTTTAGAAATTAATTAGTATCTATTTAAATGAAGCCGTTATAATAATGGAGTCAAGATGATAAATTTATTAATCAGGAGTTATTTTTCGCCAGTAACTAATTAAAATGATCCAACGCTGTAGGTGCTTCATCACTCAGTCAAATTGCGTTTTGCTTAATTTTCTTTCCCGGCAGGTGTGTTCGACAGAGCAATTATTTACACCGTCAGGGCCGTCGCCCCCGCCGCTCCGTTGCTACCACTGCCTCACATCTGCGAGAAAGTCCTCCTAGAACCAAACCCCATTACTCTGATTTAGATAGTTTCAAATTACAAATTGCTTTTTAACTTATTCTATTTTGCAAGGTTTAAAATAAAACTGTGTGGAGGTAATTGTATCGTAAATCTAATGATCAATTAGTTTCACGGAAATTTGATTACGAAAACAAGATTTGAGGTTTCGTCCTCTCCTAAGCATATATAAGTTTTATTAAGCTGATTATCCTCAAACGTTTTCAGTCAATGCAATTCCGATGACAACTTTTCGATTTGATAGCATCCGGCGAAAAACATTTTATCCTAATCTCCATTCATAATATACTCGTACTTGTGCTCAACTTTTAGCCCCTAAAGGGGAGGTCCATTGTCACTTTGGTGAAAGACTTCTTACATTTGAGTCAGCAATAATGAAAGCTACGAAGCCATAAATAATTGGAGATAACCCTTCTGCTTCGTACATTACAGCCAAGGACGCTTAAATAGGTCTACTTACTGAATGTCAGATCCATTTGCTCCCCTCATGTTTAGAAATGTCACTGCGGCTGATACGCCTATGGTTTAGTGTCTGTAATGTGACGTTGACATAGAGGCTTAAATTAGAATAACAAGAATAACATGTCGACGGTGGAAAATGAGTTCGCACTTCGCATATAGATTGAGAATATATTATTATTTTGGAAATCTCATGACACGGGATTATTATGGAGTTACAGTGTTGAAAATGAAAATGAAAATATTTATTTTGCAAGTAGGCCACATGGGCTCTTTTACATGTCTGAAGCTACCAGCGCTTCGAAAGGTGACATCTGCTGAGAAGAAACGCCGCAAGAAACTCAGCAGTAAGTCTTTTTATTCCCCAACTTTTACATTAGAGTTTTAACTAAAACTAACACATGAAAAGGGCAGCAAACAATCCTAATGGGTAAAAATTAATTATAATAAATAACTAATAAGGGAGATGTATAGTCTTCGCGTCTTGTTGGTGTTGGTTGAAGTATTATCGTTTCAATTATGATTAAAAAGAACTAAAGCATCTTGTACCTAAGCTCTAAGGCATAAAAGATTGCAAAACTAATCGACATGATTTGGTTCTATTATCAGCTACAAACGAAGATTCCATTTATAGGTAGGGCAATCCATAATTCCTTCCCCGTTAATAAAATCACGTTGAACGTCAAAGTTTTCATGACTGACATTTGCACAGGTGAAGACCTGACATTTAGCCTGAATACTTTGTGGAGCACGAAACTATATTGATTAGTTCTATAATGACCTTTTACGCAGCCACTTGCCTAAAACGAATTGGTTCGCTCTAGCACGCGATGCCGAAGGTGAGTTTGCAACGTAATAACACGAGCACAGCCATTAAACAAAGATTCTGTTTAAAAGCATATTACACAAGACAAGCCATTAATATAAGCTAGGTATAAAATTGATGGACACATTTTTCCAATTAGTAATTTTTAAATAATATCGTAAGCAATTTCAGATAGAGCATTTTTTTACATGAACGCAAACTCTGTACCCAATAAACGAGTGAACATAAACATTTCATGCAGCCGACCACATCGATAAACCGGGAATGCGCCGGTGCATCGCTTTAAAGCCTCCGATGAAACCGTTTTATAATAAATTCCACCGCTCCCTGTGGGATTAATCTTCTTACTTTCTTCTCTCTACCATAATCCTCACAGGGAATTGTGTGGGCAGGATCTTCTACTAGAACCGCTACCGCTACCACTAAAAGTCATACGTTTTACGTGATACGATCGGAGAGCGAAGCAATCCATCGACTTTTGATACCAAATTTCACCGCGACGTATGTGAAATCTTTAATAATGATTTTGCTTAGTGACTTTTTTGCTAAATAATAATGTCTCTTCTATATTCTTTTAAATATTATCGCCTTTAATAAAGTAACTTTACGCCGTACGTTATTCTAGTATTATAATTTAAAGAAGCAATTTTGAATAAACCGATGTTTTTTGTAGGTGCTGCTGTAAGTGGTAGCCCATGGTACGGGCTAGGGTTTCAGAATCGTAACAAGGGATAGTTGCGAAGTGTACGTTCAGGATTTACCGCGTCACTAGTTGCGCTCAGATAAGTATCGTCAGCGACGCTTTAACTTATGAAATGGTCTCTTTGTGCAGTTGTCTGCTTCGTCTTTGTTGACTGAATGCGAATAATTGCTTTCGTTCTGTCGGGATATGGATCGTGTAGTTTTAATGGAATGGCACAGTTTGTGTTCTTAGTTAATGGCTTCGTAAAATGAGGGTGTCTTTGTTGTTATAAAAACGAATGCACCTACGTCCTATATAAGCTTAGAATGTACCTATGACGTTTCCATGAACGCGTCCTAAAATTTTTTCAACTTATCCATTTTGTACTGGGAAGTGAATATTTTAGTTAAACTATTATTTCGGAGAATAGCAACAATACATTTTGTTTGAATACATCCGATCAAGGAAAATTTAAAAGTATCGTGGTCCAAATTAAAAACTTGCACAGTTAAGCGAGTGCTTGTGCAAATGAAGTGTGAGCGGAGGACTCGCACCTGATGGGCTTACCGCTGGCAACAGGGTTTAGCTCGTGTCACAATCGGCCGCTGCCTCTGCAGAATTAACCGACGGCCGGCCCGCTCCAAATGTCACTCTTATTATCATCTGACACTTCGGGATTACTCCGGATAAATTGTTTTAGCGTTTGGAAGCGACCGTTTTACTGGACGCTGACGGTCGTTATCCCTGAACAACGGAACTCAATCGCGTTATTTTAAAAGGCACTGGAAAAAAACAACCGAACCTGTGAGAATTGCTCGGAGCCAAAGGGCTCAAATCACCTTAGTGAGCGTTTGATTGGTTGCAACAATCATTCACAGGCTACGTCAACTCTGAAATAAGAACGAAGTTTCACGGTGGACGGGCGGCATTGTACGTCTGCTAATGCCATTTTCCGTTTGACTAATAAGTTTAGCATACGCTATTACCAATCTGCCGGCAGCTCGGCGCTTGTCGACCGCCTCTGCACAGCAATCAATTTGTTTCACGTTCGGACGTTTTGATTCGCTGATTTTCACGTAAACACGAGTTTGACTGCATGCTCGTTGTGGTGCGTGTTCATTTGCAAGTTTAGTTGCTTTACTGTCTTATTTACCTTACAGCTACGGCCAAATCAAAGAAAAAATGGCTTAAGCTTGTCGTTAGTTCCTGGGCTGCATATTTGACTTGAACTTTCCACCTCTTAATCGTTATCGATACAAAATCGCAATATGTAAATGGCAGGCCGGGCCCGGCGCTCGGGTTCAATTGACATTCGGATCACGGGCTTCTCGAACGATGTCCCATCTCGGCTGACTCGCGCCGATTACATTAATTTTATTATTTTATAAACGATTTAATAGACAATCACCAGATTTGGCTATTTGTAATCGGCCTGTAATGTATTTATAACAAAATGGAAATAGTATAAATTATTCAAAGATTCGGGTGTGTCACTGATAAATTGAATATTGAGGCTCGCTTGATATGCAAATAACACAATTAAACTTCCACTTATTTTTGACTGCGAGCTGTTTAATTTATTCATTGGGGCCGCAGTTTTTGCGATAAGTCTCGAAGAAATGTGATAAGACTGCGGTGGTCATTCCGCGGCGGCCGCCTCGATATATTCTCGGGAGTATTCAAATCAATCTCGGAACATTTTCAATTTATTTCAGTGTCCTTATCGCAGCGGCGTCGGCACTGAATTAATCGGAGAGCCCCCCACCCCTCCCGCTTATCACCCGCGCCCTCCATCTCACCGGAAATTAAACGAATTAACGCCATCCGAATGTACATTTTTCACTTCGAAACTCGCGCATCCTATCGATAGATCTTCAGTCTTTTTCATCGAAGAACGATCGCCAGATCTATGCGTTTATCTGCCTTCGCTTAGATTGAACAATTGATACGTCAGTGATGTACGGAGAATTGTAAATTGAATTCGCTGTATTGATTCGTCTACGCTCCATTTATTTGGAAAGCAATTTGATTAAACGTAGCGAACAGTAATATCTCAACTTAACGTCGCTGGTACAAAATTATTATTTTAGCTTTTGAGAATAGGTGCTATGATTTGAATTTGTAGTATACGATCCGAGCTATGTAGAGCTGTCGAAGTTAATAGGTATACGCTACATCGATCGATATACCGTCAGTTATATATTATAATATGTTGTACGCGAGCTGGTTTTGTTTTTCGCCGTAACATTTGCGTTTGAATGGGTGTAGGGTGCGCGTACATCGCTCAGCCGCGGTGGTAACGAGGCTGTAAAGCCGTGCGCACACCTGCGTCCGCTCCAATAATGAATTAACTAGCCGCCATTACTACGAAAACAATACTGCGATTATCGCGCAACCTAAACTGGGGTACGCTCAATTGTTGTTATTTCTCTTTAGATCCATGCATACTCGTAATGTTGCCGAAAGACTCCATTTAATGCTAAAGAGTAACGCTTGTTTGGATATTTCTACTGATTTCACAGGTAGTTATCATATAAAAAAATATGAAATATAGTTTTCAGATTAAAAGTTTCGTGAGACATTACTAAGACTAGAAATAAGCACGGCTTTACTCACGATCTATTGTCAGAAATAGTCCGACATGTTTAGGACTCATATGGAGTCCTTCTTCAGGGGTTTAGTGCGTGGGTTGCTGTGGGCGTGACCGCACTCAACCTCTGAAGAAGGACTCCATATGAGTCCGAAACATTTCGGACTATTTCTGACAATCAATCTTGAGTAAAGCCGTGCTTATTTTGTAGTCTTAAATTATAGTTTACCTAATCACCATTGCCCCAATTGTATGTTTATTAAAACTGCATTTTTATAGTAACATCAAATAATAAACACATTCATTTTTAATGTCTTCATGACATCGTTTTTTATGAAATACGTTACCGTGACATCAAAAACACCGCATATTTAGACAGTTGTTTACACTCAACAAAACGCATCAAATGAAACGCATAATTTAAGCACAAAGCTTTAGCGTTTATCCTCTTAACGAGTTCAGACTGCCCAATAAATTGCGCGAACTATGCTCATTTTGATTAATAAACTGATTATGTTAACGGCACTGCGTAAATTTTAATTTTACTTGTTTATTACATTATTATAAACGTCATTTGTCACTATTTTAATAAATTCCGGAATTCGTGATGAATTTTCAACCGGAAATATTTTATGCATTGTTAGTTATTTTATGCCGTTGATCTTATAGGAGCGTACGAATTAAATTGCTGTTGAGACGTAACAGTGGCCTCATAAACTGTATAGCTACATAGTAAGTGTTTACATAGTTCGTGAATGATGTTGAATAACACAAAACATAAACGTCGTAAGCAACAGTGATGTTGCTTGACTGCCTAATTTACAAAATACAAAAAAGATCTGTTTATGTTCATTAGCTACACAATCATGCAGTATTTTTGAGCTGGTCAAGCTGTTAACTGTTCAACCAGAGATATCTCAGTGGGTTGCAGCAGACCTGCGTCTGAGCTCGACGCGAGTGTCTGTCGAGCGCACCGTAAACCGCCTTAAGTGTTATCGCGCCCCGGGAGCAGCTGCCCCGCTAACTAACCGTGATTGCACCTCCCCTTCACCCCACCTGTATCATTTTTTCAACCCTCTCCTAAGGACCGGCTCACCGTCGTCTTGAAATTGCGATACTTAGCATTAAATTGTGAGGCTCTTAAAGGGCATTTCGCCACGATTACGTGGGTGCGGCATTTTTTTCGGCTAGATTGTGGCCGCTTAGCCGTTCCGTAAATACCTTGAAGGTATCGGTGGCATAAAGTTGCCGGCATCCGCGCTGACGTTAATGAGCCAGTTCTTTCGCCATCTGCGACTTCGGAAACGCACGCTGCTTTAACTCGTAGATGTTTAGAAATCTATCTCACTTTCAAATGGCTTCCCCCTTTTTTATTCCAAAACTCCTATTAATTAGATTCAGTTTGATATTCTACAACATAATATCTTCTAATCACGGAAATTATGACTTTTATCTCATAAAAAGTACTCCCAAAAATTCATCCGAATATACTTTTAAAGTTCTTGCTCTCGCATTCAGCGCTCAGTGATTTATGAGTAGTAGAAAAATCTGAAAGCATAAAGCATTTTTCATTGCTTTACCAACTTTGTTGTCATGTTTAAATGCACTTCGATTCATGGGTAAACGTGTATTACAAATGCAGTGCGGATCACAGCACTCCGGTTTTATATTTTATTAGTGAACATTTGTAAGTTCCATTCATTTCGACTGCCTCTACGTTAATTATTGAAACTAATTTTGACAGGTATACAGGAGAGCGTTTTGAGGTTTGATTACATCGTAAGTTGTTAAATATAAAAATATAATAAAACGTATATATCCACAAATACCTACAAAATAAGATCATTTTTTAAATTTTATATATGTTTGAGCATATTTATTATAGAAATCTGAGTTTCAATATACTATGCGACAACTAAAGGTAGTTTATCGAAACTGTCACTTTCGATAATTTACTCCGTGCTATTTTTGCATTAATTATACTGTGCTACTTTACTTTCTGATCAGATAATAATTCTTTCAACTTTTATGTTTTCTATTTAAAACGATCAAGCCTTCATTATTTAAATATTGCTTTAAAATGTTTACGATTACAATAATCCTCGAGTTGCCACTTTGCAGTGGCAGTACAATAAACATTAAGCTATCAGCCGCCCTTCGGAATTCTATGAAACTGTTGTTTCGTAACTGGTTTCGATGAAGGAATAATTCTTTCTTGCACGTAACTAATATCGATGGAGGAATTATTCTTCCTTTTACGAAACCATGGTCGATTATTATATTTACATGCAGCCATCCGTGGTTTCGTACAAGGAAGAATAATTGCTCCATCGAAACTAGTTACGTGCAAGGAAGAATAAATCCTTCATCGAAACCAGTTACGAATTTAGAGTTTCGTAGACGGCCGAAGGGATCAGCCGCGTCCCTGCCATATCTCAGCAAACAGCATATACGCTTATCAATTCATCCGAGTGTGTTGGCGATCGAGCATTAATATCGGCCTATACATTTCCTAAGGAGCACTTTAGACTTATTTACTCCCCCTAATGCTGTCTATTTGGGAAGATAAAAGAAGTTAATTTTATAAATGGGCCATTCCCGTATACGTAGGTAATCTTGCGGTGTTATCTGGGCCCAATCGGCCAAAGACAGATAGCGCGGTCGACACGCAAGCGGCGATTGATTAGCCGGGCCCGCAGTGCCCTGACGGGTTAATAAAGCCTCTTGCTGCCCGCTGATTGCCTGGTAAGCTACCCATTCTGCTATCCACCCGAATTCTCCCAATTACTTTGCGAATCATATCGCAACCCGAGCACTAAGTCGCGCTCAAACACTCACAAAAGCAGATACGTTTAGTTCTTTAAATAGAAGAACAGGCTACTTTCTGTTCCTTCGCTAATATATAGTATAAATCTAATTTTATGATTGATTAATTACATGAAACCAGAGTTCAACAACCATGCATATTATTATTATTTAATATTTTCCTCCTATTCCTGTTTGATTTCATTATTGGGTCAGTCAACTGTTTTGTCCATACGTTGGCATAAAGAGCAAAATTACAAGAAATACGGGACCATATTGGCAGTTTATTGTGGTGGTATTTATTAGTTATTTAATAAATCTATGAAATATAATAGAAACTGCATTAAAAACTCATATAATACCTTAAATTTTAACGGTTGTCCAAGAGACGTAATAACAAAATTTGGATGAAAATGAAACTGGGTAACGTATATTTTTCATGGAAATTTGTATTTTTAGTGGATGCCACATAATGTTCAAATAAACTGTTTAGTTGGTTATGAAAATATATAGATAGTTTTTATGAAATGCATATTTTAAGTTATCTAATAATGAAGTACAAACTAGTAGGCAGAAAACGTTGATTCACCCAAGTACGAGTATAATTTGATTAATAATTTGAATCCTTTTAAAAAGTTCATACAAAGGCTTATTTTTCTTCTTCTAAGGGATATTAAGCAAAATAGAGCAAATAATCCCAATGAAATGGATGGAATGAATAATTATGTTAAGTCAATCAGTCTTTTCAATATAGATTCTACGAAAAGAATAAGTTATTTTTGTCAGTTCCGGAAATATAATCAATGCGGCTTATTAAGTAAGACACGTGTATAATTTATAATATTGTTTTTTTACATAACAATACGAATATGTTTTATTCCTTGAACATAAGTAGGTATAAAATACATTGCAGTTATAAAATGTTGGATCAAGTGCAGCTATGTCATACCGACCGATTATGACTATGATTACAAAGATAGTTTATCGTGATATAATATAACATAATGAAAATGAAAATTAATATGTTTACGCCTCCTGTTTTTAAATACACGATATATTAAAAACATTTATTACAATGATATAAGTACCTTCTGTAAGTCAAAAAGGGGTGTCGGTATTAGATTAACAATAAACTTTTACGGTGGCATTCATAAGGATTAGTGAGGAAACAACGGTTCTGTTTTAGTATACAAAAGTTTATGCCGGCTGCGGTATAAATTAATCAAGGAGTTTTGTATAGTATTTAGCGATTATAAAGCGGGCGACGGAGCGGGCGGCTGCGCAAGTTCGGTGCGGACCGGATTAGAGGCCGCGGTCACTCGCAGGTCTCATGAACACGGTATACGTTTCAGAAACTTCTCCCCCGATGCCGGAATTAGAAAGTCACTAGCCGAAAACAAATCTGGATTTACTTCGCCCTCTGCAAATGACATTTTTAAACTCGCGTCTCTTCGCCACACCGCATTATCCGACAACACAATGGTCTTTCCGCGTTGCGTGGTATTATGCAACAAAAAAGTGCTTTTAAAATAACCCTTTTTTTCAAGAACGTGAAGTTTCCTCCGCCGGCCGCGGCCCTTGGAGCGCGGCTCGCCCCCTAATTGTTTGACGAAAATAAATGATTACAAAAATAAAAATAAATGGGAGTTTTGCGTTTCGTTATATTTTTAGCTTAAAGCTGCTTTAACTTACTTGAAGCTTCTATAAAAACATACAAAATCTCATTCTTATTTGCTGGTACATTCGTGGAAAAGTACAGCACAAATTTGATTTTTAATTTCGGGTGCTCATTCAAATAGACCTGTTAACAATACAAAGGTTAAAAACTTAAACTCTAAAGTATCCAATCTCATGTTTTATAAATTCAAACCTCACTTTTAACGATGTTCTAATAACGATGGAAATTAAAATGTAAAACAGCACCTAATAGAGCTATAACTTAGCGGTAGATAGGGGACGACAAATTATAATTATCTTGTTTATGTGTAAACATTCAACTGGGTTTAAACCGTGATTGTTGGCACGCACGGCAACGACGCACGCACGCACGTGTGTCAGTGTGACAGGTTGTGCCTTATTTATACTATTTAATTAATCAATGATTCCGTAGACTCCATTTCAATGGAAATTGCGGACAATTTCAGTAAATAGTAAAAGAAAATTGGGTGAGCGTGGAGCGTGGCTATCTGTTGGTAGTGGATTACATATTAGCTCAGTAAATTGTAAATCGCTTATACAGTGGTCGTACATAACAGTTATCCATATAATGTAACCCATGTCAAAATCAGACCACTTTAAATCGTGACAATGCTATAAAATTTGGATTAACTTTCGGACTTTATTGTTCAATTCAAATTGCCATTTTATCTTATACGTATTTTAATATTTCATGTTGGTAATTAGAATAAGTGTATATTTCCGGACCTCAAGCTTTAAGGAAGCATTTTCGACGCAAGTGCTCCTGCGTGGTTTCAGTTTAAAAATATTAAAGTAAACGCCCGTTGTGTATTACTGCGTTCATACAAGTACTTCAGTTAGTTGAAAGTACGAGAGCTTTGTGTAAAAACCTACAATATGCGAGCTTTATTTTTTAAGCTCGTATGACGTAATTTTTCTGCTTTAATTAACTCGCATACAAACAAAGCAAACTGTTGTCTTAAATTGTATAAAAATGTACAATTTTATGCTTTCAGTGGGCGTTGTGATATTTATAAACTTTAATATTGTAGACGTCTACGTAGCAAACAACTTAAAATCAGTGTAACCAAATGCAAGCATATTTTAACAGTACAGCACAAATATTTATCCACCGTCGTCACAACCTCGCACAGTCACGCGATAATCTGTCTTCATTTCCTATCTATCGGAGTGGTCGAGCCCGCGAGCGCCCGCTGTAAAGCATTAGCTGCTATCAGGCGACTCTCTGCGTGAAAAATGATTTCCCACCACACCTTAAAATGTGTAAACTAGGTTGCAGAGGTTTTAGTGAACGCGGCGATTATTAATCATGGTTTTATGTTGTTTTTGTTAAACGTTGCTGGTGCCGAGTTGGTGATAGTACAGTTCAAACAACGGATTCTGCCTTAAAACAGATTTAAGGAGGTTCAAGCGAGATAGGTCATTTCGTATAGACGTGTTCTCGATCTACGTTATGCGACACTGATAATTAATTTAACTGAAATGAATACGGTTGGTTGCCGTCAAAGTAACTAACTGCTTTGTTTGTTAGACATACATATACTTACATACATATTATCACGCCCGAAATCTCTAATGGGGTGGGCAGAGCCACAAGACTACTTGTGGCCACGTTCGATTAATTAGTCCTAAGATGGTATGATGAACCGTATGGTGACAGGTGATCAGCCCATCGCCCGTACAGATAGTCCACCATGTTGGAGAGGACCTGTCCCTTAGTCGACTTTTACGACATGCCAGGAGGATAAGCATCTGCACGCATTCTATGCTATTTCTTCACTCCCAGTGCAGCAGAGGAGAACATTGTTAGACATAGTATTCGTAAATATGGAATGTAGACAGATTTCCGATTTGGGTGTTGTTGGCTACCTTAATTCACTAGTATTTTATTACATGCAGAAATAAAAATCCCCATATTAATACAACGATCGGAAGATAATATTTATCCTATTCACTTAAAAATAAAGAGTTTGTACGCGTCAGTTTAGCAGATAACGAAATCTGCTAATTTGTTTGAATCGAACCCGCTGTGTGCTCTGGCTGCCGCGGGTAGTATTCCGCTGTTTGCCTTGTATTTTTGAACGTTATCTATTGTTTCATTAATCGTTCGCGTGCCCATGTTACGTGGGCTGCGTTCTATTCATGAACTTTTGATTTCAGAAACGTATCTTTAGATAACGCTTCGAACAATGGAGTGATGTTCTGGTTTCATTGTTCCCGTCAGCTTAAATGCATAATGTATGGCTAAGCCAAAGCGTGTTTAATGCTTTTACGCACGAGTAATTAAGTCTTAGCCACGAAAATCCCATTGAAGAGCCTTAATAAAAACAACTTAAAGCAACTCGACTTCCGAGTATTTTCATAGAAAATTTAATTCCATTGCAAAAACATGTTAATGCCAAGACAATTCAATCGTATTTTTATGAGCTATTATTGCTCACAAAAGATATTCCAAGGTTATTATTTAATCGCATTAGATAAAGGCAATAGCATTATTTTGCGATAGGTAATACTCGACGTAGGTTTGCAGTCATAGCCCGCGGCGGTTCAGGTCAATACGTGGAAATAAAACTGGATTAGGTCTTAGTTTCACCTCTTATTTATTTATTTATTTATTTATTGAACAAAAATCCACAGCACTTTAAAAACTTAAACAGGTTATCTTGCTTATAAAACTTACTGCTAATTACAGATTTACATTTAATAGACCAAACTTAAGTGAATACATGAAACAATCCGGAACCAAAATTACATTACTAAGCAAAGAACAAGTGTGTGTGTGCGTGTTTGTGTGTGTCGTATCACTGCTCTTGTGAAAGTTTTATACATGAGCTCTACGGCATAGTGGTGCTACGAAATTATTTATGGCACCGCAAATAAGTGAATCTCGGTGCATGGTTATTAATGAACCAAGGTCAAGCAGCAATTTTACTTAATTCCAGCTTTTCAGAATTGAAGTTCCTTTCCTAACGCTTAATTGTATTATTTTTAAGTGAAGCGTTCTAAAATGTTCACTTTACAACACAATACTTTCTAAATATAAGAACTATATTGACAATCTGATAGTCTTTCTATTATAATATCGCATTATATTTTATCACAAAAAGCATGCAGGCCTTAGGTCCTCATATAACACACTCTTCTTGCTTTTTTGTACATATTTAATAATTTACGTTTTCCATCCACTTTTAAGATCAACAATGACGCATATGACGCATTCATTGGGATAGTTATCTTCCCTCAGCGCCTCTATTCGGGAATGCTGAGTGATTCTGTAGCGATTCGCGAGCGAGATTTCTCATCTCGCTCTTACGCATTTACGCGTCGTGCGGAAGAGTGGCATGAGAAATCTCGCTTACGAATCGCTACAGAATCACTTAGCGTTCCCGAATAGAAGCGCTGGTCCTCGACTAGGGATGCCGAATGATGTGAATTTTAATTAAATTTTTACGATACTAAAGCGAACACGCTCATGTATGTATGGAGTGGGGACCCATTTTGAGTTTACTTTCCGGAACGCATATGCGTAACTGGGCTCACTTGGCTGGCCTTATTTGGCGTTGGCTAAGCGATTTAAATAAATAATAATCGATCAGGGGATAATCTTCACACAAATCGATCTAGTCCCAAAGTCAGCTAGCTGTAAAATTGTTTAAAAAGTAAAAAAATCTCATCTGTAATGCAAGTTAATTATAATTATTAAGTACAAAATTAACTTTAGTATCGTGTGTTTGCTTTTGTGTGGGAACTTTTTGTATGTTAATGCTCTGGTGTTAAAAGGACAAAGTATTCAAAAGTGTGCAGACTTATGAAATTATCTGTACCTAAAAAATAAACCGTTGATTGTGACTGCTACTACAACATTTTCCTTAAAACTTGGTATAATACGTTTTACGGCCTTCCATATCAACAAAGTTTTATAGAAATCTCATAAAAACATTGATGACAGAGTTCAATGACCGAGCTAAATTCACAATTTTTACGAGGCTCACAGCTTATATTTCGTTTAACTTAAACTGTGTCATGTTGCTTTTAAAACATCAAGCGTAGTAGAGGTTACGGTAAATTTATCGATTTGTTATAGTTCGTTTTATAGTTTTACACAACTGCACTAAAGTGCATTTTAAGACTTAATTTGACTCCACATGCATGTTTCCAATCTGGAAACGACCATGAATAAGAAGCATTTTCAAACTTTTATGCACGATATTGTCATAAATTATGGAATAATTTTAATCCCACACTTTAGTATAGTTTCTGAAGGACCGCATTTATAAATCAAATAAATAATTTCTCAACAAAATATGTTTTTATCTATCAAACGAGGATCCATAGATTTAATTCTAAATATATACATGCTTTTAATTTCGTTGTCATTGGCGCCAATACGAAAGTATGCTAATTTAAAAGTCGCTTAACTTAAAATAAGAAATGTCAAACTCGATTTTGACAGCTTGGTGCTATACAAAAGCGAGTTTGAAGTTTCTTATTTTAAGTTTAGGTAATTTAAAATTTAGGGGACAGTGTTTAGAATTAGCTCCATTAGCCGTTTACAGATTCTTACTAGGTATATCACACTACCATTTTATGATTACTTAATTTGATTTAAACACTTTATTACCGTACAAAGCGTGAAGCGAGGCGGTTATTGCTTCAAACATATTCAAAAGCTATTATAGATTTAATTAGAATACTCAATTTGTAAATCAAAACAAAAACAGTATAAAAGCAGTTCGTTAAGGAGCCACGGCTGCTGCACTGGGAGTGAATAAATAGCATAGAATACGTGCAGATGCTTATCATCCTGGCATGTCGTAAAAGTCGACTAAGGGACGGGTCCTCTCCAACATGGTGGACTATCTGTATAGGCGATGGGTTCATCATACCATCTTAGGACTAATTAATCGAACGTGGCCACAAGTAGTCTTTTGGCTCTGCCCACCCCATTAGGGATTTCGGGCGTGATGCTATGTATGTATGTATGTGTATGTTAAGGAGCCAGCCATTCAGTTGTCACTTTTCGCGTTGTTTGTCGACGACCATGACGTTTAGGTACTTTATCCTTTTTTGTACAGCTTTTGGGAACCCTGTTTTACACAAGAGATCGCACTATCTATTCTGTATTCCAAATGCTTGGATTTAATTTATGAATCTTAGGAATGAATTATTAAATTATTTAACGTAATACGCCGTAAGTAAATATACTTGAATAAAATATGAAAGATAATCGTTCGTGGAAACGACTTCGAAAGCTATTTTGTGACAAGATCAATAAAAGAGGGTATTTGAGTAGGTAGAAGTGAAATAATTGGATGTCTAAGTTTCTTTGAAATCGAGATATCCACTGATTTAACTTTGAGGCAGACTCGTTAAATGCCATCTATTTGCATTATTAATATAAGCTGGAGCTGTCGGGTCGAAGCGATTGACTAAAATGACATCGTCCCATATTTCGCTTTAAGATATATAAGACGGCTGTAAAATTTGAGATTCCATCTGCAAGCGGCCGTTTATATCTTATTTCACTCATCCTGTTTTACGTTCAAATGTTTTATGTCCACGGAGAGGTGTATTGGCAATGCAAATAAGCGGTATTTTCCACTAAATCACCGCAGTTTGTGTGATTGTAGCGGCAAATGGGCATTATTTTCCTTTCATAACACAAGAACACGGCTCTGCACGCATTAAATTCCGTTCAGGGTTAACATCTCAATTGTATAAAGCCCCGGTATACAAGACAACGCGTCACACTGCAGTTGTACCGCGCTCCTGCCGCACCCGCAGTATGAACGGGCCTTTAAACCTAATCTCGACAATCATAGCGAAGCCGATTTGCAATTTTAATTGAGTAATAAAAGAGTATTAGCATCAGCAAAATAAAACCAACAAAAGGATTTTTACCCACATCGACAATGAAACGTGGCTTTTCATTAATAACTTATCAAGCTTCCGCTGCATTATGACGTTTCTAGAGTTCCGTACCCAAAGGGTAAAACGGGACCCTATTACTAAGACTCCGCTGTCTGTCTGTCCGTCTGTCATCAGGCTGTATCTCATGAACCGTGATAGTTAGACGGTTAAAATTTTCACAGCTGATGTGCTGTTGTTGCCGCTATAACAACAAATACTAATAAACAGAATAAAATAAATATTTAAGTGGGCTCCCATACAACAAACGTAATTTTTTTGCCCGATTTTGCTCGATATTGATAACAGCAACAGGTAGACGCTTGAAATATTCACAGAATATTTAGTTATATATTATCTTTAAAAACAAATAATTAAATGAAAATAAAACAAATATTTACGGGGGGCTCCCATACAAAATGTGTTTTTTTTTTGTCGTTTTACGGAACCCTTCGTGCGCGAGTCCAACTCGCACTTGGCCGGTTTTTAATGTTTGGCGCTTAGCTGGGACTTGTTGGAGTAGAAAGCTGCCTATTTTATTTATTTATATATAACACCATGTCCGACTAACAGTCTACTCTAACACGTCAGTCATGATAATACTGATACTTAATTTTTACATATAATACGTATTATTATTATTTAGTCTATTTTACAGCGGAGCCAATTCGGAAGTATGTGGTTAAATTTAAAAGTCGCTAAACTTGAAATAAGAAAGGTCAAACTCGACTTTGACAGCTTGGTGCCATACGAAATCGAGTTTGCCAGTTCTTATTTTAACTTTAGGGAATTTTAAAAGAAAACATCGTTTCGAATTGGACCCAGTATGTCACCATTTGAATTGCATTATTAATTGCACATTACATGTAAGAAAAGATTTTTTTACACGAGTTACAATTATTTATTATTATAATAATATATACCACACCATCATAGTAGGCGTCTATAAACAGCTTGCATCTGGGTATGTCTCGATTCGATTTTCACTACGAGGGGACAATTACATTAGCTCGCGGCATGGCGCCGATATCAATATATTGACCGAGAAAAATTAGTATTCACGCCACGCTCCTGTTTTTGCTCCGTAATTTTTTGCAAAAATGGAAATAATGATATCATAAGTCAGCGAGGGAGATAAGCCTAAGCTGGTGCCGTATTGTTTATCACGTTTCCATTGAGATTTTTGTTTTCAATAGACGCTTGAGGGCTTCATTATATTTGCGCCATTCGCTTTTGCCGTTACAATTGATTTCTTTATCAAAATAAAATGTAATTTCAGATATGATTTTTGGTCGCTTACCTATTAAAATAACAGGTAAAGATGTTGTATATAACGAAAAATGTGCGTACATTGTCCACGAACACCATAAGTATATATTACATACGGACTTATTATCAAAGAAATGTGACATTATATAATATTAAAATGCATACCGTTACGATAGAACTAGTGAACAAATATGAATCCGAATTTAAACTATCTTGGTACGAGTACTTGTTTCATTCCATTCCGTTTTACATCATTATCATAATCAATATTGTTCCGAAAGCTTATGGAAAAATACATTAATCGCATTTCTAATTTGGCAAATTTTTTGGTTTATTTGGTCTTTTAATTATTTATTTATTAATTGAATCAACCCAGAACCACATTGAGTAATATAATATATTCCGTTCATTTTACAAACTTACTTCTTAAATCAATTACACTTGTTAAAAATATCCTAATGAAAATATGAATATACTTTTATCGAAAACACAAATGTCTTTATATCGTTATTATTTTATATGAAATAATTTTGGCAGCGATCTCGTAGTTTTGAAACAAATTGATGGCGAAAACTGTGAGGGTACACGGCATTTTTTTACTTGCGTAATTTTTTCTGTCATTTGCGTAAACGCAAATATTTGCGTAATCCACTTACTAAACATTTAGGTGCTCAACAGGATGATAACATTGGCTTTATGAATTTTTACCACGTAATCAGTTTACCTTGAGTGTTTGTCCACGGAGCGGGAAAGACGACGGGGATGGAGTTAGCCCCGTACTCGTATGTGTAAATGTTTATGTTTATGTTTCTTCTCAAAAGTCTCAATGTTGCATTATTATGCAAAATAAAAAAATAAAAATACGTTTTCATTTCATTTACCTTTTACTATATTTATATTATTATTTTACTAGCGTTTCCTCGCAATTTTGTAGGCGTGGAATTCGTTTATCGTTAATCCCTCGGGAACTGTGCATCTCCTGAGGGCTTAGCACACTCATTTTTATCGCGCACATAAAGCGTTCGTCCCTTACGCACCCGCATATTAGTTAAAAAGTGACAGATGCTATATATGCGCGATAAAAGCTAGTGTGCTAGGCACTCTGGAATTGATAAAAAGTAGCCTATGTCCTTCTTCGTTAATCTTTTTTAACGTGAAAGTTCTCTTTCACTTTCTTTTTATAAGTAAGGATGGTACGACTATTTGATAATCCATTATTTACTAAGTTGTATGTTCGGGCGAGAAAACTATGTACTATAATCGTGCAAATGCCAAAAAGTATTGTTAACTGGTAATTGCAAAGTTTTAACAGTACTCAGAGAGATATATTTTTTATCTATAAATAGGTTCACCCTTGACTTCAATCTCACCTCAAGATATAGCTTCTCTTCTTCTGCGGGTTTACCCAGAAGATGCCTATGCACTCTGTTTTTAAAGGTATCCAGTGCCTCTATTCGGGAACGCTAAGTGATTCTGTAGCAATTCGTGTGCGAGATTTCTCATCCCACGCTTCCGCACGACGCGTAATGCGTAAGAGCGAGATGAGAAATCTCGCTCAAGAATCGCTACAGAATCACTTAGCGTTCCTGAACAGAGGCGCAGGTTATACAACGTCAGAAATACAGACGCAGGTAGGGAAATGAATGAGCAAGCAAAGCGCTTCGTGCGAAAAACAGGTATAACAACCAACTGTGTTATAGTATCCTGCCGTGCGTTTGGATGTCCGATGGTAGAAAGGCGATGGTGGAATGTGCATTTGAAGTTCAAAAGCACACTCTCCGAAGTACAATCTGTAAAAAAAAATACAGACACGCTACGCTACGCCTATGGTTTAGGCTGTGGAGGTTATAATAACATCTAAGAGTGGAGTGACTTTAGACCATTATGAGTATTCGGGATTTTATGAGCTAGTCACTTATTCGTAACTTATAGAATCCCGAATACTCATAATGCTCTAAAGTCACTCCATTTATCAATGCTCCGTGGCAATTCGGGACAACGAGATACCATAGTATGCGTGAGACCGAATGCTATTCGAGGATAGGACCTCTTCATACATAGTTGAGTGAGACACCCTCGCAAATTTAAAATTCACCCCCTAATGAGAACTGCTGCTTGGCCGCGATCACTGTGATAATATGAAACAACTGGGTAAATTACAATTCGTTTGATACTAATATTTTCTTCATTTTCTGTGTTTGATGATTTTGATATTTTAATGAAATGTTTATGATCCTAAAAAAAAAAACTTGCTTATATAGTTAGACACTAATTGTTGAAGTCAAATTTCTTCCCGTTTTGCATAAAAAAAACTTGTGGTGATACTTAGTAACGCCTCTGTAATACTTCAATAATCTGCGTAGCAGCGTTCCCGTTTATTTGAATGATATTCGTTGTTACAAAAACAATGGCACGAATGCGCCGTCGGCGCTTGTGTTTGATACGCGATATTACATATATATTTTTTGTAACATGCGAAACATTTAGGGAATTGTCGCAATGTTTGCGATATTGTTATTTTTGGTCTTATCTGAGTTTTCCATGTTTATCCATGTTTTATGGTCATGTTTTTAGGGTTCCGTACCTCAAAAGGATAAAGCGGAATCCTTATAGAATCACTCGTGTGTCTGTCTGTCTGTCCGTCGGTCTGTAACAGCTAATTTTCTCCGAAACGACTGAATAGAATTGAATATAAAATAGAATTATTTATTTGCGTTAAGTGTGGGGAACAAATTGTGTTTCTTAAAAGTAAAGATAGGTAGCACTTAGCTGTAATCCAGCAAGCAAAAATTTAAAAACTTAAGTGTTATTTAAAAATCTCGCAATTATACTCGCAATCCTTAAAGTAACATTCAGTTTTGATTTGAATTCTAAGCCACTATTAGAGAGTCTCTTCCTAGCGCTTTCTCCCTTCTCTAATTCGGGGTACGCTTTGACCGTACTGTGACATAATATCAAATGAAAGGGCTCATTGCGAAAATGTTAAACATATTTTTTCATAATTTTAAGATAAATAGTTTTGAAGCTATTTAGGAAATAAGGCGAAAATTTACCATTCCCCCACCTTACCTCCGAAATGACTGGACATAAAATTTAAAATACTGAAAATAGTTCTTTACATATAGGTTACAGAAAAACCTATAAGGAAGTCTATGGTCCCGGTTTTATTTTAACTGTCTCCTGTGTAATTTTAAACATAATGTTTGGATACTTTTAATAAATTCATTCTCCATTTTTGTTTTCCTAACCAAATATATTTTATTACTCGTCGCACAAAAAATAGCTCGTCCAACGCTGTCTATTTGCAGGCTATTTATTATACATCTATGATGCAAATAAGTTATAAGTCCTTGTAAACAAATGAATTGCCGTAATGAAAAAAGGTAAGGCGCGTGCGATTGTACGTGGCGATTAAAGTGGGCCGGCTGATGTGGCGACTTGATATTACAGCCTATATTACCTATACGGGTACCTTATCTTTTGTGCGGCGAACGCTGCATTTGATCCAATTTGCCAATACAATCGGATCTCGAGTATTGCAATGGCATTATCATCGACGAGGGCCGCGCGGTCTCTAATGCGATCGTGGCTAAGAACTTTCACTCCACTTTATAGCATTGTAGGTTATATTGTTAAATAATATGGGTTAATTTGATATGCGAGCGTAAAAACCCCAGATATTTGTTTCAACGGAATGATAATGTATGTTCGCGAAAATTATGCACATGAAAATGATTTTTTTCCTGTTTTATTAAACGTCAGAAAAAACTAAAGCTAGTCTTAGTAGTAAATCCACGCAATTTTTCCAATAAAGAGAAACAAAACAACGCCACGAATAGTAAAGCCTTCAAAGGCGAACTACACGCATAATTTGAAACAGTATCGGTGCCCTCCTCCCGCGCCCAGGGAAATCCTTTAAGGTGAGAGGGCGCCGGACACTGGAAAATCTTCCCTCCCTTCCTCCCTGATAAGATTGTCGAGTGCAACTCCCAAAACGCAGAGGGATTGAAAAGTTCCACCGAAACGAAACCGAACATATCATCCTAAGGGATCAATACATTGGGAAATATAATATCTGGACAGTTTTTGCTTCGAAATCTTGACTTTTCGTAACATTTTTTGTTTGTGCTTTATTAGTTTTGTAAACAAAAGTTGGCATTTATTTGCTTTTTATCCGACTACACGAAACCAAAAGGAAAGTAACAGTCTATGTATACGTATAAGTATGTATGTATAATATGCATGTGTGAGTATGTCATCAGAAATCGGAAGTTCCACCTTAGCTCCTAAACTACTGAACCGATTTTAATAAATGGAATATCGTATCATTCGTGCGTACAAGTGTCATAGACTATATAAAAATTCTAAAGGTGCGTCAAGGTGCGTGGTCGTGTTCGTCGGCGTGGTGGAGCAAAAGTGCTTTTACGTCACCATTCGGGTTTTTAGTTTTTAACTTTACTTTTCTATTATTTTTCTTCTTTTACTGGCCTTGCCGTGAATAAAGCTTTACTGTGACACTGATAGTTTAAATAAAGACTAGTGCATAAAAGTGATTGAGTTAGACTCCTTTACTTTCTTCTTGAAGAAAGTCTCAACTGTTAATGTTTTCTAGACTCCTGCTGGGACAATAAAATAATTTTATCTCATTACATCAAAGAACGGAACAACGTATACGTTTTGTCGCGGTATACCTTGGAGACGTGAATAAGTGGGTTTGCGATTTTTTCTTGGTAAAGTTGAGTGGTTGTTTACACTGAAAGCGGAGTCGTTTACTTGGGTGGGGTGGAGATCACTAACGTAATTAGCACAGCGGTCCGTGGCGACCGTACCGGAGTCACGTCGGTCTAACGAACACAAAGTATTCCAGAAATTAGCCAGACTCCATCCGGGTTTTTTCCTCGTAACAAAACTGACGTCTTGTTTTAACAGATTCGTTAAGCCACATAATACTTTTGCTAGGTATAGCAAATAACTTAAAAATTCCTAACGCATTTTCAATGCTCACACACTGAGAAAAAATTACTGTACCGACATACGTAATTCTGGATGACACGTACGTAATTCTGAAGAAAAACGTACCTAACGTAAGTAGAGACTCGGCTACATAGATAATGTTGCGGACTACATAGATAATGTTGCGGACTACAAACGCCACGTAACAATCAACATTATTTCGGATGCTTCGACATTATTTGGACTTGGCTGCGAATACATTACGGCAATGCAGGTATAGCATTAAAAAAATTCTCAGTGCATCTAATAGCGCTTAAAGTTTTTGTTTATATTGACGTAACAATATAAAAATAAAGTTAGCAATGTGAGGATGCTCAGTCAACAACTAAAACTCGCATCAAAACACGCCAATGCAATGTGGAACTTATAGCGGCTTTTTCATCCAATTTCGATAAGTCAACATTGAGATGGATCGCTTTCAAATGAATAGCAATTTTCAATTTCCGCTTCATATATTCAGTTATCTTTTTTAAACGTCAAATATTCGTTTAACGATTAGCTTTTTGTATGTAGGAGTACAGAACGTGATAGAGGTAACAAAAGGTATTCCTATGCTAGACGAGGACATTCGATTACATCCTTCAACGTTTCTAATTTCCTGGTCCTCGAATGTGGCTAACGCAATTTCCGAGACTGGCTGTAGAAGGTACCTGGGGACGGCCGAGGCCCGCTTCTGGGACCATTATCGTAAAATCAAATAAGAGTCTTTTGAGATTACGTGATTGAGAAGAGTCTTCGGTAAAATGTTACATTGTTGAATTATGTTAAAATGTTTACTTTGTCGGTAATTCGCAACGCTTGAGCTTTTAACTTTTATTAACAGCGACGTTCGTAACATGAAAAGTCACCTTCTTGTCGGCAGTAAAATCGTTGGAAATAAATGGATACCATTAGCCTATGAGTTAAATTGAGGGAGGCACATTTGACGGTTAACACAAAATGTTTCTGATAATATCCGCCCAGATTATTTCTCGGTTCATCACTCACCCTTAATTTTGTTCTGGCGCTAGAGATTACCCATCGCACCGTATTGTTTTTGAGCATCTTTGTAAGTTTTAATTTTGAAATTGACTGTAGCGGCACTCCATGAATTCGTCGTCATTTATCATTGGCGTCATTTATTTTTGCGCCTCGATGAGATATGATTTATCACACCAAGGCCAGGAGTAGGTTTGTTTTTGCTGCGCCCGCAAAGATATTAATCGTTATCGTGCGCGTGCCGCCAGTCGTTTGTTTTCGTTACACTGGCATCGCCCATTAATTATCAATGAACGTCCGGCCGCGCCGTATGATGAAGGTAGCTGCGTCCCACTGTAGCCAGGTGACAAGGCTACTCGCTGTCAACCCTTTTTAAGCCTTCGCATTTAACGCAGAGTGTCTGACATCATAAAAGCGTCCGATTTAGGCACGTCCCGTGAAAATTATCGCTCGTGATGAAATTTTTTCCGATTGTTCAAACAAGATTTGACGATATAATTGCTACAAATTTGGTGATACAATCTTGTACTTTACTTTATATAGGCATTAAAATATTGCACTATATTATTGATCATTCGTAAAAAAACACCTCAGATGTTAATAAAACGTGACAGTGTTGCGTATCGTTCACACTTAGTCAAGTTGACTATTTGCATTTGACAAACATTTATAAAAAAGTTAAGTCAATGTTCCCTTTTAAATTAACTCTAGGGTAGAATACGTAAATAACAATTGTCCTGGAGCATGCTTAATTTATTCTGGTTCTATCGAGTACTCATTTTGAATTGTAACGCTTTAAGAACCAGTGGAAATAAAAATGAGTTTCGAGGCTTCCTTAGTTTTTAATCTGTCTTTGTTTGTTCTGGGATAATGTATTGCATTGCTTACGTGACGTGTCATCGCTGTAACAAATGTATTTTACCGCTGAATCGATTCTATGCTTTGGTTTTTGTGTAAGCGCAAACGTTGTGTCTCATTGTCATTTTCCCTCAAAGCAAGATAAACATTCGTTGACTGAACGGAATTACTCGTTTGTAATGTAATACACAGATAAAAGCGTAATAATTATAATCCCATTTGTATTGTTATCACGAATATTTCAAAAAGGCCGGGGTAATTACCGTGAGACGAGCCTTCTATCTGTGAAATCAGATTATTGTCGATACAGAAATTATATTTCTATCATATGATCCACGGTGTTATATGACATTTACGGCGTAATATTTGCAGCGCATTCCAGTTTGAAGATTTTCTGATTATTTATATTCAAAGTTGAGTATTAAGGTAAAATTTAAATTCTTTGGCTTATTACCAAAGATGTTAATGACACACATTATAATAAAATTATTCACATTAATGTTTATTTTCAACTATTTTTTTTTTTATTAAAATCATGTCATTATTTAGACGTCAAATATACAACTAATAATAGTTTCACATTATCTAATATCAACTTTTATATTATTCTTTCTCCAAAAATGACCAAAAAAGAATTTTAAAAAGGTAAGGTAAATGTAGCAGTTTGCTCAGCTCTGGGCTATTTTACTCATCACGTGAATACATTTAAATTGGTTGAATCCATGAGCGCGACAGAACAATCATTATTAAAAAAAAGGCAACAAGAAACTCAGCAGAAAATCATCTTTTCAAATAATAAATTGGTTTACATCATATACAACTTTATTAAAATTAAATGAAAACATTACAAAGTAAAAAGCAATAAATACTTAAAATACAATAGGTTACCGAATAATCGACAAATTAAGATCTATTAAAAAATAAAGTATGAAATCTCTTAAGTTGCCACTACATCAGTGCAGCAGCAGTGTAGCAGTTGTAACTGTTATAATCAAAAAGCTCAGTTCAGATGCTTCTAACGCGATTAGTAAATTTAATATTAATACATTCCATTGGTCCTTGCAAGCATGAACAATCTGGAACCCACATCGTTTATTAAGCTCCGAAAATGATCTAGGTAAAAATGGTTTTGTAATTTCTCGTCACTTAGTCGCTATTTGGCGTGAAGTCCACCGGCCGTGATAGATGGGCGGCCAATCGCTTGATTGATCGCGTCTGCACAATTCCGTCATGCACGTGAAGCGAGCGGGGGATATTTTCTAAATAATTTGAATCGTTTTCTGATAACTAACTGTACATCTTATATTAACTTTCTTTGCGAGAAACAATTTAAGCCTGAAGAATAAATAGCATTTTAAAAGTCTTAGTGAATTTTACTTTAGGAATAGTGATATGAATTTGTAAGTAGTTCAAAACTGGCTAGTTATTACTAGTAATTTTAATGAAATCAACCTTAATGTCAGATGTATGTGGGGTTTACAAATTCTACAAACGTGATCCCAAGCAACGACTTTCTCAAGTAAGAGGGATTGTCTTTAGAAATAAAAATTAAAATGGACCTTACTAATTTATAGGCAACAAGTCCAAACGCAAGTTAACTCACCCAATTTTAGCCGAGCCAATAAGGCTCTAGGTGCTGACTCTATTCGAGGAGATCATCTAATGCTTCTAGGTTTTGGTAAAATGTTGAGACGATTATCAGCACCTAATCTTTTACATCTATTGTAAATACAGAATCGAGTAATAAGTGAACATTCTCACAGTCTACCATCTAATGGTGCTACAATAACGTATGAAATGACGTGAATGACTAATAAGTCACATGCGAATATATTTAATCTAGGCCGTAACTTTTGCCCGCGATTTCGTCCACATGTCTTTTTATTATCACTTTTCCCTTGGAAACTGTACTGGATATTTTCCGATATAAAAGTTTTTACATGTTATCGGGACTTGTTCGCGTAACTTAAAAATGTTATTATTTACCTCGAATTCGTGGAATCTAATGATTAGCAAATGCAAGCGTCAAGTAATATCGAGCAAAATCGTCGGATGTTGTCAGTATAGTGTGTCGCCGGCCTTATCCAGAAAAACAAGCTCAAGTGCGGGTAGTTCTAAATACTCGTGCGACTCAAAGGTGCTGATATCCGCCACTTCTGTCTTCTCCTGACCACGGCCGTTGCAATACGGTCGAAACGTCGAGGTAAATAATACCAATTTTAAGTTACGCGATTAAGTCCCGTTTACATCAACAGCCTATACTAGTCCACTGCTGGACATAGGCCTCTCCAACTGCACGCCACTGAGCACGATCCGCGGCTACTCTCATCCAGCTCTTGCCAGCCACCTTGCGGAGATCGTCGCTCCACGTAGTCTGAGGGCGTCCTACACTACGTTTGCCGATTCGCGGTCTCCACTCCAGAACACGTTTACCCCTGCGGCTAATATGGCCGGCCCACTGCACCTTCAGAAGTACCGTTTACATGTGTTTAAATCGCGAAAGCTTAAAACAATATATAAAAGCTTTTGTCACCCTAGCTTTTCAACTATGTTAATCCATTGATCTGTTTTGACTTGAAATAGGAACAAAGATACAACAATATTGATACTCATAGAAACGACTGATTATTTTAACTGATGGACGAAATATTTACACATCTATTTTGATCGAGAAACCCACTGAATATCATAACATCTTCTAAATGTAATATTTAACTTGAAGCCATTAAACAAGTGTCCCGTAATTAATAAACATCGTTATGATCAAAGTTCAAGTTAATTTCAAAGAAGATTAATTACCACGTATCGATTAAACACATAACACTCGAGCGAAACTTCTACTCGGCTAAGCAACGAAACCGGCAGATAAAATCGTCATGGGAAGAAGATTCATTTAAAACCATTAAGCAAAACTTAAACAAAATAATGTACCTACTTATATTGAAAAAGAAAACACGCTTTAAAATTATCTAAAATGAGACAAATATTAAAGTGTAAAAGTATTTTAAACAAAAAGTTAGTTCAGATTATTTCATTCGTTTTCTACTAAAATAACTAGGTTACTGTTGTTAAAGTAATGAAAATAAACTGGGTTTACTAAAACACCTTCTATTTGGGATTTAAATCTTAGTTTAAAAAAAAACAAGGGTTCCATGCGTAGTGTTAGATGTCATGCAGCGTAGCAAAACTTGCCCTATATTTATGCGACATTGGTCTTAGTGAAATCGTTATTATCTTTGGTACCAAAATGTGCTCCTCTGCTGCACTGGGAGTGAAGAAATTGCATAGATGATGATGCTTATCATCCTAGCATGTCGTAAAAGTCGACTAAGGGACGGGTTCTCTCCAACATGGTGGACTATCTGTATGGGCGATGGGCTGATCACCTGTCACCATACGGTTCATCATACCATCTTAGGACTAATTAATCGAACGTGGCCACAAGTAGTCTTGTGGCTCTGCCCACCCCTTTAGGGATTTCGGGCGTGATGCTATGTATGTGTATGTGTAAAATGTCACTTTTTTTAATGCTTACGTCGCAAAGCATCACTTAGCCAATGCCGACTAGCACTTGAATGACAGCCGTTGGAGTTTGACAAGCCTAATCTATCTTTAATTAACATATCATTGTCTCTAGATATATATCCAACCCTTGAATTAATTCCGGACTATGTCTCAACCCCCCCAAAACTTAACCCGTAACTCGCGGCATAGTTCTCCTATACGGCCGTCAAACTAGTCGAAACGAACGGTGGTGAAAGCATGCGTAAAACCATTACGGCCCAAGATAATACGGTCGAGCTAATGAACCGCGGTGTCCTTTGCGTTACTACGGTGAATTTGAATGTTAAACGGGTTCGCTGTGAGTTGAGCTCGAGAAATTGTGTCAATATACATGTGGCCATAAAAATTGACTAGTTATAACAAGCCATACAAAATATATTAGTTATTTATCGGATTTCTGGTACATAGACAGTGCCGGATTAAGCCAGCGCGGGGCCCGTAGCAAATTCTGTCAAGAAGCCCTTGGTTTGCTTTAGTAATTTTAAATTATTTTTGTATATTTTGATACGGAAATCTTAACATTGGCCTCTATTTAATAAAAAAATCTATATATTTATACGCTCCTATCTTAATCGAAAAAAGAAATACGCTCATACAAGCGTGCATGCGCGGGGCCCCCCAATGTGCGGGGCCCGTAGCATTTGCTACTCTTGCTAGATGGCTAATCCGGCACTGTACATAGATTAAGTATTTGACGAAGCCTGTTGCATTTTTGTATCCACTTGACTGATGCATATTTGTATCCACTTAACGGAGCCTACGTGACGGATTCCAAAGATATCAATTTAATTTTTTATTTAATAAGAATTAAAGACAGCTATTATAATCTCATGTACTCAGGTTTTATGTATTTTATAGTTTTCATTGGGTCAACAATCCCTCAATGCAAATTTCGTGACAGTGAAATCGTGTAATTGATTGATAATCATTAAAAAGATACAAAAAATTTAAATAAATTATATTTTTATAAACAGTGTATTTGCGTGGAAACCAAACCGAGATACTGCCCCTAAAACCCACTTTTTTTAAATTAGTTTGCCATATTTTGACAATAACTTGCTTACTTACCTACGTTGGAACAAAGTCACGCGTGATATGGACTTAATAGGGATATTTCCTAGGTAAAAAAATAGTACTTAATTCTAATTAGTCGTAGTTTTTTGCTTTATCAAATCAATAAAAATTGACAAAGATAATGCGCATCAAATTTCGGAAGTGGGGGCTAATGACGTCACTTAATGGTAAAATCTTCGTAATTTTTTGTTTAGTTGACAAAAGAAAAAATGAGTACAATATTTTTTTATAATCTAAATGACGGACTAATTAGAAGTTTTCAGAAAACACGCCTATTCCATTTTATGTCATTATATTTTTACATTAAGGATACATCCAATATTACCGGAACCGTTATATACTGAAATTTTATACGCATTAGATTAGATTTGCCAAAAAAGCCTGTCATAATTAAATATTTTATATCAAAAGCTTATTTAGGTCATTACAGTGATTTAGTAAATGTAAGAACGTCAATAGGAATAGTATATTTTTTAAATAAACCATTTTAGATTTTATTTTCAAAGTTTAGCTGCTAACACATTTGAGTACTCAATAAGGCGTCCCAATGAATCACATTTAATTAAACTCCTAATTGAAATCAGGTTAATAATGAAAGTTCGAGAACATTGACTAGACGTGTGGGGACGGTTCCCGTGGTACCTTAGCTTATCACAGTACTCACAATGGATTCAGTAATCTAAGGCCTTATTTGACCAGACTTGTGTGCAATGTAGACGAAGATAAGTAAATTTTCATCGTTATATTTAATCTAGTCAAGTCCAGTTTTATTGAATCAGGCCTAACATACTTACGATACACAACACAACGCGTTTGAAAACATACCTGGTACACAATCTCAAAACATACATTACACACTCGTATATTGTGCAATAAAAGTATAAATAAATAGAATCAACAGAAGTAACTTCTAGCTGGATACTGATTGGTTTGTGTTTATATAAAATACTATTTATTAACCGACTTCAAAAAATCCGAAGGAGGAGGTTCTGAATTCGACGCGTATATTTGTTTTCTTTTTTTTTATTCCTACTTTTTAATGCATCTTTTGGGATTTTATACCAGTCATGTTTAAAAAGTGATTGTGTTGTGTATCACAAGTATTATTTAGGCCTGAGCCGACATATCTTGTAAACGAACCTAAATTAAATATAATTTATGCTATACTAATATATACTATTCTGAGCATACATTTTCGGCAGCGATAATCGTGTGTCTTTTACTACGGGTGCTGTGCCCTTGCAGTTGGATTAGCCTCGCGCCATTAATCGCAGAAATTGCGTTCACGTGGCCCTTCCACCCGGAATCTTTAATTAGAGCCACCTTTCCAATTTCAATTTCGATAGGCCGGCAGTTAGCGTGATCGAACTGCTATTCGACATTTATAGCCCAAAAAGAATGTTATCTAGTATGATGATAAGAGCTGAAATGGAAAAAAAATTATAAATGCCGTTTCTTCTATAGGACTTTAGATTTAAAAATTTTAAATACTATAATGCCATAATGTTGTTAAACATGTTTTAATTTTATTATGTGTGCGTATTCACATACTCAAGATTATAGCGATTAATCTATACGCATTATTACTTAATTTTGACCGCTAGCCCAGAAAACCTCCCTTCATTTTGATACGATTGTATCTTCCAATTCCCACCTTCAATCTAACCAATCTGCATTTAAGTACACTGAAACAATGAAGATTTTATGCTGACGTCACGTTTCCAGGGGTTCTAATTTAATTTGGAAAACATCAACATTATGCAAACGCAATTTTCCCGGTCCGTTTACATATCTGTAACCGCGTGGGTGTCAGGATGGGTCCCGTTCACACGTTTTGAGTCCGCAAATCGTAAGAAAATGGAGGTGTTTAAATATGGGAATCATGTATTATACAAAATATGGGAAGTGGCATTGTATAAAACAGGGATCTAAGAGTAACTTGAAATTTATCGAGTTTCTTAAGAGGACTGTGAACCAAAGGCAGAAATCACCCTTTTCATACAAAAGGTGATAACGATTTCCACCCTTTAAATGTTAACCGATTTTGACCAATTTTTGATAAGTTGTCAGTCAGAACATAATCTAGGTCTATACGTTTTTTGAATTTTGATTAAAGATCAAGAAAGTAAAATAATGCCAAAATTAGTTTTGTGTGAGAATACTGAAACCACAATAAAACTAAATTTATTAATTATAGTGAAAAAATCAAAACGTACAGACCTAGATTTTGGTCTGACTGACAACCTATCAAAAATTGGTGAACATCGGTTAACATTTAAGGGGTGGAATTCGTTATCGCCTTTTGTTCAGTCCTCTTAACACTTCAAGGTGCAATAAAAACAAGATAAAATGGATTATTTGTACTAATACGCTTTCCTAAATATATTTTTACATATGATCACACTTCAGAAAGACCAAAAAGTTTGATAGATAGGTAAGAGCTACTTCGAAATAAATTTCAAAATAGGTTACTTAAATAAAAGCAAGAAAAAAAGAGCCCAGCGTCCAAGCGTCTGCATTTCCTGAATTATACAATCTTGGTGTCTTCAAGGTACGAGTGAATAGGTATCTTCTGGGCATGCGTGTTCTATCCTAGACCCTGTCTTCGCTTTCCATCAGGTGAGACTAGCGTCAAACGCCTGCCCAGACCTTCATAAAAAAATACTCTTAAAGATTGTTTAGTAGATAATGTTTTTTTTTGCATGCTATTATAATACATATCGCAGAATAACATTCTTATTTTCATCATAACACCTATTGACATTGTTCCACTTATTTATAACAAGAAATATATATTTGGTTCTAAAAGTTGATCAGAAAATTCACTTGAACTAGAAGGTGTAAATGTAACATTTACCTACCGTTTACCGTCACCCTTTAGGGTAATCGTAAAAGGCGAATTAACGTTTACCCACCAAGTGCCCGTGGGAAGAGCCAGGTGCCGCATTACTTTATTCGCTTACGTCTCAGATACTATAATCTCCATACAAGAAATGCGCCGTGCGAAGACGCTTCGAATAATCCTTTATTTTATACGCCCGCTTGAATAATCCTTGTGTGATGTGTGTATTTATACTCATACCACGTAAATGTAGAATTTGGATTAATTACTCATGTGAGGTTGTTTGGTATATAAGCGACTATCGCAATTTAGTGAAGTTTATTATTTATAAAAATAATAATTGAAGTACCTGGAATGGAAATTCCTTTTATTAAGTTACCTTTATTGTGTTTTCAAATATTCAAGTTAAATTCAACTGTTTTTGTCATTAAGAAAGCATTACTATTAAAAATGGCGCAAAATTCGTATGAAAATAACATAAAGAATTCAGCCAAAATTGAATTTTAGATAAACGGAGTCTTATGAAAGTTTAAAAAAATGAGCATCATACAATTTATTATCTACGGCGTAGCGCTACGAAGCATTCGGTTGTAGACGCTCTACGAGTTACAAGCAAGAGACGGCCTTCGTCGCCTACACGGTCAAGAATAAATCTCAAGACAAGTTCGAAGGTTGTTGCTTCTATTACTGCAAAATGTGTGCGAACTTTTTGGATAAAGTACGTTCGTAAAGAGTATGGAATAAATCCAATATCAAAGAAGTTTTTTTATGAATTCAGTCCAATATTCTATGATGCGACGCTATACTACCAAAATTACATCATAATAACAACTTTGCATTCCCCTAAAAAGTATAGACGTAATTTATCAACAAAAATATATATTTAGGATATTACAAAGCAATTTTATTATGATACGTTGAATAAGTATTAATAACATGTTTAATAACAATTGCTTTCAGACAGCTTCTTTCATTAATTTTAATTGAAACGAGTAATTTCAGCGAAAAAGATAACTTTCCTTCTCAGTACCACATTAACAAAGCTCAAGGTTGCTCTTGATACCTACTCAAGGAGTAATTTTAATATTTTAGCAATCTTTAATCCTCTTGTTTATTATTTGCACTCGTCTGCGGCGGGTCTTACTTAAATTTTTGTAGACTTTTACTAGCGAAGAGTATTTTAATACAGCTCGACTAAAGCTTTTTATCATTGGCTTGAATTTGACTTTTCTGTTTTAAAAAATAAAGCCGCAATCAGTTGCTTATACGTATTTCTTCTTCACAATCCAGACACGTCTCAATATGTCAAAGAATTAAAACAAAATTAGATTGCTTGTAAGATATCGTTAGTTTATTCAATTAGTTTTCAGAGTCCATTAAAAGAACAACGGAACAACTTTACCTGCCGCGGACTGCAATAAGTGAGCTTAATTACAGATTTACTTGCATGCTCACACAGGGCGTCTATTCGGGAACGTCGAAGTGATACTGCAGCGACGCGTGAGGGAGACTCGCATCTCGCTCTTACGCATTACGCGTCGTGCGGAAGAGTGGGATGAGAAATCTCGCTCGCAAGTCGCTACAACATCACATAGTTAATAACCTTTAATTGAATGTGTTTTAGTACCGTAAAATATGTTTTGCCTAGCATGCCAGTGTTTTGGTTGCCATGACTGTGAGCTTGTGTGTTTTATAATTAAATAAATAAATAAAATAAAATAAATAGCGGTGCCGTATAGAAGCGCTGGAGGTTCTTAAATGCTTCGTTGCAACGGTGCATACAGGCTATTTTAAAATCTTTCGGTATATATATATCTAGGTAAGCATTATAATAAAATAGTTAACAAATCACTTCGTTCATATTTTTTAGTTTGCTGGCTTCAAGAAACAGTAGCATAGAAATCAAGTAGCTTTTATTCACAAAAAACACTAATTCTACCAATTGATTGTCCAATAGTAATAATGTCAAAACACAATACGAAAATAATCATTAGGACATCTTAGAATTAAACTCTATTCTACAATGCCTTAGCGATAGATGTCGCGATGGTTTTACAATGCAGCCGCTTTTGCTGTCAAGTAAGAGCTACGATATCTTAGCAAAATAATTTGCGATATATTTTAGGTAATATAGAAAACAGGTTCAGCGCCTCTATTCGGGAACGCTAAGTGATTCTGTACCGATTCGCGAGCGAGATTTAAATCTTGCTCTTACGCATTACGCGTCGTCTGGAAGAGTGGGATGAGAAATCTCGCTTACGAGTCGCTACAACGTCACTTAGCATTCCCGAATAGAGGCGCTGGTGACATTAACCCATGCAGTTTAAAACATAAAGTTTGTTGTAGCCTGCGATAGATGGCGTCACTTTACCCTCCCGCTGCGGTATGCAACTAAATACTTATTGATTTCTTGTATAGTATCTTTTATTTAGGTTTAATTGGGAATGCCTTGCATTGATCTGGGTAACCTTTATCGTCGTGAGTTTAATTACAGGCAGAGACAGACACCAGTTAATATGATGATTCTGTGTTGTTTCGCGGACCTAACCCACAAGGGGTTTTTTTGGTTTGGACCATTATAATGACCCACTATATAATACTTTTTTTTTTCAATATTGAACCATGGCGATAATCTATATACTTATATAAAATTCTCGTGTCACGGTGTTTGTGGCACTCCTCCGACACGGCTCGACCGATTTTTATGTTTTTTTATGTATATTTGGTAGGCATGAGTATATGACCGTAAAGTATATTTCATAGCGCTTGGTGATAAGGGTGTCCACGCGGTCGAAGTCGCGGGCGGAAGCTAGTAGATAATTACTTCAAAATTCAAATATATTGTATTGAATTTTCCTGCCTCAAAGAATATCTGATCACGCCGCTTTCAATTACTCTAGGATTAAATGTTAATTAACTGATTATTGACTTAAAATATAACCGTCCGTGCTTGCAATACACGGGTAAACCGGATAAACATCGACACTTGTGTTAATAAGCTCGCTTTGGTAATCGAATATTAAAGTTTAATCGCGAGCTTCGGTAAAAATCATTGCAGATTGGTTCATTTATTTTGCATGACCAGTTCAGTAGAATCGCGGAAAAGTCAGAACCTTTGCCCAGTACAGAAGGGACAGCCGAGACCGGATAAGATTTCAGTCACTTGCTGTTATCCGGGAGTTTCACGGAATTAACATTTAGTAATCATGTCCCTCAAGCTATGCGATTAATAAAAAAACTTAACGATTATACGTTTTAGAATATGACTGTGGGTTAGTCACAAACAAGCAAACAGGTACACAATTTATTTTATTTGAATACAAACTCAATCAAACAACGATGGCACACGTTTGATTCGATAACATCTGATAATAACATTCTTTGAATTAAAAGTTTTACGGAGTCATACAAACAATTGTCACCTAGGCTTCACGTCTTCATAGTACCTACATTATTTTATAGTATAAATTTGTACATTCGCACGAGTTGTAAATTTCGTCTAGTTTTGATTTACAACCTCAAGCTCGGAGGTTCTAACAGGCATTATTTATAACCGCGGTTGTCTAACATTCCGGTCGTATCGCACAGATAACAAACAATAAGGCAATCTTACCGCTAGCAACACTAAACTATACTTTCTTCAGGATAACCGCAAGTATTGGCGTAAGTATAAAACATAATTCAAAGAGCTTGACAGTTTACAATTGAGTTATTTTCCTTTTCACTTTGCTTTTCTTTTAGCTTATTCTATACAGATTAGCTTAAAAAATTAAATTATTTTCTTCTTCAAAGTACTTCAATATTCATTAGTAGCTTCTGCCCGTGACTTCGTTCGCGTACAATTCGGTTATAGTTATTCCCTCGGGAACTTCTAAATTTTCCGAGTTTAAAAGTAGTCTATGTGCTATTCCAGACTATAATCTATATCAGTGCCAAATTTCATCTAGATCCGTTTAGACATCCTGGCGTGATTGAGTAACAAACATACATCCATCCAAACTTTCGCATTTAAATAATAATATTAGTAGGATTTATTAATTAATGCGAATGGAATTAAATTACCTTGAAACTTAATACAATTGTTCAAAATAAATTGTGTATCTGTTTATGAATAGGTATATCAATATAGTAGGTATTCAACAAATATTATTTTATTTTTCATCACAGTGCTGATTTAACCAAAAAAAGGTAAAGCAGACATCCAGACAGGAATCGTATTCACAACCTTAAGTTTATAGTCGAATCTAGAACTACTTGGGTAACTGGTAACTAACAAGGTACATTTTGATACTTTTTATGATGTATGCAAGTTGTATCTATATTAACTTCTATGTTAAAATAAAGAAATTAACATTTAAAAAACTAAGTAACCGTTCTGAATGCAACAAAAGTTACTATGTCCATGAACTATGAATGTTTAAAAACCACAAAGCGCAGCTCATTGTCTCTCTGCACTGCGTGGTTGTGGGGCCGCGTACAAGAGTGCGATTTGCTTATGCTAAACTACTAGACCGAACTAGAGTACTAACCGCGCACTCAAAAATGATTTGCATATTCAAATAGTGATACAAAACCACGATGCACTAATCCCTGAAGCGTACTGTTGCTTTGATTAGCGAAAATCTCTGCATACGATGCAAAGATTGACCGATTTGAAATAAAAATCAAGATAAGTACACTTTGAAAGTAGTTGTCGTTCAGAGTTCATATTTGTTGACACATTTAAAGTCAATTCATCCTTACTTGTCTTATTTGGTTAACAAGTTTATAACCCCAAAAAGTATTATTTTTTACCAAGACAAGTATGGATGAATCGACTTTACTCGTAGGTACGTTTCAGTATATAAATTCTTGATAAACTTTCAACACTCCAGTTGTTCCCGCGAACTGCAAAATGCTTAACCGTTAGCATCTTATTGTTACAATACATGTTACAAACCGGCTTTAATATTTAAAAAAAACAACATATGCTTAACGTGGTTTTAATAATTTAACGGCCAAATGTCAGATCAGCAATTACGAACTCTGTATGGATTTACTGATATTTGATCCTATAATTTCACTAACGGGTCTTTTGACAAGCCCGGCCTAAGAAGAATCTACTTGGCGTAGTTAAAAAAGCTATAAGCTGATAATAATTAGGATGTACAAAATGTAACAGGCAGCAATCAGCGCCGACGAGGCGTGTTTCTTATTAATAACTCGGCGCAAAGAGTTAACGGCGTTCCGACACGATTGTTACTAAACCGACGGAATTCTAATTCGTCTCGGAGTTTATTAAGTGCGTAAAGTTTTAGCAGAAGGGCCCGACGCGAGAGGTAAATTAAGTGAATTCGCGCGTAGCCTCGAGGGGGCGCCACTCACAATCAGATCACCAGCATATTAACGATTTTAATTATATTAAAATAAACGCCCAGACAATGTATCTAATTCAAACCTTCTTTGTTTCAGGTAAGCACGACGATACGCAACTACTCTCCTATACCAATAAACTATTTTGTATTCCATCCAACATATAGATATAGAGGTCCTGCATAAAAAGGTAGTAAAATAGAGTGAAATGAGTGAGACCCGTAAAACTCTTTCCATACAATATTCAATAGAAAATATTTTATTATACAGAGATTTGCACAATTCTCCGATAAATTCGCTCTATACCTCTAGTTTTATATCCTTCTGTAGGGCAAATTTGTTTCTTTTTCACGTGATTCAGTTATAAATCTATCGCTATGCGTACGCTTCTCTGGTTACGAATCTATTTTATGACCACACACGCCGAAGGTTAACCAATAAAACCTTTTAACAGCCGTAACTATTTCGTTATAAGTTCTGAGTACGCAATAAAAACAGCAAAATAGAAATAAATCTAGGGGCACAATGGCGCGGCGCGGGCGCGGGTCGAAAGCGGGGCGCGCACGGATCGGCCGCGGTCCGGCGCGGGCGGCGCCGCGAAATCAATCACGAGCCGGTGCGCTTTAATCGCTCCAATTTAAGTTTTTCCTTTCTTGATAGAACAAATTGATGGAAATAGTTGAACGTTAGATATTGCGATTCGTCGGGCGAGTAAACAAACTTCCTCTTACGTGCGTTTACGGCGGACCGATAAATCTCGGCCGCTTTGTGCTCGCGTCTCCCTCAGCGCTGCCAGCCATAAACGGCACGTGCGCTGTTATCTGTATTTTTGTAACGACCTACAAGTGAAAAAATGTTGTTAACGTCGCACTCTTGCTGTTTGGCTGTTGCCTCACCTTCACAGGTATTGTTTACTGCATGTTACGTTTAGATGGGGCTTGGATCAAATTAGCTTCTTTTATTTATTGTTTAGAATCACGTCTCTGAATAAGAAATAAGTTGTCTCGTGACTTCTACATCATTCCCTCAACTAAAGCAACCATAAGTAAATTATTTCGGCTCATTTCTCATCACGACCAATTCTTTTTGCCTTGATAAAGCTCCAAGCAAATCGTGCGGACATAATATGAGTGTTCTTACTTATAGAATAAATTAAAGGTGTTAGCATTAGGTAGAAAGGACGGTGGTGGGGGCGGCGGTATAGCGCGGCATGACGTGTGGTCGTGCTGCACAGCACGGCGGCATGAGTCAGTGCTGATAAGCGCGCCACGTAGATTTGCAGGATCGTACCACCTTGCTTGTTGCCAAGTTTCTTGAGCCTACATAATTTGCATGTTAGGAGGCCTCCCGTCTCATTGTTGTATAAAATACTCATGTAATCAACATTATAATGAGCTCCCCACATAATATTAGCTGAATAATGAACCCGAAGGAATCTACCGAGTAGTTTCTACTCACATGTTATCCGTATCATTTATATGCCAATTAATTCCAAATGATTTCATCACCCACAAAAAAGTTGACTAAAGCGAAAATTATAAGCTGTTAATAAATGGGGTGACCCATTTGCTTGGTGATTTGTTTATCCGTCTACACAGCGGAGCGTCACGAGTTCGCCAGGATAAATATTTGTGTACGCAGAAGGAAATTTGTCTCGCGTCTTCTTGTTTTTGGCTGTCGCAGTTTAAGCTTTTCCTTGTGGCATAAATGTCGCTACCTAAATCAAATAAAGGACAATTAACTATATTTGTCATGCGCTGCGCTTTGTGACTTATAGACGGTCGAAATACTGCCGGAAAGAAAAATAATACTACGCGCACAATGGCTAGCAAAACCCAAGTGTCTTGTATGTAATGATGATGTCATGTGCCTAAATGGTCCGCAACGATAAATCAGCGTTTGTTGCGAGCGTAAACAACCACAGCTCTCAGCGTCCAATCATTACTCAAAGTACCCGAGTGCAGCAAAAAGCGGACTAATTGCGCTCTTGAAGGACAAGGGGCACTGCCGCTCTGTCGTAAACGTACTTAGTCACGTTTACCATTTCTACCGACTCCGCAGTTTTACTCCCAATAATCAACGAACGCGAATTGAACTGTGTTAAAATATTTTATAGTATATCAATTATATTTGGCTCCAGGTCATTGTTGATATACAATGTTGAAATACAAAAACGTTGAAAAACATTAAAGTTGATTTGGTTCATTTCTTTTTTTCACTGTCATACCTGTACACGTTTTGCCGGCGTAGACCCACTTTAAAAGCGGGCAAACTTGTTTGCAAATATTTTCTTAAAGTTGGTTAATTTAGAAAAGGAAATTCTCTTGTAGAGTAAGTTTAAAGTTTCGTTCACACAGCAGTGTCGCGGCCCGGAGTAAACACCTCACAAGTTGCCCTTTCCTAAACTTTCAAGAAATTGATTTTTAAGCTGCGAACAAGTTGGGATGAAAAAAGCTGCAAAACATGAAAAAACTATTCTAACACAAAGTTGGGAATGAAATTAGTTTCAAGCGACAAGTTCATTTCAGTTTTTTACCGGCAACTCGGTTCTGCAATTGCTGGGAGATTCCCGCTCAAACTTTCCCAGTGCAGATTTTGATTACACACGCTCCTTCAAGAAACTTCCTGTCGGATAGGAATATTAAATCTTATTTAAGTTAGACATCCGCAGCGTTTCGCGTTGTTATTTCGAATAAGGTGCTTTATAAACTCCGAGTGTACTATGCCGGCAAATTTGCCACCGAGAACATTTTAGCCTTTCTGTTGGATTTGTCACTCCTTAGCCGAATGTTGGTTTTTCATATTACATTACCTTGACAATAATTCACTCACTTCCGCGTCAAGTTTCATCCGATAATGGCCTGATCTTTCACCTAGGTTTTATGGCTATATCTAGAAACCGACCTTAATGTAGTTACTGCCGAATTTCCTAAATATTATACACCCGGGCTTAACATTAAATTCCGATTTCGGGAACATCCTTTCGAGCTCCCGCTACGGTCGGTTGAGATGAAATAGAGTAGGCAGGCACTGTACAATCTTCCGTACAATTTTAGGAACGCTTAAATTTTAATTGCGTAGTAAAAGTACGGTTATATAATGATTACGAGGAACAATACGGCGTCGGAGCGAGCGAGCTGCGACGGGCGCGCGGCTCTCCCGCCCTGTACACTTCACGTTACATGGTGCATTTGCCTAATTACAGCTCAGTTCACTGGTGTGACAATCCTGATTACCGAAACGGTTATTTCGGAGACGTTTACTTTACTCCGCCCGATTATGTCCTACAACATTTCCGCTCAGCTAAGGCATCATCTAATTTTATTCCAAAGTAGACTCTTATTACTTATATAATAAAATACTGAACTTTTCTCGCCGTCGGTAATGCGATACACAACGAGATAGGGCGACGTAGCACCAGTAGTGACTGAAAGATGTAAAGTAATGTCGGTATTCTTTTCAAATCTCTCCATCAACGATCTTACGTACTTATCTCATATTTCTAAAAGTTGCGTTTAACAAGTTATGAAGTTAATATAAGTCAGTCGTAGGTAGTGCTGGCGGGGAAAACGGAGTGGAAAAATAGAGTTAGTACCGAGGGGCGTAGGAATCGATGAGTGGCGCCGCAGCGGCGGAGCGGCGAGGGCCTGCCGTGCGGGATCCCCGTGCCCGTGTATTTGCGGGAACATTGAAACTTTCCATCTTGAATGACGCCGCCCGAGACGCGTCGGCGTGAGCAGCCGCCGTCGCTCAGCCTACCACTACTCCTGCATTTCTCTAAACTCCTACACTGTTACTATAATATTTTGTAACTCACTCCAACTTTAAGTCGCTGTACAAGTGAAACTGAGTGACTTGCAAGATTTGCTGTTTCTCCCCGACGACGTAGTTTTATACCAGCTTTAAGATGTGTTTAAATTATCGTCTGATTTCAAATGAAGGCACGTTAGAACTTTTTAAACAGTTTTAAAGTATGCGGTATCTAACGCAAACAGCCAAGTTTCTTGTTCATTAAATGAACTGAGTGTATGTCGGAGACGATAAAAGCGTTGTTGAAGAGGGACGAGAGAAAATTAGAATCGAAATACTGTTACAGACCCTATTCCGACGTATTAATTTTATTAAACATCTCCCGGTACCGAGATAAAGTTGATTTCTTTCACTGCCAAGTAAGAATTTCGACTCTTATAATAATTTAGATTACGTAGCGAGCTGTGAGCGTTCATTATCGTTCTTTTGTACCTGATTTCGTACAGATCTCATTCGGATAGAGCGGCGGTCCGCGGCGCCGGCGCGCTCTCGAAATGGAAAGTGCGAAAATGAAATTATAAAGCCTCGCGATAAAAATAAATTAAATCGGATTTCGCGTTTCGCAGTAGCCAGGGATGAGGAGCATTTTGTAGTCTGCGAATTCTTTTCTCTTTTTAAATATTTGTTTTAACAGTTGATTTGTGGTGTAATGAGAAAATTCTCACTTCGAATTTTTGTCATTTCTGTTTTATATTTTTTGATGTCTTATTTTCGTGTTATTGCTGCTGAACTGAGGGTTCCGTTTTAACTATAAGCGTGTGGATGGATTTTCAAGGATGGCAAAAAACAGGGTCTAATCTGGAAGACGTATTACTCCTTACAGCTTTCTCGGTGCCCTCGTACGGAGCGGCAATTCACTCGGCATTCTCACCTTAGTCGCCGACGATTATTCAAATTAGGTAACGGTACGACAAAGACGAATGGCGCTAATATCGGCGGCGCGATCGGCGCGCGATAGAGCGCTACGTGCGCTACACACGCGCCGAGATCTCCTCCGCCGATACGCCGATTGATCCCTACGATACGCTTTTTGCGTAAATTGCTATGCTGGTTTTAATGCAGTCCTATTAACACAGAAACATTGTATTTACTGGGTCATTCGTTATCTGTTCTATCTAAATGGGGGATTCTCGAAGACGGATTGGCTTATTTTTGATGGACACCGTAGTTTCACGGGGAATTACAATGACTATCTGATTAATGTGGAATATGATCCCACAGTTAGGTCAGCAGAAGTTAAATATTGAGCGAGTTCGTGGAAGTGAAAGCTCTCTTCGTATCAATTTAGTGTGAACTATTATTCTGGGGCGTTAATTGTACACTTCTCGTACAACAACGACCTTTGGGCCGGTGATCGCTCTGGGGCAACTCGACACTATACCTTTGTTCCATTATGTTGGCTTTTACCCTAGCGTTTTGTTTAGGTTAATGTAATTGCTGTAGTGATTCTACTTTACAAACATTGAAACAACGCAATTAAATTTATTTATTTTCTATTATTACTCGTAGTATATTTAAATGTTACCTATATTCTGCGACTGCTCATTATAGTGTATGTTAGACATCGTGAGTTTTAGTCGCACTAAATTATAATTAGGTATTAGCTGTTCATTAAAAAAAATAACATAGGATTCGGTTCCCAAAATCTTAAATCAAACTCTTAACCCACGAAACGCATTTTGTCAAGTCGCACGAAACGCGCTATCTAAATCTCCAGCGTCGATCCTAAGCTCAATTTAATGGAGGCACCGCTTAGACCAGATTTCTGCTCCAAATACCCTCGCATAGGTGTCCGGACCGCCTCGAGATAAAAGTGCATTACCAAATTGCTCCACACACCGCTTTACAGAGTAATTTTGCTGAAGTGACGTCCCGTGCAGTAATTTTGGCGGGAGATACGCTGCCGGATACCACTTCATAGAATTTCCTCTCCACGAGGGATTTTTAAACCATGTGACTTGTTTAAAGAACACGTACTCTGTTTCTTTACATTAATATCGTGGCTGGCTTCTTGACACATATAAATTCTTCAGAAATGAAATTGCTACAGAGTATATTTTTTGTGAATAATTTGACATAGTAGCCATTGTAATAATACTTAAATCTCGTTTTACCGTGGGTAATATAAACCTTACCTTTAAGAATGTCAGGTAGTAAGCATCATTTTGACAATAGCGTCAATTATATAACTCAGTTATAATGATCGGCTATAACAAAGTATGTCATAAGTAGTATAATAATAAATCGTTGAGATAACGTATATTGAATTAAAACATGTCCTTAAATAAGTGGGACATCCGAGCGTGGCTTGCGACTTGCAACTACGACACCGGAGACGAAAGACGCGAGTTATCAACTTCCCAACTGCGCTCGCTAACAACGAGGCAACCTTAATTCCAAATATAGCGCGCAACACGGCGGCTGTGCCACTAAGAAAATGTGTTTTCTTTAATCTCGTCACAAAAGCCTTACCTGAATCAGCGAGGCCACGAGGCACTCTTGCGAGACACAAACGTGGAGGAATGAAGCGGAAGAGTGCCTACTCTGAATTACTTCCTAATGAAAAGAGCCGAGGAGTGGGACGGAGTGGGCCAGAGTGGGACAGCAGTTCGTCAGGCTGCCGCTAACGAACGCAGTAGGCCTCTTGACCGAGTCGAGTGCTCGCTTGACGGATGCCGGCGCTTCTTCGGCTCCGCACGGGTTATTAGAGATACGGTGCCAGAGCTATGGTATGCCCAGCTCACACCCAACGCAATCATTGCTTAATATATCCGCCAGATTTAAAAAACAACACAATAAAACATACGTATTACATTGGCATTGCTTACATTATAAAAAGATATTGATCCCGTCGTTTTCGAAAAGTCCAAAATGTTTAGCATACATATTTTTTTAAGTAAGTCATTTATTCCTCTAATGAATACTTAAAAACGGAGTTGATACCATTTTAACAGATCATTATGTCACCTAAAAGGCTTGCAAATATTTTTCTTCTAAATACAACAAATAAAAGAATAGAAGAACAAAGCTATAATGAAAAATTAACATTACATTATTGACATTAAATTCATGCATATAATTATGAATTGTCTTCAGTTAAGTTTCACGAATACCTTTACAGTACGGTTTTGTTCACTACTCATTAAATCATGGCATAATCTCCCAGACGCCATTAGCCTTTTAGTAGTAATTAAAACAAACGCCGCTTAAAGCTTTAACCCCCATTGTCTGACGTTGTACAATTAAATTTACCCTTTATAAACGATGAAAATTCACACGCATTTTTTAAAAGCCGTCAAATATACACACCGCTTAGCCAAAATCGAGAAAATCGTTTTAAATTTCACGAAAATTCCTAAATACCTTTCACCTTTTTGCGGAGGCCAGCTTTTGTAGTCGGTCAAATGCGTTAATAGGGGTTTGTATAAAAACAATAACAGTGGCATAAAATCGAACACGGATAGAATGTACGGCGGAACTGCCCATTCGCTGGCGAGCGATAACGTTAACCGTGTTCGACAAATATTGGCCAGTTTACTGACCTGCTTTGTTTATACCATAAAAGTTAATTACTTATTTTTTCCTTACGTTAGAATTGTTCATAGCTCATTTAGAGTATAAAATGATTAAGACATTTTTAATGGATTAATTTTGTGACCGAATTTAAATCCAGATTAGCTTTGCTGAGTAAGCAAATCTCGTCGTATAATCCATTTATGCGAGACTGAAATCAAAACAGATTCAGCCAATTCTAACCTATTCCAAGTGGCTGACCAGCGGACGATCTTGATTGCTAGTGGATACGTTGCTTTATTTATTCAACATGGAGCTATGAAAATACATGTGCCGGGAAATAAAAGACTGCATAAAATTTTATTTTGTGTTCCATTTCAATATCTTCAACAATATAATGGACGAGCATTTTTAGTACAGTAAAAATGTGCCTCATAAATTTACACGAATCAAAAGTTTTTGTTAGATTGTTTGCGCATGACAGTTGTTAAACGTTTTCGATAACTTTTTATTCCCATAATGACTTCAATTTCCTATATTGTCAACTGAAATCAAATCAAAATTTTTGTTTTAATAAAACACTGCAATATTTTATTTGTATTTTGGTTAGGTCATTAATGAAATACAATTGACCAAAGCGTAGGTAAACAAAAGTGACTCTATTATTTTCTGATTAAACCGAATGAGAGAAAATCTGTCAATTACAATGGCAAGAATGTTAGGTAAACGGAACAATAAAACTAGGTGCTAGTAGATTGCCGTACCATAACCATCGGGGCGCTCGGTCGTTTGTAACGATTCGAATATCGTTCCAATCGCATAACTGGTGAGATCAAACATTTTTATTTGTTTGCCCACTCAACTGCACGACTGAAACTAATGAAGAGGAGTTTCGATTAAATTAATACCCGTTTTATTTCCGTTTTGCTTTCGCTGTTGAACGTGAGAGGTTTTTTCACAGCCTGTTCTATGCTCGAACCGTTAATTGATAAAATATGCTTCATTAGTTCGGATCCATTACTTTTTTGTTCACGGCCTGCATGTTTGAGGCTTTTGTTTTATGGGAAAGAGATATCGTTTCGTGGTGCAGCCTTTATTTCCGTCTCTTTGATTATTGGCCTCGAATCGCAAAGGTGAAAAGTTTCCATCCTCTGCAATCAATCCGGTACATTGCATTGTTTGATATTCCGCATGGCGTGTGATTTGTTTACTGGACTTGCGAAGTCAAAAGTCAGTGTTTCCCCGAGAATATTGTATGTAAAAGTAGTTGTGTTAGTTAAAGTTTGCTTCACTCTGTTTCTGCAGTGTCCCAAGTTGTAGTAGTCTAGACGGGAGCTAGGGTTGACTTCTTGTGGAATTTGCTTTACTGCAATTCGACTCGCAGTTTAATTGTTCTTAATGAACATTTTGTACGGGTGACTATTTATTTGACGTACCAATGACGTACTTTTCAGGTGTCGAGTGTATACTTAAAGAATAATATGCTCAAACTAGTTTTATAATATCATGTCAGGCTAGCCTAGACCTAGTTGAACTTTTCCAGCTCAAAAGAGACAGACTGAATGATAAACATACATGTAAGTATCTTCAAGGCTCAAGGCCATCCTTGCTTGATGAGAGAGGGAATGAAGTAACCAAAACGTCTCTTTCCGAGATAGTCGCAGTTTTTATGGCATCCTATCTCATCAAACAAGAAAATGGCGGAGGGTCCAAATCCAGTGAAACAGGTGCCTTAAGACAAAAACGCTATAGGTAATTCAATGCTTATAAACAAGTCACAGAAACCTTGTTTAGGAGGTTACCTTATATATTTTCTCCTTAAAATGATTGATCCGCATTTTCAAGAGGAGCATTATTTAAAGTAATGAAACGAATAGAAGCTATTACCTTTTTTAAATTTCTTTTTTAAAGTGCTTTCGGATCCCTATTTATTTTAAAATGTAAATTTTTTCATCAACTTACTCTATAGTTTTATAAAGAAAACAATGATGGCTCGAGCTGCTACTTGATGTCCTGAAAGGGTACCGTACCGGTATCCGAACCAATTTTCCGACTAACCTTTCATACAATAAATGATTGAATTAATTGTTTAACAGTATCGGAGAATGTAGACGTGAAATAAACGCATGTAGATTATTACCAGTAGAAGGTGGAGCGAAGTTTAATAAGCTACAACCGCACCGGTGTTGCTACCCGTGTTAGTTCCAGACTTACGTGAACAAGGCGAAATGTTGCCAGCGTGTTTTAAACTGATATTAACATGATAGTGCTCTGATCCCCAAGCGCCGTTATGAAGTGATTTAATTGCTTCATTCGGCGAATATTAAATACACTTCATACAACAGCCCGTGAATGCTAATTATTAATAATGCAAAACAAGGCGTTGGAGCAATTTATAGCAATCTCATTCCAATGTAACAAGTTTGATAACTTTCAAGGGTGTAGAGAATATCGAGCGGCGATTAAAACGCGACATCGTCGGACGGAATCTACCGCGTTGATAAATCTCATTAAAGCAAGTACCATTTCATCCACCCGCTGGGCTTTCTCATTTTCGGTCGCACATTTCCCAAATGATTCAATCGTGAACGTGACATAGAATTAAAATGGAAAACGAATCTTTTGTTGGGCTTAGGTTACATCACGCGCGAATGACATGTCGGAAACGGGACCTTTGATTTTAGAATAAACTTTTCATTGTTTTAATTACGAGGTTAGAATTGTTTTTGAGAGGATGGGTTTATTGTAAAGAGGTAATGCTATTAGTGCATCGACATATTTTACAAAATGTTTTAGGTACTGTATGAAAACATAAAATACAGCATTATGTATGTTAGCTGTATTCTTAGGCAGCTTTGTCTCAAATAGGTCTCAAAATAGTATAATAAAATGAAATTATGTTTTAATTACATATGTTATAGTTTTATACATTTACGTAACAATTAGGTTAAAGTTTATTTATTTATTTATCAAACAGTAATAACATTCCTTATATCTAACAAAACAGTAGGTGACTAACTTGCTTACATAGTAATTAGTAACTAACTTGCTTACGTAATAATTGGTTGAGCTACCTTAGATTCTGCTGAATTGAAAAGTCGTACATTTTCTACGCAACATACTTGAAAACTGGCCTTGGTCGATTGTAGCAAAATGTCACCTTCGTTTATTGGAATTTGTGATATCTCGATCGCGCCGGAATCGAACGGTCGTTAACCGAACTCCGCTTTCGCAATTAGCTAACCGTCTTGGTTTTATTAAATTTAATCAAGAACTTGTGTAATATTAAACAAATTGGACCAATCGGGGCGTGTACAAGTTTCGATAGCGCTGTAGTTGGAAAGTAATTTCGGCAATAATCGTGTATTCCCGGTCTGTGGTATATAAAAAGGGGATCAGTTGGTAATAAGATGAGACGATAAGCTATGGCGAATGTAGGGATTCACGCTGAGTGGTCTTATAAGGGCTGTTATTACGAAGATAACAATGCACGGGCACGTATTACGGTTAATGATGCCGCGGCAGAGTTGCTTGTCGATACATTTGGGCTTTATCTAAGCTTAAGAAATATTTGTTTTGGTAATAAACATGGTTATGCATGTTTTATAATTCGTTTTGATCGCAAGAAAATGTAAATATTTACACAAAATATGTCGCTTATTAAGTGTAATTTTAGCAACGCGAAAAAAAATTCGTTGAGGTTTTTAGTTAAAAAAATCACTCTTAAAACAAAATTTACCCTAAATCCAGATAAGAACTAAGGAAAAGCAGTTAAATGCTTATCCTCAATTACCCTAGAAAATCCACACGGTTAAAACATATGTATAGTTACAAAGTTAATATGTAGCACGCGTTATCAGCGGTGATAAGCCGAGCGCGGGGCCGGAACCCGCCGTCGTCCGCCCAACGTTCCCGCAGGCTATATCTGTATTACATTACTGTTACAGCTGACTCTCTCGTACAACATCATTTGGGCTTTGACCTCGCGCGTTCCAACACGTTCAGTGCCGCACCGCGAATCTTCAACTTTAACACTTACCAACCACATAAAAAAAAAACTCTGCAAAACAACGAGAATCAGTTACCGCTTTTAAAAATATACCGACCACTATTTCACGCTGTATCCGTTCGCCAAACAAAGGTTCTGAAACTAACTTCCATAGCCATTGTTTAAGGCACCTGAAAACCACGAGCGCAGTTTCCAAACAAATATTGCACAATTTTAAACAAAGCTATAGACGGGACACAACGGCATTAACATAAACCTTGGACCGGCAAGCACGAAATTGCTTTTTTGAACTCCGACAATGTTACAACCATTAGGAGTTGAGAAGTTGTGTAAAGGTGGCGCGCCGGTGTGACAGCTCGGATCCCATCGCGCCCTAGAGCAGGAAACGATCTGCCGAAACATTCGGGTCACGTTGCATTTATGGCCGCTATTGATTTAAATCTTGACGCGTCAACGGCGAACAAACACCTTCAGAAATCCTTTTCGTATAAGAGTTTTATCCTAGCATTCGATATTATATTTTGGTTATACTTGTGTGCTGTATCATTCATGCCCAATATCAGGTACTTGACTTCAGCACTCTTTAAAAATAACTTATCCTAAAGCTGGCTCTAGAGTTTACCTTCTTATACAGCTTCAGAACAACACCGCAAGATTACAACTACTTACACAACGACGAGAAAGCACAACGAGCGTGCTTTTTAAAAATTCTAGAACTCTCGCTTTGGAATAATCAGGATCTCTTGCGCGCGACAACCAGTTCCTTAATCGCTTTCGAGTCTTAGAAAAGTTTTTAAAGGCTGAATAAATTCGGCCGGATAAAAGGACTTAGTCTTAACAAAGTTCTACTAGAAAATGCAGTCGGTTTTGAACGCACGTTTTATAAACCTAGGAGTTTGCGAGTCCGGAGTGAGTTTCGATCGAGTCCGATCGAGGTGTGCGTGAACGTGAACATATTTTATCTGTTTCCGACACTCCGCTTGTGGTAATTATCTGCAGCGTGCTACACACTCATAACGGCCCTCAATAGCCAAGCGTGTAAGGCTGCGTTCTCAATGTAGCAAAGTAGATTAGAATTCATTAAAATCAAAAGTCTTTTTCTCTAATTTAGAAAATAAATTTGACTGTACATGTCAGTATTTGTGAAGAATTGTTCAGACGACTAATTAGGTGAACGGAGCGTTATCATAGGAAGTGCGATTAAAAAGTATTGCACCTATAAGCTTTTGCATGGTGAATTAAAGCTGCTATCGTTGGCCAAAGTTCACTGACAGTTAAAAACCAGTCTTGCACTCGCTAACTTATTGCTTACTGCTTGAGTAAGTTAAGTTATTATATAGCTTACCGTTCATAACTTGAAGCTGTTCCGCGGGTGACCGCGTTACGCACTGCTCGCTCAAGACGCGGCTCCCTCAGATCTATGATAAAACCTCAAGCCCATTAATAATTTACTTACAACCCCTGTAATTAAACTTTCAACAAATCACTGACGTCGACGTATCCAGGTATCACTGCCCTAACCCGCAATTAAAGCCCTTCTTCGCACAGCCATAAAGTGTTTTTCTACTTTATTAGATTGCTGATAATTCTTATTCATAATTGTGTGTCGGCAGGGCACTACGAATCTGGATTTACTAAACAAAAATGCAAGAATTTCGAAATAGCAATCATTATTTTTAGCTGTTAGCAAGTATACATTTCCTCCGGAAATAAAACCAAGGAATTCCAGCCAAGTTCTTGGATCGCTGAAATAATTGCAATAATGATCAGGCACGCATAAATAGACATCAATCTTTTTACGTTTTCGTTCAAAACAGCAATTACGAGTAATTATTTATCTTTTCCATTCTACAGCTAAATGAAAATTAAGCTTACGATTATTACGTTACGAGTCCATAATAGGTCAAAATTGCCTTCGTTTGGTCGAACACAACATCTTTTCTTCACTATGGTACCTCGTGGAAATATCCGTTACATCTGTGTTCATTAGTGGTGAAATGTGACCCGCTATTTCGACTAAGCAATTAGGGAGAAATAATTATTTACATTAAAACGACTCGCCAATAACTGTTTATAATATTTACTGAAGACGCCATTTGTATTAAACGGACTATTACTGTAAATGCTTTACGGTAGGTGGCTTTAATTGACTCGCCATTACGGCTCCTCAGGGGATGCTTAAAATAGACGTATGCGTGTACGACGTTCCGCTTTATTTGTAAAAAGCTATTAAAATATAATAAAGACAAATAATAACCGTGTTGGGACCACAGATGTATAAATTTAGTGATTAAATACATAATGATTTGGCACCTAATCGATAATAGAAATCGAGCTGACAGCGACGATGTAGTTTTATTGCTATCAAAAAACTATTCGTATAATATACCATAGATATTTAGATATAAAATGCTGTTTGCCTCCAAATTGTCTATCCTTCACATTAGCGGCGTTGCCATCGGCAGAGAACTTTGTGCCACGGTAAACACGTAAGCAAGTATATTTATTCAGTGAGTAAGCGCCGAACAAATTGTTTGCCGGCTCTCTACCTGTGGCAAGTTTTCATAACACAACGTAGCCGCGGGTGCGACAATTTGTAAGACGCCTCACAACGGTGGATTTACTGACGAGCTAGCGGCTTGTAAACATATTCTTCCTTTATGACGGCGGTGACGCTAGCGTCATCTGTGGAAATTCTTGTGGAAACTTGCGATGTAGTGCGCTGCATTAAAGTGAGCTTGTCCCTTCGAATCTTTGACCTTTAGAAATAGGTTAATGCTGTTTGCTTTTCTGTGTCATTTAAACTTTTTCTCAACTTTTTATGCTGGTATTGCCAAATCTGTAGAGAAAGCCTTCCTTACTTCGTTAATGTAATTATGAATGAACCTTTACGATCTGAATAATACGTGAGAATAATTTGAGTTAATTTACATAAATAAGTATTATACTTAGTAAATCGCATGATCAACGTTAAAATTTAACAATACGTACAGCTTTGACATGAATAGGAATCTTGTTATAAAATCATGTACTTCATTTCCAAATTAAATTAGATGCGTGCATTTTATAGGACGTTATCTATGACATAGTAACTAATTTATCGCACGCCGTAGTTCGTAACTCTAAATTAAATTAGTCGCATTAACATTACATATTAATATCGTAAACTACTTATATTTTCTCATGTTGGAACATTTTGATAATACTCATTTAAAATGACATGCTAGCACAGATTGTGGCTGTGTGGCTTCCAGCTTCGCGTAGGTATTTTACCTGGCGTGGGCAAAGTGAGAAAGTGCCAAAAGGCATTACATATTTTAATGGTTTTTGTATTTTTATTTCGTAATACTCGAAATAATCGATGTCCATGGGCGGCGGTGACCACTTTCCATGAGGTGGGCCGTCAGCTCGTTTGTCAGTCAATTGATATAAAAAAAAAAACGTAATTTAACAAATTAAATACACCTACACGCAAAGATGGTTCACTTGAATAATTAGAACAGGACATCTATTCGAGGACGACTAAGTGATACTGCAGCGACCCGTGAGCGAAACTCGCATCTCGCACTTACGCATTACGCGTCGTGCGGAAGAGGGGGATGAGAAATCTCGCTCGCGAATCGCTAGAACACCATTTAACGTTCCCGAATAGAGGCGCAGTACTTTGTTTCCATTTTAGGTAGCATTTTATATATTTACACACTCGAAAGTTAACCGAAAGTCTCAACATCTGATTTGAAGCTGTGGAAAGCGCTTCCCGGTTCAAGTCGAGTTGATTGAAGAGCCTCATTTTTTCCTTCGTTAGTGCATCACGCTCTCAAGTGTGCCCTTATCTTTTATATAGATGCAAAACGTACCCTCAAACCTCCACACGAATAAGTCCTTGAAAGAGAAAAATGTTCAGGTACTTACAACTTTACGAATTGTTTGCAATATTCACAAGTTTTTACGATATTTCTTTCTGACTCCCCAGGGCGAGGGGATCAGCAGGATTCAACGCACCTGCATACCCTTTGAACATTTATATTTATCGCCTAAAAATATATTTATGGAAATTACGTAACACAATTTCTTTATATCCAATTACTAGGGTCTCGAAACGGCTTTGTACGGTTTTGTTCAACTCGCAGATCGTTCTTCAAAGTGAAATAAATGACAGGAATTTAGAGGTAATGTTACGAGTACTGTCAAGTGCTAGGAGATTGAAGGGATGTTTGTAATCTTAGAACATGATCGGATCTTCCTAGAAGTATATTTTTGACAATAATCCTAGTACAGAAACAACATACATACCTACTTTTATGTCCCATTGCGGACCACAGGTCTCCTCTCATGGTAAGGGAAATTGCAAATTAGTCCCCACGTGAGTCTAGTGTGGTTTGTGGACTTTACACTCATAGTTGAATATCTTTACACAGACCTATGCCTCACGCTACTTTCCTTGACCTAAAAGCTTGCGGTATATATCAAATTCTTTTATTCAATTTCAGTACATTTGTTCACAAAAAGTCAGAGATACAAGCACTAGGCCTGCCAGTGCTTAAACTGTATTTATTGTAACATTCATATCGTTATTCCATTATATTAAAATATAAAATTCTTGTAATGAACCGTCGGCAAATTGTCAGGTAGCTAACTGACTGTACGCGCTTATTTTGATATATTTCCCCAAATAAAATTTTCCTTGAGATATATGTTCCAGGAAATCAAATAAAATGTGGATGAGGAAAACCAACAAGTTTGAGCCAGTGACCAAATGATACGATTTGGCTTACCAGTATTATGATAATAATGATAGGTACAATGATACGATACGTCTGGGTTTGATGGAGTTGGCAGTTTATTTGTGAATAGCGAAAAATTACTCTGTTACAACCACAGTAACAGTATCAATTTTGGAAATTGTTTTCACTATTTTATTGATAACATTCATATCTGAAATCTTCATATACTTTGCTATTATTCATCATCATCGTGAGCCTTAATACGTCCCACTGGTGGGCACAGGCCTCCTCTAATAGTGAGAGGGACTGGGCCATAGTCCCCAGTTTTTTTTAATGTCAATTGACTGACAAACGAGCTGACGGCCCACCTGATGGAAAGTGGTCACCGCCGCCCATGGACATCTGCAACTCCAGAGGTACTGCCAATGCGTTGCCAGTCTAGGGAGGATGGGGAATGGGGATGGGATGGGGATGAGAGAATAGGCCTCCGGATCTCGTCACTCACCGTACGAAACGCAATAGCAAGCTATTACTTTACGCCGATATTCTGTGAGAGTGTGGTACTACCCCGGTCGAGCCGGCCCATTCGAACAGTAATCATCTAGTGAGGATTACTGTTTGGCTCTACCACTACAAAAATTTGAATGAATCCCCCACATGTGATCTGAAAATCACAGAGACGGGAACCGAGTTATGAATCCGCGACCCTCTGCGCGAAAAGCCGCGTGTCAGACCACTAGGCTACCACTGCACTATATAATATACTGCACTGTATATTTTCCAATACATATCATAAAAGTCTTCTTCACATTTTTTTCCCATAATTTCCCGTATTGACTACGTTATGTACTCGCTTGTTTTTCCAATAACGATAATTTGAAATGCTTTTATTATGAGAAGGCATAATTTAGTATGTTTTATTATACACATTACGTGAGCTATTTTAAAGCTAAATCTTCCATTTATTTTTATAGCGCTATTAAAGTAAATTTTTGAATACATATTAAATAAAAAATGAATTTTATATGCATCAAATCAACTTTATTCCGAGAAAAAATTAAAAGAATTCGCAATTACCTTATTGAAAATTTCCACAACTTCCCAGAACCATTCTAACACGAGTAGGTATTATTATTTAGAACATGTAGGCGTTTTTCCGTTCAGCGTCACGGCGACATAATAATGTGTGTATAGAAAGAGAATAAAGCCCGGTTCATAAATGCGTGCGTGCCATAATTAAAATTCGCAAGGCTGCCTCGAGCTGCATCTCTCGAGACGTATCATTACGGAGTGATGCGGCGCTGAGGGTGGAGTGGCAAGGAGAGGGGACACCACACGTGGCAGCGGGGAATCAAGCGGAAGCATAAGCGAATGCCGTAAATCCTATCCAATAATATTAAAGGAGCAATATTTGGATTTTGGTTTTTTTATGTTTTGGTCGCTCAAAAATGACACTAACAAAATGGATAAAAATCAGACATATTTTAAGACACCAGGAAAAATCGTTTCCATGATTATCAAACATAAAACAAGATCTTATTTGCCAAAACTCTCAAATCTTCTAGCTCCTAAACGTAAAAATACATTTTTCCCTCTTTTGTTGGCACAATTAATATAATTATACTCATTTTATGTTTCGAATTTGGCGAAATATGTCCCCCAATTCAAAACCTATCAATTGACGGATCTAAATTCATGCATGAAGCTACTTCGATAATACTTGAAATCCATAACGTACATTTTTGAAAGAACAATAATTTGTGTCGTTATAAAAAGTAAGTTTAGCTTAGGATTTTTTGTTCACGTCTTCCCGCGTCTTTGCTCTCTAAGTCCGCAGCCAATAGCCCCATTTGAGGGTGCTGTGTTTACATGGTGTACCCAACGTGGGTCCGCATCTTTGACGCTCAAACAGAAAACAGTCTCGCTATCAAGTTTTTGAGGAAAGTTTTTTAAGACTAAGATTACTCGTCTTTCTTTTTGATGCTTTTGTGGATGATTAGATTCTTTTGTTTTTGAAGTAGAGAGTTTATATTAATGTAGCGTTGCAACGATTTTATTTTTATCAAATTTACAAGTTGTTACGATTTGTCTTGAAGTTTTAACAGTTTGGTTTCCCTTAGTTTCCTTGACTTATTTAAGAACGATTGTAATATCTGATGATCCCACTTAATTTGCCTAAAGGATCTACCATATCTCACTGTTAACATCACTACACGTAGGCTTTCTTTTATCAAACCTTTCTAGCCATTTTTGTGTCTCTTTCTTCACAAAATAAAATATTGATATAACCATAGCGATATGCAAAGCTCATAACTATTCAGCGCCTTATGCAGCGCATCGATGCTGTAATCTCACCGATATTAATATGCGCGGATCATGCATATGCAGGCTCGGCAGATGGCTTCGTTGCCTTAATGACTTACACTACCGCCGTGTAATGACATAAAACTAGCGCTTGATGAAATATTCAATGATAGAATTGGAACTGCAAAATAAGTTTGGTAATCGAATGAACATACATACACATACATAGCATCACGCCCGAAATCCCTAATGGGGTGGGCAGAGCCACAAGACTACTTGTGGCCACGTTCGATTTATTAGTCCTAAGATGGTATGATGAACCGTATGGTGACAGGTGATCAGCCCATCGCCCATACAGATAGTCCACCATGTTGGAGAGGACCCGTCCCTTAGTCGACTTTTACGACATGCCAGGATGATAAGCATCTGCACGCATTCTATGCTATTTCTTCACTCCCAGTGTAGCAGAGGAGCAATCGAATGAAGCAGTCGTTAAATTAAACAGAGCCTTTATTTGACATTAACTAAGGGATATCGTGTATGGTTTATAGCAACATAATTTCCTGTCAGCTACTTCAAATACACTGCCAAAATGTTCTTTATCATATAACCCGCCTTTGCTGTCAGTTAATAAATGCTACCGTTATCATACAAAAATAATTTGCGATATTGCTTAGTCAATAACGAACAGACGCTCACACTATTTAAATTACTATCATGTTAACCTTACAAAAAAAGAAATTGATGATTTAGTATCACTAAAGATAAATAATAATTCTTATTTTAACTGGATTTTAGCGTCTGCATAAAAGGTAACATCAGAATGTACTTAGCTTATAATTTTAATAATCGGAAAATAGTGAAGGCTTTTAAAATAAACGCTTAGCGGAGCAGCAGAAAATTAATTATATCTACGAGCTGAATACTTTGTTATTAATACTAGTAAACTAATAACAGCCCTACTTATTTTACAAAATGTAAATATCTCTAAGCTATGTTGGAAATCTCTCTTATAAATTGTTCTTCTATGAGCATTTTATGCTAATAAAAATGTAACTTCTGAAACGTTTTTGATTAATAAATATTGTACTTTATTTTGTTTGTCAATGATCAAGTCCTACGACGATGAAGAAAATGATTAAGCGACGTTTAGTCATGACATATCAATGCGAGCGTAGAAGTCGTTTGCGCCAGCGCGAGGATCGGCAATGTCTCCGGCACACCATATCGAGATAGCGACGTCAATCCCAGCCGAGTCATTATCGTAAATGTTAATGACCACGACAATTACTGCCACCAAGCTTCATCGAGAGCCCCCCAAATTGAACATTCCCAATCTATCGGCTCTCGCTCAATTGTGTCCCTATAAACTCCATCCAACCGAACGGGTTTAATTAAAATAGTTTCCATGGGAAAAATAGTATATTTCACGCCATAGTTGTTCCGTGCGATATGAAAAAGCATTCTATTTCCAACATTTCTCGCATTTCGCGTGCACTTCTAGTAACTCAAAAGTTGATAGAAAAATGAGCAAACGTATTTTTTTATCGCTTTGTTTTCATTTACCTCGGCTTTTTATACAAGAGAAGACAATTTCATTTTTCACCTCACGTCTAACGTGATAAATCGAAAAACATAACCAAAGGCAGATCCGATTAATATTTTCGAGAAAAATGCACTTTGCAAAGGAAATGAGTAGTTTCGTTTGGGAAAGTAAGTCTTCGTATAGTTTGTACAAAGGGGCCGACTCAAGAGACAATGGACGGCGAGGAAGTTCAATATTAATGATGCGCCGAGAATGCACACAGCGGCCGGCGAGTTTCAAAAGCCTCCTATTGATACTCATTAACTATTGATTCATAAGTAATACCCTTTTACCGTTGCTGAACCGAACGCTCCGGACAACTTTTTAAATTTCAATACGAAAGAATTTGCAGTTTTTAAAAAACATCTTTTTTAAATTTCTCCGTAGTTAAACTCGCTTGTGTAATGTTTTAAGTAAATAATACGGATTCTGGATCTACTGGATTGAAAAACTTAAACTTCTCTCAATAGCATTAAATTGAAGACAATTTTTATCGCAGTATATACTAACGAGGGCTTGGTGTGCTTACAAAGGAGATCGGCAAACAGGAAGATTGTGCTGAACATCGTTATTGTTTACGAGCGCTATAAAATAACGTGCATCGACATTGTTCAGCGTATTGAAAATGTCATATGATTAAGTAAATACAAATTACAGCAATCATGTTAAAAGCTCATTTCTAATAATGAGTTATGATCACAAAATATGCTACTCTGTCCTCTCACCCTTCATACTTCACCAAAGTGCATTAGATAGCATGCAATGGGGAAGTTGCATGAAAATCAAAATGAAGTTTAAATGATATATTATGAAAGTAAATGTAAACAAAAGCATTTTACAGAGAAAAGCAGATCATTTTAATTATTCATTGTTATTTGATTAAGGGTCAAATTTAGTGAAAAATATATATTGTTTTTAGTTCTGATTTTAGTCTTTTGGACATCTTTATAGAATTTGTCATGTTTTATTTCTACTATGTTGGTCTAAAAACAGTTTTTTGGGAAATAATTGCAGATTTCATTTGAACACCATACATTTTGTACTGTCTAACGACAGCTGTGAGGTCATACTGTTTTGTACGGAATGTTTTTGCGAGTGGTATGAACGATGAGTTTTCAAAGCTTCATAACTCATAAAAGAATCAACATAAAAATGTTTTGCGCACACAGATCTGTTTCGATTACTCAGCACTTTCCAATACAAGATGAAAAAAAAATGCATCTTCCCTATTGTGACCTTAACTTCTTGAGTATATTTGTACAATCGTTAATTTTAAAATTAAAATACTATGCGTTTAAAATAAACTAATTATCCAAGTCAAATTCTAAATTTGTCGACCTTTATCAACTGTTGTGACTTTTGTTGAAAGAGACGATTCTAATTTGCCAAATCGGGACCACAACCCTAAATTTGAATATTTCTGCGTAGCCGATCGGTGGTACACAAAACACGTCTACGCGTTGACATAATTCCGACGAACTCCCCAAACACATTAATGCAGATCAACCGCATTTTATAAAACCTGCCATTGAGCACGTTTCTAAGCCTTTAAAGGATAGATTTGGACGGAATAACAAGTAACAACTCGGCACAATACCCGCGCGTCTCTTTCGGGTTTATTGTTCTAACAGATGTCGGGATATGCAAAATCGGACAGTAAAACAACGGTCGGCCGCGATTACTTTGCGCAGTTAACTCTCTCTTATGCTCATCTTTATAGACGACCTACCTGTAAATTTGCAATCCGATGCCAACATTACATCTCTGATTAGGTTAATTTTATTGTTAACTTTTATTGGTTTGTAAAGACTTGGAGATTCTTAAGTAAGATATTTGGTTTTTTATTCTTTGAGATTGTTATTAGTGGGAATGGAACTTCAAATAGTAATTCATATCTGTCTTATGACACTACGTTTGTTAGAAGAATAAGTTTATGTTAAAAATAAAAACAATTTACAAGATTCTTTGCCTTTCTTTGTACAGAATACTTTAATATTGCATTATACCGGGGTTATGAAAACTGCAGCTCAATTCCACAACACAATTGGTATCGGTCTCGAAATGCAAACCAATTTAGTCATCACTCGATGTAAATAAGGGTACTGTACGGTTTACTTTTCGCGAAAGCAATACCAATTTTTGTTACGTAATTGAGCAGCTGGTTCAAATTGGCTTGCAAGATTTGACCCAAACATGCTAACCAACTAACAAGTGAACTGATATAAAAGCTTGCATGTATTAAACGTAAACTCATTATTGCATAAAATCTAGTTATTTTCAATAATGTACATGATTGTTGCAATCCCATACCAATTTAATTCATAACCATGTTTTGTAATACAATATGGCGTTAACGACCCAACGTAGAGTTTTAACATACACTTCACAATTAAAATAGCTTTTGCCTCAATTTTACGTCGATATCACGCCACGCGTCATTTATCATTACCGGGAACAAATAAATTAGTTATATGAAAACGTGTAGCATTAAATAAGCTATTATTATTAAACTCTTACTAAATTCTGCCTTTTTGTTTCAAAATTAACATTAAATGTGGCCCGCTGCTGTCCTTTATTAATCCACTTCAAAAAACCGAAGGAGCAGGTTCTCAATTCGACGCGTATATTCGTTTTTTTTATATGTATGTCCGATTACTTGGAGATGGCTGGACCGATCTGCATTTTTTTTTTAAATCGATACCGTATTTCTTAAGTTGTTCTTGTTGTAATCAAAGGCGAGGTCTGATGAGAGGATCTATGAGGAATCGAGGAACTCCTCAAATATTATAGGCACGCATTAGCTATTTTGATATTTTTGTAATAACTCAAACAGTTGCATTTCAACAACATTATTTGGTGATGTAGAACTGATGATGAAGACCACGGATGACCACCGGAATTCCTCAATGATAAGTATTTCACGGGTGGCGAATAGATTTCTGTATAAGGTTGTAGAAACATCACAATCTATTGACTAATATGGATGATTTGTTTAAAAAACCAATGGACTCTATATTAAGCATTCAGTTTAGCAAATAGTCCTGGTCCCAAGCATGGTGGTTTAGGGTTCCGCTAAATTTCTATTGTAACTTGACTCGCATTCCTTTCGTCTGCCCGTAGTTCCGCTAGTCTCAAAGGTAAAATCCCAAAGATATGTCATCTAACTATGAGACTGCTGGCCTAGAAGAACCCAGGAACGCCTGGGTAATTCCTTAGCCCGGCCCAAAATTTCCCAAACAATTTAAAATCACAAAGGAGCATGATGATGGATGCATTGCCTGTAAACTGACCTTTAATACTTCTTCAAACTAAGTACCGGTTCGGAACTAAGGAGGCCAGCAGCTAGTTTCACGCTCATCCCTCGTTTGTGACTGGTACGTTCCCAGAACCGGACACCCTTCGTATTGTATTGCAGTTTGCCTCCACTTTGGGGCACGGTCTACGGCCTGGTATCTAGACACGCTGGGCTATGATATCATCCGCTCTCTTGCTACCATCACCGTGCCGGCCCCACTGGAGCTAACCGGCACTGCTAGGGATGATGGAAATAAATGCAATGGGATGTATTCAGTTCCATATAAAATGGGTCAGGTGCTGGTGTGGGACGCAAACTATGTAGATATAGACACGCTGGCCCCGAAACATCCCCATTAAACATCCAGTAATTCAGCGCAGCGGCTGAAGTGGCCGATCATAATAAAAATAACAAATATAGGGGTTTCGGTTCTGAATTCTACTTTGTTCCGTTCGAAGTCGAGACCCTCGGTCCGCAAGGTGCTGGCGTACTACGCCACTTCGGTGAAATTCTGAAGAGGCTGGTGAAAGAAACTGGGAGTCGAAGAACTGGCAGCTTCCTCGCACGATAGAGTGAGCAAACGCTGCCAGCATCTTTGGCACGATGCCGCGTGGAACCTTTTTAGATTGAATTTAGTTTTTATTTCTTTTTTTTTTTTTGTGTAACATTATTCTATTGTCTTGTTATTTTAAATCATACTATGAAGTATGTAGGTAATAATTCATTTAATATTATAAGGCAGGTGACAATTCCATCTATTTTATATATTAACTTTTTTTGTCATAGATACTAACATTAATGAAAATGGGCTCCTTTTTGCCGCGTAGTATGGTTGCTTACCGCGTAATCACCCTAAACCTTCGGTAACGTTCGTTTTATATTCCCACACAAGCAAACAGGTTTGAACTGGTATGGCCGGGCGCAAATACGTTCTGCACTTAATACGCCCCGTGTATGCAGACACTTATGCGAACAAAGCGCGGATCAAAGCGCTCGATGTATCGACTTTAAAGAGGTTTCGCAAGTGGTTTGGAGCTAGTCGCCGATTTAAAACGTCGTCATCAATCTATACCGTATAGTGCTATTAAACATAACTACATACCTATGAACAGAAGAAACATTGTAAAGAGAGAAAAAGGACTACACTATATACATAAACGTTTACAGGAAACTATATATAGGTATCGCCACAAGAATTGAAGAGAATGATTACACACACAAGTACACAATGCCATACAAAACAAAACACAAATTAGAAAATTCGAGCGAAATTGTCGTGTCCACACATGACATGCCGCGGTGTGCGTGACCTCAACTCTCGTTGCGATACCTATACCTGCATGTTATAACGCAGATAGGTAACTGCTTGCTTTTGTACTAGTCCGTATGCAATTATTTTACACACATACTACCCATCCGAAACAAAACCCGTAAAAAGTTTTCACGCATCGCACCGGCCACTACCGTTAACCGTATATTGCCAAAATCAGCACGAAAACTGTTCTCTAGTGTTCTGCAAATAAGCGTTCTCGCAATAACGGCTGCCCCGAGCCAGTCACTCGAGAACTCGACCGAGGACAACTTGAAATACGACCCGTCCTACAGCTTTCGGATGACTCTTTTTCCTTAATATTCCTTAATCTCAATTATCCTATTTGATGGTCAACACAAATGAACAATCGTGTTAGAACTTTGACTGGAAGTCTTCAAAGATTCGTTATTTAAAGGTCGTTAGATTAAAATAATGTATACGATATTAATCAACGTAAAGTTAAAATGTATCGCGTCAAAATAATTCCGTACAAAATAGAGTGTACTTAAACCCCGAAATCCTGTATTTCGGTTGCAATTGTAAATATTTGGTATTCTCGCGGACTTACTGCGTGAGCGCGGCCCGTTCCGCGCGGCACGCTTCCGGGATCGTGATGCCCCCTCTCGCCTTCCTCGCAATTAAAAGGATATTATGAGTATCATGCACTACGCCTTTGGTCGAAGTTTTCCGCACACGAGATAGAAATGAGCGATCGACAACTTTGTAAGTTTCATAAGAAATAAAGTCACAATAAAACTTCATGGATAGTTAGCACTCTTTTAATCGACATTTTGTTTTCTAATAATAAAATGATAGAGTATTACCTTACAACGTAATAACTATAAACTAAAGATAATTTACTTGCCCGTGGTATGCTATTCGCTCTAAATTTTCGGCCAGTGGCATAATAAATGACAAAAAGGATGACAACGTAAGAGATTACGAGTACATTATCGAGTTCGTCTTGTAAGTGAACACGCAGATCGGACACGGAGTAACGTTGAGACCAACAGGGGAATTCCCGTCTTGGCTGATGATCCCGCAAATCCCATCCCTTGAGTCGCAGGCACGTCTTCCCGGCGGGATTACGCGCTTTGCGCGATCTAGATACGATCCCGTGTGACCACAACAATCATACTCTACTATCTGGACGTTCATGAACTGGTAATTCTGGCATCTTAACTGTTTGACATCGCGCTAATCATACTATGTGATTTCCGTAAATGGGTAAAACCGCAATATTATATACAGGGTGGGCCATAAGTTTTTGCACTTTTAGAAACATGATAGAGGCAAAACTACAAATGCTATTCTATTAGGTATTTATTATAAGTTATAAGCATAAAATATATTTTTTATTAGTATAAACACCTAAATGAGCTCCGTCTTGTTGCTGGCACACCTGCAACCGACTACGGAATTGTATGAAAATATCAGTATTTTTTCATCAATCATCACTTCTGGTACGTTCGATTTGCAAAATATGGCGTGTGAAATGAAAGGACTCGTTATAAGGATCTTAAATATATTTTATTTATAATTTTAACATAAACGGTTTTGAAGTTATTTAGGAAAATAGACAAAAAATACCATTCCCCCGCTCCCCCTCCTTATCACCGAAACTACTGGACCTAAAATTTTGAAAAATATACGAAAAATACTTCTTTACCTAAAGATTACCGGAAAACCTTCAAAAAGTGTATGGTATTTAAAGTAACATAGTAAATTTCATATAATCACGGAACCCTCTCCACTGGAGTTTAACTCACACTTTTCCGTTTTTTTTTTGGAAAGGGTTTATCACAATAACCACGTTGCTTTCCTGTGAAATGGTCCATCGTAGTTAAAAATATACAAAATGGCGTTTAATTTCCCATCAACCATTGTACCGCACAATTAATAGTTTAGAAAAAACTCTGTGTTGCTATTTGCAAAAGCTTCTGGCCCAGCCTGTACATAGGTTATTGTCAGTAAGTATGCTTTGTAAACTGGTTGAAATTGTGGAATGTAAAACAAACAGTGCGACGAAAGAACGGACGGAATCTTATTAAAGTAAATATTTATGGCATTGCTATCAACTGATTGGACGAGGGTTCCGTCGCCCTTGATAAATTGTCCACTGGCTGCGGCCTAACGGCCACTCTCCCAAATATTTCTCGTGTTAACCTATCGCTGTAAAGAATTTTCTGTGTGCTTGATTTATGACATAATTTCCTTTCACGCTTTTTGATAAGTTCCCTTGGAAGGAAACATAATAAATGGAACTAACTCTGCAAAGTTTGGGAATTTAAAAGTTGAGCATCATGACGCACTGAGGACCCGGCCAATTGTGTTTCTATTTTATTTACCTGAACGTAGACAATAAGGGTGTCTCCACACAATCAGCTAGACGGGAAAGTTGATTGTTCGTGTTCCATTCAACTTCACAATAGAGAAAATGAAGAAGAGCCAATTCTTTTTACAACAGCTTTTATCAGCCGTTCTCCTTGCTCACCCGAAAGTTTGCGCTTAGTCTCCGCCCGCTGCGAATGCATTAGAATCGCTGAACATATTTGTCTTCGAATCAGCGACTATCTTAAAAGTTTATATTTTATAAACGGTTTGTTTTCTTAACAACATGAATGTCTTGCTGATATATCTGAACATTATTATGTAAAAGAAGTTTACGTACGTAATTTTAGATCATTTTTAAATTTATCATTAGAACATTCAATAATTTATGTGTAAGCTATTTTCAGTATTTCCTTATGAATATTCCATGCCTGAGGGACAAACAGCATAGCCCGCAGCTATGCGTTAACCATTAATTAATCAACCGCCAACGATCAGCCGATATCTAATAATAAGCAGCAATTCGCTGCGACGTTTAGACATGGCGGCCAATTTTCTCCTAACAGTCTCTCATTCCTACTAATAACTATTACGATTAACTTGTTATTATTAGTCGGGCACAGAAGAAAAATGGCAATTATTTACGCAGCAAACATTCTGTCACGATGAGAGCTCGTAGATAAAAGTTTTGGCCAACTATTACGTCAACGGGGACAATTCTAGGGCATCTCTTAATTATACTGCTGCGTATTTCGTATTACAATAATGAAGCGAAACAATAACAAAAGTTTGGACGTCGGAGCGCGGCCGGGCAAGTTCGCTGCTCATTTGAGTGCTGTTCAGCGCGCTCCTAATGAAAACTTGTTAGTTACCGCGAACATAGAACGGTACTTTTATTTATCGTGGAGTGGCCCGCTGTCGTCGATGAGTTGCACTCATTTACTTTGATAACATCCTTCATACTGTTGAGCGCGAGACTTCGCCGATGTTTATGTAGCTATTGTCAAGTTTAGGCGTCGCGCTCTATCACTGGTTGGTTATGGGAAGGTATACGATACTGCTTTAATCATATATCAAATTTTTAGAACCATAACCTTAAAAATATAGTAAGACGAGTTATAAAAAGTGGCGAAGCTTCGACTACGCGTCAGCTCGGGGCCACGAACTGGAGGCCTAAGGTTGTATATAACGTCCGTTATCGACGCCTACAATAAGTCGCGCTTTATACGGTTATTATAGCGCCATAAACGCCACCGGCCGGTGTTTCATACAGTGCCGGGGCAGATTATACTGCCTGTGGCCCCGCGGGGGGCAGGCGCGACGCGGGCGTCGGGGCGGCCCGCCCACTGTCAGCACCACGTGCCGCCCGACAGATGTGTCGAGATATCCGATATCGGAAGACACTTTCATAATCTTCGCCTTACATACAACCTCCCGCGTCTTGCATATTAAAATAAGAACACCACGCGCAGGTGCGAGCTCGACGCGATTAACAGAAATGCACACCGAACCGTGATTCGAACTCAATTTACTTCCCGAATGTCCAAGCGAAGCACTGCTCGCAAATCACCTGTAAGTCGCCGGATTTAATTAAAGTATTCCTCGTAAAAAATAAAGGTAGTCTAATTGAAGCCGGAAAAAATAAAGTTAATTCCTGGAGCGACGCCGCTCGAGAACTTTCATTAGCGTTTCACGGCTACAATTGCAAGTTCAAATAATTATGTTTACAGAATCCTTTTCTTACGCGGCGATATTTATCTTCTCCATTGTTACAAAGAAACGCGGACGAATTCCGTGTAAACGACCCATTTATCTGGAGTGGCCACACAAAAGCAAAACGAAACCCAAAACTTTTTATGTGCTCAATGACATTGACGAATTTAACTGGAGCTCTTAGAAGAACTTCATTTAGTTTGATTCCGTGATCCTATTTCATATTTACTCAGTCATCGGCCCGCAGATAAGTTCGGTCCGTTGTTGCTTACTTCCTACTTTATTCGGTTTGCGGACCCGCATAAATAAGGGAGGGCATCGGCTCACTCCCCGCGGCCGCGCGCTGCCGGTGGCTCGCCGTGCCCAGCCACACTACGCAAAATAGAATTAAATCACAAATTTACAGAAAACAAATTCGCTTTTGTCATGTTTCTAAAAACTTCATATTCAAAAATCGAAAAAAAAGAATTAATAGTTGTTATTATTCAATAATTCATCGATCTACTTTAAGTAATCAGAGAAAACTTTTCAAAGTTAGTTCTTAACTTTTTTATGCACATGGTTTAAGATACCATAATCCATGTAACTTGTCAAAATCCTTATTTGCCTTTCCGGGTATAACTTTGCCCCAATTCCCGCACAAGAACCACCCCTCCGCGCGTGAAATACCAAATGTGCCGTAATTTTGCCGATCGCACAGATCAAATTGTTTGTTTAGGGCAGCTAGCACCTGCGAAGGTGATGAGCTAAATATTAAATATTAACTAACTCTCAAAAATGACTGACAGATTATAAATATCGGCCTACGCGAAAGGTAGCATTAAAAGGTTATTGATTGGCGAGGGATAAGACGCAAACGGCGGCGGTTTATGAAGGCTCTGTTTATTGAGTGTGACTCCGCTTCGAAATGACTCATCCCCTCCGACCCCAAAGGCTCGTGACGCTGATCCCGTATCATGTGTAGAGCGGCGACTTGTTCACACGTGCCCGTATCAACATGTGGACATGGGACGAACAAGTAGAAAGTTTTCGCGCGAGTCGGGGAGTCGCGCCCTCTGTACCTACGTGTCAGCATAATCGCGGCGCCACCTCCTGTTTGCCGAGCGGATCGCTAATGCTATTTGTCGTAGTGGACGCGTCGCGTCACGTCTGCATGTGTGTGTCTTTATCGTTAACAGACCGAAACACGCCAGTTCATCGCCGTGTTTTGTTTGCTACTTTAAGCAGAAACTTTGCTGACGTCAGGTGATTACGATTCTAGCCACCCGGCTCGCCTAGTTTCGCCGAGTTGAGGGATTCCCATGACATATTTTAAAGCAGAAAGTAAGTTATTCTACAGTATAGAGTAAATATCGGAAAGCAATTCGAATGTTGAGTGCGAAACTCGAAATCGCAATTTGTAATTCATGAATCCCATAAGGGGGCGAACTTGAGCGATCTTTTGCGTCGAATGCGGAACGTATCGTCGAAGTTGCTCGGTGTAGCGGCCAAGCAAATATCTGTAAGCGTTTAAAGAGAGGAATATTGTTTGGTTGAATGTTGCTGGTGGCAGCGGGTGTAAGTTTTATTAAGTCACCGGTATGAAGGAGGCCGCACGTGCCCGCGCAACGCGACTGCGATGCATAAACACTCTTTTCAAAAACTTACAGACGCGCGTCTTTGGAAGTAACAGAATATGAAATGCTTTTAATTAAACCAAAGATATTACTAGTTGCCTATAACTTTAGTAAACGGATATTCTTGTACGTAATTTGAAAAGTTGGACGTCTTATTTTCCAAAGCATTAGCTCGTATTAGGAGGACTTGCCGAAATGTGAAATGTTTGAAGAACTTACTTTGACTTTACTTATAACTTCTAGTAAATAAGTCGAATCCAGTCTTTAGTGACTGGTTATATGGAGGTTATATTGGCACTAATTTTTCTTTCTCTTGTTACAGGTTTCGGTTTCGTCACATTTCAAAGCGAAGATATAGTAGATAAAGTGTGCGAAATACATTTTCACGAAATCAACAACAAAATGGTGAGTTATAATATAAATTATATATTTAATTTTGATAAGCGTAACTCAGTATCAAAGCTGTACAGGACCAGAAACAGGAACTGACTCGCTTCCCTTTCATTACTCAGTTACAACATAAGTCATTGGAAACTTCTTACAGCAGCATTCACATCTCGACGCAGCACTTTAAAAACCAAACAGTGTAAAGTAAACACAAACGAAACGTCTGCGCAAGTCAATCTCAATGTTCACATTGTCGGTCAGATATCAATTAGGAGCGAAGAAACTGCGCTGGCGGCGGTCCAAACGGAGCCAATAAAATACCACTAAACTCGGCTTTTACTGTGTTTAGATTTTCCCCGCACAGGGGGTGTGACTTTGTATTCTTGTCATCAACACACAGTAGAAAGAATTTTTTATCTTAATATCTTTTATTACTGTAATGGTCTACAAATTTACAAAAATCTTCGTTAAACTAATAAAACTTTATCACTTCGAAATACGACTCAAGGCTTTCTGTTGTTTACTTGCAATCTGCCGTCCACCGCTGTCCGCAATACATTACAATCACCCTTTATAAGACTATTACAATGATGTGACGCACTAAACCTCGCCCTCGATTAACTTGTAACCGCACGCAACCATTGTCCGGCTATTATTATGTTGGTATCATCATTTGTTTACCTCTACCAAAGATAATAGATCATTTTTGATTACAAAACTTGCTTGTAATACCTATCAGAAGTTTATGAGTCGGCTGACTGTCAGTTATAATAAAATTTAGCTTGATTTTCGATAGTGAAAATTCTTCTTAGAAGTTCAATAATACACACCTACTTTTAAATAATCGTCTATATTCGAAATATTAAATCCTGGTGGATTTAATCCTGGGTGCTAAACAGGAATGAACAATTTAAAATTTTGGTGAATAACAGTTGGTTCACTTCGTTACAGATCATGTTAAATAGAAAATCTTTTAGTAACAGAAACGCTAATAATAAAATAAATAGTTTAATAAATTATGTAAATAATAATATTGTGCCCACATTGTATCAAGCATTGAGTACCTACACTGATATTTTTAAGGCAAAAATATAAGGAGTTGAATTAGTTTCGAAGGTATTTATTTGCGGCGTAGCACATTCTAATAAGAGTGTGCTACGCCGTAGAAGCTCTACGTATACCACAACCGTTTCAGCTAGTTTTTTTAACACAGTCACCGTAATATTTTGTGAAAAGTACTTATGTACCAGAGTTTAAAGAAGCATTAGCTAACAATACCACACATTTCTAGTCCTTTCGGAAAATCCGAAGAGAACTCATTAAAACGCAACCGCAATTCAAATCCCCCTCATTGTCACTAAAAGTTTTCACCAAGATCATCTTTCACTGTCGCTGTAAAGACTCCGCGGCGCCGCCCCCAGCCGATGCATATTCCTGATTATTAATGCTTGTTTTTTGTGTCACCCATTGTCTGCAGCGTAATGGGTGTGCGCGGAACTCGCGGGTCTGAAATCGCAAGGGTACAGTACCCTGATGTACCTTCAGTGGTGCAAACAAGAAACAAAGACATCAAACAAATGGGCGGCGTTTTAGAGCAATTACGGCCCGCTTCCGTGAAACGTGAGGTGTGCATAAATCGGGCTCTTCGTCGTAATGCACGCACGCTCTGTTGTTTCGAAAAATTAATCGCTTCATATCTTCCATTACCGCGCACTTGCTCACATTAACACAGCTGTCATGTTTAACTAGTGCTATTCCTATAATACTATGATCATCATCGGTCTCCTCTCATGGTGAGAATACTGAGTTGGGTTGTGGTTGGGTAGGTGGGTCTTACTGCATCGGTGTAAATATTCTGTTCTTTAAATAATCTCTCCAACGCATTTACTTAAGCAAGCAAATTTTTTAATCCAAAACATGCAATTTAGAAATATTCTTGCTTGTCCAAGCAACTTTACTGAATATTTGAAATTTTAAACGGTGAAAATAACGTAATTGAGCAGAGTTGTAAAAGTTGCACTAAATTTAAAAATATAAAGGTAAAGTTTAGTACCTTTTCGTGTATCAATAAAAGGAACAAAGTTGCTCAGTAACAAAATGTTTTGTGGAAGTCGACATTGTTAGCTTAAAATACCGACGACGTTTATGTGTACTAATATTAACAGTATAAAAAGTTTACTATTCGGATATATACACTAAGCAGCGAGTATTTATACCACTAACGTCATTTTACAGTGCAAATAGATAAGTAATACGCATAAAATGTAAATTTGAGGAACACTAAATATAAAGAAGCAAGTCGACTGCAACATGATATTTGTAGCCTTCAGTGCTTTTCGGATACTGTCGATGATTCGAAGAGCGCGTAAAATAATCACTTGCATATCATAAACACATCCGATAGTTATATTCCCAGCAATAAAAAAGACAGGGGTCACGCGTCACGCCAACGCAAAGTTTGCGTTACGAGTAGCTGGCCTCGTAAATTTAATATGTCGTCTCTTATATTAAAATGGTCGTTAAGCTAATAGCAGCTCCGCCTCCTCGCACGAGAGTGATAGGGTGATACCGTGACTTTCTTGCGGCAGTAAAAAAATGGTGTTTTATGAAATGATTGCTATGAAAATTGTGTTCTTTTTGTACGTTGTAAACTTTTTGATGCATTGAGTTTTGTTATTGCTTCTGCTATTTTCGCATTAGAATATGATCTCATCTTATCTAGAGTGAAGGATCCTTATGGATACCTACACTTGGACTCTATGAGATCTTTTGTGTAATTACCCGTCTCCTAAGCACTACGTCCATGGCATCTTCCACCACTTCAATGAAGCATGAGAATACTTCACAAGTTTATTTAATGTTGATAATTGATAGGTCTCCTTTTCAACTATTGGCAAAAATCGATAAGCAATCAATGCAGTAGAGCGTTAGCACTGTCGCGCTCCTCGAGCGCCTGTGGACGTGCCAGCCTCATGAGCTCGCACCTGCGCTAAATGAAAATACGACCCAACACTGCTTCTGCAAAAATACTATCGAATCAACTCCGTAAACATTCGGCACTGAACATAAATACTCGCGAAAAGGCTCGTTTGTTTTTAGCGACATTTTTAAAATGCAGATAGATGTGTGTTCCACTTCGTGAGTCCATGTATTTGTTTTTCAAAGTTTTAAGCTAAATTGATTATACTTTACCTTCGGTAGCTGCATAACTTCAACGAGATTGTGTAACTTGGAACTCGCGAGCACAAGAAACTTTTATGGCGCTAGCGTTATGTGCGTTTTCGCCGGATTTTATTTTTCGTTCGCTATACGCGTTGCGTTTTATTGGACGTTTAACTAATGGTTTCCCAAAACAACGTGACAGGACTCGATGATTCATAGGAAAGTTCTTTTTTCGGCAGCTACGCTTCACACGGTTCATATAAATCCACTGTTTTCATAATTTTCGAACGCTATATTAATTCGCACTCTCCAAAGGGAGCGCCGCGCTGACATTAAAATGCACTTCTATTCCAGCCATCCTCATATAAACACTTCAAAGGAAGACTTTGGGTATTGCGGAAATTTTTCTCCTCGATCGCACATGAGGCAAACAAATGGTTTCCGTATAGGAAATAACACTAAAAGTAGGCACATTTGAAACTGCCACTTAAATCTTGGGATCCTCGATCGCCATTTCTCTTAGCGTCTTAACTGGTGCGGAGCCGGCGGGCGCACCCTTGTCGTTACTGCCGCATTAAAGAATGTCCTACATACCTACGCGGCGCTGATAGCCCTCGATAAGGATTACGCCTCGCAACCTTTTAACCCTTTAAATTAAGATGGAGATACGGCCGTTGTTACAAGCCAATCCGAGCTTAACTTTTGATTAAAACACTCGCTTAAATGAAGCTTAACTTGTTCTGAGTTGAGTATTGTAGCCGGCCGCTGGATACAACGTGTTGGAGGGACACGTCCTCCCGACTCAGCAGCGTCCCTCCCATTGTGGGCCGCGTCGAACAATCAATCACGGGTTCCTCTGCACCGTGATTACCATAAACCTTCCGCTTTAGCACGACCCGGCCCGCTTCTTCTAAGCTTTATCGATTCGCCCATTTTTACGCATTCTATATGTCAAGTGTTTCTCTGACAGTCCCTTTCCTTTGAAACTCGTGATTGCCCAGTTTCTGGCAGGGAAGCTAGTCAGGGACTTCTTTTATGTATGCTACTGATTTAAAGTTAAGATGTTTCTTCATTATCTTTTATTTAGCCATTTATAAATAGTTTGTTACAAAATAACGTTTCTGAATCAGAATTATAAGAATACCTGTATTGTCTGATAAAATATAAAGTTGACTTAAGGATGTATACCGAATATATCGATTTCTATATTTTTCACTGAAATTGAATAGTATGGTAGTATTAGTCGTTTCGCATAAGTGTAATAAAAAATAAAACCACTTTACCGTTCTTTTAAAGGAGATAAATGACATTTAAGATTACATGTGTTATGTGCTGTGCCTATGTTATTTGTACCGGAAGTTGATTAAATTACAAGAAAAAGCGAAAATTGTTTCTGTCCCATAGTACTTTTATAATCAGAAAATGTGTTTTCTATAACTTTTTACTCTCCTCGATTTTTCGATGACAAAGAAAAACGCCGTTACCGTTGTTCCCACGGAAATATTCTTGATTGAATTTTCATGTGTCCGGACCGTTTCAAAAACTGCATATTGATTGGTTATGACTCGAGTAGTCAAATCAAGTTCTGATTTTATTTCACATAACAATAATTAATAATCACACAATTTGTACATTTTAAATCATTATTCGTACAAAATTACTATTGCCGTTATTTGGTGCAAATGAAACAAAACTTGAAAAATAAAATACATGTACTGCGGATTTGATGTGGCATACATCCTTAACTTATAACTTAACTATCTCAAAAAAGTTTTATTCTTCTAACAATTGCTTAGGTAAATAATTTATTGCTTACATATTTGCTAAAACCGGGTTCGTTATTTTATTGTCCTCGGCGCATATCTGTATCATTAATAACACAGCCGTAACCATGAATCCCCTGTCGGATTAGCATTGTGCAATACCTTTCCGCTAATGAGATCTGAGAACCACGCTACCCTGCACTACTAAATTGTCGTAAATTTGAGAAATATTTTTTATATCTACTATTGATAAGGGCGTAGTAGCCTAGTGGTCTGATGCGCGGTCTCGTGTAGAGTGTAGAGCGGGTTAAAATCCTGGCTCGAACCTCTGAAATTATCGGATCTCATGTGCGGAATTGAATTTGATTTGTATCACGAGCATTTCGATGAAGATATCGTGAGGAACCCTGCACACATCTACGAAGTAACTCAAAGATTTTGTGTGAAGTCTTCAATCCGCAGTGATCCCGAATGGGGACTACAGCCCAGTCTCTATAAAACTCACCATGATAATACCCAAAAGTGGGACGAATATTATACTGATAATCATGATAAATGAGGGTACGCGGCGTATAATACATATTGAACTCCGTTGGTATATTTTTAATTCAAACCTATTTAACAAAAATTTACAACTTTGATTCAAATCTCACGGCAATCATTATTTAAACAACTACCTAATTTCCTATGTACGTACAATATAAATTTAATGGTTCTGAGGCAACCGGCACGCAATTTTCCAATGACGCGTCCAACTCCAGTCGAACGCAAAGACGTAAATTATGGCTCAACAGGCCTTTCCTGCCGTTAACGATTGCGACTTAAATTCGAAGCGTGAAAGAAAATTAATTAATCACAGGTGGTGCACGGCATCGCGCACACGAACACACCATCCCGTTGTATGTATAGGTACATATTTATTTACCGACGGCTGTTTGCGGGCAACGCTTGAAGCAGTTGTGAAATCTAACAGTCGTCCTAGTACCTAAATTACTTTCTGTACAGGGGAATCGTTCGAACGGGCGCTCTCTACAAATTATTCAATCACCATAAAGTATTGTAAGAAGCCGCGCGTAATTGAAACGGTGTCGCTGCGTAGGGGAGACAATAAAGTAGCGAGAGTGTTGAGGGCGCAGGCGTCATCAATAAAGGCCATACGTTAGGGCAGGCCGGTTCATTACTGTGCTCGGCGTCTCCACATTCCCATTACGTGGGAGTTAGGAGACGCGAGCGGCGATAAATAGCGGGCAAGAAGCCCTGCTTTGTTTCTTGGTTCTTGCACACAATTTCATTTACATTAGAGGTGCTGAGCCGAAACTCATAGGGGAGTCATATGAAAGTCGCGTACAGATTCATGCAAAACAAGTTACGAGCGGTGAGACCACGTGCTGCAGACCTTAATCTAGTCGGCAGCGGTGACAAGCCGGCAGCGGCGGCGCTGCTCCTACTTACTTAATTACTGCCAACTAATTGCTGCAGCTGATATGTAGGCGCCTACCGCATAAACTTCACCGGCTGCTTCCAGCTTCTTGATATCACCTTCATTTATAACCTTATTTGCATACCTTAACTGAACCTTTTAAAATGATATACAACTTTAAATGAATCCTTAAACTACATTCAATTAAACATTTCCACGGTCAAACGTGCCATCCTTTTACTAGCCAAATAAATGCAGGCGCCCCCCGGATACATTGCAATTTTATTTGAATATCGTCTAGGAACTCTCGGAGCATTTCAATTTGTACATGGAAATTCTTTTATACTTAAAGGTTTTTACATTTGGAGCTGATACTTACACAAATTTCATTATCTATACATTTCATTCTAATAAGCGGGGCGACCGTCTTCGGTGGTCATCCTCGATCGTTTTATCCTTTTTCCTTTCTCCCAAGTGCCCTCTTAAGCGTGATAAGAATTAGTTAAGCAACGAGTCTACGGTAATCATGGGCACTTACAATTGCAAACGGCCGGTTAATACTGTTGAGTGGTTGCCAATATCATTTTCAACTTGTTATGCGCTTATTTTCATTGTTTTATTAAACGAAGTTACGGATTTGAAAGACGAAGTCTTATTTGGATAAGATCTTCTAAATCACTGCAGTAGCTATGAATTTAAAGTACCTTCGGGCAGAATATTTATGAAATGAGTACAGTTATTTGATTTAACTTTATACAGCTTATAGGTACATATTAACATATGTAAATCAAAGTACCTCTTCCACCTTCTTTCACTGAGATAAATCTATTAAAATTATGAAAATAAAATCAGTATGAGGTCTTAGTACAAGTGGTTAGGCAGGGAGTTTCTTAGCACTTTCACACGATTTGTATCAATAGCGATCGATGCCACGGAAATAGCCGCGGGCGTTAGACTCGCGCTGAACGTTGCAAGCCGCGGTCTACGCCACCCCTAAATATTTAATGCCTAACTAACATTTCTATGACGGTGAATCGCAAGGCGAGTATGCCACTGTAATTTGAAATTCAATATGAATGTGACACGAGCTAAATTTGTAATGCTCCAAGTCATAACCGATTGCAGACTATTAGTTGAATAAGTGATTTCTGAATGTTTGTTTTTAAATTGCTTGATGGCTTCGAAAGATTATAATAACAAATGGTATGGCAAAAGTCTAAGCTAATTAAGTTTCTCAAACAACCAAATAAAATAGGCAAAGCCGTACGACGAAACTTACTTTTTATGATGAAGACTATATGACGCTACGTAACATTTAACATAAATAATTTGTTTAGCGAGGGATGTCCCGTTATGCCCGTGCCCGCGGTACGCGAAAGTTGGGTCGCAAGCGTTATTAGTTGAAAACAGGAAGCCAAAGTAATACACATACGATTAACGCAACTAAAACTGTTACATTCGCAGTGCGATGGCATTTCCTTTCAAAGCTTTGCTTGTAATTATTAAACTTAAATAAACATTTATATGTAAATCTTATAATTACAATGTAAAGTTTTGTGCCCCTTCACATCATTGTGACGTTTAGACATCCCTCACGCGCGGAATCAATTGATGCGTGCTGACACAAAACCCTTTACTCAACGCATACCTATTGTCTAACGGCACTGAGGCGAGTTTATTTGCTATAAGTCAACTCAAATATGAGTTTTGAAATTATTCTTTGGTGGATTAAATCACAATTTGACATCAAAATACGTTAAAACCACGTATTCTAACGTTTAAGATCGACAGGGCGCATAACATCCCCTTATCGAATTTAAAATTTATTTTTAACGTTTCTATAAAACATCTTCAATATAAGACTGGCTGGAGGGCTATCAGCGGAGCATTGCAGGTAACGTTACCGCTTATCGCCACCGAGCGTCGATCGCTTATATCTGATTTGAATTTCGCATTACAACCCATCGAACCCCCGTCCCCTCTCCGTAAACACCGACGACTTGAGAGCTCTGCTGAAATTCACGGCTCGCGCTTGTCTTATTTTATCTAACAATGGTTAGGTAAATATGGAAAGAGCTCCCGGGGTGCGGCAGACTACCTATTTCATTATCTGTGCTATGACCTGTTGAGCGCAAAATTGCGAGTCATCCGCTTTGCGTAACTTCGCTGTATGCTTGTAGCGAAGCATTGATTTTAAATTAATAATTACACAGTGGTTGCAAATATACATTGACGGCATAATTTGCTACATTATATGAAATAGTGCTCTCCCAGAGGATATAGGGTTTTTTCGAGTCGAGTTTAAATTAATCAGTGCATATTTAAATAAGAAGTCCTCAATAAATACAATTTTAACAATTACTTATAAAAAATCACTTGACTCATGCTTGAAGTCAAAAGAAACGTAAATTCTAAAACCAAAAAAGAACTAGCCATTACAACCCGCAGCAAGCACCACTTAAAATTATCATCATACCTAAGGATTGTATTTGGGAAACTCCTGGTTGCCTCCGGTTCCCACGTTCAGACTTCCGTTTAACGGCAATCAGGGCGAGGCCTGCGACGCGCTCTGTCAATACGAAGGCGAGAGGTTTCCTTGATAAACTTATCTGGCGCCCCTCCTCCCCGGCCCTCGGCCCCCGCACCTGCCCCCGCCGTCTACGTTTATCTCTCACGTATGTTCCGTACGCTTCGCCCGCACCACATTACTCTTCCCGAATGTGCCGCCACTGCTTTCTTGACTTTTGATCAGTGCATCAAGTCCTTATCAAACTGGAAAGCTTTTATTTCCTGCGAGAAGTATTTAAACAAATGGGATACAACACGTTTTATCGAGAAAGAACACATTTTATGACATTCAAATTCTCTAAAACTTGAAGTAGGACATTTACGGAAGCGTAAATGTAACTAAAAAGTATCAAATGTCACTTTAACGTTCACCAATTTATATTCGTTTAGAAATGGCCGCAATATTTTATCCTTTTATAAGTTGTCTATTTGGCTAGCTGCCCGAAGACCGCCACAAGAATTTCAAAGGAAACAGAAATTTCAGTACAAGAAAACAAACGCAAAATCTTATAAAATACAGTTAACGTCAACACACATGCGAACTAGTTCGTCGAGCATGTACTCGAGTCGGATAAGTTGCTTTATTCTGCAAGTTCTTAGCTCGCTACGCTCGGAAGGAATCTAGAATAATGTTCACTACTGCAAGACTTTGTTCTTCGGCGTTGTAGATAGTCGTAGGTATGCTAGGCTAGGCGAGCGCTGAGCGTGGCGTGTGCGCGTAGCAGTAACGCAACGAGCCTAACGACCCTCAGTCCGCTCGCCCGGCTCGCATGCCCACTGTAGCATTTTACGACATCTCCTTCGATCACTTAATCTCAGTGTCTTTTGTTTTAAAGGTCCGTTAGGAGCAGGGTCGGCAATAACTCATCGATCCCCGCAATATACAGCCAATATGCGAATTAATAAAATTCGACTCCGGTCTTGATCTACTTAAACGCACCCCAGGGCTGTTTATTCGAAAAACTCCGGAGTATTTTATTTCTCCGTTTTTTTACTTCGACGCTTTTTTATGTTCAACGGTAGGTTCGTAAAGGTGAATGAAAAAAACATCAACCGGCACCCGATTGCTTCCGCAAGCTCTCATAAGGAAAAAAATGAGAAACACACAAAATGTTAACGAAACAAGACGAAAAACGTTGCCTTAATTGTACTCCTATTCACTCGAATTTACTTATGTACTTTTTGTATGTAATGACATTCACAAAAAGGTAGGCTGAATCTTTCTCGACCGACTTTATTGACATCACTGTTTTACCTTAAAAAGGCTTTCAACAGGAACCAATCGAGCGTAAATTTAATGACTGCTTTCAGATTCGTATTAATTCACCTTCGCACGCGAGTGTTCAGCGAATGTGGTGGAGTGTAAAACGCGATGATTTCCTGCGAAACAATTAAATTTCTCATACGTCGTTGGGATTAGAAGCGTGGAGTTTCTGGGCGTGAGGGCCCGCGTTCTGCGGCATTAAGTTAGGGCGCGTCGGAGCGGATCTCGAGCCTGCTCGGCTGAGCGGTGGCTCGTGGCATCGGCTGCGGCGCGAGGATTCGATCCGTGGCGGATCGATACCTTGCCTCTAGCGGGGGCTAAATACAATTTACCTTTGTTATTTTTCGTGTCATTTAACTGCGTCGCGATCTCGAACGCTTGATCGGGATTGCGAACTCCGATTCGAATTGTTTGTGAGCTTTTGTTTCCCGCTCGCCCGCCAGCGACGCGACATCAATTAACGTCGGAAGCTCCGGCTGAATTTTCTTCGTAGCTGCCATTCTAGGTAGATTTAAAATGAAATTATTTTCTACCGAATCATGCTATATGCCTACGGGAGTTTTGTTATGTCACCTTTCTCAACTTCTACCTGCGCTTAATTAAATTTTCAAGCTCGTGAAACAAAGTGGAATCGTTAAATTTTAACAAATATCAAAAGTGGTGTTGTCTTAGTTTTGAAGTGAAGTGGCATTTATCTGGCATGTCCCCTAGGTTGCGTGTTGCCGAACAAATTGAGGGTGGGCCCGGCAGTGGCGGCTGCCACTGGCGTAGGCGCCGGTTCATTTGTAAAGCTTTATCGGACCTGACAAATGGCGACACTCACTATTTTTATTTCGCGGACGATCGAAGAATACCGTTCATGTTACGGAACGATTTAGTTCTATTTTGTATTGTTCAAGTTTCATATATGGTGCAACTTTGATACTAGCTATACGGTCTCGCTCTGGAATGTCTTTGAAAAACTTCTATTTTCTCATAAAAGTACGTATACGCGTTTTATTACTTAAAGCCGGGGCCATTGCAAACTTTAATTTTACGTGTTGATTATTCAACTTCATCAAGGCATAAAACTTGGTGGAAAGACACTCATCGCGGTGACGGCGTGCACTCACTTCCCCACGTTAATGCATGAGCACGTAGTTTCATGTCGGCGCAGAAAGTTGTGCAAAGTGCACAAAGTGCGCGAACGCCGGCCGTGGCAAAGCCTTCATTTGTCGGCTCGTGACATCCGCGTGACAAATGTGAACGCAACTTACCTACTCCACATCGCAGCCCGCAGCTGCATACGTGCGAGCACGGGCATGCCCGGCGAGGACACGCTACGATTATGCACCGCGATGAAAATGTAACCGGGAAGTTTTTCTTCATCAGTATAACTATTCATCGAGTATACAAACTCGAGTTAAAATTAAACAAAACTTAGAAACGGGATCGAGGGAGAGTTAAGTAAGTGATTTATCCGACTGGCTTTAACATAATTTAAGCCTATGTACTTTTCTGTAACGATGCTACTTGGTAGGAAAATTCTATTGCTAAAGGTTTGGGTTAGCGTAGATTGGGTAATTTATACTTGCCTCCTGCTCTCCACCTCGGGAGACGGGGAGATACAAGTACGGCAGAGAGCTATCCTATTCGTTAAAATTACGTAATGGATCGATTAAGCGTGGGGTTTAATTACTATATTTGGTAGATATCTAAATGTAATCTAACCGTGAAATAGATATTTGCTGTTACCAAATATCATTTTAACAATTTTAACAATTTCTTTATTCATAATACCTCACCATCAAACCCAAAATTATAAAATAAAGCATCACTTATAAGTATGAAATCAGAACAACAAATGATTTGAAGTTCTTGTTCGTGGTTATATTATTTGTTAATTTCCTTACATAATTTCGTTATAGCAATTATCAAAATATTTGACAAATCCTGGCAACAAAACTTGCCACATCAATTCTAAGCAATTGTTTCAGAATTCGTTAAAACTGTCGTAGTGTATAATAAGCATTTAATGATAAGCTCCTTGACTTGATAAAGCAAATTAAAATTCAATTTGTGAGTCGAACCGTGAAGCATAACGGATTGTCGACCGGCTTCGTCGCCCCCTTTCTTCCATAATTTTGCGAGTCTCCCGCTCTGAGGAAGCATTTTCGCTATTCTGCAGAGTCAAATGTTAAGCAGCCTAACCTCCGAAAAGCAATTAAACGATTCGCTTTTAACATTGAAACACAACACTTTTAACATTTGTATGTTTTTGTTTTAGGTGGAATGCAAGAAAGCACAGCCTAAAGAAGTCATGCTTCCAGCGAATCTGGCGAAGACGAGAGCCGCCGGTCGCGGCGCGTACGGTGAGTTGCTAGGCGGCGCCGCGGTGGCCGGCGCCAGCGGCATCCGGTACGCTCCCTACCCTCTCCCGGCGCCGGCGCAGCTGCTGGTGGCGGGCGCGGGCGGCTCGGCGCACGCGGCCGCCTACCGTCGTGCGCTAGCCGCGCTGCGCCCGTCCCCGCGGCCCATGCGCCCTTCGCTCGCGCCGCTCGCCATTCCCCCCCTCGCCTACTCCGTGTCCGAGCTCCTGGGCGCACACGCCCTCGACATTCCGGCGCTCTACTCCCCCCTCGCCCACGCAACCCTACCTGCCGCTCTACCCCTCTGATCCGCGATCCTCTTTCAGCAACATCCGCACCACCCGTTTTAATAATCCGCCAAATTATTTCCTCGCCCCATTAGGAATTATTCCTCTTTGCTTAGCATTTTCTTAGCGGATTTTTTTCCTATCCATTCCTAGTTTCTTCTTACATTCCTACAATTTTTTCTCTCCTACCTAAGTGACAAAGTTTATACTCTAAGGAAACTGATAATATCCAAAGTGTCTTATTTTAGTAAATGCCATTAGTAAATCAGTTAGCTAGCAGATTTTCGAAATGTGTACTTACCAGAGTTTAGAAGTCATAGAAAGATTTCAGATATTATATTATACAAATGATATCATCTTGCCAAAAAATGTAGAAAACTGGATCAATTTAATATTTAGGGTGATATAGAGCAATATTTTTCTACCAGGTAGTAGGCGCTTTCTTGTATTTGATTTACATTATAGATTTTTATAAATACTGGGCCTGGTATTTTTCATACTCTTAAGTAGCTTTATATACGAGATATTTAGGAGAGAGCCTATTGGTTCACCATCTTGCCAGCCACGTCCATCCATGATGAACTACTTCTAGCACACAGTCTAGTCACGCCATTCATTGCGGATAATTGGTGAAGTCATTTTCTAAATAATATTTTGATATTCCTATTATTTAGCTTTTTACTATCAATAGCTTTACAGTTTGATGTCGGCTTTCCAAAAATATGTATGAGTGGAAAACAAGAGGTATATTATCTGTGAATGTTATGCGTTTTGTGAGATCACCTAGATGAATAGGAGTATTTGTTATTTACTAACCTATTATGTAATAATGGTAAGATTTTAAAACCTAGTATACGTACTTACATAAAAGCATCTTTATATGTATTTATAGACACCTTATTCTAGACTTGATGATTATTTTAGATTTTCACAACTTATTATTACTTATTTTGTGCTCTATACCAAATTAAGACTAAACATATGTTATTTGTTTTATTTAGTTTTGTAGATCAATATACTTTTCCAACTTCTCTTATAAATTTACTGTTTCCAAAACAGTAACATTATAATAATGCACTGGAATTTGTATAATAAAGGTAGTTCTCGTAAACTAATAGAATTAATTGTATTAACGTTTTAAGTAGTAGGAAATCAGTAGAGTTTAGATTAATAAATATAATTTCCAAAATATTTCAAAAAAGTCTGTTTATTTAACATGTTTAGCCGTAGACTAACAATGTGTAGTATAGAATTAACATGTTAAATAAGCGATTAGAAATCATATTTGATGGCAAAACTAACATCCCCTTTCTCTGACGCCGCTTAGAAACTATACAATCGGTGGCAGAACACAGTGCAATGGATGCTTTGAGAACATTCACTTAACTCTTAATATCCCACTATATAGTTGTTCAGTATTGGTATATGTGTAATGATTAGCAAACTTTTCCGCCAAGCAAAATAGTGTCTCCTGGCACATTTTTGTTAAGTACCTAACTGTCATTATATCAATTTGACACAATTATAAGTGTAATAATTGATCGATTTATGTAAATGTTTTTACATTTCTAGATTTCATGTGGTCATTGGGTGCTCTTCCTGACGGTAAGTTTATATGCACATTTTATTACCAACGTCACTTCATTCTGCTATTCCTGCACCTCTCAGATCATTGCTCATCGGAATGAACACGTCCCTTATGGCTCTCGATAAACTTTTCGACGTCAATTATTAAACTTGTCCTTGTGGGGGTACGAAAATGGATTATAGCAGTAATAATTAAGTCGGCGAGCCAGTTAAAGTGTTAGTCGATGTTAGTACATTTAATCAATGAATTATCGAACATGCCTGTCGCGTAACACGTCCACGAACCGCATGATGGATCGCGGGCCTGACAGATACACTATTTTGATTGGCAATAATATGATAAACGATCCGGTGTAGTAATCATATCGACCGCTGTGGACGGGTCCGGCCATCATTCATTTTACATTATATATTTAATGGACTTTGTTCATATCGGAAATGTGATGAAACCGTAGATTTCTTAGTACATTTTAATGATATTATAAAACCGTTGTAATAGTTGTTTCAGTTTAGTATTAATGTCATGCATTGAAATAGTGTAATAATCATTTCTTTGGTTGATCAACTCTTATATAGATGATAGTGCAATGCAGTATATTAATGACATGCAGTAGGCATTGTTATAGCTGTTTAATAAAACCGTCGTTACTCCACTTATACTGCGCTACATGAAACAATGTTTACAAAATATATTCCACTGGACATTGTCCAAAACGATGTCGTACGATGAAGTATGTACAAGTACACTCACCTATGTTTTCAGTGAGACGGCTCTATTTTAGAATCGGGCCACCAGGACAAGTGCTAGGAACACACCACAAATTTATAACGGTCAAGGAAACACTTTTGACTACGCATTTGTATAATTCAACGGAGATTTTGAAAGAAAGCATGCAATACGATAATTAACCCTTGCTTCTCATGCCGCGATGTTTGTTATAGTTGTTTAATGTGTTTCCTTTGTTGCGCAGGTTTCCCCGCAGCATACGCCGCCTACGCGGCAGGACGTAGCTATTCGGGCTATCCTAGCTTCGGGCTGCCATATCCAGCAGGTAATCCCTTGACGAGCTTGCACCACCAACTGTCCGGCAATCACTACCACCACTTGGCGACACTCCTGCCTTACCACCCGCTCGAACTGAGCGGCGTTTACAATGTACACGCCATGCATCTGTGAACTCGCGCCTGCGACAATGCATTCCACTAACCGCTAACTTTCCGACGGCAACGATTCGCTGCCACTCGCTCCGGCAGAATTCATATATCTCAAGCGTTATGTAACTTGAGATTGTCATCGATATTGCTTCACATGTCGAACTCAAAGGTCCATCTTGTAAACGTTTATACCTAATAGTTTTTTTATTCGAATCGTTGCCGTAGTTTTTTTCATTTATTCATAATAATAACGCATATTAGCACTGATTCTCGTAAACTGTGGTGACAACTTTCTTAACTGCTAAAACAACTAACTTGCCCTAGCGTAAAAGTTTGTGTGAACTCTCACTAACAAGTATACTGACAATTTAACACCCTTAACAATGACTGAGCCATCTAGATAATTCTACAAAGCTGTCAATTACAAAACGTCCATGTCTTGAGAAATGCTGTTTTATTGTTTATCTTGAGCGTTCTGTCTAGAAAATCCGGCCAATCGTGAGCGCCTCCCTCGGTGTTTACCGAAGAGTCGCCCTAACGATTCTCAAATGCTACGCGTTGTGCAAACACTCTAGCGCAAATACCGTGTTTGTCTTCGCTCCACACGCCCCAGCCCGCGCCCCGCCGGCCCGCACTCGCGCCGGTCTAGCATCGCTTCATCGCAAGCCTCTCATTAACAGCAAAAACTTTTAAAGAGATTTAAACAGATTCAAACAAGAGTACTGAAAAAGTGACGTCTTTTTGTGGTGACGTCTATGTAAATCTCGGAAAGGGCCAAAAAGAATTTCCTCTAATTAAACGTAGTCCTCCTGAGGCTGGTGTCGCGCCCCTTGAATGAGACAAGAATGTTAATTTGTGCGTGATTCTTGTAGAACTCTCGATCTTAGATAGTTGCATCGGAAAACGTTCGATTTAGGGCGCGGGTGGGGTTCCTAATAAGTGTCGTGCAGAGCACAGCTGCACAAATACTCTCCTCGTTATTTGTCCACACTCCGTGTTTGAGCCGCCTTCGCTCGCCATAATTGCGCCACTAAGCTTTGACTTTACACTTTTTTTTTCACTCCGAACGCCGCTCAGCATACGGAATCTGAAAATGTGGAGGCAATTGAGAATTCCAACTGAGAGAATCGCGCGTAAACCGTAGCTCAGTTTGTGTTGGATTGCGGTTTGTTTGGAGGACTCGGCCAGTGATCGATGTTATCGCAGCCGAGTCGGTGACCGCGCTTAGGGAAGTTTTTCTTTCCTATTACTAGTAGTACAAATCGTTCCGCGTTAATTACTTTCGAGTGACCGTTTTACGGCACGCGAGACGGACGTTTCTAGCGGCCAGTTCACAAAAATGACACTGATTGTGGGCGTCCGTTCAATTTTAAATGTAACTGAACAATACAGTGGCCCAATAATTACACTGGCATCCGTACGAACCTTTTTATTTTATGGCGTTATCGTAAGCGAGTCAGCTGCTCAATTGGATCGGATAATCCGGAAACAGTTTTTATAGGCTGATGTGAAAATGTGTGGAGTATACTTTTTCTGGTTTATTGGTAATATATGAGTGCAGAAATAAATTGACGATCATTATACTAAGGCTGCATATTTTACTTACCGGACCTTACAACTTACATTATTTTTGGGGAACCGGTTCTTTGCCAGACCAGCAGCCGGTAACCGGGCCGGGCCGCGACCGCAGCGTACTCGTACGTCCGCCGTGTGTCCGCCCACAATTAATGTGCGTCCATTACGGCCATTAGCATTCCTCGTCCGACGCGCCAGCTTATTGGTAACGTCATCTACAGCGATATTTAAGTACATAATAAATTAATTACACCCCAGACATGCATAACGCTACTGAAATAATAACGAGATCGATGGCGTGCCTTCCAGCTTGTTACCATCAATAATATAGTGGAGCGGCATGTTGACATTATGACGGAATTATTTCTATTTTAAACAATCGTATTCGTCATTTATAACAAATTTTTGTTCTACATTTTTACGTTTAAAGCTTTAAGATTACTTCCTTCTTACAAGAAAAGGCAATCGCTCCTATTATATTTTCGTATAATACTCTGAGTTTCCCAGAAAAGATGGGAGCCGCAAGGGCATAGTTTACACATAGTTCGCAACACGGTGGCAAATAACTCGGCGAAAATTATTGTACGCTACTATGAGTAAACGAAACTGCAATGGAGTGGTCATCCGGTTTGCATTTACATTTGAAAATATCAGGAGTATGGAATTCTAAAGTAAATTCATTTTAATGTAAACTTTTTTGTGGAAAATAAATGTTCTTACATTTTCTACCGATACACCGTATCGAGGCTCTATAATCCTAGTTATTATGTAGCGTTCCTAGTCACATTATAATACTCGTAGATAATTACACTTAAGCCTCGTATCTCAAATCATTTCTCTATTATAATATTACGATAGTTAATACTACTTATAGCAATAGGCACTGTACTTAATATAGTGTCAGTATGGTCAAAATATTCTTGAATGTAGCATGATAGTGCGTAGTTTGGATTTTAATAGATAGTAGGAATGACTGATGATAATACTGCAAAATTATAGATGGTTTTGACTTTTAGAATTCAAGGGTGATAATCAAGTGACTTCAGTTTACCATGGTAGGGTCCCGAGTCCCAGTGCATGCATACAGAATGTCGGCATACGCTGGAGTCGCATTTTTGTACAATAAAATGAATAAAAATTCATTTGTCAATGTCCACGTCGTTTCGCATATTACCCATGATGATATTACAAGACGCGATCAGTGTACGAAAAATTATAGATGGTCTGTAATTTGTATGTTTAATCATAAGTCATGTTACAGTCGTCTTATGTTTATTATTTATAATTAGTTAAATTACTTATCACGCCAATATGAAATTTTACGCCACTTACGCTTCATTAGAAATTCTTGATAAATGAATGCAGTATTATTGCCAGTCTGAATATAGGACTTTCATAATCTAAGAGTTTTCAATTAGAGGAATAAAATAATATCACCTAGATAGATAAGAAAATTGTAGAGGGTTACTTCATAGCTATTAATTTGGGATTACTAAGTTTAGAGGATGAGTACAAGAAATATTAGCGGTTCCGTTGCGTAGCCTCGTAGCTTAGCTTAGCTTAGCCCTCTTTATTTCCATACAATCGTATATAAATAAAGAAATTATCGAGCTTGATAATATAATTTATTTTTATCTTATTCAGTATTCGCTATAATAAATTAAAAATAATTACATTATTTCGTTTAAAAGTTATTTCTCTAATACAATTATATTTACACGGCTTATAAATATTAAACTAATTGATATTGATATTTATTGTTATTGTTGTATGATATTTTGAATGCTACTATTTTATGCTATCTTCTTCGTGTTGTTGTTATAAAAATGGTTCACTGTATTCATGTAACCGTGCAACGAATTATGAGAGCGAAGTTGGCCGCTCTCTATCGATCAATTAAAGAGACTGTCGGTGTTTCGTGGCAAGTAACCATCGCTTACCTCGCAATTAATTTTTGTCAAAATTTAAGGTGTGATATCCAAATTATTATGACATAACTATAAGTTAACGTTCAATCATCAAATCGTTACCGAAGTGTACGACCGTCCTTATCGCCATCCTCTAAACTAGTCATTAATATGATAAGGTATTATAAAGTTAATGAATTAGTACGTAATTTACGAATAATGGAATATTTACATTTACGGATGCTGTCAACATGCATCATTCCGTATACATTATGCTTGAAGGCATCATTGAATACTAACCATAGTTTCTCATGTCAAACCGTACTCGGGGCAGCCGGGCTACTCCTACTCCATACTTAGTTCCCAATGCGTGTTTAGATGTACTAATGCGAAATGAAACATTAGTGAATAACCATATGCTTGTGATAGTTTGATTAAAGCAATAAGTGTTAGACGAGACCCCTTACCCGCATCGTGGCAGTGCGTGATATAGATAGCTCGTATCCAAAAACCCACTAAAGCCAAGTCAATCGTTCCGTGTCTGTGCGTGCAAACAATTTTAAATACCCCGAAAACAGTAAACAGGAAACTATCAATTCTAAGTTTCCCCATAAAGATTCGATGAGTGGAGCCCGGGCGATATTCTCCGCTTTTTACACTGCTCTTACGCGAAATGATATATTATTATATTGGCAACTTTTATTTTTTCTTGTGTTCATTTTTGAAAAAAAAGTTCAGATACATTTCTTTTTTATGAATTATTTGCACACGTCTTAGTTGGGCTTGGGTAGCGTGGCCGGCTTTGTAGTGTTTTTGTTTATTTTGTTGCCGCAGGTGTAGTAGGAGTTATCCCGGCGGAAAGTCGACTCTTGGTCGGCGCCGAGTACGTTAGCCCCGCCGTGCTCGGGCAGAGTTCATAGTGGCCGCGCCCGCGCAGCCGGCACAGCTCCCGGGACGCCCTCACCGCGATACCGCGTGCCTCTTACCACCGCCATCCATTAACGGCTCCCGGATACATTTAAACAACTCAAATAAACCTTTTCTCGAACGAATATCTCTTTGGTATTTTGCCCTCCATTTCCTCTCTCGCCCCGCGGCCAGGAATGCAATGTCGCAAAAATCTTAAGGTTTAAAAATAACTAGAACGCACGGATTCGCAGATGTGTGTCGATGATCGCCCGACTAGGTTTGCCCATATAGCCCGTTACAAGGTTACTCCGAAGTTAATCAGGAAATTGCGGGCTCCCTCAGGAAGTCACACCATTTATATAACTAGATTAGGTAAATAACTAATCGCGTCGTTAACGACGTACAAAATTATTAACATTGTAATGTAAAACATGTGTCGAATCCATAGGTAATGTATTAAGTCTACTTTATAGTAATAAGTCAATAATAATGTTCTTATCGTTGTTCCGACATATCGTCTTATATCATTAATGTAAGTTTGTCATATTGTGAAGTTGCTATATTTTAAAATAAAGGAAATCGCCGTTGTATAAGCAAAACGTTTTATCGTTTATTATCCAATTGATCGTTTTGTAATGGAGGTTGATCGCGGCCTCGCTTATTTACCGTTCGTTCGCATATCGATTGTAACCAAAATAACTAGAAGAGATAGTGTGTTAGCGAGGAGTTGGCTAGCGTGCGGTGGAGTTTGATTGCTCCTTACATGACTACATGGGGGAGCGCCGCGGTCGTGATTTCGATGTGTTTAACGGTGGCTTTCATTTTCTGACTCATCCAATGCGGCACGGCAGCGTGGTGCGGGCGCCGCGCCGCAGCGCCGCCGGCGGGTAAGCGCCAGCACACACTAGCGCGCCGAGTTGCGCGTCCACGCCGCCGCCGCCTCGCGAGCCTAGTCCGCATTCCATGCATTCAAACCACTCAGCAACAGAATAAAAATAAATAAATCAGGGGACAATCTTTACACAAATCTATCTAGTCCCAAAATAAGCTCTAAAGGCTTTTGTTAAAATTTGTGTTGTATTGTGTTAGAATGCTCTCCGCATTCATACTTGACAACCTCACACCAAAGAACTAAGCATTTCGATACTCCTACTTAAATTGACGTTATTCATTTAAAACGTCCCTCATAAAAAAAACGCACAGACTGCTTTTAAATAAAAAATATAAGAAACATTTGTGTTGTGCAACTGGATACACCTAAAAATCAGCTCTGTGGCTTTATTTAAGTCACAGCATATGGCTGAGCTCCATCCATTCCGTCCATTTAGCAGTTAAACTATACAGTTAAAGAATTTGTTTAATTTAAAATTTGTGTACTTGCTAAATAAACGTTCTTCTTTCTTTCTTTCAAACAACGGATAAAATTTCTAATTCACAAGAAAAAATTAAGAACACGATGCTTCAGCAAAATGAATGCCTTGTAACAAAATCCTAAAGGGTCACACAGCCGTCGGGTTGAATCCAAATAATTAGCTAGCGAGGCGGCGAGTGGCCGCGTGTCGCGAACTGTGCCAACTCCATTTGTAATTTAAGATATTTGACCGTTAATTGTGTTAGTAAGTGTAACGTTTAGTGCTTGTTGCTTGGTCGAAGCGAGTGCGGGCACGACTTGTGTCACACTACTGCCACTAATTCTCGACAAGTTCTCTTAGTCTTATTTACTTCTAGACATAGATGACGATCATAGCAACCGACGACCATTAAATCGCCGGCTAGATTTATGAGTGCTGTTTGGATGGGTCAGATTTTTTTTGTCTTATTTTATTGTTTTATATGAGTATTTTCCTTAATGGATGTCTTTAGATTTTGACCTACAATTCGCTATAGCGAGCTCCTTCTTCTATAAATTTTTATCGTAGTATTTCACCGACTAAAAGTGTGTCCGAGGGACCATAATAGTCACCATTAGCATACTAATCTCTTCTAGTTAGAATTCAGTTGAGCACACAACCCAGTGCAACCGCGATGTTTGCGTAGTAAGTCCTTTCTCCCCTGCATGTTTGGGCCGCTAGTCATCACTAGTCACCAGGCTCCTGATACGCCGCCTCTGAGCCCTGCGTCGTACTGAACATAACAACGCACTCCACACTGCTGTCCCTTTAATAAAGAGAACATTATTGCCATTTCATATCCCCACAGGGGATAGGGGATTTACAAACCAAACGCTTATGACACACGAAGTCACGTACTAAGAGTGTAAGCATAAACAAAAGAGTTAGTGACGAGCAAAACAAGACAAACAGCAGTTTGGTGAATGGAGTGCGGCGACGCCGACGACTATAGGGCGAGTAATTTTCTATTTGAACATTATGAAGTTTGATCAGTACGGTACTTATACCGCTTTGAAAACATAGAATAGAGTTGGTTGTTTCGTTGGAAACGTTGTTGAATTTTATAGGTGAAAATCAAAGTGTGGTAGAATTTAAATAGTTAACAAATTTAACGCTGAATTAGTAAACAGTAGACAAATACAATAGAGTTTTAGTAATAGACTAAGAATTAGAAAGTTTAAACGACTAAGAGTAAACGAAATTCCGTAGATTTGTTATCGTCGTTAACGAATTTCAATTTATTATTTTGATTCAATGTAATTTAGCGAAGCTTCCAAACTAGTGTTGGTTCCAAAGGTCAATTAGGTACACTTAATGCTATAAGGATGTCAGAATTCGCTTTTATCAGTAATCTATACATTAGGTAGCTGTTCTTTGTAACTGACTAGATAGAAAATGTTACAAGTCTATTGTAATTGGTGGTGCAAACTCTTTATAGCGTGTTGAATTTATCGTTTAGTTTTAAGACAATAATATAGAATTAGACTAATGTAATTAAAACAATGTTGTGCCTTACGTTATTTGTAAAAAAAATGTCATACAAAGTTTATTAATTGCAACTAGAATAGTCTAATTTGTTTTTATAAAACTAGTTTAGACTACAGTCTCTGTTACTTTACAACAGTAGTTTACATTTTTGTAGTAGTTATTTCAAATTCGTCGCAAGTAAAGTTCAAATAATCATATTAATAGTAGAAATGTTTTATTAACTTAAAGTCAGTAATCATGTAGTATAACTTTTTCTAATTTGAAACGTGTTTTAAAAGGAATTTTATCTCTTTAAATGTTTGTCTGTATTTTGTCATTTTGCTTTTATGAAGTCGCTTTACATGTACTGATTAACATTCGGATCCATGACTGAACCACGTGGGTAGACGCCGTCCGCTCGACCGCGACAATGTCCACAGCTTATCGAATCAGTCGAGCCGCACTAAAATATAAACGGGGGGGAGATTTAAAGAAAGGACGCGTGCTTCTTTGAATTACAAATCCGGGCGCGCGTGCGCACTGGCCGCCGCTAGCCAGCATAGGAATTCGATTAATTTGCAATTGAGATAAGTTCCAGCGGCTAAACCGAAAACCCGCAAAGCGTATCATCTCCGCGGTTATTGATGGCACCTATTAAATACACGTTTACGGGGAGACGTGTGCGGTCCCGTAACTGCTCAAATAAAACATTTCAATCGGTGGATTGCGAAAAGTGTCGGAGTTGTATGTGCGGTGCGAATACATTATCGGCGATGGCGCCTCGCTATGATTGCCGCGAGCTGTTGCCCGGGGCAACGAAGTTGAACCTCTGCATTGTTGCTAACAGACTTTTGTTTTATTAATGTATTCAAACATAAACTTATAATATATTGTTATAGTAATGAATACATTCTAAACGTATTTAAATGCATCCTTAAATAATTTCTGGAATAATATACAAAATTTAAAAAGAAACTCAAGGGTTGTTTCTATTTTTAGGGTTCCGTACCTCAAAAGGAAAAAAGGAACCCTTATAGGATCACTCGTGTGTCTGTCTGTCTGTCTGTCTGTCTGTCTGTCCGTCTGTCACAGCCAATTTGCTCCGAAACTACTGGACCGATTGAGTTGAAATTTGGTATTCATATGTAAGTTGGTGACCGCAACACGGACGCGTGACGTAAATATATGAATTTTAAACATAGGGGCCACTTTTTGGGGGTAAACTAGAAAATTAAAAAAAAAGTTATGCCACCTATATCGCGAGACATATCAAATGAAAGGGCTTATTATGAGGATCTTAAATATATTTAATTTTTAATTTTAAGTAAAATAGTTTAGAAGTTATTCAGGAAAATAGGCGAAAAATGACCATTCCCCCCCCCCCCCTTATTTCCGAAACTACTGGGGCTAAAATTTTGAAAAAAATATAGGAAATAGATCTTTGCCTATAAATTACAGAAAAACCTATAAGAAGTCTATTGTATTTAAAGTAACGTAGTAAATTTCAGATAATCATGTAAGGAACGGAACCCTCTCCACGCGAGTTTAACTCGCACTTGTCCGGTTTTTATAACAAATAATCAACATGGCCCCCTTGTACTGTGTTTTGCTTTAATTTAGACCTCCTTTAAATAAGGACCATAAAATTGATCTTGATCACGTACGGTGGTTTAAGCACTAGTCTCTGGGTTGATCGATACATAATAAATGAAGAAGTAGCATCATAATTAGGTATCATCTATCTATCGAGAAAAATTACATAAACCAAACATTACGAAATAAGTAGCATGGAATACTTGCAAGTAATAATCAGTTTTAGATTTAGAATGTTTTATTAGCATAGATGATAATGTAAAAATAACTAGAAATTAATATCATTCTTCAAATGAAAATCGACGTCAAATCTGAAACGCTTTTCAAATGAAAAAATTGGATGAGATAACTGTAATGTGAATGAAGTAGTTCAATTTTCATAGAATCTAGAACTTTTCTTAATTTTAAGCAGGTCATAAGCTTGTTTTTCTCGATTACCTCTGAAATGAGCAATACAAGTGCCGTTGTATAGTACCCGGTAGCTGTTGTCCCGAGCTGACCTTAAACGCGAAGTTTAACTTTCACACACCAATTAACTAAAAAACCCCGTAATACATCAAATATTTTCATGTTAAACTTTTATATTACGTAGAAGATATAAAAAGCTGGCACTTGTAAGTAATATAGTAGCTTCAAGGGCGGGTGTTACGCCAGTACGCCCCGTGAATATTCCCGTTCGGCCGTCATCCCACTTCTGAAGAAGAATTATTAAGTTTCCGCCGAACTTCGCAATTATGAAAGTTCGAATAGCTCTCGCAGGACGGCTCCTGAATTTATAGATGTATGCCCTCACCTGCAAGGTGGAACGTACGGAATATTAGCACATCACTCACGTTATTAACTGCCCCAAGTATCCTAACTTGAGACGGGCTACATGTTCATTACTAAGTTACCGTTTGACAGATCACGAAATCTTCAATGAGTGATATCTTAGATAGAGTATTATACAATTACATCTACTGTATAGAGATAACTGATTTAAGTAAATTCACTTGTCCGAAAATCTGATTAACCAATAGAGTCGCATATACTCAATGCACCGCGCATAACTCGCGTTGCATCCTGTTACAACTCGAAGCGTATCCAACGCAATTTTATCGTAATTCCCACACAAGTTTCCAGTTGGAAGTTAACGTCGGACGCAGATATGACCGACGTTAGAACTAACAACAGAGTTGCTTCTTCGTGCTTGTAAACTGAATCGTAAATTATTTGAGGTCGGCGGCAACTCCGCCTGCCGCTGACTTTGATCGCTCCGACCCATGGGGTATGATTGCGACCGATATATAACGGTTTATGACACATCACTGCCATTTTTGCGTCCGGATTATTCAGGCTGGACGTTTATATAGCTGTAAAAATGTAACTAGTGTCCGGAATCCGCGGCTAAAATATAAATGATGTCATAAAGTTTTGCATGTGTTTGAGTGTAGGTATTGAATATGTGTGTAAAGTAAGATTTAAACAGACGTGCTTAGGAATGTAGGATTGATTTTAATTAACTTTTTAACCCTTAACCTTTAACTTCGTTGCGCTGCTTATTCACAAATGTTTCCTGAAAAACATTGACATTAAGCAATGCTACTTAAGTGGAGAGCTTATTTCCTATTATAATGGGAAAATAAAAAACGTTGACGGATCGACGCACTAACGATCGTAGGACGTGTCTAAACTAACACTCCACTTCATATTTGGTACACGGCAACCCTAAAATAAATAGCCTCTCGCAACGCAAAGTAATGTTATTAAAACGTGTCAGCATTTTAGTACGGGCGGGGCGAGGAGCGAGCGAGAGCGAGAACGGGCACGCCACGGGTGCGAGCGGGACGCTCGCGAGCCGCTCGGCCCGCGACGCCATCTATCATTCATCCTCCATTACTTATATTGTACTTTTTTCGCAAAGTCACTCGCAGGCCGGTAATCACCTGGTGCGACCGCGGACCTCCATTTTTCACACGAAATGATAACTCGCGCATCTGACAAAAATAAAATTTGTCGTACAAACTGATAGGGCTAATGGTGATACTATGAGCAAGCAAAAAGAGAGACACGAATATTAAACGGCTACTTAATAAGTGAGATTTGCCGTCAAAATAACTTTGAAACTCGCAGCTGCTGTGTAATAATAACATGAAGTATACATTTCACATTACAATTCCCTTCTACATTCCAAATGACGTTAAATCGTTTTCATTTCTTAATTTACCAACCGGGTATGTTGTTATTCTCGGAAGGATCTGGCAAAATAAATCACAAGTGCGCAGACATATTGCGTCCGCAGGCCGCCGCGCACTCGCCGTGCGCCCGCAAGTCCGGCCTCCACCGCGCCGTATCCGCGCGCGGAGTGCGTGAGCCGCGCGGCAAGACGCCGCCGCGACGTGCGCCGTATGCTAATGCCTTCCCTATTCAATTATAAGCAGACCGCCGCGTGCCAGCGAGAACTCACGTCGGATAATTTACTGGATAGTTTGTAGAAGTTTTTTCGCCCTCTGTGATTTATACCCGCGAAACTCGGAGCACTCTTTTTCATTTGAATGCACGTGACATACGTGATATTTTTTGTTCCGACATAATCTAAGCCTGGGGAGACTTCGTTGTCCTCATTCGTCAGCACGGCATCTGTCTCCAACGGCTAAATTATTCATGCATTTACGCGCTCCAACTTTATCCGCGCTGGAGAACTTTAATATTGAGTTGGGATTACATCGATAGTCACTTTACCGTTCAATATGCTAAATTCGGAAAAGATGAGGTGTTGCAAGCCGGGTGGCGACTTTTTGAAATTCAAAAATGCGATGGTTCAGTCATGGATGTGTGTGTGACTAACGAGAGTGCGCGTCACTCGTACGTGGAGCGAATGCGAACCGTGTGTATGTTTGCAGTTGACCTGACCAACGGCCAACTGACACCGAACAACAACACACCGCTGCTCGCGCAGGCGCTCTCAGGTGAGCCGCCGCTCCTGCCGAGGCCCCAGCCCCACACACTAACACTCTCTCTCGCACCACTTCTCAGTTTTGCGTTTAACGTCTACATTCACATGTTATCAACCATCTCGCCAATTTTCGTGAGGTCCAGATAGATATTTCTTTTGACACATGATCCCAAAACCTTGGACATCGCCAGGACTTCAGGACGCCTCACACAGATATAAAAGTACTGTCCTGCCGTTGAAACTGAAAGGCAACCCCGCGTCAAGCGGTAATCGAAATAAAATTACATCAAAACGCATGCCTAATATCTTTGTCGCTTTCGAGCTGAATGTTACAATGTATGTCTTTGTTCATTTTAATATTGTTTTACTCTTTGAGCATTACAATTCCGTTTTCTCTTCGGCATTAGATGTTCTTTATACGCTAGTTACCTACTTACGTCGAACTTTATTTGGTCCAACAATTAAACACAATACACCAGAGCGGAATTAAGTGTAACAACTGTTTAATTTCTTTTTGTTTTTGTTCCATGTGCTATATTGCTTTTTAACCGACTTCATTCTTGTATTACTCTTATGTATGGTATTTTATTCTTGTATGGTGGTACTAAAACGAGTTGTCACTATAGGAAAACCGTGTAAAAATATGTCATATTTATTTACACACACTAAAACCATACTTATTCTTTTAATTTATATTTTATGACTTTATCAACAATTGTTACGCAACTGTTGGCGTGGCTCTGCTTAACCAAGCCACGTCAAGCTGTTGCGCCCTAAGCTTAATGGTGGTCAGTGCAATTGCCGTTCATTATCCATTACCCATACCATTCTCAAATAGACACGTTTATATCTTTTATTCAAATATATATTCCAATTACCCCCTAATGTCAGATATATTAAATATAAATTGTATCTGCGCCTGCACGTATGAAATGTCAAGATATATTAAATATAAACTTCTGCCAGATCAGCCTGTTTTCATCAATTGGGGCCAATTTTTATTAATTTAAGTAATCTGGTTGAGGGCCGAGGCTGCTAATTTTGTGTCACTATATAATGCCTATATTTCAACAGCAGTGGGATCGAGCTTATTATACTGAATCTTCATTTAATAATACTGACAATTTCCATACTCCAAAGACCTAAAAAGTAGATGCCATTCAAATACGGTCATAATAGTAATATCATATTATATTTAATGACGTTTTATGAAGTGTAGAAGTATTGTTAACTTAACACATTTATGAGGATTGATTTAGGACTGTATTGAATGGAGTTTATTGCTCAGTAAATCCCTTTCTAATTGATCCTGTTAGAAAGGGGCACAATGAGTGAATGTGCTCCTTTCGCAATTCTCGCGTCGACAAACAAAATCGGATTGAGAGTTAACAAAAATTATTTATACCACCTTACCTAATTCTTGAAGATGACTTCATCTCTATTGACACGAGAGTTAGGGGATCTTGTACCAAAGTGAACTGCAACTTACGCCGTTTAACTACGTCTCCAGTGATGAACAACTACCAAGCAGCGGCGGCCGGATTCGGGCCACCGGCGTCGCCGCACGGCGCAGGCGGCCGCGCCGGCTTCCCGGCCGCCAGCTCGCCGGGCCCGGCGCTCGACGTCTACGGGTCGGCTGCGGACAGCGTCGGCTACGTCCAGGCCGCCAGCCCCCAGCCCTCAGGGTTCCCCGCGATCGCAGTCAGCCGCGCGCCCCTCAATTACACCCCGGTGAGTGTCTTCTCTATGCTCGCTTGAGCTTTAGGTAATGGTCATTAAGTGTTTTAACAATAGTTGGAAGACGATCAAGGAATTATGTTTCTGGGAAAGAATCGCGGCTAATGTATGAGGTGACGATTAGAATTGCCTACAGATTATCTAATAAAGAAAAATGAATGTTTATTTACTTGTTTGTTCGTCCATCCCATTACGATGAAACTTTGATGAGTTGTTATGGACACGTCCGGGTAAGTATGTATGTGACTGAAAAAAAATAACGAGCATTGCACCACGGCGGGCACAGCCTTGTTATACCTATATAAGTGAATACATATAATTAAACTTGTTCTCAATTGATTAATGTTTAAACTTAGTTATTAACTTTTTTAAATTTATTACGTCAAATTTAAAAATGCCTCTTCCAATACGAATTAAACGGCGCAGCAATTCCTAAAATTGTCCTCGCTCGGTAAGTTTCAACTGTCACGGAATTCAAATTAATGTTTGTTCTGTTTTGTTTTTCTTCGAGCCTTTTGATTCGCGGCTTGAGATGCTAAAATTATTTCTACATTTTCCCTATAACCGCAATAATTTACATATCTCAAGATTTGCCTGGAGCGTTTTAAATTTCAAGGTCTAGCGGAGTGAATAAAAACTTGGCTAGCAGTGAGAGCCGACGGGCCCTCGCAGCGGCGGGAGGCCGTGCACAGCACCGCAGACGCAATTAGCAGCCGACGGCACTCTAAAATTTTAGCGAGACGGTCCAATCTCATTATGGAACCGATCTTCCTTGTCGCTCTTAAAGCATAATCACCATAAGTTAGCGAGCGAGTGAAGCGTGAGAGATGCGATTATAAAGTGTTCCGAAATATGAGCGGGACGGGCGGGGCGGCAATCTACGAGGTGCAGTGCCGCGGGTAATGGCTTTTTAAAACTGCGACCACGCTCCATAACTGCTTCTCTGAGACGCCATCAGTCTTCATTGCTTGTCGGCGCCCGCCAGCGCCGCCGCCGGCGAGATCTTAACTCCTCACGTCGCCGTATCTCGGGCACATTTTTCAGACTCTGAAGCTCTCTTAATTTACCGGATATTTAAAAGCCGAAAACGGCCTCGGCCGGGCTGGTCTAGATGAGCGACGGCCGCAGTGACGCGAGCGGCCCGAAGCGCGGTGGCTAATGTTTGTGAGGCTTAATTCGAGTCGGTGGTCGGTGGCGTTATAAGCTACCCTTCTGATGCAGCCGCGTCATATATCAAATAGGATATTAACTCAATCGTCCGTAATCGCCGGGGCAAAACAAATATGTCGCTAATGAGAGAATGAACGGTCCAGGCGTCGGGCGGGCCGACCGGCGCATGTGGTTCCCGGGTGTAAAACGGTCTTATTAGGTAACGGGAGTGCCCCCGGGCAATAACAGTAAATCAAGGAGAACAAGCGGTGTAATTACCGCTGGCGAGCGGTCGCGCGCCGCTCTAACTCATCCGCTCACTGTTTTTATTTTGTTGGCCACCAAGCCTCTACCGCTCTATCGGCTGCGAACACCAAACTTACTACCTTTAAATCTGTCCCCCGAGAGGATAATGTTCGACTGAACGCTTTATACTTCCATTCAATTATGGTTTGCAATTTGGCTTTACTTTTATTTTAAACGACCTGAAGCGTTACAAATAGGACGTTCTACTAGGTTTTGAATATTTTTACCTACTTGATTATAAGATTTATGGTGAAAGTGTAAACGTATACTTATGAGTTTCATTTTCTTTCTCATTTCAGGGACCCCTGATTCCTGCGGCTTTTACCAACGGATATCATTGAAAGTGTCGTAGCACAAATATTATACGTGAGTATTTGGTTAATGAATTTGAGTAGTGAATTTGTCAGTAGGAAGATATAATTATTTTAATTAATGTTTCTTGATTTTGATAAATTGAATAACTTAACACGTCTCAATTCAGTGTTAAAACTATTAATTACTTATAGGTTAGTTACAGAAAACTTTCTAAAAAATCCGGTGTTATGTGCTCAGCAGTCCCTTTATCATATTCTGTGTAAAATTATGTTATTGTACTTGCTGAAGTACGATTAGATAATTTAATTGATCTATTTAACGGCCTTCTTATTTTGACGGTTTACGCATTAACGTCGGTGAGCGTCAAAAATGAATATTGCCAAAGTGGCCCAGCAATTACTTGGAGAGTACTCACGCCAGCCATACACGGGCAGCTTGAAGCAGTCATGACCGAACATTTCAAACTGCGACTGCATTAGCGGACTACAATATTCTCGTCATTGACATACACAAGACCGCTTAAGCAGTCGCGACCGGTCCGGGCGGTCAGCAGTATCCCGAAATTCTGCCGTGCGGTCAAGCTGTTTCAAGATGCACGGACTGCTCTTGACTTCTCGAGCCGTCTACTGCTCAAGCGCTGATATTCTCCTGCGCCAGTCCATTGAATAGTCAATTGCTCCAGCGGTTGAAAACGACTGCTCGAGCAGTTCACAATGACCTCTTGAGTGGTCTGTGTATGTTGTTGAACAATAATTAACTGATCAAGCTGCCCATGTATGGCCAGCCTGAGAAAGGTTAGATCATTATAATCTAATATGCGTGTTGTACAGGTGGCGAGCGGTGTGGCGTCGCGTAACGTCCTGCGGCCGCCGCCGCCGACACGCTCTCCTCGCCCCGCGCCGCCCCCTGCGGCGGCCTGCGCCCACGACGGTCGCTTCGACCCGTCACTCCCCTCCCCTCCCTCTACCCTCCACCCTACACCCAACCCACCCGCACTCGAGGAGACCCTGTCTATTGTAAATAATAATAATCTACTTTTTATCGTGTGAACGAGAGATAGTCTATTACTTAAACAGGTATTTTTTCAAACTTTTCTCGCTTTCAACTGTACCGTAGATGTGTTGTCAGAATAAAGGATTAAACTACAAAAAAATACATTTCGTAATTATATAAACATGCATCTAGACAGTTAAATCGCAGGGAGGTATATCTTCACTATTTTATTGTTCATAGTTAAATAACAGTTTAAGGTGTAACATTAATGTCCCTCCGCGCGCGGGACTCGCCAGCTGTCGGCGTCCCGGCGACGCGGACAGCTCGTATGCCGTGTGGGTCGAGCGCAGCGCGCCGAGGCCCCGGTGCAGACAATAACCGCGCCCGCCCTTCGCGCGATGCCCGCGCCCGCCCGCGCCTCACGCTCGTCCACCAACACATATTTTATTCTATTTTTAATATTAATGTCAAATATTAACATAATTATTATACTACTATATATTATGCATATTTTACCTATGAATGTAATTATTTTTCGCCTAATTCGAATTGTATAAAATCACCTCTTTGAACGGCTGTTCTGTTTCAGTAGTGAACAACAGTTTCTCGATTACTTCTGTATAAGACTATGTTAGTTACGATAAAATACTACGTATACATACTTTCTAATATTTATGTATTATGATATTAAATTTTATCCTAAGGATAATAATGATCATAGATGGTTCATAAGGACGTTTGGAAAGCTAAGTCGGAACATTTCACAATATCTCTCATCGCGTTAAGATAATAATTCGTTTCTATCTTGTACCTTTAAAAGTAGGTATTGTAATTATAATAAATAACAATTTTGTGCATTACGTAATAAATATTTCATTGTTTCTTACCGTTATGTAAGACCACTGTTAACGACTACGAGGCGCCGCTTAGGGCGGCGTCGCACCGTACTTAGTTGTATTTAAAATTTTAATCAAAATATAAATAAACTATAAATTTTCGTACAGATAATAAAATCACGCGACACAGGCATTTCAATAAAATAAAGACAGGGATATCACAAGAAATGACACAGCTATAGGCGCAGGTTCGAGGTAATATATTAAATATGAAGTCAATTCATTAATCGTATTCGTTAGGTACTGAAGACATTTTTCTCGGCCACTATTATCTAGTTTGCTGCAAAGAGAACCACACGCAGCGCAGGCGCAGCCGGCGTAACTCGCATGCTACGTCGTAGCAGTGCTACGTGGCTACACGCGGCCACGAAGTCGCCGGCACACCGCGTGCGCCGCCTGCTCGCTAACACACATGTACTTGGTTGCATTCATTCGTTCGTTATTAACTATTAATTACCATTATTACACATTATCTACATCAATTAAACATTAATATTATAAATCTAGGTATTAAATTTTAGGTATTAATAATAAACAATCTTTTAAATGCTATTATTATATAAATACGTTATAAATATAAATGTTTCCTGTTACAAAAAATATTGAAAATCATACGAAATAAATCAATATTCTTTTTAAAGGTGATTTATTACTTATGAGTATGTAGTTAATTGAATAATGGAGTGTTAGACGGAGTGCACTCGTCGCCGGGCGGTGCGCTCGCTTTGCGTTTTTTCGTTCGTGCCGAGAGTTCGTTCGCTGACGTCACGCGGTGCCGCGCCGCGCGCAATGCACTAGACGCGTAACCCGCGCGCCGAGCCATGCGCGAGCCAAACACACCGCACCGCAGGAGACGTGACCGCGATTATGTTGTTAAAACGTTAGCTAGGAAATTGATAATGAAATCGAAAGGTGTGAGTCTGTAGGACGGTCGGAAAATCGATATCATACCTAACAAATTAACGTAATTATTTGTTTTATATTTACGGTGTTATAGGTAATTAAGACATTTTTTCTTAGGATATTTAATTATTACGATGAGATGTTATAATTGTTAGGCCCGGGCCGGCGGCGGCGGTGCGGCGCCCCGCCCCCCTCCGCCGTCGGTCGACTTATTCTCACTCTCACATCCTCACTCTAATTATATTTTCTTACCGACCTTTTTAATGTAGGAGAAGCGCACACGGCCGCTTGTCCCCGTGCGAGTACGAGTACAAACAAACATTATAGTGAGAGACGTTCGTGTCGCGCGTTCGTGAGAAGCCATCGGTTCGCCGCGATGCATCGAGACGATCATATTACTGTTGTATATACATAGTTAGCCGCATGTGTAAAAAGACGTTAGCCAAGAACATCTGATCGAAATTAGACTCATTCGAGCTGCAATCAGGATTAGCTTGACGAAGGTAATTAGTTTCATTGTTGTTAAAATGGTTTGTTGATACAGTTTGTGAGGTTGTTTGTTTAGTCACCCTAGTATGCCCCGGCCGGCGGCGCGCGGTGGCCGAGCGGTTGGCGTGCGGTCGTCGCGCGGACATCATCGCGCGGCTGACACGCGGGTCCGCCGCGGGGCCACTGCCGCCGCTACGCCGCACTTTCTCGCTTCTTCGTATATGCGTTAGTTGATTTACTTCAGTCATCATTTTAGAAATGTGATCTTTATCAAGAAAAAGACTACGTAATAATAAGCGAGATCTCAAATTTATTTTAAAATGTTCGTTATGTGATCCTAATATTGCGACTTATATATAAAATTGAAAAGATAATTTATTATATTTTATATAAAACATTCTACGTTATTTTACACTCGCCCTACTTTATATTGTTATTAAAGATAATAATTAATTTTAATCTAATAACGTGACAGACTGGTAAAGTTCGTAGAGTCGCCGTGGCGGCCTTAGATCAAGTAGCTTTGCATATTCGGCGATGGCCAACTTAATGTTTCAAGGACCAAAGGTATACTTATTCGCGTAGAACCGGACGCGCATTGGCTCCGCACGAACCGACCCCAGCCGATCGGTTGTTTCATTGCAACATCAGAGCGTGTCTACATGGGTATAGAATATTTAATGAGAAGTCACTTTATCGGCGGGCGCGGCGGGCGCCTGCCGTCCGCCAGCCGCCCGACGCCCGCGGCACGGCCGTCCGTCGGCCGGCCGGCGGCGCCGCTCGCCCGCTCCGCTCGCGCCTACCCCGCCCCTTCAACCGGCACCCCGCCCCGCGCAACGCCGCCCGCTTGGTTTCGTTCTCGCGGTTACTTCTCGATTGCGTGCTTCGCGTGCTGACTGATTTTCTATAGCAATAAAAATCAATTACCTAAGATTTTACATTAAAATAAATTTGGATTATATACGTTCGAATTTGGTGTCATGTACATTTAAAATATTAGAGAAAGAAGGATAACGATAGGCGAATGGGCCGTGACTGTCCGTCGCGGCGTCGACGCAATATTTTCGTCATTTCTTCGTGTATTATATGTTACATGAATCTGTATACAATATGGATATAAATCATAATGAGGAATAAATAAAATTAGTTTTTACGTCATCTCTTTATTAAAATAATGATATCAAACATTTTGTAAAAAGCGGTGGGTATGTCCGCCGCCCCGACTCCGTGCACCACTGCACTGTAACTTATGGGAATATTACATTATATAACGTACATAATACTATGAGATATATAATCATACAGCCTCTCGGGGCGCGCGTGTATGGCGATGTATGTATACACATTGTGCAATGTACATATACCTATTATGATACAATGATTTAAGACAAGGTTCACATCGTGCCGTGTGTATGTGGTAATAAATATAATATGGACATTGTTCAAACAATAATGAGTTGTTTCATTTTAACCCTTAACCGTCACCTGCTACGATGCATCGTCACCACGTCGTCGTCGTCGTCACGAGGCATATGTTGAAGTTGCAATGCATTGAATAATATTTCTTGTCCACAAGAAAAACGCAACTACCTTATGTAGATCATGCAAATATAAATAAGAGTTAAAGCTCAGAAAATATAAATAAAAATTATATAAATACTGAAATTTTAAATACACAACTACATACTTGACCATTGTACATAGTGGATAAAAAGTATATAACGCAATCGTGATTTTAAAATCAGTCCTTAATAATTATTTAAATTGGGCACTAATGTATCTATATAATGTATACTCGTAGATGACAAATCAAGTTTTCATGTGATTTTGTTAAAATTATAATAATAATAATAACAATAATCCAAACTGGATTTCTCTATGCTATGAGTACCGGACAGCGATAAGTATATTTATGTAGATAAATACATATATAGATAGGTACTAAACATCCATGACTCCGGTACAAACATTCGTGCTCATCACGCAAAGTTTGCCCCTAGCGCCACCTTCGGCACAAATGATAGTGGAGGCTAATAATCACGTTAAGAAACAAAATTTGTCCCTCCTGGGGTCAAAAGTTAACCAAAACGAAGGATTACATTAACGTTTTGTTCATTCAGGCCAAAACTATGCCTGACGCCCGATAATGCAGTTTTTTATTAATATATAAAGCTTTATCTGATTCCACAATAGTTAGAATAGATTAGTAAATTTAATTTTGATATTTACAAATTATATTACTACTCATGCAATTTCATCTCCTTCTAATGTGGACCTCCTCAGGGTAAAAGCGGATATAGTCAAAATAAAAATAAGGTCTCAGGGTCCTTAACTGTCGGGAACATGAGGGGACAGTTCTGAGCCTAAATGTGATTATTATCCTGCAAAAACTAACTACGCCATCGAGTCTGTCAAATTGACCGTATTCTGCCGCTGACTATCAAAACCTTACGGCGGTTGAACCGCCTGCCTTTACCAACATCTGAATATTGTCAATAAACATCAATTGTTAATGTGTACAAGTTTTCTGTATCGGGACCAGTACGTATTAGGTATATTTTGAAACGCATCAGTCACACATAACATAAATTATCATTGTGACCGTAGTAAGGCAAGGTGTTTCAGAAGCCGTGAGAGTCTGGAATAAACCAATTAATGCCCTCAGGCAGAGTTACTTTCATGTGGGAAAAATAATTTAAATTTAAAAATAATATCCAATTCTTAACGTCAAAATTAAAATTTAAGGTCGGAATGGAACAACTCTTTTTTACACTTCCAACTTCATTTAAGCTTCAATGCCATCTTAGCTTATGCAATTAGTAAAATAAATAGTTACTAAGTAGCTAAATATTTGCATAAGTATGTATGTTGTATGTAGTGTACTTAATACTAAGTTCTTACATGTATATCTGTGTCGTATACACTAGTAAACGCGTGTGACATCGTTATTCAATTAACAGGATATCCGGTGAGTCTTAACATAATTATATACACATGCAAGAGAGAAGGTTGCTCATCAGTAATAAGTAAGTACCTTATTATACATACTTACGCATATTTCAAATACCTACATTATATCAAAAAATTGGCCAAGTGCGAGTTGGATTCGCGTACGAAGGGTACCGTATCATTATCTATAAAAACGGCAAAACAATCACGTTTGTTGTATGGAAGCCCCCTTAAATATTTATTTTATTCTGTTTTTTAGTATTTGTCGTTATAGCGGCAAGAGTAATACATCATCTGTGAACATTTCAACTGTTTAACTATTTCATGGGATACAGCCTGGTCTCAGGCGGATAGACAGACGGATGGACCGCGGAGTCTTAGTAAAAGGGTCCCGTTTAACCCTAAAAAGCATTAATTAAATAGGTAGGTAATTCAATGGTGACATACATTACATAATTTTAGGCTAGGTTAGTAAATTATGATCGTTTCTTAATGTTACATTTAGGGAGAAGTCACTCAAATGAGCTTTCATTCCATCAACTGATATATTAGTTACTGATACGTAATTCTAGTGGCCGTAAAGACTTTAACATATCAATTATTTTTGCATTTTATGTAATGTAAATGACCACTTACTTTTAGATGCAAAACAAATAATTGGTTTATTCAACATACATTTTGCCAATTTACTGAACAATGTTCGATCTGATGGAATTAAAGTATAATTTTGTTAATTTCCCCTACGATTATCATAGAAATATTTTACCTGTCAGTAAAATCCGTATTGTGATCCAAAAGTCCTCTCGAGCGTTTAATAGATTTTTGTAGCATATTTGTCTCATAAAGCCCATCTGCTGACTGTTTCCTGTGTGTCCTCACTTCCCTGTAACAAAAGTCAGTGTCGGGAGACTTCTGCTCTCTTTCCTCATAAAAAATAATATCAGAATAAGAAGGAGCTTATCATATTCTCAGAAGGTATTTCTAAAAAGTTAAAGTCGTGAAACCAACGATCAGACAGCAGCAGCAGAGTGACACATAACCGCGAAACCCGCGAAAGCTATTATTATCCGAATAGTTTTGTTTTAACCAATTGACTACTTGGGATGGGTTCCAAATTGGAACTTTAAGTTCACGGGGCCTACGAAGACAAACCGCCTTTAATAAGTGTTTAACGTTCTCGCTAAGCTTGGTCTGACACCGGGCAAAATCATGCTCAGCAGGGTCAAGTTAGTCTAAAACAAGTGCGAGTCGGACTCACGCACGAAGGTTTCCGTACCATTATCCATCCATAAAAACGGCAAAAAAAACATGTTTGTTGTATGGGAGCCCCCTTAAATATTGATTGTATTCTGTTTTTTAGTATTTGTTATTATAGCGGCATTAGAAATATATCATCTGTGAAAATTTCAACTGTAACTATCACGGTTCATGAGATACAGCCTGGAGACAGACGGACAGACGGACAGACGGACAGCGGAGCCTTAGTAATAGGGTCCCGTTTTTAGCTTTAGGGTACGGAACCCTAAAAACCAGGTGTCAAACTGTTACATTCCATGCCGTTCAAGCCGTTAAATTCTAAAATTTGACTGGTCTATTATAATGTAATGGCAAATTCCATTCATCTGTCCCGCTCTTCGAGGCTGGATAGTGAAACTCACCTTAAAGGCCTGCTTTATAACCAATACGTGACTACCCGGGGCGATGGGACGGACACCTTTCAACGATTTACATCCCAACTGAATTACCTAATCTGTGCAAGTTGCCTTCTGTAGGTTCTTCAGTTAATTTAAAGCATTAGAATAGTTTTTTTTTTTTTTATTAATCAAGAGTAAGGTGCACTGAAAAACCGGACAAGTGCGAGTTAAACTCGCGTGGAGAGGGTTCCGTTCCGTACATGATTATCTGAAATTTACTAGGTTACTTTAAATACCGTACACTTCTTATAGGTATTAGGGGTAAAGAACTATTTTCTGTATTTTTTTCAAAATTTTAGCCCCAGTAGTTTCGGAAATAAGGGGAGGGAATGGTCAATTTTCGTCAATTTTCTTAAATAACTTCTAAACTATTTTACTTGAAATTCAAAAGAAAATATATTTAAGATCCCCATAATAAACCCTTTCATTTGATATGTCACACGGTATAGGTCGCATAACTTTTTTTTTTTAATTTTCCAATTTACCCCCCCAAAAGTGGCCCCCATGTTTAAAATTCATATATTTAGGTCACGCGGCCGTGTTGCGGTCACAGACTTACATATGGATACCAAATTTCAACTCAATCGGTCCTGCAGTTACGGAGCAAATTGGCTGTGACAGACGGATAGACAGACAGACAGACACACGAGTGATCCTATAAGGGTTTCGTTCTTTCCTTTTGAGGTACGGAACCCTAAAAATGGGAGGGCTAGAAATAAACAAATTATTGCTAATATCAACCAAGCTACTTATTTTGGACAGAGCCTGCGAAGCTTTTTGTTTAATAATAAAACCATTTATTTCAGGCACCATTGGCCCATATATAAATACCTTACAGACTAACATACATATTAAAATAACTTGAAAGTAATTACATAAAATTATTTACGGGACGAAAATGCGTGGCTCCTTAGCGTCGTCCCACCTGTAGTCGGGTCCTGGACAGGCATGGTGCCCCGGAAGCACCTGGACACGACACCCTTCGGCCAGAAGTAATTAAAACAAGTATTTGTTAAACAATACTCCCCTATGTAACATTATCAGTGCAAGTTGGTTAAATTATCTCATTTAAAACAACCCTATTACAAGCTTGTACTAAGCCGATCACTAAGGTAATTTTAAACAAGACTCGGTATGTAGGAGCCAGTAAGTATTTAGCATTTTGCTAAGTAAGTTAGTTACAAATAACAACATTTTAATATGTGCGCATTAATAACTAACTTTGCTACTGTTAAATAACTCGCACAGCTGTTAACTTGCAACTTGGGATAGTAAAATAACATACTTGTTAGAAAATAACAAAGTAAACTTGTCTATTTCCTGTCGAATTCGGTAAGGTTTTTTTTTAATGTCAATCTCCTAACAAACTGGCAGACGACCTGATGGAAAGTGGTCACCGCCGCCCATGGACATCTGCAAAACCAGAGGTGCTGCCAATGCGTTGGCAGTCTAGGGAGGATGGGGAATGGGGATGGGATGGGGACGAGGGAATAGGCCTCCGGATCTCGTCACTCACCGTACGAAACGCAATAGCAAGCTATTACTTTACGCCGATATTCAGTGAGAGTGTGGTACTACCTCGATCGAGCTGGCCAATTGAACGGTAATCATCTGGTGAGAATGACTGTTTGGCTCTACCACTACAAAACATAACATTTAACACGAGACACGTCATTAAATGAGACACTGCTTAAGAAATCAATACGTCGGTTGTTATTAATAACCAAAACCATTTGACAATATTCACATGTCTATAATAATTTTCCAAACTGTTTATTTTTTAAATAAATCTCGGTTGTATGTAGCCGTAATATTTTTAGACAAGCCAAATTGGTACTTTGCTGTAGCTTCGTTTATTCAATGTGGCTTACAAAGAGTGACAAAATAATGAGTAAAGCTCATTCATTAATCGCCTCCCAAATGTCACCCACCCAAAAGAACAGGCGTTGAACACTCACTATTTGTTCATAATTTAAGGTGTAGTTTCGCAGGTAATTCACTATATCGTAAAGTGTTTATAAGGGTAGCGATCGAGGCAGTGGACACGAATAAACTGCCATATTAATAAAACAGGGATCAAATTACTAGGCGTCGCCTGCGGAATAGATGCCTCATTTTCTTATTAGTTGTACTTACTCTTTTTACATGTGCTATCTAAACATTCCCTAATTTAACTAAAGTTACAAAATAAATTAAAGTTACAAATTTCCTCTCAATAGAGAACATGCATCATTTCTTTTTTATCTTGTATTGGAAAGTGCTGAGTAATAGAAACCGATGTGTGTACGCAACACATTATTATGTTGTTTATTTTACGAGTTATGAAGCTTTGAAAAGTCATTCTTCGTACCACTCGCGAAAACACTCCATACAAAATGGACAACATCTATGACGTCACAGCTGTCGTTAGATTGTATAAAATGTAGGTTTGGCGTTTAAACGAAATCTGCAATTATTTCCGAAAATAATGTTTTTAGACCAAATTTGATGAGAATGTCCAAAATGATCTGCTGTTTTCTGCAATATGCTTTTGTTACTTTCGTAATATATCATTTAAACCTCATTTTGATTTTCATGCACGTTTCCCATTAAATAATGTCGACAAGCTTAATAATTAAGTCACTTCAGTATGAGAGTACAGTCAGTAATTATTTATATTTATATGGTACTTGCAGACACAACTAATACAAAACAGACAGTCAATATGTTATTATCGAAGAAAGAGAGCTTATAAGCTTAGTAGTAAGTACGAAATAGTAAGATCAAGACAAGCCTAGAATCGAGCAAGTAAAGTGCAAAATAAATTTGAATACCTTCGAGCCGAATCAAAATAACGCTTCTAATTTAAAGCGAGAAGTAAGTTATGAATTACTCATGTATAGGCGTCCGTGATCTGTCCGATCCGAATGATTATTCTTAGTCAAATAGTAGTTTATGCTACGGTTGCATAATGATAGGCCTTAAAATACGAGTGTGGGTTTATGAAACAAGCCGACAGGTGAGTGTTTTAAGTCCAAATTATGTACAGTTGCATACATAACCTTAACTACACACATTATAAATCCTCCATGATGTGTTCAGAAACAATATTTTCTGGCATCAAATTATTTGTTGCAGTCGTGGCTGCATTTACGATATCCGGCGGAGTTTTCACATCGTTCTCGGAGTCACTACTATTCATATTTTCAACAAAAACGTTAATTACAAACAACTTTTTGCAATTCTAAAATTCTTTCGTAAAAGAACCAACAAACAAGCAAATGACAACAGTAATGGCGGCAATTCGATCCTCCGTCAAGACACATGTTTTTTTTTAAACGAATGAAGTCACTCATGTCACTCGAGATCAAATGACGTGCGGATTATTAAAAAAAACATACTGAATTGATGTTTCATATCGATAACTGTTTGAGAGCGAGTACACATTAGGCGTTTTGAAGCGCGCGCTTTGGTAACGCGCGTTTTGAGAACCAGTAGTTCTTATCTAGGTGTACACATGCAAGCGCGCGTTTCTGCGTTTCTTGCTTGTGTACACCTAGATAAAAACTATTGGTTCTCAAAACGCGCGTTAACAAAGCGCGCGCTTCAAAACGCCTAATGTGTACTCGCTCTTAATATCTATGGATACTAGAATAGAGACCCACTTGAGTTTTGACAGCTGTTCCAAATTTAAACTCATAACGTTACAAAAATTGATACTGCTCATAGTAAAATTGGTTCTAATAATGCTGGTAATTTCCGACTGTTTTTGAAACATTATGGAGGTGTTATGATACGGGTGTAGATAAACGCTTTAACAATACCTACATATAATAATATACTGAATAAACCGAAACTTGAAAAATTATAATCCTAAATAAATTTATAAACGCCGAAAGATCGGCTAAACACAATCCCTGACGTCAATATCGACCAAAAGATAATAAATTTCCATTCGCACCGCAGACGATTTTATCAATTTCATCCGTAATATGTTCAGTTGAATTGAACGAAGTAGCTAATCTGATTGCGCGAATCATTGTCAGCTAATGTGAACCGGCGGAAGCATAGATTGTAATGAAAATATGCAGATATGCTTTTGCATAATTATCCAAGTAGTCAATCAAAATGGACACGGGTTTTGTTGGAAAGTTCGATTACGCATCCACTGTAACGAAATAGTACATTGTGCATCTAGGGCCGTAAGAAGGGGATAACTAACGAGAGTCTGTTAGAAGCCCGACGCCGATAGGCGAGGGCTTTTATGACTCGAGTTTGTTATCCCCTTACTGCCCGTGATACACACAATGTTTTTCATCACATTTGCGAGGAAATGAAATAAAAATTAGACAAAAAAAGTATATATATTAATTTTATTTCCATTTTACATCGTGAATTACCATTAGGTGGGTGTTCATAAACTGTAAGTACGTTGCGATCAGCGCGGGGCAGGTCCGCCGGCTTGCGGGTCGCCGAGCAGCTCCGCCGACCTGGCGCACTTAACTGCCCGCGGAAGTTCGAAACCATACAAAGTCCATAACTCCCTAGGGAGTTATGGATTTTGTATGGTTTACAACTCCCGCTGACGGCGGGGCGCATAGAGGAGTTAAATTGGCTATAGTTGCTCTATACGCTTGCGTATAATAACACCCTTTCCGAGCAAGTGTGATGAAAAATAATGAATAACGTTGGGTGCAATAACAAACGAAACTCCTATTTACATGAGTATTAAAAAAACATAACAAAACTTAATTATCACCCCCACCATTGTCTTTATCATAATCTATATAGGTTATATATAAATAAAAGAAGAAGCTGACTGACTGAATGATCGGGTGACATATCAACGCACAGCCAAAACTACTGGAGCTAGAAGTCTGAAATTTGGTACAGATATTCTTTAGGTAAACTAAGCGCCCGCTAAGAAAGAACTTTACGAAAATCAATCCCTAAAGGGGTGAAAAAGGAGTTAACAATTTGTATGGAAATCCGTCACTTTTTAGCTTATTAACATGAAAATAAGAATTAGGCTTCTGAATAAAAACAAAGGCGCACTGCAAAAGCATTTTGAAAAAATCAACCCCTGTAGGGGTGAAAATTTAGTAAATTTATTTTGGGGTAGTTTTGAAATTCCATCCCATAAGGGACAAAGTTTATATGGAAAATACCACGGGCGAAGCTGTGGCGGGTTCTCTAGTCATTTACTAAATTTTTATTGGTAATCCAGCTCTCCTTGTGTGACCAAACTCTGCATTTGGCGGTCGAAATAATCTCAACACCCCAGCGGGTGAGGCGGCAATTAACACGATCACATCAACAACATAAGTTGGCAATTACACTACAATATACGCGTGTGTAGTGGGCTTATAGCACATTGATCTTACAGTGTCGTGAGTCATCAATGCTATTGTGATCTTTCGTCCGTTGTGATTGAGTCGAAAATTGAGAAATCTGAGCGGCGATTTTTATTTTGCTTTGGGGCGGCTACTTACGAGTATATATATGGTCAATGATTGTCTTTTCTTTCTCTTTATGATAAATTTGTAAGTCCAAAAACAAAATACCAAACAAATTCACAAGGAAAATTTAAAGCGTGATAAACTTAAAATGAAATTACGCACGTGATATGTTTTAAAAAACTCAGAAATGGAAGAGAGCCAAGGGATTAGAACCCATGTTCCTCCGCTTGACAGATACAGATATAACCGTTCAGCCACAGCTTTTTAAATGGTATAATAAATAATTTTCCTATAATCCGATCTTCTATCGAACAACAGGGTTGTGTAAACCGGAACGGCGGGACATAAACTGGCTTCTAATAATATTAATGTATTAGGCAGGTAATCCTTACACCTATTAGGACACGAGTGTAAAACTATACAAAATAGGGTTGTGATTCAGCTGGTAACTGAAACGTATTTTTTTGTTTTTTGTTTTTTACTAGTCTTAACGATGACAATACCAACTATTCAAAATCTAAAGTTATAAATGTCGGGTAGTTGTTATAACAACAATGACAGTTCAAATATTTACAGGTTACATGCAGGACTAAAGAAAATCATAAACAGCCATTAAAAATGCTCGTTTCTAAAACGCCTACCATTCAGGAAATAAAACGTAATTTTAAGAGATTGATACAATTGAAATGCCAGTGCGACCTCAAATTAACGGGGGCATCCAACATTTCTACATCGTATAGCACAGCTACAGCACTGCAACACTACAATACAATGTAGCACAGTATTTAATGGATTGCGCTTTTATGTATTGGACTGGCGAAACTGTATTGCTAAATCCAAGATAATCTCCTTTCTGCCGTGTATCGCCCGCTCGCTATTATCCGGTTAAAATAAAACGGCACTGTAATAACTGAACTTGCATCAGAGTACCTGCCCTCTTAATTCGATACTGTCGGATAATCCTTTGGGTTTCCTTATATGACAGTAAGTGCTATTGGTGAATTTTATCGGTTTTATGGAATTATAGAAATAGTTTTATTCGATTGGTTATCTTGTTCTTTGGATTATAACTTGGTTTCAGCGTAAGCTTTAGAATAATGGTTTAACTTTGCTAACTACTTAGGTATAGCTTTGCTAACAAATAAAAAATGCAACCTACTTCAACAATAGTGTAGAGTAAAAATGGAACCTGTTATTTAGCCAATGTAGTAATTTATTTTATCTACACCCATATCATAAAACCTCCATTGGTTAATCAAAAACCGTAGGAAATGACCACCATTTTGACAACCAATTAGGAAAAACCAGTGCTGCGATAAAGAAATAACATGACTTCTTTATCGTTTTTAGTAAAGAAATGAGATTAAATTTGGAACAGCTGTCAAAACTCAAGTGGGTCTCTATTCTAGTATCCATAGATATTAAAACAGTTATTGATACGAAACGTCAATTCAGTATGTTTTTTTTAATATAAACTGCACAATATTTGATCTCGAGTGACGTGGGAATAGAGACTTCATCCGTTTGTCTATGATTTAAAAAAAAAATGGTCCTGACGGAGGATTGAATCGGCGCCATGTTGGTGTTTTGCTGAACGAAAGTAGAATTAATTGAATAGAAAAAGTTGTTTGTAATTTACATTTTAGTTGAAAATATGAATAGTACTCGTAAGTAGTCTTCTCGGAGTGTGTGTGATGTGAAAATGCGCCGGATATCGGAAATATGCAGCCACGATTGCAACAAATAACTTGTTGCCAGAAAATATTGTTTCTGAACCCATCATGGAGGATTTATAATATGTGTGTAGATAAAGTTATGTATGCAACTCTGCATAATTTGGCCTTAAAACACACGTGCGATCTTATTATGAAACTCGCCTATCGGCTCGTTTCATGAAAACCGCACTAGTGTTTTAAGGCCTATCATTATGCAACCGTTGCATAAACTACTATTATTTTGTGGACGACCAACATAAACAAAATATTTACGTTTGCTAAGTAACAGACCAATATTTAGTTACTTCAATTTCACTGAACAAGTTAATACCATTGCGTGCAGCTTGGAGTTGCTTCACGCAGAGGGCATACAGCGACCTACGCGTCCAGTACAATAACGCCTTTAGTGTTGATGGGGCTGCCGCGCTACTGTAGCGGTTCGGTTATGTTTGCGGAGGCGCATATAGATGGGTTCGCGGCGATAATGCGCAAGCGGTGCGCCTCCCTACTTAGCCGCTGGCGCGCCAGCACTAACATCGTTCTGGTGGCGGTAGTCGACAGGTGCGACTCACAATTGCTGCAGAGGTGGACTAAGCTCCACAGTATGTAAATAAATATAATATAAAAATGTCCTAGAGTAAGCACTAACAATATCTTATAAGTATTAATGTTACTAACACCTACGGATACAGTCCGAAATAAATATTATTTGATTTGATTTGATTATAGATCATTTTCTAAGACTGGCCGCAGATTGCGTGCAAGGAAGAAAGCTCATACCCAGTGGGACATTCTGGGCTCGTAAAGATAAATTAATGGATAAATGATATAAATCTTTCATTTAAAATAACATATTTGACGCGGTTAGCCTAGTTGGTAGTGACCCTGCCTCCGAAGCTAGCGGTCCCGGGTTCGATCCCCGGTAAGGGCAAATATTTGTATGATGAGCACGAATGTTTGTTCCTGAGTCTTAGATGTTTTCTACATATTTAAGTATTTGTTTATCTATATAAATGTGTATCAGATCAAAACATAAATGTGAAAAAAGGGCCAAGTTTGGTTCAAAAACGTGAAAGATCAGAGTGGGTGCCAAATTACTTAGAGCTTTCTTAAATGATACCTTTAAAAATGTACTACAACGTTCATAAATTAATTCAAAGAAAATTTGTTATTTTCACTGATATTTAATTAATCACTTGGCACCCATTCTGATCTTTGACGTTTTTGTACCGAACTTGGCCCTTTTACACATTTATGTTTTGTTCTGACATCAGAATTTTTTATCAACCTATACTTATCTCATCTCTTTATTTAAATAAAACTTCATCAAATTACTCTAAATTATCTAACCTAATTTAAGTTAAAGTAAAATCGTTCAACAATAACCAAACAAAGTTATCTAATCCACCAGTTTCATATACAGTGCTAGAAACTGGCCGCATTAATAACTTTGTCTTCTATACCAACCCTTAATGTGATGATTTCTGTTTTTTTCCTATGGTTACATCCAATAACCTACCTCCACACCAAGTTTCAACTTCCTAGGTCACCTGGAAGTAGTCTAAACTTTTGATTTCTATGTCAGTCAGTAAGTCAGTCAGTCAGTGATAAAAATAGTGGTTTTCGGACGTCATTATCTCGTGAATGGTAAGAAGTTTTTTATTGAAATTTGGGATTTAGCAATAAGAAGACAGGTTTACTAGACACGCAAAGTTGCAAGTATGTCGTTCAATTAGATTTTAAGTGTAATATAACCTACGGCCGGTATGTCGCGAACTTTGGGTGACACACTGCCGTGTGTCTAGATCATCGTCTAGTGCCTATAACACAAGTCTTAGAGCTTACTTTGGGACTAGATCTATTTACGTAATTTTATTTTCCCCTGATTATTATTATTGTTATTATAATATATAATTGTTACGTTTGTAGTTAAGTTTGTTGTCTTCGCAATTTAAACTTGAAATAGTCGTATTCGCCGTGTCTCTGGATGCAAGTCAGCGATTATTAGATAAGGCATTTTTCTCTCATTGAAGACCGTCCGGCGCGCACCCGGCCGGCTTAACGAACTTCCGCCGATCTTCCCGTGAGGGAACTTAAAATGCTAACATCAGTTTCGAGAATTAAAGGATTTCCTCCATAAATTTATAAAGCTCGCTTACTTCAACTTAATCTTGTTTGCTTATTCGTAGCTCTATTAGCGGATAAATCGAATAAGTTATTCTCTTTCGCGAGCCAGGTTGATTAGGACCGGCTTATGAGGTGGCAGGGTAATTTGATAATTTGCCATTGTTGAATAAACTAGTGGTTTGGAGAGGATTACATTTATGTTTGGATTGTGAATGTTCTCATCTCAACTTGTACCTATTGCGAGTTTAAACTGGTTATCAACTTTTCCTTAATATAATGTCAATATGGCAGTGTTTTTTTAGGGTTCCGTACTTCGTGTGTCTGTCTGTCTGTCTGTCGTCTGCGTACATTTACTCAGCACGTTAAACATGGTTAAAAACAACATTAACGGCATCTGTTTGCTTAAGTTTTCAACATAATCGTTTACTACCCTTTATAAAGTTCCTCTCTGTTTGCGTCTGTACCAAAATGAGTTTGTATGTAGAAGTTGGCATACATTTTTTTTCAATGTTCCACTTAGCTTTTCTGTTATGCTTTTGTCGTAAAAGGGGTACTATTTCCGGTACTATTTTTTGGCATATAGCTGACTTAGGAATTCAATGGCTTTCTGTGTGATCTCGGCCGGGTTCGCCAGATTGACGGTGCAAAATGTTTTACCCGTGTTTGGTATGTAATATCTCAGTTTCTATTAGAGGTACGAAGTTGAGACTTCGGGAGCCAGGGGCCATGCTGATATACAGCATTTTTGGGAGCAGCACCATTCTCGAGATACAAACTTGGTACGCCAGCTTGACGTCAAGTTAGCGTACCCGTTAAACAGGGCTCATATCTCCGAAACTACAAAGGTACTATTTTTTGAACTTGGTACTAATTTAGTACTATTTAGGCACAATATTTTGGAATCATCAGATCTTGGATATCTTCCACGGGTACGCCAACTTGACGCTCACGAAATTGGATAATTCGGTGACCGCAACACGGACGGGGTTAACCAGAATTTTTTAAAATAAGTTATGCAAACTACTCGTATATCGGTTTACTACATATCGAATGAAAGAACTTATGGCGACGATCTTGAATACATATTTTTTGGAATTTTAAAATAAATTGTTTGGAAGTAATTTACGAAAATAGGCGAAAATTGACCATTTATTTGCGAAACAACTGGGGCCTCCAAATTTGAAAAAAAATACAGAAAATAGTTCTTTACTTATCGATTACAGGATACCTATAAGAAGTCTATGTATCTAAGGTGGCATAGGAAATTTCATATAATCATGTACGGAACGGAACCCTCTCCACGCGAGTTTAACGGCTTTTGTACAGTAAATCATTATTTTACAGAGTCTTCATTTGATACCATTGATTTATTTATTTGAATATATCCCAGCCAAATAGTAATTCGATGCACACAAAGCCGCAGGCAACTGCTACTCAATTGTATTTTAATAAAAGTTTTAACTATGTTTCTTACTCGTACTTTCGTTCGTGTACTACACGACCCATCTTTTCCTTTAATTTAATGCCAAGAAATGCTTTCTTCAAGGTACTTCTATTGTCTTCTTATTAACTTCTTTATGGCTCCCGTGATGGTAATTACTTCTACCCTTGCGTTATCTAAGCGATTCAGTGTAATTTCTTACCACTCGCAAAATTAAAAGATAGTGAAAAACTTTGATAAAATTGACGGAAAACCGACTGACGAGGGGGAAAGTTATTATTAAAGATTTTCGCAAGGTGGATTCAAAGTTTAAACCGCAGCTTGTACTACTTGAGTTTATTAATACTTAGCGGTGCTTACACAAAAAAAAATATAACACAGATTAAGCAATTAATTTAAAAAGCCGGCCAAGTGCGAGTCTGACTCGCGCGCCGAAAGTCCCGTACCTTCTTATGAAAAACAGACAGTAACCTGCAGGTACGGCACCTTGTAGTTAATACATAACCTAAACTAACCTAAACATAAAAAGCCGGTCGAGTTCGAGTCTGAATCGCGCGCCGAGGGTCCCGTACTTACCTATGAAAAACAGACAGTACCTTGCAGGTACGGAACCCCGAAAAACAAAAAATGGCCTTTAACAACCGGGTAACCATTTACAACCTACTTATAAAATAAGACAAAAAATAACTTCCGCACGCTCTTATCTCCGTGCAACCGTCCAGTGTGATACGACCTTGCAAAGGTTATTCCGTTAAACTATATTTTTTTTGTGATGAAACTACTTATTTAATGTTTTCAGACTTTTTCCTTTACTTGTGCTATAAGACACAGTTTCTTCCCAAATTTCATGATTCTAGGTTAACGGGAAGTAGATATTAACCTATTATAATCATAGTGAAAGACTTAAAAGGGCCTCTTCCTAGTTTCTTAATCGGATTATTTCAGTTTCCGACGTGGCTAGATAATGTGTGCAGTTATGATGAAGGGGCAAATGCTGAGACTTTGACAAATAAAAATAAGTGGCAGGTATTTATCCTTCGACTCGTCTGAGACTCATGAGAGTAAATGCACGTAAGCAGTCGTTTGCATGCTGGCCGAGTGGAAGTGACAAAAAAAACCTAATTCTGTCTAATCAAAACAGCTAAACAGTGGCTTCCTTCAGCACATTAATAATATCAGCATCGAAATAACCGGATTCCTTTTTTGCATTTTGTGTATCTGTCGCGAATCTTCGCGATTTCCAAACAAAAAGTGAGTGAAACGGAATTTATTATTTTTACCTAGGCAACATTGTGACATGAACTTTGGCGGGAGGCTAGAGTTTGACAGAAGGTTCGGTTGGCGGTTAGAGAGAGATTACGTTACGAGACACGGTTAAATAGATCAGTACAATAAAGTTGATATAAAGAACAGTTGTGATGACGTGAGCATCAAGACCCACTGGTAAGTGCTTATAAATTACTTACCTTGAGAGGAACACGTTGAGAGGTTAATAAAGAGTAAAGTAACCTAAGCTGGACAGGGAAGGTCTATGGGGATGGTGGAGGACCCTCTAAGGGGACCCAAGGGTCCCACGCATTGAGGTGAGAGAAGAGACTCCGTGGGTGACGATGGATCAGACTGACCATGAGAGGATCCTACCACCCTGAGTGGCTCTCGGTCTGACCCATGGCGTTAGCGACGGCTCTCACTGATTGTTCGGTTAAGTGAAGCTGACAGAGCTATAAAACCTCTCAACGTCGTCCTATCAAAGTCTTGCCGCTTCCGGTAACTGGTGCTGATGATGGATAACATTACTTTGATTATGTTACTATTAAGAAACGTGGCGACAGTATCTAAGCTGTATATTTATTGCTGTGTAGTGAAAACAAATGATTAAGTTACATATTAATACAATCCGTTGCACTTTCAACGCAGTGTGGGAATCTATAACAGTAACCACTAATTTTGGCATGATCCCCGTAAACTGGGGCTGAACGTAAGCCCGCAAGGTCCCTGTACATCATACCGCCGCTCTGACACTCGGCTTTGCCGTATGATAAAGTACCTGTTCACATATTTTATAGTACGAACATGGGTTCAAATTTATTATAAGACCGCGTTCTATGCGTTCGAACTATTTTGTTTCGTGAACGCACGTTTTGAATGATAGTAAATGTGAGTGAATCTTTGGAATCACTTGAGCAATTGTTGACCATTTTATTTGAATTAATCATTAATGTTACACAATCAGGCCCCGATTCAAGTCCTTAGCTGTAATCGGTATGTAATTTCAATTGATTCTTGATAATAAGGGGCTACATCGAAAAATAGCGCCCGCCTTCGATTGTGACTATGCGAGATTTAGAACACAAATGGCCAAAATTCAGAAAAGCCACTCAAATTGATCTTTAATTAAAGTGAGGTTTGAGTGACGTTTTTGTATAGGATGACAATGATGACTTCTATAATGAGTTGAGGGACATTTAACTATTTAATCTCTAATCAAATGCTTAACGGACATTTCTGGATTCGGCCAAAAGAAGACCGATTTTGAACTATAAACATGTAGGTACTTTACTTAAGCTATATCATCAATGATATCGTAGTACGAAAATACGTTTAGTTTAATTTTGCTCAATACTTTTTTTCAAAATGACCTCTAGTTTTTCACATTTTACTTTGGCGGTGTTATTATAATTATCATTTTAGTTTTGCTAAATGATAATTATAACTAAAACTTTCTAGTAGCCCACTATTCTTTCTGTAGTTTTTTCGTTACATACATTTAATTGATTTGGCGCTTACGCTAAGCACATAATGCCTATGCTATCCCTATAATTCATCATAATACAACGCACCCCCGCTCGCGAATAGGGATGTTTCATAGGAAAAAAAAATTCAATTAGTCCGTCAGTTAGATTATCAAAAAATATTGAACACGTATTTTTTGCTTTATCAAATAAATTTTTCAGGAAACTAGCCTATTACCGCGTGGCTTGCGAATCTCGATGCAGGCAGGGCCTTAAACATATTATCCACTAATGGTATATGTAAGGTGCGTAATCTGCTTGTCTTTCAACTACTTAAAAAAGTTGGTAAACACTCGCACTCGCACATTCTCCCCGAACCCTAAGATACCCTATTTATTAAAATCGGTCCAGCGATTGATACCTAAGCTTAAGTAGAACATCCGAAAATTTTCACAGAAAACTTGTATATGTTCAATTCATTTTCATATTACGGCAATTTTTTTAAATGTTTTGTAACCTACCACCTTTTCAGCCAGTACTTTGAGCATAATATTTTAGACAGGGCAATAATAGTTCGATATGGCCGGGCCGCCGACGTGTGGACTGTCTTGCTCATACTTTGATAGTCCACAGAAAAGTGGTCAGCTGTCCCGTCGGACTGTGAATAGGCGAAATGCTTTGCTAGGTGGCAGGTGGTGTAAACTTTACGATCGACGAACTAACTAAAAAAAAAATACAAAACAGTGCAAATAAGTGCTACTTTGTTCTGAGTATTTAAGGACATAATGATAAAATTAAAGCGTAGTTGGAAGAAGAGAATACTTTTAGCTGCTTTTGTGCTGTTTTGATACCCTGAACTATTTATCTGATTTTCTACCACGATGTCGGTATAACATTACAAGGAGCTTATAAATTACTGCACTGCAGCGCCCCAGCGATGTCATTCACGTTAACAAAGTTGGATTCTCGCTGCGTCTACTTAATACCTGCAGTAGTTCAAAGTTTATATTCTTCTTCAAGTATATAATAGGTAATCATTTTAGAAAGCAATTAACTTATAAATAAAACAAATGAGAACTGCAACATTGTTCACATTGTTTAATTTATGCCGGAGTCGACTGAAAGCGTTCGTTTTAATATTTTACACAAAATACAGTAACACCTGCTGGCTTAAATCTTCCGCTTCAAATCACTGAGTTGAGCTAAACGTGCACTGCTTCAGGTTTCTGGAAACGGTCCTTATTCAATATACCTTCATTTCAGCTATTTTATTACGAAGGTTTTCTGTGACACAAATGTAATTTTTGCTCCATTACAGTTGATTAATATTTTACATGAATATCATACGTATCTCATTACCGCTGCACTGTAATGGATTCGTAGAAACGGAGAATACTAACCAGATTGGAGATTATTTCTGTATGTAATGAATAATATTTGTAAATGATATACGTAGAGAGATATACATACATATTCAATTTCAATCAGTATTAAGGTGTATTTTAAAATTTATTTACATTTTATAATGTAAATAGTTTGGACCTCAAAGTACGTAGACAGATCAATGATGCAATTGATCTTTAGGGAAGCGTTTTGACAATATTATCTGATTGCTTCAAAAACCCAAGAACATGGAAATAGTCCAGCTTTTATTTTTAATTACATAGGACTTTTTTGGCGTCTCATGTTACTCTTTAAAGTGATATCACATTTCATTTTCCCCCCTCGTCTTGTAATTAAAATCATCTCGCACAATATTGAAACTGTACCTACTAAATATCGCTTTATCGCTTCACAATCTCTAAACAATATTTATATTTTATCAAACAACAAAAAACAACATAAGTGAAAACTTGCATTTCGAATAGAATATCCTGCAAGCTTTGTCAGAGGCTCCCAGAATAAGATGTCAGGTTAAACTTGGCAAGCCAATATCGAAATATGCTGACGTCGTTACCACTGTGCCAAGGGTTTTATTCTTGTTGCAACCTGCATCTTCTATTATGCAGCTGAATGCTATATTCATTTGGAACAATTATTTTATGCAACTCCGCGTTCGGAACTGTGCAATGCTTTATATTTTGTAAGACAATTTGCAGTTTTGATGAAACGTAGAAATAGGTTGATATTTTAACTGATATTTTTGAAGGCAAATATTATGATGATAATTTAAGTGGGTTAGGTGTCTTGGGTTCTTTGTAATTCGATGCATTCGTATTAAGAGGTCACAGTGAGAGTCATTTGCAATCATTTGAACCCCATAATGCATTATCCAAAAGTGAACCATTTTCGAGATATATCACTTTTAGGTTTTTTTTACGTCCGTGATTGGACTAATTTACTCTGTATATACACCAAATATTTTTTTTCATCTAGTAGATTCGGAGAAAATAGGCTGTGACAGACGTACAGACATAATTTTTGCTCCATTACAGTTGATTAATATTGAGACCTAGACCCAAAAGCGATCCTATAAGAGTTTCATTTTTAATTGAATGTACGAAACCCTAAAACCGAACCCACGTTGTTGGAGCAAGTAGCAATTCTGTAGCAATAGTCACTGTTAATTGCCTTCCCTTCAACTACATGTTAAAGTGGCGACGTGCAACAAAACTCGTGCATTCCATGAATTCTAAATTACCCTCAATTTGTGATTCCCGTCTTCACAGTAATTCTCGTCAACTATCAACATGTTCAATAAGCAATCAACCTAGCACCGCGTGCCGCCGTGTAATGAATAGCTGAACTAATTCTACGTTATGGACCTGAAAAGGCGACGTAGTTATAGCACCAGCAGCTCTTGGCTACTCTGCTCCCCGCATTCCGTCTTGCGAGCGGTCTCAGAGGGGCAATTGCTTATATCAGCGCAGCTCGAAGCATAAAGGTGGAACGCATGGCTCGCACTTTCATATGGACATCGTAAATCAAAACGTACCGAAATTAAAATCAGGGCAGCATATTACTTAGTTTGAAGTGCAGCGGGGCCGGGCAGCGGTGCCCGACGGAGACAGATTTCGCGGTCTTGTAAAGCTCGAAATTGAGACACAGTTGGTAACACCTGTATGTTGCTGCTAGCCTAGTCTTTGTTCGCGAAATTGTATATTTTAGCGGTAACATACGACCGGCTATTTAGGAATAAACGGTTCGAGGAATTTTGGAGCACACATTTAATATATTAGACTCAATTTCTAAATAAGGCTTTCGTCGGTTTACTGCACAGCGTGCTTTTATTTGTAAGCTTGTAATTATTATGTACAATGCTTGCGATTTAATGTTTGGACTACATAAGCAAATTCGAAAAATTATCAATCTTATCGCAGTTTCCAACGATTATGGTGCATCATCCGTAATGAAAAATATCTCTCCTGTTCTTGTTCAGATGTAAATCTTTCTTTCTACTAAATATTTACGAATATTTAAATATTAACGTAAAAAATGATCAAACGCCCATACAGGTTTGAATAGGTTTATGGATTATAATACAATAACTAACTAATAATACCTATAAGCGATGGCATTATACAAACTCCCTGATAATCTAGTGACAATTCGCAAATGCACGAGACAGAATACTGTGGTCCTATCCCTCAAAATGGATGGCTTTATTCAGTAGTCCACAGGTGCCCGATAAGCGCCCCGAGATCACTCCTTCCACTCGCTTGATGGAATTACCGTCTTGGTTGCTGCACGTTGCATTATACCTATCCATTCGAAGAGTTTCTTATTCAAGATGTTGCTTCAGGAAAATGATTTAAAATACATCAAAAACATGATTTAGAATTTCTAGAGAAACATAACGTAAAGTGAGTAAAGTTGTATGATTTCTGTACTACTTATAAAGAAAATCGATAGAGAAAATTGTTGTGTCGAATACCTTTTGTCACCAACCATTGAAATTGGTTGTAAACTTTCGAGTAACGTTAAAAATAATAAACAAGTTAAAAATAAACAATCTGACAGGCAGATTTACAAAATTGTGATATTAATATACTAGAGTTTCATTATTCCGGCCAAACCAATTCTGGCCACCTTTTTCATCACTTCTACATGTCTTTTTAAGGTATTTAGAAACAGATCCAGAAATCATTTAAAATTGTTGCGGTCAAACGGGACAATAGGGTATAGTTGCCCATGGTAAGAAAATTCGAGTGACAGTATCGTCCATTTGTCCGTATCTGCCCCATTTCACTTACGGCCCAATTATAAAGTTTAAAGCGCCAATGGAAGATCAAATGGACACTGAACTCGAGCATCGGAGCTAACTTAATTCCCCTAGTCTGTCAACGTTCACTTAATTTGCCTGTGTTCACTGTTCACATTGAACACAGGCAAGTTCAGTCATGGCATTATGTTAAACCATTAAACTTTTTTTATGTAACCTGTTTCAAAAAAAGAATTTAAAAAAAAAACAACTTCAAAACCCCTTCGAAATGTAAGAAATAATCATAGGCCGTCGATAGTCGATTATCTAGAAACGTGAGATATATTTTTAATGAAATGATAACACCTGATGAGCTCAATATTTCCTAAACGAATCCCTAAATCTAAAAAGGAAATGTGTCATACTTATAATGTTTTAAAGAGCTACCCAACGGCACCTTATTCAAGGTTGCAAATGAAAAAAGCACCATTGCCCTAGGTGTATAGGAGAGGAACTACTCAAAAACAAATATGTTTCACTCATTTTATACTTTGTCTGTCTGCGCAAGACCTACTTCTACACATGTAGAAAATTTCACCTTTGTTACTTTAATAGTCTGGAAAACAAAAACTGTGATAGACGGACGGACAGACGGACATGGCGAAACTGGGGTTTCTATTTTGACTACGGAAGCCTTAAACAGTGTTTAAAATAAGTACGCCATAGTTACGTCAGTGTTAGTTAAAATCCAATAGATTTTTGTAAAAAATCTCGATGATTGTATGATATAAAAGAATGACTTATGATAATCGTATGGCTTAACTTATTTCCTTTAGTGGCCATTTGATTAATAAGTAAATAATAAAACGTCCCTTCGAGCCTTAGATGACGGCGTGACAGCGACAATCATGCAAGCAAAACGTAATTATGAAGACTGATGCGCAAAGGTCTGATTACCAAAACAAACTCTATGATAGCACATGATTCTATAAAGAGTTATACCTCGTCCCCTGTAAAAACGAGCGCTGGCGGTGGGGGCTGCGCCATAGTCGATTTATCGGCCAAATTGGTGGTATGAAGTGAGGGGCGACGGAGGGGATTACGCGCAGTATGCCTGTGCTGTCGCGTCGCGCTATTGGTTCATCAGTCGACCTTTGCTTCCCGTACAGTCTAAGTTTCGTTCGCTCCCAAAGTACAGTCACGCACGTTTCTTTGTACGATGGTTTTGCATAAAAAGGAAAGAAAAAATATTCATAATGTTTATTGATTTACGAAGAGAGAAGCCGATAGTTGTGTAGTAAATAATTTAAAACAATGTATAAAACGAACTGCAGAGGTAGGTAACGAAAACCTCTGAGGCTACAGTGTTCTTTTCAACTTTATATCTATAACAATGTTGGTTGATAACTTTAAAATATTATCTCAGCGTTTCGCTATTGCTCAGAAAGCAGACTTCCATAGGATAAAATAAAGATGTTTTGAGATTACTTTGTCAAATATTTCTAGAGTCAAATTCTGCATTATTATGCTTTAACATTACACTGCGTAGCAACAACGCAATGAAACAATTAGCTTTACAAAACGACACACAAAAATACTAGAAATTCAACACTGAGTATGTATTTGAACTATAAACATGTGTAAGAGTCGTGTTGGGTTTCGTCACACATTTTCTTAACATTCGCATAGTTAAAATCAGAAATATACAAGAATCATATTTTAATTACACGTGTGGCCTGCAACTATAGATAGGCGTCTTCGTCTAACGTATGAAGTTACAGTAAGACAGCAATAGTTGCCTGCTATAAATTGCCATGACAAAGTGCTTGTATCTGCACTTTTAAAGTGGGTCATAGGTGGGATTGTCCACTTCCTACCAGATTGACCAACAGCGTGGTTGCTATTTATAATACATCAAAGCACAAACCCCACAGAAAATTATATCCTTTTTTTACGTAAAAAGCTGAAAGCAATATCGACACGTAACAGAATCCGGCACCTATGATTAATACCGGTCGAGCGGGTGACTCGTGCTCAATCGCCATCTGCCCTTATTAATTGCCCTGTCAGCTGTAATCGTGTGTCCTTCGCTCAGTACCGTCCCGTCCCAGGGCATGTGCCTACTTTCATACTCTGTTACTTCCTGTGGATAATTCGTAACTACCTACTAATTTGGCTTCAAACAATAAATCAATAGTATTTTTTTATCAATGTCCAGATTGTTCAGTAAAAAGTGACAACACAGAATATATTTTGCGTGAAGTTAGTTACAAGTTCATTAAGTTCTGAGTTCGAGTGCAGATTCTATTCCATTTATAAAGGAATATGGTCCTGTTATTCGAGTGTCGTTTCCTTTAAAGACAATTAAACCACGCAACCTTTTTGCAGCCAATGACAATTCTTTACAATTTATACCATGTGAAAGGGTACTAGGAATGTTTTCCTAAAACCTCCAGAACTTTATAAACTGCTTACCTCATCTCTGTTTATTGTCATTAAGTGACCACATTTTTGACAGACAATTATTTATTGTTGACCATCAATTGTGCTAGCAATGGGGTTGGGTAATGCCCGTGCAGCACAATCAACAGATGACAAGCAATTAATCGAATTAATTACCGCCGTCGGCTGGTCCCGACGCAAATGGCCGAACTCTCTAGTGAATCCTTATCACGTCCCCAATCTCCAGTGCATTCCACTGGATGACATTTTATTACAGTTGCCAGGAATTCGGCACATTGACCCATCGAGTGCTTGTACAAAGTTCTATGTTCTAAATTTATATATAAACTGGCAAGAAATAGTAGACCTCTTAATGTCAATACTTAAATTTAGTACTCAACAGTACATAGCTACAACTGGTGATATAATTACGAAAAATGAGTTACATAAATGTGATTGGAAAGTAGCTTCTTAAAGTCGAATGTAATTAATTATAACTTTGATTTTGTTTTATCATACACTGAGAAGTAAAAGAAATCAGACCATACATTTTTTTATTGCGGTAATTATCTTTGAAATATTTACAGAAACAATTTTTAATGTAGTAATCCTGAAAACATAATTCCAGGTAAACTGTAAAATTAAACAGATAACTTTACAAAAATATTCTTATCTATATCAAGCCTATTATTGCGTTACGTACTTCTTAGATAAATAAATATGTCGACGCGTATTGACGTACGCGCCCAATATTGGAATGATTTTTTTTTTTTCATTACACTTGCTCGGAAAGGGTGTTATTATACGCCGGCGTATAGAGCAGCTATAGCCGATATAACTCTCACGGGAGTTATGGATTTTGTATGATTTATAATCCCCGCTGACGGCAGGGCGTGTGCGCCGGATCCCGCGGGGGCGCGCACCGGGTCCGATGGGGATCGCTTTCTTATATAAGTAGTGCGCAACCGACGGGACATACCTACAGTATATTCTACCCACCTGATGGTAATTCACGGTGTACAGTGGGAATAAAGTAATTTTTCTTTTGTTTAATTTTTATTTAATTTCTCACAAAATGTGATGAAAAACATCGTGTGTATCACGAGCAGTAAGGGGATAACAAACTCGAGTCATTAAAATCCCTCGCCTTCGGCATCGGGCTTCTAACAGACTCTCGTTAGTTATCCCCTTCTTACGGCCCTAGATGCACAATGTACTATAATGCAATACAATTTACGTTAAGAATAATATAATGTAATTTAATTTGCAATTTAATTGTATAAAATTATTAATGTAATTTCATTGATATATCCTTTTTGACAATTTATACTTAATAGAGATAAATCATCAATCTATCTATCTACACATAGAAATAATGTCGTAATTATACAGTCATTCAAGTGGCTTCCACCAAAAATCATAAAATATAGTTTAAACCGTCAATTGTGTTTAACGACTGACAGTTCTACATTTTGACAGATTTTAAACGCATAAGTCGTTAAGATTTAAATATGTTTCAGATTTTGGTGCGTCTGGGCCTTAGTCTTTTACAGTCTGTATTCACAGGTGCACGTGAATGAACCACCAGAAACCCCTATTAAGCGATAGGGGTTTCTGGTGGTCCATTCACGTGCACCTAAGGTCAACAAAGGCTCCTAGAGCGCGATAGCACCGTAATCAGCAGCCACGCAACTTGCGTATTTGACATCAAATTGACAACAGTCAACTACATAATAGCTTGGCAAACACAATTGCAGACGTTGAAATTGTACGTCCTTGTTGAATTAACATGCCACGATGTATTTGAATGACTTATCAAATATTGTTAGTAAGTCATTAGAAACAAGTGGTTTTTAAACGATTCTTCCGTCAAAGCTTTAGAATTAAGGATGAAAATATTAGGTAAAAGCATGTTTGAACTTCCACTCAGCAAATTTCATATTAAAATAAAATATTTACCGTCGTTACTTTAACATCTTAATTTATTAATAAGATAAAACCTCCGCCAACTACTCAAAGCGAACAACTATGCGAAGTTCCAACTGAAGCATGTCACAAAGCAAGTTTCTTATACACCTACAATCTGCGATTCAAATCAACTTTATCATCCGCGAAGGCAACAAAGCGTGTGTCGGGAGTCCAAGTTTTCAGGCCCGAGTCACACCTGCGACTTCCCACAAATTGTAACCGGTTCCAACTTGAAAGTCGACCAACTTGGCCTTCCTCACTTCATAATTAATTCTTTATTCGGAACTTGGACCTGGACAGAAACGGGTCGCGTAAGCACTTAAATAGTCCAAATTGTGTCGAAGAAGCGCCCGGTTTAATGACGATGCTCATTTTTAATTAGTTCAGAAGAGCTCTTTAATTGTTAATGGCCGCATTTTGAAGTTTGATTAGTTGTTGAAGTAAGCGGGAGCACATTTTGTTGCAAATAAAACATGGAGGGAGTTGGCCTCAGAGTTATAATGCTAAATCACGGGACGGGTCAGATGATGGATATAATTTTAATTCGTAAGGCCGGCAAAATATTCATGTCGTAACAAGTGCTTGCAACAGCAACCTTAACATAATAAACCTTAATGTGTTTTTTTTATAAATAGTCTAAGTCCAAGTCTAAGATTATTTGTTGAGCTTCTCTATAAATGCGACAGTTACACACAGAAACCACATTTATCTTGATTAATAGGTTTACCATTGAAATATCGATACACTTTTTACCAAATATCACTTCTAAATAAAATACCTACCTATCCCATATAGGTACCTACCTTCATTGTTAAATGATTCAACACACTGAAATTTTATTCATATCCCCGATTGTGTATTGGTAGAAGTGTATTTAATCGATGGGCCCACATCATTAAAACGATAAATCGGATATTTCCGATTTATAATTTATTCAAAAGAGTCTCATTCCTTCGAAAAACATTTCATAATTACATTTTTCGCACACTTAACATATCTTACGTAAAATGTTTATTTTATCTAACTCATACCTGCGCCCCTATTTGGAAACATCTAAGTGATATTGTAGCGCGAGCGAGCGAGATTCACATCCCACTCTTCTGCACGATGCGTAATGCGTAAGAGAGGGATGCGACTCTCGCTCGCGAGGTCGCTACAATATCACTAAGACGTTCGTGAATAGACGCCATTGTATGTTATAAAGCAATTATTATGAGCTGTGGACGGGCCGACGGAGCCCCAAAGGTGGAGTTCCTACTTTTCGCCCTAAGAGATAACTTACGGGAAAGGTAACTAGCGAACCTATCTGGGTGCCATTTGTATTAAGGGGGGATGCGCCCCTAGAGCCCCCTTCGCCCTCGCCTGTTTGGTTTATTTTATTCTATATGTTATACCTAATGTAAAATGTAATGTAATTTGTCCGTTGTTTAAAGGATTGAAAATTACTCATAGAAAAATAACTGTACACTTATATACAATCAGTTAAAATACTTTTATGGCTTTTAAAAACAAAAAAACAAGCAAACATTTGACATAAATGTAAGCACATCTCGTTTTGCTATACAAAAAAATCATTAATCAAATCCAAAGTGCAAATAATCTGCTTATTGGAAAAAGAAGTAAAAAGTGACTAAGTAGTTATCCTAGAATAATGCCAATCTTACCAAAAACAAAGTTGCTAAACAGTGCTATCAGTAACCTTAAAAGACGTAACAGTTATGTAGTTTTTAGGGTTCCGTACCTCGAAATGAAAAAACAAAACCCTTATACAATCACTCGTGTGTCTGTCTGTCTGTCCGTCTGTCACAGTCAATTTGCTCCGAAACTAATTGACCGATTGAGTTGAAATTTGGTAAACATATGTAAGTCAGTGACCGCAACACGGACGCGTGACATAAATATATGAATTTTAAACACGGGGGCCACTTTTGGGGGGTAAATTAGAAAATTTAAAAAAAAGTTATGCTACCTATATCATGTGACATATCAAATGAAAGGGCTTATTGTGAGGATCTTAAATATATTTTCTTTTGAATTTTAAGTGAAATAGTTTGGAAGTTATTTTGGAAAATAGGCGAAAATTGAATTCCCCCCCCCCCCCCCCCGCCCTTATTTACGAAAGTACTGGGGCTAAAATTTTGAAAAAAATACAGAAAATAGTTCTTTATTTATAGATTACAGGAAAACCTATGCGAAGTCTATGGTATTTAAAGTAATGTAGTAAATTTCAGATAATCATGTACGGAACGGAACCCTCTCCACGCGAGTTTAACTCGCACTTGTCCGGTTTTTTTTAACTGCATCAAACTGCGCGGTATTGGAATTTACTTTCATTAAATATACATTGGTTTATGTAACAAATGACTTACTTAAAAGAAAAGCCATATTATACGAGTAGGTGTGTACGAAATAAAATTAAATTTATGAAATAATAATTTCAAAAGTTTCAAAGATTTGTAGCCTCTTCACAGACACAGAACATTTATTAGATTATAGCTGACCCCATATCTTGAAGAAAATAAAGTCAGCCGACTATGAAGTTACTGCTGCGCAACCCACCCACGGAACCGCAGCTGACGTTCACGAGGCTTCATGATATAACTCCCTGAAGCGTTTTACGAGTTATCGCCCGAAAGGAAATTATTGACGAAATTTGTACCTGGCTCGTGGACTATTTGTGACTTTACTATGAATTAAAACAAAGTATGTCGCGGGCAGAAATTGATTTTTAACTTCTATTATTAGACTCGTACGCCTAGTGGGTGTAACAAAGACTTATTGTGTTATTAAGTTTTACAATGCCTACTTATTTTTTTACAATAGACAAGGAAATATCAAGAATGTCTATTTTTACATTTGCAAACATTGGAATATGGTTATCAAATCTCAAAAATACTAGTTAGTGATTCGGCGTCTTATCTTTCTCTAAAAATCTTTCTTTGCGTCTGATGAATCGTGATTGGGCTTTTATAGAAATAGAGGGATAGTCTTCCTTGAAATCAAATATATCAATACAGTATTACATTATGCCCTTGACCTTGAGCCTGCCTAAAACTCGAATATTGTTGACACCTGAGTATCACCTGACGCTCGAATTTATAGGCAACGCACCACTCGAAGATGTCTTCGGATTCGCACCAACACCTTTTACACATTCATACAAACACACAAATTCTTAACTGGAGCTCATAAGGTTCATAATGGCTTGATTATGTTATTCACTGGCGCATAATGAAAGTGGTATGTGTATAATGTTCACCGCTTAGTGTAACTCTGTCAGTGTCAGCCCTAATTAGACCCATTGAAATAGGCTGATTAATATGCGTAATGCCGTGGTCTATGCCGATGCTCCATTGTGGATGCTGTGAATTATGTATATGAGGTGATTATGTGTCATATCGCGCCGCGCTGGCTGTTGATTCACTGATAAGCGAAAGAAATGATGCGCAAACACTATAACTTACAATTTTGGTTAACTGGGTATTAAGTCAGTTTATTGATTAATTATGTGGCGGTTACTGATTGAATCTACCTATTTATGTTTTCCTACCTACCTATTAATGTGGTAAAATTATGGAAGTATCGAGGTTAACTTAGGAAGAACGTTTGGCCACTTAGGTGGTCTAACACTTGGTTGAAGTGACTTTGCACATCATAAAACGATAAGATCGTAATAAGTCATATCAATTCAAGGCTAAACTTTAGCGATTTTTAATGTGATCAGTTTTTTCCTGTAATAAGGTCAAATTTATACAAAAATATTAATGATCATCATCAGTCAACCTTGTAGTTGTATAAAATCTCCTCTTAATGCAAGTAACTACAAGATATTACGTACACACATATTAACTTTTGCAATTTTAATATAAAAACAAAGTTTGAAGAATCTTAAAAGCTTTGTAACACGCAATAGCCAAACTTCCGCGTTATTCCCAAATTCAATTTATATCACATATTAAATTCATAATTTGTATATCAAGGCATCATTATTATCATCACGAAAGTATGCCATGTTACTGTTTGATATCCAATGCTAAACTAAGTTATCTTTTATCTGTCACATCCTGTCATCTGTGTGACAAAGCTCGTTACACAATGGTTTTATTCGTCTGTCGCAAGCAGCCGATTGATTTGCTATCCTATTGTAAATATCTGCGCGTTACGGTGGCTGGGCACACGTCACTATCTATTGCACTACCGTTTTGGATCTTGAGGGCCTATGACTATTACCCTTCGGCCGTCTACGAAACTGTAGTTTCGTAACTGGTTTCTATGACGGAATTATTCTTACTTCCCTGCACATAACTAGTTTCGATGGAGGAATTATTCTTCTTTTTACGAAACCACAGTTAGGTTGCATTTATATAGAACAATCGATCATGGTTGCGTAATATTACCACCAGTGGTCCACGGTTACTTTTACCTATCTTTAGTACGCCAACCGGTTGTCAGCGGTACCAGGGTTACTTTTATGTATCTTTAGTACCGCCAACCGGCTGCTAGCAGTACCACGGTTAAAATTGTTAACCCTGATACGACCAACCGACTGCCAGCGAACCCTGGTACCGCCAACCAAATCGATTAGTTTCGAAACGTCTATGTAGCCTATGACCAAGTAGGCAAGTTGACCTAGCAGCAAATTATCAAATGTTCTAATTGCATTTTGCCCGAGTAATATAACGTCTTTAGCGCAGAACACCTAATAAAATGCTTATTAGGTGTTCTGCGTCCTAGTAACATAATGTCAAAATATAAAATGAGAAAAAAAGGTCATCATCAAAATCAACTTTCAAATGCAATTAGCCCAATTAGCATAATGACTAAATAAAAAATAGTACAAGAAGCTTCAGTAACCACTTACGAAAAATACTCATCCGGATTCCAACCACAATTTACAAAAACTCGAGTAAGTACGATATCAGACTCATCATCGTCAACATCATCATTTTAGCCGAATCTGCTAGACATAGGCCTCTCCCAATGATTGTCACGATGACCTATCCTGTGCTGCTCGCATCCAGCAGATTCCCGTAATCTTCACCACGTCGTCAGTCCACTGTTTGAGTGGTCTGCCCATGCTGAGTCTTCCAGTTCGGGTCGCCACAAAAAAAATCTTCGGCCGCATCTGCCACCTGTTCTACGAGCAATAGGCCCCGCCCGCTGCCATATAAGTTTAGTGATGAAGAGCAAAGCAAAGAGCCCAAAGAGCTCAGTCAGTTACTTTAGTTCTTTTGCTGACATCAGACTGAAACCTATTAAAATTAGCTCATGTCCTTAACGCATGTGCTAGTACACCTTTAGCACGAGGTGTTTTAGGTGTCACATCAGGATACTCTTAGTGAATGAATGGGTTTGAGATTAGACAAACCCAGTGTGATATTTCGTATAAAGTATCTATGGCACTCGATCATCCGTCCTTCGGAAGAATATTAAAATTCAGAGAGCAAGCTTTTTGAATCCATTCCATTTGTTCAATCTCTCGTCACGATCTATTTCATCTTTTAAAAAACCAGTTTTATATTTAATATCCAACTAGATCGCAATAGTAATAAACAGTGTGTACAGAGGACAAAGCGGACGGGACAATGCCGTGAAAACAATGAGTGCGGCCTGCAACACGCAAACACTGTTCCCGTTCGTTCAGCTCTGTCACTGTCAGACCTAATTAGAGCCGCCATTGAGATTGTCTGATTAATATGCGCATTGTTTCCTTCCACGTCGCTCTACTTGCCTTAAATTATTGACTTTTAAGAATATTAATCAGCGCCATGTTTATGGCCGAGGTACTGAATGCTGTCTGGAATTGTTGTTTGATCGCTCTGGGCCTCTATTCCATAGCGGTATTGAAACCAACCTTTACCTGTCTCACTCAAAACATATCCAAGAGAGAGCCAGATCCGAAGGTAAAGGTAAGCATATTCATGCTCGGAGCAAAATATCGATAATATCAGAGCCAGAGCGTACTCAAGTCTTCTGAAGTCTGCCTCTTCTTCTGAATAAGATAAGAAATTACAGGGTAAATTGTTTTGTTGACTTCAGATCATCCAAATTAATAAAAAGAGCTTCATGCACGGCAGAACTACTATGTGATTTAAACTTATATCACTGACCCATATAATATTGATATAAGATAAAGTGAGTGACAGTTATTCAATAGTGTAATTCATGGGTTGCTAGATGCAGACACAGTTATGTAACTTTTTGACGACGTTAAACCGGAGAACTTGCGACAAGCAATAACTTATTACATCATATACTCGTATATAAGTTAAGGCAATTAAAACGCCATGAATGAAGTTCCCATCACGATAATTTCCTCTGTTATGAAACTGCACAAACAACTTAACATTAGGCTTCTCGTAAAAGTTATAAAGCAAGTCAAGTGCGGTAGTCGTAACAGGCAGGGCGAGAAATGTGTTCGACAAAATTACCACTTTTTGTTGATAAATGTTCGTCGCTCCCCTACAGGCTGCTGTTTATGTGCCCATTAACTTGATATACCTATTTGTTAATGAGTAATCTGTAATTATATTTGTTAGTTGTGAAATGTTCAGAGGCGCCTGTCGAGGCTGTTAAGACTAGAGATGCAACGGATAGTGGTTTGGCCGGATACCGGATACCGGATATCCGGCATGGTCATTGGCCGGATAGCCGGATATCCGGCGACCGGATATCCGGCTGTACATTAGGTATCTCTAAAGTCCTGTTAGCATGCGCGGCCTTCGCGCGGCGAGCAAGTTTCAACTTGTTACGAACTGTAAGTGCGGGGAGGCTCTTTGAGGTTGAATACGCGATCTATAACGTCATTTGGGAATATTCAAATATGCACGATGTGATGTTAAGTGAAGTTTTATGTTAAAATTACAAGAAACTAAGCTTTAATTTGATAACTGACGTGGATTTCGTTTATTTCTGATGGTTTTACCCTATTTCTGATGCAAGCTTTTACTATCTGGTATCCGGCCGGATACTGACTCACTATCCGGTATCCGGCCGGATAGTAAAATCATGGCCGGATAGGCCGGATACCGGATAGTAACCGGATATCCGTTGCATCTCTAGTTAAGACACGGCGTGTATATAAAGAATCTCAAATTAATCACTGTTTCAATCCTAAAATTTCATAAATTTTACACATGACCCAATTCAGTCAATCGCATATTTTTTTCCGTCAGAACAATGTTAAACCAACAATGATAGTTGGCTTTAATAACATATGAAGAACTAGACTGGAAAAGAACCCAATCTATTTCCTGGGTGTTATATTTACCAACTACATCATCGCTTTGTATTTAGCATTAGTATCATAAAAACACTTCACATTTAATTCGGACATAGATAAGTTTTTCGTGTCCAGATTGTTTCACTATACTTACATTGTAATATTTATTAGTGATGCAACGAATACGAATACCAATATTCGTATTCGCCGAATAGTAGACATTTACCGAATATTCGTATTCGGCGAATACTAATACGAATATTTATTTTCTGGTGAGTATGAAAAAAGTTTGAAAAGTTATTAATAGGTAATAGAATAGGTACTCTTTGTCACCTACATAGTATAGTAAAAGTAAAATTTAATTTCAAAATTAAAAAACATTTTAAAATTTATTTTACTTTTTGGATTCGCAAACTAAAAACGAGATAGATGCTTATCTAAAGCTCCCAAATTTATCGCCGACTGCTGATCCATTGGCCTTTTGGCGAGAAGATGTCCATTTTCCAAGTCTGAAAAAATGTACAGCTGCCTCGGAAAGACTTTTTTCAACGGCTGGGAACATACAGACTGAAAAAATAAATCGCCTTAAACCAGAAAATCTACAAATTTTATGTTTTTTATATAAAAATTTGCTGTTGTAAATTTTAATTATTAGAAGAGTAAACATTCATCAAATAAATAAGTCTTTTATTACCATGGTGAGATATTCGTATTCGTATTCGTATTCGCCGAATAGTAGGTTTGATATTCGTATTCGTATTCGTATTCGTAAAAGTAGTATTCGTTGCATCACTAATATTTATGTTTTTATACACATTTGTAACCTGTAACAGAAAAAAACACAGAAGCGAACACTCACAAATCGCTTATTTCCGAATAGATTGAAGCAGCGGAAACAAACCGCCCTACAGTTGAAACATACGTGACGATTCAGCTGTTGTTTATAACGTACCAATCATGTTGTAAACTTTGATCGCAATATCTCGCAATACCTACGCAACACAGGTGCTGCCGAGCGCATGTGTTCAAAACTTAAGTTGTTTGTTAAGTAAACTGAACGTTATCGTTATGATGACTTAGTTTAGGCAACATCATTCTTCGTAACAGAAGAGCCTGGGTATCGTTTTATACCTTGTTATAGAGCAGATTCCTTATCTATAGCCTATTATTTACTTACTGCTTTAAGTTGCCTGCTATTTTTTCTTCAGTTTGATTGTACCTTTTGAAACCTTTTTTTCAGTCGATTAATAAATTGGCTTGTTTTCATTTAGAATTGCCATGGATTTCAACTTTGATGACATTAACTTGATACTGTCTTAGGCCCGTATTAAAAGACTGCGTATTATAGCACTCAAGTAAGGCTTTTCATATAAAATCAAATGAATCTTGAGAGATTAAGTAGGTATCAGTTTTAATTAATACAGTATATTAATTAATACGAGCTTTGTTGCCACACTAAGAGATTTTAGAAGCAATTTAGATTTGCAGGTTCAGTTTAATTTGAGTGCGGCTTCTCATGTGCACAAATTCTTTATAAGGCTCTGTCATTTCGTAAACTTGAATGTCATGTTTGTGATCTTACGTTATCAAGCGCAACTAGTGACGAGTCTGGGGTGCATCGTGGAACATTGAGCGCGACTGTTAACTAAAAAATGGAGCTTAATTGTTCCACTTAAATGGTGTTTCTTAGACTGCTATTTAAATACAAAATTACACCCACATTCACAAAAAACCGTTTTTTTAAATTACGTCAAAGTTTTGCACGACTTTATTTTAAAATGGTTCTCGCTACATAGCTGATACTGCCAGCAGTTGTGCTTCTCTGTGACTCGATTACACTTAAGAGTGAAAATCACATGCATGGCCTTGGGTTAAGCAGCAGCCGTATATCGCATATAGTATAGTCAGGAAGCAGACCTTTTAGCTACCCATATACACCAGTGATATATTTTCATGCCCGCATTAATAAAGCCATTCACTGTGACATCATAAATTTTGTTTTCAAATAATATTTAGCGTAATTAATGGTGAAGGTACACCAATACAAAATCTCCCTAATATTAATGAATACTGCCGGAACATTGGAGCATTGTCGCCAAATACCATGGCGTAATTATTATAAATAAATGTGCAAACTTGAACCATTTGTTACGAGTCAATACACGGCGAAGCTTCAAACGGTGTTCTAGGAATGTTAATGTCTTTTACAAGCACAATCTAACCAGCTAGTGCCAACTGGGTACTGACTTATAATTGTAGAAATTACCGAAATGGGGCCAGAATAGATCGATTACAATTTATTTTATTTTAGTTTTATATATTTATTATGTACATACGGCTGAAGGGACAATAACAATACATATTCGAGTTAACTTATCCTTCAAGAAACCTATTTTAATTAAATCCTCGGGATTAAGTCGACTCCACAAGCATACGCAAAGATAATCAAAGTCTAAGTACGCCGCAAGAAACATATCCATACCGTTGTACCCTCGAAGGACGTATATAAGAGCGATTATTAAAATGACACAGACTTTTAGTCGTATAGAGCTCCTTATAGTAACGCTTGCGAGAGTTCGCAACTCGACCAATCTTGTTGATGGCAGTTGATTCTCGAGAGACGTTCTTCATCTACGTAGTAATGCAACCTTATGCTCATTATTAGGAGATAAAAATTAATTCTTGTGTTTTGCATTACATAAAATTACCTATCTTTAACAATAAAATTGAGTCTTTTTCGCTGTCGACATTATGTTTTGCAGTAAACTGCTTTACTCGAACTTTAAACTCATTCAGGAACGGCAAGCAGGTGTTCAAATTTATAACATCTAGACGGTCATTTTAAACTATTCGGGACAGTCTCTAAAACATCATGAAACTACGTCAGATCAAAGAAAAGCTAAAACGTTAGGTCACCTAACTTCAAGGTGTAACAGAACCTTTTATATAAATCCATAGTAGCACACATGTTAACTCGGTCGTAAGTTTACTGCAATCGATATCAAGGGACGAGAATAGCAAAGTTTCGCGAGACACCTAAGTCGCAATCACTGGGAACTATAACCGTTTCTACCTCCTAGCTATTGCGGACTATAATACTTACTCGTGTGCCGTTTGAACCGGATGGAAAATAATTAAAGGAAATCGTAAGTACTACAACTTCGATGAATGGTTCATTACCGAGATGTAGATAAAACATGCATTGCAATGTTCTAATTTTATTTTCAAATGTAAATAAATCTATTCATAATGTCAATAATGTTATTTTGGATAAATTCAATCCAATGTTTCTATATTACTGACCTAGTTCTTTGTTTTTGTCTTTGGAAGAAAGTTACCGTAAGTAGTAAGTAACATTTGGGCGCTGACTGTAACGTTTCGCCGTATTTAATTTTTAGCTGTTTAGCACTGTCAGCAGAACTTAGTGCTACCGACCGGTTACGTTTTAGCATTGTCACTTTAAATTGAATCTAAGTTACAGATCCTGATAAGCTAAGGCTTCCGCAGAAAAACACATTCGGCGAATGAAATTTTTCGAAACGCCCAAATGGCCCACTCTTTGAGCGGTTGATGTAGAAGAGAAACCTTTTCTGTCCTTTAGTTCGGTAAAAAGATAATAGATACGTCAGTAAACGTTTTCCACGGTAATTACGAGGAAATGCATCGTGTTTCCACCCCTTCATTTACACGTTAATGGCTTGGTTAAGATCGACTAACAAGTCGCGCGGTGCAGTCTTGTTTGTTTTATGTACATGTTGACAAAGACAAGCAAATGCAATTTACAACTGTTAGTAATTTCCAGACATGTTATCTTATAGGAAACGACGTTCTTCCTTAAATTACTTTCATAAGTGTCTAACAAATTAAATACTTAAGAGGCATATTACAAAGCTGAGCTGGCAACGTCGCATTTCTCGCATTTTTCTCGATTATTTAAGTGAATTTGAGTGATGAGGCATGTCATTATATAATTTCACACTCTCACAGAATATTGGCGTAAAGTAATAGCTTGCTATTGTGTTTCGTACGGTGAGTGACGAGATCCGGAGGCCTATTCCCTCATCCCCATCCCATCCCCATTCCCCATCCTTCCTAGACTGGCAACGCATTGGCAGCACCTCTGGTGTTGCAGATGTCCATTGGCGGCGGTGACCACTTTCCATCAGGTGGGCCGTCTGCCTGTTTGTCAGCCTACTCCTTTCTCAAAGGGTTGGCAACGCATCGGTGATTCCCCTGGTGTTGCGGGTGTCCATGGGTGGCGGTAAATGCTTACCATCAGGAAACGCGCCTGCTCGTTTGCCGTCCTCTTAACATAAAAAAAACACAATAAATACATTTTTGCATAATTACACAATTATATTGGAATTCTCTCAGCTTGATAAACGCTTTTTAACATACTCGAATTAGGCAACAAAGAAAACAAAACGATTCTTAAAGGGCAACAAACACGTTTAGGTTCAAAATAGTGATTCTTTTCCCAAATTTTATAGGCCTGATTTTTGTTTGAACTATATCTGCATGTAGGGCACCCACCAGGCATGTATTGGCCTGTATGAAGAAAACGTAAATTTAGCTTGTCGTATTCGTTCTGCCACAGGAGGTACACATTTTGTTTATTGATGTTTGTATTACTCAAAAGCGGTCTTGCGTATATAATTTATAAGTAAATTTGGAGATATATTAATTTTATTTATTTATAGACACACCAACAGTAACAAATCAGTTTAAATTGTTAGTGTCAGTCCTATTTATGCACCAATTACAGGCGTGCAACAGCATTTGTACGGCCTTAAGGACAAACAGATAAATGCATTTTAAAATTTATGTCCAAAGATTAAATCAAGAATAATAACATTAAAATAATTATATTTAAATTTAAATAAAAACGCTGCAATCGAAACTTAATATAAATATTAACTTTATCGATATAATAATAGCATGATATGATATTAGCATTAAGAGACTTGTGTGACTTCAACGCAAGATGATGATAGGGGCAGCATTTTACATCTTAAGGCGTATGAAAACTAATACTTCTACTAAATATTAAAATCATGAATAAATGCAGGTGTATAAGAATATCCTCTCCCAAAACGAAAGTCGGCATCAGAGAAGAAAGGTAATATTTGCACCACAAAAAATAAGAATGCGCTTATGTTATGCGGAAATAATTCACTTTTATTGTATCCTACGCGCTCTTTGCTATATTTATTACTCACCTTGCGTTCGTTGTACTATATTCGTACTTATAATAAAATATCAGATACATGCCTTACGCCGGTATATGTAGACTTGCCACACATATGAATAATAAATACATGACATTCCATTTCCGAAGATGTTGATGGATATGTAATCAGTGATTGTTGATACAGCTGATTGACGTAATATTAACGGCGTTCGTCAGTATTGAGTCCATTTCCGATTACATATCATCACTACATATTATTATAAATTAAATTCCCCCACTGCGTTTTTCTGTCATCCTGTCTGTCTGCATAGGCTAATCTCAGAAACTACTGTAGGGATTTTAATACGGTTGTCTGTAAAAGACAGACTGTTTCACGAGGCAAGTTTATGTATATAATGTATATGTGGCTGGCATATAGTATGAATAGCGTTATATAATATGTCGGATGCTCAACTAATCTATAGGTTAGGTCGGGTTGAAATTGTGTCAAGGCGCGAAGCGCCACCACTAGGCTGAATAGGAGCTCCTCAAAGCGGAGCTCCGTCGACTTCGCCTCAGAATATTTGTGTTCCAGGTATAACATCTATAATATGTAGGTAATATGACTGGTGGATAATAAAAATGAAAAATCAGTCATTAAGTATAATGAAACGGCAATATACATTTTGCCTTCGGCATATTACATAACAGCGACCGTTTGTAAACTGACGATGTTGTCAATATAGATTTTGCCTAAGGCATATTACATAACAGCGACCGTTTGTAAACTTACGACGCCGATTTATACAATATACCTGCGACATATAGATATTTCATGCATATATTAACTAAACTATGATGATATTTATCGATCTACTCGGAAAAAACTTGCCTCTTGAGACATTTCTGGGCTAAGGCGGGACGGGCGGCTAGTAACCATAATAAGTTTAATTAATAAAGATAATAACTTATTAATATATAATATATAACATTTTTATAAGGCTACCAGCTGTGGCATTCACCAAATTTTAAGCAAATTATCTAAAGGCGTGAGTGGAACACAAACTTCAACCCCAACCATTTAAGCTTTGACGGAAGTAACTAGGTACAATATGAAAGCTCAAATAAAATAAAATTAGTAACATTATTTCTCAACCTGCCACCGTCGTTCTACTTCTTGGCACTGAAATCGATACGCAACGTAGTGGACATTACATTCATTTTGAGACACCTCACAGACTTACTGAACACTTTATAAAATCCTATTACTATTAAGATAAAGTTGATTTTCGTTAGCACAACATGCAACGGCCTTGACGGCTGCGACAAAGATAAAGGTACTACTCGAATGGGTCTTAATGCGTTGTGATAGGGTTATATCTTGTTTGATAGAAGTTTGTGAACTGGTTTGGGGCAGTTTGGACGATCGGTCGGAAGGAGCAAGTGCGTTTGACAGTAGGTCGATTAGCGTCCCAGGACACGGGTTCAAAGGCATGCGACAACTACTGATCAGTACGACTCGATATAGACTGAAGATACTAATTATAATGTCGGCTTACGTAAATATTGGGAATCTTAGAAAGGTCAGTTTTACCTCACATTACAAACCAACTCATAAAAATGGTAAAAAGATTTTTCTGAAAATACAAATGGGCGTGATTGCTTGCTCTGTGTCTTAATGTTTTAAGTTTTTCATAAATCAGTTAAAGAGGAATGTTCTAAGTGCCTACCAGCTATGTGAATTATGATTTATGTTTGGTCAAATGCTTTCATAAAAATATCAACTGAAATATAAATAAATATGCCCCTTTACATCATATTACAAAGATCACGTAAGGTAGAATCAATCCTAATTAATTGGACTAGCTAGCTGTGCATGGTACCTATAAAACAACGATATCGCAAATTATTTTGCTACTATATGGTACTTATCTCTTATTAAATTTAAGCAAAGGTGGCTGCCTTGAAAAAACCTGACAAGTGCGAGTTAAACTCGCGTGGAGAGGGTTCCGTGATTATATGAAATTTCCTATGTTACTTAAAATACCATAGATTTCTTAGGTTTTCCTCTAATTAATAGGTAAAGACCTACTTAATCTACTTTTTTCGAAATTTTAAGCCTAGTACTTTCGGAGATAAAGGGGGTCAATTTTCGCCGATTTTCCTAAATAACTTCTAAACCATTTATTTTTAAATTATAAAAAATATAACTAAGATCCTTACAACGAGCCCTTTCATTTGATATGTCCCACACCAAGCTTTACAAAACTTTTTTTAAAATTTTCTAGTTTACCCCCCAAAAGAGGCCCACACGTTTAAAATTCATTTATTTACTTTACACGTCCGTGTTGCGATCACAGACTTACATATGTGTCCCAAATTTCAACTCCAGTTTCGGAGCAAATAAGCTGTGACAGACGGACAGACAGAAAGACAGACACACGAGTGATCCAATACAGGTTCCGTTTTTTCCTTTTGAGGTACGGAACCCTAAAAACCATACGTGATATTGCTTAGGCAATATCGAACAGCCCTGCTTGGTTGAAGCCACCGTGAAATTCGGAAATCTGCTAGATATAAATGCCACTTCGTTCATGCCATGTAAAAGTTCCAAAACGTTACAATTAAAAACTAATATCGTGATTAGACACCACAGTTTATTTTACATAAAACCTTCTACCTGTTGCTGTTAATCAAGTATATTCGCCATGTTGCAGTTTCGCAGTGGAAGCCGTAATTAAAAGCAGTGTCTAGAACGCCTGAGTCTTCAATTCCCTTACATTGTCAGCTAAGTGGACCGAGTTATAGCCTTATTCTTGAAGTCCAATTGTGTCCGTAATTTCAGAAGAAATATCTGTAAAGTAAGGTATTATAAATTTAAGCAAAGCATAAACCTTATCTTAAAATAAAGATATACAGCTCTTTGTTGATTCTTAAAACATGTTAGGTGCCCACAATAAATTGACGATCGAAATGCACGTAAGAGCACAGAAGCCAAGTTCGAAGAGATCGGTTCACTTTACAAGATGTTTTGCTTTGAATACAACACAATCATATAAGTTCCACTAGTGAACCCGCCACAGCTTCGCTCGCGGTATTTTCCATACAATATTTATCAGCTTTTTTTATCCTTTTAGGGATAGAATTTCAAAAAATCCCTCCTTAGTGCACCTTTACGGTACTCGAGGAATATCTCCTCCAAATTTTAATCCTCTAGCACCACCCGTTTAGGCTGTGCGTTGTCTAATAAGTGTGTCACTGTACCTACTGTGTTATATGTATTGATTATATTCATAAATAAATCGTCCATCTTGACACAGTTCTCATATTTTTTGTAACACAACTATACTCTGTCCGTTTAGGTAGTTAACTAAATGTAAACAAACTTACCCACGTGAATCAGCTAACCAGCCAATCCAAGTGAATCCTTTTAATCTATGGTATGTCTTGATTGGCTGGTTAGCCACGTCACGTGGCTTAGTTTATTTACATTTAGTTAAATACCTATCCGAACAGAGTATAAGCCGGTATTGCCTTTATATACAGTAATTTCATGTCATCTTTGACACGACAACACGTCCCAGCAATGCTTATGTAACGTTTAAGTTTGTTATCACAAAAAGTTATAGTTCGGTCAGAGACGTGATTTAGAGCCGAGTCAAATTGAACATCAGAAACCATTATAATATAATCGAATGTTATTGGTATTCGTGTAATATATAGGCAATATTGCGCGGCCGTTTGTCAAATAGCACTCTCGTAAACTGGCGGTAATGAACGCCCCAGGCTGCAAGGCAATTAAACGAACGTAAACCAGTAACAAGGTGGACACTTTACATTGTATTTAAGTACTTTGTCTTAGTTCATATAAAATCAATTAGTGAATACGCCGGTAAATTTTAATGGGACCAATGCGAACGTGTGTTCGCTAAATTTAAAAGTCACTAAATTTAAAATAAGAAACGTCAAACTCGATTTTGACAGCTTTGTACCATACAACGTGACGTTGACGTGCTTTATTTTAAGGTTAGGAAATTTTAAATTAAGAAGAAGCCCTTTCGAATTGGACCCAGTAAAAGATTAAAATGGACACGCTCAGAAATTTTAAACAGATTTCTATTATGCTGCCATGCCATTAGGGTTATCCATAAAGTTACGTCACACCTTATGGGGGGAGGGGGGCGACGAACTGTGACATTGTGAGACACGGGATGGGAGGGGAAGTTTCGTGACGTCACATTTCAAAATCTAATACATCTAAGTGTTAAGATGCCAAATTTGATCTATTAACGAAAACCTTAAAAATATTTCCCACTCTATCTGTACGGGCATAAGTTTTAAATTGTTTTGCTGGCGAGCTCACGTGGGTCCCGTTTTTACAAATGTTGGATTTAATGGTAAGTAATTAAGTATATTAAAAAAATAGTTTAAAATGAAATACAACTAATTTCGGATTGCTGTTTTAATTTAATAATAATTTATAGATGTAAAATTCCAAAATATGTGACGTCACACTAGGGAGTCTCACAAATTTGATCAACTGTGACATGGACGGGGGAAAGGTCAAAAAACACGAAATTAGTGTGACGTACTTTATGGATGACCCCTTACGTGCGAGCAATAATATAATATTCTCCGTAAAAGATTGGATATTTTTAAATGGCTTTTTATGTTCATTATAATCATTAGTATTGCAGGTTTAGCGTTTTGTTTACAAATAACACAAGTAAACATTTATGACTGTTTTATGACTTTATCAATGAAACTCCGTCCTAATTTCAAACATGGTCGTCAATTGAGCGCATAAGCGACTAGCCCTGTCACACGTACGCTCTAGCTCTACGTTTATCCACGCGTATACGACTACTATAAAACTTATCTTAGATTATGAGCCTTGTAGCTCAGTTAGAAGGTTGAAATTAGGTTGTGTTCGTAGTGGTGTTAGAAGCTTTTTAGCCTGCTAAGTGAGTGAGTATTTGTAGCAGGAGATAACAGCACACAAGCCGGCAACGGACCTGTTGATGATAAGCCGTCGTCGATAAGGACTCCGGCTGATGGACTGGTCGAGACAGAATTTCGGCGAATGCATATTGCATGAGTTGATTAAATAGTTTGTTTTGAATTTAACCGCGCATATGCACGTTGAGTGGGAATACCGCAGTGCTTCAGCCGCAATTTCAGAAATGTTTTGTTTGAATTGTTATTTGGGCCGCAGATAAAAGTAGTTCGGATTAGGTGCTTCGCTGGTATTTGTGCTTCTATAGAATAAATACTACGCTAAATCGACCTTTAATCTAAAACGGCAGGTGCTTTATCTTCACATAACCGACTTAACTCAATAAGTGCAACTGCCTAATGTGCCGTAAGTCGCGGGTTCTAGTCCCGTTAGGAGTAAACTTTGTGTGATGAGCATAAATGTTTGTACTCAAGTCATGGATGTTTAGTATTTATATAGAGATATATACGTATATATAAGTACTCAGAATATAAAATTAATAAATAAATAAATCCTTTGTAATTTTTAACATACCTTAATAAATAATTAAGAATGTTTGGAGGGTACAATCAGACATCAACTGCTGAACGGATTTAGATAAAAATTGGTAAGAGGATAGTTTATATTCCAAAAGTATTTTTATATCGAAGCACAGTTCTTTTTTCTAGGGAAATAACAAAGCCAAATTGGTCACGGAAGAAGTCACTGACAATACCTAATTTCTAAGACGTTAAAATGTAGCCTATTCAATGTGAAACTTTTCTCTTTAGAATCGATAAAGAACTCGATATAAAATTTATTTAATGCCTTTTCAGGTGCTGAATAAAGCTTTGTTTTTTTAAATCCTCCAAGTAAAGGAGTTCGTAAACCAACTTCAAGTTTAACATAAATCCTTTTCCTTACTTTAGCGTCCTATAAAGTTACCTTTTAGTGTAGCGTTTCTTAAAATGTATGCCGTTCAAGCGTACAGCATTCGAAATAGTACTATGGGTACAAGTCTAACAGACGGATGGTGTACGCTGATTCGTCCAATAAATATGGTACTAAAGTATTGTTTTGTTTTACATTCTTTTTTTTTTTTCAATGTTAACTTCGCAAAGTAATATGATATACCATATCTCTTAGCCAATATTGAATAGAGATGTTTTATATATTTTTGAAAATTATATCAATTAATTAAACGAACCAGCAAGAAGCTACGAGGGGCGGCTGAAAAGTTATCTACCTAAATATGAAACAAAAGACGATCATGGCTAGTTTTTTTTATTTTTCAATATAGTCCTGACAGTGAAATGCACTTATTACATTTATCAATTAAAGGCATTAACCCGTTAAAAAAAAACTTTAGGTTTATCATCGAAAAAGTCATTAACAGCAGCCTTCATGTCGTTATCGGTTACAAATCTTCGTCCCCTCAGTTCTTTCTTCAAAAGTCTGAACAGGAAGTAGTCGGATGGGGCCAAATCTGGACTATATGGAGGGTGGTTGATTACTTCGTACCCATTTCCATTAATTGCTAGCTTCGTTAAGCGAGCAGTATGCACAGGTGCGTTATCATGCAAAAGCAGAATCCCTTTACTGAGTTTGCCCCTTCTTTTTTCTTTTATGGCTTCTCTGAGCTGGTCAAGTAAATCTGCGTAATATTCAGTATTCATTGTTGTTTTTTTTGGCAAGTAATCTACAAGCAGAATTCCTTCCGCATCCCAAAAAAATGTTGCCATTACTTTGCCTGCTGACGGGCGAACCTTAAATTTCCGAGGAGGCTTTTCATCCTTGAATTTCCATTGTAATGACTCCTGTTTACATTCGGGATCCCACTGCCGAATCCAAATCTCATCACAGGTTACTATTCTAGAAATAATTTCCTCCTCTTTTCCACGGCTCATGTCTAAAAATTCCTCGCAACATTGAACACGTCTGTCCTTGTCAAACGGAGTAGTAGATCTTCAAGCAACCGCTCCCGCCTCAACCGGTAATCATCATGTTACTTTATATAATCTCTTGGAAACCTCGTTTTACTTATGTCTTTTTAGGTCAATAATATATTAAATTATTCTCTAGAGTAAATAGTTTCGCACGAGTCCATGTGTGCAACAGGACCCAAGCTAGCCAGCCAGCCTGCGATAAAAAATGAAATATACGCCGCGACCGGCTCCACTTTTATTTTCTCAACAAACAAATTGCGTGCGTTTTCCTGCACTAGCTGGATAGGGAAGAGTTAATCCGTATCACGTTTTTTGTGGTCATTTTGATGGTTTTTTCAGAATTCAAGCGTTCATATTTCCATTGCAAGGCAAACGGTCGTAACCTGAAATTACTTTTGTACCAAAAATACAAATGAATTATGTTTCTAAAGCAGAAAACAATATAAGTATTAGTTAAATCCACGAAATGACTTAGAAAGTAAAATAAAAGAAAAATGCCAAGATACAGGAAGTCGCGTTTTGTGCTCGTGTCTGATTACTCCTAATGGAAATAGGCGTGAGCTTATGTATGTTAAAATGTATATTAGACGCAGTCTTATCAGTGCCAATATTAACTTTTCAGATAATATTTTTTATTTTTAGGGTTCCGTACCTCAAAAGGAAAAAAGGAACCCTTATAGGATCACTCGGTTGTTCTTCCGAGATTTTTCATCTCGCTCTTACGCATTACGCGTCGTGCGGAAGAGTGGAATGGGAAATCTCGCTTACGAGCCGCTACAGAATCACTTAGCGTTCCCGAATAGAGGCGCTGTTGAGTTAGTTGAATCAGAAACAGGTTAACACTTTAAAATTGAAGCATTAACCGCTCAAAGCCGCCTGTCCACTTTCAGCTGATAGGATTATAAAATAAGCCGCAATAACGCTAATGCATCATCCGATTGGCTTCCAATTTAATACACCTTGTTTATAGCAACTAACTAAGATTTAAACTTAACTCAATTTACTTCTAACAAACTGCACCGTCAAATATTATACGTCTTAATTGGTGCCAATTTATTGCATCGCCGCCGATGAATCAAACAAAATTAGGACGTGATAGAGAAACTGATCGTTATTACGGTACTTAACGAAATTTCTTGTTGTTTTTTCACTTTCATTTCAAAGTTAACTTAGCAAATCTTGCTTTGCAAATGCAAAACAAAGTAATAATACAAAATAGTAAATAGTAATAGTAATAGTATAAAGCTTAGCCAAAGCTAAATAGTGGCCCGTAGTAATTAAAAAAATCTAGTTTTGTAGAATTACAAGTATACATAAAAATATTTCGTCATAAATTGTGTGAGTTTATTTCTTAAATATCGTTAATTTAATAACATAAATTAAAAATTAAAAGGAGGCAAGAATATTTCCTTGCAGCAGCCATAAAATGAAATAAAAATAAATATGGTACATTTAAAGGAATGCTGCTGTAAATGCATCATTATACTTCTGGGCTTCACTCTACAAGTCGAATAACGTGCTATGAAACGTTTTTTGTAATACGACTATATTGCAGCAAACGCAAGCAAATCGATTATTCTATTTCTAATTAGAAATTTCTACAACCTGTTAATTACCCTAGGCAGCCATGTTAAGCGTCACGTTGCGCTTATGCAACAATATTTATATTATTTCATTTTTATTCCATTTAGATTTATATAATTCGTTTACAATTGCAAAAAATTTAAAGCAAAAACGTTCAAAGGAGGCTTCTGAATAATTGAAGGCCTTGAAAAATTAAATGTACCTGTTCTCTCTTCCGAAATATGTAGCCTTTATCTTATTTCAAATATGCTAAAATTTATGCACATATTACCTTCATATAATTATCACTTCATATTATTTCTGCTAGTGTGGACTGCATGACATTCCTACTGAGTTTCTTGCGGTATGTCCTCTCAATAATGGTGGTCATTCCATAAATGCTGGTAGATTAATTTTACATCTGACGAGTTCTGAAGCGCCCTAAAGTGCCCAGTTTTCTGACGTTTAGTTTAGAAATAATTTTTGTACCACTAAATATTCTATGTACAACCAGTTTGCGTATTATTAATCTTCAGATTATTTAAATCTATTTAATTCACTAGCAATGATAAAGTAACCATCCACTTCTTTATTTGGTTGTGGGCGACACACATTCTATATTAAGGTCGAATTGATATAATGAATAAAACAAATGTTTATTCTAGCATTATTATTATGGCAGGACTTGAAAAAGCAAAACCAGCTGCGGGTTTAAATCCCTTTTTCGTCGGCGAATTTATTTGCCTGAATATTAACTACACTGGCAGATAACCTTAATTTTCGATCTGTTTAGAAGCCTGAATATTTTAAGTAGCCATTAAGTAACTATGTCCGTCTGTCTGTCTGTTTATCGCAGCAAAATTTTCTATAACACTATTTAACCAACAAAGCTGAGATTTTGTAAGCTTTATTAATGGTTGTGCCGTGCAGAAAGATAAAGAATACAATTGATGCAATCAATATACCTTAGCTCTCATACATATAGTTAAAACAAACGTAAACACATTTTTTTCTTCTATATCCTCGAATGCGGTGACATTGAATAGGTCTTTAAAAACTAGTATGTTTTTATATATTTATATAGTTAGGGAGTATTCGTGTCATTTCGTCCTACCGCCACCACTCCAAATTCATAAAATCTAAAAAATATCCTATATGAAAGCGTATACAACGAAGTTAAAAAAAAAACTATCATGACTAAGAAGTGTACCTGACACTAAAAACATCGCAAATACCACCAAGTAACTTTGAACAGAAAACTAGCTATAGTTATGGTTTTTGGAGCTATAATGGCTACGGAACCCTACACTGAGCATGGCCCGAGATGCTCTTAACCGGTTTTAATTTTATGGCAGGTTCTAGTACCTATTAATGGGCTTAAAATTGGTTCAAAATTTCAAGTTCGACGAGTTTAAAAATTCCCAGCTTTCGGCATTTTCGGGTTAACGATAAACTCTAAAACTCTCATTTTATCCTACAAAGCATTACCTTCTTATCCAGAGGAGTTAAATCTTGAAATAAAGACTTTTTTACCATTTTCTGAAGTGGTTATAATCGTTTATTTTTAGCTAATGACCTGCTGGGGGAGCGTACTTCCTGGGAGATACCCGCGGGTGCAAAACGTTAGCTTATTTTGGGCCGCCTAATGTTATCTCTTAAAAAGTTGAGAAATAAAACGCTAGTGCTCTATTACACTACGGATATGTTAATATCTACTTAGCTGTTGTCATATTTAAATACCAAATTGCGCTTAATATGAGGATTTTCGCAAATGCAAATAATATAATGCTTATCCTTACGTTATCTTCATCCATACCAAACTTCCCAAAACTCATTTAATTAAATAACTTTCAAATTATTTTCAAAGCATTCCCAAACACAACACTTGTATAAGGAATCGGTACAAAAGACGTCGTAAGTTTAGCTTATCGCCCTGGCCGTTATAGCTGAACAATTGATTCTTGCCACTCCCAGTCGCCGATTCCGTAGATATACCCCCACCTTTTGAATATTATCGTATTTTACTGTGTCAATTGCAAGTACTATTAACCTGGGTGTATACTGAAATCCTTTTGCATCATATGCTAAACGTAGAATCGTCAATGCGGTTACCCAGCTAAATTTTTAAGATGAAACTACATAACTGTTACTGGTCGATCTCCAAAATATCACTTACAGTAGAAGGGAACACACGCATGGACCCTCCAATGAAGCCATCACTATTCTAGGAATGTTCCCTCTCACTATCAGAGGCCTGTACTCATCAGCGGCAGTATAATAACTGATGATGATTCTCGGAAAGGAGATCACTCAAAATCGGAAACCCAGTTAGCCTATAGAGAAGCAGTGGTGCAGATTTATACCAAATCAGTGCTTATTCTTGACATAACCGTAAATCTGTACGATGCCGTAGAAACGTTTGAAAGATCACGTGTAACAGTCTTATCATGAATGATAGTATGATTATTACTCGTCCAAAAATATATTAAGCCAAATACTTTGTACGTAGTAATAAAAAATCTTTTCCTTAAAATACTCTCCAAAATGTAAATTATCATTATTATACTAAGTAGTCAAAACAACATCCACGTATGCTCAAAGGTAATTTGGTCTCCTGATATGTCCTATGGCAAAATCTGTTAATAAAGTTGAAAATATAATTAAAATATTCAACCCAATTCTGCACAATTTGCATGATAATAGCAGATTTTTCACGACCCTGTGTACATTTAATTTATTTGGCCGTCAATTGCAAGAAGGTAGTATTAAATCCAGTCGTATTCATATGGCATAAAGGTTTTTACTGTATTAAAATGTGCTGATGTTTGCAATGCGATTGCTTTTGAACAGACTGCAAATAAAGTCTCAAAAATTAAAGCTACGGGATTAATCCAAGCTTTAACTTTAGATTAAATGATGGCCGTGCTACCATTTTTCGGATATTAACGAGTTCAGTTTACGATTCAAGCTCTTAGTGTTCCTGAAAAAAAAACAAGTCATAAAATCATGTACAATCATGTTGCTACATAGCAACTACCCAGCTGCAGTATTATACAAATTCCCCACAAATCCCAGCGTTTACATAAAACTATAATAATGCGACCTCGCTCGCACTTGACATTCGCAAGTTTTAATTGCCACACTCCGCGACACTTCTGCGGCAGAAGTGGGCACGACCCGTCACGGCTATGACAATCTCTCGCAAAAACTACCATGTCGCGTTCAGTGGTAATTTTCACCGCATTACTTGGTAGTTCTCACACCGGAATGCATAATTAGGCGTTGTTATGGCGTTAATTGTCCTCATTTTAGGTTGCGTAATGGTTTGATAGATAATTGGAAGAAAGTTATGTTTCGCTTCGAGATGTGACCCGTTTTTTGGAGACATTTAATTTATAGGATTTAATGTGGGGAAACAAAACTAACTAGCCAAAAGTTTTTAGGAGGTTTATATATTTTATTATATCCCGATAAAATTACATTATATTTAGTTTGTGTTATCCTATATATAAACCATTAACTAAAATATACTAAAGTAACGTAACTATATCATTAAACTACCTCCAAACTAAGTTGATTACTGCAATTATTTACCTATCATGTTACATGATGCTGGCAAAATTAATTTAACGTTAGTTAAACTGGCATCATGGCGTATCGCTTGTCGTAATCTTGTTTATTGTAAACTCTACCCACACCTGCAAACCTTAATCTGTTCTCAATAGACTAATACGAAACTATGAACCAATTATCAAACAAAACTTTTGATATTTTATATAATTCGATTAAATTAACAGTCAATTAAAGAGTCCGATATAACCTACTTTTAAACGTAATCATAAGGTTGTTGAGAAATATCATATTAAGATTTGATCAGGAATACAAATGTTAGGTAGCTTAAAGAATACGTACATTTAATTTATTTAAAAATTTCCAATATGAATACTGTACCTACATAAAATAAACTACAGAGTGCCGACATGTGTGCCTTTCAATATATCAAACGTAGCGTGAGAAAACAAAAGAATCTAATGCACACCTACGGAAGAAATAAAAGTTGAACACTTCAAAGAGTCGATATAGCATGTAACGGCGAGGTCCAAGGCACGCATTTTAAAAAATGGCCGAGTTTATGTTCACGAACGAAAGAACGGAGGGAGGAAGGAGGTGCGAAGAGGAACACATCGGGGGCAAAGTGGGGCACGGGAGGGGCTCGTAGTTTATGGACCGAACTGATACCGGGGACCCAGGAAAGTGCCCCAAGCTTACGTTCAGGATTTGTGTGTGTGTGAAGTATTTACATGGATAAGTACGGGAGGAATGGAATAAGTTCAGTGGCAAATAAAGAGTCAAATCCCACTTCGTACAAACATTATATACTTACGTATCTACTTTCTTACGTTGAGATGTGGCTATTAAATGTTTTTTCTTTCGGACATTTTTGCCTAAACTAGCAAATTCACTACAACAGATTAATCTAGCAGACACCTACGTAAGCGATAGTGTTCCGTTTAAACTTGACACTGTTTCATTCGGTATGTTGAGCTATTTGTCCGTTAAATTGACTGTTGGCCATACTTAGCAAGCGATAATGTTCTGCGGGGCGTCGGCGGGCCGCGGGATTGGAGGACGGGTCGAGGGCGTCGGGTCCTGCGGCAGACATGACTTATTACAACCACCGGGATACAACCCTATTCGGGCCCTAATGACGACGCTCGTAGGAACCTTAATTTCGACGACCCACGATTTTTATTTACGCCTCGAAGTGGCCCCCAATTTCGGACGTCTCCAGTTTATTGTCAGTCTGCATCGCTCGCGATTAATTTGTAGTTTTTGTCCGCGCCTGTTGCTGATTGATGACTTTGTTTCCTTCATTTGCTCGATTGAGGCAAAAAGGCAAAATGGGACGGTTCATTTTAAATGAGGTTGCGATACCGTGCAACTTTTTACTTCACGTGCCAATACATTGTGAAAACAAAAGGTCCGTAGAAACCAGTCGTAACTTATATGCCCGTGTTTGAGAGCAAATCACTGCTACAAAATCGCGTCCCGTCTAACAAGCCATTCGATGTCGCACATTACAAGCGGCTCTGCCATAAAAGCGCCCATCATAATCCCTAACCAATTCAATTTTTCTCCTGACCTAAATTTAAAGGTCACAGAAATGTTATCCGAATGGACATTTTCGGTGTATTCCTTTGTACACTCAGGCCCTTAAAGGGCAGACAATGAGGGAGGCATACTGCCATTCTTCGTAATTTGAGCTCCATAACCGACGCAGTTTATGACTCGGCTACCTGAAAGGTTAAATCGAAGCGAACTGCAGTTAAATCGGCTACAGCCCCGGTAAAACTGTGTAATAGAATGTTTTACGCCGTTAAGTACCTGCGAGAGGAGATAAAGCTGAGTAGTGAGGGTCCGGAAGAATATTATTAACGTTGAGCCGGTTTTATTTAATAGTTTGTTACATTCCGTTAACATTTATTTATTCATCATGATATACAGGATGGGCCAGAAGTGTTTGCAAATAGCAACACAATATTTTTTCTAAACTATTAATTGTGCGGTACAAAGGATGATGGGAAATTAAACGCCATTTTGTATATTTTTGACTACGATGGACCGTTACACAGGAAAGCAACGTGGTTATTGTGATAAATCCCTTTCCAAAAAAAAAACGGAAAAGTGCGAGTTAAACTCCAGTGGAGAGGGCTCCGTGAAGATATGAAATTTACAATGTTACTTTAAATACCATACACTTTTTGAAGGTTTTCCGGTAATCTTTAAGTAAAGAACTATTTTTTTTATATTTTGAAAAATTTTTGGTCTAGTAGTTTCGGTGATAAGGAGGGGGAGGGGTGTTCATTTTTTGCCTTGTTTCCTAAATAACTTCAAAACAGTTTATGTTAAATTTATAAAAAAAAAAAAAATTAAGATCCTTTTATTTGATATGTCACACGCCATATTTTGCAAATCGAACGTGCCAGAAGTGATGATTGATGAAAAAATACTGATATTTTCATAAAATTCCGTAGTCGGTTGCAGGAGTGCCAGCAACAAGACGGAGCTCATTTAGACGACAGTGTTTATACAAATAAGAAATATATTTTATGCTTATTACTATACTTATATATTATTACTTATAATAAACACCTAATAAAATAGCATTTGTAGTTTTGCCTCTATCATGTTTCTAAAAGTGCAAAAACTTATGGCCCACCCAGTATACTGTTACTAAATGCGATATTTTAAAACGTATCGTTTGTCATTTTTAATGATATAATTAATTAAACTCCTTTACTACGTTTAAGTCCTATTGTGGATAGTATATTATATAATAACCATTAAATGAGACTGAATCCATTAGCTAGTTAGCACAATAGTGAGCGTCAGTGGCGAAGCGTCAAATATTTCCCAAGGGAAGCCGGAAGAATTGAACTGTACGTGCAAGTCTGACATTTTATTAGAGTAACATGGACTTCACTTACAGCTAGCCGTAGCTTTGTACCTTGATAAAGCCGTCAGGAACCGGCTTGTAGGCAGGCTGCGCCACTGGTGAGCGTAGTACGTTTTAAAATAGCTTTTGAGATTTAATCCTATTTTCAAACGCAATGCAAATAACTCTTCCGCGTATTTGTTGCCCCACGTAGATCGAAGTGGTGGGTAAGCCATTTTGATTTGTTAAGCTAACCAAAGGCTTCGGTTAAGCCAAAGTCGAATGGCAACCGAAAAATTCATATTCCGACAATCATTCGAATAGTTTCCAGAGAGTGGTTCCCGACCAATAAAGCTTCTACTATAGCAAGCGGTCAGTGGCACATGATATATGGTGCTCCATTTGCACTAACCGACGGCATTTTTCCTCTATAAATGAGGCCTTACGTCTTATACAGGTGGGTACTCTATTTCTGTCACTAATGCCTATAACATACGATGGTATTATACGATTCGTTATAATTACGCCCAAAGTTGGTGCTGTCTTAAAACAAAACCGGTCAAGTGCGAGTCGGACTCGCGCACGTAGGGTTCCGTACCATTATCTATAATAAAGCAAAAAAAAAAACGTTTGTTGTATGGGAGCCGCCTTTAAATATTTGTTTTATTTTAATTTAATTATTTATTTTTAAAGTGAATATATAACTAAATATTCTGTGAATATTTCAAGCGTCTACCTGTTGCCATCATAAATATCGAACAAAAACGAGCAAAAAAATCACGTTTGTTGTATCGTTGCCCCCTTAAATATATATTTTATTCTGTTTTTAGTATTTGTTGATATAGTGGCAACAGAAATACATAATCTGTGAAAATGAGACAGACGGACAGACGGACAGCCGGACAGACAGACGGGGGAGTCTTAGTAATAGGGTCCCGTTTTACCCTTTGGGTACGGAACCCTAAAAACGAAGGCCCAGTAAATTATAGCAAAAAATTATATATATACATATATATATAATAAGGAACTCACGGATCCTCACTATGATAGGATAAGAAATTGCTAAGCATTATCATTAGTCTTCGTTGTTGCCATAAAACAATAGCAATATTATTAATTTTAAGAACCTTGTATCTCTCATATTCATCAAAATGGTGCAAATTGAGAGCAGTAAAGTTTTTAATTGTACAGTACTTGAGCATCATAAATTCCCAAACTACACGAGTTATGTGGGCGAACATTGTTACTATAGAACAAATGTAATTATGTTTACTCCTCCCGATCCACGTTATATGGACACTTATCCCAGATAAGCCGCTTTTAATGATGCGTACATAAAGATTGCGCAGTTCCTAAAGAATTGTACTGCACTCAGCAACTAAGCTACTGATTTTTGTATCTTTTAAAAGTTTTAAACAAGACTTGACGCACAAAATGAAGTACTTTTAATAATTCCCCGCCGTACATAAATTAAGGCTGAGTTCTTTATTTATAAATAACGTTATGATTGCAGATATAACATAATTTCCTTTAAAATATACCTTGATCTACATCCTAAAATGATCAATAGCTCATTAAATATGTCAGGATATCCGCGTGCTGATAATTAGCACCAGTACGTCGATGATGAACCGCTAATCCGGCACGGAATACATTTGCATTGAAAACGTTACACAAACATTGCGTGTTAGTACTACTAGTAGCTATTTGACAGAGCTAAACTTGGTACTATTTTCTTTAAAAAAAAACATTTAAAAAATCCAAGTGGCAATTTGAATTCGGAACGCCCGACCGAGCGTCATTATTTGAAGTGTCGAGATTAGGACATAATTTTTCACGTATTTTAAAAACCGTTAAAATAATCCCTGTAAACGAATATTCTCATGAATGAAATCCCTATAAATCCTATTTTTGTACCAAAATACCCTTTTTTTATCAATTTCGTTAGTGCCGTTTTCGAGAAACCAAAATATATAATAAATTTACGCATAAGTTCTTATGAAAATTTGATTTGACTAAATACAATGTCAACCTCTAAAATATGGTCGTTTTCGCATCGGTACAGTAGGTACAATAGATTTTAAAATAGGCTTCGGCTTTTGCCTTAGTTTATACAAAATTCAAATACAGCACATACGAGCTTGGGATTCATAGAACCCTGAATGGATATCCTCAGTTTACTGTTCTTAACCGACTTCAAAAAAACCGAAGGACGTTCTCAATTCGACGCGTGTATTTTTGCTTTTTTATTCACTGGCATCCGATCACTTCACTGAAAAAATTTCGACCAAATGTATTTTTTTTAATCATTTCTCTATCTTCTTATCTGCAACTGAAGCTGTTCAATATATATTCTATACCCTGACCTAACTTAACCTCTAGCCTTAGATTAGTTTAGGTTAAATTTATGACAATCCTAAAAAGTTAGGCTTAAGCAGGAAACAAGAATTTTGCCAAGTGTAAAATTTCCAAAAAATAATATTTGTGAAACGCTGGGCATTTTAAAACGAAAAACCCTCTAAAATTCTGATAATTTTTACGAAGGCAAAACGATTACAATTTTCCGAATAATTTATTCTTTTTTATTCTACTCTAGAGACCACTGCTTCAGGACTAAAGCTTCATGCATTAAAACAATGTTTATCTGAAAATGCGGAACACAATACTGGAGAAAGATTGCATCATTTGCATTGTACACCATCCGTTTGGCTCAAAATGCAACGAAACAATCCACCTGCATGATGCTGTTCGTTCCGAGGGTTCTGCAGGGACCTAAGCTTACTGAATTAAGCCCAATCAAGGTTTTGTGTTATCTTGTCACTATAGCAACTTGTATCCAGCCAATATGAATGCCACATTAATTTCATGGCTTATCTTTTATTTGAATTATTGCTTTAAAAAGGGATCCGTTGCCAGATGGTATATACTTAGATTAGTATAAAATTGTAGACATCATTGTTGACTTATATGTGTACTGATTTGAAAAAATTATACTTACCTCACTGAGTTTCTTGCTGGCTCTTCTCAGTAGAGGATTTTTTCCAAACCGGTGGTAGATTCATTCCTTGACCTTCATAAGAGCTTGTAAAAACCTAAATTGAATAAAGATAGTTTGACTTCGACTTTGATGGCAAAAAAAACGGAATCCTTGTATTTGTATCCTGTCTATATATGTCCGTCTGTTCGTCTGTCCCACTGTCCACCCCCCGTCCATCTGTCCGTCTGTCTGTATGAGACAGCCATTTTACGCGAAGACTATTGGCATTATATACTCGTAGATGAAATTGGGAAGGTAGGTGTTTTCTATGAACCGTTGTACAAAGGTGGAGTAAAATTAAGAAAAAAATATAAGGCGTAGCACTCCAAACATGAAATCCTTCACTGAACGTGTTGCAACACTCAGTCGTGCGTCTGTCTGTCTGTCTGTGTGTCTGTCTGTATGTCTGTCTGTCTGAATTAAAACCTATAGGGTACTTCCCGTTGACCTAGAATTATGAAATTTGGCATGAAGCAATGTCTTATACATATAGCACAAGTAAAGGAAAATTTCCGAAAACCGTAAATTTGTAGTTACATCACAAAAACAAATTGTTTAACGGAATAACCATTACAAGGTCCCCGTCACACTCGTCGGTTACACGCAGATAAAGCTAGCGAAAGTTATTTTTTTGTCTTATTTGATTGGTAAGTTGTAAATGGTTACCCGTTTGTTAAAAGCTATTTATTTCATTTTTAGGGTTCAGTACATACAAGGTACTGCCTGTTTTTCATAGGTAAGTACGGGACCCTCGGCGCGCGTGTCAGACTCGCACTTGACCGAGTTTTATATTTAAATGCACTGTTTACTAATATTTTAATTATGATAAGACATTACAAGGCTCTTTAAACTCACTTCCCTACGCTCGATTGACCTAAAACTTTCCAAATGTCAAAATGAAAATTCGGATAAGAATACGAAACGTACATATTTCCTACCGAAAACTCAGACGTGATCTGTTTGACTTGCATCTTTATATTCAAATTACTTGTGAAAATCATTTGTTACGCTAACTTTTTCAATAGGTACCCAAATCAAATTGAACAGTAGGTAAGCCTATATCTAATCCGTGTTTAATTTCCCCATGCACCGGCATCCATTGAAACTTTTCAGTTTCAAGTAGGTTTGCTACAAACTACCAAATTCTAGTTACGGGTACTGAAGTGAACTTCGCAAATTGTAAGCTAGCGGGAACCGAGTATTACTAAGTTCCAGATTTTCCGTTGTTAAATTATACCTGGACGGCTTCCCAATTCAGAAATAAAATTCCCTGTGGAACGTACTTATAAAGGTTACCTTACCTTGATTTCTTAAAGTTGGGGAGTTCTTTACTTGGAGAGCACTATGAGGAAAATAGATCTTCGAAATATTATAAACATGATCCATTACTTGCCTGCCTATCATGCAAAAGGGTTGTGGTCACATTTAGGTGTAGAAATGTACTTCCTGTTCTCGATAGGTACGGACCCTGAGGCCTGTATTTTTTTTGTTTTGACTAAGTATATCCGTATGTAGGGCATCACGCATAGTTTTGGCATGTACAAAGAAAACGTGAATTGAACTCTTCATTTTCGTTAACTTTTGGCTACAGGAAAGAGAAATTTTATTTCTTAACATGATTATTACCCAAAAGTCACAATGAATTCAATGTTTGTTTCTAGTTAGGTATCAAATAAACAATTGCAAAGATGCCCAAAAAATCTAACCATTTTTTAAAACCCTAAAGACCGCACTCCTCTGCTGCACTGGGAGTGAAGAAACAGCATAGAATGCGTGCAGATGCTTATCATCCTGGCATGTCGTAAAAGTCGACTAAGGGACGGGTCCTCTCCAACATGGTGGACTATCTGTATGGGCTGATCACCTGTCACCATACGGTTCATCATACCATCTTAGGACTAATTAATCGAACGTGGCCACAATTAGTCTTGTGGCTCTGCCCACCCCATTAGGGATTTCGGGCGTGATGTTATATGTGATGTCTAAAGACCGCAGAAGAGTCGTCAACGTTGTATATTCTTTTATTTCTTGGTCATGTATATGTATAGGTTTATTATATGTAACAAATAAATTTATTTCATTATATTTCCATTTATTACATTTCATTTCATTTCAACGCTCCAGGATACGACGCCATGAATAAAATAACAAATAAAGATCTTGAGAATCTTCTAAAGGAACATCTTTATCTTTATGCTACTGTCTTGCCTATTTTGCTGTGTTTACAACAAAGGAGACATGGCAGTAGCTTAGCAAGAGTCCAAATACAGCTTCCTTTATGACAAAACTAGCTTCTTCGTTCGCGTAGAATTCGGTTATAGTTATTCCCTCAGGTACTCTTAAATGTGTCGGGATAAAATGTAGCCTATTTGTTAATCCAGGGTATAAGCTATCTATATTCCAAATTTTACTTAAATCCGTTGAGTTGTTTCAGCGTGAAGAGGTAATAAACATACTAACTCACACACACACACATACACAAACTGTCGCAGTTATAATATTAGTGTGATATAAAAACAAAACAGAAATATGTCCGAATATCAACGTTTTGGGTCGTAAAGGGGGATAAATGGGATGGAATCTAGCTACATGCATACTATAAAAGGCAATTTGAATTCTGTTATTATTCTAAATTCTTACCAGCGCCTCTATTCGGGAACGCTAAGTGATGTTGTAGCGACTCGCGAGCGAGATTTCTCATCCCACTCTTCCGCACGACGCGTAATGCCTAAGAGCGAGATGCGAGTCGCTCGCGGGTCGCTGCAGTATCACTTAGACGTCCCCGAATAGACGCCCTGCTATGAATAAATCGTTAAAAACAAAATAAAAACATCACCAAAGACCAGGTAAATACATTTTTACTACTAAATGAACATAATACTTCAGAAGTTAGTCCCAAGCATTATTAAATACAAGTTAAACCCGCTCAGAGCAGCGGGGATTAAAGTCAGAACCGTAATTGATCTGAAAAAAGCTGAAATAAGCGACCATACGAACGGAAAGTGGAAAGCATTTATACAACAATATACACTTTGAATTAACGGAATGTATTTTTCTGTCATTGCAACTTTTATTTTCAAACAGATCAATTCGTTCTGCGCTATATTCATTAATAATTCAGCGGCCCTAACATGCATGGCACAAAGATAAATTAGAACCGTTTATCTCTAAGTGCGTCTCTCTCACACTCGTGCCGACGAAAGAGATAGTCATAGCGATAAACGGTTCTAATTTATCGTTGTGGCATGCATGTTAGGGCCGCAGTATCGATATTAACTGTTTAGATAACTTTTGTTTGTTTCTTAACGCAATTCGATTAGTGTATTGAAGAGAAATTTAGAAGGCAAACAGATTTATCCATATTTTGAGTAATACTGGGACTCGGTGTTTGACCTACCGTGATTTTCCGCGTTTATCTTGCAATATTTGCACTTAAAGCTTTTGGATGGATTTCGCCCATAGTCGCAGTGCATAATTGCTTTTACAAATTATACAATTTTGTTGACTCGTGAAAACGAAACTGACTCGTTACCCAGAGGGCCTACCAACAACTTTTATCACGCACATTGCATCTGTTCCTTTTTAACTTATGAGCTAGTGCGAAAGGGACGAATGCGTTATGTGTGAGATAAAAAATTGTGTGCTATGGGAGCAGGTATCGCCTCAAATCCAAGCAGAACAAGCAACCACAAATCTCCATTAAGTGAGGCGCAAAGAAACGCGTGCGTCGCGTAGCAATGCTTTAATTGCTGGTGCTTATCGCCGCCATTACTCTTTCGCGGGGGCCTATTATCAAAGCTGGGATAAAATCGCGTGTGCAGAGATAAATTCATGAATGGGCATGGGTAAATATTTATATAAAAATTACATTTTAATATCCGTATGTGTTCAAATTTCATTAATTACATTTAGAATTTTTTCTTTGTCATAAATATGTATTTCTTAAACGACATTATTTATACAGATAGCCTTACCTTACCTTTAGTTCTTGCAGTGCTTGATGCATCCTGAAGTTCAAATTCGAAATGTTTAAAACGTTTATTTCGCAAATTGGACACTTGCGGGTTTTTTTACTCATCACATTAATAAAATAAAATGAATCTACCGATGAAGTTGTAATAGTGATGTCTTATCAGGTACCACGTAAAATATTAGACAGAGACGACAGAACTTACGTACTTTTTTATTCCATGGTCATCAGTTCTTTAAGGTTCGTAACTGTAATTCAGAAACGAAATTCAACACATATTTCCGGACGCACTTTTTCAGACATCTCGAATGCTTCGCTAATCGACTCGCCCGGCTTAAATAGCGCACATACGTCACTGCTAGCACGTAGATAATTATTTACTGTGTTATATATGTTTGTATGTAGAACCGCTCGAAAAACGCTAAACTCGAAACGACTCGCTTCGTTTTGGTAACGGTTTAATTCGTCTATCACTTTCCTTTTGTTTTCGGTACACTTATACAACGACAATTAGTTGTGTTTAGGGAAACTTTTACAGGACGATCGATAAAAAGCAATTTTTTCATGAATATAATTTAACATTTTGTATATATTAACATGGCTTGCACGTACAAGTATTGACATATTTGAGTGAAAATAAAATGAAAACCCTTTTGCTCTCGTTTTACCCGACTGCAGTGAAGCAAAAAGAGGTTTATGTTTTTCGCGAGTATGTATGTATGTAACTATGCATGTTTTGAACAAATGCGGTATCAAGCAATTTGAAAAAAAAAACGCTCAGGTGATACTGGTTATATGAAGTCACCTGAAACTCAATATGGCTGATGCTAGAAGAGATTTTGTTTCTTGATATATTTCCACCCGTGCATTATTGGTATTAAATGAAACAAGAGCATTTCAAAAAGTATATAATTTATAAAATCAGTTTAAATACAAATATGTGGAATTGCTACATTCATTCTTCATTTTTAAACCTTTTCCAGCTGTGTATTAGTATCATAATTCGTACGAATAAAACGTATCGCTAATTGAAGCATCATTGCGTACATGTTTAAAAGGAGTATTAGAAAGTATTGGAGCGGAAACCGCAGGCTAGGTATACATACGCGTAACTGGAGAACTCTTTATTTCTTTAGCTTCACAGTCGATACTCGCCGGCTTTATTGCGAAACTTTCGGCGAACATTCCTCTTTTATTACTCCAATTTTGTACGACTAAGCCCACGGAGCAGAGGGGCCGTGCGATCTTTATTATTTAGATTTCGATTGTTTGCGCTTACACGAAAATACACGGTGAGGCGTCATATATATTCAGCAGTATCTGATTCGGAATCAATTGCGGATTTATGTTGCGAACGTCACTGCTTTGAAGACTCGAGTGTTAGTTAAAGCCTGTACATTAAAACAAAATCGTAAAGTGGAAAAAGTCTGTACATTGAAGATAACAATAAAAAATGCTATTGTGTTAAAATGTATGGCTTTTACAGATAGTCATTTCACGTAGTCCACAGGTCAACTAGTGCAATATGCCATTGGCATGATACACATTAATTTTGTTAAGAAACTAGCTCACTTTGTAGACATTTCTGTTACATACTATATTTTTCAGATTATGAATATGCTCAGGGGTTGTAAACAGTATAGTACGATTAAGATAATCCTATAGTGAACCAGCTATCGATATGATCGCTTACAAATAGAAAACTATAATGTCCAAGTAGCTGTTTCTTGAAACTAGGGTTCTATTCTAAACCAATTCCCTCAATTCAATTCACTCCGATACGACATTACGAAGTACGAAAGTAGCTATGTACTATTCATACCCAACGTATGTAGCAGCTGCCCGGGAAAGGTTAATTTTAATTCGACCAATACAGGATTACACGTACGACACTTCCATGAACGCTAACCGTGCAGGGTGGCAATTACTAAAACAATAGAGAATTCTACTAATTTTATTAATATATTATAAATGCGAAAGTTTGCGTCTTTTCGTGTGTATGTATAATGTATGTATGTTTTTTATTTGGTGGTTACCTTATGTCTTAGAATAGGATAGGGTACTTTTTATCCCGGAAAATTCAAAATTTCTCGCGGGAATAACTATAACGGAATTTCACGTGGACGAAGTCGCGGGCGCAGAAGCTGGTTTTATAATAATTCCAATTATTATTATTTGAGGTACAATTCATTTAAGTAGAGCTTCTTTAGTGATGAATATACTAGGATATCTGGACTCATTAAAAACTATACCTACATAAAAGGAATTTCATAAAATTCGTCATGAACTCTAGTAAATCTTGATTAAATAATGATATTTTAAACAAGTAACCTGCGAGATCCCAATATTCAAATATAAAGAACCTGATAAAATCGAAACCAATCGGCCTCCAATTTTCGAGTATCTGAAAAATCGACCACCGAACCCGTAGCGTCAGCAGCGGTCGCACCTACCATTTTCGAGTAATAGTGAGTGGAGGCGACACAGTTTCCACCACACTAGGGCGAAGATTGCAACCGGGCCCGGATGTTGAATCCCGAGCATATTAGATTAGGGATATCGGTCCGCACGAACTATTTAGCTACCTGGATCCGTCGTAATGTTTCGTGTTGGATTGTGTAGAAGGGGCTTTTTCGATATTTACCTAACAAGAACATAAGCAAAATTACAAAAGTTTGCAACACTGAATTTCATTAATTGACCTGTTATATTTGTTACCAACCAAACAGTGTTTTATAAATAAATAAATAAATTACCAAAACTATCAAAATAATAAAGATTTGGCCGGTATATGTTTTCACGCATAGTAGTCCAGAATCCATAACCTAAAATTTAAAAAAACTTCTTATGATGAGATTCATTTTTCGCCTCCTGAATTTAGCACATTATTATGCCAAATCCGAACCTCAATACATATACGAGTACCTATAAATCAAGTTGCCTATAGGAGCTAAAGAAAACCTCTGATAATTAGTGTTGGAAATACTAAATTTTTGATGTTGTGTTATCACGAATCAGTTATTATTATGTTGATTAAAGCCGTATCTACACATCCAGCCAGATTGTCCAAGCAGGTATGTGACATTTCCTTCATCGGCAGTGGCGAGACATTGACATGGGTTGTGAAATCACCCCCGACGCCTTGATTATGATAAACGACTTATGAAATTAAAACGGTCGTACAACAAGTTGCCATTCAAATTGGGGCCCTTTTGTTGGAATCCATTCCCTTGACAAATCGCTGCTGTACTGTTTACTGACCGGCTATAGAAATTGTTTCCTGGGAGGCTATTTCGAAGACAAAATGACACGTCAAGCTAGCGTGCGCTCAATTCTAACCCAAGCTGCCACTGAATTTACAATGCCTATTGATTTTGTCATTCAAAGAGCTTTATGAAGCACTGCTTTATATGTAACATTATTGAAAGGAAATACAAAAGTCCACATAGATAAGAGAATTAATATAAAAAGCTTTATTTTATAACCACCAAGCTCTTTTTACCCGACAGCAGGAAGACTAAAGGAGTATAGAGGAACAGTAACAGTCTACAGTGGATTCATCCATACTTGTAAACAAGAATCTAACCTCAAAATGTGCCTTTTTTTGTAAGAAACAGCAGTTCTATCCTAAATAAAGCAAACCTAGGCTAAAAATTGGCAAAGTGACGTCTAAAATATTGTCTCCGGTTCCTTTATTTGCAAGGAAACCGCTGTTATAGCCAAAAAAGGTGCATTTTGAGGTTAGAAACTTGTTTACTAAATAATAAAAGTATGGATGAATTCACTGTATGTATGTATGTATACGTCCAGAAATTAAATGTATCACTTTAGCTCCTGAACTAGTCGACTGATTTTAATAAATAGGGTATCATAAATGATTCTTGGAGGACGTGCTAGGTGTCAGGCTAAGAATTCTAAGGGTGCGTCATACTAGGAGCAAAAATGCTTTTACAGCGCCAGTCGAGTGTTACCTTTAACTTTTATCCTTGTCACCTTTTATCAGGGCTAGTCAATTTAAATAGCTAAGCAGACCCCTATAAAAATAAGGAGATGGTCTTTACTCAAAAAAAAGTATATTAATAAATTACCAAAACATTGCAGTACGTACATAGATAAATGGTATAACGAAGACAAGTCGAAAAATCTAAGTAATATTAATATTGGTAACAGATTTGTTTTCCTCAAAATCGATGAAGCCCGAGCTACTTGTTACAATAATTTTCACACTCGGTCATTACTCCACTTCGCGCAAACACCGGCTTGATCGTAAACGTCACAAAATAATTTTACGACAGCCAAGCCCCGCGAACATAAACGCACCTTACTTTATTAAATGTGGCTAGGAACTCGCCAATTTATTGGCAACAAGAATATGACTAGAAAGCAACGAAAGATTGCAATAACGTCGTAAAAGTCGATAGATATCCGCTGCAAGCGATCGCTGACGTCGTTTCGATAACTTTGACATTCGCTATCTCTCCCGCTCCCGCGCCCGCACCCGCCTCGCCCCGACAAATTTTCGACCGAAGCGGACTGTAGTTTGTTTTCTTTGTGTCATTTCCTTATCGCTCTTCCAAAATACGTTTCATGACTGTTACGTCAGCCGGAACATACTTCAGGTGAAAATATAGTTGGAAGGTACTGTTTTGGTAGTTTTTAGTTCAAATGTGAATTAAGGTTGAGCGGGAACTGTTATAATATTAAAAGATTTACTTAGCTTACTTACTGAATTGTACAGTACGCGTATACTTTACATATTATTTCAAAAGATATATGTAAAGTTAAACAGGTTAAATTTAACAATTAATTGCCGCTTCTAATCCAATAGTAGTTTATGCAACGGTTGCATAATGATAGGCCTTAAAACACTAGTACGGTTTTCATGAAACGAGCCGACAGGCGAGTTTCATAATAAGATCTCACGAGTGTTTTAAGGCCAAATTATGCAGAGTTGCATACATAACTTTATCTACACACATATTATAAATCCTCCATGATGGGTTCAGAAACAATATTTTCTGGCAACAAGTTATTTGTTGCAATCGTGGCTGCATATTTCCGATATCCGGCGCATTTTCACATCACACACATTCCGAGAAGACTACTATTCATATTTTCAACTAAAATGTAAATTACAAACAACTTTTTCTATTCAATTCAACAACAATTCTACTTTCGTTCAGCAAAACACCAACATAATGGCGCCAATTCGATCCTCTGTCAAGACCATTTTTTTTTTTAAATCATAGACAAACGAATGAAGTCTCTATTCTCATGTCACTCGAGATCAAATGTTGTGCAGTTTATATAAAAAAAACATACTGAATTGACGTTTCGTATCAATAACTCTTTAATATCTATGGATACTAGAATAGAGACCCACTTGAGTTTTGACAGCTGTTCCAAATTTAATCTCATTTCTTTACTAAAAACGATAAAGAAATAAATAACATTGCAGCACTGGTTTTTCCTAATTGGTTGTCGAAATGGTGGTCATGTCCTACGGTTTTTGATTAAACAATGGAGGTTTTATGATATGGGTGTAGATAAACATTATTTGCAAAGAGTACAAACATTGCATTGTTAGGAACTGTGAAATGCATGCGGCGACTATTTCTTTCCGCTGGAATAAACGGCAGTGAGGCAACAATACAAAACGTGATTATTTATCTTTGCAAATACCTACCGCAATTGCTTGTCGCTGGTAACCGCAATATTACTATAAATATTTTCTGTTGCTAGGGACCCATTGCACTCCTCCCGCTTCGTGAAAATTTACACCATTCCCCTAATATGATATTAAATTTTATTTCACACTTATTTCAAAATATTTTAATTATTGCACGCTGCATTTAAATGTTACTTGCAAATGCGGTAAGTAAAACGACATTGCGACGAGTACAAACCCAATTTATTGTTTACACTTCCACAAAACATTGGTTTTCATCGTTGCATTTCGTTCGCAAAAATGTAACGTCCGGTGCTTTTGCATATTTTGTTCAAAATTCTGAATTGATACGAGTAGTATGCAATTATTAATCCAGGCTGTGAAATTTTAATATTTACGCCTCAAATATTTCGATAAAACGCTTTGTCGTCGAGTTACTTATTTAACCAGCAATTATGCCATGAAATACTTAGCGGTTGTAAGGGTGTGTTGTCATAATCAGCGTCGGCATCGCAGTATATCTCGCAAGTGTCAAGACGTTGAGACTATTTGTCGGCGCGCACGTGTGCATACGCCCTGCGACCGTGCAGTGAAACAACATCTATTTGATTCCTATCTCGCCCCCACTACTCACTCTTACCACTACCCCCCTACATCTGAAATATAAACAGAAAACATACGGCACTTTGTAAAGAAATAATTCATTTTGGCAATAAGATTGTATTTCTTTTTAGAGTTATGTCATCAAACCTTATGTTATTACGTGTTTTTCGGAGCCATTTAGGGCAGGTATGGCGTTAAATTCAGAAGATTTCATATTTCTAAAACATAATTTGATTACTTCACTATATTTTGGAAAACACCAATACTTTTAATTCTCGCTAGGATTATTAAAACTTAATTTCTTTAATGAAATGTACTAATTCGAAAGCAATTTCTATGGCCTGGTCCATATTTAAAAAAAGTCCTATGAGTCGTGGTCGAGGTTGACATTATTGCCAATCTTGTTTTGGATGTGGAAAAAGCAAAGACATTGGGAACATTGAGTTGGTAATCTTACACTGAAAAAATGGGAGGGGATAAATAAACAAATTATTGCTAATATCAACCAAGCGACTTATTTCGGGCAGAGCTTGCAAACCTGTTTGCTAAAATCAAACAAGTCAAAGCAATCACATGTCTATAATTTACAAAGCTGTAATTTATTTTCAATTAAGTCTCGTTGTATGTAGCCGTAAAATTTTAGACAAGCCAAATTGCTATACTTTGCTGGCTCTTTGTGTTTTCCGTGTTTTTTCTTGTATTTTTTAAAAAAATGAAACATATCTTTTTAATTAATGTATTGATGCGTTCAGAAGATAAAAATCGTTTGATTAGTTTAGACCTATTAATTTAAAGTAGGTACAGACAGAGACTTTTCAACATAATAGCATGGGTCAACAATTGGGACAATGATTTATCTACTGATACAGGCCATGCTTATCATTAACAAAATATTTGCGATAAATATTATGGTTTGCGAAACATAAAGCTCAAATAATTATAAGTAGAACAGCAATACCTAAATTTAAAAAATTAATAACCCCTGACTGGTTAGGAATTGAGGAACCTGCAATCTGCGGGTGATGTTGCAGCATCAGGTCAAGATTACCATGTTCTTGCAATATCATTGAAGTGACAGGATACCAAACGAATTGATCACACCTGTGGAAGTTGCTCAAATCCCTTCATCAACTAGAAAAGAGCTGACGATCTTCAGACGGAAGAACAGATTTTCTTGAATCATAGCTAAGAACATTCTCGATTAAGTAACATTTCAAACAAAAAAATCTGAATCAAAATCCGTCTAGGCGCTACAATGCCACAGAAAGATACACACGTTAAACTTATAACACCCCTCTTTTTGCGTCGGGGTTTAAAAACACAATACAAGGGTCTAAAATATTTATACTAGTCTGCAAAAAACATTGATTGTGGTGATAAAAATGACTTCAGAACCCTAAAAAAATAGGCAAGGCACGTTAGTATCGGGACTTGCCTATTTTCGGATGATGGTCGGCACCCAGGTACCTACAGTTTTAGTTAATACGGTTAACAGTGAAAATTCTTTCACTTCAAATTGTTTTATTTCAATGTAATCGATCAAGAGAGATTTTAAAATCATACACAAACAACAATTTCACTTAAATGATTGTAGCTCAAAGGTTCCCAGTTTAAAGTGGGTAGACATAATAGGCTAGTTTCCTGAAAAATTGTAACTAGTCCATCATTTACATTATAAAAATATATTGAAACATATTTTTTTCTTTTGTTAATTAAACGAAAAATGTCGAAGATATCATGCGTGGAAGTTCCGCGTGACGTCACAACTTTGTACACTTTTTACCATTAAGTGACGCCATAAGCCCCCACTCCCGAACATTGATGCGCGTTATCTTTGTCAATTTTGATTGATTTGATCAAGCAAAAAATACGTGTTCAATATTTTTTGATAATCTAACTGACAAACTAATTATAATTACTTATTTTTTAGCCAGAAACCATCCCTATCCATCCCGGTTCTCGAACGCGCAAAAAGCTTCACTCGCCGACGACTTAGCCCCTCTCGCATGGAAAACCGGTTTGTGCTAGATTGTTGATCCTTCGCTAGCAAGTTCCAGAATCACACCCTGGTCACGTCTGCAGCATGCTAGTTGTGGGCCAAGGTTACTACAGAGTCAAGGCGAAAGCGTGGCAGACCTTGTTATATTCCTCAATGCAGAACTAGCTTGAGTCAGCTCAAAATCGCTAATAACATAGTAGTTTATGCAACGGTTGCATAATGATAGACCTTAAAACACTAGTGCGGTTTTCATGAAACGAGCTTTAGCGAGTTTCATAATAAGATCGCACGTGTGTTTTAAGGCCAAATTATGCAGAGTTGCATACATAACTTTATCTACACACATATTATAAATACTTACTCCATGATGTGTTCAGAAACAATATTTTCTGGCAACAAGTTATTTGTTGCAATCGTGGCTGCATATTTCCGATATCCGGCGCATTTTCACATCACACAGTCACTCCGAGAAGACTACTGTTCATATTTTCAACTAAAATGTAAATTACAAACAACTTTTTACAATTCTACTTTCGTTCAGCAAAAAACCATCATAAAAGCAGTAATGGCGGCAATTCGATCCTCCGTCAAGACCATTTTCTTTTTTTAAATCATACAAACGAATGAAGTCTCTATTCTCATGTCACTTGAGATCAAATGTTGTGCAGTTTATATTAAAAAAACCGGACAAGTGCGAGTTAAACTCGCGTGGAGAGGGTTCCGTTCCGTACATGATTATCTGAAATTTACTAGGTTACTTTAAATACCATAGACTTCTTATAGGTTTTCCTGTAATCTATAGGCAAAGATCTATTTTCTGTATTTTTTTCAAAATTTTAGCCCCTGTAGTTTCGGAAATAAGGTTCGGGGGTAATGGTCATTTTTCGCCTATTTTCCTGAATAACTTCTAAACTATTTTACTTAAAATTCAAAAGAAAATATATTTAAAATCCTCACAATAAGCCCTTTCATTTGATATGTCACACGATATAGGTGGCAAAACTTTTTTTTTTAATTTTCTAGTTTACCCCCAAAAAGTGGCCCCTATGTTTAAAATCCATATATTTACGTCACGCGTCCGTGTTGCGGTCACTAACTTACATACGAATACCAAATTTCAACTCCATCGGTCCAGTAGTTTCGGAGCAAATTGGCTGTGACAGACGGGCAGACAGACAGACAGACAGACAGACAGACAGACACACGAGTGATCCTATAAGGGTTCCTTTTTTCCTTTTGAGGTACGGAACCCTAAAACATACAGAATTGACGTTTCGTATCAATAACTGTTTAAATATCTATGGATACTAGAATAGAGACCCACTTGAGTTTTGACAGCTGTTCCAAATTTAATCTCATTTCTATACTAAAATCGATACAGGAATAACATTGCAGCACTGGTTTTACCTAATTGGTTGTCAAAATGGTGGTCATTTCCTATGGTTTTTGATTACACTATGGAGGTTTTATGATATGGGTGTAGTAGATAAAGACACTATAATGGCTGTGTTTGAACTTGGGTTCTATTTCACGTTGCCTAACGACATGGTTTGTCATTTCGCTTTGTTTTGTCATTATCTGACTTTGTGAAGTTTATATTGAAAAAACTGGACAAGTGCGAGTTAAACTCGCGTGGAGAGGGTTCCGTTCCGTACATGATTATCTGAAATTTACTATGTTACTTTAAATACCATAGACTTCTTATAGGATTTCCTGTAATCTATAGGTAAAGAACTATTTTCCATATTTTTTACAAAATTTTAGCCCCATTAATTTTGGAAATAAGGGGGGGGGGGATGGTCAATTTTCGCATATTTTCCTAAATAACTTCTAAACTATTTTACTTGAAATTCAAAAAAATATATATTTAAGATCTCACAATGAGCCCATTCATTTGATATGTCACACGATATAGGTGGCATAACTTTTTTTTTAATTTTCTACTTTACCCCCCAAAAGTGGTCCCCATGTTTAAAATTCGTATATTTACGTCGCGCGTCCGTGTTGCGGTCATCAACTTACATATGTGTACCAAATTTCAACTCAATCGGTCCAGTAGTTTCGGAGCAAATTGGCTGTGTCAGACGGACAGACAGACAGACAGACAGACACACGAGTGATCCTATAAGGGTTTCGTTTTTTCCTTTTGAGGAACGGAACCCTAAAAAACCGACAAAATTAAGCAACATATCGTTTCCATAGTAACCATAGGTACCTGTATCACTTAAACCACGGTCTTACATACAGAGCCCTTACCATGAGTATGCGCAAACCGTTCTCGCCATCGAAATCTATCGGAAATCCTGCTCATTGCTGTAAAAGGGACCGAGCGATCGTTTACGCTAGCGAGAGCGGTTTGCGCAACTCAAGGTAATGGTGCAGGGCGTCTATTCGGGAACGTCTAAGTGATACTGCAGCGACCCGCGAGCGAGACTCGCATCTCGCGTAATGCGTAAGAACGCATCGCTACAACGTCACTTAGCGTTCCCGAATAAAGGCGCTGTATGTAAGACCGTGACTTAGACCAATATCGAATAGAGGATTCAATATCCAAACTAACTTTGTCAACTATTTTTGTTCTGAAATCTTTGATAGTTTGTTAGATAGATAGTTATATTATTTCTTCCCCTCTTATACAAGCAGATATATTTAAATCATATTTAAACCGGAGGGAGATCTCAATTATTTTAAATTAACTGCCAACCATGTAAGGCTTGTACTTATACTTAAGCTCACTAACAGTGACTTGTGACCCTTGAAGTTCTATTACTATATAAATAAATAATGTTTTAGCAGTCCTATCCAAAGTTATCGTTAATCACAGAAGACTTGAAGACATAGGCGTCTACTGGGTACGCTCACTCCATTGTCGACCTCATCTGCGCTTACCTTCAGATGAGACTAAATTACCCCATCTAAGATTGTCTAATTTAGTTAACATTTTCAGTGTTTTCAAACTAACTGGAATTCCCGTAATTGCATTTCGTAACTTGCAGTGCAGTATTAATCTATTCCAATCAGGATAAAACTTCCGGGCTTATATGAATCCGTCCGTGACTGGATGAATTGCGAATTTTATAGAAGTGATCTCGCAAAATGTTTCCAAAATCATAGCGCACAATAAAACTTTTATTGGCTCGCTATTGTCTCGGGGGAGCGGTGGTCCTCTTGGGGCCGAGTAAGCGGGATTATTTTAATCGTTAGTGATAAAACATTTTTGGAATTAATAACGTTAAAATTATATTACCATTTCGTTTCAGCGTGACACATGAGTCACATAAAAAATCCGAATGAGAAAGGCGTGTGCCTTTACTTACTTGCGATCTCTTTCTAAATATATTAAAAATGTGTACCCCTTAATAAAAGAATACGTTTCTTGTGTGGTTATTATAAAAGTTTGCATAAAAACTTTCATCAAGTAATGAGTATGTTTGATTGGCCGGCAGAACTTTGGACCGTCATTTTATTTCCAAATTGGCCAGGGCCAATACTTGTGGTGCCATCCGTTTTACAGATTGCTATTTATTACGACAAGATACGGAATAAATTTAAAGAAATGTTGGAGTTATAATCGCATAATAAAATCAAACGAATACACAGTCACTTATTTATTTGATTTATCATTTGGAAGGATTACATTGTTAGGTATGCTAACGCTAAAAGTAATGTCAATATCAACGCCGTTGTTCGTTTATGCCCTTTCCCAATATCGAATCTGCGGATAGATTGTATTACTACGGATTCAAATTTTACATTTGCTGCATTTCAATTTCTTATTAGTGTTTCGAATTTCAAATTTAGATCATTATAGATCGATTCAAATGTAAATAGATCATTCGATAAGAGATTTTGGCCTTGAAAGGTTTTCGCCTTGCTCTCGAATTTATAAAGCTTCTCTCTAGTCCATATTGAATATTATATATAGTATATATTTTTTTTACATTATTATTTAAGTATCTAGAACCTATGCAAGTTTATTATAAACAATACATCAGTGCGGTGTACTTTTTAAATGAAACAAAAATACTTAGGTACATATGTAGGTACTATACTATTACTTCTCTGCTGCACCGGGAGTGAAGAAATAGCATAGAATGCGTGCAGATGCTTATCATCCTGGCATGTCGTAAAAGTCGACTAAGGGACGGGTCCTCTCCAACATGGTGGACTATCTGTATGGGCGATGGGCTGATCACCTGTCACCATACGGTTCATCATACCATCTTAGGACTAATTAATCGAACGTGGCCACAAGTAGTCTTGTGGCTCTGCCCACCCCGTTAGGGATTTCGGGCGTGATGCTATGTATGTATGTATATTACTTTATCGTGGATATCAAGGATTTATCATTGAGGCACTTACGTGTAAGTAGATTGTCATACAAAGACTTACCAAACATCCCATCCACATCATCACCATAGTAATTATATTTATATCTATTATTACAAAGTGCCTCCTATTTTAAAATATAAACCACCAATAATCCATTCAATCAATCAAATCAATGTATTTGCATGAATACAGATTTATAAAAGATGTCATGTCAATAATAATGTACATTGTATTCAGCCTGCATGAAGGCGTACAAATATTAAATTATCCGAAACTTATTCATTATGTCATTTATTATCTATCATAATCTATTTCATTAATTATTACATATGTCCACACAATTACAATATTATTATTTAAAATCAATAAAGTCCTTCATACAATAAAAACATTTGTCCAAGAGCCAGTCAGTCAATTTAAATTTAAACTTATTACCATCGACTGTTCTCAATTCTTCTGGCAGATGGTTATATGTTTCTATACACATGTTGAAAACATTCCTCCTATATAATAAAGATTTGTGGCTGGGGGGCTTGTACAGAACATTCATGATCTTAACCCTTGTCCGCTTTTGCAAGACTTCTCCACGCATTTTAAAATATTCCTGGTGGATTCTGACGAAAATTACTCGTTGTTTCCTTGTTTCCTACTGCCTCCATCCACCCTCACCGATCAGTCTCTAAGTTCCAAATCTATCCTTGGATTGAATATTGGAAACGGGCATTATATAGACAATAGTAGAGCAAACCAATTGCGATGGGGCCACGCCGCGGGCATCGTACGAGCTGAGCGTCAAGCGGAAGCGTCCAGAACTTCGCTCACCGGACGGGAAGCTGTAATTTTTACGACAAACTTCGCCGTGACACCTTCCTTCTTACAGAGTGACTAGGTTATAGATGTGGATTATGATTTATTGAATTGTTTGAAATTGGAAATATGAACGTTGCTTAATTCAAAATGTTTACAAACATCGTTTTGATTGAGTGCGAGCATTTAAATAGTAAAAAGGCGTATTTATGAAAAGGAATAACGATTTACGACAAATAACTTTGATTAATTAACCAACCTATTACCACCAATTATTAAGCAACCTAATAGGCCTCCATTCAACATTGAGTAATGGCTAAATGCACAACCGCAACCTGAAGCATTTGATCTGAGATCAACTAGTTAAGTCTCCGTCAACCAGCTGTCAACTCGTACATAAACTTCACCAGTCGTTACGATGGTAACGAAATCTCGCTATGTTTGATCACCAGCTTTTTTCAATAAACCTTGCAAATTGAAATAAATTAGCTTAGCTTAGCTAATGTCAAATAGGCCTTTTATTTTCAGCCATGAGATTTTTTAACAGCTGCTGATCAGCGACGGAGGACATATTCAAATTAAGACCGAATTACTTTATCCTTACAGTCTAAACTAGTGGCTCCGTGAGCCTGTAGACCTCGCAACAAACTTAACTTTGCCGTTGGAAACCTGTTCATAAGTACATCGACATAGGTCGCGGTCAGTTTACCAACACCTTGCGGTGGTAATCGCAAAACCCGCCATATCTTCGACATTTTGACAAATTTTGAAAAACTGGTCCGACAAAAAAAATCTATGTAATTCTCGAACGCGCTCATCTTTCACGAGAATCAGTTGAGAAATGCGACCTGTAGAGAAGAACAAATGGAAAGCCGCCGCACAGCCGGACATACGAAAGCATTTTTGCCCAAGTTGAAACGGAGACAAGTCGCTCGCTTCGCTCGCTCAGTTGATAATTAATATCGTTCATTCGCTAATCAGCCGCTGCGCACGCTAGAAAATCACACCACAGGTCAATCAAAATCGAATGATGCAATCTGCCCTAAGTCTTATTCTAAATCCAAGTCACTAAAATGAGGTACAAAGAATAGTAGCACCTGAGTGCGGCGCCTTAATCTACGCAGCGGATCTGAGAAGCAATCTTGCGCTAACCCAACAACTGAATTGAATTCATTATTCGGAACAGAAAGAACACAACGCGAGCAACTTCGAATTAAGTGCCGTAGTTTTAAATTGTTGCCGTGAAGCAATAGCGCCCGAGAATTGCATCGATTTCTATATTTCTCGCAAAGAAATCGTATCTAAATTCATTGAATACAAATAAAAGTGTGGAACTGTGAAAGTTCTACTGTGCAATTAAACCGCACTTTACTGCTACAATCCCTTAAATAGAGGAGTTTTAAAGGAGTCCTTTTTGTTCGGTCTCCTTTATTTCTCTCGGGCATTGGGGATAATGTGGGTACCTGACCGTCGCATGCACCTCAAATGGCACGAGTGCATTTTGTTTCTTTTCGAATAGTGTGCGAGGATTCAGAGTATTTGGGAATCATTTGCATAGGTATTCCCGCCAAGGTTGTGCTTACGCCAAGTCTTTTATTCAAGAAAATAAAAATCGAGGCGTTTAAAATACGTAGAGTGATGAAAAGCTAAAGAGCGTATAAATTCCGTCTAAGATATGGTTAATTTAAAAACACAAGTGTTTAAAATGTTTACACTTATGTACGTTATAATATGTGTAACATTTTAATAAAACATGAAATCTATGCTGACAATATCGATTTAGAAGAACGAAAACATTCAAAATAAAAACTGACACAAATATTCATTGAATCCTTTTAAAAACCACATAAGTACATTTCTTTACAAATCATGTAAGCAGTTACATACAACGATAGTTGTATTGTCTCAAACTATATTTACGTTTTCATTTGCATACACATGCTTTTTCAGGCTAGTAAACGAGAATAGAGAATTAGGAAAACTTTCCCGGAAAGAGGGCGTCACTGTTAGCCGCGTAATAATAACAAGTTTGCATCCACAATTATAATAAGTCTAATTTGTCTGAATACGAGTGAGCGGGACGGCAACACTTCCTTGGTATTGTTACACGGCGGTGTAACAATGCGAAGTGCTCTCGGTTCCGGCGTTTACTGCGACTCCGTACTTACGCACTTTTGCTTTCGTGCCAGCCTTTTGTACGAGTACTGCCGTAATAATGTGTATTTATTTTCTTCAATGATGCTTGCGGGTTTAATAATGACTGTTATTCACGAAATTTGGGGTTTTTATTACGGAGATTTTCTGTATTATAAGTGGTGCTATTTCCTCCAAGTATCTCTCAGGGTTATTGTGACTTCATGGAATTTCATAATTTGATAGTGGATTATCGTTGATTTTAAGCGTAGGTATACTTGTTATACAGAGTAGCGGATGCAGATAATCTCATCAGTCGGGAAGAAACATGTAATTTTCTAGGAGCAATGACTTTTTAACTGCGAGATGATCTAGTCACGTGTTAAACAGTTTTGTAGGTACCAGTGACCGCATGTATTTCGTCTTGAGCTTAAATATATTAAACATATTGACGCCATTAGAAAATTCCCATTTGCAAAAAAATGGTAATGCATTCCCATCGCCTATAATTTATGAAAACCTGCGCTATCTCCTTTTATAAGCATTCCCAAACCAAAAAGATGCCAAGAAGAATAAGTAAACATTTTTCCAGATGAATGAATATTTCGCATTTAGATGTACGCAGCCTTTCGAAACGGCCCTACAAACTTTAAATCCATCTTCACCCCCTATAGGCCTGGTATACACCAAAACGGAATTTTGCAGAGGAGAGTCAGTAAATGTGTAATTTCACTACCTTTGGTTTATTTGCGAAAAGATGTGATATAACAATTTTTTTTAAATGTCAATTAACTGAAAAACGAGCTGACGGCCCACCTGATGGAAAGTGGTCACCGCCGCCCATGGACATCTGCAACACCAGAGGTGCTGCCAATGCGTTGCCAGTCTAGGGAGGATGGGGAATGGGGATGGGATAGGGATGAGGGAATAGGCCTCCGGATCTCGTCACTCACCGTACGAAACGCAATAGCAAGTTATTACTTTACGCCGATATTCTGTGAGAGTGTGGTACTACCCCGGTCGAGCCGGCTTATTTGAACAGTAATCATCTAGTGAGGATTACGGTTTGGCTCTACCACTACAAAAAAGTGTGACTACATAACGTCGGTGATAGTTCAAAACCGCGTATGACCAATTTGTAAAAAACACGTAAGTGTAGCATTTTAACGAAAATCAGTGATAAGCAAAATCAAATCAGTGCAGTTTGTAGAACCTATATGCGAGAAATGATTTTGCAACTTTTTGGATTTACGCGGTTTTTACAATCTGCACATACGCGGTTTTGTCTCACGGTTAAATATTGAAAATCCTAGCCTAACAAGAACCCCACAACACTACTTGATGAGCTTGGAAGTTTTAAAGAACCTTGATGACTCGGTCCTGTTTTCTCATTAATATAAGACAAAGGCGCTTTTTAACATACAATTACTCGGAAACCCTAATCCACGAGCGAATATCACATCGGATTGAAGTGCGGCCAAGTGCCCTCGCGCCATTGTTGCAACTCGAACAAAGCCGAGGGCCCTTCGCGGGCCCCGGCCCTCCGAGGCCCGCGACACTCTTTGTCATAGCACGTTTTTAGGCCGACTCGCCTCGTGAATATACCAGAACCAGAAAAATAAGTAGCTCATCAAAGTTCTTAAGGTGACAACCAAGAGACTATTTTTGCGTGATTCATATCAGATATAAACGTTGTTGCTCTATATCCCGTCCTTCATAATAGCTTATATTATGCACTGATCAAAGAGTAATTGACTGAGAATGCTAATAATTTATATTATGTAGAGTTTATTTGATGCGAATTTCGAAGCATCGGTAGGTATAATTTATTTTGGTGCTTCAATTAGGTATAACTTCAAGGGAATCGGCGCATTTTAACACATTTCAACTTAAAAGACAATATTAAAACAATTTAAATCCAAAATGTAGAAATTAACAGATGTATCTTAATTTTAGTAAATCAAGAATTTTATTAGTTGTATGTTTAAAAGTTGGTGTTAAATCAATAAGTTTGTCAAAAGTAACCTTTTTTGCTGTTAACTTTTTTTGATCGATGTTTTATAATTTGGATACCAGATTACTATCATTTAAATGTATGTTAAGCCGACATATAAAGCAAATAAAAAATAAAATCATTCCTTATGACTTCGCAACGTCGCCACTACAAAGATAACGGAGCAAACAGCTCCAAAGCACAGCTCAAAAATTTAAGAAACAAGTGCACCTTAAACTGTCAGCGACATTTCCCACTGTTTCTTCAGAATATTTGTGTAAGTCGAAGTGCCAAAAAGTTTGTGGAATGCCAGGTGAGAGGTGCTCGGGCGGAGTGGCCGGCGCGCGCGCTATGTCTTTGTCTAACGTATCTGTCGACGTGTTTATTCCGCGAAATGCCGCTTAAGGTGTCACTTGTGCATGCTTTGGTTGGAGAAGATAGTTTTAGACTGGTAAATATTTACCGGGAAGTCACTGGCGATATGGGCGCAATATTTGGCAACATGCAATAGAAGCGAAAAGTAAGGATCGACAAAGCTGAATTACTAATGGAAACTGGAAAACGAAATCACAATTTATTTTATTTTGCTCTTCATTTATTTGTAAAGGTTGTGAAGCTGCTTAAATAGCAGAGTTCACAAAATAATCCAAGTTAGATACTTGGATTATTTTGTGAACTTCAACTACTCACGAAAGTCCATCTATACTGGACAAAGAATCTTAATTATTCCTAGCTGAGCAATTGCTCGTCATTTGTACTAGTATTTAGAACCAGACAGCTCAGTGCTTTTCTAGTATTGATTTTTATTGTATCGTCAGCAGCAACGACAACATCTGCGAAGAAAAAACGCTCATAAACGCGGTAACAAAATCTCATCATCATATATCTATATGCGTCCTACTGTGGGCACAGGCCTCCTTTCACAGTAAGAGTGACCGGGCAGTAGTCCCGACGCAGTTTGGGGATTCTACACAAATCGTTTAATTACTTCACAGATGTATGCAGGTTTCCTCACCATGTTTTCGTTCACCGAAATGCTTGTGATAAATATCAAATCAAATCCCACAAAAAACGTCTAAGTGATACTGCAGCGACCCGCGAGCGAGACTCGCATCTCGATCCCGCTCGCGAGTCGCTACAACCTCATTTAGCGTTCGGTGTTGTAGCAACGCGCGAGCAAGACTCTCTTCCCACTCTTCCGCACGATGCGTAATGCGTAAGAGCGGGACGCGAATCTCGCGTCCGAATAGATGGCCAGGGCGTCTATTCGGGAACGTCTAAGTGATACTGCAGCGACCCGCGAGCGAGACTCGCATCTCGCTCTTACACATTACGCGTCATGCGGAAGACTGGGATGAGAAATCTCGCTCGCGTGTCGCTACAATATCACTTAGAGTTCCCGAATAGAGGCGCAGACAGCGAAAACATATTTTTATATACTTTATGCTCTATGTGTGCTACAATTGCTACGGTAGATGCTACGGTAGATGCTACCGCGTAGACTGTAGACCACTCAACTCTGGAGAAAAAAGAATTCCCTGGTAATGATGTGGCTTAGCGACAAAGAAGTATCATGCTTAATTTATATACTTAATATGTTTGAAAGATAAAATAAATTGGGCAAAATACATTTTACTGCTGCCAATTATTATTTAAAACCAAGCAATTTAATTTAACTAATTAATTTAAAAAAAATAAAACTCAACTCAAGCTCTGTCTCAGAAGAAAGATTACTTCATTTCCATTAAAATTAAGCATGACCTATCTATAAAAACAAAATTACTTTGTTACGAGGTATGTACATAAATAAACTACTACGCAAAGTTAGTAAACAGATAAGCTTGAAGCCATTTCATTAATAAATCAATTTCATCACAGATAAAGTCCCAAGTTCGCTTTCTTATTTACCTAAGATAAATTCTGTCCAAAAAACAAAAAGAAAGTTCACCTGTTTCTTTCTAAAACTAGCTATAAACAATAAATAACGTAATCAGTTGAAACTATCGCAAAAATATTGTACGGAGATATCAATTTTGCTCGGAGCTGCAGCGACTTGTAAAAGTTAGTAACCCAGTTTCCTCCATACAACTCGATTTAACGTTAGTGAACAATAACCAAAGAAGAAAGAAACTCTTGTTTCTGGATCTCATACGCTTATTATCTTAACTAATATTATCGAGGGAGATTGTTTCTGTATACATACTTAGTTCACTACTGGTACCGTTTTAGCTGAAGACATTTTGTCTGCGAAGCTTATTCTTTGCAATCTTGAATACATTCGACTTTTAAAATATGGTATCAATTATCGCGGATAACGCATGGCTAATTATTATACAACTACAAATTATTTTAAATAAATGTAGACATGAACAGCGAAGTTACTTTTAAATTTACCGTATACCTTTATTCTTGAATAAAAATTTTAATCGAAAATTGAACCATGATATAAACTTAAATTAAATGGTTAAATTGTACAATTGTATAAATAGAAATATAATTAGTTAGATAATGTAACATATGCATGCAAATACATTCGATTTATACATACATACATTTGTAGTGGTAGAGTAATCCTCACTTGATTACTGTTCGAATGGGCCGGCTCGACCGGGGTAGTACCACACTCTCACAGAATATCGGCGTAAAGTAATAGCTTGCTATTGCGTTTCGTAAGGTGAGTGACGAGATCCGGAGGCCTTGTCCCTCATCCCCGTCCCATCCCCATTCCCCATCATCCCTAGATTGGCAGCGCACTGGCAGCACCTCCAGGTGGTGCAGATGTCCATGGGCGGCGGTGACCACTTTCCATCAGGTGGGCCGTCAGCTCGTTTGTCAGTCAATTGACTTAAAAAAAAACGACCATACGAATATCATAACTATAACCTATATTTTATTAAATGTAAACGATTACATAAATAGATTAAATAAAAAAAAACGTGGTATGAGTGAAATAAGTAAGTATAGTCTAAAAGTGCCCTTGAAGCAAGTCGCTTATATACGGAAAACATTTGACATCAACTCCCATCTCGCACATGTCAATACAACACGGAACTTGAAACAATCCACTCGTGCGTGAAAAAACTTTGTTAAAGCAAAAGAGAATTTAACAAATCAGATACACAGCAACAAATTGAACGGGTTAGACTGCTCCATAACTAAGGAACGAAATCGCAAAACTCGTTCAAGTGAAAATCTAAAAACCAAACATGTCGAACGAGCGCAACTAAAGGATGTTTTGCGAAAGTTTCCCGACATTTATTGCAGTTACTCCAGAGGCATACCCGGGCAACGTAACGTACCGATCCCTCCCGGCCAACTCGCTGAATAAGATATTTTATTCTATATCCTTTTTTTGCTTCTTTGTAAAAATATCACTTTTGTGACACATAAAGTACAATGGGGTGAAACAAAAAGTTTGTGACTAGCTAAGAATGGAACTGTTTCAAGCGCCCGAGACGCGCTTTTAGCAGTTTTAGGATGCAATATATTCTTCTTAGCTGGGAGGGATATCTACTGAACATCCACGTGTGACTTTTATCACAAGTAATTTTGGATTTCTTTATTGGTTTTTCTTATCTTATGTATCTAATCCTCGAATATGCCACTGCTGGACAAAGGCCTCCCGAGTTTTGTTACATTAAGAATTATTTGTCCTAGTCTTTAATATTTTATAATATATAATTAATTGCATCAAGAACCGATTTTACAATTTTAAATTAAAATTGTTCGGTGCTGTTAGTTAATAGGTTAGTTTGAAAGTGTATGTAATTCTTTCGAACCGACTTATCGATCGATTAATATAGCTAAAGATTGTTTCTCAATACGATGTAAATACTCCTCAATTAAGATTTCATCCAACACGATGGTGAAATGATGACATTTAGATTTGTTATCTTGTGAAGATTGTGAATTGAAACTTGTGTCATAAAACATGTGCAGGCCCGCATTTATCGGCACTCGTGGAGACACTAATGTGTCATTAGATTTTACACTGCGGCAGTAACCATCGTATATTTAATTCTCAAAATGTATCGTGCCTCTAATAGATACATAGATAATAATAACAAAGTTGGGTATAAGAACGAAACTATTGAAAACATTAATCTAGATCCAGACCCTGTACCTCAGCTCGCCAAATATGTTTGATCATATTTTATATGCTTCCTCAGCTTGAGTAAATGTTTTTATTTGACAAGGAATAATTAAAATAGATGTACGTTATGCTACTTGTTTGTCTTTTTCCATTAATTATGTTTTATGTGGTGTATGCATTGTATTGTATATTATAAAAGTACGCCACATGGTATTATTCGCAACTCAGACCATTACTTCAAAGAGCGAGACACGTAACAATTGACAGTAATACCTAACTAAACTAAATTGTTGTCTACCAAGTATAAATGAAGCATCCAACTTAGCCAAAGACTCCAGCAACAAACAAGCAATTATTTATTACCTAAATGAAGTCTAATTCAGTTAATTAAGTCAGGTAACAAGCGAGACAGGTAGCAAGTTAGAAGTTCAAAAGGTTGTGAGCCTTGAACAATCTGTGGTAACCCCACAAGGCACAAATATCTCGGTCTAGCGTTCAACTTTCCTCAGGTTTACTCCTCACACTTGGTGCAGTGAATTTGGGAGAAATGGCATAAGATATAATGGCCGTTTCCAATATTCAAACCGCGAATAGATTTAGTTACTAAGGGTTAAAATTTGGCATTTGCTGCATACAAATTATGTTTTTTTTTAGTAGGTAGTAAGAAAATCTATCCACGGATTAAATATTGGGAACGGGCGTAAGAGAATGAGCGCTCCCGGTAACTGAAAGAGATGCACGGGGCACAAATAAGTAAGTGGCAAGTTAAGGTAAGTTTCGTACAGTCAATGGAGTTCAAATGATACATTCTATAACACAATTGTCTAAATATGACAATATTATAAGAAACAATATTGTCATATTTAGACAACAGTGTTGTAGAATTTATCAGTTAAGAATACCATTGACTGTAGGACATTATTTTTTAATGTATGTATTCAAAATTTGAATTCAGTAAATGTTTTAGGAATAATAAGTACTTTTCATCCAATTTAGCAACATAAAATAGTCTCCATTCATTTAGTAACAAAATGAGATTTTTCTAGCTATTCTAGATATTTATCTCCTTTTTTATGTTGCGTTGGTATTTCTACTAAACGTATCAATGCGAAAATTGTAAAATCCGAAGCGCATTCAACATATTTAATATTTTATTAATCAAGTAGTGAATATAATCAAATCGAACGCTTTCAATTTGATCTGCCATTAAAACCACAACAAAATGTTTTTCTAGTTAAAAGACGATAGGTACTTATAAAATTATCTTCTTGACGCTTCTCGCTAATCACTGAAACAAAGCGGCTAAAATCAAAACTTGTAGTTCACAATTTGGAAGATACACAACACGGAATGAATGATAGCTTCCACCTAATAAATTTGATGATTAAAATTCAAAGTTTGGACGTTAATAAAATGCTCGCGGCGGTCGAAAGTTCTACTAGACAAAGCCCGCCGGTCAAAGGGTTCATTAGTTGACTGTTAATTACTTCACGATAAATTCCGACACAGATATTTCATTTATCGATGTTAAGAATCGGAATCTGTGCGTTGCGGAATAAAAAGACGATGCGATTATTACAAAAATTAAAATAGCAAAATGTTGTGACCTAGGATCCGTATTCACAGTGCAATTAACGCGAACTGGCCTTTTAAAAAACTCAGTTTCTTTAGCGAACCCAAAAAAAATCGGTTCAATAATTTATATATGAATAAATAAACATGACCTACATTCACAAACGCTAATAAATCAAATCTTATTAAGGTTGTGTTTCAGGTTGACTAATAAAGCAATCGGCAGACCACCCACACGGTGGACTGACGACCTGGTGAAAATTGCGGGTCTCCGCTGGATGCGAGCTGGATCGGTCGTTGTGGAGATCATTGGGGGAGGCCTATGTCCAGCAGTGGACGTCTTTCGGCTGAAATGATGATGATGATGATGATGAATAAAGCAATCAGAATCAGAAATCATTTATTGCGTAATTGTGGATTTACAAAAGTTGTTAAGGAAAGACATAGGCGCATCACAATTAACCGTTTTCCAGTATACAATATAAAAAACACTTATTCTAACAAAATTACACTTATTATATTTGAAAGAGAGATAAGTAAATTAATAAATAATTTACATATCAAAAGAAAAGAATGGGATTACAATCAGTTTATTTATAGATCTAAACATAAATTATAGGATAATTACGATTGCAATCAATAAGGCATGAGGTTTGCCATAAGCACTATACTATTTATACAATAAACTTTAAATATGTAAGGAAATGCTGAACCGAACTTCATGTATGTAGTAGGTAGTAGTGGCAAATAATAAAACAGCTCGTAAAAAGCTTAGCGACAAGTAGTTGGTCGCAGCTCGAGGTCCGGGTTCGACTCCAACGCAGGCGCTAAAGCGTGTGAAAGATTCATCACAGCCCCCCCGGGGCCGATTCCTCTTCAAACTTGCCGACCCTCCCTCTCGCTCCGTTAAATATCATATTTTTCAAAATTTCTCTCAACTTACTTGGAAATTTCGAAGCCCGGCTATATGGTGCGAACTTTCAACATTGAATAGAATCGCCGATCCCGTTTTATTATCATTTTGCGGTGTTTTGCTATCTGTTTAATTACGTTCGTAACCAGTTTGGATCTAGTTTGTATTGCTTTGTTAAGTTAGGGTTTGTAGAAGTTTAGACTATACAAAAAGGTTATTATGGGTTATCCAGAAATTTAGAGTAGATTGCTAGTTTGGGTTTTGACAGTTCTCCACTTTATATTGTTGAACAGTAGCCGTATCATTGTTTAATATGACCCTAGCTCGGTTTGACGGTGGCAATTGTATACCTACTGGACATTTTAACAGTGCGCGGATAATTACATTATCACTTTAGGAATTATGTACCGATGAAAAGTTATAGGTATTTTATTTGATGCATTTCTGCAATGAAAGAAGTTTGTATAAATTTCAACCTCGTATTTAAAAATTAATTAAAATACATTTATTTCAAGCAACAAATAGTTCATTTAAAATACATACATACAGTTACACTTAGATTAAAATTAGAAATAAATTTAAATAAAATTTAAATTGAACATACATTTTAAACAATTACAAACACAAAATGAAAAAAATAAAATAGATACAATTAATAAGTTTTATTGCTCCTTAGATGGAGCTGCATGCAATGTCCCATGTAAGAGCAATCCAGCCTACCAGCGATCATGGTCAGGATGCTGTTGCCGCTAGCGCGCACTCTGCTCACTAGGCACGCGCACCGCTTGCGCAGAGTGGTGTAGAAGCAAACGGTGCGCGCCTCCGCAAACATGCCCGAAGCACTGCAGAAGCGCGGCAGCCGCAGCAGCACCCTGAACGCGTTATTATACCTACTGAACGCGCAGGGCGTCAATCATTTAAAATTTGTTTGTCATTGAAATAACTTGAGTCGATGTAAAATGAACTCGGGTATAAATATGACACATGACATTCCAATTTTAAGTAACATAAAAACTTACATATTATTATGTATTTTAGTTATATACTGACAAAAAATATTTTGTACACATTCGCATTGAGCCCATCGCCATCATAATCGGTAAACACTTTAATTGATAAAAACTCACCACAACTCGGGTTTTCTGTTCGTAACAAGTCTTCGCTACAAAGCGCAAGAACGCTACGAGCGTAGCGCGTAGCTAGCTACAGCGTATTCGCTACGTGGCAACGAAACGGTTAAGCATTTAACACGTAAAAATGTGCGCTAAGGTACAGCGTAAACTGCTATGCCAATAACACTGAAAAATCGAAGCTACAGCAAAGTACCAACTTGGCTTATCTAAAAAAATATATACTTTAAAAAACTAAAAAACACGCTCCTGGCTCCATCATCATAACCTCGTCACCAAGTATAATGTATTTGACTCGTCAAAATACACAAAACAGCCCAAACTCGAGGAGTCTACTAGTAGCCATAGAAGAGTTCCACTGTCCATCCCCTGATTCCATCCTCAGATCAACTTGATGGTATTAAATTATTGTATTGTGTTCCGAACTACATATACATACCAAGTTTCATTTCGATACTACAATTAGAAGTAGGTTAAAATTGTCTTCTAAGATTTTATTACATTGTTAGTTAAAAGTGAACCTAATGAAAGCGTGTTAATATTACGGCTACGTACAACCAAGATTTATTTATAATAGTAGTTTATGCAACGGTTGCATAATGATAGGCCTTAAAACACTAGTGCGGTTTTATGAAACGATCTTTTAGCGAGTTTCATAATAAGATCGCACGTGTGTTTTAAGGCCAAATTATGCAGAGTTGCATACATAACTTTATCTACACACATATTATAAATCCTCCATGATGGGTTCAGAAACAATATTTTCTGGCAACAAGTTATTTGTTGCAATCGTGGCTGCATATTTCCGATATCCGGCGCATTTTCACATCACACACACTCCAAGAAGACTACTTACTATTTATATTTTCAACTAAAATGTAAATTACAAACAACTTTTTCTATTCAATTCAACAATATTCTACTTTCGTTCAGCAAAACGTCAACATAATGGCGGCCGTCCGTCAAGACCATTTTTTTTTTAAATCATAGACAAACGGATGAAGTCTCTATTCTCACGTCACTAGAGATCAAATATTATGCAGTTTATATTAAAAAAACATACTGAATTGACGTTTCGTATCAATAACTGTTTTAATATCTATGGATACTAGAATAGAGACCCACTTGAGTTTGACAGCTGTTCCAAATTTAATCTCATTTCTTTACTAAAAACGATAAAGAAGTCATGTTATTTCTTCATCGCAGCACTGGTTTTTCCTAATTGGTTGTCAAAATGGTGGTCATTTCCTATGGTTTTTGATTAACCAATGGAGGTTTTATGATATGGGTGTAGATAAAATATATTACACCTTGGTAAATTATAAACATGTGAATATTGTTAAATGCTTTCGGTAATTAATAACAACCAACGTATTAATTTCTTAAAGGAGCGTCTCATTGAATATTAACCTTACCGAATTCTACAAGAAATAGTCAAGATTACTTTGTTATTTTCTAACAAGTATGTAATTTTATTATCCCAAGTTGCCAGTTAACAGCCGTGCGAGTTATTTAACAATAGCAAAGTTAGTTATTAATGCGTACATATTACAAATTTGTTATTTGTAACTCTTGTAGTGGTAGAGCCAAACAGTAATCCTCACTAGATGAATACTGTTCGAATGGGCTGGCTCGACCGGGGTAGTACCACACTCTCACGGATACCGGCGTAAAGTAATAGCTGGCTATTGCGTTTCGCACGGTGACTGACGAGATCCGGAGGCCTATTCGCTCATCCCTATCCCGTCCCCATGCCCCATCCTCCCTAGACTGGCAACGCATTGGCAGCACTTCTGGTGTTGCAGATGTCCATGGGCGGCGGTGACCACTTTCCATCAGGTGGGCCGTCAGCTCGTTTGTCAGTCAATTGACATAAAAAAAAACTTACCAAAATGCAAAATACTAATTGGCTGCTATATACAGTCTCGTTTAAAATTATGTAACTGATCAGCTGCGGCTGTTAAGTACAAACTTGTAGTAGGGATGTTTTAAATGAGCTAATTTAACCAACTTACACTAATAATGTTACGCAAATATTGTTTAAAAACTTGACTGGTTTGATTTTCGATGTTAGCAATAATTTGTTTATTTCTAGGCCTCCCATATTTTCCCTCATAACCCTCCTATGACTGCTAGTACATGATGTTACAGCAGGCTTAGATGACTTTTAACCCTTAACTTAACTCTAAATAACTAAGAGTCTAGTCTTATTAGATTAAGGTCCATCTAAAAAATTAAATATAAAAAATAGGTACCAAGTAAAGGGTAAGGAAACCATTAGCGCAAGCTTGGGCGTTACTGTTTTGTAAAGCTTAGTCGACACTTGTAGCATACTGATGTATCACGATCAGCGCCTCTATTCGGCAACGCTAAGTGATTCTGTAGCGATTCGTGAGCGAGATGTCATCTCGCTCTTACGCATTACGCGTCGTGCGGAATAGTGGGATGAGAAATCTCGCTTACGAGTCGCTACAACATCACTTAGCGTTCCCGAATAGAGGCGCAGGCGTCTCGTATGAAGTAGATACTTATATCCTTAGTATGAACGCCCACTTTGTCCAAACGTATCGCTAGCCGTGTCGTGCCAAAAAACGCGTCCGTTCATAACCATACCGTATTGTATCCCTAGCACGTAACATATCAAAACTTCGTATGGTGATACAGTATCAAAACACGTACAAACTTACCGATCATGATACGAGTATCCAATACGAATGTGTGTGGGGTATTTAAGATACGCGGTGAAGCATGGCGTATCATTTCGCGTCCAAACTAGCGATCATGATACACGTCGCTAGTTTAAAATTAAAAAGAAATAACGTGAAATACAAATCCATTCCAAATTCAATTTTAACGCGGTTGAGTAAACTCTAAAACAAAAGTGAATTTCATTTGGACTTGTAACTGTACTACGCGACGTAAATACGATACACTAAAATGATACAAATGTGAATCCGGCTTAAAGAAGCATTGCTCATTTTTGACCAATCATAGTGATCACTGTCCAGTATGAACCTATGAACTAGCGCTGATGATCATCCTTCAATTGAATTTAAAAACCATCGGTAATGGCATCTATTTATATCTGATTTAAACGAAGACTCCAAGATATTTTTTATGAGTATGTGTCGAGGCCCAAATATTGGTCATTTGAGACATACTAGTATGTAGACATGTCCTAGGCCCACTTGAAACTAAACTCCCAAACAGCTATAACCGATTTGAGAGGCATAACTTAATAGCCCTCAATAGTTATGGCGCGGTATCGTGCACTAACGAGATATTAGTCTGCCGGACGGTCAAATTGCATATCATCTTGATTATAATTAACTGGCAAGTCGACTGATTACTTTATCAGGTTCATATATCACTATGCGATATTTCGAAATTTGAACTTAATTGAAAGGTGGTCACGGTAGCTTTTGCAACTTCGGTTTCAAGTGAGATGCGAGTTTGGAAAATTAAGCCGACGAAGTTATAGCCGGCAGCCAGTTCCTGCCGTTAGAGTGCGTTCTCATTCATGTCGTATATAAAGGTTAGGTATCTACTTAGGAATTTGCTGTCTTGCAAAAGAATCGAAGAGTCAAAAGTTACGATTTTATAATCTACCCTACGTGGACTAGTGGACCCGCCACAGCTTCGCCCGCGGTATTTTCCATAAAATCTTTTTCACCTCTTTTCACCCCTTTATGGAGGGAAATTCAAAAAATCCCTCCTTAGTTCACCTCTAGGGTACTCCAGAAATATCTCCTCCAAATTTCAAACCTCTAGGACCACCCGTTTAGGCTGTGCGTTGTCTATAAGTGAGTCACGGTACTGTTTTATATGTATTGATTATAGTTTTATTTTTATTTCATACAGCTTTACTCACGTTTTTGAATACTTTATAATTTATGACATGAGTTTATTGTATATAAACAAAACTACTAAAATTATATTTTGTATTTCAATCACGTCGCGAATGCGTGTTTGGATTATTCTGCCACTTTGGGTGGGTATTACCTAGACAATGAGCTATATACTTGCTTGATGACTGATGAAGAAGATACTTATATAGATGAACAGTTCACTAGTTTAGATTACGATTATGGATTATTTCTTATGTTATAAATATTTTCAAAGATTGGCATTTGCCTTATAAGCTAGTACCAAGGGCTTGATTGAAAAAAATAACTCGACATAACGTTTATCCTTAAATTGTTTTCCCAAATACCTCAAATTTTTACGGACCACGAGTTATAAAGTCTTTCAGAAAATGTCAACACAATTAAAACATAACTATTTGACTTGTGCGAATATTTATCGGTCACAATATCTTGATCGGTCACCAAATAGTAATATTTGAATGTGGAAGTAAGTAAATGCAAGTACCTATTCATTAATGAAAAGTATTTTTGTTTTGAAGAGTAGTTAATAAATTTGTTAGGAGTATGGCTATTCGCCCGTAAATAACGAACACATGCGCAATAAACAAAGCAGAATGCATGCGCTTAACACAACCACGGGCCTGAGAGCACGGAAATAGGTGCATTTGGTAAAATACGCATGTGCGAATAGCCAACACACTTGTTAGTTAAACAGACTGTCAATAGATGGCACTACCCCTGCGCATGTGCGAATAAGCAACACACATGTTAGCTAAACAGACTGTCAATAAATGACGCTGTCTATACGTGTGCTTAAAAACAATATTCTTCAATGAAAACATTAACGATACCTACTCTATTTGTCTATTATTCGCCAATAACGGATAAAATTTTTCAAAAAATGATGTTTTTTTCATTAATTTTGACTAAGAATTCAGGGAGATATGGCGTTGCCACATAAAAGAATCGATTTAAATTTTTATTAGCGTTAATAATTATCATTTATTGCTGTGTAATGTTTCTATTTTTTTTTGTTTTTATATATATTGTAAAATTAATATTTTGACTTGAAAAGATTACTTTCTGCTGAGTTTATTGCGGCGTTTCTTTTCAGAATGATGTTCCTGTCCGCTGTAGATTCAACCCATTTTAATTTATTCATGTGACAAGTAAAAAAGCCCACAGGTGGCCAATTTGCTGAATATTTTTTTTCTTTAACACCTATAATGATGATTGGCCAATACATGTGCACTGCTGGAACGGATAATTTATTTTGTAAAATATGCAACAAGCTCTTTTAATGATCAGACGGGACGAAACAATGAATAATTGCCGCAGCCAAGTTAATCATCGCAAAGTGCAGTGCATCTGTAGCAGTAATGCAGGAAATCTGACATAATCCCGCAAACTCGTAAGCCGCACGCGGCAGTAAATAGCTCTAATCAAATCAGCTTGATTTATTAGTTTAAGCTCGGTATGCTTATTAAACGCGTTCGAGGAGTCGGCGGCGTCTGTGGCGTCTAATCAGGAGGCTGCATTGTCGGGTTGATGTTATGAGTGTCGTCACATTCTGGTTGCAATGAGCTTGGCTGTATGTTATGTTGGTAAGTTCATAAACTTCTTCAATAGCATGCACGCAAGCATGCCCATAGATAACCTTTATAAATACCCTTAAAACAGCGTGTAGGCACTTATAACTAGCAACCCCATGCGGGCACTAGTGCTGATTACGCTGTAAGTAATATAAAATGCGGTTCTTTTAATTGCGTTCCAAAGCTTTTAAGACAATTTATGGGGCGCAATTATTTTTAAATCGCTTTTATATGTATACTGATGAAGTTGTGTAAGCAGGTGTGAAGTGAACTGTAGGTAATTTATACGCACTGGCCTGCGTTGTTGTATTGGCAAATCAGATTTAATATAAAGAATATCGTTACCAAAATGTAAATTTAAAACCAATATTAAAATTTTCAAACATAAAATATTTACATTACGAGAAGTTAAAACTATTGAACAGATAAGTATAGTTATCTCTGACATTTTGCGTAGAATAAGCGTAACCGATGAAATGAACTGAAAGTTTGTAGCATAGGGCGGCGGTGACAGGAAGCGGGGTGCAGCGGAGCGCGGCGAGCGCTGACTCAGGACTTGGCAGTACTACCGCGGTGCGACCCCACTCGCGCGCAACTCGCTTCCACAAGCGGTGAGGTGAGCTCTCAGTGTGAAACGAGCGATGGGGACATGAAGCGAGGTGCCGCGGCGCGCGACGAGTGCGACGAGTGCTGACTCAGGACTATGTGGCGCTACCAGCGAACGAGCCCATTCGCGAGCAACTTGCTCAGACCAGCGATGAGCAACTTGCTCAGACCATGCCAGGATGCAGATTCAAGACTCCGCGTCCATTCACGCGCAACTCGCTTCGACGACGCAGTGACGATGTGAGCTCTGAGTATGAAACAGGGTGATGAGGTAACTCAGGCGATGTACAGATTTGTTCACTGTAAGATTAAAGCTCGTTTGTACAAGATAAAATGTGGAGGGGCGCGACTTCGTAGGTAAACAGATCTGGGGTCCGTTGAGCTTTTAATTTCAGGCAGTTTCCGCCGTAAACTGAACTGCCTGGAAAATTCGTGTTATGAGAGACGGGATTTTGCTTATTGTTTTTGTCTGACAGAGGGACGACGTCATAGACAAAATCAATACATTAATGTATATTGGCATGTCATATTCAGGACGTGTTAACATTTCGCAGTTAAGATATAATTAATGTTTAACACCGTCGAGTAACAGTGGTAGGACGCCAGAGCCGCGAGTAAGCGATTTGGCACATAGCGCCACGAGCGGGCGACCCACGGTATAATTACGTACGAAATGTGAGCTGTCGTTTAAATCTTGCACTGCTTAAATTTGAAGCGAACTCTACGGGGACTGTATTAATTTAGTTTTAATCGCTAATGAATTTTATTATGCGTTAACTTTTTTGTTAGAAAGTAATTAAGCGCGCAGCACTTAGGTAACGCGCGCATAGTGCACATAGGTGACATATGTCAAACGAAAATTCAACGAATTAATTTACGTAAATAAATCCGTAGCTTGCAGTACATTCTCGGTGACGTTCATTATAAATTCTCCTCATACGTATACAGAACAGGCGGGCACGTATGCGAGGACCGCGAAAGGCTGGCTCTCCATTCGCCCTCGAACGCATTAGACTACCAAAGCTGAACAATTTAATGACGATTGACTATTCATAGCACATTGGAGAGGTTGACCGCTTTGCTACTCCTGATTTAAAGTCTAATTATTCTGCGATCTCAGCCGTGGCGGGCGGATGCGGGGTACGTAATGAGAGCGCGCGGCGGCAGGGGGATGCAAAATGTTGCAATTGCATTTCCCCGTCAGAAAAACAGCTTACACTGGCAAAAATAATTAAGAGTATTAGAGGAGTCGCCGAGCGCAGTGTCGCGCAGTAAATAGTCTGCTAAATACCCCTACATTATTGGCGCGGGCAACGACCAACGTAATAGAGGAAACAATTTTGCCTTTTAAAATCGAGTAGGGCCCTTTGTTTACAAATGGATCTGCAGCGGGCGAGCTCGGTCGCGTTTCAAAGGGGCACGCAATTAATGCAGTCTACAGAGAATTGCAATATCCTGACAACTTTCTATTGTCGCGTTCGGAAGGTCGGCCATCGATAACCTTCTCGGGCGATTGCCAAAAAACGTTCGCTGCCGTTTCACATTCTTAATTTCTTTGAAAGTTATTACTTATCTACAGTTTGGCAGTTTGAGTGCCGGGGCAGAGAATACTTTTCGATAATTTTATTAACTGCGACGTGTATGCTGTGTGACGCTTACTTCGATTCAAATTTTATTCAGATAGTAGTTTTAATACTTAAATTCGGTAGAGGAAGATCGTTTGCCTGTGGCTTGCACATCTTGACACGTCTAGCATGCAGATCCCAGCCACGAGCATGTGCATTTCACGTGACTTATTACCGGCACGCACGGTACAGTTAGCATCACATGAATCACCTAAGGTTAATATGATCGTAGTTACTAATTGTTTTGAACGTCTCTTGATGACCTCTACCAAAACAAAACAAATACACATCATTTTATTAAGCACGTTCAAACTCGGCAATACAAGTGTAGGTTTTTTTCGTAGTCAGTAATTGATAAGCGTAATGCGATGGTATGCCGTTATTAAGAGGCCTATTAGGGTATTTTTAATTATTGGGCAACTTTGGCGTTCTTATTATGAGAAACTGAAAACCATAGACAAATTTGACTTGCTGAATGGTAGAGTTTAGTTATTAGTTTTGATCATAATGGCCCCGCTTTTTGCAATTTATTCTTATCAATTGATATAAAGGCTAAATGCCGCAGCAAGTCTAAAAAAAATGCGCGTTGGGCACTTTTTCGAGCTCGTGGATTCAACTACTCTACTAAGCAAACGAAATGAAGATATATAATAATATCTCTTAAATAGTCGTGTAGTTTATAGCGGCCTCTGAATTTTGAAATATGTATGGAATATGTAGAAAAAAAAATCGAAGGCAAAACCATAAAACTACTAAAAACGCTAAGAATTAACCGTAAATTTTTCTTTACTACGTTAATATTTTTATGTAAAATTTATATCAGAATAATCGTTAGTTTATAAATAATTAAAATTTAATACCTTTTTTGGAAAAATAATTGACTTAAAATAAACGTAATTACAACTCCCAAATTACTACATAATGTGATGGGTTGGTCGCCTGAATTCAGTGATTTCAGTGCCGCGCCGGCGCTTGACTGGAGCGGACCTGTGTCTCGCCGAACGATCGTTCCCAATGTAAAACAAGCGCTGACGGCCATACATCTTATATGGCCGTCAGCGCTCTTTGTACGTTGGACGAGGGCGAGTTGAGGCCGTGCGCGGAATACCTAATGTTTCAGAACGCGATTTACTCATAGCCCTCTTAAACTGACATAAATATTATTAGACAACCGCAATTTAAACAACACAATAAGCCTGCCTTAAGACCCTGTAAGTGCGTGCTACTGCCGACACCGCTCGAACAATATCAATTAGGCACCTCAAAAAACAAAGGCACGAATTGAAAAGCGACTCGATATTTTTAAGGCGAACGCTTCAAACCCACGCACTTCCTTCGAGTGGTTAAAATCCTTACAAAGTAACATCAATGAGATTTTAAACGTTTCCGATTCTCAAAGGGGCTCGAAATCAAAAGACACGAAAGACGTGACCTTTTATCCGTTGGCCAACCAACAATCGCTCAATCTCATGGACAAGTCAATAGGACCCCAGGTTGAGTCGCCGACGGAACCCTTTAGTTAGCGATACCCGATGCATCATTTATTGTCTGTCACACGCTTGACGACGGTACTACACAAGTCGAGCGTAAAAAAAGATAATCGACCAATTAAATCGAAGCACTGTCCGTGAAATTGTTTACCGTTTGAGGTAAGTCTTTTTGGTATTCTCCTGGAGTATACGAAGCGCCTAATTTGCGGATTAGAGAAAAGTTATATTGGGGCAATCCCAATGGGCCCTGCGAGAAAGAATTTTGGATATTCAACAGCTGTTCACCCCAAAATCATGATTAAACTTCCGTCTTTGTGACCTACTGAATTCCAGTTTTATTTATGAGCGCGAGCCATACTTAAACGTATGGTGATCACAGTATAAATATAGATTGCTGCGCATATTAAATTATCATAAAATAGGTAATGCATTGTATTTTTAATTTTGTTTATAGAGCTGCGCCTCTATTCGGGAACGCTAAGTGATATTGTAGCAACCTCGTGAGCGAGATTCCTCATCCCACTCTTCCGCACGACGCGTAATGCGTAAGAGCGAAATGCGAGTCTCGCTCGCGGGTCGCTGCAGTATCACTTAGACGTTCCCCAATAGACGCACATGTAGGTAAGGTTCCAATTTTATAGTACCTATCGTTATACAGGGTGTTACAAAACTACCCGTAAAGCCGAAAGGAGGTTAAATGGGGCCTTATAACGAGTCCATTCACAATATTTAAGAACCGTAGTAACGCTGTATAACATATCCCAAAAAAATAAAAAGATATTATTATTTTCACTGATGTGCAAACCCTATTTCAGTAAAATTAAAGAGTAAACTACGAAGAATGTACATTTCTACCTAATTCGCGGAACGACAACTTTTTTTTCCAACTTGACACTTTTTGAAGCCAGTACTTAGTGAGTAATGACATCCTTGTATTGAGGTAGCAAACATTTAAGAATGAAAAGTAGAAAAACTATTAAAGTAGACAATTATTAGGTAAAATAGGTACATATTTGTTAAATAATCTGGTTCCCTCACATGGCAGCTTACTAGGGTTGACAAAATTATTGGCTTTGATAACTAATTATATTTTTTATGTGGTATTTTGTAATACGTTGTATTATTATTTAGTTGTATCCCGCGATGTTGACTCCGACCAAAAAAGGTTAGTTGTCGTTATTAGGCAATCCAATATGACTGTCGCGTCGGGCTACCATTGTCATACTCCTTAACGCATATGTTCGCAGTAAAAAGGAATGTAATGCAGCGGTGTGGAGCCCACATGAAAACCAGTATGTTGTTATGCTGTAGAGTTACAAGAGTCATTTATCCAATACCGTTACACTTTATGGTTATAACCCGAAACTATGCCCCACTATGTTTATTCTTGGTATGGTTTTGGACATTTTCCTCGCCCCATTTTTTTGTGTCAGACCAATTAAAAATGCGTGTTTCTTGGACAGTCCGCTGCTTTAGTTGGACAGTGGCACAACTCGAAATTAAAGTCTATTCTTTTAAAAGTGTTAATACTATTCAATTTAGGTCTCTAATCGAAGACCATTTGAGTTTGAGTTGTGTCACTGTTTTACTAAAGCAGCGAGTTATAAACCCAATTTTATATAAGCTGTCAATCGTCGTAAGCAGCAGTCGTTCACTTGTATGTACAGGACAGCAGGGAACGTCGTTAATCTATTAAAAAGAAAATTAGCTGAACCTGGTGCAGCCGAACACAAAAAGAAAATAAATACAGCGGTCTTGATTCTGAATTTAACTTTGTTCCATTACGACTCTTTGGAGAAACTTTGAAGAAGCTGGTGGAAGAAACTGGGGACCCGAGCTAGCAGCTTCCTCACACAACGCATTGGGCATGGAAAAGGGCTAGTTTTCGGCAATTAATTGCTGCAATTCCGGCTATTCCCAAACAGATTACATATTAGATCACTAATGGGGATAAAAACTTTGCATGTAAACTTTTGAGGATAGCCCGAAATGCAGCAAATAGCTGAAAACCTAGCCCGTTTACGAGCCCCTGCGGCCCTAACATGCATGCCACAAAGATAAATTAAACTCGTTTATCTCTATGACTATCTCTTTCGTGCGCACTAGTGTGAGAGAGACGCACTTAGAGATAAGACGGTCTATCTTATCTTTGTGTCATGCATGTTAGGGCCGCTGTAGCATTGCAATACAAGGAGAAAACACTGCCAGCATCTTCAGCACAATGCTGCAGGGAACTAATTTTATTTCAGTTTTATTACCAAAACATGTAATAAGCAGAAACTTGCGTTGATTACATCTCATTAAAACACATCCGACGTGCAGATTCGAAGTCCAAATCCATTCACATTAACGAGAGCGACTTGGCATCGGCCGGCCGCTGGCGGGGTCCCAATCTCCGACACAAAGTGGTCGCAACGTTTACCGCCTTCATTTGGCAATCTTTCACTGCATAGTAATATGCATTCAATTCATGTTACACCATTATTCGTTTTGAATAATTTAGGAAGGTTAGGTTAGTTTCCGGGGAGGGATTGTAATGTTAAGGTGCGCTCACATGCAGTGAGTTGATAAAATAGGAAATGTTAGTAGGTCAGGTTAGCTTCCGGGGAGGAGTTGTTATGTTAAGGTGCGCTCACATGCAGCGGGTGGATATAATAGGAACGGTGAATCGCGTTTTGTTGGCAACGTTTAAATAGTAGCTGGTAGCTTGTACCTACAAATCCTAATCTTTTTAAATAATGAATTATTAGGTATAGTACCTAATACAATTCATGTTACATTTTTTTTTGTAAAATAATGTAATATGAATTGTATAATAATAATAATAATAATAATAATCCCGTCCCGGAGAGTCACTCAGGCATATTATCTCCGGTTGTTCTCATCTTGCTAACGGCGAGTACTTGCACAGACATAACCTCGTAGCCAGAATTATTCACCAGCAACTTGCTCTTCGATACGGCCTTGTGGCGTCGGAAGTGCCGTACTACAAGTACGCACCGGCGCCGGTTCTCGAAAATGGTCGTGCCACGCTCTACTGGGATCGATCTGTCATCACGGACAGGACTATTATTACCAATAAGCCTGATATCGTGCTGACAGATCGATCGCAGCGCCGGGCAGTGCTCGTCGACATCACCATCCCCCATGACGAGAACCTCGTGAAGGCCGAGAAGGACAAACTCAGCAAGTACCTTGACTTGGCTCACGAGGTGACCGCCATGTGGGATGTTGACTCGACGATCATTGTACCGATAGTTGTTTCTGCGAACGGGCTCATAGCGAAGAGTCTCGACCAACACCTCAAGAGACTCTCGCTTGATGGCTGGATCAAGGGTCGGATACAGAAGGCGGTACTCCTGGACACGGCGCGCATCGTCAGGAGGTTCCTCTCTCTGCGGCCCTAACCACCGGTAGCTTGAGCCCTGCCCCGCTACCGGCGGCACCCTAGGCTAGGTTTTTATAGTGTCTGTATTTTTATAGTGATATTGTATTTTACTTTGTATACAAATATTATAAAACCTAGCCTAAGATTCAAGACTAATAAAGAGAATAATAATAATAATAAATCAGGGGACAATCTTTACACAAATCGATCTAGTCCCAAAGTAAGCTCTAAAGGCTTGTGTTATGAGTACTAGACGACGACATATAGTATATACTTATATAGAGAAATAAATACTTAAATACATAGGAAACATCCAAAACTCAGGAACAAACATTCGTGCTCATCACACAAATATTTGCCCTTACCAGGGATCGTACCCGGGACGCTTGCGTCGGAGGCAGGGTCACTACCAACTAGGCTATCTGCGTCGTCCAACCCATTCCTATAGATTCAAGATTAGCCGTCGACGTAGCACAAAATAGTAATAAGTACATAATAACTTCCAAAAGCCGTCATCAATTTTTGAAATGAAAAAACATGCATTAACCCTTTCGGCGCGAGCATGTGATAGCGCCCTGCAATCCACCCGCGCGACCGCCTCATAGCGCGCTGCAATGCACCTGCGCGAACGACTTCCAGCGCGGTGCAACGTGCCCGCGCGCACATACATAATTTTCTGTTCTAAAAGCCATGATGCACCCTGTGCATCATTGCGCGCTACGGTACCGCACGCATTTCGCCGCCGCGAGCAACAAGAGAATGAATGGTGTCATGCGCAATTTATAATAACCAGTTAGGTACAAAATTTTTATTTTGGATGAAATAAAAAACAATGGTCTAATTGAATTAATTTGACAATAACATTGGAAAATTTAATTAATTAATCCAAGTAGTTACCTAGCGGCATTGGCATATCGCTGATATCAGTCGGCAGTTGACAATTTGATAAAACGGCAACTATCGGGTCCATGAGGTGAGCAGGGTCATTCGTGGTGGAAGGCGCATAATCGGACTCCATTATGAAAGCCGGGTCAATCGTAGAGTTAGCAGAGTTCGAGTACATAGAGAAAGCCGGGTCCCTCGTTCTACGTGCAGTATTCGGGTCCATAAAGATAGCCGGGTCAGTGGTTAAAGATTCACAATCACAACCGATTATCACTCACAAGCCGCAAGGAGACAAACGCACAGTCACAGGCATAAACTAAGACTGTACGTATTTAATATGAATTACCCACCCTTTGTCTTCCCAGCTCAGCACGGCGACATTCGTGATTGGTCGCCTGCATTCCGTGAAAGTTTTCTTAACAATAGAAAAGATAAGAAAATAATAATTAGCGTATGTCTCTAAGGAATGCAAGGTCACGGGACATGACAGGCCGCCGCCAGGTAGCTGAACGAGATAAGTAGCGTGATAAACCATTTCTTAGTCAAGTCAAGTGTACCGCCACTTTCTAGACTATACAAAAACGACTATTTGCTAAATTTATTCGCTGAGTAATATTTGTATCTACTATTGTATTTATCGCCGAAATATTGAATGTTTATATACATTACTTTAAAAAATTACAAATGAATGACTAACGTCAACGCCGCATGACACCGTCCAATGTGATTTTCTGTTGCTTACTTAAGAAAAATGTACTTTCCTTCATGCGCAATAAAGTCTAATATTATACGACAAATACGGTACTTGTTGCATTTTAAAATTGCATGGTAATAAATGCGGTACGCTCTGGCGCAATGATGCACCGTGGTTATCATGACATTTTTAAGTGAAAATCTAAATATATAATATATAAATTAAAATGTACAATGATGACTACGCTAACGGTTTATCAAATAAATAAGAAAAATTTCTTACTTAATACAAGTAATATCGATTGTTAAAGTTCAAAGTAATTTTTCTCTGAAAATACAAAGGAAGAAAAAAATATATATATGACACTCAATTATTTATAGTCTCAATAATCTCAATCAACCTAAAAACTGTTCCAATTTGGACAAAATACTATGTTGTCATCAATCTTTGTCATGAAGCACATGTGCATCATGCGCGCCCAAGGGGCTGCAATCCCATGAAGCACATGTGCATCATGCGCGTGCGCGGGGCTGCAATCCCATGATGCACATGTGCATCATGCGCGTGCGCGAGGCTGCAATCCCATGATGCACATGTGCATCATGCGCGCCGAAAGGGTTAACGATTTTCGGAAGTTATCATGTGTTAACATATTTTTTTATGTGATATAGACTATTTAGTATGTTATACAGTATATTTTTCTTTCTTCGTTTCCATACAACCTCTACGAGTCAAGGGGTCACTTTGTTGATTGTTTGAATACCTAAGTGTGCTAAGGAAACAAGAGACTATGCGGTGTGCGTGGTCCGACACGCATTTGGCCGTTTTTTAAGAGTGTCTGTGATCTATAGGCTCTGTGTCGACTCATGATCGAGTGACTTGCCGAGTCTGGTATAATCTATAATGTATAAAAGAAAAAAACCGACTTCAAATAGCCTTTGAAAAGTACCTAAGTTTTTTTTCACATTTTATTTATTATCCTTTGATTTAACGAGACACATTTACTACATCAAGTATCAATAGCATAATGCCAATTGCTCATCACCATTTACAAACTGTTGCTATCCACGGTGCAAAGTTGTCAATCGTTGAGGAGTTCTCCTGGTTCTTTTTTTCCTGGTTTTCATGGACATAAGTTGCTTCAGAACTTTATACAGCAAATTAATCGCCAACCGTGAAATACTCAACATTTAGGAGTGCCGGTGATCATTTATGGTCTTCATCAACAGTTCCACTTCACCAAATAATGCTTTTGGAACGTAACTGCTTGAGTTATTACAAAAAATAGTAAAATTGCTCTATGCTTGCCTATAATATTTGAAGAGTTCCAGCGATTCCTCATAGATCCTCTGATCATAACTCGACTTTGACTACAACGGTACCAAACTGGAAGTATACCCTACCGATTAAAATAAGAATTTTCAAAATCGGTTTATAAATGACGAAGTTCTGAAGTAACAAACATAAAAAAAATACAACTGAATTGAGAACCTCCTCCTTTTTTTTTTAAGTCGGTTAAAAAACCGTCTTTGTCTTTGTGACCAACATCTCTAATTTTACTGGATTTCAGCCTTGTAGCTTAAATATCTTCGATAAAGTGGATGTTATAAATAGATGTTATCGACAGACCGCAAGCCCCCTTAATACGGGATGGCAGATTTTGACCATATTAGTCCAAGCTTAATAGTAGTTTATGCAACGGTTGCATAATGATAGGCCTTAAAACACTAGTGCGGTTTTCATGAAACGAGCCGACAGGCGAGTTTCATAATAAGATCGCACGTGTGTTTTAAGGCCAAATTATGCAGAGTTGCATACCTACATAACTTTATCTACACACATATTATAAATCCTCCATGATGGGTTCAGAAACAATATTTTCTGGCAACAAGTTATTTGTTGCAATCGTGGCTGCATATTTCCGATATCCGGCGCATTTTCACATCACACACACTCCGAGAAGACTACTTATTCTTCTACACTTCTTTACTTCTACACTTCTATACTTCTACTTATTCATATTTTCAACTAAAATGTAAATTACAAACAACTTTTTCTATTCAATTCAATCACAATTCTACTTTTGTTCAGCAAAACACCAACATGGCGGCATTCGATCCTCCGTCCGTCAAGACCATTTTTTTTTAAATCATAGACAAACGGATGAAGTCTCTATTCTCAAGTCACTCGAGATTAAATATTGTGCAGTTTATATTAAAAAAACATACTGAATTGACGTTTTGTATCAATAACTGTTTTAATATCTATGGATACTAGAATAGAGACCCACTTAAGTTTTGACAGCTGTTCCAAATTTAATCTCATTTCTTTACTAAAAACGATAAAGAAGTCATGTTATTTCTTTATCGCAGCACTGGTTTTTCCTAATTGGTTGTCAAAATGGTGGTCATTTCCTAAGGTTTTTGATTAACCAATGGAGGTTTTATGATATGGGTGTAGATAAAATGTATTTACAAATTTTTGGGTTTCTTAACTTTTTGAAATTTTCCTCAAATTCTAAAGGAAAAGCAGAATGTAACTCGGATGAAAGTCTGCTCATAAACAAAAAAAACATCCGTGTGAAATAGATGCTTAACATGCCTTGATTAACCTAATAGGTACTATTCATGACATAAACGAATAAAAATAAAAGATTCCGACGAATTGAGAACCTCCTCCTTTTTTGAAGTCTGCTAAAAAGAAACAAGATTTTTTTAACTATAACATTTTATTCCAAATCAATAAATAGGCACGTTAGTATTAACAATTACAATTAAGTTAGAAAATAACACTATCTCAATTCGGCTATTTAAATACAAATTTAATAAGTAAAACAAGTGGAATGTGTCCAATATAATACTTTTAACACTGTAACAAACTTGACAACACGGAAATTACAACTATTTCGATATGTGTAGTTACAACTAGTAGGCGCGCGAACACGCTACCAAATTATTGCTCATAAATATTTATATCTATCTATCTTATATCGATCTAAATCAATTATTTTGCAATTTGAATATTGTTCATACCTAACACAAAGAACACACCGACAACATATTTTTCCGCCGAATACCACTTTCCCGAAAAAGCAGATTTCCAGTCATATCAAATTGACATATTAATGCTCCCGAAAGATCTGGTATTCTTGAGGACTGTACCATTACCATGAGTTGCGCAAACCGTTCTCGCTAACGTAAACTATCGCTCGATCCCTTTTACTTGTATCGGCAACAAGCAGTATTTCCGATAGTTTACGCTAGCCAGTACGTTTTGCGCAACTCATGGTCAGTACTGGTAGGTTGTAGTAATATGATGTAAAATCTTTGAACTTGTCTAATAACTTTATCACCTAAGAGAAGTTTAGTTTTTACCATAACGCGGTACTACTCGAAACTTAATTATTGCTTAAAATAAAAACGAAAAAATAACAAAAAAATATAGTATAAATCAATACCGCGCCACCGATAAATTAAACAAGATTCATAATTTCTTTTGCTTTCATATCTTTATACATTACATGAAAACAAAGGCTGCGAAAAACAACTAAATTTCTACGCTATTTCCAGCTGCTTTTTAAATTCTATCGTTTGTTTTGTCGGTTCATGCCATTATCATAAAAAGACATAATTGACTATTCGGTCACTAAATACACAATAAACAAATACAAGTTAAGTAAAAAATACTGCCTTCCAAAGCATACCTCTAATAATGTAACAATTATAACAATACAAAAAGTAAAACGTATTTTGTACAATTCTTGTACAAGATTCAAGTATGCAGAATTGTCTAGGATATCACAATGTAATTTTTAATTCGCTAATTAATGTATCATACATAAATTCATTTCCATATACGACTTTAGTAATACACTTCATATTTTACACATTCATAAATTTAATATGTAATAGGTATCGCAAACACAACCAAAACAGTTAAAATGACAGCATCTGTTGGATTGACAAAATTGGACAAAATATCATGCTAGGGATGATAGTTATTTCTAGAATGCTATACGACTTAGATACCTATGTTAAATATTCTTACCTTTATATGGTATAAAGATAATATATTATTATTTTCGAATAAATTATTTAATAATCAAATACTATGGGCTCATCCAATTTAAATATTTACACAAATTCCGATAAATAAATTGGCACATTTTTGATCCGTTCGTCCCTTTAACCATTTCTTAGTTGTAGTTTAATATAAATTATACATTCACATTTTTCTTAGGGACAGGCACTCTCGGCGAATTAGTGTACAGTTTCTTGAACAATTCAGGGAATTTATTGTCAGGAAACAGATTCGTTAATATTGCTGAAACAAGAATATTAAACATGCATAAAATTACAAAACGAGAGTGGTGAGAAAATACTCTAATATCAATATTGCCACTTGCATTTGAAACTCTGTTTAGTAAAGACAAAGTCGAAATTAATTCGGCCTTATTCTTTTTTGTACAGGACATGAAAGCCTCAGGATAGACAAAAATAAAATTAGAAACAATATGACTTAGGACGATGTCGAATTCGGGTTTGTAATAATTACCTTCCAACAGCACGAAAGTAAGTCTCTTATTGATCTCTTGCGTTTGGAATAAGTCGAATACTGTGAGGAGGCCGCGTCTAGCCGCGTCTGAACCCACTATATGTCTTAGCTCATCTGTGGAAATCAAATTGTAAATTTAACCATAACCCTGAAGTTGAAACTACTTTAAGCTTACTATATAGATTTCTTATTTTGGTCAACCTCGCAAGTCGGCACTACGTTGACTCAATCTTTGAAATTTATGCTGGGCTATTTAAGGTTTTTTTCGCTACGCGATTCCTGGGTAAGATATGAGGATGAAAAAGTTAACAGCCGATATATTTTTTACATAGATATTACAAACCTGAAGAAGCTGCTAATAGAGCCACTTTAGCAGCAACTCGTGTTCTCGCTCTGGTTGCTGCGTCTCGGTTGCCGTAGTGAGAATTATTGCGACTGGTCAGCCATTGCCTAAAATTCAAATTAATTTATGCCTCAAGTATATGATTGCGAGAAAGAAGTCTATTATAAGATAAAGTAAACTTACTTGAATGTTTTCAGGTATTGAACCACGTTTCGAGGCGATGTGAGTGATGAAACTAATTCCAGCACTTTTCTGCAAAAACATAAATATTATATTTTTTTTTTACTCCGAAGCCTCCATTTAACAGGCAAAGACACATTTCTATTTCATTTCACACTAATATTATAAATGCGAAATTTTGTGTGTGTGTGTGTGTTTGTGTTGCCCATTTACGCTTCAACGAATTGACGACACGACTGCATTTGAATGAAAGGAATGTAGGGAGTTTATACCCTGGGTTAACAAATAGGGATTCAGATTGTGCAGAATTGCGAATAGGAAGAATCGCTATGGTACACAAATAATGACTGTGCGCAGTAGCGAATGTGGTGGAAGTAGTATTGTGTAGAATTCAGATTGTGCAGAATTGCGAATAGGAAGAATCGCTACTGTACACAAATAATGACTGTGCGCAGTAGCGAATGTGGTGGAAGTAGTATTGTGTAGAATTCAGATTGTGCAGAATTGCGAATAGGAAGAATCGCTACTGTACACAAATAATGACTGCACAGAAGCGAATGTGGTGGAAGTAGTATTGTGTAGAATTCAGATTGTGCAGAATTGCGAATAGGACGAAACGATATTGGCATGAAAGTCGAATAATCCAACTAAAAGTGTATATTCTTACTTATTAACTCGGTCCGCGATGAGCGTTCTAAGCGGTGCCAGTAACCGCCGCCGCAGCCACAAACCTCTGATACCCAGCACTTCCTCTAACAGACGCAACGCCACACTCTCATCACCATCCTACACAAAGAAAAAGAAGGTGAATGCTTATCTCAGATTGCATGGCGCTAGCATAGCTAGTTCCTTTCTCACTAAAACGATCCCCCTCACTGGACCCGGAGGCTAGTGACCCTACCCAGGGTGGCAGGCTGCGATTGGCGCCCTTCATAATCGTTCCTAATCCTTTTTTTAACGGCCCAGAGCGTCAAACCCTAAAATACGCTGCGTAAATTAAGCCGTCATGACGCGATAGCCGCGTCTTATACGCATGACGCCATGTAATAATTTTGAGGTAGCTCAATTTACGGGGCGTCAGCGTATTTTGAGGTCTGGTGAGGGGGGGAAATAGATTTGAAATTTCGCGGTTTCAGTCTTTTGGCACAGAATTGCGCTTCATTATTAGGCAAAATGAACCTCACTAACTAATGCTTTTATAATATTTCGTATTATATGGGAACTAGATAAAACAGCGCTACTAACTCAATTAAAAAAACCGGACAAGTGCGAGTTACACTCGCGTGGAGAGGGTTCCGTTCCGTACATGGGCCCAGTAGTTTTGGATATAATGGGGGATGGTAAATTTTCACCTTTTTTTCCTAAATAACTTCCAGACGATTTGTCGTAAAATTCTAAAAAAAAAATAAGATCCTCATAACATGCCCATTCATTTGATATGTCACACGATATGGTTTGCAAATCTTTTTGCGGTCACCGATTTACGTAATGTGTACCAAATTTCAACTCAATCGGGACGGACAGACAGACAGACGAGTGATCCTATAAGGTATCCGTTTTTTCCTTTTGAGGTACGGAACCCTAAAAATTATTAAAACCGCCCGTCTCAATAAAGGCAAAAGAAGACTAGAAACAAACCATTATAAAGATGAACTTACATCCTGAGCATCTGATGAATTTGTTGATTTAAAATCAGCATAATTCTCACCACCTTTGCCTTGGAATACTTTGGAAATACCTGTAAGAACGACCAATCAAGTAAAATTTACAATTTGTGTTATTTGTGTTTAACTATGTACATATTTATTTTTTGTTTCAGAATGCAATATTCCTTACCATCCATAACGCCATCTACTGTATTAGCAAATGAATCGGGCATATTCTTCAAGGTCCTCATACCAGCCCGCAACGGGTTCACAAGGAGAGCATCGATCTGTTGAAACGCGTAAATCGTTTTTTTTTAAACCTTATTTACATTAGCTGAAAGGCAAATACTTGCTGCAGACGTGGAACTACTTAAAATATGTGGATTAAACCCAAACTTTCAGCAATTTGTGAACAAAAGTAGCTATGGGATGATTCATCGCGTCTTTCAACTACCCTCGTACCCAGTGGCAAATATTAACAGAGATTTCATATTTCTAACACTATTATTTGATTAGTTCACTGTATTTTGCGTGAAAAAGGGAAAAAATCAATATTTATAATTATTATTGGGAGTAATATTTATTTGATTACTTAAAGATTACACAATAAAGCAATTTCTAAGGACAAATCTCTAATTAAAAAAAGTCTAATGACTCGAGGTTGACGTTGCCAAAATCTAATTGCGGATGTGAAAACAGCAAACAAACCATTACCATGATCTCTTAATGCGATTCTTTTTAGGCCCTAAGCTGAACTGTGTCGCTATTTCATACCTCACTATATATTTTACATATGTAAATAAAATGTCGTGGTGCGAAATTCTAATAGGCCCTAATCTCAACTGCGTCACGTTGAGATTAGGGCCTAAAGAGAATCGCATTAAGAGAGCATGGTAACCCTCCAGATCTATTCTGCTATACAAAAGGGAAAATTGGGCCGCCCCAATAACCCCAGAAATGATTTATTTTACTGTATAATATTTTTAAATAATGAAAAATTTATTTTAATGAGCATATCAGAGGCGAAGCGTGAGGGTAAGCAGGTGTATCATTTCTCGTTCTAAACATTATATTATCATATCATTAAAATTTGTATTTACATAAAAAATATGTAATATTCAATTTTTATGTTAATACAAGAAGTAATTCATACATGCATATTATCACGCCCAAAACCCTATTGGGGTGGGCAGAGCCACAAGAGTACTTGTGGCCACGTTCGATTAATTAGTCCTAAGATGGTATGGTGAACCGTACGGTGACAGGTGATCAGCCCATCGCCCATACAGATAGTCCACCATGTTGGAGAGGACCCGTCCCTTAAGAAGTAATTCATTATAATAATAATGTTTGAGTTAAGAAATTATGCACCGGCTTACCCTCACGCTTCGCCTCTGGAGCATATTGACGTGTTCAGGAGGCAAAAATCTTTTGATTTCTGTATATTTTCACGTCTCAAGAAAATTAAATGTCAGTTAAAGAAGCAACAAATAGCATTTAATTTTGATGGTTACAATTACTGTAAACCTTTCATAAACCATCTTTTCATAAACCTTTGTAAAACATAGAATGACAGCGGTTGTGATTGCCGATACGACACCTGTGCGATAAGTGGGCTTTTCTATCACTCACCGCGCTGCTTTGCTTCTCAGCCTGTATCTCCGGACTGAGGAACCCTCCCAGATAGTCCTGCGACAGAAGGGCCATGTACCGCGCCTCCCTCGCGAGGTTCGCCAGATTCATTAAATAGCTGTTCAACATCCTCTTACGGTTCTCCAGGACGCTTCGAGAGGTGTTCTGAAAAGTCTTCTTGGCTGGGAAGGGGAGGTGACCTAGTTCTGGCCACTGAAATGGAATCAAAAAATAAAATAAATAAATAGCGTCGCACTCAACGGTTCAACCTGGGATAACCTGCATTACTACCTTGGAAACAATCAACCAGAACCCAAGAGAAGTACAAATATTATAAACAGCGAGCCTCTGACTCTGACGGGCATCGAACCCGCGACCCCCAACGTCGTGATGGTAGTGGAACCACCAATGTCTTACTCTAGATTTGAATGCGTTGAATTTTTGTAGTGGTAGAGCCAAACAGTAATCCTGACTAGATGATTACTGTTCGAATGGGCCGGCGCGACCGGGGTAGTACCACACTCTCACAGAATATCGGCGTAAAGTAATAGCTTGCTATTGCGTTTCGTACGGTGACTGACGAGATCCGGAGGCCTATATCCTCACCCTCATCCCATCCCCATTCCCCATCCTCCCTAGACTGGCAACGCATTGGCAGCACCTCTGGTGTTGCAGATGTCACAGCAGGTGCACATCAGGTGGGCCGTCTGCTCGTCTGTCAGTCAATTGACATAAAAAAAAAACTGTAAATCGCACATTTACCTTTTCCTTAATAGAGCTGTGCAGATCATAGAAGTCGCTATATCTCCTATAAATATGCCACACTTCGTTGTCAGACATCCTCTTTACTGCGATAGCGTATATGCCAAATGCTTTCCCCTTTTCTTGCACCAGGGCTAAAATAACAGTATACTTAATAGCTACAACGTAAGACTCCAACTTCATCAAAATTTCATGTCCTATTAGGAATGTGAAAACATTTTGCATACCTGTTTCTATAATAGACGCTTCCAGCGGAGACATGAATTTCTTTACATTTTGACTGATTTCAGAATGCGACAGTGACAGGTTGCTTGTGTTGGCCGACGTTAAATTGGAAGGTCCTGTAAAAGAGACAATATCCCATCCAGACCAGAGCCAATGTCAACTAATATTACAGATTTGGAAATTCCAATAGCGCGTTATGGTCACAAATCAAATTACTACATGTCGATGGTATTACTCTTACTGTCAGTTCTAGATGGTGCTACAATCTATGGGATTTTTCTAACCTGCACTTTCGCTGATCATCTTTTGCGCCAAATTGCCGACGATGTCGGAGCGAGAGCGATTGTGCCTCGCGCCTGGTACTGGTAGGGTATCAATTCCTGCTAGCAGATAAGTATCAATAAATAACAAATATTTAACAGGGCTTTGAATAACTTGGCTAACTCACAAGTTTCAAGGAAGCGAAATCATACAACACAAAATTCTAATACTGTATGCTTACAATATGTTTATGCATTCTAAAGACTTCGTAAGAAATAGACCTCCTAGTTTTTAATGAAAATTTTAGAGCCCAGCTATTACTTCATTTTGTTTCAATTATTTCATTGATACACCTTCCCTTCCTTCATAGATTCACACTCTTCTAAAAGTGTATATTTTAAAATTTTGTTTCATTTTTCGTACTTCAGACCCCCTATCCCCTATCTTCCAATAGCGTCCTAGCCAATAGCGGATCCAGGCTCCAGTTCAGGAGGCACTGGTCCAAACATTCCAAAATATTACATGGAATCATGACAAGCCGTATTTTGACACAAATTTTTAGTATTATGCATATCTAGCTCAGGGGGGGGGTCATGACCCCCATGACCCCCCCTGGACCGGCGCTTGGTCCTAACCAAGCGTAAGAAATAGGTATTCGAGCACTGTGAGTCTAGTGCCACACCCCTATATACATAGGTATCTATCTGAATTTATACTACATTATTTTTACCCCTGGGACGATGGACTAAATATAATACCCGTTCACTCTTGTCTCGGATGTTGCGTAACCACGACTCCCTCCTACCGCCTGGTTTTCTCTTTCCCTTTACTTTTCCCATCATAACATAACTAACAGTTATATAAGTTATAGCTAAACAACTCTACGATACTAACTAAATCTCACTTCAAGCTACAATATACTTCTACAAACGTATATAGAATACCAAATTTGCATTTAGGTAGTGTATGGTTCCTGTAAATCGGAACTCTTCTACAGATCGAGCGAGGGAAGGTCGAGGCTTTGCTTGGGAAGTCGGGCTTCAGCTTCGACTTGTGAAATAACTTCGGCAACGTGCTAAGACACGATTTCATTATCTTCTTGCATTTCTCTGTTGGTATTCAAACATATATCTATGTAACCTTTACGCTGCCAAGCCACTTCCAGTGAAGTGCCACCAACGCCAGATCACAATGGCATTTTGATTAGGGTTTCATAATCTAATGACTGTGACGCTTGTAGCACGTTCTACTTGGTGTTGAAAGGGTCAGTAATTTGGATGGGTCTCAGCCCTCCGAGGACAGTAGATTTTATCGCGAACATAAGTTCATTTCTTTAATTTTTTCTAGCATTTCCCCTTTTTGCAATAGCTTTTTTGAAAAAAGTGACAGGTGCTTCATATAAGCGATAAAAAGCTGGTATGCTAGGCACTTTCGTAAAACGTGGTAATATAAATTCAAAATTGAGCCAATTGTAAAACCATTAACCCTTTAACCGGTAGCGGCAACATATATATCTGCTTTTAACCTTTTGAACGCCACGGCTGAGTGCTAAAAAGCGTTCCTCAGACGCCGAGCGACAGCTGTAGCCGACAAAATGTATGGAAAACGGCATGTCAATTTGTCAATTTAATTTAATTTCATCGATATTGTTTCAAGGTATCTGTAAACCGTTAAAAGGTTAAAAATCAAATCAATTCAGTTATAGCGCGGTTGAAAGTACCCGTACGCGTACGTGGTACATTTCGATAATATCAGAGTTAGTTAGATAAGATATGCTATGCAGTTACCACGCTGGAATACGTCACTCGTGTAGGTGGCGAATTCGTAACGTTCCAATCAGTGCTCATCCGAAAGCGGTAACAAGTGCACGTGAAATGTGGTAATCAGCATATCAACCTTTTGGCCGCCATTGTCGATTATGCGTGACAGGCTATACAGGGTAAAAAAGACCTTCCTTACCTTGACTTAAAGTTGAAATTCGTGTTACTTCTCAGACATGCTTGGCGGCCAAAAGGTTAACGTTTCCTGAGATAAAGTATTTATGGCGTGTTGCTAGTTTACAATGCACAAACAATTCAATTAACTGAACACTAACAAAGGGAAAGGCTTCATTCGTTAGTTCGATTTTTGAACAAAATAATTATGTTTCGTTTTCTCCCGTTGTTAAAATTATGGCGGATGCGTGAAAGAGAACGCAACTGTTACAGTAAGGGAAAAAGACACTTCTCCCGGTTCACGCACACATTCATAAATTAGGATCTGTCGCCAAAATGAATGTGTGCGTGAATCGAGAGGAGTGTCTTCTTCGCCTACTGTGTAATTGTGATTTGTATAAGTATATTAAAAAGGTTATTCTTACCGCCATATTTCTTGGTTTCTTTTTCTTCTCTTTTGAAATCGCTGGAAAGCAAAGCATAATTACTATATTTCCACAATCAATTCAGATATTGTACCTACACGTAACGACTTTAAAAATCTGTACCTATTACTTGCAGAAGAAGGATCTTGCTCCCCATCCATCATAAAATCAGACTGCCATGAAGAGTCATCCTGCAAACATAACATTAACCTTTTTATCTGTCGTTAAATTTTGATCGGACGTATCCGTGTCACCGCCACAAAGTGACACAAACAAAATGTATAAAGTCATTTGTCTTAATAGGGAATATGCATGAAAATCAAAATGAGGTTTAATTTATATATTACTAGTGGACCCACCACAGCTTCGCCCGCGGTATTTTCATACAATCTTTATCACCTCTTTTAGCCCTTTAAGGATGGAATTTCGAAAAATCCCTCCTTAGTGCACCAGTTCGGTTCCAGGGTATTCGAGGAATGTCTCCTCCAAATTTCAAACCTCTAGGACCCGTTTAGGTAGTGAGTTGTATATAAGTGAGTCACGGTACGGTTTATATGTATTAATGAAAGAAATTGCAAATAAATGCATGTGAACAAAATAAAAAAGATCATTTTGAATGTTTCTTTTTTTTATTAAGTGTCAAAATATGTGAAAAATTAGTATTGTTTTTTAGTTCTGAATTACTACTTTTTGACATCCTCATCAAATTTTAGTTTTTTTTTATTTCTACGGTATTGGCCTAAAAACTGTATTATCGGAAATAATTTCAAATTTCGTTTAAACGCCATATATTATTTACACTCTATCATGTGCTGTGACGTCATAGTTCATGTTCATATGGAGCGTTTTTTGCGAGTGGTATGAACTAGGACTTTTCAAAGCTTCGTATCTCAAAAAATAAACAACACAATAATGTTTTGCGTTCAGTTTGGTTTCTATTACTCAGTTCTTTCCAATAAGAGATAGTAAATAAATCATGCAAATTCCCTATTATAAGACTTCGGGGAAATGAGCTGACTATTTTGTCTTATAATTAAAACAACGGCGGTTAAAAGGTACAGTATGAAATATTTTCCAGCAAAACACACACACAATTGTAACAACAGCTAGTTTCTTACCTCTAAAGCATCGCACACACACTTCTGCACCTCATCGAAGCATATAACAGGGTTGTTGGTGAACTCGTCTCCCTCAGTGGTTATCTTTCTGACCATGTCCGCATGGCAGTTCTCTGGTATACCCATCACTCCAGGGCGGTTCGGAGATAGGTATGTATCACATAGCTCTAACGCTGACGAGCGAAGGTTGTCAACCACTGCATTTGACGTCGTGGCTGAGTCTAGAGAGAATGGGCCAAAGGTTCCTTATACGAGCTTGCTACGATAATAGTACATTACTGAAGAGACAAGTTGTTAGCCATACTGGACGAGTACGATTTGGAAACCGAGCCATAGGCGAGGATTTCTATGTACGAGTCCAGTATGGCACTTATTGGTCGAAGCTAGTATAGTGCTTTTATCAAAAATGTATTTATATTTATGTTTCAAACAATAGAAATCCTTATAAAATCATATTTAAACGATAAGAAAACGATCACCGCCGGAGCCGCGCGGACCTCGCCGGACCTGGCGCACGCCCCGTGCAGTGCATGTTACGAAATTTGTATCGTACTTACTGGACACTTTTTCATTCCGAATTCAAAAACCTCTCTACTTACCGGACACTTTTGATCATTGTCCGGTATTCTTAACTTTCTGGGGACTTTTTAAAGATGTAATGGCGACTTTACGTATCATTTTTGAGATAAAAATATTTTTGTGAAGTAATAACTTGCTAAGCGAGGAGAAAATACACAAATAGGAATGGTTCGTTCTAGACAAACGAACGACGCACACTAATTGGTGGATTTTCCCTCGCTCACCACACGCACACACGCACGCAGGCAAATGCAGCCTTAACCTACCTTTTCGTGACATCCTCCGAAAGAAAGGTTCTTCAATCGTAAGCAGAGTTAAACATAAGGACATGATTAGTTTATTTCACTCATAGAAATAAATAAAACTATCTACATATTTGAGAAGTGCATGTTTAACCTTTTCAACGCCATTGACGGATATATCCGCACCACTGGTTCACCGCCAACGACGGATATATCCGCAAGGGCATACAAGGTAAAAGAGCCATTCAAAAGTTTGACTTAAGGACGACGCGATTAGCCAAGTTGGAAGTGACCCTGCCTCCGAAGCTAGCGTCCCGGGTTCGATCCCCGGTAAGGGCAAATATTTGTGTGATGAGCACGAATGTTTGTTCCTGAGTATTGGTTGTTTCCTATGTATTTAAGTATTTATTTCTCTATATAAGTATGTATATCTTCGTCTAGTACTCATAACACAAGCCTTTAGAGCATACTTTGGGACTAGATCGATTTGTGTAAAGATTGTCCCCTGATTTATTATTATTATTATTATTATTATTATTATTTACCAGGTTCATTAAGCTCAATTTCAAGTAAATACTGAGCGTTAGACTTCCATGCCGCCGTCGCACTCAAGAACTTCAAGGATCTGGTCACTTCCTCAGACACCTTCTCCACCGTGGCACTGCTTGGGGTACCTGAAATAACAGTAATAATGATTACCCGTTAATAAAATATAATATTTTTTTGTGTACGCATAGCCTGTCTACCGTTTCATTGACCCTGACACACCCCTGAACACTAAGTCATTTACCCTTTCCGCGCTAGTTTCTTACAACGGCTTATAACGTAAACAGTGCTATGAGCGCCGCAGTCATAATACTTATTCACATCCTTAAGACATTAAGATAGTCTCCGTGACATAATAATCTGTAAATGCTTATTTTTTTCTTTCTTCTCACTGTACGTTATACAGAAACTTAAAACTTTGGATTGTCCTATTGTATTTTACCTAAAATAGTACTACCTATGTTTGCAAATAAAACATATTGATTCGATTTGAGTTGAAGACAAAATTCAAATCAAAGTACTTAATTAATTTTAAGCTATAAAGTGCTATAAGGAATGCAATACGACCAGCGCGGGGTATAAACGATACCATTTTTAAAAGCCTGGCGCTTTTGGCACTGCTTTCTTGCGAAAAGGTCAATCAAAAGCGTTTGGTACTGTTTTTTTTTTTTAATTTACCTTGGGGACCGAGGGTGGCTCTTCTAGCTTGAATAATTCTAGCTAAATATTGAAGTGACGATAATTTCTGACGGTCCTGCAATTCCCATTCACCTGCACTGTCTCGCGAATGCTAAAAATATAAACAAAATTGAAATAGCTGATTAAACACAGTAATACACGGCACACGGTAACTATGCGATAGATTGATATTTGCATCACATTTTGCAGCTCGTTTGCATCTTGCTCACATATCAATGCGAATCACATTCTATGTTTCGTTTTTAGAATCTTCAAAGGTTCATAAGCTAACCAAATTGGCCCCAATATGACAAAAAAAACTTTTTTAAAAAAATATTTCTCATTGTTTTAGTAAAATACAGGACACTAACTTAACGCTACAATAAATTAAAATTAAAAATGAGTATGTTTTCTTCATGAGAAAAATCGACAAACTAAGGTCGAAATGGCATTTTTGGTAAATTGTCCCCTTTTTTTACTATATCGAGTTGTTTTTAGACTTCAACGCATTTATGTAGCAGTTTCTTTTTAGTATGTTTACATTTGTTGACGTCTTAAGAACAACATATAAAACAATCACTATGCTAAACAAACGCGCTCATGTCTAAAAACAACTCGATATAGCAAAAAAAGGGCACAATTGACCAAGAATGCCATTTCGACCTCAGTTTCCCGATTTACCTCTTAAAGAAAACGTAGTCATCATAAATTTATCATAGCGTTAAGTAAAGGCTCGGGCAAACCAAGTGCGTGTGCGGCGCGTCGCGTTTCTAACGCGGACCCGCGCGGTCTGTGGGGCGGCAAGGAGGATTTAACACGGCACACCAAAAAGCGCGGGACTGCGCTACTTTTTGTTGCGCCGTGTTCTATTCGCCTTGCCGTTCTACAGATCGCGCGGGCCCGCGTCCGAGACGCGACGCGCCGCGAACGCGCTTGGTTTGACCAAGCCGTTTGATTTTACTAAAAAAATTAGAAAATTGTAAAAAAAAAAAAAAAAAACATATTAGGGCTTTGCTTATTGCTTGGCTTATTGATATAGCCTTATTTCATGTCAAGTAAACTTTCAGCTGCCCTAAAAGCATAACAGAACCTTGGAACAGTGACCGCCGAAGTGCATATCAATATTAATGTACGTCTGCTGGTCCCCATGCACTAGGTCCCGGACAGTAAATCTGTTTTGGCCTGTCACTTGGAAGTAAATATCTTACGAGTTTCTGTATGTCCTTCTGCACCATTTCCAAGGTCGCGTCCAACTCTTCAGCGTCGCCGCAGCAACGTATCACCATAAGGAACTGCTCCGATGACAAGCAGGAATCGCGACAACACTGAAAGAACAATACTTTTTTTAGCGTTCCCTAAAGGCCCGGGCAAACCAAACGCGTTTGCGGCGCATCGCTTTTCGAACGCGTTTGGTGTCCGGGCCTTTATAGTTTGGTCACAAGCGCTGTACCGCGCCTTAGGGGGCGACGATATCCAGTATCCTATATCAGTCTTGAGCGGAGTAAATTTAAGAAAATAATTCTTGCACAACTAACATAGACCTACAAACAATCAGACCCGAAGTCAAATACAAGTATGTTATTTAACTTTATGATTTTTCAATATTATTACTACCAGTATAATAGAAATTGAACCCGCGCGTACACGCTTCGCCGGATTTATAGCTAGCAACTATAGCTGTCTTACTCTAACTTTGTGCGTTAGAGGAAGATGCCTATAGTTGCCGGCCACACATTGCCGTAAAAATGTTGCTCGTGTAACTGCACTTTTATAATTAAAAGACTAGCTTTTGCCCGCGACTCCGTCCGCGTTCAATTCGTTTTATCCTCTTTGTGATTTATGGCACAGCGACAGTAGGAAAATCGAAGAGTTATAAAGAATACTTTTTATCCTAAAAAAGCAGCACTATTCCCCAGGTTAAAGTGATGAACGATTTGATGCAGACGAAGTCGCGGGTAAAAGCTAGTAGTTAATAATAATGATGATGGTGACGTTCGTTTGAAATAAATAAACAGGTAAATTATATAAATATGGTTTACTTGTGACAACCCTAACGTCGCCGTTTCGAAACTCTCCAGACGTTGTCGGCATTTACCGCGAGATCAAAGGTGTCGGACTACTGTATCTCTTTATAGTGTGATACTACTCACGGTGCGTATGATAGCTCTGTTGACGTTGTCCGGGTCGCTGAGCAGAGCGACGAGGGGCCGCAGCACCACCGCCGACAGCAGGTCCACGAGGACGAGCTTCAGCGAGTGGCAGCCCCACGCCTCTTGCGGAGCCACCAGGTATAACACCGCCTCCGATACTTCGCACAGTAACGCTGGAAATATAATGAAAGTGTGTTCGCTAAATTTAAAAGTCGCTTGAACAGGCGATATGAAACGTCAAACTCGATTTTAGACACCTTCGTCATAGTGTAAAAACCTACCAAGAGCGGGTAGGACTCGCGCACGAAGGGTTCTGTACCATTATCTAAAATCACGGTTGTTGTATGGGAGCCCCCCTTAAATATTCGTTTTATTTTAATTTAATTATTTATTTTTAAAGTGAATATATAACTAAATATTCTATGAATATTTCAAGCGTCTACCTGTTGCCGTTATCAATATCAAGCAAAAAAAATCACGTTTGTTGTATGGTACTTTTTGTTATAGCGGCAACAGAAATACATCATCTGTGAAAACTTCAACTATCTAACTATCACGGTTCATGAGATACAGCTTGGTAATAGACAAACAGACAGACAGACAGGCGGACGGACGGACGGACAGGGGAGTTTTAGAAATAGGGTCCAGTTTTACCCTTTGGGTACGGAACCCTAAAATTATAGTGGTTTCACGTGTCAGTCGCGCGCGCGCGGGATGAGGGTTTTACGCCCCACTGCCCGCTCTGCCTGCGGAGCGGTACCTCAACAGATTCGCGCTGAGGTAATTACCGGCAGTAGCCGGCATATGGCCGCTGCGCGACGGAATCGCGCGCGTTCATAGTTGATTAGTAATTACTCACTATTTTTTTTACACTATTGCTTGATGCTATACAACATCGCGATTGAAGTTTTTAAGTTTAGACAATTTTAAATTAAGGGTACACCGTTTTGAAATGGATCCCCTGTATTTGTATTGTCGACTAGTGAAAAGCTTATCCGACGCCACCTTGATTTTGCATGAGGGAAACCGTCTTAGGTATTGTGCGTACCAAGTTGAAGTTGACTGATAAGTTCTTACCATACTCTTTATCAGGATCGATGCAGAACGTGTCTCGACAGATTTGTCTATTCTCTATTGAACATTCTAAATCGAAGAATAGTTCAGTCAGTGTTTTCCCTCTGACATCTTCAGAGCTGTCATAAAATTTGGATTTACCGAAAGTTTGAGTGTCTGGAAAAAGGTTTTGTTTTAGTTAAATTGAAAACGAATGATCTTAATTATAGATTAATTGTAGACAATATAATAATAATAATCTTATCTTGCACACTAAAACACATTGATCTAGCCCCAAACTAAGATTCCCTGTGCTGTGGGTACCCATAGACAACGATAGAAATAGGTAGGGGAGAGTGGGTAACCATGTATCAACTTTTGTTTGAGGGTCATTATTTCTGAAATTAAGTAGATAGAGCTCTAGTATTTTAATGCACCCTTACGTGGCACTCTTAGGGTATACAAAACACTGATAATACATGCTGTAATAGCCAAGGATTTAGGAGAATAGGGGTTTTAAGAAAACATGCGAAATTATCCACTGTGCCCCATCCCTGGGTTACGTTGGATCAGCCTATTGCGGTACAATAAGACCCATGGGTCACACACGGAATTTATGCAAAGAAAGTTCATTTAAGAATATTGTTTAATTTAAGTAAAATTAGAAATTTGTAATTCAGTCTCATAATTGTGATAGTAACATTTATTAGTAGGACAAATTGAAATTATCCATTGAGACCCAACCACCGTTAGCGAAAGCAAAAATTTGAAATAAATATTTACATTCTCGTTACAGAAAAATAAATAGCAATTTAGGTTAAGAGAAACATTACAAAATTTTCATTGGATTCGACGCAATACACCTTTTAAAAACACGTAAAAAATTACTTGTGTATCTACTTTGGTGGGACAGTGCCGCAGCGTGAGCTCACAGCGTGCAAGCGTAATGGCGACTAGCGCGGCGTGGGAGGCACACTCGAGGCGATCGTTTGACATGTAAACGAGTGTTTATGTGCATAAACACACGGACAACGGCTTTTTAATCACTGTGCCCCGTGATTCAGTGTTACCCACTCTTCCCTACGTATATAGATAAATACATACATATATAGATACTAAACATACATGACTAGGGTACAAACATTTGCCCTCATCACACAAAATTTGCCCCTACCGGGAGTCGAACTTGCAACCTCCGGCGCAGTAGGCAGTTGTACTACTACTGCACCATCGGCAGCACCAATTATTTTAATTATTTGTTTTGTAAGTAAATAAAAAAGGAAAGGTACCATACCAGGTGGCCAAGACAAGTCTGTATCACTCTTATTCCGTTTATGAGTCTTCTTTTCGTCTGGCTTTTTGGGACATGGTTTACCGTTGCCGTTAGTAACATCTTTGGCGCTCACGAGATCTATGTGCTTCAGCCTGACTCGCGACTGTTTGAACAATTTTAGATGCATAGTCAACTCCTCGGGGAACCTCGTTGAGAGGAGATGGATCCAGTCTACGCTTTTTACTCTGTAATTTATGTCATTTTAATAAGAACCAGTATGTTCTTTTTTTTAAACATACTCGTTGAACTGAGAACCACTTTATTTTTTAAATCGGTTAAGTGGAAAGGCTTCGTTTAGAAAGAACCGCCCGGGATTTTCATCTAAGTAAACAAAGATAGGGCATCCTGAACTGGACATTGTGAAAAACGTAACGATATTATTTTTATCCTTTTTTTTATTAAAAGCTCTGTTTATACCAGCTGTGACCGCGACTTTGTTCGCCTGCACGTCTAGTCCCTTCCATAAACTCGCCAGGTCGGAGCATTCTGTCTACATTGCAGGCCCTGCAATATACAACCGCCTCCCTGACAGAGTAAGAGACGCGCCATCTGTTCAGGCGTTCAGAAACAGATTGGAATGTTGGCTACTTGCACATAACTTTTATAGCGTAAACGAACTGTTGGAATTACCCATTATTATTTGAAATGTATTTATATTAACTACGAAAATTTGTAGATTGTACTTTGATTATTTAAATTTTTCTTTATAAGTAATATTTTAATCATATACGTGACCTGTACCAATAAGTTACCAATAAATTTATCGTTATCATTTTCATTATCAGAGACGCATTGAACGACAAACGACTCGCAGGCATGTCGTGCTAGTCTCCTGGGATTCGGATGAAAATTATCTTATGTCCACGATACCAAGCTATCTCCATTCCAAATCCGTCCAGCCGTTGAAGCGTGAAGGAGAAACAAACATACTCACACACACGCACACACTCACAAACTTTCGAATTTATAATATTCATGTGTTTTTTGTCTTGGAAAACTAATACATTTAAAAAAAAACTATGAAGAAAAATCCTTCTTTATTTTTTTCACAGTGATAGAGAGAAAAAGGTTGGAGAAGGATACAGGCAAATTTTTATCCCAGAAAAATGCACAGCTCCTAAGGGAATAACAATTAACGATTTGCACCCGGACGAATTCGCGAGTAAAAAATGAGATAAAAAACAGCAAACAAAAAATAAGAGATGCAATACAGGTAGCCATGGCATTAAAATATAAAGGCAGGTCACATTATGAGAACTACAGTTCACAGATGGTAAAAAGTGATAAAAGAATGATACCCTAGAACAAATAAAATAAAAAAGGTAGGCCAAATTGTAGATGAAATAGTGACTTTGAAGAAATAATGGGAAACACTTGGAAAAGAATCACCCAAGATAAAAAGCCATTGAAATCTCAGAAGTGAAAATGACTAAAGCTATAATAATAATATACCAAATTGTAGGATGAATTAATACACCTATTTAAACAATAGTGTTATGAATTTAACATAATATCACCATCTTGATTTTGAAAATTACATATAAGCAGCAATTGCTTCAATGTATAATTCATATTTTTCTTTTAATTATTTGGCTAGCCAATAATAAATATAAATAACTAGCAAACCCGGCGAACTCCGTTTCGCCACCAGATGGCTTCGTTTTATGTAACATTTCGTTTGGTGTAGCTATGTATCAGAGATGGCGCTGTATGTGAAAAAAGATTTTCCCGCTTTTCTGTTGAATTTTTTCCTGAATTTTCTTTGCTACAAACCTCACGGAGCCCGAGACCTTTCCAACGAATGCAAAACCGTGGAAATCGGTTCGTGCGTTCTGGAGTTATAGCGTCAGGAAGGAAAACCCGACTTATTTTTATATAGTAGATAAATATAATAAATAGCCAAAATAATAGGGTTAATACGCACATCAAAATAATCTATCTAGCTATGTATTTAAAAGCGAAATACCATTTACTAAACAATACAAAATCTAAGGATTATAAAGGCTCGGGCAAACCAAACGCGGTTGCGGCGCGAACGCGCCGCAACCGCGTTTGGTTTGCCCCGGCCTTTAAGGCCTATGGATTTAAAGTTTGCAGGGGAAATAATGTGGCCCTGGCTGTAACATTGCTGCTAGTATTGATGTAAATATGAAAAAACAAGAACTTATTCCTTATTCTTATATTGAAAAAAAGTGTAAGATAAAGCAGTCAGCGTGTGCTGAGCACTGAGCCATATATTACTTTATTAAATACAAAGAGTTTTGCTCTAAAAATAGGTTGTAGCATCAACACAGCCTTTCCTTAATGAGTTCATTTTGATAAGAAAGGGAGGGGGGCGCTTTAATACTCCATTAACCTCACTTAATAGAGTGATAAGAATGTTAAGAACAATAAGTTGGGTACTTATAGAAAAATAATAAAGTCTCTCAAGAATGCATTCCTTTAAACAAATACTTACCTATTAGCTACATTTGCACTTGCAGCGACAACTAAGCGCTTAATAGAATGATTCGACAACTCTTCATCGTCTGTCAATATCCCATACCAGGGTGTTACATAGTCATTAATGATGATAGTCACAATTTCATTGAGAAACGAATCAACTGTCTCGCTTCCTGTGATACGGTTGTCAAATTTTGGTGGAGGGTTGTCCGATTGAAATAATTCTAATATCTAAAACAAACAGAATTCATAAACAAAAATAGAATCATCAAGTCATTGGTATGGATTTAATCAGACTTGATGATTAAGGTTTTTTTACAAGCTGTTATTAATTACACAGCTTTTATTTTTACAAAACTTTGTATGGTCCACACTCTGTAACTATAATATTTTTGAATATAATGAAATGTTCACATTCTTATTTATTGATAATAATTATTACTAGTCAAGTATATCATAAGTACTAGTTGGTACAAAAAGCAAGCACATGTTAGGCATATCATTAAAAAAAAACTCCTTATAGTCTTAGAACACCTCACCAAGACATTTTTCTTTTACTTTAAAATTGCTTTACTCTGAGGAATAATAATGTCACGGGGGACATTATTTATTTTTATTAATGCACATAATTTATTCCACAGCCTACTCAAATCAGATAAAGTAAAGGCACAAGACAGGGTACATTATTTGAATGGAACCGGAACCTGATTTTTTTCTAGATATTTAACCAAACAAAACAACAAAAATAATACAACACAAGAACAATGATATTGTACCTTCATATAATTTACTATGTAAGTACCTTGACTTGTAATTTATATTATTAATAAATTTCTGACTATGATTAAATAATCCAGTAGGTATTACCACAGTAAACTTTGTTTGACAAGTATTGTACCTATTGCATGAAAAGACAAATTACCTTTGGCGACTGAATTGAGTAATTGGTTTGCTGCAGGGGGTCATCCAGGCAATTTATATCAACTTGGAATATCTTCTTGTCATCATAACTTATGTAGAGAATTGTCAGAATCCTGTAAATATCAAATATTCCTAATATTAAGCCAGAAAGAGCATAAACTACTTGATCTTATTTTTTTTAAGAACATGTTTGAAGTTATGGTTTCTAAAACATTAGTCCATTATACTTAGTTTATTTATGAAGTCCGACAGGGAGATGTAGTAATTGTTTAAAAACATTAGGTATCGCAAACTTACCCCATAAGAAACGATACCAAGAACGTAAGAAGTGTTAAATACAATCCGAATCCAAATAAACCTATCACTATTACAGAAATTAAACCAAACCAGCCTGCAATTCTTAAAGCCATTATGCCCTGAAGTCATAGGACCCTAATTCGGTAACATTAAAACATAGAAAACGATAAATTATAGACAAAATTGGAGAAATCCTCTGAACACTAAATACGTATCTGTCCACAATTTCTAATCCTCAAACAGGAACAGAAAGTGGCCAGTCTTTTGTTTTAAAAGACCTGTTTTACTTCAAGCAACATTGATCTTTATTAATAGGAATTTGGATGTTATTTCAGGAATCACGGAAGGTCAATATTAATGTCAATGTGGTGGAATTGGCATCTATAAGAATTATTAAAAACAAAAGCTTCCTTGGCATTAGCACTACACAGCAGTGTACCCAGCTCTTAAATTAAAAATTAGCTAAGTGTACGTCCAGAAGATGCCAAAAAGTTGCTAAACATTTTGAACCTTGCTAACTTTTGCAAATAAAAATTTAAATGAAAAGCAAAGTGCCTTTGCGAAAGGAAATGAAAATTAAGCTTATCTACTTTATAATCGAGTATCTTACAAAATGCTCAACTGTTACTGTAATCTTAAAAGCTGGGTCTCCAGCTCATGTTATCCTATTTTTATATGAAGGCAGTTATCGGAAAAGCATTGATAACACGCTCAAAGGTTATTTTTAGTGTCCAAAAAAGTATTGAAAAGTAATATGCGACATCTAGATTCTCCAGAATATACTTTAATATAAAGCCTGAATAACAAAAGTTGATAGATAATAATGCTCTATCCTAAATGGAATTTAAGTCGCTAAATCAGCTGAAAAGATTGAAAGTTTAGCTACAAAATGCCTACATTGGCAACACTATAAACTGGCAGACGTCAAGGAAGGCCACAGATTAAAGTAAGGCAAAAAATAAACACGTTTACAAAGATAGATTGCAGTTAAAATGTAACGATTATGATTAAAAATCTTGAGATATTGGGATCCTAGTGAAAAAGAGGTTAAGTCGAAAAAGTGTGACATTTATTTATATAGCTTGTTGAAATCAGAACAAGGTATATAGGTAAATGTCACCAAATCAAATCAATGCAGCGTGTAGAACGTAGAACCTATAGGCGAGAAATCTTCATTTTGCAACTTTTTGCATTTACGCGGTTTTTACAAACTGTTCATACGCTGTTTTGAACTATCGCCGACGACATCATTAGATTAGATCATTGTCTTTTTCCTGCACCTATTTTTACTAGGCAATAACAAAATGTAGGAAACGGTAACGAACTTGGAGTACCTAACTTATTCCATTCAGATCTGAAATGGAATCATTGTAAACACTCGTGCCTAGCCAGAACATAACTGTAGCAAAAGTTCCAGTTCTGCCCTCCCATAAATTTTACAGTAGGTATCTGTTGTTTAAATCCTTGAAAATTCCATCTGTCATATCCATCCAGTGTGGGCCTGGAAAAAATGTCATAGCTGTTACCAGTAGGTTTTGGGTTCAACTGGGAACAGCTCACCATTTTTAATCCAAATCCGTCATTATCACGTACTGATTATAATACTCTTTGGACAGTATTTCTTGAATTAACAAACAAACTTGAGACGAGATAGGTTTGTAAGTAGTCAATTAATGTTTTATTTTAGGCGTTAATAGTTTTGGTAATTACCTATTAATTTTATTCTTTAAATATTACCTAACTAACAAAATAAAACAACTGCGTAACAGCATTTTGATTTACTGAAATACAACACACACAAGAACTGTTCATTTATTACATATTACAGTTTTAAATAGTCCGAGACTACCTAATAATACTAATATATCAATTTTATTGTCAAACATGTCAATAAAATACACAGATGGGTACATATCTCGATGCAATTCCGAAATTAAAAAGCTATGAAATAAATGCATAAACGGGATTTAATTTTTGTATTGTATATGCTATCATTTGGATACTGAGACATTGGTATGATATAGTACAATGACAACGAACAATGATAGATATTGCATTTATATTTTGACTAAATCACAATAAAATCATGTAGCAAGTGGAGTTTTATGACTATAGGGACCGTTGGTACTGTTAAAATAACTTAAAAATTAAAATACATTTTCATAAATTACAAAGGATTCAATAAATAAGGTACGTCTGTACTTCAATGATTATTATCGATATAATATAAAGTGCATATTAACAATATCTACTATAATGAATGTGCATAAATACAATTTTAACATTATTCAATCTCCAATTCCGTTGCTTGATTTATTATCACAATACACTTTTTACATAAATTTTTATAAATCCAATTTTAAGTAGCTTTTCAGTAGCAAAGCGTAAAATGGGTTATAAGCATGTTACTATGGGAATATGAAATTATTACATGGTACAATAACATAGTGCGTCAACCATTCAGTTTGAGCCGTTTTCAGATAAAGTCACTGACACAGATGTAATGCTTCCTTTATTTTTATTACTTTACTCTTTAGACGTTTGGCCACTAGTCTCTAGGTTTAAAGTTAACAGAAATCTTTCCCTAATCTATACAGGACATGGGTCAAATTGCCAATGGCCAAACAAAATACTACTTTACAGTTAGTGCGGACACCTCACCATTTTCAAGATTTTGAAATTGTAGTCAGGGGCGGCCTTTCCCATTGCGAGGCTACAGGCGCTTAGAACTTTGCGAGAACCGTGTCTTTGTGGAATTAGTTTTAATGATGATACAGATATCAGCGCGATAACTACCACGCAAGAGAGCGCGAGTGGCATGACGTGAGTTTTATAATGCGCGGCGTAAGGCGCGAAATTCAAATAAACATTAGTACTATTAGTACCTAATATTTCCCTCTGCTCCTCTGCTGCACTGGGAGTAAAGAAATAGCATAGAATGCGTGCAGATGCTTATCATCCTGGCATGTCGTAAAAGTCGACTTAGGGACGGGTCCTCTCCAACATGGTGGACTATCTGTATGGGCGATGGGCTGATCACCCGTCACCATACGGTTCATCATACCATCTTAGGACTAATTAATCGAACGTTGCCACAAGTAGTCTTGTGGCTCTGCCCTCCCCATTAGGGATTTCGGGCGCGATGCGATGTATATATGTATTTCCCTACTTGGGTTGTTGCGCAAGAGCGGTTGCCCTACTCGCCACCGCCAAAGGCCGCCCCTGATTGTAGTATGAAACTCGACGTAAGATACAGTAGTACAGTTCTTTCAAGCAAATATTTCAATTGACATGTTGAAAAGTATACATTTCATTTAAGAATCAGCAATTAAATAAAACAGTTTGTGGCAAAAGGATGATGCCGGATGCGTAACTTGCCTTCCAGCAGAGGTTTGGTACCCATTATTATCATCTTATCGTCAGTAAAAACGACCGGGCCGTACCATTTAAGTATACTTAAGTATATGTATATATAAGCGTCGCTTAGAAGCCAACTGTTTTTTTTTTAGTTTGCCAATAATATTAGCTTATACATCTACTTTTCTTAATTGCACACATATCTGGACAGTGATAAAGGCAATGGTTAATGCGTATTATATCGAGGCTTACAAACTTGACTGTAGGCGGTTTTTGTACAAAATACTAGAAAACAACAAGATTCAAGAAGGAAACACTTATAAGGTATATGCCACCAACAAAACTCAACTAGTTACGACGCATTCGAGAAATTATAATTTTGCATTAACAGAATTGCCAATAAATAATAGAAGCTTTATTGCTTCAGTTACACGTCTAATCAACAACCAATACTCATCAGATCTTACCATCAAAATATTATTTAATAATCTTTGGACTAAAAATCTATACGACTGGGAAATAAGACCGGTTTCTATAGAACAATATGGATTGTAAGTAATAAATTAATCCGCAGCACCAAAAAATATTGCAGTCTGGTTAATTAGATATTTGCATTAAAAAATCTATAAGTATTTTTTCTACCAATATTTTTTAATAAGAAAGTGTTCTGATTTTTTTTTAAATATGTCCGTCATTTACATTATAAAAAAATATTAAACACATTTATTTAATTTTTTGTTGATTAAATAAAAAAATGACGAAGATATAGTGCGTTGAAATTTTGCATGACGTCACGACTTTGCACACTTTGTACCAATAAGTGGGGGCTTATGACGTCATAAGTCCCCACACCCGAACTTTGATGCGCGTTACTTGGTCAATTTTGATTGATTTGATAAAGCAAAAAATACGTGTTCAATATTTTTTTGATAATCTAACTGACGGACTTATAAGATTTTTTTAGAAAACTTCCTTATTGAAATAACAGAATTATATTCTTTGCTATTCAGAGATGAGAACCAGTATTACACTTGGAAGTAGTGGGTGTCATTCTTAACCTTTTGGCCGCCAAGCATGTGCTTTGAAGTAACACTAATTTCAACTTTAAGTCAAGGTGATGAAGGTCTTTTTTACCTTGTTTAGCCTGTCGCGCTTAGTCGACAACGGCGGCCAAAAGGTAAACGTTCAGAAGGCTGAGTCTCGTCGCTGACGCAGCGCTGTGCACGTTGCAGAATCACGCCGCAGCGCAGATAAGAATAATTAGCCGATCTTTAGTCAAACTAGTGTTTCTCCGCATCAAGATCCTGCTATCACAACATAACAGCGTTTTTATAAATATAGATCAGTTTTTTTTATTATTTAACTAGCAAAACCGGCGAACTCCGTTTCGCCAGCAGATGGCTTCGTTTTATGTAACATTTCGTTTGGTGTAGCTATGTATCAGAGATGGCGCTGTATGTGAAAAAAGATTTTCCCGCTTTTCTGTTGAAATTTTTCCTGAATTTTCTTTGCTATAAACCTCACGGAGCCCGAGACCTTTCCAACGAATGCAAAACCGTGGAAATCGGTTCGTGCGTTCTGGAGTTATAGCGTCAGGAAGGAAAACCCGACTTAATTTTATATAGTAGATTATGTTACTCTGATTTCAGTTTTAAATTCTTTAAATCTGATATACTGCTTCTATGTGACAGCTGTATCCACATTATTAGAAATAACACCAGACTATTATTAAATGTCAATAATAATTTCAAGGCAATGGAAATATTATTTTGCATTTACCTTTTGTTTTCCATCTACAGTGCAGTGCACACATCTCAATCCTTCCTTACTTTAAGTTAACGTTAGTTATTACGCATATACAATATGTTACAACATATTCAACAAGAATATCAACAATGGACTCGTTTACTATTATTAAATAAATACCCAAACATACAATTTAGTTAATTATACATACATTATTGAGAATCACCGTAATAATGGGTAGAAAATTAAATCAATTAAATACCATGGACGCGGTTCTCGATCCCACCGTGAAGTCTTTGTATTGCGAGAAGACACAGAGCTGAAAAACATTTGATAAGTATTAAATTTCTATAAAAAAAGTATGTAGAATGCAGTGGCGAAGCGTGAAATATTTCCTAAGGGAAGCCGGAAGAATTAGAACCGTACGTCGAGTCTGACATTTAGTTAGAGTAAAATGGAATTCACTGACAGCTAGCCGTAGCTTTCTAGCTTGGTAAAGCCGTCAGGAATCGGCTTGTGGGCAGGCTCCGCCACTGGTAGAATGTAATCAGGTGAAGGAAAAGACGGTTAAAGAGCTGTAAAAATCACTTAGGTACTTATGACGCTTACAAAAAGAAACCATGAAAATGAGGAAGAAAAATGAATTATTAATCTTTAAATTACAATATATCATGTTTAGTGTAATCATGTATAATATAATTAACATGATTACAACAACTATTCGCTTAGACCGTTATCGTGCGCTAGGTCACGTCTAGATAACGCCGGCGTGACAATGGACTCGCCTCATTATGTTTGGATGCGAGATCTATTATCTACCATTATTTTCGAGCATATAAACTTAAAACAATATTGAAAACATTTGTGGGCCTATTACTGTTTGCAATGATTTTCTTCACCAGATTAGATTAGTGATGTCAACCTTAACAACTCGCATAGGTATTCATACAAGTCACGTAAAACAAACCGTTCTACTGTTTTATGTAGGCATTGTAACTTTTTACCAAAGCTGAGCCTTCATTAAGAAACTGAAAGAATTGTTAATGAACATGGCATGTTACTCCGTGAAGGAATTTTTTGGGACCATTCTCGCCTATCCGTTCTAATATACGAGTGTAATTACATTTAAAGAATTTTATTATAATTGCTAACAAATGTCTCAAACTATTTACCGGGAACTAATTTGTATAATTGATCGTATGAAAAAAAAACGTAATAATTAAATTATAATATTATGTCGAATCTTAAATTAAGGACACTAATGTAATATCATAATGACCTGTAAATGTACATATTTTACCAAATAAATCAATATCAATATCCTTTGTCAGGACGTACAGGAAAAGCGATCCACATGGCTTCGTGCTAGCTCCAAAATCGCGAACCATTTACAGCTGTCATCATACATAGTACAATACTATTAAAATAAGTTCACCATTCGGCCATCCTCGGTTATTGTCGGTATCCCTCGTTTTTCACATAGAGTATATCAAATTGAAGATATGACCTTTAAATATATTACCCGTTATCATATTAAGCACAATACAACAGGAGGATATGAGCAACGAAACCTCCTAATAGCTCTTTATATTGAAATAAGAAAAATAATTAGTGACTATGTTTTGACAGTATGACACGCACGACAAATATCGTACTGTTTGTTACCTTACGTAAAACAGTAACTATTGATCAATAAAGAATCATGAATACTTTTTATATTATAGGTACATTTATATAAATAATGCATGTCCATATCGCTTCTGTAAACTTCTTAGGTCTACTGACTGGTAAGTACAGATATAGTGAATAATATGTTTCCATCGGTAAAACTCGGATCTCAATCGGAAGACGACGGGACCCGAAGTGCCAATTAATTATTGTATTCAATGAGTGACATGTTTATACTCATTAATATGATACTTTATTATTTACTGTGAAATGACAAAATGAAAAATGGCAGCATGAAATGATGGCTAATGGCCCCCAATTCTCGGTGTTTACGAGATAATGTCGATTGCAAGATTAAACGTCAGATTCATACAGTTGTGTCAAATGACTGTATGCACTGACGTTTAATCTCGATTTTTAGATTATTTCGAATGCGCCGAGAATTGGAGACATGCTGAAGCTAATTGAGAGAGCACGATAAATACGAACTTTTTCGATAAAACTAATTATGCACTACATCTGTAATGTCATCATGGCAGGTGATATACATTGCGTTTACGATACTTTAAGTTGAATGCTACCTAAAAGAAATCACAGCAATGTAACTGTAATTTTTGTCTCCGGCTTTAGCCGATAATAACCGAGAAAAGTCGAATCGTTAACTGATTTTAATCATACTGTAAATAATTTACCTTATCCTTAAGTTGCTGACACATATGGAGAGCCGCTGTCAACATGAACAGCACATCGCTCAGCCAGGGCACGGCGCAGTCAGCCTGGCACGAGTCGATGCGCATCGTACCGTGCACAAAACTCAGCTGGTACGCCACGAATATCAACTTGTGCGACTGTATGTAGAAAGATATGGCCAAATCTTCTGGCAGGTTTGGTGACAGAGCTTTCTGAAATACATGGAAAAACCTTTGTGTCACTGAATGCCTAAATGAGATAAGTTTGGGGGTGCTAAGAACCATACTGAGACTTTGTTTTATCCATACTAATGTGTTTGTGTCCTTCTTTCACGCAGTAACGGATCAACCCGAGGGAAAAGCGATAAACGAACTCCACGCAAACGAAGTCACGGGCCAAAGCTGGTATAATATAAAGATTTCCAGCTTCTTTTTAGTATATGAATCCCGAAAATTTACCATAAGACCTTATTTTACTCTTCAACTATTTAGATTTTATTTTCTTGTGAAACTGAAGGTTAGCAGTGCTAGCATACTTTTTGTCACTTCTTAACTAATTGGCGGGTGCCAACGGCTGATCATGCATTCTAAAGAATGGCTATGGTTTGTTTCCGCTAGCCCATCCCCAATTTTTACTTGAAAAAATACTGAGCTCTGATGCTATAAGTAATTAAAAATGAATATAAAATCTCAGATAAGAGCAGAAAATAATAAGTTATCAATAGATATGTTTTTAAACGCCGCATCGATAAATACAGTATTACTGCATGCATTGAGCTAATCTGTGTAATTAAACAATACAGATTGGTTATCAGCACTCACCATATTTCTACTTTTCATAAGCTCGTCCATTGCTTTCTTTTTCGGCAAAACTAATGCTGTACGCGCTCGCTGCAGGGAGCCAATCAGACATTGAATTATGTGTAAGACTTCGTCAGAGGACCTGTAAATATAATCAGTCATTGGTGAACAAAAAATATATGCTTTCAATTTAATAAGAAAAACTAAAAAAGAACATCTACTATACACAACACGCACATAAATGCTCATTTCATCGCATTTACTAGATAGTACCAAGGAGCAGACACCTAGGTGTAGGTTCTGCTACAACTATGTGTGCTCACAACTGATATCACATTCAAGTCAAGGTTTTATTTGCTTTAGTGTAACCAAAGTATTAATGTTCAGTTCAGTCTATTATAATATACTGAACTAAAGTGTAGGAGCAAAGAAAAAAGTAAATCCTGTCTTCTGCGTGTTGTGAGACATTCAAAATATGTAGACCAAAATTAATGTATGATGGACCAAATGTAATGCTTGGCCAAGATTTAATTTTGCCCAATGCCATTATCTGCAGAAGCATTTGCTTTTCAGACCTTTTTAAAATCTTTGTGCGATCTTTATCACACATGAACAAGTGCTACAATTGGATGTATTGTTCGAAATTAGTATGGAAATGTATATAATTTGTCAGATTGTTGCTCTAATTTGATACTTATTAACAAAAGCATTTTATCAAACAAAACATAGATTTTATGGAGATTATAACATAGAAAATATTTTTAAGGCATGAAACCTTCTTGCCTTTCTTCTGCTATGTGCATGCTATAAACAACCAAATTATTATAAAAAAGGATGAATCAAATATTTTGTAGCAAAGTGACTCAACATAGAAAAGTAGCACATCTTGGTGTTATTGGTAATTATCCTCTTTGGGTTACTGAGTCAGTAAAGTAACAAAAAATTACGCTGAAAGATTCCATTACATACACATCCATTGTATACATTCATGCATACATACATACATACAGGTGAAGCTAATAAAAAGCGTGTTAAAAAAGAAAGGTACTTTTTTGTTACTTGCTTTACTGAATTGGTGCATAATCCAACATTCACTTATGCATTCAGCCTAAAGTCTGACAACTGCAGCGCACACTGTGCACAAACATGTAGCTTTGGACAATGTCACCTACATTTTAATACAACGCTATTCTTAGTCTATGTATGCGTCTATTTCTGCTTTAAATAGTCAAAAATATACTAACCTGAAAATGTAATGTTTGTCCACATTATCAATGTAACCAAGTGCTTGCTGCAAGTGGTTTGCCGCATCTTGGATCTGTTGCAACTTCCACGGTCCATCCTGGTTGATTGAGGTGCGGCATATTGTATGCATTTGCCGAAGGACTTTGAAACTTATATCCTAAAAATTTTACAAGTGTCAAAAACAATGGTTGAGACCCTTATTATTCCTGAAATCATATAAGCTTGGTGTTTTCAAGGCAAGAGTGAATAGGCATTTTCTGGGTAAGCGTGTACTTCCTTTGACCTTTCATCACTTAATATCAGATGAGACTGAGATAAAACACAAACCTATTTTTGATACAAAAAAAAAAATGGTATATATGTGTGTGTACTATTTCTTATATAAACTCAGGCATCAAATTAAACAGTAATATAATAGCAGCATTTATTTATGTAAGCAACAACCTTCAATGTAGTAGCATTACACAACGTTTATTATCAGACAAGCATAAATACATCAACTGAAATAATTTCCAACCGTGTAAGGCCACTCATTTGTATTCCACAAATGAAGATTGATTAGTAACATAATACTCACAGCATGTGTTATACTGTCGCCAGTTAGCGTCACAATACATTTCAGTTGCTCGGGCTGCGACGTCAGGATAAATTTATCTTGTTTCTGGCCTTCGTTACCGTACAACGGCACGGGAAACCTGTGAGCGCATCCCTGCAAAACAAATCAATGAAAAAACATCCTCAAACGTATCACTGAACCAAATCTGCCAACACTTACGACTAGTACTGAGTGCAATTGATGCAATATTGAGTGGACTTCCTGCCGTAGCACCCATTCGAATTCTTCTTTCTAAAAAAAACACAAAACGCATATACAATTGGTAAAGATCGCACTTTAAAATGCAATTAGATAATACATTTTTTAGAAGATGATAGATTTATATTTTACCAGATTAGCAGCTTCTTCCTTTTCGTTGTCGCTCATTGCAACAAAATTTTTGTGAACTGAATCGGTTTTCGTAATTTTTATAATAATTTATTTCCGCTAGTTCACGTGAAGCTATTTCGCCAATTGACGTGACAGATGTCAGTCAGGCAGAGTTTAGTAATATTGCCAACTGCGACCATTAAAAAAATAAGTTGAAGTTGAATATTACCAACCACAGAACTATATCAAGATAGAAGGAAAGAGTTCGTCGATTTGTATGAAAACTGGCCCCGAATTCTCGCTGCATTCGAGATAATGTCTATTGCGAGATTTAACGTCAGATTCATACAGTTGTGTCAAACGGCTGTATGAACTGACGTTTAATCTCGATTGTGAGATTATCTCGAAAGCAGCGAGAATTGGGGGCCAGAGCGTGTAACATGTTTGCGTAATTACTTTGATATCACGAGTGTAATTTTAGCGACGGGAAACATAAGACGCGCGAAAACGATTCAAAAGCATCGATTAGCACGCGACAAACCCACCATTCCGCCGCCGCCGCTGTTGTTAGGCTAGCCACTGACCTACAATATAACTGTGCAATATCACTGGTTGCATAATTATATTGATCGTCAGTAGTCGATATTGAGAGTCAATATCATTTACTGACGATCAATATAATTGTGCAACCAGTGACATTGCACAATTACATTGTAGGTCAGTGGCTAGCCTTAGACACAAAGATGAAGGATGGAGACCAGCAGCTACAGATGGAAAACGTTTAGAAAGTAATTTCCAAACAAAACAAACACCAAAGAGTATAGTATCTATATAGTTAACAAACACCCACGTTGTTGAAGCAAGGCTGGCTGAAATATAGATCGATTCTGAAGTAAATTTTGTGACAACACGATTAGTAAAATGTCAAGTATTATGCCTTAATGCTTTAAGCTTTTTAAAACTAGAGCATTTTGGTAAAATTGATTAAAAAACGACTATTTTGAATATTTTTGCAAAAAAGTAACATAAAAACAAGCTTCAACATGCTTTTTCCTAAAGTTATGCAAAAGTTTTATTCAGCACTTGAAGTTGTCTTCCGCCAAAGTGGTATTATTGCAGGGTAGGTACCATCATACCATCTTAGGACTAATTAATTAATCGAACGTGGCCACAAGTAGTTTTGTGGCTCTGCCCACCCCATTAGGGATTTCGGGCGTGATGCTATGTATGTATGTATGTGTAGGTACCTACTGCACGGGGGGAGCTGCACCCACCTTTTACTTCAGGCCCCGACGGCATTCAACTTGCGCGCGGTCTGTGCAGTTAAAAATATTGTAAAGAAATTAAAAAATAAATGAGTAGCATGTAGCATATTAACGTATAACCATACACAGTATCCCAAAATTCTCGGTGCATGCGAGACTAACGTCCGAGATATATCGGAAAAACCGGACACTCGCGTGGAGAGGGTTCCGTTCCGGTTCCGTACATGATTATCTGAAATTTCCTATGTTACTTTAAATACCATAGACTTCGTATAGGTTTTCTTGTAATATATAGGTAAAGAATTATTTTAGGCCCAGTAGTTCCGGAGATAAGGGGGAATGGTCAATTTTCACCTATTTTTCTAAATAACTTCGAAACTATGTATTTTAAAATTCTAAAAAATATATATGTAAGAGTCTTACAATAAGCCCTTTAATTTGATATGTCACACGCCATAGTTTTCATAACTTTTTTTTTAATTTTCTAATTTACCCCCAAGTGGTGCCCATGTTTAAAATTCATTTATTTACGTTATGCATCCGTGTTACGGTCACCGACTTACATATTGTACCAAATTTCAGCTCAGTCAGTCCGGTCGTTTCGGAGCAAAGTGGCTGTGATAGATGGACAGACACACACGTGATCCTATACCTAAGGGTTCTGTTTTTTTTCCTTTTGAGGAGCCGAACCTTAAAAATTGGCGGATCTCAAATGAAACATAGTTTTCGTATTCTTGTTATTTCACGACCAAGATCAAGGCAAGGGTTGTCATTCGCAGTAGAGAGTAGTGAGTTATTGTCATCGTCATCATCATATATACACGTCTCACTACTGGGCGGCAGTAGTTCCCACATGGTCCCAGTGCGGATTGGGGACTTCACGGGTGCGTCGTCTCAACCTTGCTCGGGCCGCAGGAATGACATAATTCTAAGTGTCAGACCACTAACTATAGACAGTATTTGTATATGACGCGAATTAATTTATAATAATTTTCAGAAAATCTGGCAGACACATGAAGTTTCCGTATACATTATCAGCAAAAGTAGCTCAGTTTCCCTTTTTTTTCTACATGAAGTATAATAATATCTGGATGTACTATCCAGTCGGTTGGGTTATAAGCTTTTACTTCTTTCGCAAGATTCATAATGTGGTAAACTCTGAAGCAAACATTAGAAGTTGGGCAGAAACTCAAAGAAAGAATGCGGAGAAAGAACATCATGAATAGTATATGCATAATATAAATGCTTTATTATTTCAACACTTGTTTCGTTAATTTTACCTATTGTAAATTTTACTGTAAATTTTATTGTAAATTTATCTTTTGAACCTAAAGCGGAAGTTGGAGATCAAAATAAGTTATATTTTACTATGAACATGAATAATGTACATTATAAAAACAAATTGCGTTTTATTATTTATTAAAATATTATAATACTTATGTAAATTTTTCATTTGTTATATCTTTTTTGCACACCATTTGTTTTCTTTTTTTAATTTGGTCTTATATTGTAAAATTTTACCCTTATTTAAAATTGCTCTTAAAGTACTTAAAGTAAAATGTATGATGATTTACTCTCTCTCTGTGTCTTCCTAGCGGGCGCAATTCTCCTTCCTTACGACTAAAACGACGCTATGCTACGTACTATTTAGGTTAATATTGACTATCCACCACCGTCACACGTCCTAGCCACGTCACGTCTCTTCTGTATAAACCGAGCCTTAGCCATTAGGCCACCGAGGCTCTCATTTCTGATGATTTACCAAATTTTTATAGGTTGTCAGGAAGAACAAATATAGGTCTAGGTATATGTTTTTAGGTATACGGTTCCGTACCCGAAGGGTAAAAAAGGGACCCCATATTTTGTTATGACTGACAAACTATCAAAAATTCGTCAAAATCGGTTAACATTTAAGGCCTAATTAAGGGGTTAATTTTTCCGTACGGAATTCCGAATGGAATTCGTTCGAACGTGTGTGTCATGCAGAACTATTTATATGAAATGCTTGCGTTCGGAATGTCCGTATACGGAAAACGAATTCGGAAATCGAATCAGGAAAACAAATGTATGTGACGGGCTTTAAGGGGTGGAAATCGTTATTGCCTTTTGTATGAAAAGTCGTAGCTTCACACTCCTTTTATGATCGAACGTACCACTTTTTTGTCACCATGATTCTATGGTGGTCAGGTAAGTTCCTGGCAGGGCTATACTTGAGGTTCGGTCCCCGACAGTGAATATTCAAGAAAAGAGTACCGTTAAAATATTAACGCAGCCAACTTTGTAAACGGCATCAAATGCTCATTATCGTGAAACGTCAACAACTGTCAAGTACTGTCAAGTTGCTGTTGTTTTGTATTGTGACCATTTTGTAGCATAATATTTTTCATTTCTTCAACACATCATTTTTAGTAATTTTAAAATGGTAATTCTGTTGAATGATCGGTAAAAAATAATTGTCACAGTCCGCTTAAAGTGTTATCATGTGGGTTAAGCCGCAGGAAGTTTTTATAAAAACTGCATTGTGGTAATGTATATTTTAAGTGGTTGCTTATCTATTGTGTACCTATATTGCTGAATTACAGCTGTGAAGAGGCTCTAACGGCGTCAATTAGTAGTAATTGGTTAATGACTGTTCAACAGGGATAGCGATGAAACAACTCTGTATTTTGTGCTTCAAAGAAGGAAAGGACATGGAAAATCTAGTGGACTGTCTTCACTTTTCGTTAGTACATTGGACAGCGTAAGAGACACGAAACCAGCGCCTTTCCGGATCCTACATCAAACACCAAACTCTGAGATCTATTATGGTGAGATATATAATATTTTACAATACTTGATATAGATTGTTTGTGAGATAACAAAACTCTGCAAAATACTCTATATATACTTTAATAAATTTCTTTGCAGTTATATCATCAGCACTCACAGAACAGGAGATACGTCAAGACTGGCAGTGGTTGTTAGAAAATGTGTGCCCTACACTGCACTCATTTGACACCGAGGAGGAGATTACAGAGTTTGTGTGTTGTAAAATCAATTCTATCATAGCTACTGAACAGGAAAGCTTTACAGAAGGTACAACTTCATTAAGTACATTATGTTTTTGAATCAAGACAGAATTAGAGTGTCTATTTTAACAATTTGAAGGTATTTTGCAAGGGTTAATCAAAAGTCGTTGTGTATTGAATAGAGATAACGCACATTGTATTAAATTACATATCCTGAAATAGATTAGATCATAACAAACCAAGCAAACAAAAAAAAATAGTCTTAGTTAAGAATTAGGTGTCTTTTCAACCAAGAAACACGGGTATCATAACAGTACAGGAATTTAATTTTGGAACTGGTGCTAATTTAAACTACTTGTGTTGTTTGTACTAAGTTGAGTTATACCTTTTTTATTTTTAGATGAAGACACAATCACATATAAAAATGTAGATTATGAATTTCACCAAAGATTTGCAATGCCTAAGGATGAAAAGTTGGTGTGTTATTACTCCTGCAGGTGAGTCATGCTTCTTTGTCTAACTGCAGATACTAAAATTACTTATTAAATTAGCAGCCTTCAAACATGAGGGTCACATTTACATTGGTAATTTATTTTTGTCATTAATTGTTAACGTTTATTTTCATTCTGGTGTGTAACTATTATCTAGTGCCCCCTTAAGTAATTTTTCGCTTTTGGCTTCAATGTACAGACTATCCATTTTACTAGAAAGCCTGTAAATATTAATTTTAATTTAATATTTTGTCTTGACAGTTATTGGAAAAGTAAAATGCCACGACAGGGCTGGATGTATCTGTCAGTCCACTACATGTGTTTCTATTCCAACATTTTTGGACACAAAACAACAATCAAGATCCGATGGGCAGATGTGATAGAGCTGGCTAAAACTAACAGCTTAGTGTTCCCTGACTCCATCAAAGTAGTTTCGAGAGATGCTGAGCATTATTTCACTCTGTTTTTGAAGAAAAATGAGACATTTGCTCTCATGCAGCAGTTGGCTAACATAGCCATGAAACAGTAAGTACTTTTAATTTATATTTAAAATAGATTTTTTATTTCATTATTTATTTCATTGTTTCGATCAGGCAAGGGCAATTATGTATGCAATGAAGTTGGGTATACAACAAACCCATATGATGAATTTGACTATCATTGAAATCAGCTATTCTCTATTGAATAACACCCATTAACCAATTATTTGATTTTTTTGATTGTCCAAACCAAACCAATGTTCTAAATATCAACTTACCCGACTTTACCAAACCTATCTGATAAATATTTAAGTAATCCAAAAATGTCTCCAGATTTTTAGCAAAAATTAGGCTCAAGATTGAATAAAAAATCCAGATCGATTATTTTGTATAATTATGTAATTAAAATAAAATCCTGTAGTATTATTTAGGATAGCTGCACGTCTAGGAAGACCTGCCCGTGAGTCGTTTTTCGCTCAGTGCATCCCTTACATACTTGACTAGTTTGACAGAGACGCACTGAGTGACAAACGAGTCGCGGGCATGTCGTGCTAGCCCCCCTGGTAGAGAATGCATCAATCCATAGAGACCACCTTTTGGACTCTAAGCTTCTTACTCTGCAATAAACATAAATATTTGTAGTTATTAGTCTTAATGTATTTTCAATTACTTGTTTTCTGACATGTGTCACGATTATAGAGCTAATTATCAATTAATAGTTTGCACAGCATATCAAGTTACTGATAAGTGTGTGTGGTTTAATTTTATTTAATATTTCAAATATGATAATAACCTTCAATTTATTAGACTGTTTATTCATTACTGTCTGCCCTGCAACTCCTATTAGCGCGCCGCGTTATTATGAATACCCTCTAGTACAACCAACATCTTATATAGAAACAGATAAAGCCATCTGGAGAAGAGTTATCTTCACACATTTTTGAGCGTCTTATTTTTACAAATGTATGTCTCATCTGCGTCCCGAGCAAGGTCGACACGATTAACTATCCCCATCTCATCCCTCAGTTCGTCTCTCTTATACTAGTATTAAAGAAAGAGACGCACTGAGAGATAGATTGGGATAACTTATCCTCATTTCAACTATTCTAGGGCCACTGTTGTTACTTTACCAAATCAACTGAATTCTGATTTATATGTATTAAAATTATTATAGCTTTAATAGGTATTTAAGTTCCATATTATTAGATAAAGTTATGTTAATCATCGAAACAACATATCAGTGGCGAAGCGTGAAATATTTCATAAGGGAAGCCGGAAGAATTAGAACCGTATGTGCGTGTTTGACATTTAGTTAGAGTAACATGGACTTCACTGATAGCTAGCCGTAGCTTTCTATCTTGGTAAAGCCGTCAGGAATCGGCTTGTAGGCAGGCTGCGCCACTGCAACATATCTTGGTCTTTCATATTTGCATAATTTACTCACTTTGAAGTCCGGTTTTAGTACCATATTCAATCAAAGTCATTAACCATTTTGCTTCTATTTTAGATTGATTGACGACAAATCCGGGAGTTTCAACATCGACAAAGACTTATTAACAAAGTTGAGTAAAAATGTACAAAAGAAACCATCATTTCTAAAAAGAGATTTGGATGCGAGAAAGCAGTCGAATTTGTACACGCTAAAGTTCCGCTTACCGCAGACCGAGAAGTTGGATGGTTCTGAAGAATGTTCGTTATGGACCCCTTATAATAAGAAACACAATTGGGGAAGACTGTACTTATCACAGAACTTCATTTGTTTTGATAGTCGGGTAAGTAAATAATGATTGAAATGTGAAAAGTGCTTGAATGGATTCATGGGCAGTTGCGTCTTTTCTCGAACTCAGGCCTGATACATGACACACTGCCGAAAAAAGATACTAGATAAAGAAAACTATTCTCTAAAACATCTATACCGAACTGTCTCACGTCCACAGCAGATATTGTGGCACATACTTTACTCAACAATTTAGCGATAGGTGCATGGTGACGGTGTCTGGCTAGACGCAGACATGAGTATGGAGTACAGAATCCTAAATTGTGCATGATTCGGCGTACAATTAACCGGTTTTTGTAGGTAGCTTATTGCCATTTAAGCATTTGATCCGACATCAAATAGTTAAGCTACCATCAACCAGCTCTGTCTGTACATAAACATCACTTTAAAGATCAATTTGAGTGGCCTTTGTGAATTAGGCCATTAGTTGTGTAGCCTACAATAAAAATAACCTTCTGAAATTGGTTTAATTTGGGAATGCGAAATGATTCTACACCTAAATATAATTCATCAATTAAATTAATTTCACCGCCATGAGCGCGACAGTTAACTAGTTACCTGTCAGTCAAGTTCAAATCAAATATTTCAAGGTGTAACCGTGTCCGAACTCTCTAGGCGAAAAATAAGGTGTAATTTATTTTATGGATGTATACCCAATATATCGTTTTGTATATTTTTCGCTAAAATTGAATAGTATGGTAGTATTAGTCGTTTCGCATAAGTGTAATAAATAATAAAACCACTTTACCGTTCTTTTAAATGAGATAAATGATATTTAAGATTACATGTGTTATGTGCTGTGGCTGTGTTATTTGTACCGGAAATTGATTAAATTACAAGAAAAACTTTTCTGTTTCTGTCCCATAGTACTTTTATAACCAGAAAATATATTTTCTATAACTTTGTACACTCCTCGATTTTTTGATGAAAATAAAAATGTCGTTACCGTTGTTCCCACGGAAGTATTCTTGATTGAATTTCCATGTGTCCGGACTGTAACGTCAAACGGTAGGGAAAGACTGCTAGCGCTGTTGTCACTCGAGTAGTCAAATCAGGTTCTAATTTTATTTCACATACTAAATAATTATTAATAATCACACAATTTGTATATTTTAAATCATTATTCGTACAAAATTACTCGTTGCCGTTATTTGGTGCATATGAAACAAAACTTGAAAATTCAAATAGATGTACTGCGGATTTGACGTGGTTATACATCCTTAAGCGCGTTTACATCGCGTGGAATGATTTACGTAAATGAAGCTGTATTCTATTGTTCTGTAATTTAATTTTTCGATGGTTTGCCTAGGTGAGGAACTTGGTTCGCCTGACGATCCCCCTCCGAACGGTCCACCAAGTGGAGCGAGCAGACTCGGGGGGCACGGGTAGTGCGGCCGACTCCGGCAGCATTCTGATCACGACGGCGCACCACACAAGCTTCCTGTTCGGAAATATATCTGACAGGGAGTTCCTGGTTCATAAGATCTCGGAGCTGCTTGCTAAGTTAACAAAGTAAGTTGGAGTGAAGTTTCTACACGGTTGATCGTTTCGTTGTTTCCAAAACGTTAGAATATAACATTTACAGATGTAGTGCATAAACAGTTTCCATCGTGTTTCATCGGAAACGCTCGTATTATCGTGCTCTCTCAATTAGCTTCAGCAGGCTCCCAATTCACGGTGCATTCGAGATAATGTCACAATTGAGATTAAACGTCAGTGCATACTAGAGGCGGAGCGTGAGGGTAAGCCGGTGCATAATTTCTGAACTCAAACATTATTATTATTATTATTAATTACTTATTGTATTAACATAAAAGTTACATAGGTATACATGTTTTTTTGAAGTAAATAGAGAATTTAATGAGTAATAATATAATTTTTAGAACGAGAAATGATACACCGGCTTACCCTCACGCTTCGCCAGTTATTTGACACAACTGTATGAATCTGACGTTTAATATCGCAATCGACGTTATCTCGAATGGATCGAGAATTGGGGGCCAGTATCCATCATACTATGCTGTCATTTTTCATTTTGACATTTGACACTAAATAATGTCACTCATTTAATACAATAATTAATTGACATTTCGGGTCCCGTCTTCTTCCGATTGAGATCCGAGTTTTACCGATGGAAACATATTATTCACTATACGCTTTTACGCCTCGTTTTGTATGAGTCTTACGGATGACTATAATTATTTCACATACTTTCGTTAAAGCTCCGAGCATAAAGCCAGCGTACGCGTAACATGCGCGCAGTGATTAAGCGACTCGTACAGCGATGGTTTCATACATCGAATGCGCACGTTGAAGGCCTGAACGTGGCGCAAACGCCGTTTTCTCCAATATGTTCGCGAAATGCGAGTAGAGTTGTGCCTGCTCGTTCACTCGTAGTAGGATCGCTCCGAACTAGTACAATTGTGTACTAGTTTGGTCTTTTAGTATACTTGTACGCTTCACCGTACGTAAGCAGTATCAATTACGGTCATTCAATGTATTAGTTTTCGGTGTAATAAAACCGGTTCATATCCGGTTCGAAGGACCAAAATGTAGCGGTGTAAACGGCTACAAGCTTGTGATAAAGACAATTAACTAATGAATGATATAGTATGATAATTGATATAAGGCGGGCGATGTGACAGAAACGACCGCGCTGAGGGAATGCCATTATTACACTAAAAACGAATACATTGAATGACCTCAATTGATACCGCTTACGTACGGTGAACCGTACAACACTAGCACACTGATATAATCTATCTATCGTCTGCTCCCGACAGGACGGCCCGTCAAAACTACGTAGTCTCGCTTGCTCCCGCACAATTTGCATATGCATGTTTAGTTCACATTCACACACAAGAGCGGTCCGTTTCTTCCCTCTTGCTATCTTATTCGGACAGAGCCAATATGAAGCCGTTCGGTCGGTCAATCGGATCGCTTCTCGCTCCGCGTATTGTAAATGCACTAAGAGCAGAAACGTTACGGAATAGTTCGTTCTAGTACTGATGGGAATTAGTTCTTTTGAGTACATAGTACATGTACTACACAAGCCTAAATGCGAGAAGACTGAGCAGACACATGTATTGTGCACCGCCGCGTCGCCCTCGCGCGTACCTCAATTACAATGACTTATCGGCAAGCCATTCGCTGTGTGCATCCTGAGTCGCTTGAACGCGATACACACGCGCGGTGTACGCTGGCTGTGTGCTCGGAGCCTAAGACAATATATGTAGGAATGAAATTACCTCATATTATTTTAAGTCAGAAAACTCTTCCTCGTATAAATGTTTGCGAAATTAATCAACTAATATACAAGTATAATCATTGCATGAGGATAACTTAATTCTATTTATCTTTCTTTTGCTTCCATACAGTGTAATTCTTTTATCTTTTTCTTAAACTCTAATATTCTTTAAGTTTTTATTACAGTATTTAACAAGAATGGTGGCTGGGGTCTTGTGCAACGTTTGACATCACTAATTGATACCTAATATTATATACATGTTTAACTATTTTGGGGTCAAACACAAACAGTTCGATAATAAAAAAATATCGATACCAAGGAACTGTAAACTTATGCCTTACTGTTTTGGCTCGTGTTGTGCATATATTTACATTCACACTGTGTTCAGCCATAGTTCATTATGTTCATTTTAAAATCAGAGAAGCTCAGTAACCCTTTCACCGCCAGAGCCACGATTAGATGATAATAACGTAAAAGTGCGACGAGCACCACAGTCATCCATATGTGACAGTTCTAATAAAAAAATAGCATTATGAATAACATAGTCGATTAAGTAGAGGGTGACATTTTTTATGGGTCTGGTAATAGTGGCACTGCCATCTTGAAATGAACTAGCGGCGAAAGGGTTAAAGCTGCTGTAAAAAATGTATACCTACTACCATAGCTGGGCACAAGACCGTTAATCCGTTAGCCGTTAATTAACGAAGCTTCGAACATTTCGAGTAACGGATTAACTTTAAAGTTAACATAAAAAATTGTTAACGGAATCATTTACTTCCGTTAAAACAATTAAAGTCCGTTAAACGTTAATAAAGCATCTACTATTTGCAAATAGGATACCGCGTGGGTTATGTCAGAGGTATTATTACAAACTACTTATCTAGTTTTATGATTTTTTTCATGTCCTAACTGCCATAGCACATAACAACATTTTTTATAAGTAAACTACTAACGCAACGACATATTTAACTTCCGTTAAATCTTCCGAAATGTGACGCTGTAACGTTTAACGAAGTTAACTTTTTTAGTAACGGATTAGCGATTAACGAAGTTAACTATTTGATAAACGGTGCCCAGCTATGCCTACTACGCAATGACACCAACATTCGATCTAAACTTTAAATCAACACATATTTTGAACCCGCTCGTCATCTCAAGGCCATCAAAGAACCTTCTTTTTTCATCTTCGCGGAGCCATCAGTCTTCGAGTAAGGTCTACTAACAAAGCGGTAACATTATACCAGTTGCCATGCTCATGATGAGATTGAGACAGCATACTATTGTCTTGTCTTTCACACTATTGTTTATGGATTAACCACGAACTTGGAGATATGACGGGCGGCGCGAATGCCCGGTGTCACGTACATTCCGGCTCTGTTTCGTCACAGCCAATTTGCTCCGAAACTACTGGACCGATTGAGTTGAAATTTGGTACATATACGTAAGTCGATGACCGCAACACGGACATACAATATGAATTTTAAAAATGGGGGCCAGTGTTGGGGGTTAGTTAGAAAAACAAATGCAAACTATAATTGTGTGACATATCAAATGAAAGGGCCTCACGCCCAGGTATGATAGATTATGAGAACCTTAATTTTTTTATAGAATTTTCAAATAAATAGTTTGGAAGTTATTTAGGAAATTAGGCAAAAATTGACAAACCCCCCCTTATCTCCGAAACTACTGCGCCTACAATTTTGACAAAATACAGGAAATAGTTCTTTACCTATAGATTACATAGGAAATTTAAATAGGAATTCAAAGTAACATAGGAAATTTCAGATAACCATGCACGGAACGGAACCCTCGCCACGCGAGTTTATCTCGCACTTGTCCGGTTTTTTTCGCTTAGCGTGAGATACGCGTCATAACTTAGAAATTCGTCAGCCTATAGGTAGAAAGATAATGAAAAGTCCAGTGGAACTAAAATGAATCTCCTTGTGACAAGAAATATTATTGTACGGAAAAAATCATGAAATATGGTTCTTTCCGATGGACTCTTCATATGGCAAACGTATTGCTGTCTCAGATTCATCACCAATGGCGATTGGAGCCCAGTTCTCCAAGCATATTAGTCTAATAATATTAGTGTTTTGTTTCATATTTTCTTTTAACCTTTTGGCCGCCAAGCATTGTCTGAGAAGTAACACGAATTTCAACTTTAAGCCAAGGTACTGAAGGTCCTATTTACCCTGTATAGCCTGTCACGCATAGTCGACAACGGCGGCCAAAAGGTTTAAAGAGACAAAACACTAATATTATTAGACTAATTTGCTTCAAGAAACGGGCCCCTGGTGTAACGCGTTCTCAATCTGTTGAATATGCAGTGATGTGTTCAGGGAGAAGCCCCGGGCGGCGCGGGGCGAGGAGCCGGCGTGGTCGCCGCAGCCGCCTCTTATGTCGCTGTTCCTCACGCAGCAAACGTCGCCGATCAAACAGATACAGCAGAAAAAGGTAATTCAAAGCATACATTTAAATCGTTCGATAAGACTTTACAGCTTAGATTATAGAAGTAAAAGATACGCTGTAAATTAATTGAACCTACGACTGTAATGCTACGCTGCTCCCGCAAACATCAGCGCCCTAATGAAAAAACAAGATGGCTGTATTTTATTAGTACGTCGATTTCAAATATGGTCCTTCGTCTTACGTCAGCCAGTGACAGTACGACCTATAATAAGATTGTAATAATGCTGTCCAGTGGCGAAGCCTGCCTAGAATCCGATTCCTGACGGCTTTACCAAGCTAGACAGCTACGGCTAGCTGTCAGTGAAGTCCATGTTACTCTGACTAAAATTTCAGACTCGCACGTACGGTTCTAATTCTTCCGGCTTCCCTTAGGAAATATTTGACGCTTCGCCACTGATGCTGTCAGAAATAAACACTAAATTGCCAATATTATTTAGTATCATAACCTTACAGGCCAAACAAATGTTCATATGTTTGTATGAATCCGTGTGGCCTGTAGTTGACGTTTTAGGCGACGTGGCTTGAGGGTTTCAACGTTTACTCTATTATTATTGTATACTCTAAGCTATACAGCAATAATCTGTAGCAATATTCGTGAATGTGTGCGTGAACAGAGATAAATTGTGTCATCTCCTTTTCTCCTATTGTAAATGTATCGTTCTCTTTCAAGTATCCGCCGTTTTACGATCAATTATTTTAGCAACGGGAGAAAATAAACATCAATTATTTTGATAAAAGATAGCTTCTATCAATCGTTCCTGCATTTTTAAACGGCACACATGCCACACCCGCACACAATGAGACATTTTTCTCAGAAACAGTTTCTTTGGGTTGTCTGGACGCCTTTGCAGTGCTGTTTCACCAGCTCTTCGTGGGTTATTATAATATTTTCAATAAAAACATCGGAGCACAGTTTGGGTGAACTTACTTTATCGACGTTTCTTAAGCCAGTCTTGCCATATATACTATTACAAAAGTTGTTTACTTTTCATATATTCTAATACTTTAATGTTGCCATGCAACAACGCTGATTATGATATTTCATGTGCACTCTTTACCGCTTTCGGATGAGCACTAATTGCAGCTTTGCGATTATGATTCAAAAGTATAAATATGTGATTTTGTTTTTTTTAATTCACATTTGGAAAAGGTTGTTTTATTATGTTGATCTACTGGCAGCCCTGCCGCAGCGTCGCCCGTGATATTTTAAAGACAAAGTAAGCACCCAGTTAGGACGGGTATTTCAACAAAGTAGCCATATTTACGTTTATAGCTCCTGAGATTTTGAGATTACTCAGTATTTTGGTTTTATATTTACATATATATATGAATATCTCTCTATCTACTTATATATATACCATTTTTATCGCCATCGCTTTTGACCATAAATTACGGACATTGTTCTTTGTTTATCTGGTGTTACCAAAAGTTATGAATATTTCTCTATCTACTTATATATATATATATATATATATATATATATATATATATATATATATATATATATATAAGTAGATAGTTCTTTGTTTATACCAGATAAACAAAGAACAATGTCCGTAATTTATGGTCAAAAGCGATGGCGATAAAAATTCCTTCTCTTTTTAAACGCCATTATCGCATTATTTTACAGGAGAAACAATGGGAAGACCACATGACCGACGTCGGTCGAGGAATAAGCATGTACCAGACGACGGCCGGCAGCGAGCTCGTCATCAACGGAATACCGGAATCCTTACGAGGAGAGCTTTGGAGCGTGTTCTCTGGGTCTATACTGCAGAAGGCTCAAAACAAAGGGCTGTACGAGAAGCTGGTGAATAAGGCGCTTTCTTCGAAGAATCAGGCGAACGATGAGATAGAAAGGGACCTGCACAGGTCCCTGCCGGAGCATCCAGCATTCCAGAATAATGTTGGTGAGTGTAGTTTCTTGCCGTCAAATAGTTGGATCACATCATTTGTAAAAACGTAATCAAAGAGTTCATTAACAGTCTGTCGTGTTGAAATAAAGTCTGTTCGCCGAGAGTTGATAAATATTATATCGTCTCGAAATAGCGACTGAGTTTCGTGGTACGAGGGAGGCAATTGTTGTCAAGCGCGGTGCCGCGCCGGGAGGGCGAGCGCCCCCACGCGGTGGACATATTGCCATTCCGTTCTGGAATACACTTCGAGTGTGTCGTTTGGGTGTTCGTGTGGTGTTTTAGACGAAGCAATTGCATAATAAACATCACCGACCCGGAGACTTCGTCATGGTCGTCGTCCGATGATATGCCAGCAATGGGTGGGACATATACAGGATATTCAATAATAATATTCTATGAAAAATATATAGCTTTTGCCTTATTTTTTTTATAAAATCGGTAAAAGTAATTAGCGGGCCGCTATTTGTACTGAGTTAACAAGCCCTGATTTTTAATTATTTTTATCAACTCTCGGCGAACAGAGTTTAGCTCAAAACCACAACTTAGTCACTGAACAGTTGTTGATCTTGTAGGGGGAAATTAACTCCTAACTTGAAGGTCCAAATGACAAAACTTAATTCAAGATCAGCCTATGTTTGTTCCACCATTATTTTAATACAACCATATTTTGTCAGGTATCTCCGCGCTCCGACGCGTCCTCTGCGCGTACGCATTGAAGAACCCAACTATTGGCTACTGCCAAGCGATGAACATCGTGGCTTCGGTGCTGCTCATATACTGTCCTGAGGAACAGGCTTTCTGGCTCTTAGCCACCATCTGCGAGACTCTGCTGCCGGATTATTATAATACTAGAGTGGTTGGGGCTTTGGTGGGTTAGAGTTTAATTTTTCATGTCGATAATTCCACCCAAACCGTGTAAAAATGTTTATTGTGATGAATATTGTTAGAATAAAATGATAAAGCTAGGTCAGCGCCCCTATTCGGGAATGCTAAGTGATGTTGTAGCGACTCGCGAGCGAGATTTCTCATCCCACTTTTCCGCATGACGCGCAATGCGTAAGGGCGAGATGCGAGTCTCGCTCGCGGGTCGCTGCAGTATCACTTAGACGTTCCCAAGTAGACGCCCAGGTTTATTTTTGAGGAAATACATACGTTTTAGAACAGTGAAACGTAACAGCCACGGATTGTTAGAAAAAGGTTAGTCTTACCGAGGAAAACGTATAACTTTGGTTATATGTAAAAATAATACTCTAGTATTGCATCGCGATGACGGTAACTGCCGCTAAAAATGTTGTTTGCTATACTCTGTTGGTTTAGGTAATTAACTAAATGTAAATAAACTAACCCACGTGTGTCAGCTAATCCAGCCAATGAAGTCTATCCTAATAATTTTACAAATAAGACACGTACGTATTAAATTATTAAGGTAGGTATCAAGTATTAATATGAGTTCTCCGTAAATGTTACATCAGAATAGCTCTATTATTTTGTCTCCCCCTCTCTGTCTTGCCCCCCCCCCCCCCACCACAACCCTTCTTTCGCATTAAAAAGTAGCCTATGTCCTTTCTCAGCCTCTAGAAAATCTGTGTACCAAATTTCGTTTAAATCGGTTCAGTAGTTCTGGCGTGAAAGCGCGACAGACAGACAGACAGAGTTACTTTCGCATTTATAATATTAGTATGGATACATGTGCATTTGACCTCTATCTCACCGGATGAAAGTGATGATGAGGTCGACGATGGAGCATGCACACCTACATAATGCCTATTCACTCCCCTTGAAAAGACCCAATTTGAAGCGTTCCGGGAATAAGTCTGCAGGCAGGGAATTCCACTCCCTAGCCGTTCGCCAAATGAATTAGTTCATGTAATTCCATCGCACACTCTCCGTGATATATCCTGTAGAATACCGATAAGCAGGCAACTTTGTGTTTAGATAACATGTTTGCATTTAGATAACTACCTATACAAATAGAGTATAAGTATATGGCTTATTTTATGGTAGAACGTTTAGCATCTATACGTATAAAACAGTACCGTGACTCACTTATAGACAACGCACAGCCTAAACGGGTGGTCCTAGAGGTTTGAAATCAGGAGGAGACATTCCTCGAGTACCCTACAGGTGCACTAAGGAGGGATTTTTCGAAATTCCATTCCTAAAGGGGTAATAAAGTTTGTATGGAAAATAAACTCTACTGCACTGGGAGTGAAGAAATAGCACAGAATGCGTGCAGATGCTTATCATCCTGGCATGTCATAAAAGTCGACTAAGGGACCCTCTCCAACATGGTGGACTATCTGTATGGGCGATGGGCTGATCACCTGTCACCATACGGTTCATCATACCATCTTAGGACTAATTATTCGAACGTGGCCACAAGTAGTCTTATGGCTCTGACCACCCCATTAGGGATTTCGGGCGTGATGCTATGTATGTATGGAAAATAAAGCGGGCGAAGCTGTGGCGGGTCCACTAGTCAACCTATAAGCTAAAACGATAGATGCATCAAGTATTTATTGAAATATTTATAGTAAAAAACTTGGTAAAGATAACACTAATTTTAGCTTTGTGCTTACCTTTTTACCCAAGGTGGACCAAGGCGTGCTAGAAGAACTGACGGAAGCCCATCTCCCGGAACTGCACGCGAAGCTGGATGAGCTCGGAATGATGAACATGATCTCTCTGTCCTGGTTCCTGACGCTTTTCATCAGCGTCATGCCTTACGAGTGCGCTGTCAATGTAATGGACTGCTTCTTTTATGACGGGGCTAAAGTCATATTTCAGGTAATTTTACCATCATTCTAATTACAACCTGGAGACGGCCTCTGCTGGAGACAGATCTCTTCCAAAGGCGACGACGGCTTCCGTCTGCCTTGACCAGTATCTACCTTGAGTTTATGCAAACCGTACCCGCAATAGAAAACTATCGCTCCTCTTTTATTTGTCTGTAACAGGCAGTATTTCCGATAGATTTCTATAACGAGAACTGTTTTCGTAAACTCATGGTAGGGTACATACAGGTCGTCATGTCCGTCGTTCCAGAGATAAAAAAACTGTTGTATATGAATTCGGTTACACACCTATCTATGACACTAGACCTACATTTCTCGAATACCAATTTCTTACATGTCGTCGGCTAAGAAGCTCTTGGGAGATAGGGGGACTTTAAGAAACAAAATTGGATGTCATAGCTGGACCCTAAAACATAGTAAAAAAACCATGTCTTACGAAGTTTTTAGGCAGCATGTGCGAAATCAGACCAGTCGACATTCTAATACTGGTGTGCTTCCTAAAAACTTCGTAAGAAATAGGTTTTGTGGTTTTTTATAGTTAGTAGTTAGATCCCGCTATACCATCCAAATGCAATTTTACGAATGTTAAGTATTTTGCAATTTTTTTCGCATTCCGGACCCACCCATCCCCTATCTTCCAAGAGCGGCCTAGTCAGCGCATCAGAAATAGATTTTCGAGCACTGGGTCTAGTCCCACACGCCTATATCCGAATACAACATAGGTACTACAGTTTTTTACCTCTACGGACAACGGACTACTGCGGCCCTAACATGCATGACACAAAGATAAGATAGACCGTCTTATCTCGGAGTGCGTCTCTCTCACACTAGTGCCGACGAAAGAGATAGTCATAGAGATAAACGGGTTTAATTTATCTTTGTGGCATGCATGTTAGGGCCGCGGTAGTCCGTTGTCCGTAGACGTAAAAAACTGTAGTACCTATGTTGTACGCTCTCGTGGGACGCTGACCCACACTTATTCATTTACCTTCATTTATGGTTTTTGATATAATACGTTGGAAAGGATCGTATTACTATGGCGATTTTGCGATTTTCCTAGCATATCTAGAACCTAACGTGCGGAGCGCAATGTGTTTTGGAGTTATTTAAACGCCTGCAAACATTTCTAGATATACATTACATTATAAGTAAAATTTTCAAGGTGACGCTAAAAATCCTGGATATAAATCGAGATAAACTGCTCAAATGCACTGAAGACGGGCAGGCGATGCAGGTCCTCAACGACTATCTCAAGGGTATATACAATGATGAAGCCATCGCGCTATCCACGGAACCACGCACGGCTGAAAAGGTAACAGAATTGTTACTTATTTATATGATTGTTTCATAATTATAATAAGGCTTATTAAAACACGAGTGGATGTTTACGAAACAAGCAGCAGGCGAGCATCCACCATGTCGAAGGGGCGGCGTGAGGGGTTGCGCACTCTTGCATTACTGGTTTCAGCGAAGCCGTTATGAAATTTCATTCTTTTTAACCTAGGACCCCGGGGTTGAAGTGATAAGTTACAATGAATTTATGACATGCGTGAGGATAAAAAGGGTTTTTAATTATTAAACGCGTTATTAAATAAATTAAATAAATTAACGCGTAAATTTTGTGTTTATGACAAGAGCGCAGCTACTTACACAATAATAATAAAAATAATAAAATAAAATCATTTATTCAGCATAGGATCACACGAGTGTTTGAATTACTAATTATGTACTGCTGTAGTTGTGTTTTAAGACTAGAAATAAGCACGGTTTTACTCACGATTTATTGTCAGAAATAGTCGGATATGTTTCGGACTCGTATGGAGTCCTTCTTCAGGGGTTAAGTTCGGTCGCGGTCAAAGCAACCCACATACTGCCCGCTGCGCGGCGCGTTGATAATAAATCCTGAGTAAACCCGTGCTTATTTCTAGTCTTAATAATGTCTCACGAAAGTTTTAATCTGACTACTCTTAAAATAATTTTAATAAACGAGAAAACGCCGTCTGCTTACATTATTTAAAATTTCGAAGGCAACGGTCTACAAGACGTAGACTGACCAGCCAATGAGCCAATTCTAGGTCATATTTCATTTTCCAGAGCGTGAAAATCCAAGAGATCATCTACCAGTCATACCGCTCGTACGGGCAGAGTGTGACTCCTGAGTGCATTGAGCATCTCAGGTTGAAGCACCGTCTCAGGGTGGTGCGGCAATTAGAAGACAGCTTGGAAAGGAACACGTTAAGAGCGCTCCAGTTGGACCGACTGCTGGAACCTCAGGAGTTACAGGTGAGAGTCGGGTCTACTTTAGCAGCATCGTTTCAACCAGGGGCCAATTGCTTGATGAATTAAAGTAGTAATTCTTTTTCTTGTCCCGATTGCATTAGCTACTTATCTGGCAAACAAAGCCATTGTCTTTCATTGTGAAGTGTAACCGCAAATCGCTACTTTGAAATAGAAGGTCGTAACTGCAAACACTATTTCACAGAAACGGCGTCTTTATGTCTGAGTTAAGAAGGTTCACATTAAAACACAAGGTCTGTCAGGTGTTGAACATTTTGTATTTAAAACAGCAGTAAAGTACACATGGAAGCGTTGTAAATGCAAAATATTCAACACTTGACATGCTCTGTGTTTTACTGTGAACCTTTTAACCTTAGACATAAAGAGGCCCTTTGTGTGTAATAGTGTTTGCAGGTACTACTTGCTATTTCAAAGTAGAGATTAGTGGTTACACTTCACAATGAAAGACAATGGCTTTGTTTGTCTGATAAGTAGCTAATGCGAACGGGACAAGAAAAAGAATTACTACTATACATGCTAATAATATTTGTGAATTTCACTGATTTTCAGAAATAATACTAGTTTGTAATTGACACCTGGGGACGTCTCCTGCTTTCCAGTTTTTCAACTCTGTACTTTACTTTTCTTCTGAAAATATATTTTATTTCTTCTGAAAAGATATTTTATGTACAGGTTGAGATGAAAAGGTATAAAGATTATAAAATAATCTCCCTTCGAACTACAGGAGCTGCTAAGCATCATTCGCGAAGAGCTGCTATGGGCAAAGCGGGTGCCATGCGAGCGTCTGGAAGCGCCATACGAGGCTTACAGACTCGACTATACGCAGTTCAAGAACCTCTACACGGCTCTATCGCCCTGGGCTACCGGGGACTGCGCTGAGACCATCTCGGCCAGGATGTTCAAGGTAACTGAAGGTTTTTGCATGTTTGTGAAAAGCTGAATAACGAGAAATTAATTCCTGTAAAACCCTTTCTTTTACTGTCCCTTTTCAAGCATTTTTTTTTTCTATGGCTTCATCTTTTCAACGCATTGCTAGACATGGTTCTTCCTCAACTTCTTCCGTAACGAACGATTGCACCGTGTGCATAGACTTCTGATGATCTTAACCTGGTCGTTCCATCTTGAGGGTTGTCTCCCGATCTGCAGGTCTCCAAGATGTCAAACAACGTCAGTTTTCGTCCATTGTCACTATGCATTGATGTAATTGGTTCTGTTTGACTATCAATCAAGTCTCCCCATATTACAGATATAGTGAATAATATGTTTCCATCGGTAAAACTCGGATCGCAATCGGATTACGACGGGACCCGAAGTGTCAATTAATTATTATATTAAATGAGTGACATGTTTATATTCGTTAATATGAATCTTTATTATTTAGTGTCAAATATCAAAATGAAAAATGACAGCATGGTATGATGGGTACTGCCCCCCAATTCTCGATTCATTCGAGATAATGTCGATTGCGATATTAAACGTCAGATTCATACAGTTGTGTCAAATGACTGTATGCACTGACGTTTAATCTCGATTGTGAGATTATCTCGAATGCACCGAGAATTGGGGGCCCGCTGAAGCTAATTGAGAGAGCACGATAAATACGAACTGTTCCGATAAAATACGATGGAAACTAATTATGCACTACATCTGTATTAGGTTTTTATTCAGGTCAAGCTTTTACGATGGATCCTCCCAGACTGTACACAATTAATTTGTACCCATTAGGTTTGTTTGTTGCACTTTTTGTGTTAGTTTTAGATAAAACTAATGTTAAAGTTGAAGAACGACTTACTGCTATGTTTCTCCTTTATTACCGTTTGGTAACCAAAATTTCATAACCGGCTACAGAATGGCAATCAAAATTCCCTGTTTGTAACCAGTAACGAATTGGGCTGGAGTTGCCTATCAGAGTTTATGCAGTCTTAATTCAAACCAAACAAATGCATACGTTTATCTCAAGTCTGAATGACGATTCCCAAACTAACAACTCAGAATACCCGTCAAGCATATTTTTTTTTAAATAGTGTGCACTTGACACGTATTAAATGACCAGTGGCTCGATATTATCAATAGTAGAATCTTACTTATATAGTTATATATCTCGAAATAAAGGATTTCCTTTATACAAAGGTTGGTTTTTTGCTGTTACGAAAGTAGACTTGTAAAAAGTTGTTTGTAATTTACATTTTAGTTGAAAATATGAATAGTAGTGACTCCGAGAATGATGTGAAAACTCCGCCGGATATCGTAAATGCAGCCACGACTGCAACAAATAACTTTTTGCCAGAAAATATTGTTTCTGAACACATCATGGAGGATTTATAATATGTGTGTAGATAAAGTTATGTATGCAACTGTACATAATTTGGCCTTAAAATACGAGTGCGGGTTTATGAAACGAACCGATAGGCGAGTTTCATAATAAGATCGCACGAGTGTTTTATGCATGCGTATCATTATGCAACCATTGCATAAACTACTATTCATTTGATTTTTTTCCGTAGCTAATGGACAACAACGATGATGGGTTCGTGTCGGCGCGGGGCCTCTCGCTCGCACTCGGGGTGGCGACGCGCGCCGACGCGCAGGCGCGGCTGCGCGTGCTGTACTGCGCGCACGCGCCGCCGCTGCTGTCGCGCCTGGAGCTGCAGCCGGCGCGGTTCACGCGCACCGGCGCCGAGCTCGCCGCGGACGCCATCTCCTTCTGCGACAGGTTTGTGCTCTGTGCATAGTGGGGACACTCTGAACATACATAAAGGAACGTCCACCGAGTTATCTAACGCCTTTATCTTTGTGCTTACAGCACTCGGGGTTGTCACAAACAATAGTAATTGTAAAAAGAGTGGTTGCTATTCACGAATAAACTGAAAATGAACCGTATTTAGTAGGGTGTCCCGAAAAATTATTTTTTGGATTTCCTTAACGTAAGACCTTTTAAAATTTGCGTAATTAATCGCGGATTACCAAAATAACTTTTAAACTAAAAAAAACTATATCTTTAGGGGTCTACCGATCTGCAAAGTTTTGAAAATTATTCATTATCATGGCAAAAGGCTGGAAAAAAAATTGACTCATACATTGACGGGACACCCTAGTATTTAGTCGTTTATTTATTGCTAGAGTATTTTTTTTAAATTATTATCCTTTGCAGTGTAGAGAACGCGTCCAGTTCGGAGATGATGCCTCAAGAGCTGCAGCGGTCCATCAGTGATGTTTGCGGTGACGGCAGCTTCATGGACAAGTCTAGTGACAGCAACAGCCAGTCAGGTAGAACCATATAGAAATTATGAAGTACAGATTACATTGTAGTATACACCAGGGGGGCTAGCACGACATGCCCGGGAGTCCTTTGTCGCTCAGTGCGTCTCTGTCAAATCAATCTAATATGTAAAGGATGCACTGAGCGACCAATGATTCGCCGGGCAGGTCGTGCTAGACGTGCAAGAAAGCAATAATTAAAAAAACCGGACAAGTGCGAGATAAACTCGCGTGGAGAGGGTTCCGTGATTATATGAAATTTCCCATGTTACTTAAAATACAAAAAGACTAAATCCAATAGGTTTTCCTGTAATCTATAGGTAAAGAACTATTTTCCTAATAGCTTCAAAACCATTTATCTTATAATTATAAGAGAAAAATTTAAGATCCTCACAATACGCCCTTTCATTTGATATGTCACACGCCAAGGTTTGCAAAACTTTTTTTAACTTTCTAATTTTCCCCCCAAAAGTGGCACCCATGTTCAAAATTCATTTACACAGTGCAAGCTCGTAATAATATAATTATTATTTGTATGTATACAGCAAGCAGCGCAGATACGTCGAGCGAGTCGGTGCGCGCGTGCGCACTGTCTGGGCTGGGCGCGCAGCCGGGCGCGCCAGCGCCGGCGCCGCCGCTGCCGCGCGCGCACTTCCTGCAGCTGCTCGCCGCGCTGCACGCGCTCACGGCGCCGCGCGCGCTCTACGACGAGTGCGCGCAAGCCGGTCAGTGACCTCGTCTATACTATCAGTGTGTGCGCACTGTAGGGGCTAGGCGCGCTGGCAAAATTAAAAAAGTTACCGCTAAACGATCATTTTGCTGTCCGTCTGTCTGTCCGTCAAAAACCTTTTTCGCAGGAACGCGTGGAGCTATCAAGCTGAAATTTTTATCAAATACTCAGACTTGCAAGCCCTTGGACCCGTGAAAAACTCAAACTTCTGAGTCAACGCAATCAAAACATGCGGTCGTTTATGCCGCATATTTTGATATTAGCAACGGAATCCAAACCTATAGGCACAGAATAGATAATTGTACTACCGTACAGAAGAATCGCTGTCTAACAGAACCGGTGTTTAGGCACGAAAATATGCCTACTCATGCCTTCACTCTCCGTCGCATAAAACGTGCTCTTTCGTGTACGCTAGGGTTGTCAGTTTTTGTCCGCGTCATCTAACGACAACAACGCGCGAATCGCCCAGCGAGCGAGCGAGCGGCAACCTGCTACAATTTACACCTCCGAGCAACGCGATGGCCGCGCGTACCTAAAGTGCGGAGTGAAACCCGCCTGCTATAGGGTACTTCCCGTTGCCCTAGATTCATGAAATTTGGCAAGAATCTACGTCTTATAGCATAAGTAAAGGGAAAAATCCGTAAATATTATTGTATCACAAAAAAAGAATATAGTTAAAAAAAACGGAATAACCTTCGCAAGATCGTATCACACTCGACGGTTGTATAGAGAGAGAAGCTTGCGAATTTTTTTATCGTCTTATTTCATAGGTAGGTTGTAAGTGGTTACCTGGTTGTTAGAAGCTATTTTTTTAATGTTGAGGTTTCCGTACCTACAATGTACAGTTTATTTTTCATAAGTAATTACCGGACCATTGGCGCGCGAGTCAGACTCGTACTTGACCGGGTTTTTTAGTTGTAAGATTGACTAAGTTCATTAAACACGGCGGGCACATATCAACTCGTGCTACAAGTTTAATTTAAATTTAATTTAATGCTTATTTATAGTGGCTAGGTATTATAAAGTATGGTTGAATAAGGAAGTTTCCTGAAAAATTATAATTAGTCCGTCATTTACATTATAAAAAAATAAGGAACACATATTTTTTTCTTTTGTCGATTAGACAAAAAATGACGACGATATAGTGCGTTGAAGTTTTGCGTGTCCTCACGACTTTGCATACTTTGTACCAATAAGTGGGGACTTATGGCGTCATAGGTCCCCACACCTGAACTTTGATGCGCGTTATCTTTGTCAATTTTGATTGAATAGTTAATAGATTGAGGCGTTACTTTGCGCAAATCCATATTATACTAGAAATATTGAATTACTTTGCTATTCCGCGAAAACAGTAGGGTAAAATCATGCAAATAGCGGCGCTTGTGTTGAATATTTATATTTTTGTTCATGCAATATTCCCACAATAACAATGCATTAATATTTGATAAAGCAAAAAATACGTGTTCAATATTTTTTGATAATATAACTGACGGACTAATTAGAATTTTCAAGGAAACTTCCTTATTCCCTTGATCTCTGAAGTGTGAAATTAATTGTATTGGTTGTCGACAGGCACAATACTAATGCAGATAGGCGAGTGCCGCCGAGCGAATCTCGACCGTGAGATCTCTCAGGACAGCCTATATTTAGCTGCGGCCGCCAAACAACCGGCCGCCTCCAAGGTACGTTGTAAAAGCAAAATAACTATTCTTTTATCACTGGATTTTTTAGCCCATTTATTGAAAACTTTTCTGTGTTCTGTGCTCCCTTCTAGAATAAATTAAAGATTCAGAACAATAACTAGGAGGCTTAAAATACCTGTAATCTGTGTACACAACTTTAATACGTAGGTATATTCAGTTACTGTTATCTCACGAAGCGACGCGCGTTTTACTTGTGGTCAATACCAATACCGTCTTCACCATAAGCACACGGGGCCCGTGCCCAGAGCCCCCATTCTCAGGGGGCCCCGAAGGACCGACAATTTCTCTCACACATTTATTTAATTCGCTTTTTTCAGTTTCCAAAAGGGCCCCAAATTCTTGTGTGCCCAAGGGCCCCAGCCTAGTTTAAGACGGCCCTGCTTGTGGTGACCATTGGCGTCTATTCGGGAACGTCTAAGTAATACTGCGCGAGTCGCTACAATATCACTTAGCGTTCCCGAATAGAGGCGCAGTTCATAACCACACTGTGAACGTGTGTGTAAGCGTCGGAGCTCTCAGTAGTTGGTTACCACAAGTAAAGCGCACGTCGCTTAGTGAGATAATAGTACTGTAGTTAAAACATTAAAGAGTTACATATGCGACAATATGCGTGTAACCGGCGTACACTGTACGTTTAACTTTGGTCACTTTTGAGCTACCAAGTTAAGTTCTAAACGTCATGGTAATGACCTGCAGTGGTGTCTTTATTTTAGTTGTATATCTAGCACGGGGTCCTGCCTTTTCGGCGAAATATTCTTCGCCAAATTTCACTTCCCAAAAAACTTATCGCAGTAGTTTCATTTCCCAAACGAATCTTTAGCACATTTACATTTCTCATTATATTCATTTGGTCAAATTATCATTTTGCATCTTTTTATTTTGTCAAGTTTTATTAAGACAAAAGTTTATTAAGCAAACGTTTTCTTTTGGCTAATATTATATTCCAATAAAATGTTTGTTCAAATTGTCACTTTGCACACTCAGCTTATAGGTAGCATAAGTTTGGCAAGTGATAATTTATTTTTACTTATATTAAAGTACAGAGAAATTCCAAGTATAAAACGAATAAATGGCCAAAACATATTTAATTGCATAAATAAAGAAGACAATAGGGGGGTTGGGGGCGAAGGCTATCACGAGGGGGGCTCGGGGGGCGAAGCCCCCCGCAGTAAAAACCAAACCATTGTAACAACTGTATTATTGGTAGGTTAGGTTAGGGTTAACTTGTGTCCCTTAGAGCGGAAACAGGCACCCCGCGAAGCGGGGTGACGTCGACACGCTGGCGGTTCGGTTAGTTAGGTTTAGTTAAAGTTAAAAAATATATTCTATGTCAAAATATATATCTTCTAGGCCATAATCTATGTCAATACCAATCAATACATTTGACGAATACATAAATGACATCTTAAGAAAATCCCAAGTAATAATTTGCGTAACAAATAATTATCAAATCATTAGTTGGGAAATGATATAAGTGCAAAATGTTGAGTTGGGAAATAAAATTTCTCCCAAATAAAAATATGGGATAAATAGTTTGGGAGTTAAAAAATTGCCAAAAAGTTTTCACCGATTCATTAGTGAACCATCTAGCACACTAGGCTTTCTCGCACAAATCAACCATCTGTCGGCTTATGTCCGCGATAAAAACTAGTATGCTTGGGGGCAACAGTGTCCAACCGGGTACAGTCTAGGTCAAAACTATCTACGAGTACAGTGGTAAAAAATGCTACTGTCAACTTTATTGTCAACGGCGTAAGTGCGCTCAGATATTTCTGCCCATTTGGTAACGTATAATATATATTTATGACCTCGACTGTCCCTTTACATTTTAACACATATAACTGTCTCTTTTTGAGACACCGTATTCCAATAAGAGTATGAGTTCAGCTATTGAAAATAATGTCGCTTATTATTTTATTACTCATGCTTTAGTTATTGTTCTGAGGTTGAAGGTCTCAGGCATGGCTTTTTTATCTAACCTGCTGTTGTCACAGGCCTGGCAATTATTGTTAAATACCGAATGTATTATGTTCCTAAATTCATAACACTGCAATAATTAATGAACTATTCTGATATCGGAAGTGTTTGCCTGCCCTATACCGTTTTATGACCCAGATTTAACCTTTTGACCGCCAAGCATGTCTGATAAGTAACACGAATTTCAACTTTAAGTCAAGGTAATGAAGGACTTTTTACCCTGTATCCGCTGACAGGCTGCAGCCGACTGTTGCAGTCAAAAGGTTAAAATAACTAATTTCACCAGGTGGACCCCAACGGCAACACGACAGCCGATCAAGAAAACGATGCGTCCCCATCAAAGGACTCTGAACCTTCCACCGACGGCGAATGGTCCATTACCTTAGAGCAGTTCCTCGCCACGATGCTCTCACAGGCGCCCTTAGAGGAATTCTTCAACGAAAATGTGTCCATATTACCTCAACTAGAAGCCTTGAGGCAGAGAGATAGACTTCAATCTATGTCTTAGTTACAAGAGGAGCTTTTTAGTTATTCCTTAAGACATTCAATGTGGCCTTTTGCGCAATATTTAAAGGGTAAGCTTATTGTTTCCGTATAAATCATATTCCGGCTTATAGATCATCCATTTACTTAATGTTCAATCGACTTCAGTGGCGAAATCTGTATGCCACTGTAACCGGGTCTCCTGGGGCTCACTGCATAACTATTTGTAATTTGTAATACAAACGGAAGTCTCTTTCTAGTAAAAGAAGTTGAAAAGAGGCTTCCGCTTGTATTACAAGTTACAAGTAGTTATGCAATGGGCCCCAGCAGTTTCATTTTCCTTTATTTTATTTTGACGCATGTCAACTAATGACCGTTGAAGGAGTGACGTTAAACGCCAGGTTGAAATAAACACATAATTATGAAATTTATGGAGTATGATACCCGCGATTGTAAGTTGAAGATGGTTTAAGTATGATTCGTAAATTTTAAAGAGCTAATTGACTTCATCTACAATGATATCAGTGAAAACGTCCCTACGGAAGATCTATTTGAATTTCAAGATTATATCCTCAGCAAAAATATTTGTATTTGTATTTGTATAGGCATATTAAGGCGGGGTTTTATAAAAGTCCGTCAGAGCAAAATGTCAAAAAGTGTACTATTACCATTACTTTAAGTTTGGGTTTCGACGTTTCTCGGACTTAATCGGCAAAGCTCGTTTTTCACATAGAGTATAGGATCCTAGACATCACTTACATATGTACCATTTTAAAACGGCCGGTGCCGCGAATTGCTCTCGGGAGTTCTGAATAACTTTGGTCAAATGCCGGACGACTCCCAAGGGGAGTTCATTCTATACTAGTTTTAGTTGACCGGCATACAGCGAATGTCTTGGTTTCTGGACTGGCAATGAAAGCGTTAATGAAATAAAAAAATACTTATAGCATGTGTATGTCTGCGGTGTAAATAATTATTATAATCAGTAAGTTGGTTCAATGAGTTTCTGATAAGTCTATTGTTGAAAAACATTTCATTACGGTAGATGCCGTACATAACTTTTTTCAGACTGTAAGTTGAATACTATTATACTGAATACGCAGCAATTTAGTTCTTTTAATTTTCACTTCCGATCTGTTGATAAAAAACCGAGAAATGCGGAGACTCAAACTTTAAGTAATCGTATTGTATCGGTTCACTGACATTTGATCAGATTATGAATTAGCGGGTCTTTATAAAACACAACCTAAGGCTGGATTTTATTAGGGTTCCATCATATCAGGATTCTGTAAAACATTTTCGGAACGAATGGACGGTAAAGTTAAGTACGGAAAAAAAACTAACGTGTGTGTGAGCCCTAATTGTTATATGGATTTGCATTCTGCGTTCGGAGAGCCCGATTCGAAAAACGAATTCGGACATAGAATCAGGAAAACGAATGTATGCGGCCGGCCTTAAAGTAGAAGAGGCAGCAACTCATACAATCCCACGCACGGAACACTCTTCAAAATACGCGCTATTGTTCGTTGAATCTCTGAACTCCACAATCTTGATATAAACCAAGTGATTCGAGCAGTGTCGCCCATTGAGCCCCTCCCCCCCATTAGGACTGTCACATTGCATGAGGTGTTTTTAATGAAAGCCCCTTTTAAAATCTCCTACAGATCTGTGTAAATGTGTAGCGGATAACACATAAGTAAATATTAACATTTTGAACGCCACAATCGGCTATTCGACTGCCCCCTGACGCCACGGCGTGCCGTTTTCCATACATTTCCAAGGCACGGTTTCTTGCACTCAGCCGTGGCGTTCAAAAAGTTAACTGAAAAACTTTTAACCTGTTAACTTGGAGGTTATTTCGACCGCTTTCCTACCAGTACCTTTAACGATAATCAATTATTATCATAAACAAAGTACCTTATGACTAACACAGATTCAATGCATTCGATACATACATACATATTATCACGCCCGAAATCCCTATTGGGGTGGGCAGAGCCACAAGAGTACTTGTTCGATACATCTAAGATTTTATTTGAGTATGTAGACGAGCGAGACAACTCAAGCCTACGAATTTAAGTTAAATTAACCTAATCTTAATATTATTTTAAAACTCAACTAATGTTCATAAAGAGATGGCCTTGGATAAAAAAATGCTTCCAGGAAAGTTGTCGTCATTCCAAAAAAAAAGATTGATTGAAATTTTATCGACTATTTAAGGCGCAGTTTTATAAGGATCCGTTCGATCAAATTTCGGTCCGGAATGTCATAAATTAGACAGATTTGCTAAAATTTGATCCGTCATTTACGAACGGATCTACGAGTTTGAGTTGAAATACTTGAATCAACTGATAATTTTATGTTGAAGTCGAAGAAAAACATTTTTATTATAAGTAAGTCTGCATGTACACCAGTGACGAAGCGTCAAATATTTCCTAAGGGAAGCCGGAAGAATTAGAACCGTACGTGCGAGTCTGACATTTAGTTAGAGTAACATGGACTTCACTGACTGCTAGCCGTAGCTTTCTAGCTTGGTAAAGCCGCCAGGAATCGGCTTGGAGGCAGGCTGCGCCACTGATGTACACTTCATGTTTAGCTTTATTACTAACTTACTTGAACGAATAAGGCGATTTAACAGCTTTCCAAATTGTTTTTATTTCTAAATATGTATTTGGCTTTATGATTTATTATTTAAAGTCGTAAAATTAATTTTAAAAAATGTAGCCATACTAGTTTATAGGTGTATTGTATATTTCATATATTTTTCTGAATGTAAATATTGGGCCCAATTCAAAACAGTTTCGCCTAAATTTAAAACTCCCTTAACGTCAAATTCGATTTAGTATGGCAGCAACCTGTAAAATCGAGTTTGACGTTTCTTATTTCAAGTTCAGCAAGTTTCAATTTTAGCGAACTCAGTTTCGAATTGGCCCCATTGTTAGTGTAAGTTTAGTGTAAAAGATTATTATACAGGGTGATTCGGGAGACGTGATCAGGACCAACCGACTCAGCTATCTACGAACTACTGATTCCTATCAATATTATAGTGAAATTTAACTTTCGAAAAAAACTGACGAAAGCAAAAAGGTTAAGTTCTTTTTGCTTTTGTCAGTTTTTTATGACAGTTAAATTTCACTACGAGCATAGTCACTACATTTAGTTATGACATGATGATGATAATGATGATGTTATGTTATACTTACTTATTGTTATTGTAGGGTGACAATAATTTGTAATTTGCGTAGCGTGTACATATCGGAACCTGCACAAGCTCTTAATAAAAATTAAGAAAAAATGTTTCTCCTAAATATGGCGGTAAAGGATTTGTAATATATTAAAAGTTGTCTCCTGATCACGTCTCCTGTATCACCTGTAATTTAAAGTATGCTTCTCAGCGATGTGTAAATGATGGTGCTTTGCTATAATGTGCTTCAAGAAATATTAATATACTTTACAGTAATACCTAAACGCGATACCAGAATCATAGAGAAACTTTGATGAATAGAATGTTGCCATACATGACTATAAATAATAAGTAATGGGGTCGATTGATAGTGCATCATTGACAAGTAATGTATTTCACTATTTAAGTTGGGCCACAATTACGTTATCTACGGAAAAATATACAATATCCAACAGCCCCCCCCCCCTCCATCTTGCCGCGCAGCTATCTAAGACGGTACAGCGCCTGTGGGTAAACTATAGTATAACAAATATACTGTAAACTAACTTATCGACCTTGGTTGATACTGAATACAATAATATTTATCGACATGCACATCACTGGCTCACCTCTGACAGAATTAAGCGTCCGAAAACGACCAAGAACGACCCTTATATACTCTATTCAGTTAGACATTTAAAAGGTTTCAAAGCCAAAACCACTACTCGATTTGGCCACATCATTTTGATTTGGCCACATCGGCCTTAGCATGAATGACACAAGAATCAATATCCCTCAGCGTACTCTCACACTAGTATCGAAAAAGGGACGCACTGATATATAACTTTTTATCTACACCCATATCATAAAACCTTCATTGGTTAATCAAAAACAATAGGAAATGACCACCATTTTGACAACCAATTAGGAAAAACCAATGCTGCGATGAAGAAATAACATGACTTCTTTATCGTTTTTAGTAAAGAAATGAGATTAAATTTGGAACAGCTGTCAAACTCAAGTGGGTCTCTATTCTAGTATCCATAGATAGATATAGATAGATATTAAAACAGTTATTGATACGAAACGTCAATTCAGTATGTTTTTTTAATATAAACTGCACAATATTTGATCTCGAGTGACGTGAGAATAGAGACTTCATCCGTTTGTCTATGATTTAAAAAAAAATGGTCTTGACGGACGGCCGCCATTATTGACGCGCCGCGCCGCGTTGACGTTTTGCTGAACGAAAGTAGAATTTTGTTGAATTGAATAGAAAAAGTTCATGTGTAATTTACATTTTAGTTGAAAATATGAATAGTAAGTAGTCTTCTCGGAGTATGTGTGATGTGAAAATACGCCGGATATCGGAAATATGCAGCCACGATTGCAACAAATAACTTGTTGCCAGAAAATATTGTTTCTGAACCCATCATGGAGGATTTATAATATGTGTGTAGATAAAGTTATGTATGCAACTCTGCATAATTTGGCCTTAAAACACACGTGCGATCTTATTATGAAACTCGCTAAAAGCTCGTTTCATAAAACCGCACTAGTCTTTTAAGGCCTATCATTATGCAACCGTTGCATAAACTACTATATCCGTGTGCCAATTGACCCGATTGGCTGTTTTGCTTTGGCGAAATGAATAGTGCAGCTATTCCCAGTAGTTCCCACCCCTATGCTACTAGCTACCCTTAGTACCCAGTATATACTGGAAAAAATACCAGTAGTTCCCTACTCATTAATTGAATGAGTCGCGGGTTGGCGAGTGGAAACTACAGTACCATTACCGTGAGTTTACGCAAACCGTTCTCGTTATAGGAATGTAACGGAAATACTGGTTTTTGCCGATACAAGTAAAAGGGACCGAGCGATAGTTTTCTAATACGAGAACGGTTTGCAACTCATGATAATGATACAGGTTAAAAGCCCGAATATTATAGTTACGTCTTAACTGTAGAGCATTTAAATAGTTCGTTGAGTGATATTAACAAAATAAAATTATTTTTATATGCTTGTATGCTAACCATAATTACCGATAACTGAAGCCACTAACAATACATAACAATACCTGACAATATTGTAGTAATGTTTCTCATTTAAGGATAAGTCATATTTGTAGTAGATTATAAGAAGTATAATTTAATAAAATACAGCGTTAATTTGAAGCAATATCTTATCTAACTGGGCCAACAACGTAAACACTAAGGTATTTGCTTTACAATTATGCCGATAAGTCAGCGTTAAATATATTATGGCGGTTAAGTGCAGTAGATTTAATATTTGATTTATTCAATATGTGAACAGCTTAGCCCGTCTCTTTTAGTACTTTTTCTGCCAAGAACCCCGCTGGTCGTAGATAACGCTACTTGGCACTTAGTGTTGTGAGAAACTGTAAAAGCATCACGAAATAAACGACATCGCCAAATGAACTGAAAAATAATCATGAATTCAATCTGTTTTTAAATTGGTATTTTTTGGCTAGCTATGTTGCCACCATGCCAGCAATGGTGATTTATCTATTTATGCTTTTTTGAAGCATCTAGGTTTCGTTTGTTTTGTGTCGCTTAAAAGGGCTTTTGTACAAAATTAGATTTTATTAAGTATGTTTTCGATAATAACAATAATAAGGATCTTGGTGTAGCATTTCTATGGCAGCCATTACACGCTCAATCTAGATCGTGATCTGGACCAGGGTCGCGGATCGCAATTTTGTGATCCTATGTCGCGATCCCTCAATCCAACACCTTAGGCAGCCATTACACGCTCAATCTAGATCGTGATCCGTGATCGTGATCGGTGATCTTGATCCAGATTGACTGTGTAAGGTGTTGTCAATCCAACACCTTACACAGTCAATCTGGATCAAGATCACGGATCACGATCTAGATTGAGCGTGTAATGGCTGCCTAACACAGTCAATCTGGATCAAGATCACGGATCTCGATCTAGATTGAGCGTGTAATGGCTGCCTATGATACGCATTGTAGCACAATTGGTCGCTTATTATGAATTCCAACTGTTTACGTGATTATGTTATACTGAAGATTATATAATTGGAATACACTTGTTTGACGTTATCCTGTTTTTCAACTTCATCAAATTGTTTCACCAATGAGGAAATAGCAGTCGGTGACTCTACCTAAATATGGCAATTATAGGATTTTGAGGAATCCCTGAGTTTCGTTTAGGATTAAAACCTTGCCCTTTTGGTTACCTTTTTAAAATTCAGGCAGGTTATTTAGTTTCGCCAAAATAACAAATGTGTATGTTATTAGACCCAATGGGTTAAAAATACTCATTCACATCATTTACCTAAAATAGCATCTTCTATTTAACCTTTATTTAAACTAAATAAATTAACTTCTATCTATTTCTTACTCTCATACTTATGTAGATATTTAATATAAATTATATGTAATTACACTAATATATTTTTGGGAAATTAAATACCTACATTTTTTTAAGGAAAGTGTTTTAAATTCAGACGTTAGGTACGAACGGAACGCACACCAATGATTGGACACGAAATATATGGGTACTTAAACAAAGTAAGCAAAATCAATAAACCAATTATTGTATGTAATATAAATAAAAAATAATTATCATTGGAGTATATAACGCAACTGCAAGATGAGCTCATAGTGGGTTTAATCGTATACTTTTAAAAACGAAATCAGCGCTCTTTTGGCTTTTGGATTATTTTTAAGGTTCCGTACCTCAAAAGGAAAAAACGGAACTCTTATAGGATCACTCGTCGGTGTCTGTCTGTCTGTTTCAGATAATCATGTACGGAACGGAACCCTCTCCACGCGAGTTTAACTCGCACTTGTTTTATAACTTATTATGAAATTGTCTTGTCTGATCTCTCTCAGCTCTATCGCTAAGACTATCGATTGTAACGCCATCTATTCATACGCTATTCAATGTCTAGATGAGACTTCAAATAGTACATAACATTTCCACTCGCTTAAAAGTGGCGGTGCCATAAGTGGGCGTGTCATCCCAGCGGCCCTAACATGAATGACACAAAGATAAATTAAACCCGTTTATCTTTATGACTATCTGTTTCGTCGGCACTAGTGTGAGAGAGACGCACTTAGAGATAAGACGGTCTATCTTATATTTGTGTCATTCATGTTAGTGCCGCTGATTGCTGAAGATCAACGACTATTGTCGCGTCTTATGGTGTGGGTGACAACAAGGCTAGGGAGTCAAACAAATAAGGACTTTTAAATGTGTTGCAGGGGGGTTTAGTATTGTTCAATCGTATTTAAAAGAGGTTGCAGCTTACTGATAAGATAATTATTGTTTAGTTGAAACGGCCATTTGCACCGCGATAACGAGGTCAATGACTTGTTTGGATTTTTACGAATGTTAGCACAGTCGTCCTCTTAGTCATAAAAACAACATACCTACATAACATACCGTTTTTAATAATTCAACTCATTATCAGTATCTATTAAACAGACAGAGTCAATTATTACACAGACATATTCCCGCAATCAACACTATACTGACACCGGTAGGTAATATATTTATTATTACCTATAGATATGTCACTATTACAGGTACCTATATATTTAAATATCGGTTAAATAAAACCGGTAATAAAGTTTTTAACAATATAAATACCTAATGAAAAGAAAATAAACAATAAAAATGTAGACCTGATGATCCAAACACATTTAAGGCGAATTTTACAGACACACGTGGACATGGGTATAGGTTTTAGGGTTCTGTCAGCAAACTAGGGACTCTTATAGTTTTGCCATGTCTGTTCGTCTGTCTGTCACAGCCACATTCAGTCAAAGGCTATTACAGCTACAAGACTCCAATTTTATCCAATTATTGATAACACAGAGCATATACTTTATTTTTCCGAAAAAATTTGATATCTCGCCATACACATGAATATAAAAAGATTGAATATTTATCAGAACATTGTAGTCTAGCAATGACATAAGGAGCTTCCATAGTAGGTACGTAGAACTTGGTACTCTTTGAGATCTAATGTTTTTTTTCGGAGCTCACAAATCCTGAATATTCTTTGTCGGTATCTTGGACCCCCATTTCACATTTATGTTTTTGGTGGGACTGGTGTTACATGAATCCATATAATTATTTCAAAGTAAATTTCAATGTCCACGCGTTTTCAGAATCCACTACAGCTTTATCAGGCAAAGTGATTAAGGCTTTTCCATTAATTATATTCCACTGAAAATAAACAAAAACATATTAGGTACAAATTGCGAGGAGGATCCTAAAATGTGATAACCAGTGATCGGCAACACGTGTCATACCGCGGGATTCAAAGAGGAAATAATAATATGGACATGACATGATTCGCAAAAATTAAGAGTTATGTTATATGTATTTGTAAATAGAAGTCAGAATATTTAATAAACTCATAAAATGTATTATTTTTCATTAAAGAAAATATTGATACACTTTGGTTTTATTTTATAATGCGTAAAATATTACGTGCACTCATATAAAATATGTACCTAAGTGTTAAAATATAATCATTTGAAGTGCATAAAAACCCCTGTTCCCTACTTACTGAAATGAGAATATATTATTTTCCTTTACCGATTCGAATGCTGGAATCCCGGGGAATATCCATATTAACATAATGATTGAGGTCATTGACACCAAATGGCACGGGTTTTGCCGATCACTGGTGATAACTAATATTATATATATATATATATATATATATATACATTTAATCATACCTGTAACTCCTCATTAAAACCCAGTAATTGTATCTTGTAATTCCCACTGTGCAGTAAATGCATGACATCCAGAAGTGTCAGCGCTCCTTCCTTTGGCCACTTCAACATGATCGCATAGATTGCTGTCAGGGTATCATATGCCGCCGGCGTTGCCGTGGGATGAAGAGCATTGTAATGCGTTTTACTACACGTGTACCACACGTTGCCATTGATGGTGTCGTTTTGGTGTAACCAGGGCGAGGACTCGTATATAGCCTCTCCATTGACCTCGAGCCATTCCCCTAGCGATAGCAGACGCTCCTGGAAGATAGCTGGTATGGTGCCTTCTTTTGTTGGTCCTACATTAATGAGAGCGTTGCCTGTAAGAAATTTACTAGTTTTAATTGAAACAAATCAGACTCCAATTAGGGATATTTCCTAAGTAAAAATATTATAATTCTAATTAGTCCGTCAGTTAGATTATCAAAAAATATTGAACACGTATTTTTTGTTTTATTAAATCAATCAAAATTGACAAAGATAATGCGCATCAAAGTTCGGGAGTGGGGCTCATGACATCACTTAATGGTAAAAAGTGTACAAAGTCGTGACGTCACGTGGAACTTCAACGCACTATATCTTCGTAATTTTTTGTTCAATTGACAAAAGAAAAAATATGTGTTCAATATTTTTTGATAATGTAAATGACGTACTAATTGTTTTTTTTTTTTTAGGAAACTAGCCAATTACACGAAGTGTCAAAGTACTTATAGCAGCAAACTATCTCTGTAGGTAATGAAATGCGTTTATTTTTGAATTTTACCTCCGCAGCTGACTGTAGACACCACCTGATACAGCAAGTCATCAAAGCTCAGTATTTCGCTCAGCTGGAGATTTCTTCTATAGCCCCAGGATTTAGAGTCTAGCGTAAAGGCGTTCTCCCATTTGTGAGACAGCAGTTTACCTACAACCACATCATCATAGTGAAAATTTGCCGACATTTACCTATCGAAAAAAGATTCAATTCATTGGTGAAGTGAATAAAAAATAAGTAAATATTTACTTAGACATTGATTTCAATTAAAGGTGTTTACTTAATTTTTTTCACCCAATATAATAATCGCCTGTGATTGTGGGTGGCAATTTTAGTGGTCCGCATTTTCAAAAAAGTAGGGGGTCGGTCTGGTTAGTAGGTATATTGTTTTTTTTTTTTTTTTGGGGTTCATTGGCAAGGCTTTTAGTGCGCCCAAATTTTGGTTTCGCTCCAGGGCGGTAAAAGTCCACGCTATGCCACTGACAATCGCGCAAACCTAAGATCCAAGCGTGTTTGTTAATTGTAGGTACTTATAATGTTAATGTTGATTATGGAACTAGATGGGTACCTAAAGTCGATTCATTCTTAATTGTCGTATTTGGTAAACAAGTTTCTAACCTCAAAATGCACCTTTTTTTAGCTTAAACACTTTCTTCCTACATAAAGCTACTTGTTTACCAAATAAGACTAGTAAGGATGAATAGACTTTACATATTGTTTTAAAGGTGTGCAAAATAGGTTATGCATTTTTTTCTTTCAAGTTTTCCTGCACATTAAGTAGTTTATTGCATCGAAGATTAATATTAACCATTAATTTTGAGAATAAGTACTTAATACGAAAGTGAGAGATCTGCTCTTTCGCTAAAAAAACTTAGATATTCTTTTTTTTTTCAAGATAATAAGTATTTTGCGCATTATTCGTTATTCTATATAGAAATAAATTATCCTGTAGAACATTGTACGTTTTTTTTTTTTATTGTGGTGTCTTTGGGGCCCCGGGTTTGCCCTCCACTTAATCCGGCTGTCATTGAATAAGACAGTGCTAATTAAATAAATAATGAACATTACCTGGATTATACCTGTCTGCAATATTATAAAAATCTCCATGCTTTCCATAACAACCTTTACCCCAACGATCATTAGTTACGATCTCATCTTTAACGGAGCTATCACTGTATAACCAAGAGAGGAGCCCCGTCGAGTTCCAGTATTCATCCAGTGCCTCCCAGTCCCCGTCGGCCCACAGAACTGATGGTTTATAGTCATTAACCAACTGCTTTATATCCGGCCACAGTTTTGTATCAGGGTACAATCTCGTTTGGAAATTGTTCTCTTTATCTTCCATATAAATAGGATTGAACCATTCGAAGAGGGAATGATAGACGCCGAATTTGAGTCCCTTGGCACGGATGCTTTTGGATAGTTCGCCGACCAAGTCTCGCCGAGGACCGACGTCCACTGCGTTCCAGCTAAAGGAGCGTTTTGAAGGAAACAGGGTGAAACCTTCATGATGTTTGCTTGTTAGAACTATGTACCTGTCGAAGATTTAATGTAATTATAACACCAGATTTACACAAACTGATTTGGGTTCTTTTTTTCTTTATAAGTCATTATCTGCTGTCAGTCGAAAGGTAATGATTATCCTGTTTGTTCATGTCTCTTTGATAATCATATTTCTGAGTACGCCCTCCCATGAGGATAATGACACAGAATGACAAAGTGCAGTGTAAGAGGTTGGATATTGGTAGTGCAACCATATCTTATTAAAAATTACTTAGCAGAGATGAGATTGGTAGTGTTTGTAAAATTGTAACTGAGGCATGCATAGAGATTGAGGCTGAAGAAGTCGTTAAGGCGCTAATCAAACTGTTTGAAACTAAAAGATAAATACCGTATATGTTACGTAAGATTTATCAAACAAATAGTTAATACAAATACACGATATGGACATCATTCAATGACAAAGTGCAGTGTAAGAGGTTGGATATTGGTAGTGCAACGACATCTTATTAAAAATTACTTAGCAGAGATTGGTAGTGTTTGTAAAATTGTAACTGAGGCATGCATAGAGATTGAGGCTGAAGAAGTTGTTAAGGCGCTAATAAAACTGTTTGAAACTAAAAGATAAATACCGTATATGTTACATGTAAGATTTATCAAACAAATAGTTAATACAAAAACGCGATACGGACATTATCGCATAGGTATTAAAATTATGCATTGGTTGACTTTCAAAATGACTTCTTAGCACCACCTTATCTCTGGTTATGTACAGGAGTGAGTGAGGAAAAAACAATTCAGTTTAGCTGATGAATGGCGTTTCACTTTGACCCCAATTCTCGGTACATGCGAGATAATGTCACAGGACAGTTGATCTAGGATGATACATTTACTTACAAATCACTCAAAAATTTTATCTTCTTCGGAATTGTTAGTACCTAATAAATATTAAATACAAAACTCATATGCATAAATATAGTATCTACATTATAAAAATAAATACAAAGTTTGCAGGAATGACATGAAAAAATGGTCGAGGTTAGCGAGGGACAATCTCTACTGCGGATGACCACCCGTTGCATTTTGGACACCGGAGAGTCGACATATATCTCAGCCATGAGAAAACCAGAATACAAAAAATTTGTTTCATATGAGACACACCATATATATATATTTTTTAAGATATCCCAGATGTCAGTTAGTCTCGCATGCACTGAGAATTGGGGTCCTTTGTCACATTCAAGCGGGTTTAGCCATAACAGCTAGCACAGAGTAATAATACTGAATTGCTGTAATCATTTTATTAACCAACAAAGTTATATATGCCACTTACTTAGCTCCGGATTTCTGAAACAAAGTAGCCCATTCATCCGGGTCAAAGAACTCTGCAGTAAACATCGGTGCAAACTCTTGGTAAGTAAAGCCGGGTGGGTAATTCTTGCTCATAAATAATTCGTAGTCGTTCTTTGTTTTACCATCTAATAAAACATAATATTAATAAAATATTATTATAATAATAGGCAAGTAATAAATTTCAAGCAAAACTGCAACCCTTGGATATATTTTTTGCTAGACAGGACAGCAGCATTTTTGTTAAACTAGGGAGATAAGAAAGTGAGTTAATCAAAATGTGGTAAAAAGTGAGCATTGTGAAAATCGCTTTGGGGAGTTCCTTACTAAGTATATGGTTATAATACTAAACTGTGCAAAATCGGGTCCGATCGCATTTTCAAAAGAATTGATTGTTTAGTCGGCTAGATTGTTTTTACTACTACTAATATTAACTTTTTAGTAACAACAAAAGAAAGGGTTCCTTGCCCACTAGATTATTTTCTTAATAAATGTAACTTACCATACCAGTTAGCCCAAAACCATTCTGATCCGAAACTGGGTACAGAAAACACACCCCAGTGCAGGAAAATGCCTATTTTGGCCTGGTCATACCACTGTGGCAACGGACGCTTGTCCAAATCATCCCAATTTGGTGCGTATCGCTTAAAACCGCTCATAGAAAACTTAAAATTAACATCTACATCATTCCCAAACTTCCTACCATCATGGATGTTGGCAGTAGTGAAAGGGAGTAGAAAAATCAATAATAAAAAGACCATGTTAACCAACGTCGTCCGTTTAAACGTTTAAATAACCACTACTGATGTTAGTTCACGATGAGTAAGTTATCGCCGAATAGTTTGAAATACTTTTAAAAATGGGAGCCACCGTCTTGTCTACACCAGGCGGGGGAAACTGTCATACTGCACTACGACCGGTGTTACCAGCTCTTAAATCAAAAAGTTGCTTACAGTTCGTCTAGAAGATACCAAAAAGTTCCTAATTATTTTTTAACTTTATTAAGCGATTTGCGACGCGAAATGTGAAATGAAAAATAAAGGGTCAAAAATTATTTTCTAGCTGCCTTATTTACAAAAGAATATTTAACAGTTATTAAAATCTTAAAATTATGAAGTTAAGCTAGGTCTCTAGCTCATTTTAACCTTTTGAATGCCCCAGTTGGCTGTAGCCGACAGCAGATGTCCGTGCCCCTGACACCACGATATGCCGTTATCCATACATTTGTGTCGGCTACAGCCGTCGTCGAGAGCTCGTGGTACGCTTTTTCACCGTTAGCCGTGGCGTTAGAATGTTAACGCATATTTATATGAATGTGATTGCCGGGCAAGCATTGATGACACACGTAATGGTTATTTTTGTGTCTCAAATAACAGAAGAAGCCCGGAACCTTAACACAATATTTTTTACCGCGCATTATAGCATTCGTCCCTTTCTCACCCGTATATTAGTTAAAAAGTGACATGTTTATGTGCGCGATAAAAGCTACACATATAAAACACTACCGTGACTCACTAATAGACAGCGCACAGCCTTAACGCCTGGTCCTAGAGGTTTGAAATTTGGAGGAGATATACCTCGAGTACCCTAGAGGTGCACTAAAGGGGAATTATTTGAAATTCCATCCCTAAAGGGGTGAAAAGGGGTGATAAAGTTTGTATGGAAAATACCGCGGGTGAAGCTGTGGCGGGTCCACTAGTAACTATGTAATATTCAACTGTTATTATATGTAATCTTAAAACTATGAAGTTAAGCTGGGTCTCCAGCTGATTTGTTAGCCGTTCGTCCTACACGCATTTGGTCCAATACGCAGTTCGTCCTAAAATTTGGACGAATAGCGAATTGACCTAGTAGCAGTTGGTCAACATCGCAATTTGTCATATATGCATTTGGTCCAATACGCAGTTCGTCCTAAAATTGCATGTTTGATAAAGTAATAATATTTATCAGAGAAACACTTAAGGAGGTTATAATAAGTAAATACACTTTTTCTAAAATAATAGTTTTCTTTACATCAATACGTTGCTTTACAAGGGTAAAAGGCTCTCTGTTCCTACCGGATGAACACTGATGCCTAGATAGAGCTGCGTATTAAGCCACTTGCGTATAAAGTCTATTCATTGTTACTTGTCTTATTTGTTAAACAAAATTCTAACCTCAATGTACAAGTTTTTAAATAGAATAAGGTGTATTACATTATCAAATAATCCCGAGGCATCATTTTGGAAACAAGTTTGTTGATATTTTATCTCCATCTATCTATTTATTTAAGATAAAATAACTAATAAATAATAAGAACAAGGCGTTTTAAGGTTAGAATTTTGTTTACTAAATAAGACAAGAACGCACAGACTTTAGCACTAACTGCGGTGTTGAGCAACTGCACTAAATCAATTGACTGTTCATCCTCTTTAGTACGAACTGCGTATTGGACCAAATGCATTTATGACGGCGATGTTGACCAACTGCTACTAGGTCAATTCGCTGTTCGTCCAAATTTTAGGACGAACTGCGTATTGGACCAAATGCGTGTAGGACGAACGACTAACAAATCCTCCAGCTCATTTTAATGCATATTTGTTTGAAGGCGATTTGCTGAGAAAGCATTGATGACACACGCAATGGTTATTTGTCTCAAATAACAAAATAATCGTTATCCAAAATGTAACTACTTTAAGAAAAGCCTGGTTAACAAAAGTGGACTAACAAAATTTAGCAACAAAGTTGCTAAATTGGCGACACTGATTTCGACATTTTTTGCAGTGTTGCCAACTCTTAAATTAAAAAGTTGCGAGGCACGAGCGGAAGATGCTAAAAAATTTCTAAATATGTTTGAACGTTGCTACCAAATATTCTGAATTTGAAGGGTTCCGTAGCCCAACGGAAAATAGGGAACCCTTATAGATTCATCATGTCCTTCTTTCTTCGGCCGGTCTTTCTATTTGTGTACCTGTCTGTACGTATGTCACAGCCATTTTACTCGGTAAATAACTAGCTATGTCCTGCATATTATTTTTCAAAATTTTAGGTTCAGTAGTTTCGGAGATAACTGGGGGATAGTCAATTTTCGCCTATATTTTTTCCTTAATAACTGCAAAACCATGTATCTTAAAATTATAAATCAACTAACATTATAAATGCGAAAGTAACTTGTAACTTATTTTTTAGGCTGTTGATTTGATATAAATAAATATGAAATTCAAAGTGTGTAGGTATACGTTTTACCCTCAAGGATGTAAAATAACGATAGGGAATAGGGAATGAAAGATTGTATGGAAATATGTAAGGTTTAGGCATGGGGTCCCAACTCGAACAAATTATCTTTTGTACAGTAAACGTATCAATAGATGGCGCAACTATTCACTTATTTGTATTAACTTCGCAAATACGGCATATTAAATAGAATTCTGGTAATTGGAAATTAATACTAGTATATTTAAAGAAAATAAATGAATGTTAAAGCTAATTCAACACGTATTTAAAAATAACAAATATTACATTTTGATTTTTTGTTTCGACACGTCACACTAGATAGCGCTTATATATAAAAAGTACCTGGATGACGGATTTGTTGGTAACTCGTGTTTTTTGGAAATTATATTTAAATACAACTTTTATGCGTTGATAAAGGGCTCCCAATAATAGGGATAACTTGAAAAAAAGAGGGAAAAAGAAATATCGTCTGGACTCGAACCGGGGTCGTCTCGTTTCGGGACCGCCCGATTCTCCAGCTGACTGAACAGATATTTATTTTTCTTCCTACTACGCTTTAATTTCATCATAATGGCCTTAAATACTCAGCACAAAGCAGCCCTTATTTGCTCTAGAGCAAATAAAGTTGCATACAAATTTCATTATTGCACTGTTTTGTTTTTTTTTTTAATTTGGTTGTTTGATCTAGAAGTTTACACCAACAGCTACCCAATCCGCCCATTCACAGTCCGACGGGACAGCCGACCACTCTTTTGTGGACTTACTGTTAGCAAAAAAAAAAAAAACAGGCCACATATCGGCGGCCATATTGAACTGTGATTGTCTCGTCTAAAATGTTATGCTCAAAGTAGTGGCTGATAAGATAGTATGGGTTACAAAAAGATTTAAAAAAAATGTCATAATATGACAATTAATAGACTAGATACAAGATTTCTGTGAAAATTTTCAGATTTTCGACTTTAGCTTCAGAAACAATAGACCGATTTTAATAAATAGGGTATCTTAAGATTCGGGGAGAACGTGCGAGTGTCATAGGCTATATAAAATTTCTAAGGGTGCGTCATAACAGGTGCCAAAATCCTTTTTACTTCGCTAGTTGGGTTTAACTGTACCTTTACGTTTTTTTACCAACTTTTAGCAGTAGTAGAAAGAAAAGCAGATTATGCACCTCGCATCAAGTGATTTGTTATTGTGCTCGTGTTTTTAGAGCCCTCACTTGCGTTCGGGCTCCAAACCAACACTCGGCGCAATAATGAATCACTTTCTGCTTGGTGCAACAATCTACTATTGTTTCATGGCACTGCACTGGAAGGATATTTATTTTGTTTAATGTATTCACACCAAAGTCTTAACCAAAGTATTAGTACTTAGATTTTTTTTTTTAGTGTATTAAATAGTAGACCTACCAGTGCGAATTACTAACCCTTTGACCGCCACAGTCGGCTGTGGCCGTCGGCAGTTTTGCGTGCTCCTGACGCCACGACATTCCGTTTTCCATACATTTGCGTCGGCTACAGCCGTTGTCGAGCGCTCGTGGCACGCTTTTTAGCCGTTAGCCGTGGCGTTCAAAAGGTTAAAGACTAGGTTCTGCCCGTGACTATGTTGGCGTGGAATTTGGTGAAAACCTGTTATTCCCCCGGGAAGTAACCAAGGTTTGAAAGGATAATTATCAATGATAATTATCACGATAATTATCATGATAATTATCGTGATAATAACGGATCGATAATTATCGATTGATAAAAAATTTCGCGCGTGATAGTAAACTGTATTCGTATTATTCGAACGTGTATCTCCGCACTTGCGTCTATCCGAGTATTTTTTTATATAAAATGTAGGTATTTGTTTTTATTTATCTTTTGTTAGAATTTGTTATGAAACAATATAACATCGGAATTTCTTATGACTCAATATAACAAATTCATTTCTTATACTGGTGATTATTATCCGATAATTATCTGATAATTATCCGATAATTATCCGATAATTATCAGGAAGCGTAATTATCCTATATTAATCCAGGGTATAAGCCACCTCCATTCCAAATTTTATACAAAACTGTCCAGCCCTGTTGAACCGTGAAGTTACAACAAACATAATACACACACACACAGAAACTTTCGGATTTATTATAATTTTTTTCGCTGGTTTGGCAAATTGAATATCACTTTTTTGGATCCAAGATGGTGGATGACACTGTCATGTCAAAAACCGTCATTGGTATCGTTTTCAATGTATTTAGGCATGATAAAACCGAATCCGATGTCACTTTTTGGATCCAAGATGGCGGATGACACTGTCATGTCAAAAACCGTCATTGGTATCGTTTTCAAGGTATTTAGGCATGAAAAACCAAATCCGATGTCACTTTTTGGATCCAAGATGGCGGATGACACTGTCATGTCAAAAACCGTCATTGGTATTGTTTTCAATGTATTTAGGCATGACAAAACCGAATCCGATGTCACTTTTTGGATCCAAGATGGCGGATGACACTGTCATGTCAAAAACCGTCATTGGTATCGTTTTCAATGTATTTAGGCATGACAAAACCGAATCCGATGTCACTTTTTGGATCCAAGATGGCGGATGACACTGTCATGTCAAAAACCGTCATTGGTATCGTTTTCAAGGTATTTAGGCATGACAAAACCAAATCCGATGTCACTTTTTGGATCCAAGATGGTGGATGACACTGTCATGTCAAAAACCGTCATTGGTATCGTTTTCAAGGTATTTAGGCATGACAAAATCAAATCCAATGTCACTTTTTGGATCCAAGATGGCGGATGACACTGTCATGTCAGAAACCGTCATGGGTATCGTTTTCAATGTATTTAGGCATGACAAAACCGAATCCGATGTCACTTTTAGGATCCAAGATGGCGGATGACACTGTCATGTCAAAAATCATCATTGGTATAGTTTTCAAGGTATTTAGGCATGACAAAACCGCATCCGATGTCACTTTTTGGATCCAAGATGGCGGATGACACTGTCATGTCAAAAACCGTCATTGGTATCGTTTTCAAGGTATTTAGGAATGACAAAACCAAATGCGATGTCACTTTTTGGATCCAAGTTGGCAGATGATACTGTGAAACGGTAATGACGGTTTTTGACATGACAGTGTCATCCGCCATCTTGGATCCAAAAAGTGACATCGGATTCGGTTTTGTCATGCCTAAATACATTGAAAACGATACCAATGACGGTTTTTGACATGACAGTGTCATCCGCCATCTTGGATCCAAAAAGTGACATCGGATTTGGTTTTGTCATGCCTAAATACCTTGAAAACGATACCCATGACGATTTTTGACATGACAGTGTCATCCGCCATCTTGGATCCAAAAATTGACATCAGATTTGGTTTTGCCATGCCTTAATACCTTGAAAACGACACCAATGACGATTTTTGGCATGACAGTTTCATCCGCCATCTTGGATCCAAAAAGTGACATCGGATTTGGTTTTGGCATGCCTAAATACATAGAAAATGATACCCATGACGATTTTTTATATGAAAGTGTTATCCGCCATCTTGGATCCAAAAAGTGACATCCAATTTGCTAAAACAGCGAACAAAAACTAATATAAATGTGAAAGTTTCTCTCACTGTGTGTGTGAGTTATTACGAATTCCACGCGAACAAAGTCATGGGCAGAAGCTTGTCTTTAATAATTCGCACTGGTAGGTCTAATATTTAATAAACTAAAAAAAATGTACTAAATAATAATACTTTGGTTAAGACTTTGGCGTAAACACAATTAACTTTTTAAACGCCACGGTTAACGGCGAAAAAGCACGCGACGGCTGTAGCCGACGCAAATGTATGGAAAAAGGCATATCGTGGCGTCATGTCAGGGCACAAAAGAGATGGGTACAGAAGTCAATCACATGTATGTACTTCACTTTTCATGCCTACGCTCGGCGGTTGCTCTAATGTTGTCAACAATGGCTTATGCACAAAAAAATATCGTGGTAATGGCACTCGTATCTAGTTGATTTATTGTTGAGAATGAAACGGGAAGAATGGAAATGTTAATTAATAATAACTAAAATAACATACCTACAAAATGTTACGTTTGTCAATTTTCAATAAGTATAAAAATCCCTAATAACTTCTAAACAGATTACCCTAGTTACATAATTTCCATTGCCCTATCCGTTTTAGACCTAAACCTATCAAATGACTTTAAAAACCACACAATATCTACTCAAACAAAAATACATCTTTTCAACTTACGTAAGATATAGGTACCTACAGTTTCGTTCCTGACCTCACCAGCGAGCCTAACTTGACTCGCCAGTGCGTATAAATCACATGTTCGTGCGTGTATTTCAACATTGGTCGTCCTTGTCCATTGACGTAGGTACCTAAATCCGCGTAAGCCTTACGAGTGCGTGGGTCAATTTATGTTTGCCTTTTGAAATTGAGAAACCTTCAGCTACCGGATTATAATGTATCAATCGTTCCCCGCGAAATCATTAAAACGTAGACAAACGCCATCTAGTGACTCTACAAAGTAATATTAAGCTAGCAGCGAGCAAACTGTCGCCCTCTAGTATATAACAAGGGGAAAATAAAATAGCTCGGCGAATAGCACGGCTTATGCAGGTGCCATTTTCTTGTATGAGATTGTGTATCTGAGTATTATGTAATCTGTGGTTTAGGTGAATGTTTTATAAGTTTTAAGCTATTCTGATGTAAAATTTACGGAGTCATTACAAAATGTGAAACTGAAGAAATAATTAAAAATGTTACCTAAAGACACTATTGCATGCGGACGAAGTCGCGGGCACACCTAGTAAAAATATATTTAAGATTCTCGGAACGTGCCCTTTCATTTGATATGTCACACGCCATAGTTTGCAAAACTTTTTTTTTTTCAATTTTCTAATTTATTCCCCAAAAGTGGCCCTCATGTTTATAATTCATTTATTTACGTTACATGTTCGTGTTGCGGTTACCGACTTACATATGCGTACCAAATTTCAATTCAATCGGGCCAGTAGGGTCGGAGCAAAGTGGCTGTGACAGAAAGACACATAAGGGTTCCGTTATTTACTTTTGAGGTACGGAACCCTAAAAAAATATTATGGATAAAGTCAGTTGAAATTAAGAACATAGTACGAGTTGCAGACCGTTGTCTGGGCTTATGTAGGTGTCAGACGGCCTTGCACACTAGTTTTTAGCGCATAGGTACATAAAGCATCTGTCACTTTTGAACTAATATGCGGGTACGAAAGGGTGAGCAAAACTTGTGTGCTACGGGAACAGGTACACATTAACAAGGAGCCTTGGAGCTGTCTTACAAATAAATTTATTAACACTAGCCAAAAAGAGATCATAACATTATCTGTTTAACCTAAACATACTTGCACAAATCTTAAACAGTACTTACATAAATGTAAAGGTAAATTTTACGTGGCATTGGTATAAACTAGCAAATACTTAACACCTACATGATTTTCAACAATATTGAGAATCACTGTGCTTTAACCTTTTCAACGCCGTACGTGAATTGCAAATAGGTCACTCACACGCCAAGCGCGTTTCAAAAGCTATGCAAAAATCAACTTAATTCATACAATGAAGGTCTCTTTTGAGTTGTACCTCCGATAAATGTAAGCGGTGGCGTCATTGAAAGGGTTAATTGGATACATTTTGTTCTTGCACATAATTTACTTTTTGCAAATCAAATAAAGCAAGCCTCAAACTTCTCAATAAACAGTAATCATAATGGCAGTTGAGTCTAAAAGCTCAAAAAATTATAAACTAATTCCTAATAGTGTAAGCTTCATTTTTATCCACCCCCCCATTGGGGAGTGGATGACACTGCTATTGACTGTCCACTTTAAAGTTAGAATAATGGCAAGCACCATTGATAATGATTTCACTGATCCCAGATGTGGGTGTCTGGGATGTCAACGGATCTATATGTGCTGTGGTTGTCATCACAGGAGTTGTGTACAGTTTACTATGAATTGGTGCAGGGTTCTGTGGTTGGCTAGTAACGTACACAGTGCATGCACTTTCTTCAGTTTTAGGTTCATTAATCATTCCCATTTTAACTTCAAAAATAGCATCCTGAATCTTCTTTTTCAAAACAAGAAGGTTTTTCTCGCCTTTTAAGGATCTTAACTCATTGGCTATATACTCGCCAAAAACAGAGAACTCATCTCTTGATAGTTGTGAAGATGTGTAAACCAGCTCTGGTTTGACAAGATGCAAGTTATCTGTACGCGGCACTTTGTGGGGTGGTGAGTTGTTGGCCAGTTTATTGTGGAGAGAGTCCACAAAGCTGTCAGCATTGGACGGAAGACTACTGTTAACATCAGAATGATCTTCCTGAAATGAGAATTAAGAAGACATGACATTATGTTGTAGTCTTAACGTAAGGAATTTGGAATATCATCTCATTTTTGTGTATTTTTTTACAGATAGTTCTTCATGTTACATACGTAGGTATGTAACATGAAGAACTATCTGTAAAAAAACGTTATTTTTAGAAGTTCACCGTTGTTAAAGTTTCAAGTTTTATCCTTATATTTTGGTAGTACGATGAATAAGAATAGTATGTAAAAAAATATCAACTCCAAATTCGTGGGAGGATATTCTAAACGTGAGCCATTTTTAATAACCCATAACAGTTTCTTATATTAAATTATATTAGTATTGTATTTGGAAGTGTATTACATAACAAATAATAAAAAAGAAAAAAGATCCTTACCAATTGCAGAACCCTGTAAGGTTTGCTAGAGTCCTTCATGAAGTGCAAGTACTCAAATGCGTACCAATTACTCAAGTATCTGTCTTGAGGGTCCTCCGCATTGGCCCTTGCTTCCCTCGCCGCCTCTCTATTGTATTGTGTGCGCAAATGCTGTATCTTTTTCGTAGTATCCGACACCGAAATGCCAAGAATTTCCGATATTCCACGCAATTCCTCCTTCCTTTTCTGCTTATCCCTTCGAGTATCGCACAACGACGGATTCCAAAGGCTAGCATTCAATTGCAACAACTCGATCAACTTTAAAGTCTTTTCTTTCGACCACTCCATCGCCTCACAAATCGGTCCATCAAAACATAAACATTGGACTTCCAATGTTATTTAGGAAATATTTGAAGACAGATCGCCGGATCGCTTGCTAGACTGCATCGGTTGTTGTTTAATCGCTCTAACAAAACGGGAGCTGTCAAACTTCGACGCGCCGATCGATAAATTTGTTGTCAGACTGATCCAGAGGATGGTGTTGTCAGCTACATAAAATTTGCTCTTTGTTTAAGGCCTTACTATACGGTCAGGGTGACAACCCGACTACAGTTGTCCCACGATAACTCTGCAATGAAAAAATGGCAACCCTATACGTCATTCCATACAAAATTTCAATCCGTCGTATGGAATCAGGTATGGGGTTGCCATTTTTTCATTGCAGAGTTATCGTCGGACAACTTTAATCAAGTCGCTCGAAATCGCGTTAAGTTCTACACAGTCGGGCCACAGGTCGGGCGATTGGCGATTGGCTACCGGTCGTGATTAAGTTCGTTGGGAGTTAACCGATTTTCAATGCCCGATCGACTTCTACACGGTCAGTTTTGTAGCTCATCCTGCCTGATCAAAACGACCTCTGATGAGCTGTCGTCCGGATCGTGTAGCATGGCCTTTACTCATGTATAAAACCGAATGGTTATATTTACGTCTTAGGCCCGTCACACACATTCGTTTTCCTGATTCGATTTCCGAATCCGTTTTCCGTAAGCGGACACCCCGAACGCAAGCATTTCATATAAATAGTTCTACATCACACACGTTCGTAATTTTTCCGTACGGAATTCTGAACAGAATTTGTTCGAATGTGTGTGCCATGTTGAACTATTTATATGAAATGCTTGCGTTCGGGGTGTCCGCATACGGAAAATGAATTCGGAAATCGAATCAGGAAAACGAATGTATGTGACGGGCCTTATTATTCACCTTAATCATCTCATTATTTATTTTATCATAATTAGACATTGATATGTTATGATTTTTACTACGACACGGGACCTAACTGGTTATAGGAGTTTATTAACTTTTCATCACACTTGCTCGGAAAGGGTGTTATTATACGCTGGCGTATAGAGCAGTTATAGCCGATATAACTCCCACGAGAGTTATGTATTTTGTATCATTTATAACTCCCGCTGACGGCGGGGCGTGTGCGCCAGATCCGGCGGGGGCGCGCGCCGGGTCCGTAGGGGATCGCTTTCTTATAGAAGTAGCGCGCAACCGACGCGACATATAGTTTATTCTACCCACCGACATGTCTAGCACGACCTGCCCGCGAGTAGTTTGTCGCTCAGTGCATCCCTTACATATTCGACTAGTTTGAAAGAGACGCACTGAGCGACAAATGACTCGCGGGCAGGTCGTGCTAGCGCCCCTGATGGTAATTCACGGTGTAAGTACAATGGGAAAATGAATAATTTTATTTTATTTGTCTTTTATTAATTTCATTTCCTCACATTGGTGATTCCTCACATCCACTCTTCAATACGTTTTTAACCTTTTGATGGCCACAGTCGGCTGTAGCAGACAGCAGATTTTCGTGCCCCTGACGCCATGCCATGCCATTTCCCATACATTTTTGTCGGGTACAGCCGTCACTTGGCTTCCGGGGCACGCTTGGCCGCATTCAGCCGTGGCGTTCAAAAGGTTAACAGGCCGCTTGTTCGCATAATAAGTGCGGTTGCAGTGTTAGCTTGTATAGATACCTACACTAAAGGCCCGGGCAAACCAAACGCGTTTGCGCCGCGTCGCGTTTCGAATGCCCGTTTGGTTTGCCCGGACCTTTATACCCGTTAAAATTTATTTATTTTTGACACTAGGGAAATAAAAGTCACTTATCTAATTCATTCTCATTTATTTACAGACTACAATGCGAAACTATCACATTATAAAACAGGGTGCCATATTTATATTTACACTATTTACAAGGCTCAGAATACTCGTTAAGTAAACACTCAACCCTATTCGTATTCAGTCTAGAATACACATAATTAGAATTCCTTATTATTAGAGGAACCAAATAACAATGAAGATTAGGGAACACAATTCTAGCGTTCAAGTACTAATTACAATAAATCTTAAAATATAAATAACTAAAATAACTTACTACCTCAGAACAAAATATTTACGAAGCTTTACAATAGTTCATTTTATAAACTAACAGGGGGCACTATGATCAACGGTGAAACACTTGCCAAAATCGGATGTATCTATAAAAATACATTTCTCGTTTATTTTCAAATGATGCGACTTGAAAATTGAAACATCTTCCTAAAATGCAGGTTGCCTTAGATTATAGAATAGAGTACAAGATACGCTGTATATTAATTAAACCTAAGACTGTAATGCTACGCTGCTCCCGCAAACATCAGCGCCCTAATGAAAAAACAAGATGGCTGTATTTTATTAGTTCGTCGATTTCAAATATGGTTCTTCGCCTTACGTCAGCCAGTGACAGTATGACCACATTAATAAGATTGTAATAATGCTGTCACAAATAAACACTAAATTGTCAATATGATTTAGTATCATAACCTTACAGGCCAGACAAATGCGCATGTGTTTTGTATGAATCCGTGTGGCCTGTAGTCGATGTTTTAGGCGGCATGGCTTGACGGTATCAACGTTCAAGGCCCGAGCACACCAAACGCGGTTGCGGCGCGTTTGCGGCGCGAACGCGGGTCCGCGCCGTTGTCGAACAGCGCGAGCGAATTTACCATGGCACACCAAAGTAGCCGCGGCACCGCGGCGGTCCCGCGCCGCCGCGGTGTGGCATGGTATATTCTCCCGCCCCGTTCGACAACGGCGCGGACCCGCGTTCGCGCCGCAAACGCGCCGCAACCGCGTTTGATTTGCCCCGGCCTTTACTCTATTATTATTGTATACTCTAAGGCAGTTGCAGAGCAAAAATAATTTCTTACAATTACTATTGTATCTGTGGCTCGCGCACAAATAGGTACCTACTTATACCTCAACCAATGTAAAAAGAGCGCTGACGGTCATATAAAATGTTTCACCGTCAGCGCTCTTTGTACATTGGGCGTGGTATGTCACCGTCGTGCTTGCGCAGACGCGGTTTGTGTACGAAATTCTTCTTGCTCCGCGTATCCGATCCAATCGCGACAGCTATTAGGGATTTATAAATTGAATTCGTCATACTTTTACATAATAATTCATGCTGTATCAATTTTACAATGAGTAATTTTTATTGCTTTGTTAACAAGATTTGTTAGCCGTGCTGAGGATTTTTAAAGTTGCATAAATAACTTACATTATTCGTACAATTAAATCAAGACTACATAAATAATAACAACAATTAAAATTAAACAAATGTAAACATATTCATCGTTAAAACATAGTTAATTCATACAAATTACCATTAATTCAGACAACCCTTTTACAGAGATTCTTCGTATTTTTATAATAATTTATAAATAGGCAAAAGGCAATTTGAAGCTGATTATGGAATCACTGGGCTTACTCAAATATAACTTGCTAGCTTTTCCCTGCGACTTTGTACGCGTTTCCCGCCTACATTAGCTAAAGGTGGATTTTCGAAGTAAGCGTCAGTTGACGCCGCCACAGAGCGCTACATTATTGTACTACGCCGCGTCATTGTGTCGCTGCGCTCGCATGACGTTACATTTATTATTATTTGCGAAGTATATTACTTAATCTACTGCTCTGTTACGGTGTCACTGACGCTTCCTTCGAAAGTTCACCTTACGTGGGTAGCACACCTCCGTCGCGAATCCGCGAAATAAAGCGAAACAGAAGGAGGAGCGAGATGTAACATACGCGATACGGTAGGATAGACGAGTTTCGCTACAATGGTTTCGCGGCGGTGTTACAGACGTTAAAGAAACCCTTTGCAAAATTTCAGGAGTCTAGCTCAACGAGTTTTGGCTGCGCGTTGATATGCCAGCCAGTCAGATTCTTTTATAAATAAGTATATATAGAATTACGGTTACAAACAGAGAAATCACAATAAAAGTTAGGCTTCCAACGATCGCAGACGATGCCACAGACTCGTTTCGACCTCAACCCTAGGAAGTCATCCTAAGGTGGACTTTCGAAGCGTCAGTGACGACGCGACCGAGCAGCAGTTTAATGTACTACGCAAATGTATTGAATGTCATTCGAGCACAGTAACACTAACGCCACGTTGTTGTGTTGCTGCGCTCGAATGACGTTCCCTACATTTGCGTAGTACGCTGTCGCGGCACAACTGACGCTTGCTTCGAAAGTCCACCTTAAGGTACCTACCGTGTAGTTAAGTGGCATAGTCGTTATATTTGAACAATATTCGTATTGAAAACTGCCCGAGTTTTGTCGAATCAAATATTTCTAATCTGATAACAACGAAATAATCTAGGTATAGTTAACAATTGACACTGATTTTCTCCAGATTTAGACTTAAATTTTACAGTGGAACTGCCTAGTTACCTATATTACCTAAAAACGTCTCACAGTTCACGAGATAGATAATAAACGCTGTTCAGGAGCACAGCTTCACACGTCCGATTCAATCAGCGTTTTAAGCGAATACCATTCGGTATTCGTCACTTTTGCACTTCACCAGTTGGAGCAGGATGGAAGTCCCCGCTTTAAGCCGATGTGGAGCCGAGATTCCGGGTATCATCACTAAAGAACTAACTACTGTACAGTGTTCAGGTCTAACTTTAATTGGCCTACGTGACATCAAGGGGGCGCGCGTCACGGGCGCGGAAGAACCCTCGCTCCGTGCGGCACTCGCGGATGGTCACCGTCTGAAGGTTGACAGTCACGTCGGTGATGAAGATCTGGTCGGCAACAGGAGAGCGTGCCATCCAGTACGCTGCGTTACGGCGTGGTTGGGGAGCCGGGGCTGGGGTGGGAGCCTCGCTCCAGGAATCCTCGTCTTCTTGGGGGGTGCTCGGTGGCGGCGGCCGCGCGCCTTTCGGTTCCGCTGGCGCCGCTGAAGCCGGCTGCGTCTGCGTCCGCCGCTCGCGTTCTAGAGGTGTGTGGGCGTCGGCTTCTTCAGGGGAATGCGGGACGCGCCGCTGGCCGGTTCTAGGCGCGGCAGCTTCGGCGGCGGGAGACGCGGGGTCGGCGGCTCCTCCGGGCGGAGTGGCCGGCGGCGGCTGCGCGGGCGGCGGGGCCCGGCTCCCGTTCACTTTAGGCTCGTGGCGCTTCGCCGGTGGACTCATGGTGATGGTGACTCCGATCTTTCCCGACTCCTGCGACAGCACCTGCGCCTTGCGCTTGCCGGGCGGCGGCGCGCTCTCCTCCGAGCCGCTCCGCGCGCGCTCGCCCGGCGAATGATCGCGCTCGCGCTTCCTCGGCCGCCTCAAATCCTCCCCCCTCTCGAAGCTTTGGATCAACCTCGGGTCCAGGATATTCTCCTCCGGCTCCCAGGTGTTGTGCTTCGGCTTCCAGTCTTTCCATTTCACGTAGTACTCGACCGTACCCTGGAACGAGAGAGCAGGTGGTTAGGTCATGCTGGGAGCGCGTTCGTGCCGCGACTGGCGTCGGCAAGGGGTGGAACGCGAGTGGTCAGGTTCCAGAAAGTAGTTTGCGAATTTTGTAAATTTGTAATAGTGTACCTTGGTGCATAAGTTCTTTGAGTTGATAATTAAATACCGTTAGTTGAGAATGCAAGACGTTTAATGGTTAGCGATTGTACCTACGTGATAAGAGGTCGACTGCGGGAATTGCAGGCTACCTACAGGAACCTTAATGACTTACTTGCCCACTCGCATGGAAGCACTAGGGTTCCGTAATTTATTCTGAAACTGCAACATTACATGCACGCCAAGCGATTACCGACTATGCTAAACCATACTTGTTACTTTTTGTTATCATTTCAAAAGACATTCCACTAATTAAACTATGAACATTGTTAATTAAATCCACATCATTGACAGTTTTAAAACTATAATTGTATCAGCACATAATAGGGATGTTTCGTAAAAAAAAAACTAATTAGTCCGTCAGTTAGATTATCAAAAAATATTGAACACGTATTTTTTGGTTTATCAAATCAATCAAAATTGACAAAGATAACGCGTATCAAAGTGCGGGAGTGGGGGCTCATGACGTCACTTAATGGTAAAAAGTGTGCAAAGTCGTGACGTCACGCGGAACTTCAACGCACGGTATCTTCGTAATTTTTTGTTTAATTGAAAAAATAAGTTTTCAATAGTTATTGATAATGTAAATGACGGACTAAATAGATTTTTTCAGGAAACTAGCCTATTATGACGTTTACAAATTGAAACATTCGTGAGACATTATTATAACACTAGAAATAAACACGGCTTTACTATGGACCGGAATATTCTGACAATAATTAGTGAGGAAAGCAGTGTTTATTTCTAGTGTCAATTATGACGTAGACTCGTTTCTCAACAGCAAAGCGGGACCCTAAAAAAATAATTGCCAAAAGACAGCCAAAGTGGGTTCGCACCTGCCGAGCCAGCTGGCTATCTCCCCCGGGAATCGAACCGAAAGCAGCCCTTACTGCCGTCGCACGCGCTCATTGAATACGGGTCCATGCGTAACCTGTATCATTGCATACCTCTACAGGTTTATAGACATTATTAAAAAATCTTTTTACAGGTTAATTGCTGCTGGTTAAGTTATGGTTATTAATATTATTATTAACCAGGTACTGTTTTAATTTTTTACTATAAATTAATGAGAAGTTTGGCAGACGTTCGCGTAAATTAGGTAAACGGAGCTCGCGCGATTAAAAAAATAATTATGAACGCGAACTTATAAGTACTTATTAGGTACAAAACATAAAATTCCTTATGGCCAAATTCAGAAAGGCCACTCAAATTGATATTTAATTAAAGTGACGTTTTGTGACGTTTTCGTATAGGATGACAACTAAGTACCTACCTATTTGACGGACATTTAACTATTGAATCTCTAGTCAAATGCTTTAGCAGCGTTTCTCAGTTCGGCCATTAGGTACTCAGTTATAATTGCTATGGTTACAATGCAAGTTTAGGCATAAATTATCGAAGACGGTATAATCTACGATCCCACTTAATAGGCTAGTTTCCTAAAAAAATCTAATTAGTCCATCATTTACATTATAAAAAAAATTAACATATATTTTTTCTTTTGTCAATTAAACAATAAATGACGAAGATATAGTGCGTTGAAGTTCCGCGCGACTTCACGACTTTGTACACTTTTCACCATTGTGACGTCATTAGCCAACACTCCCGATCTTTGATGCGCGTTATCTTTGTCAATTTTGATTGATTTGATAAAGCAAGAAATACGTGTTCAATATTTTTTGATAATCTAACTGACGGACTAATTAGAATTACTATTTTCTTACCCAGGCAACATCCCTATTATTCCGTATTTCCATTGCCAGCCCGAGCACTCCTGATGCCCTGAGCAAGACTGAAACAGCGCCCATTTAAGAGAATTCGTGACGAAATTAAACAATAATGTAACTGTGCAATATTTAATAGAAAAATTAGAGTACCTAGAGTGCTTATTTGTTAAGGACATCTTTCTTTTTTGTGGTCTATGTTTGTTATATGAAAAAGTTAAAGTCGTTAAAATAAGTCACGGCGTTCGGGAACGTCTAAGTGATATTGTAGTGACTCGCGAGCGAGATTCACGTCCCGCTCTTACGCATTACGCATCGTGCGGAAGAGTAGGATCATAGTAGGTATAAAGATAGGAAGTAAGTTATCTTCATACAAACGCACCGCGCCCGGCTTAAATGTGCGCGCCAAAGTATCTATGCGTCGCCGCACGCACACTTTGACAAACTCTCGACCCGTTTATCAGTGCGCCAGTCGGGGCTAACACCGCACGAGGTTCGCGCGTCGCGGCTTTTCGGCACCGCTAAATGAATTAAAAATGTGTGATAATCGCAGGAGAACGTATCGCTGTGTGTTTGGGTGTCTTAATAATTCATCGATTCCAGAATTGTCTCTGTTCAGATTACCTATTGAACAGGAAACGTAAGCAAGTCACTTATTCTAGCATATACACTGAGAAAAATAGTTTGTTAAATGAAACCGAACTTTCGTTTATCTGTAACTTAAAAAAAGTGACTACATAACTTAAGTCATACCTTACATTCAGTTTTGTTATTTATAGATAAACAATTTGCTTACATACAAATAACTTCAGTTACCTACGCCTTACCAAATTATGGTTAAAACTGAAATAACCGAAGTAGTTTGGTTGTAATTTTTTCTCAGTGTAAAGGCCGGGGCAAACCAAACGCGGTTGCGGCGCGTTTGCGGCGCGAACGCGGGTCCGCGCCGTTGTCGAACGGGGCGGGCGAATATACCATGCCACACCGCGGCGGCGCGGGACCGCCGCGGTCCCGCGGCTACTTTGGTGTGGCATGGTAAATTCGCTCGCGCTGTTCGACAACGGCGCGGACCCGCGTTCGCGCCTACTTTGCTGTGGCATGGTAAATCCGCCCGCGCCGTTCGACAACGGCGCGGACCCGCGTTCGCGCCGCAACCGCGTTTGGTGTGCCCGGGCCTTAACCGAGTTGCCGCTTATTTTCAGTTTAGGAAATTTTAATTTAAGAAGATACCGTTTCGAAATCCAATGTCAATCAAACTAAACCAAACCAAACTAACATAACGCTCCTTCAGAATTAAAGACTCAATTCGAAATAGTGTCTATTCAAAAATACTTATTCTTTGTTTAAAATAAAATCAGGTTCGTCGTTTCGAATTGAGCCTGTCTAATTGTGAAGGAGCGATAAGTCATCGTAATTGTATAGCAGAAGGTCTTATAACTCCCTAACTAATAATATATATATTCCATTCCCTGTCCGTAAAAAAGGATTCTCTATAACTACATTTTATTTCAGGAATCTATAAGCCGTGTTAATAAAACGGTCGCGTATCGACCATCGCATCTGCGTCGCAATCACTCGACGCGGCGCGGACTCGACTAAAAATAAACCCCACTTTATTACGCGCCTTTCACTCTTCATTCTTACATACGAAAACCAACTCTAACGTTATATACATAAGACGCAGATACCATTGGTCGTTATATACATAAGCCGTTTCGGCATTGGGCGGGATCTTGGGAACCCTCGCCTCTTATTGGCTTTAGTGACGGAGGGTGAGCTGGAGCTCGGTACGCTTGCTGTGACTTTGGAGCGGCGTGCGGCTTAAAATATTATTTTGGATGTATTCGTAGTTTTGTTTTTAAAACCATAAAGTGATTAACGCTTGTAATTAAAAACTCGAAATATTTATTTTGCACGTATGCCACACGGGTTCTTGCTACTATAAATCGACTACGGTAGGTAGTTTCCTTGTTCCTTTGCAAAACATGCTGTATTTCAATGTTTGAAAATTTAACTGTTGTAATGTAATTCATCATTATTGGAAGCAAATAAAGTTAATGGCCAACTTGGTAAAAAACTAACACATTTATCTACTTAGTCATTTATGTGTTTGTTTTTACGAACATAATAAAATAATATCTTTTTTTCAATTACATTATTAGTCACTTCGCTTAATATTTGATGAACAATATCGGCAGATAAGTCTAAAGAGCAAAAGCAAACCGAAAATATTTAGCCGAAAAGATTTATTATTGTGAACAACCACAAAAGTAAATCAAATACACATATTCAAACTTTTAAATATAATAGGACCGGGACGCGTAGGCAAGGTGAGGTCGTTCGGCTGGCGCGCGTCGATTGGACGACAAATGGGGCGGGCGGGGCGAAGGGAGGGCCCCGCCCCCTCCGCGTCGCACCCCACCCCCGTACACATCTGTCCCGACCTACCACTTTACGAATGCTAGTAACATAACCTTTATGGCGGTATGAAATAAGGTTCGAATTGGTTTGTTCGGTGGGTGTGGCTAAGATGGTAGATTTGATGGTTGTAATCGCGCCATGGGCGGACCGCGCCGGGAAAGCATAGACGCCAATTAGAGCCGATCGGAACGCGCTTAGTAATTAGTTGGAATAATTAACGTGGAGCCAGTCGAACGGAAACTGTACAATGAGTTTGGACCTAGTTTCATATGGGCAAAGACTACGGCCCAGAACAGACGGTGAAACGAAACTGCAACGTCTAGCTACTTTTGAGTTTCAATTTTGTCCATGTCCAATTGTCCATGTATGTAATAAGTAATATATAATTCAAATTCTTTTTATTTCACTATTCACCCGTCAAATGTTTCACGCGTCATGTGTAATTGTAAAAACAAAATAATTATTTTCTGTGTTACAATTAACGCAATATTATTGCGTTCCGTTTTTGCTTGTGTTATTTTTGATCTTTTGTCCTGTTTTTATGTTATTCTTCTGTGTGTCTGCCGCCTTTACCAGATGGTTCCAACGGAAGACCAGCGCTGGCCCCCAAGCCAGCATTATGCTGAGTTGGGACTTTTTAGTAACAGCACTGTTCTACCTGTTCTAGTTTTTTTTCGTGTAATGATATTATTATTATTTTTTGTGGTCTGTTATGAATAAATGTTTTTTCTTTCTTTCTTTCAATTGAGTTTATGCCATAGACCATTTTGAAACCGGTTTGAAACGCATTGCACATCAGCAAAATGGTCGCGTCATGTGCGGCCTCTCAAAGGAGTCTATAGCATAAACTCAATTGAAACTAGAAGCTGCAGTTGCGTTTCACCGTCTGTTCCGGGCCAAAGTAGGAAGGACGTGGTCAGTCAGCGGTAGGGCTTGGCCTCATCACCACGGTACGACGGTAAATTCCGTTGCACGTCGCCCTTATTTCTATACACATAAAGGTGATGTGTAATGGAATTCTTCACAGCACTGCACCGTACCGTGGTCAGGCCCTTAAAGCGGTTGGAGTCAATAAAGCTATTTAACCAGTTTAACCACGGACAAACGGGAAAAAGAGTGCCAACGCCAACGGAATTAGCCGAAGCAGTGGAAAACGACACATCGTGTCGTCAGTTGCACAAAAATACGCTGTACATCCGACTTTGTAAAATGTGTATCTGAAGGACGCGCACGACGTGCTCGCGCGTCGTTTTGTCGTTCAGTGCGTCTCTGTCAAACTTGTCAACTATGTAAGGGATGCACTGAGCGCCAAATGCTTCGCGGGCAGGTCGACCTGTGTCTATTCCAAGTGTAGTCAGATGTATCCGTACCATTACCATGCGTTGCGCAAACCGCTCTCGCTAGCGTAAACTATCGCTCGGTCCCTTTTACTCGTATCGGCAACGAGCAGCATTTCCGATAGATTTCGATAGCGAGAACGGGTTGCGCAAACTCATGGTAAGGGCTCCGTCTCGAATGTTTAAACGCGGACGCACTTTTTCACCACGTATATATAGGTACATCTCTGTCCTCTTCGTCGTAAATAATTGCCCGTCGTCCCGGGTAAAAACCTGTATCTACCTGGTAATTATGAATTCGGATAGAGACCTATATAGTGCTCGAACACCTATTTCTTAAGCCCGGCTAGGCTCGGAAGATCCGGAATACGAGAAACATCCAAGATTACTTGACATTCGTAACATTGCAATTGGACGTAATAGCTGAGCCCTAAAGGCTCGGGCAAACCAAGCGCGCGTGCGGCGCGTCTCGTTTCTAACGCGGGCCCGCGCGATCTGTGGGGCGGCAAGGCGGATTTAACACGGCACACCGAAAAGCGCTACTTTTTACTGTGCAGTGTTCAATTCGCATTGCCGTTCTACAGATCGCGCGGGCGCGCGTCCGAGACGCTGATGCGCCGCGCACGCACTTGGTTTGGTCGAGCCTTAAAAGTTCTAATAAAAACCAAAAGGCCTATCTATATCTGACTAAGGTTTTAGGGAGCATACCTACAGCATTAGAGTTTCTCCGACTCCGCACACGCTTCCTAAAAACTTCGTTACAAATGGTTTATTGCAATATTTTAGAGCCTCAGTAATACTACAGTATTTTTCGCACTTCCAAGAGTGTCCTAGCCGGCGCATCAGAAATAGGTAGGTATTCGAGCATTGTGGATGGGTGGGCACAACCGGGAAAAAACCGGACAACTGGGAATAGCCCGTCGCCGAGAGTTCGCCGCCATATGTTAGATCACACCCCAGCGGCCCTATAGCTGACACGGGGATAAGTTAACGCCGTCTAATCTCTCTGACCGTCTCTTTCGTCGGCACCAGTATGAGAGAGATGCCCTTAGTGATAGACGGGGTAGACTTGTACTCGAGTCAATTGCCTAAGTCAGTGGTCAGCAACGCGCGGCCCGCGGCCTTCCTCCATACGGCCCGAGACTGTTTTATAAATGAAAGTCTTAATAGGTATGATGCCTATGTACCTAAGGTACCTGCACCACCTAACACATAACCATGTACCGAATTGGGATCTTCATTAAAATCCGTAATCTTTCCTAATGCAACAGTACTTATGTAAAAACCAAAGTGCTGCTTATTTTGGAGTAAGTACCTTACCTACTATTAAATTCTCTTCATTTTATAGGATCTTGGACTGGTTTTCCCAATTAATACAGACGTTAAAGGCTTCACACCGGAACGCGGAACGGAAACGGAACAGGTCGGAAGCGGGCTCACGTAAGCAGTGTCACAGGAACGAAAACGGAAGCTGTTAGAGCTGTGAGATCAACCCGCTGCCGCGCGGTCATAGACAGGGTGTGAATGCTTCCATTTTAGTTCCTGTAATACTGCTTACGCGGGCCCGCTTGCGACCCGTCTCGCGTTCCGGTATGCGGAAGCCTTAAATAAATTGCGTAATTTTCTAGATATTCGAACTATTTCGAACTTTACCGATTTTTTTAAGATTTCCATTACTTTACGTTTAACACATTTGGCAAGACTTTTCCCACGGATTTAGCAACGGAACGACCACGACTATAATTTTTCTAGTTAGGTAAGTATTAGGTATTAATTAACGGAAAAAATATTAACCAAGTCATTCTGAATCAATTGCTTAAAAAATGTGCTTAGATATAATCACATTATAAGTATATAGATAAGTTAAGTATACTTACTTATATTAATATAAGTAGGTAGGTACACTTACTAAAGCCAAACTAAACACAACTCTTGTAGCGCATGTTTTTCAAATCTACGATGACGGCCATACATAAATCCTGCATAATTGGAGAAGTATTTAAATGGATGAATTTTAATATTAACGAGCGCACAGAACACCCGCATCACGCGGGTTCGCTCGGGGCACAAATCAGGCGCGAGTGGGGTTAACTGATGTGCCCTGGTTCCAGTTATCGGCTTAATATGAATGTTTCATGTTGTTTTAAAAACATGCTGTTTTACCATCCGATCATGATCGAAGGAGACCTATTAGGTATCAAATTCACAAACGACACTTAAAAAAAATTATCCGAAATAAAATAGTTAAGTCTTCGTCAATCAGCTGTAAACCATTAGGTACCATACATAATCGTCACTTTAATCGGATCAATTGAGTCACTTCGATTCGGCCACCTTTCAAAATAGGAATATATGTAGATCTTCATAGACGAACCGCTTGGAGCAGTCTATATCACCTGCACGAGGTACGTAGGGTAAGTTAACACCGTATTATCTCTAAGTGCGTCTAAGGCCCGGGCAAACCAAATGCGTTTGCGGCGCGTCGCGTTTCGAACGCGGGCCCGCGCGATCTGTAGAACGGCAAGGCGGATTTTACACCGGGCCCGGGCCGGAGAGAAGGCGGGCTTTGGTTATTCCCATGCCCATGTCACCTATGCTAGCTAGGGCCGCAATTACTGTTACGTACCTACAGCTCTTTACCAGAATATGGTAATAGTGGAAGTTTTTGTTAAAAATTGCCTTTTTTAAAACAAGATCTTTTGCCTATTGCACTTTAATATACTTAATAATGTCATCGGGTTTACACATGTGTACTTTACCTTTCTGGCTATTCCGCTCACGGGTATACCTTAGAAGTTAAATCACGATTTCACCAGAAAGACGACCACTGCCAGACATATATATAGGCTTCCAACAACAAACCAGTAGCAAGTTTTAGAAGAAGCATAAAATACCAATTGACAAATTGGCGGGAAAACGATGAAAACTTGAGCCAAACTTCATCTATTAAAACCCTTTTCCACAACGAATCCAACCAGTCACACCCAATCAACAAGTGTCATTTTTCACAAAGTTCCATTGAAAAATTAATCACGGCAGCTCATTAGACACCCCACTTGTTCCACCCTCCACCCACCACCCTTTCAACGCCGAGGGTCGCGAAATTAAATGCTACAATCGAATTACATTCAAATTTACACCCTCAGGAGTTAAAGATTGAGCTTGTTATAGCTCACTGCGAGATCAATTTCCTAAGTGCTCTCAAATCAAATTTCGACGTCATCAGAGTGAAATGGCAGTAACTTTAGGAAAGATAGCTGATATGTTAGGTTAATATGTTTAAAAAAGAAATATTGACTTTTTTCACAAGTGCCTCTCTGGACCTCCGCCTGACACTATTTCATGGGACCTGCACCCAAAATATGCGAAATAGGGTATGAGTCAATTGACGATTGCTTGCATCTTGCGTAGAAACAAATAAAACTGTGTCCACGGAGCGAACGTCGCGTTTGCCTATCGTCATGCATCGTGGACACAGTTTTATTTGCGTCTACGCAAGATGCAAGCAATCGTCAATTGGACGTAGTTTAGGAAGACCAAAATAATTGCCATTATTAATTAAATTCTATGTCATCGATATAATGTCTTAAATCCCAATAGGTTTTATTGTGGATTGGATCCTTTTCCCTAAATTACGTCCAAATGACGTTAGCGTGCACATGACGTGCGGTTTACGTGGGCAGTAGGCCTAATGTACATCCTTACAACTAGGGCCCGCAGTGACTGGTGAAAAGTAAAAAAACAGAATTTGAGCAAATCACGTGATTTTTTGGTCATGTAGTATGTCCGTACATGCCTATTATCAGGCTTGTTTTTCAACGGGGTAGGCAGAAACCACGAATGTTCACCTGCTACGATCCTGACACACACTTTTCGCTTCATCTACTCTCAGTAAGTTCTTCATGCACGCTCGCCGGTTTAGCGTCTTGACCTGGCCTTTTTTAAGAACGTTCTCGATCTGGTTTTGGTATGTTCGCCGAGGTCTTCCCCTTCCAACCCTACCATGCACACTCGCCTTATAAAACTGTTTCGTTAGTCTTCTTTCGTTCATCCTCTCCACATGTCCAAACCATCTACCATACCTTTCTCAATTCTTACGACTACATCTTCTTCTACACCACATCGTTCATAAATTGATATATATTCTGCTGATGCACTGGTTTTACAATATTTGTCCAGACCTATCATTTCTAAAGATGTTATTATTTAAGCTGACGAATATACATGAAATATCGTCAATATCGCCCAGACTTTGAACTCGCAACGTGTTATACTTAACTAGTCACGTTTAGGAGTTTTACGACCCGCCGGTTTGCTGACATCATCAAAGGAGTTCGGGATATTCACGACCGTACTCATCTGCATCAGTTTAACAGAGTTTATATTTAAAAACAAAATTGATCTGTGTAAGCGGGAGAAAAACATTTCGATCGATAGGTACTTTAGGAAATCAACACAAATATTCAACATTCAAAAGTGTGCTTGCCAAGTTTTGATTGTTGAAGTCGTCAAACAAATCTCCGAACACTCTATTCCTGATGAATGAACTCAAATATGGCAACGCCTCTAGGCGATAGGTATTCCTATTCATTTGCGTGATCTTTGTTAAGGAGTAATTCTGACGAGACTTTGAAAATAAAACCGTCTTACATGCTTATTTAATTCAGCAAGTTGAACTTGCCAATACGTTTACACGTTATGTTTTCAAGTTTAATAAAAGTATTTGTATTTTACTGAACCAGGATATTTGATTAAACTGTTGAAAGCGTGATTGCGGCTAAATCCAACGACAGGCCAGGACAGTATGCACTCTAGGTGATGTGCTTGAGGTTTAAATTTGACTGACGATGTGGTGGATATCTATGTCGATGATATGATACGATACGATGAGTTCATTATTAGGTTAACTTTTCTAAAAACTTACCATTACCGTGTTTTGATCCTAATAATTACTTTAGGACGATAAATGGTTGGGAAGAAAATGTTTTTTTCATGAACTTGCCAAATGGAAATTTTGGACGATTAAACTAAATACCTTCATTTAGTAGACCCATATACATGTTGCGATGATAAACTACGCAAACCAATTTCCAACGAATCTCATTAAAGTAAGACTCAAAACAGAATGCCTGAAAACTAAATCCGCGCGCTATTGCCGTAAAACTTCAACAAGGCGGTCGAGTCAACAGACAGTGCGAACGTTCACCACGAAACTTGTAACTCGTAACAAAGTGGAACATTTGAACATTTCGCAGCCACTAAGCTCGCCGAGTGGATCCCCGATAGGTCCCGGGAGCCCATTAATCTGCCACCCCGGCCCTCCCACTCACCGTCCTGCTGCGGAAAAGCGTCGCAATTTTCGACAGAAATCGAACGGGCTATTGAAAATATTAAATTTAAAATTGAACATACATTATTCCTTTCAAATCATTAATACAGAAAGTTCTAGTTGTATAGACTCGACAAATTTGAATATTGCAATTATAGATAAAATACCTAATAATATTATAGTTCACGAAATCAATGTAATAGGAGTATTGAGCAGTTTTAAAACCGGTGCATCTAGCTAGGATAATCTAGATTACGAACAACAATCCATCAACGAAATATTGAAAATAGAACCTCCTGGACTGACGACAATGCATCGATTAATATAATGATCACAGCATTAGAAGAATCAATGAAATTATATTAAGTCAGCTTATAAATACGGCTAGCATCATTATTATCTTAAGTATCTTCATTATTGTCTTCACAATGTGCGATGCTGATTTTCATAGGCTCGGATAACCTTTTTCAATTTATTCGTTCGTGAATTCTTCCACTCCATTCCTCGCATCTGCTGTGGACGCTCGGCTATCGATTGAGTCCCCTTAGCTACCGATATTTGTGATCTCCTGATATCCCTGGCTTGGCTCCAGGGGTTTATTGCCTTTTACATCCGCCTTCCGAGTCATAATAAAAACTTGTTTTCGTATTAGTTTGGAAATTAAGTTTTAAAATTGCTTTAGGAATGGCATTTTTGCTGTGTGTTTCGAACTGTTTGTTTGTTCCGAACTTTTACGACAATAATTTTAAATAACCATTAACATTTGACGAGTTATTTACTTCCTCATAAATATTGATAAGTGTTAAATGGCCGCCATAAACTTACTGTTTCTCATGAACGGCCTCTAATTTATCATATTCATTTACCTGGAAAGTAACACAGCAGATGCAGTAACGCTCATAACAGCTCCTAATAAGGGTAACACTGCTTTGCTACTATGATAATTAAATTACAACTGACCTGCGTAATCGGAGATGCTTAGAAATTAAATAAACTGTGAAGTAAGCTGTGTAATTAGTTTACGCAAGTCATAAAACTACAAAGTAAGCAAGTGAGACCCAATTTAACCGCTTCCAAATACGGTGAAAAGGTTCATTTTATTTTTGGTTTCTGGCTGCCAGTTGTAAATTAGTCACATAATTAAATTAAGTTCACAGCCAGAACCAACAGCACGCGGGCGGCATCGCAAATGTGTCTTGGACAATTCACACTGTGTGAGCGTGATTATTCCGAACACGTACGGACCTCCGCAGACGAAGTGACGTGGCCGTTGCTAGGGGCAGTGCGCAAATAAAAAAAGGGCTCACCAACGCTCGAAGACTATTTAGGTAAGTATTAAGAATTTATGCTGATAACACGCAAAAGTACGACTTCTTTATTTACGCACTACGGTTTATAAACAACGTCGCAATCCTCTTTTATCAGCCGACGCAGTCTCGCGCGTATTCTTTCGTAACTCGAATACCAGGAGCGCAGCGACGCGCTGTGGTAGCTAAACCGAGGAGAAAATTGATACGCCAGACGAGGCGAGCAAGTCTGTGAGAACGGGGCTGGGCCGCGCGGCCGGCAGTCGCTGCGCAACCACGCTGCTGTGAGGACGTACGGCGCGCTCTCAATGTCAAAACAAACTGCCTTCATATAATTACAGTTCTTGTTACTGATAAGAGTTTCTATACGCAACGTATTAGCTTTACAACATTAACGCGTTACAAATGAACAATTATTAATGGTTATTAAAATGATAACCAATTGCCATTAAATAGTCTCACCAATAACAGCATTTAGCTGCCAAATCATTCAATCCGAAAGAGGTATATGGCCTCAAGATAGCTTGTAAACAGTACCCGTAACGGCACTCGTGGTCATCGACTCGCGACAATTAAGTAAATCGATGCACTGTCAACCGTCACGCGTTGAGTCGAAATATTAGAGGCAAAGACGAGAATGACTGCGGTTGTAGGACAGTACGAAGTCACATTTAAAATGCACGTTGATAGATTTAATACCAATCTGAAGAGTCGAATCGAGAAGGATTATAATTGCATAAGTAAATTTCTCTTGTTACGAGAAAGGATGCGTGGTTCTTGAATAACGAAAGAACCTAGAGAGATTATCCAGGTTGAATAAGACAGCGTATACAATGCAATACCTCCAGGCAAAGATCGGCAGCGTTAATCCGTGCAACAAAGGGAATTCTTATATCGCATGAATAGAGGGTTTGTTGTGCAAATAGAGAATATCTCCGTAACAAACACATATGAATACCTACCTAATTGTATATTATACATGATAATAACATAATGCAGATTCTTAGGACGTAAATTTCATTGTGAAATGGATAAAGAATTCACTTTCTAAGTCGCCATTATGTTGCGCTGATCTAAAAACACATCAAGTTTAAATGGATTAGGAAACGCTGCAGTCGTAAAGTCCATGATGGATATCAATCGGATCGATCCAACATAATTATCAAACCGGCCTAGATTGGAATATTCAAAATGTGTCTTTACTCTTTTAGGGGACATTTATCTACGTTTGGTTTGATAGATCGATACTCATAAAGCTGATGAGTTTATGATACAATTTAGGTTTTGCATAAGTAGTTTTTAAAATTCTCTGAGCTATAACTATTCTCTTATTAAATTTCTACAAAAACTCACGAACAATTAAGACCTGAAATCAAAATCAGTTCTCCACTTAAATGTGGAACGGGTTTTTTGAAGCTACAATCTTTGCAATAACGAACGCTTACATTGGGCAAATTAAGCAAACCGGCAAGGTAAGGGCTGCAAGATGTGAGGGGGGCGACCCTTCTCGCACTTGTGACCGAGCAGAACAAACACTTGTAGAAAACACGGCCATCCTGATTTGATTTGCAGCCGCTGCGTATTTTAATCCCTTTCTTAAAGTCGCATAAAGTGCTACCGCATCAAAATCTATTTTACCTGCTAAAAATGAGGGCAATCTTATCGGCTTGTAACAGATTCTTTAAAAATAACTTCAGTGACTAATGAAGGCTATCAAATGACAATTTGCACAAAAGCGAAATACTTTATCCCTAATATTAATGCAAGTAATAACTCAATTAAGAATAATCATGCCCTGCGGGTTCGATAAGAAAAACACAATGGCGGGGAGGAAGATACGCCAAATATTTTCAAATGCTGACCCCTGCCGACCCTCCGCGGCAGTGGCGTAACTGATTACATTCCATTATTGGAATATGAAATTATGTACTGCACATGATTTAGAAGAGTTATGAATTAGGGTGTATTATGAAGATGAATTTTGACAATAGGCAATTTGATAAGTCCCTTAGATTAAATGTTAGGATAAGAAAGTAGTTGAGCAAAAATCTCCGTAAAGAATGGCTGTGGAAAATATAATACTTTTAAACTTGAATCAATTGATTTTGCGGTCTGGCGGTTGAGAGAAGCGGCTGAATTCAGACAAAACTGTAATTTTTACCACTTACTACATTTACAATAGTAAAGACCAAGTCATCAGTGTACGCAACAGATGTGAAAACAATTAAATACAGCCCTGGAAAACAATAATTCAGTTCGCATCACGTGGGAACATCTCACCTGCGATATCCTTCACTAATTACTATCCCTATCTGCATCAGATAAAAAAAACCTTTCATTCTCGTTTTACATTTACATAATAATGCGTGGGGCATAACGACCGGGGCAACAGGCGCATTATAATAACGCCGGAGCGTCAACTTGTCTTTTTATGTCTCCTGTAACGGTGTTCATGATGGCGCCGCGCCGTTACGAATTTCGAATGTGGAAGCGAGATCGGTGATGAGATAGGTGATTTGAATCGATTGGAACGCTACCAATAGCACAGATTTGATTGTCAGAATATCGATCTCGTAAACTGTGAGAAGTTGGATCGAATTTGCAGCTATCAATAGCACAGATTTGATTGTCAGAATATCGATCTCGTAAACTGTGAGAAGTTTGATCGAATTTGCAGCTATCAATAGCACAGATTTGATTGTCAGAATATCGATCTCGTAAACTGTGAGAAGTTTGATCGAATTTGCAGCTATCAATAGCACAGATTTGATTGTCAGAATACCGATCTCGTAAACCGTGAGAAGTTTGATAGAATTTGCAGCTATCAATAGCACAGATTTGATTGTCAGAATATCGATCTCGTAAACTGTGAGAAGTTTGATCGAATTTGCAGCTATCAATAGCACAGATTTGATTGTCAGAATATCGATCTCGTAAACTGTGAGAAGTTTGATCGAATTTGCAGCTATCAATAGCACAGATTTGATTGTCAGAATACCGATCTCGTAAACCGTGAGAAGTTTGATAGAATTTGCAGCTATCAATAGCACAGATTTGATTGTCAGAATATCGATCTCGTAAACTGTGAGAAGTTTGATCGAATTTGCATTGTGGTTATTAGACTCAGTTCCCAGTTGGCGCGCAGTGTAACGGCACGCCGGCAACGCAAGTGGCGCAGACAATGCCTTCTCTCTAATTGTGTGGGGCTCCCATATGACGTTTCCCCATTCACTGCTTTAATATTCGGAGCGAACGTGTACGCGATTAAGTATGCTTTCTAAATATAGGGGGACCCTTCACATAGTTTTTTAGAAGGGTGGCCTGGGCCCGGTACCTACGGAATGGGTAGGTATATAAGCTCGTAGTTATAATATTGAGCGAAAGATAAAGAACAGTGACAGGAATGGAATCGACTGGACAATTTTTTTTTACTTTGTTTAAAAAGAAAACCTATTTTTTCAGCGGTTTAATATTGATTTATGGTGCATTGGTTGGCGGTGCAGTGCATTTATAGTTAAATGATTTTTAATGTGAAAGTGACATGATGATAAATTAAATAAGTATAAGTAATCCCTTTTAAATAATGCGTTATACTGCGATGAATGTAATAAGTTATTTGTAAAATAAGCATCCAGGTTGAGAATTCGACTTGTAATGAAATTATCATAAATAAAGAATGTCTAAGAATGTTTTGTGTGATATTTCATACTACATAGTGAGTGAGTCAATACCTAATTATAACATTTTCAAATCTGCAAGATAGAACATTTCAATGATTTTCATCATAGAACAGATTCGGAGTAAAACAAATAAATCTTTACAATTTTTTTGTTAAACCATTATTTTATTTATTTGCAAATAATGCCGTTAATACAGGTTTACTCCACGCCGTCCCCTGTTCCCTTCGCGTTTTTTATTTCACTCCGATATAGGGCCGGGATAAAATTACAGCTCGGCATTGTCAGGCGATTATTTATAGAAAATTTGGTCGCTTTGTGTCGCTTCCGAGCGCGAGCCTTCGGGTTCCGATCTCGTGACCCTTAAATTACGGCATCTTTTTTGTCATTTTTTACCTTCTTACTCTGAACCGTAATTTCGAGAACCGTTACAATTCAAATATTTTACTAATGCAAAAAAAAAAAGAAATGGAATTCAGTTTGAATATATACCTACAGTAAAAATTACAATAGAAAACTAGGTTATTGGTTCAAACATAAAGTAATCTTTTTAAAAGATTTAAATACATCTTTTACTTACTGCAGTAGGTATACAAAAATACGCAAGCAATATCAGTTCTTTTATTTTAACAAAACACTGTGTTCGTGCTTCCTAGTTTTTTTGTAAAAACGTGTTATCTCCAACCTTAATTCATTTTTTCGAATTAATATTAGCGCCATCTTACCGTTAACCCCGGAACTACAACGGATATAGCCCGCAAATGAGGTGGCATCTATATTCACGCAAAAACAAACTCTTCGGCAAGATTAAAAGCTGTTATGGCAAAAACGATAACACCAGTGGTGCTCTTCATGAAATAACGAAAACAAAAAGTGTAAACGCGTCGATCAAAGTCAATTGAGTTAGCTAGTTTCCCTGAAATAAGACTTGCGGAATGCATTACGCGCCAGTTACCCGAGTGCTAAACGCCGATTGGTCGGTGGAACCGGCGGGGAGCATGCGCGCTCGACGTCCGTTCGGTCGTAGCCGAATACTGGCGCGTTCGCTCCGAGATACCAGGGCCACAGGGCTCTGTAGGAGTTATTTATTGAACACCACGCGCCATTTCAAATTGTGCTTTAACAAAAACGTATAAAGTCGAGATTCATGTGATGCGGCTCGCTTGTTCGACGTTAGACCATGCCGACAGATAACGAGGCAAGGCGCTATCAGATAGAAATGACCTCTATTACATTAACATGATAGTTCAAATCGCTCTGGTACGGGATTGTTTCTATTGGTATTAAATCGTTTCCTAAATTTGACGCAGCAATACCATAGAGGCGTTGGCTGCAGTTTGTAAATTTTAATAAATTGAAATAAAGGTCGATTTTACGTGGTAATCGTGAATATAGCTACCAGTTATAAGTTGAGTTTAGCTGAAGCATCAAAAAATGCGTTTTGTACAAGTATAGGTATTATTTCGTTCGCCGGTTCGCTGCAACTTAATGGTCGAAGCTCGTGAAAAAATTATAGAGCCAGTACCATTACCATGAGTTTATGCAAACCGTTCTCTTAATAGAAAACGATCGCTCGGTCTCTTTTACTTGTATCTGCAACAAGCAGTATTTCAGATGGATTTTCATAACGAGAACGGTTTGCGTAAAGTCATGGTAATGGTAGGTTGCTTCGTGGAACTTTGAATTTACTATCACAATTTTGGAACCTAATAGAGATAGGTAATTACCAAATTATGAATTAACTAATTAGTGGACGTAATGGAATGTTAGTCTTTACGTAGACGAATGAAGTCATGGAAGGTAAAAAAAGTTATATCTTATGTATATAAAAAACGAAGTAAGAAAAAAAAAAAAACAAAATCCATGATATATTAATGACATTGATGCCTACACTGCACTGGTAGACAAACCGAACAAACTCGTTAATAGGGATGTTTCCTGGTAAAAAAAATAGTAATTCTAATTAGTCCGTCAGTTAGATTATCAAAAAATATTGAACACGTATTTTTTGCTTTATCAAATCAATCAAAATTGACAAAGATAACGCGCGTCAAAGTTCGGGGGTGGGGGCTGATGTGATGACGAAACGAATGGTAAAAAGTCTACAAAGTCGTGACGTCACGCGGAACTTCAACGCACTTCTTCGTCATTTTTTGTTTACTTGACAAAAGAAAAAATATGTGATCAATATTTTTTTATAATGTAAATTAGCTACATGTAAAGATATCAATAGGTACTATATCATATTCATACATAACATAACAAACATTCCAAGAAGGTAGCAAAAAACGGATAAATCAAGTTATGTCATTGTATTGAAGTAATAGTTATTTTTCCTGGAAACATTATGGAGGATAACATGAAGGTATCGTAACGTGTTGATACATATTTACACAAAGACTACACACTACAAGGTCTACAATCTACAATGTATGAAAAAGAAAACATCGCAAAAATCCTTTGGTAGATTATATTATACATCAATACATAATTCTAGACCTGTGCTCTGTTAAACTGTACTAAGGCCAACTGTCAACGTAACACGTCATGCACATGCTATCGTCAATTGACGATTGCTTGCATCTTGCGTAGAAACAAATAAAACTGTCCACAACGCATGACGAATGCATGACGATAGGCAAACGCGACGTCGCTCCGTGGACAGGTTTACGTTTCTACGCAAGATGCAAGCCATCGTCAATTGACGATAGCCGCATAGCGTGCGGTTTACGTGGACAGTAGGCCTAATGGCCGAATTCAGAAACGCCACTTAAGTATTTGATAAGATATTAACTAGGTAAATGTCCCTCAACTAGTTGTCAGACTATACAGAAACGTCACTTTAATTTAAGATCAATTTGAGTGGGCTTTCTGAATTCTGTCATAAGTCTCACATTATAAACGTCGTTATTGCGGGAGCAAAAACGATTTGACAGTACAGAGAGATTATGACAAACGAGCAATAACAGACGTGCAACTTATTTTGAAGAAAATTTATGCCTACGAGTTTAAAATTTATCAACATTATTCGTGGGGTCCACGGAAAGAACATATCCAGTCACTTTTTTGAAATGAGATTTTAATGCCAAAATGTAGAGCAAGTAATAAACTAAGTATTACTTACATCTTGTGTTACAACTGTATTATAGGTATTATATTATCCTGGGTAAATGTATTGAAAGAAACTAGATGCTTGGTATTTGTAGGCAGAATATGTCCGTTTCTACCAAATAGACATTCTGTAATAGGTATGTGTTCTTTATCTGATTTGTTATTGCCCCCGCGATAACGACGTAGGTATGATTATAAAATATGATAAAGCTCAAACATAAGAAATTGCTCTCATTTTTTTTTGCATATTTTGGATGCAGGTCCCATGAATTAGTATCAAACGGAGGTCCACAGAGGCACCTCAAAGACTATCAGATTCACCTGCATGTATTGTAGTGGAGTTGTGAGATTTTTTCGAATTCTATTCCGTTTAGGTAGTGTGAGAAGATGAAATGCCCTCGAGACTCTCGGGGACACCCTGTATATTTTTAAATGTCTGCATTAGACACTGAATGCCATATTAAAATGACACCAGTACAGACGTGACCACTGCGTGTATTAACGATCCTGGCTGTCACGACCGGCAGGACCGCGACGTAACCGTGTCGTGGCACGTGACAGGGAGGGGAGGAGGGGGGGGCACGCCCTCTCCCACTTAGCTCTCACTGACTTTCAAAATGCAACGCGATTCAAGCCCTAAGTTGCATAGAATAAGGAATGTGCGACGCAAGTCACATTATGACATTATACCCAGCGACTGCTAGAATTAAGTCCTATTCTACTCAGGTATGTGTTAGGTATATTAATGCGCAATAAATTAAAAAGAAATCTGAAGTTTCTGCCATTTTATGAAAGTCGTGTGACCGACAAAGCACGGGATCAGATATGTGTGAGCACTGCTATGATCAAGCAATATAGGTATGTTTACTAGAGAACCCGCCACAGCTTCGCCCACGGTATTTTCCCTATAAACTTTGCCCCTTATGGGATGGAATTTCAAAACTACTCAAAAATCAATTTAATGAATTTTCACCCCTTCAGGGGTTGATTTTTTCAAAATGCTTTTGCATTGCGCCTTTGTTTTTATTCAGAAGCCTAAATTCTCATTTTCATGTTAGTAAGCTAAAAAATGACGGATTTCCATACAATTTGGATGTGGATGCAATTTGGAATGGAGACAATTTATACCCTGGAATAGGGTCAATCAACTTTTTTGTGTTGTTATTTTGTCCCCGGTTGTCCAAGTGACACTTACATACCTACTGTTTCATAGAAAAATGCTTAGGTTGTCCAAGGGACAAAATTGGTGTAACCATAGCAACGGGTGGCACTAAAAAGTTGATTCGCCCAATAACAGATAGGATAATTTTCATCCTTATCGCACGGGAACAAAGACGCGGACATAGTATTTAATGTTAATCGAAGAGATACAGAAACAGATCATTTTTGATTAAAGACGATAGAACATTAAGAAAAAATATATTAACTCTCTTATGAAAATAAATAAACAGTTTTGTTTGTTGTTTATTACGGAAATATCGCTTTGTTTGTTACTTTCTTTTCAGTGTAAACTTCACAAAGTAAAAAGACAAAGCAAAGTCATATGAAGATATGATATGCTTACAATATTTCCAGGGTTCGAAATTATCAAGATAATTACGCTTCTTGATAATTATCACCCGTATAAGAAATTAATTTGTATATATTGTTTCATAACAAATTCTAACAAATAATAAATAAAAAGAAAACGTTCCGGTAGACGCAAGTGCGGAAATACACGTTCGAATACAGTTTACTTTCACGAGCGAATTTTTTTTGTTATTATCAATCGATAATTATCGATCTGTGATTATCACGATAATTATCGTGATAATTATCATTGATAATTATCCTTTCGAACTCTGAATATTTCTAAGTCAATGTGAAATAGGCAGATGCCCAGTTCCATCACAAAGAAATGATTAAAAACCAACAAACAATTTATTTTACAAATTAATAGCAAACAAAATGAAAATCCTTTATCTTCGATAGGAGGTTAGATTAAAATTCATATTTTACAACCTATTGCTATAAATTTAGATAGGTACCTACCTAAAATAAAAACGTTACCTAAAACATTTAGTTCCAAATAATTGAAAACCACACATAAAATAAGTAACAATAACAGGCGGTCTTATCGGTAAGGAGCAAGCTCTTCCAGACAACCCTGTACAGACATTATCAATTGAACACTCATCAAAGCATTACGTACCGGGGTGGGCGTTCTACGAAGAGGGCTCGCCTCCCACATGATAAACTCACCCGCTGACCTTTACCGTCCATCCCACTCGCACAAAGAAAAAAAAAACCTTTTCATTCAAAGCAGGGTAACGGGTACAGACACCAGTACAACAAGGCTACTATGTCCATGAGAAACGTGTTTACTTTCAAACAACATCCCAAGACAGGACTATTGAAGAATAGTTTCTTAGGGGCCCTCGATTTCAGAACATAAGCCGTGTAAGGGGAGCCCTGATAATAATAAGCATACACGCGTGAAAGGAGCCAGAGCGCCGTCTCAACAGCTGCTGCTCACAATGCTCGGATTAATGCACCAAAATCTAAATTACAATCACACCATGCGTTACACACTACACTACAAATCGGGTTTCAATTCACAAGCAATCCGGTGTTATGAAACAAGCATTAAACCAAATAAATACCGCTCAAAAAACGCGGGGAGTTATGCGTAAATATAATCGAAGCTCACCTTTCTAATTCGCTTCTTCATGATACGCTCGGCGGCGTACACGCTGTCGCCGAGACCGATCTTCGGCATCCCCAGTTTGGCGGCAAAATTGGTACGACAAATCCAAGAAAAACACTGCAATCCGGTAAGCGATCCGATCACTGCATCCAAGTAAGGCACCGCAATCCGACGCACAATTTCGCTGTCACAGTTCAAACTTGCCGCGCGAACGTGCCCAGATTTCCGGTACGCAGCGACGCGGCCTCCCCGTGCGGTGTCGCGGCGGAAACTGAAGCAGGGGAGGGAGTGCCCGCCCCGCGCGCCCCGCGCACCGCTCCGCGCTACGCACCGACAGAGCGCGCCACCGGTCCTCAAACCGCTCGATATCTGTAAACAAAATTTTATTTTCAACATGTGCTTTATTTTCAGTTTAACGGAGCCTCGTTTTATGGTTATAAATACGGTTATCCGAGCTCGTGGGTTATTATTACATTATATTTAAATCAATTCGTTGTATATAATATACTTTTTATTTAGTATATAAATTACGTCACATATTCAAAAATACATAGAGATTAGGTATACGATAATAGCTCAGCCAGGGACTTAGAGAATGCATAGTTAAAGACACAGCAAGTATTTTATTTGCAAAAAGAAAGCAGTTGTTGTCATTGAAGTGTTTCGCGCTAGGTAGTTATATTCGGTTGTTCGGCCGCCGGTGAACGCGCCGGGCGCTTCCCGCGGAGCCAGGCGCGGCGTTGCCAGCGCGCGCCAGCTGCGAGAGAAACACCGCGCTACCCTATTATTTACGCGCGACGTTGCCACACCGTGCGGCCTACGTTCATTACGAGGACACCGCTTTTACGTTCGATCACTGATGCAGAAATGATCGTTTATAACGCAATTTTGAGTAGATACGCTTATTCTAATAAAAGTAATAGGTTTAGTACTGCTTCAGGAATGCTATTAAGGATTAATTTTGAATAATACCTGAATTTAAACCGCTAAGGCTAGCTCTGAAGAGACACACGATCCACGATGGTTGACAAGTATGATGTTGCCCGGAAACTGAAGGAACTTATTTGCGTTTCGCTGAAAACAGCGAAAGCGACCGGCTAACAGAGCGCGCGTGAAGTAACTAAGGCACTCACAGTCGTGTCGAATCGGGTCGGTATTCGTGAGCCGTCGGTCTGCCGAGGCCCGCGGGGTGCGGGCGGGGAGGACTGAGCGCACGTTTGATTGGCCGAGGAACGCAGGCGGCGGGCTAGCAGCGGAGACGGCCAATGAGGAAGCGCGACGCGGTGCCCCGCCCGATGTAGCGCGGCAGTTGTGCGTTTCCCTCTCGCTCTGTTCGATTTTCAACTTTGTTTTTTGTGCGTGGCTCATGTAGAAAAATAAAACGGACATTTTGGATAAGCGCGAGGGGCCCGGATGCGGGCGCGGTGCACATTGACGCGCATTGTTGTCAGCTCGACATGCGGCGATATAACAGTGTGTGGAGTCGCGTCGAATATGTAAAGGGTTTTAAAATTGTTGAAAGAGCTGGGTATTATGACATGAATGGAGTAAGTGGGCAGCTGCCTAATAGATTGCTAGACATGTTAAAGTTTAATGAGGTTACGTTGGAGCAACAAAATAAACTATTTACGGACAAGGACGTAATGATAAGATGCGTGATATCTGCTATGGCATGTCGGTACGGTTTTTTCTCGTATACAATAATATGATAAGATTGTTTAAGTATAACTCAATTGGTACTGTAAAGCAAGTAGGTTGCTTTGAGAGTTTTTTTGTAACTGGACGAGTGTGTTGCCGATGTGACTGCCTTTCTTATTCTTAATTTAATTCAAATTTTTAACATTATTAGAACGTCGGCCACGCGTGCCCAGCGGCCCTAACATGCATGCCACAAAAATAAATTAAACCTGTTTATCTCTATGACTATCTCTTTCGTTGGCACTAGTGTGAGAGAAACACACTTAGAGATAAGACGATCTATCTTATCTTTGTGTCATGCATGTTAGGGCCGCAGATAGTCATTCATCACAGCGCCACCGAAGAGGCACCACTGTATCGGTTCATCTTAAAATACAAGAAAAAAAAGTATAAAGTGTCTTTCATATTTAAATCCGCCCGTTCCCCGTACTGCATCTCTACCATTACTTATAGTGAAAAGTATTACTTTGCCTTCAAGAGGCAGAAGAAGTGTATCCGGTAATCGACGAGGCCCGTCGCGAATAAGACGCACGTCGGCGGCCCCCTCGTCCACAGTACCAATTCATTAACTCCTCTAATTATCTCTGTTTGAGAAAGAAATTAAGGAACAACCTACATTTCCTTTAGTGAAATAACATCCACAAATTAAGGAGAACATATTGTACATAATCTACAGTAGCGCAGTTGCAAAGAAAAGAAAAGAACAGAAAGGGGCAATTGTCCCGTTTGATTAAAAGAACGAGGGCCGAAGAGTGGTGTCGATTACAATGACACATAATAATCATTTTACCAGGAAAGTCCAGAAATAGGCAAGAGAAAACGCGAGCTGAGCACGATAGATTCGGCAGTAAAGACGGGAGTGGAAGAAATGGAGTGGAGTGGCACAAAAGTCGAGCGGTATCTTAACCGTGTGGGGCCGAAGAAATCCCCAGGATAGCGGATCCCTGGATATGCTCGTGGTAAAGCACCATGTACAATGAAGAAACCATGAAGAGACCCTATCAAAAAACCATGCGGATTAAGCCGGGGCGGGCTGACAAGAAGAAAGAAACCAATGTACATAGAAAAATATTCAATTAGTGGAACTCAATAACATTTTGCGCTTCATCAGAAAACTGTTACCGTTTTTTAAAATCGTTTTTTTTTAAAGGTTTTATACTCGCCTTGGGGTCGGGAGAGACTCCAGCATCGGACTTTCATGTGCTGCGGATTTGAGGTGTCGTGTAACTTCCTGATTTAAAACCAAGATCTAAAGTCAGTTCTCAAATAATCGTCACAATTAGAGTAATTTCGTATAGAATCCAACAAGAGAAAGTCATCTATGTAATGTGCTCAAAATGTGCAATTTTTGGGTGAAACACCTGTTTTATCCTAAATAAACTAATCCTAAACTAAAAAATGGCAAAGTGACGTCAAAAATATTATCTCTGTTGCTTTATTTACTGTTTTAGCCAACAAAGGTGCAATTTGAGGTTAGAAACTTGTTTACCAAATGAGACTAGTATGGACGAATTCACCTTACAGTAAAACGGCTCCCGGCATCTATTTATTTATTTATATATAACGCCATGCCCGACTAACAGTTTGCACCAACACGTCGGTCATGATAATATGGATATTTTAGTCAATTATACAGTATGTCACAATTTGAATTACATTGTTAAATATTAGAAAATTAAAATTAAAAAAGAAAAACACAATGTGAATTTGTTTCACCTTCTAAAGCAAAAAATGATATGATATGAGCATTAATAGTTTGTAACAATGAACGACACACCGTGGGCGAAATGCGGGCAGAAACCCTGCAGGAAGGTTAAGTAGACTACCTACTCAAGCAGTTCCTAACATGAGCAATTCTTCTTACTGTCTACTACTACTGTGTTTGTAGTCCGTTTTATCTATAGGTACGCATCAGCCCGGGTATATTTCAGGAGTTCCATAGTTCTAGTTCCATATGGAACAACATATTCAACACAGACGACGCGGTTAGCTTAGTTGGGAGTGACCCTGCCTCCGAAGCTAGTGTCCCGGGTTCGATCCCCGGTAAGGGCACATATTTGTGATAAGCACGAATGTTTGTTCCTGAGTCTTGGATGTTTCCTATGTATTTAAGTATTTATTTCTCTATATATGTTTGTATACCTATCGTCGTCTAGTACCCATAACACAAGCCTTTAGAGCTTACTTTGGGACTAGATCGATTTGTGTAAAGATTGTCCCCTGATTTATTTATTTATTTATGAGTTTTACACCTGATTTTGGCAAAAAAATGCACGTTCTTTAAGGCTTAACGTTAATGAATATTGGGTTGGTGGCCGTACTTACCCCGGCTATGTTTTATTATTGTACAACATCTGTTACCAAAAGGTTACAAACACGATCCCTCGTGTAACAATATATAATCTGAATGATGACAATTGACAATCAGATTAAAACTTTCGTGAGACATTACTAAGACTAGAAATAAGCACGGCTTTACTCACGATTTATTGTCAGAAATAGTCCGACATGTTTCGAACTCATATGGAGTCCTTCTTCAGGGGTTGAGTACGGTCGCGCTCACTGCAACCCACGCACTGCCGCCCTCCGTGCGGCGCGTTGCGCCCGAGCCGAGGGCGCGGGGGCGGCGGGGGGCTGCACCGGTGTTGCTGAAGCACCAGGCTGCGGCTCGTTGTTGGTGGTGAACGGCAGCAAACATGCCGAACTCACAGTGTCCACAAGAATGTCAACACGTCCAGTATCCCGAATCGCTGGGACGACGGGCTTCCACGCTGGTGGCAATACCCACCCAATATCCCGGTTAAAATTCGGTCGTCGCCCAATTTCAATCGCCTCGCGGATTTTGCGTTGCACGAAGCGCTTTTCCCTTACAAGCAGCCTCGCCTTATCGAAACGAATGAAATGCGACGAACCCATGTCCAGGGCGTGCTCTGCCACCGCGGAGCTATTGGTGTCCATTTTCTTCATACTACGCACGTGCTCTTTTAGTCTTGTGGAAACGTTGACAATTGACAATGTCAACTGAAATGTTTAATCGATGCGTAGTGGTCAATTATGTAGTATAAAGGTACTTACGTGTAAAAGTCGTACTAAGGTACCTACAGAGTAGACGTTACATATGCATATGTACCACTAGTTCCATATGGTACTACTGGGATATTTCGTTTAAAATGAATAGCCCATTGGTTCCATATGGGACTGAAAAATATGGAAATCCTGTTTTTTTTTTTAATGAGAAGAGCAGCAAACGAGCAGGCGGGTTACCTGATGGTAAGCAATCACCGCCGCCCATGGACACCGGCAACACCAGGGGAATCACGGATGCGTTGCCGGCCCTTAGAGAAAGGACTAGGCTGACAAACAGGCAGACGGCCCACCTGATGGAAAGTGGTCATCGCCGCCTACTCGTATGGGCATCTGCAACACCAGAGGTGCTGCCAATGCGTTGCTAGTCTAGGGAGGATGGGGAATGGGGATGGGATAGGGATGAGGGAATAGGCCTAGCGGTCGAGCCGGCCCATTCAAACAGTAATCATCTAGTGAGGATTACTGTTTGGCTCTACCACTACTATATGCCCATCCGCCCATCCTTGCACCGTCGATTCACGTTTGTTAAAAACTTTAGAATCAGTTTCTCAAGTACTTATTTTGGTAACTAAACAGCTCAATCATTGAATATATTAATGCGTTGTCTTTATCGCTAAATGTGATATAACAGAAGCTTATAGGGCAGTGGAACAATGAAGAATTTAGCTTATCTTATACCTATCCGGCATTCCCTGTAACGCGCGTCATCGTATCAATTCAACTTCAAGATAATATCGTGTTGAGCCGATAATATTGATATTAATTTACCTACTGATCCAATTTTTGTTCATATGATTCTTTTTACTATGTCAAATTATATAGATTTTGAAACATTTTCGAAGATCCGCGTGCATTGCAGTTACATAGCATCACCATTGATGTAAGTCAATATGTTTACCCACTGTACCTATTACTCATCGTGTATTGACATCATCTTCTCAAATTGACTGCAAGTCTGCCACTCGCTATGTTGGCATTCCCCTGCTAGCTAGTAAATTGCCCCATTGCTTTGAGAACTTCCTCGACTCCATCTCAATTTCGGCGGCCTCTTGGCTTCTTCTGCTGTAGCTTCTTTATGTTGTGTTAACTATTCTTCTAGATTACTTCAATGGACACGGCACCGGATGTTGTGTCTTGATGCATTTTGCGATCGTTTAGTTCATTAAATTAGCATTTCCAGCTCTTAATAATAATAAAGAACTCTAAATTGCATGATAAACGACTACGGAAAATGTGAATAGGTATTTCGTATTGCATATTTTCGCATATTTTTTTTGCCCTCCTCTGCTGCACTGGGAGTGAAGAAATAGCATAGAATGCGTGCAGATGCTTATCATCCTGGCATGTCGTAAAAGTCGACTAAGGGACGGGTCCTCTCCAACATGGTGGACTTTCTGTATGGGCGATGGGCTGATCACCTGTCACCATACGGTCCATCATACCATCTTAGGACTAATTAATCAAACGTGGCCACAAGTAGTCTTGTGGCTCTGCCCACCCCATTAGGGATTTCGGGCGTGATAATATGTATGTATGTATGTATGTATTTTCGCATAAACATTATTGTCTCGCTGGTGATCTACGTGGCGCTCGTTGACTCATTGATGATGGGTATTTCATTGGATCTTACATAAACTTCTATAGGTACACCCACCAAGTCTAAGCCGTTATTTAGTGGTTATGGAAATACGCGGCATCAGGCCGGATTCCACCAGAGGGTCGGATTTTTTGTGTTTATTTATCGGCCCGCTGACCGTTGGGTCGGCGGTTTGGGTCCGATCGTTATCTTACCGCGTTAGAAACCTTAGAACACCGACACCGTTCTCAGATAGCGGGTTTAAATTCATTATTGATGTCTAAAACCATTAACGTGATGTTTATTTTGTAACTGGTAATTTAATGAGTTTGCGAGGTTATAGTACCTAACTCACTTTTTCCTATAACAAAGGTTTTATTTTACCCACTTCCGTTCGTATAGAATTTAGGTATTTCCTCTGGAACTGTTCAATTATCTAGTACTAATAAAATAATCAAGGAATGCAAATTATCATACAAATCCATTTCGCTATGATTCAACTCCAGTAAGCACTTATACTCGAATTTAAAATGATACAGTACAGCTTCCGCCTACAAATTTCGTTTAACCCATATTTTTATCTGTACCTTATAGCTTTTATTTGTAGCACTTTGACCAAGTTACTCGATGTTGTACTGAGAACCTCGCATTATCTAGGCTAGGATTCTTACCCAAAACTCTTGGCTCCATGATATTATTAAAAAAGAGCACCGAGAGAAATTTTTTGTCAGCATGTTAACGTCATCTCGGGTCAAAACGTGATACCTTCCCTCTGATAATCGTTTTAAAAAAGGTGACATGAACACACTTCGCGCTATCCTAATTTTACAGCCTCTTTTAAGTTGGTAAAGGGACTGCAGCGGCCCTTACATGCATGACACAAAGATAAGATAGACCGTCTTATCTCTAAGTGCGTCTCTCTCATCCTAGTGCCGACGAAAGAGATAGTCAGAAATAAACGGGTTTAATTTATCTTTGTGTCATGCATGTTAGGGCCGCTGTGGTGAACTCTATTCTAGTCTATTTGCGAGATCGATCGCGTTTGTACTAGAATTCTCATCCTCTTCTAACTCTAAACCCATGTCTTTTGACTCAGCATAGCCACGTTTAGTGTTGGGGAATAGTTCATTTTTATTTAACTAAACTTACGTACATAACGCACATATAAATACGTATAAATATGTTATCATACAAATAATAACCTCGCCAAACCGATATAACTGTTTGTTGGCGAGACCGCGCTCAAACTAAGCCGAGTTTCTAGCGGCGCTTCTTCTCAGAAGATGTCACCGTTTGGAGCGCTGGTAGATTAATGTGAAAGAGGCAGAATAAATATTTTCATTCTCATAACCCCCTATTTAGATTGATCAAAGCGCCCAAACCACGCCAGGCAGCATTGTGTGTTTTGCAATCACACTGTAGTGACCTTTCTTAGCTGCAATGATGCGGATTCAAATACAACACTAATACTTGGTAAGTTCCAGACTATGTGACATCACAGAATAGATAATAGTACTAACGTACAGAAGAATCACTGTCTAACAAAACCGGTGTTTAGGCACGAAAATATACCTACCCATGCCTTCTCTCTCCGTTGCATAAAACGTGCTCTTTCGTGTACGCTAGGGTTGTCAGTTTTTATCCGCGTCATCCAACAACAACAACGCGCGAATCGCCCAACGAGCGAGCGAGCGGCACCCTGCTGCAATTTACACCTCCGAGCAACGCCACGGCCGCGCGTACCTAAAGTGCGGAGTGAAACCCGCCTGGTGACATGCCCTTCTTTTTTGACTCACTTCTGAATGGCTGCAATCAGTGGTAGACTATACTGGCCCGGGTTTCTTTCTTACGGCTGGGCATTTCAACCATCTTGGTTTTATTTTCGGCTTTTGGTTTCAAAGAAACCTATCTATGGCGTCGCGGATTTCTCGGCCCTGTCAGCGGCTTTGCCATGAGAACCTGGACTCACGGATAAGTAGATAAGGTAATTGTTTATTTAAGTCAAAAGGGTTAATTAAAGGTCTTCTAACATAACTTCTTTTTAGTCAAATTAAAACTTTCGTGAGACATTATGAATACTTGAAAAACACACGGCTTTACTCACGATTTATTGTCAGAAATAGTCCGACATGTTTCGAACTCGATTGGAGTCCTTCTTCAGGGTTTGAGTGCGGTCCCGGTCAGATCAACCCGCGCACTGCTTTGCGAGCTGCGCGTTGCGCCCGTGCAGAGGGTGCGGGCGCGGGGGCGGGGGGGGGGGGGGGGCGGCGCCGGCGCTGCTGACGCGCCCGGCTGCGGCTGGTCGTTGTTGGTGGTGAACGGTGGCAAACATGCCGAGCTCACGGTGTCCACAAGAGTATCAACACGTACCGTATCCCGAATGGCTGGGACAACGGGCTTCCTCGCTGGTGGCAATTCCCACCCCATATCGCGGTTGAAATTGGTTTAACTTCTTTTTCCTCCTAATTTAGCTATTACAAAACAGCATGCAAATGTTTTTACAGATTACTTTAAATTAGATAAGTATACGGAATTAGTAGTAGGTATACTCTTTGGTGTCACGGAACTGAATAGCATTCTCGGATTAGATATAGCTATTTAGTTAACCAACTAGTCAGTGTTTTAGTTGGATAAGTAAACGCTTACAAGATCAGAAGAAAGTGTTATTAAGACTAGAAATAAGCACGGCTTTACTCACGATTTATTGTCAGAAATAGTCCGAGATGTTTCGGACGCATATGGAGTCCTTTTTCAGGGGTCGAGTACGGTCGCGCTCACTGCAATCCACGCACTGGGTGCCACGCGACCGTACTCAACCCCTGAAGAAGGACTCCATATGAGTCCGAAACATGTCAGACTATTTCTGACAATAAATCGTGAGTAAAGCCGTGCTTATTTCTAGTCTTAGTAATGTCTTACGAAAGTTTTGATCTGATTAATGAAAGGGCTATTATTTACCTACCTCGACGTTTCGACCGTCTTGCAACGGCCGTGGTCACGAGAAGACTGAAATGGCGGATCAGCACCTTCGAGTCGCACGAGTATTTCGAACTACCCGCACTTGATCTTGTTTTTCTGGATTCGGTGTACAAGGCCAGCGACACACTATACTGACAACATCCGTCAATTTGCTCGATGATACATCTTGATGCTGGCATTTGCTAATCACTGGATTCCACGAATTCGATAACTTGTATCCATCTTCCCGGTCAAAATTCCTACATTTCTTTATTTCGACCGCTCCACGTATTATTTTTGAGTAGTAATGCGGTTCGGTGGAGATGATTTTTGGTTTATGAAGCTTGATCCACTGGTTTTGTCCCGACTCCATCAAATGTCCCGATTCCATGTAAACGTTTTTAAATCGCGAAAGTTTAAAACAATCTATCATGAAAGACGAATCAACTCCGACAAACTCCGACAGTTTAAACAAATGCATAAGCTTCAAGCTTTTCAAATTTATGTAGTTCATGCAGGGATTTGCATTGTCGATAGAAACAAGTGAAACAAACCGTTCTGTATCTGACGCGATATCGCTACCAGTCGCTGCAACATCGAAACACGGAAAATGTATAAATTATGGTATGTTGCTTTTTCCTTGTTTCGGTGCACACTTTGAAACAAACCATGATTGCGTACGTAATATGTGGAATGCCAAGAAATAAAGGGAATTTTCGAAGGAGGATTGTGAGAGGAAACTGATGGAAGGTACAGTGTCTATATCGAAAATTGGTAAGTATCTACCTATAAATTTGCAGGATACATGTTATAGTGATTTAGTTTAAATAGGGTTAATACCTAATTAAGATTATCATAGGTACTTATATATTAGTGTATAGTTTAATAGAAGAATAGATTTTGATGAAGTATAACATAATACAATCTGTGATAATTAAGTAGGTACCTATGACAAATAATGATGAATTCTGAACCTAACTTTCGGTAGTCAAATGTAAATGACTCGGATGTGTGTAATTCTGTTTATCATTATCAAGAAAAAATCATTTAGCCCTACAATTTAAATTGCACAAAACGCCATAAGTAGTGCCCATTATTAATAAAATAACCTCATCATCTGCGATTATCTCTATGACCATCATAAATTATGGTTAGCCTTTGAAAGCCACAAAAAAGGTTCTCGCCTGAACAGGTAAAGTTACAAACCTCTTCGCTATATACGATCAAGAGAAAAAACAAATCCGGCATTGCATTGTAAATAACATTTGGTACTTCTGAAAAGGTCCGACCGACAACGGCTTGGGAAAATACCGATTCAAAAAAATTTTTTTCCTTTAGCTCGCGATTGTGTTTAAAGCGGGAAGCGCTTTATTTTTATCTTTATAGCTAGACCGTAGATTCAAATTGAAGCGGTGAAGCGCTGTGTTGCGTGAGACTTGAAAGTGGAACCTGAGCACCGGAGGTGCCTTAAGCGTAATAACAGAGGGTTAAAACTCATTTCGTCGACGCTTCCAACCGGATAGAAACTCTGACACGTTGTGTTAAAGCTGATAATTGTGAAGTACATGTTTTGAATGTCTGGCTTACATAAAGGGGATGCGAGGTCGGGCGAAATTTGCGCGTTGTAATGAGTCTGGTCTCACAATGGATGTTCTGGGAACGCGCTTTTGCATTGCGAATTTGGGAGCGTCTGGTATCACCATGTGGCTTTTGGGCGCCCTGCACAAAACAAGAGTTGCGAATTGAGCCTTTTGTTATCTTTGACACTATTATATCGGCAGATATTTGTGATCATATCAGTTATTAATTTATTTTTGTTTTCGTAGTGATAAAGCAAACTGTTTGTCTATAAAGTTCGCTATAACGTTGGTTGTAGTTGTAGCGGTGTACGTATTGGAGCTATATATAGATACTTGTTCTATCTTACTATAATAACAGCCGAGCCATAAAAGTAAACACTCCGAAAAAACCACAAAATACAGCTCGAGAAAAACCTCGTTGAAAATAAACGAATAAACTTATTGTAGAGATAAATAAGCTCAAAGTTGCAATTGTCGTAGAAGACCGTAGAAAACCTATTACAGACCAGATGGCAAAAGGCAAGGAGACAAAGCACGAGATTTCGAACGCCAATCACGTAGAGACGGGCTATTGTCACGTGTCACATCCCGCATGTTTAGCTGTGTGATTCTCTAACGCAAAAACGTTCCCCTCGCCGACGAAAACTCGCCTACCGCATATAAATCCGGTTCGTGCTCTCGACGAGTCTTTAGGGAAATTACCTAAAAAATTCTAATTAGTCCGTCATTTACATTATAAAAAAATATTTAAACCATATTTCTTGTTTTGTCTATTAAACAAAAAATTACGAAGATATAGTGCGTTGAAGTTCCGCGTTTCATCACCATTTTGCACACTTTGTACCATTAAGTGACGTCATAAGTCCCCACTCCCGAACTTTGATGCGCGTTATCCTTGTCAATTTTGATTGATTTGATAAAACAAAAAAATACATGTTCAATATTTTTTGATAAACTAACTGACGGACTAATTAGATTTTTTTTACTCAGGAAACTTCCCTATTAAAGAATCACACCAGATTACATTCGCTCAATAAAGTATTTAGCAAATCGTAGATAAGGAATCTTCTATCGGTCCATTTATTTACTCGTTTACTTGTGCGAATGGAATACTTCATCCATTCAAAGGTGGCTTGGCTAACCTTACCTAAGCTGATACAGCGCTCCGTGAGTCACAGACGGCGCTAGCTGAAAATCAACACTGCTGGTGTCTGTCTAGCATACTGGCTCAGTAGAATGCTGAGGTTATGCTGAGCCGGTATCCGATTCACTGCCATGAGGACACAAACACACACCCACACTTCGTTCTTGTGATGCTCGTCATTTTGTTTAACCGTGGTTCTGTGTGGAAGATCTTTCTTACATTATTTCCTCTTAAAACACAATAAATGCATTTCGGGAGCTGAAAGGATATTGCAGGTTAGGTGAATGCCGGAAGCCGACGGGCAACGGAGTCGTGCAAATATTGCGTTGTGGAAGTCTTTAAGTAAGACCCATGTCCCGTAATGGACGCACCCAGGTTAAAATGATGATGATGAGGTATTACTTGGCGAGTAACCTATCGGAGCCGGCCTTCACCACTCCGTCTTCGAACGCAAATGCAAGTTCTTGCACAGGTCTCAAAAATTTGAGTAGCTTCGTATCTCTCTCTGTCTTATTTCATTTGGTGCAAGGTTAAATCTTAAATTTTAAAGTTCCGCTCAATTTGCGTCAACTCACAGGCTCTCGGCGGCTCGCCGAATGACTGCTCAAGATCTTATGAGTCTAAAAATAAGTAGCTTAATAGAACGGAGGTAAAGTGCCAATATTATGAGCCCGAAGCCTTTTAATGCCGACTGCCGAGTATCGTAGATAGGGGCTGGCCAGGCCGGCTGCCAGGGGCGCAATGTTAGGGGGAGCACTTTACAGATCCAGTGTTTTTCTTCCTGGAAAATAAGTCTTGAGGGGCGATGGTAGTGCCAAGGCGACTTTGTAAACGCCATTGAGCGACCAATTTAACGCCTCCGGCATTTAAATTTAATCTACCTTTACTCTACTCAGATTATACGGGTAGGAAAGGAATATGTATTTCGTCGGTTTGGTTCAGCGAGATGTGAATGCGTGTTCTACGATATTTAAAAAAAATATGGAAATACGTTATACCTTGGTATAAATTATGATCTTTATTGTATTTGGACGTCTGCCATACAAATCCTATGTGTTAAAAAAGCGAATCGTTAGAAGAAAATAAAAGTAATACATATTATTAGTGTCAGCATTGATGCAGTATATCTTAGAGATTCTCACTAATTGTTTTTTTCATTGGTGTTTTCCTGGTACAGCATCATTTATCTTTTTTTACCTTAATTTTTTATCTTTAGGTATAGCATATTACTTATAGTAAACTAGGTGAGCAGATTGTGTTTGACGCCCGTCTCATATGCCTTCGCCAAGGCGAGAATACAAAATTTGGATTAGGGGAGGGCAACTTTTGTGTGATCTGGTGAAATTCCAGAATTTAGCTTTTATTAAGCCCGTATTATAGCATACCCCGTCAAATGTTCTGTCAACGGAACATTGCTGAAAAGTGTTTTGTTGATCTTTAGGGTTCTCTACCCAAAGAATAACAACGGGACTCTCTCAATGAGCCTATAAAGCCTGTGTCTGTCAGAGGCCTCTATTCAGCCGAGGTAAGGGAAAGAAAGTTGGTTGTCTGACATATTATGATTTTAAGTTTATTTATTTCGGTAATATTATTAACAGTAAAAATTATGCGTTGGTATAGCACAAATACTGGCGACTGTTATGTATATTTATTCATTAAAAATTGGCTGTATACAAACCATTGTTGTTCCGGCTGTATTTCCAAAACTGTTTCAATACTTTCAATTGCCTTGATTCTATTGTGTACGTAATACTTCAACAGATACCTAAATAAAACAAATACGAACACAATATTGTGTAATGGGTATGGCACCCGAGCGGGTGGTAATAAAATACGGATACGGAATTCTTTGCGGCACGTGCCCTACTCGAACTTTGCCAATATGTTTAGTACCTTACTTTTAGTCAAAGTAAATTGTAAAATATAGTATACAACATATACTAGGTTAGTACCTATAAGTAAAATAGTATAAAAAGCCCAGCAGTTATATCCATGGCCAACAGAATTCGTTATAAAACAGAAAATGAATAATAATAATAAATAAATAAATAAATCAGGGGACAATCTTTACACCAATCGATCTAGTCGCAAAGTAAGCTCTAAAGGCTTGTGTCATGAGTACTAGACGCCGATATACATACTTATATAGATAAATAAATACTTAAATACAAAGGAAACATCCAAGACTCAGGAACAAACATTCGTGCTCGTCGCACAAATATTTGCCCTTACCGGGGATCGAACCCGGGACGCTGGCTTCGGAGGCAGGGTCACTACCGACTAGGCTAACCGCGATGAAGATATAAACATAGCGCTCCGAATAAAAATAACTATCACAAACTCGCATCAACCCGACCCTTTTCAAATAAGGAACGGACACGGAATGCATGAAGAGATAAAAATTCAGTCCCGGACGTTTTTAATAAAATTACCGCGGGCCCCCGGCAGGGTGTCGGGGGCTAGGGGGGGCGGAAATTGAAAACCCCGGGCTTCGGGCCCCTCGCTTATCTCGCGCTCGCACTTTTATGGGCGCACCCAAGTGTGGATTCATGGCCAGTGGGTTTCCACGTGATAATTGGGATTGGGTATTAATTGGTATTGGGTCTGTACGTTAGATGTTGTTAGGGCGTTAGCTATGTATGATTTTGATACTTTTAAAAATCTACGCAGCTAGATATGTTATTAGAAGTGTCTGCAATCTGTGTGGTGTGGTGCCCCATCGTCAAAAATATTCTTTAGAAGAATATTTAGGATTTTCTAATTCAACAGTTCCAGAATGTTGTCAGTCATTAATGTGTAGGGATAGTTACAACAATAACAGTTCTTTTTTTGCTGTTATTACGATTGTTATGTTCACAAGTGGCCCTTAAGGCCGGGGCAAACCAAACGCGGTTGCGGCGCGTTTGCGGCGCGAACGCGAGTCCGCGCCGTTGTCGAACGGCGCGGGCGGATATACCATGCCACACCGCGGCGGCGCGGGACCGCCGCGGTCCCGCGACTACTTTGGTGTGGCATGGTAAATCTCCCCGCGCCGTTCGACAACGGCGCGGACCCGCGTTCGCGCCGCAACCGCGTTTGGTGTGCCCGGGCCTTAAAGAGGAGTGTGAACCTACGGCTTTTCATACAAAGGCGATAACAATTTCCACCCATAAATGCTAACCGATTTTGACGAATTTTTGATAGGCTGTCAATCAGAACAAAATCTAGGTTTATAGGTACGTTTTTTGAATATTGATTAAAGAAAAAAAAAACAAATAATCGCCGAAATTCGTTTTGTATGAGAATAGTGAAACAACAATAAAACAGAATTTATTGATTATGGTGAAAAAACCAAATCATATAGACCTAGATATTAAAAATTGATCAAAATCGGGAAGTCGTTATCGCCTTTTGTATGAAAAAACCGGTTCACAACTCCTCTAAACTCCTTACAAAATATATTTTAGCTTGATATAGGTATTTTGTTCATTACCAATTTCCTGAACACCACACAAACTTTTTAATCCCTCCAATACAGGCGAAACCAATATCTGTACTGTTTGTTATACTCGTATCACAAGCAAAACTCTACCTGACGCCATTACAATAGGGTCCATAATAACTATACACGGTTGATTGCGTACTTTGTCTTACACACGAGACAATGGCGGTGGTTAAGGGTCTCCATCCATCATTGTAATGTCCATTGAAATGTCACATTTCCCGGTCCGGAGTACAAAGTTGCTCTCACGCTTGGCCCGACTGCTTTGAAGCTGTATGAATATCAAAACACTAAAGTTATAGAATCCGAACGTATGTTTGTCTGTTGTTCTACTATCATTAAACATTCCAACGTTTAATTACAACTTAATTTAACGTTATTTTGTTTTTAAATAAAGGTTGTCTAAAAATCTGAAACCTGAAAAGAATTTCCGTTGATTATCTAATAATATCCAGCTTATTTTTAGGGTTCCGTTCCTCAAAAGGAAAAAACGAAACCCTTATACGATCACTCGTGTGTCTGTCTGTCTGTTCTGTACGTCTGTCACAGCCAATTTGCTCCGAAACTACTGGACCGATTGATTTGAAATTGGGTATAGATTATGTAAGTCGGTGACCGTAACACGGACGCGTGACGTAAATATATGAATTTTAAAAATGGGGGCCGCTTTTGGGGGGTAAATTAGAAAATTAAAAAAAAGTAATGCAACTTATTAGTGTGACATATCAAATCAAAGGGCTTATTGTGGGGATCTTACATATATATTTTTTTTTAATTTCAAGTAAAATAGTTTAGAAGTTATTTAGGAAAATAGGCGAAAATTGACCATTCCCCCCCCTTATTTCCGAAACTACTGGGGCTAAAATTAAAAAAAAAAATACAGAAGATTATTATTTACGTATAGATTACAGGAAAACCTATAAGAAGTCTATGGTATTTAAAGGAACGTAGTAAATTTCAGATAATCATGTAGGGAACGGAACCCTCTCTACGCGAGTTTAATTCGCACTTTTTTATACTTAAACCCGCAGGCGTTTGCCAGTGGGAAGTAAGTATATTGTGTGCGAAACATATCCCTTGAAAGAAAATATTGATAAGTAGGTATCTTTTGCTCACTGGGATAGGTGTCACTCATTTAGATCACTATAGGTAGGTATATCAGCATTATCAGTAGCTCAGGATTTATCTGAACAGATCGATGGGGTGATCCTGATGGGGTAAGAATAATCGTTCATAACTCATTTGCTCTCGCTCTCTCACTCTTTTTGGTGTTTAATATGAATTCGAATATGTAAACCACCGAATTCACCCGAATAAACCCGATGAAAATCCCGAGCAGTTCCGAGCGTTGAGCGAAGTTGAGCGAACTAGTGATACCGTGAGCTAAATGATATAGTTATAGTTGTACATTCGGATCTGAAATGATTTATGTTGATAGAGCGAAAGTAAATGATAGTTATATAATCAATTGTGTGTAGGTATGGTATACACATCTCTACTGGGAAGTATAAATAAAACTGAGACGTACGCAGGAAGCAGGTGCGGATTGGAGGATTCGGGATGTCTGGACGAATTTATAACGCGTGGGAAACATTTCATGTTACCTCCATTTAATTTAATATATTTTACCAGCGACCCACCGCGTCAATTATATCTGGTCATGTTTAAATTCGATTAAGAGTGCTTTGGTTATCGTACATGGGCCTCCGCTAAATAATTTGCAAGTAATTTTTCAACCTGTAATAATCTAAGATATTAATTTAAATAACACGGTGTAAAGTACAATTTTTATCTAAATTTAAAGCTACATGTAACTACTTAGTATGTTTCATAGGATAAGGATTGTCGGTTAAAAAACTGCGTCACGTCTCGTCACGCAAACAATTTTTTTAGGCGTAATTTTAAATCAGTGATATCTTCTAAAGTATTCATTTTAATGGAATGATGTCAAGTGCAGTTTTAAGCTACTTGAAATGTCCAAGTTAACTAACATATTTAACTGGATAAAGATCAACACAATATTGGTAAAAATTGCTTAACTAAAAAAGCTCTTTTTCAACCCGTGGTTAAACTACATCTTTACAGTCTACTTCAAAAATGAAAAAAATTGTCAAGTAAATGAGATTTAATCACATTTTGAGAATTAAATACGTATAACTGAACTGACGATCATAATGTGAATTATTTTAAATTGACTTAACTGTAATATTTAATTGTAATGTCATAACTACTATGAAATAAATAAATCTAAATCTATAACATACTTTACGATTTAATCTCATTTGGTTACAGTTTCAGATTGCAACAGGATTTTCGAAAAAAAATATTTTGCGACATATACCTACAATAACAATTCTTGTAACTTGTATAATCATCCAAGTGTACAAAACACCGAAGACATAAAAACCTTATTTGCACAATTCAATGTTACTCGTTTATTGCTGACAAAAACATGACAGCAGTCGGTATTTGTCATTATTATTTACATTAATGCCATCTATTATTATGGTCTTGGCGATGTGCAATAGGTAACTTTCCCAAAGAAAAACAGGGTTTACAATACAATCTTCATGTTTTGATGTAGAACATTTTTGTTTTCGACACAACAGAAAAACAATTTATAGGTAAACTGGGATACTGGGATACTGGGGTGCTTAGATAATCTTGGTGGGGAACTGAGAGGCTGGGTTTTTGGTTTGATTAGGCCATGACGCCGTTTTATCCATACCATATCGGCGCGTTCCAGTTTTACTATAACATCCGCAGACATTTGGTCCGCGGTTTCTTTTGCATATGAAAGATTGCGACTAGTTGTTTGTATTGCGTGAGTGTCTTAGAATAATCTGGGGTCTAACTTCAGCACGAAATAACGCATATTATGGCGGAAACGGTTGAGATGTCTGTAAGTTTCGGTTAAAAATATTTTTTTTAGGTACTACTGTGATACTTTATTTAATAATAGCTTTTGCCCCGTGACTTCGTTCGCGTAGAATTCTATTTTTTGGGCAGCTCAAGTATGTAAATGGGTCACTTCTCCTGCTCCTGCTGCTGCTACTCACGTTTTCCATGCAGCTGAAGTGAGCAGCGAAGTCGGCTTGGAAGTGCGCAGCGCGAGTATGTAAATGGGTCACTTCTCCTGCTCCTGCCGCTGCTTTTCGTGTTGCCTGGCGCGCAGTGAGTCAGGAAGCAGTATGCAAACACCCACGCCTTCGAAAGCAGCATGCGGGAATTATTTCTGGCAGCGCGAGCAGCAGTGGCAGTGGCTGCATGTAACAGCATGTAAAGACCCACTGCCTTCAAAAGCAGAACGTATGCGGGAATTATTTCCGGCAGCGCGAGCAGCATTGGCAGTGGCTGCATGTAACAGCATGTAAAGACCCACTGCCTTCAAAAGCAGAACGTATGCGGGAATTATTTCCGGCAGCGCGAGCAGCATTGGCAGTGGCTGCATGTAACAGCATGTAAAGACCCACTGCCTTCGAAAGCAGCATGCGGGAATTATTTCTGGCAGCGCGAGCAGCAGTGGCAGTGGCTGCATGTAACAGCATGTAAAGACTCACTGCCTTCAAAAGCAGAAGGTATGCGGGAATTATTTCCGGCAGCGCGAGCAGCAGTGGCAGGGGCTGCATGTAAATGAGGTATAAAAGTCAGAAGAAGGACAGCTTGACGAGATGTATTCTACATCAAATTTGTGGCATTTCTTTTATTCAGCTTCAGCAAAAGATTGGCAAAGGTAAATTTTACAAGCACCGGTCATCGCTGGTCCGCACGGGAGACAATTATGTTAGAACTAGATAAGTATAGATTTCGCCGCTACCACTACCAGTGGCGTCTCACTCCGCACTTTAGGTACGCTCGGCCGTCGGACAGCTCGTTGCTGTAAATCGCAGTAGGTTGCCGCTCGCTCGCTCGCTGGACGATTCACGCGTCATCAAGAAGCCTAGATGATTGGCGTTGATGGGTGGATGATGCGGATAAAAAACTGACAACCCTAGCGTAGGTAGGTACACGAAACAGACCGTTTTATGCGACGGAGATAGAAGACATGATTACGCATATTTTCGTACATTAACAACGGTTTTGCTAGACAGTGACTATTTTATACGTTATCTATTCTATGCTAGTACGCTTAGAGCCCGTTTTGCTTTTACCAATATTTAACTTATTCTTGGTTTCGGCAACAGAGGTACAAAATACTTCTTATGGACACGTTTGACGTGACTATTCGAACGATATAATTAGTATACTTACAATGGCGACGACGACTCGGTTAGCCTAGTTGGGAGTAAACCTGCCTCCGAAGCTAGCGGTCCCGGTTTCGATCCCCGGTAAGGGCAAATATTTGTGTGATGAGCACGAATGTTTGTTCCTGAGTCTTGGATGTTTCCTATGTATTTAAGTATTTATTTCTTTATATAAGTTTGTATATCTTCGTCTAGTACCCGTAACACAAGCCTTTAGAGCTTATTTTGGGACTAGATCGATTTGTGTAAAGATTGTCCCCTGATTTATTATTATTATTATTTATTATTAATGGCATTTTTTATGTCGAATGTAAACTTTGCAAAGTAAGATAAAGGCAAAGCCAGGCAATATGATACCATATCGCGTAGCTAATGACGAATGTAACGAAAGAGGACCTGGGTCTCGCTTCGATATTGCCTAAGCGATAGATATCGCGATGGTTTAAAATGCGGACGCCTTGCAGTTAGAGCTCGATATCGTAGCAAAATAATTTGCGATATTTATTGTTCATTGTAGAAGACCTAAATTGGCTTTACTTAAACACTTTTTTTTATCAAATACTATTTCATTTAGCAAAGCGAAAGAAATATACGTTCATATTCATTAAATTATTGAAAAAATTACTATTTCCAAAACACGATTTGATGAAATCGATACGATAGAAAAAAACGTGAAGTTACGTCTGAAATCCTCTTTAAACAGTTCTGTCTTATTTTTTTAACTTATAGACCTATAATTAATAACACTATTACATCACGCCCATACTAAAAAACACTGCACAGTGCTTCTCGTTCACTCCGGTGCAAACAGACGGAGACTGATCACTCAAGGTTATTGGCTCTTGTCAGCAGCGTCTTAAGCATATATATGGTTACTGAAATGATGATAAACCTGAAACAATAGAGTATCATTGTAAGTGGCACGCATATGACGCATATGTGCGCGTGCGGTTCGGGAAGTTTACCCATCGCATCCGTCCGAATGTATTTATGTATTGCGTCGCGGCCATATGCCAGCCATGTGTCATTGTGCCACTTTTTCCCTCCATTTCCATTGTTCTCTTGCGGTCAAAGAAAGTATAGCAAACCACAAACACGAGTTATGGTTGAAACATCTTATGGTGATAGCAAAAAGGGCCATTTTTCATTGATTTATGTAACTTATAAAGCGGTAACTGTAGCTATTATGTTCTATCATTGTTTGATTGTTCAAAGACTAATTGGCCGTTAATGGTGCGTGTCTAATGGCTCGTTTTATTTTAATTGGTGTTGAAAATGGCTTCATTTCTTTTCTTTTTTCATTGACGTCGCTATTTAGTTTCTTTACAATAATTGAAATCATAATGTTTGATAAAGCAGCCTTCACAAGATCGAATGATATAATAAAAATTTGACTTGATGCATTTTGGCCTAACGTTTTATTTGGTATTTAAATATGAATAAATCCAATCCAATAGTTGCTAGGTAAGAATACTTTATCGAATAAGTCCACTTACAATATATCATTTAATAACGCATGCATAGCTCCGGGCCCTATCACTGTCTGTAAAAATATTTAATAAATTATTAAACTTGAGAAAGAATGAAAATAAAATAACTACATTCCTGAGAAACCTAAAAAATCGTATTCTACTTTCAATGAATATTTAAAAGATGAACATTAGTAATTTTCAGTCGCGTGAATGTGTACCTCGCTGTCTTTCAAATTGCTATGCTCAACGAAGTTCATTGTGTTTCTAGGACTACTACATTACATAAACATAATCATGTAGTGTATCACATACATGAAGTGGCAATGAATAATAAAAAGAAAAATTTTAAATCAAAATTTATAGATCTTTTATTTATCGTCGAGTTATCGAGTTGTCGAATTCACACACGCTACAGATATAGTGAATAATACGTTTCCATCGGTAAAACTCGGATTTCAATCGGAAGACGACGGGACCCGAAGTGTCAATTAATTATTGTATTAAATGAGTGGCATGTTTATATTCATCAAATGAAACTTTATTATTTACTGTCAAATGTCCACGTGAAAAATGACAGCATATGACACTGTTGTTTTTCATTTTGACATTACACATTAGTACACATTTGATCCGAGATGATATCGTAAAGTCTACGTCAACTTGCTGTCAACCTATTCATAAACGTTAAGCCGGCTATACACCTAACGATATGCTTGCGCAAATTTAGACTTGTACAAGTATATTGTAACGTGTATGGGAAGAATTTGCGCAAGTATCTTCCCATACACGTTACAGTATACTTGTACAAGTCTAAACTTGCGCAAGCATATCGTTAGGTGTATGGCCGGGTTTAATTTGAAAGATCGATTTGAGTTACCTTTGTGAATTCCGCCATTGCAGTACAAAGACTTTTACAAATTTTTTACGGTAAATATCCCCTTGTTTGATGAAGTCTCACTCGGCAAGTTTTTATCACGACACCAGTCACGCTTTCCTCGTCCGTAGCTCATTAGAGACCCCTACACATTAGACTATCGCTGTCCCTATCTTTCATGGGACGCTATCCTTTTCTAACGCGTGGGGAGTCAATGCAAATGAGCACTTCAATGCGAGTGTCGGCGTCTGTGCCGCGTCTAAGATCGTTAGGGGAACTGGCCCCCAATTCTCGGTTCATTCGAGATAATGTCGATTGCGAGATTAAACGTCAGATTCATACAGTTGTGTCAAACGACTCTATGCACTGACGTTTATTCTCGATTGTGAGATTATCTCGAATGCACCGAGAATTGGGGGCCTGTAGTGCTAGAGCCAAGATTCAATAATATTATACTGACATTAGTAGACGATCTAGAATGATACTTATATGACAATAAGATAGGTCATTGGCCATTCCTTGACAGTATTTTTAGTTGGCTGAAGCTTATAACCAGCGTATTGAGGAAACCTAACCTTAAGGAAATATTACATTTTATCATCACTTAGTCAGGCCAAATGCTTCATCAACATAAGGACTAAATGACGCATTAAGTATTTCATTACATGCTGCTATTACACATTACTAAAACTATTTGCAAATGACTGTAAATCATTACAATCCGTTTCGACATAGTAACAAACCATTTGCCCATCACATCACAGATAAGTTGGTAGATTTATCGCACAGGCCACAAACAAATAACTCTTAACATGGTCAAGTCGAGTGATGAAGATAGTCAAGTGATGCCAGATTAAATAAGCAAGAGCATCTAATTATCTCGAGTGTTCCGGGAACTTTCCTATCTTCACTTGTGGATAATACTGATGTATTTACGATATTCAGTTTTTATTTGAGAATAGCTTCTGCCCGCGACTTCCTTCGCGTGGAATCCGGTTATAATTATTTCCTATTTTTTTCGTTTTAAACCACCACTGTAATAAAGCGACCGAAACAAAAAATACCAAATTTCAACTCAATCGGTCCACTGTGACAGACAGACGGGCAGACAGACACACGAGAGATTCCATTTTTTGCCTTTTGAGTTACGGAACCCTAAAAAGTATTCAAATCAGTCGAGCCATTTTTGAGTTTTAGCGAGACCTAACGCATGGCAATAAGTCTGGAAGCTTTTAACTACCTATATACTGATTATGCTGACCGGTAAGGGTAGGTACGTCTATTAATTACGTAAGGTGTTTTTTCAATACATTGTACCTCCCCCTTAGCGAGATTTGGTAAGACCCCGCTCCCACTCACGTAACCTACAATTTTTAGATGACTAAATATATTTGTTATGTTCATGTATTTAGCTTCATACCACTAAATACGAGTACCTAGCTGAGAATTATAACTGATGTCTTCTATTAACTAATTTTTTTCTGTGAATTACGAGGTTTGATAATGTAAATTCTATGAATTAAAAATATGACGTTTTTCAGTTCAGTCAGTTGTTTATTGTAGGATGTCGGTCAATACATGTTAAGTATTTTAGTAAACTATACAAGTCTGTAACCAAGCATAGGTAATAGGTACTAGCTGTTATCAAAAAAAATCCCATTAACTAAGATAATATACTAAGAAATACTACCTTGTAACCACCACTGCCCTAACTTAAATTCGACTCTAACTACGAGCCCGATACTCAGTCAACTACTTAAAAAAATTGTAACTTTAATCGGGACTTCATGATGCAGGCAATGCCTAGTGCGAGGTCCCCTGTTTAATTGTTGTAAACTTAACTGTGAGAAATAAATATTGTTTAATTGATTAATTATTTAATTAATTATTGTTATGAATGCATTTTAATGAAGATTGACGTTGAGAGACGTTTAATTATATCGCTTTGTTTTCTTTAAATTTGCAAACCAACAATCATACTCGATATCATATCTGATAATGGCTAAACAAAGTGATATGGTCACCTATATCAACAAGTCCCGATGTGAGCTCCAGTGCGATAAAGTGCTCGGTCAAAGCGACGACGGACGCCAGCCCGGTTGTTTGCGGAGCAGGATTCCACGCGTTAACGAGCTGCGCATACGCTGCCTTCTCAGAATCCGATGATTTGTTGACTAGGAGCTGCGTCCAGTTCGGTTTCTAATGTATTCGGAAAGTGCTTATATGATGGTATGTCAGAGTAAGAGGTATTTCCAATTTTGTTCCCAAGAGCGTGTAGCTTAATGATCTTGGTAATATAGGTATCGCCACGAGAGTTGAGGTGAATGGTTACGGAACGGAATGGAACGAATGAGTGAATGTAATTTAGGTGCACGATCGCATTATATATTTTCGATAAATAGGTAAAACAAACAGCAAGAAAATAAAAATATGCTTTAATAAACTACTTACTTAGTCACTTGACATATCTTCATCTGATTCATTTAGATTTATTTCAAGGATATGGTTTTCGGAAAAACTATCAATCTTAGGTTCCATTGACCTGTATATAATATTATGATCTGTTTTACCTATTTAAATCAGATATTTTTTTGTAAAATAATAATTGAAACTAATTAAATTGACAAAAACTTTTAGTCAATCTTGCAGTTTGCTGTTGAACTTGCTATCGGTACGAAAAAATAGCACTAATTTCGAAACCTCGCTGTCATTCAAGCAATATTGAATCTGTGCGTGGCCTCAACTCTCGTGGCGATACCTATAAAGCAATTTTTAATGAATTGACTCGCGCGTAATAATTTGAAAATATATCCAGTTTCCTGGTCAGACCTTTCCAACGCCTCTATTCGGGAACGTCCAATCGATATTGTTGCGGCTCGCTAGCGAGATTCGCATCCCACTCTTACGCATTACGCATCGTGTGGAAGAGTGGGATGAGAATCTCGCTAGCGCGTCGCTACAATATCGCTTGGACGTTACCGAATTGCCCAGGTCACGATTTCAAATTAACAATCGCGCAATCGCGTGTACATTTACATACTTGTAAATAGCAACACTTTTTTTTTATCTACACCCATATCATAAAACCTCCATAGTGTAATCAAAAACCGTAGGAAATGACCACCATTTTGACAACCAATTAGGAAAAACCAGTGCTGCAATGTTATTCCCGTATCGATTTTAGTATAGAAATGAGATTAAATTTGGAACAGCTGTCAAAACTCAAGTGGGTCTCTATTCTAGTATCCATAGATATTAAAACAGTTATTGATACGAAACGTCAATTCAGTATGTTTTTTTAATATAAACTGCACAACATTTGATCTCTAGTGACATGAGAATAGAGACTTCATTCGTTTGTCTATGATTTTAAAAAAAAAGGTCTTGACGGAGGATCGAATTGCCGCCATTATGTTGGTGTTTTGCTGAACGAAAGTAGAATTGTTGTTGAATTGAATAGAAAAAGTTGTTTGTAATTTACATTTTAGTTGAAAATATGAGTAGTAGTCTTCTCGGAGTGTGTGTGATGTGAAAATGCGCCGGATATCGGAAATATGCAGCCACGATTGCAACAAATAACTTGTTGCCAGAAAATATTGTTTCTGAACCCATCATGGAGGATTTATAATATGTGTGTAGATAAAGTTATGTATGCAACTCTGCATAATTTGGCCTTAAAACACACGTGCGATCTTATTATGAAACTCACTAAAGCTCGTTTCTTGAAAACCGCACTAGTGTTTTAAGGCCTATCATTATGCAACCGTTACTACTATTGCTACTATTGCTACTATTGTAAACTATTAATTGTCCTGTATAACGGATGGCGGGAAATTAAACATCATTTTGTCACGGAAAAGAAACGTGGATTATGTGCTAAACAGTTTTAAAAAAAACCAGTCTTCGTTACTGTGCGATGCCTTTGTAGGATTGAATACAGATTGTGCCGTTTAATCAAAGTTTGGGTCGAAAAGTTTAAAGAAACTGGTTCAACAACGAGTATTACGCAAGCAGGGCAGTCACGTGCCAGAAGTGATGATTGTCAGCATCTTTTCCAACAATTTCATAGTTGGTTGCAGGAGTGCCAGCAACAAAACAGAGCAGTTTTAGACGACGGTGTTTTTAAACATTTAACATTTAATTTATACTAATTATTTATAATAAATACATAATAAAATAGCATTTGTAGTTTTGTCTCTATCATGTTTCTAAAAGTGCCAAAGTGTATGGGCCTACCCTGTAGTTTTTTAGATATGTGTGAAGTCCCCACTCCGCAATGGGCCCATGTGGGGACAACTGCCCGATTCCTCTCACTGTGAAAGGAGGCCTGTGCCCAGCAGACCGTATAGAGGCTCACTAGTGGACCCGCCACAGCTTTGACCGCGGTATTTTCCATACAATCTTTATCACCTCTTTTCAGCCCTTTAGGGAAGGAATTTCAAAAAATCCCTCCTTTGTGCACCTCTAGGGTACTCGAGGAATGTCTCCTCCAAACAAACCTCTAAGACCACCCGTTTAGGCTGTGCGTTGTCTATAAGTCAGTCACGGTACTGTTTTATATGTATTGATGATGATGATAAGAGAAATCGCGCAAACCCAAGAACTTACTTTGAATGATAATGATAAAATCTTCTGATTAGTCCGTCATTTACATTATAAAAAAAATTTGAACACATATTTTTTCTTTTGTCAATTAAACAAAAAAATACGAAGATATAGTGCGTTGAAGTTCCGCGTGACGGACGTCACGACTTTGCACACTTATCTCCTTATCTCTTGGTTTCTTTTTTACATATTTATGGAAATCTTGATTTTCTGATTTATACATAGCATCACGCCCGAAATCCTTAATGGGGTTGGCAGAGCCACAAGACTATTTGTGGCCACGTTCGATTAATTAGTCCTAAGATGGTATGATGAACCGTATGGTGACAGGTGATCAGCCCATCGCCCATACAGATAGTCCACCATGTTGGAGAGGACCCGTCCCTTAGTCGACTTTTACGACATGCCAGGATGATAAGCATCTGCACGCATTCTATGCTATTTCTTCACTCCCAGTGCAGCAGAGGAGTATTTATAACTAATTTTAATTATATCAAGTAATAATATATCATTTTGATAGTGGAAGTATAAACGCAGCTTTTAAGTCTGAGCCGTTAAAACACTTATTGCATTGAATTAAAGTCTATTGTTTTGTTAGGATAAAAACTTTGACGAATGATGGAGACAACACAGAAACCGGTGATTACTAAACTAAAAAATACATTTAATTTTATTTCCATTTAAGTAATAATTTTTTTTTGAATTTTTGGGGTTGGTGTTTTTTGTGGCAGTTTTATTAACACGCATGATTCTGTTCGCAACCAAAACAACAACAATGTGATAGACTGGCTACAAATGAACAACCTACAGATAAACACACAAAAAACTAAATTCGTTCAATTCTCTACAATTCAAGCTAGAAAATTAGATCTCCACATTCATTATCAAGACGAAAAAATAAAACAGGTCCAAAGCGTAAATTTTTTGGGTGTTCACATTGACCAACATTTATCTTGGAAAGATCATGTCGAGGGACTATGTAGTAGATTGCACAAGTTTGTTTTCGCTTTAAAAACAATAAAAAACACAAGTTCTGTTGATACCGCAATAACAGTCTATCATGCGTATGTCTGTTCTCTCATGCGATACGGAATCATAGTATGGGGAAACTCTGCAGCAACCGCCAGAGTATTTGTAGCTCAAAAAAAATGTCTAAGGGCTATCTGGGGTCTGACAAACTATGACTCCTGCCGACCACTCTTTTTAAAACATAAATTGTTGACATTGCCTGCTATGTACATTTACGAAATAGGTAAGTTCGTTAAACAGAACACTTCACTGTTCGAATTAAAAGACAACAGAAACAAGAGAGCTGAGACCCATCTGCCTCTTAAAATGCCTGGTCCAAAACTAAAATTATATAGGGACAACTGTTATTATATGGCCTCACTGATCTTTAATTCTATACCACTACAAATAAGCAGTTTACCCGTTAGTCAGTTCTGTAAAGCTCTCAAATCGTGGTTAGTCGAACAATGTTTCTACTCGATTAAAGAATTCTTAACAAAAAGTACATGTAGATATAATAGATATTAAATAATTTAAATAATTCAAGCTTTACTATATTTATAATTTTATGTTAAATAATCTAAACTTTACTGATCTTATATTATAATCCAAATGTGTTAAGTTAGGTACTATACTAATTAGTGCCTAAGAATAATAATTAATAAGTATTGTGTACAATGTATAAAATTCGCACACCGGTTTCCGGTAGAATATGCTAGATACTAAGCATTGTCTGTATTCCATCTATTGTAACCATATTCAGCGAATAAATTATCATTCATTCATTCATTCATTCAAAAAAATTGGGTAACTTTTATTTAACACTAATCTCTTGTTTTTTTTTGCAGGAGTTTGCAGAACTGCGAGTAACAATAGATAACCCAATTCTACGCGCATCACATCGCGTGCGAGATCTGGCGCCTCATTCGGGAACGCTAAGTGATTCTGTAGCGACTCTTAAGCCAGATTTCTCATTCCACTCTTCCGCACGACGCCAAATGCGTAAGAGCGAGATGAGAGATCTGGCTTACGAGTCGCTACAGAATCACTTAGCGTTCCCGAATGAGGCGCCTGGTATTATTACGAAGTGTTTTAAAAGTAACATAGTGACTTCATTTACACAGAAAATCCGACAGAAATGGTATGCCTTTGTTCATCATCGAATTACGACACCATGACATAATGATGACTAATTTAAAGTCGTGAATTAGCAAAATAGCGTACCTACTGCATGCAGGTGCCGATGTGTGAATGGCAGGAGCATAAAATCCACGTCAGTGGGTTGATTTTATTAACTTTTATTAGGTACTTCACTTTGTATGTATGTTCGGGACAAAGAATATGGATTTTGACGTATTTGTAGGTTGGGTTTAAATTTCGGTTTGGTAGATGGGTGCCTCGAACGCATTTTTCATCGGTAGGATTTTTTCCCTGATCGCATTTTGCCACGATCGTGTTTTGTCACGTGTGCTTTATGGATACGTTTATTTTCCTATGGGAAATTTGCCTGACAGCATTTTGTCTAATTCACTTTTTGGTCTATATATAATTTTCCCAACAGCATATAGTCTTGTACGCTTTTTGCCCTACTGTAAATTGACAGATTGCAATTTGTTTTTCTCTTTACGGGTATCACCCTCAATATATAATAAATGTTTAAAAACATATGTGTTTATGACTTAATGCAATGAGAAAAAGTGAGATTACAAAATATGAATTTATGAATAAATGCGACTAGAAAAACTGAGATTATGAAATGGGAGACTAAAGTAAGTATATATAAAGCGAACGTGACGAAACACGATCGTGGCAAAATGCGATTAGGGAAAAAATCCTACCGATGAAAAATGCGTTCGAGGCACCCATCTACCTAACCGAAATTTGACATGCACTTTTCCGATGCTAAAGTGTAGTCGGCAAAAAAGAATATGTTTAAAAAAAATTGTCGCGTAACTTCGGCATAGACTTCTTAGCGTTTATTATCCGCAATTGAATAGAATTAATACGAATATCTTCAATATTTTGATGCATTACGGTATTTCAGTCAATAAGCATCAGGATTCAGAAAAGAGGGACGCCGCCATATTTTAGGAAGCCGACGCACGAGCATTTAAGTTACCAGAAAGATATTTTCCTTGCAAATTGAATTTGCAACATAAAATGAACGCTGCAGAAGTCAATCAAGTTTGGGTTAGCATCATCCCTTCCCTTGTTAATCTGAAACAGTTAGTGCTGAGTGCACCAACGATTAAATGGACGTTTTATTTTTAATCAGCCGTTTAATGGTACATTTGACAACCGTATGCAATTGTTTAACGCTTGAACGTCTGTTTAGTAGTTGGTGAACTCGGCATACTAGAACTTATCGTGGACGCGACGTAGCTTCTGCCATTTTTTTTCTAATTAACTGGGCAGAAGAGATGGACGCTTTATTTGCAAAATAAAAGCTAATGTGGCAAAAGTTACAAAAGTATGTCATAAAAGTAAATGTTTCTTTCGTCCTCAGTTAGGGTCCCATGCCACTGAAGAAAATCATTGTCTCTTTGTTGTCCATTTGTGCATAAGACCCTTTTCCGTACCATTACCATGAATTTATGCAAACCGTTCTCGTAATAGAAAACTATCGCTCGGTCCCTTTTACTTGTATCGGCAACAAGCAGTATCTCTGATAGATTTCGATAACGAGAACGGTTTGCATAACCTCATGGTAATGGTACTAGTTGAGTAGGTAGCAGATCTAAATTAGTAAGTTGAAGTTGACATACGAAAAAAATATAATATTTTATTAATTACTCTGTTTGTAGGTTTAAAAAGTCTGAGGAGAACTGTAACACTATGTTTGTAGCTGCAATAAAAAGATCTTTGTCATAACGGGAACAAAGCCTTCAGTCGAACGTGAGACATGCACTTGGCTGTGTTTAAAAATAACGAATATTAATTCATAACAATCACGACATATGTTGAATCAATAAACACATAAAGTCATGATTTATAGATTAAGTAACAAATAAAGTTGTGCTGGTAGGTAAGTACCCACGGCTCTACCTAAAGATTTATTCCATTCAATTGGACAAACAATAAGAATGAAACATCGCCTCCACGCCAGACGCCTTAATCGCCGACAATCATAAATAATAACATCACAGAATTCCCACGTCTGTCGCCTCGACGTCTTATTTATAAGCTTGTTATTCACTCACGCACTTGACCCTTTCAGAATCAAACTCTGGACCCGATAAAAAAAAAACAAAACGAATAAACCCTCTTATGAACGCATCCATTAAGCACGCACACTTGCATGCTCATAACCTCATTCGGACGTATCAAAATGTTTAAAAGTCACGCACACTATTAAACGTTTTATTCGTTGACGCGCACTGAGAAACGAACGATAGACGCACACATAGGCAGGGGAACCGTGTTACCGCTCAAGCATTCATGTGGCTTCGAATTTCAAATTCTCGTACCACGTTGGCTCTGAACGGCGGTCTTAATTTGGATTCGGCTCACACTTGCGCAGTGCGGGCCTTGTTCGTCGTATTTTTAGAGCTGATGCGCTGTTTCGCTGACGATATATTTGCGGACTAGGCGTTTTTACCGTTAATTCATTCGAAGTTATACATCTTAAGAACGCGCTGGCGTGTGGTTAACGAGCTGATAGTGGAATCGAGTTCCTAATAAAGACATAAATGGTAGTGCTTGTTTTTGCAATCGATAAAATAATCCTTGTTTATGTAAATGCGGGGCATTTACGAATGCGTGATGTTTATTCTGCAGCGATAATGGTTTTTACACTTCAATATTCATGTGTTTTGTTAATTGCCTTACCAATTAAGCGTTAATTAACAAAACGATCGGGTTACATACTTTAGAACAAATTTTTGAGGAAGCGTACTAATAAACAAATGTAATGTACCTAAGTATAGTTGGGGAATGAGCGGACGGCCCGCGGTACAAAACAAAATCAGACCTATTGCATAGATAATAGGGTCCATGGTGCGAGCCTACACCTTTAGTTGCCGGCTTCAAATTGCTGTGAAAATGTTGCTCGTGTAACTGCAATTTAACACAAGCAACATTTCCACGGCAATGTGTGGCCGGCAACTATAAGCTTCTTCCTCTAACGTACGAAGTTAGAGTAAGACAGCTAGCGGCTATTAATTGCCGTAAAAAGTTGCTCGTGTAACCAGGCCTTAAAACTGTGCAATTCTCGGCTCCACTGAATTGGTTTTGTATGTGCATACGAGTAGGTATTGCCTAGTTTATTTAGTTGCTCCATATCGCTCAATTCATGCTGCGGCCCTAACATGAATGACACAAAGATAAGATAGACCGTCTTATCTCTAAGTGCGTCTCTATCACACTAGTGCCGACGAAAGAGATAGTCATAGAGATAAGCGGGTTTAATTTATGTTTGTGTCATTCATGTTAGGGCCGCTGGAGTCATAATGGAGCAACAGTTCTCTATAACGGGCAATATAGAAATTGTCTGATGTGGCCGTGACGTCAAAATCACCTAGTATCGTCGACAATTCAGCAATTTTAATCGCTCGTTTAACTGCTCCTTTAGTGTGTGCGGAACGAGTCATTGCGGTATCAATTAAAATACACTACCAATATATTTAGTGACGTCGGTGGCTGCAATAGTGCGCTGGCTTTTCCAACATCGGATGAGGCCAGGGCATTATTTAAGTTAGTGCGACTAGGCCTCGCCAGGAGATGAGCAGTGGAATTTGTTTGGCTGGCATAATGGAGCGACATCATCGCCCTGAATAGCGACGAAGCTCTTTATAATAGATTAAAAAAAAAAAAAAAACTGCTCCTTTCAAATGCCCCATATGGAGCAACTGTTGCTCCATAATTAGCTCCACCACTAATATGGAGCAACAAAAAAAACTGGGCAATACGTGGCAATACGTTTAACACGACAAATTTAGTGGAGCAACTGCTGGCCGTGGACGAATTTATTTTCGCGGCGGCAACTTGCAGCACCTTATTATTATGAATTTGAACTGAAGAAAAAATTGTATACATGTCTGTCTTGTTCAAAAATATGTCACACAATAATGTCCCGAATTAATTTTGAATTAATTTTAAATAATTAACGGACGACCTGTAACTATTCAAAAGGACCTCTAAAGGTCAAAGTTTCTCCGGCGTTGAAAGAGATACGTATATCAAATAACTCCATTTCGAAAGTTCACAGATAGGTCGCAGTTGGAAAAAAATCGCCGCGGAAATTAATTGACGCAATTTAGCTAAATTGCTCCAGATTGCTCCACTTATTGCTCCATTACGTTCAACAGTCGCCGGGCAATAATTGCTTAAAAATCGCGCTTTTCAGTCGAATAGAAACCCAATTTAAGACAACTTTGAATTGCATGACGGAACGCAAAGTGGTTTGGAGCTCCTGAAATCCCTGCACGGCGATCAATCAATGCGGTTAAAGTCGGAATAGGTATAACTATATTAGCTGTGCCCGCGACTTCGTCCGCGAATAGTGTCTTTGGGTAGCATTTTTAATTATTTAGGGTAATTTGTCTCTTGTCGCAAACTCATAAAAACATTCACATAAACCTTACATATTTCCATACAAACTTTCATCCCCTATTCCCTATTGTTATTTTACACCCTTGAGGGTAAAAATTTTACAAACTTTGAATGTCATATTTATTTATATAGAATCAACAGCCTAAAAAGTAAGTTTCAAGCTTCTAGCTCTAAAAATGACGATACTTCCATACAACTTTTCATCCCCCCTTTCAACCCCTTACAACGCTTTTTTCGCATTAATATGTAGCCTATGTCCTTTCTCAGGCTCTATACTATCTGTGTACCAATTTTCATTTAAATCGGTTCAGTAGTTATGGCGTGAAAGCGCGACAGACAGACAGACAGACGACGGACAGAGTTACTTTCACATCCTTACATATTATAAAACAAAGTTGCCCGCCGCGTCTGTCTGTCTGTCTGTCTGTCGGTCTGTCTGTCTGTTACCGCTAATCTCAAAAACCACTGCACGGATTTTCATGCGGTTTTCACCAATAGATAGAGTGATTCATCAGGAAGGTTTATGTATATAATTTGTCAAGGTTTTGTGTAAATTGGTTGAAATAAAATGAGAATTCTTGGAAGCGTCGGAAAATTTCAACCCGCCTGGGAGCTTTCATTGAAAACGCTGCCTAATCCTTTTGAGATATAACAAAAAAATGCATGGTGAGATATTTCTCTTTTATAGATCTACAAAAAAGTCTGCGGTAACATATATCTATCTTTTAAGGATAAAGTAGGTACTATACCCATTCTATCTTCTAAAAAAATGGTCACGTACAATGCGGTAATTTTTGGCCCGTAACCTATGCCTGTCTCCGCACGTCCACGGACTGCAACGAGTTTGGAGTACAACGTTTACGTAAAACCTTTAATTAGGTACTACCACATCATAGATAACAGTACTACTGAAATTTAGATTAAGTATATTTCATAGTGATTACACTTACCGCAGGTATATTGCTATGCCATATCGGAATTTCTCGTTTCGAGTATTACTCAACTAATTTAGGTGCTTAAGATATTTACCTACTGCAGATCCGGAATGATTAAAAAAAACTCACCTGTTGACTTTGCGTACAAGGATGACTCACCATTTTTGAATCGTGCATCTGACTGAACAACATCAGCAACAACAACTTTGGGTAGATATATTAAAAAAGTGCGGCTTCGCCGAAAAAGTATTGGCATGAACATCTGGTCCTCATATCAAGTCCTGTAAAACAATGGAGAAAATTTTACTTTAGAGGTTTAAAATAGACACCAGGCGCCTCATTCGGGAACGCTAAGTGATTCTGTAGCGACTCGTAAGCCATATCTCTCATCTCGCTCTTACGCATTTCGCGTCGTGCGGAAGAGTGGAATGAGAAATCTGGCTTACGAGTCGCTACAGAATCACTTAGCGTTCCCGAATGAGGCGCCATATCAACTTACTTACCGTACACTATAATGTACTTGACGTTATATACGATGTACATTAATCAAATACTTTTTTAAACTGATGGCCAGGGGTGGATATTAGTTCCAAATATTTCGTATAAGAGTACCACGCGTACGGATATCCCTTTTAAATTACGGCCATTCAAATAAATAAATAAACAGTTCAACGCTCTAAGTAGATTTTAAATGAACTTTGAAGTAGGCAGTGCTACATGCGCAAGCGATGCCTCTTTCATGACGCTGCAATGAGTGCGCGGCAGTCACCACAGCTTTCAGGTTCACCTTCACGTAACATCTCTTTACGGGCGTTCTACTTTCACCCTTGAATTCCCGTGAACAAGCGTGAATGCGAATAAGAATGGTTTTCACGGGGTCAACGCCAAGTTTAGTCTGTTCGCGGCCCGTCCTCGTTCAGAGCCGGTATTCTGTGTCCGTGTCAAAGGAATCGCGTGCGTGAAAAGTCACGGCTCTCCACATTCACCGTTGTTCACGGTGTACTTTATCTGTAGCCTCAGCCTAGGGATAGGTACTAATATGTCCCTTTTTTCTAATTTATTTTCCCACTGTTTTGTGTTTTTCATATGCACATCACATATTTATAAAATCCTAGAGCCCCAGACAGTCAAAGCTGCCGCAGCTCTCTATCGTGACGCTCATCTTCAGATAAGCGCGCTAAGACGACTGTGAACATTTGTAAGAGTGGAAGGGGCTAGACAGACCGCGACGTTCGCGGTTTTCACGCCGCGACTTCTCAGGAACTTGTGTGAATGTGGATGGGACTAGACATACCGCGACGTTCACGGTTTTCATGCCGCGAATTCTCAGGAACATTTGTGAATGTGGATGGGACTAGACATACCGCGACGTTTGCGGTTTTCACGCCGCGACTTCTCAGGAACATTTGTGAGTGTCGATGGGACTATACATACCGCGGAGTTCACGGTTTTCACGCCGCGCCTTCTCAGGAACATTTGTGAATGTGGGTTTGACTAGACAAACCGCGACGTTCGCGGTTTTCACGTCGCAACTTTTCAGGAACATTTGTGATTGTGGATGGGACTACACAGCAATTTTCGTGGTTATTCACGCCGCGGCTTCTCAACGCGACTTCAAGGCCCTTTACGCGATTATATTCAGCCCCTTAATTAGCTAATAGCGTCAATAGAAATGAAGTCACAAACGAGATGTAATGTCAGATACATATATTTTTCTTACATAAAATTATTTATTTTATGCCAAAGCTTTAAACAGCACAGAACAAGGTACATTGTAACAACTAATTAGTACTATAAAAAAGCCAATTTTAGAAACCCTCATTAGGTCCAAAATACTATGAAAAACACAACACAATGCTGACATAAATTGTTTAAATACATTAAGTACAATGAAGGCAAATAGAAAAAGATGAATAAACATTAACAATCTAGTATTTGTGTTTGCGTGGGTGTGTGTGCATACATATATTTCGAATGTGACATCATCTCTATTGATGCGAGAACGCACCAAATTGACAAGAATAATTTGGTGTGGCGACGTTACTAAATTGTGATCCCGCAACTGGATAGTTTGGATAAGAACTTGGTTATGGTCCCTAGCTATTCAATCAATTCAGCCTTCTAATCGATTGCTACATCTTTCCTTTATGCTTGCGCTTTGATATCCGGTCTTCGTTCCACATCCAGCATCCTGTCAAACATCGCTCCTCGGTTTGCGAAGCACTTTTAATTTCTTATTTTTCATCTACTTCTCTTAAGAAGCATGTAACATTTGTACTTACATCCATTGAAATAAGTATTTAGTTCATTAGAAATGCATGCATTTGTAGCGTTTTCGCCACTATTTCGTCTGCGTTTTTTTTGTGTATCTCTATTACCCTCGGAATTGGGCATCTTTTTGGATGAAAAGTAGACTTCTCAAACCTTGAAATTGGTTCCTGCCAAATCTCGAAATCAGTTCTATAGGTGAGGTGTGAAAACGCAACACACATACACAGTTTTCCATTTTTATAATTAGTCAGTTATACAAAGGATATCTTTCGTGTTTAGTTTTGAGTTATAGTTATACCAAATTTACTTTAATATTCTGTTTGGTAGGATTGTGTAAGGTCTTCATATAGAGGTAAGTACCTAGTATGTAGGACTTTTATCAAGAGGGGAAAAGGATTTCTGCAGCCTACGTTCAATGCCCTTCCAATAAAAACCTACTGCAATTGCTTTGGGATTTGTTGGAATATAAAGAGACTATTAAGCTAGATCTATGTCAATAAAGATACAAGAATCATAATTTTGCTCACGATGAGCTCACCGCCGACTTCCATAAGTACAGGTAGGCATACGACATTTTCTATGCGGCCGGCAGATGCTAGGTAGTCGGCGTTTTGCAGGTTACAGATTGCGATACGAGTGATTCCCTAGTGACACAGCTACGGAGCGGAGGCGATTGACGCTATCGCATTGAATACTGATCTCATGCTTCTATTCAACAGTGCTGAACGCTTAACGCAACACCGGCAGCTTAAGAAACTACATCGTAGGGCAGGGATTTGCAAATACAGATACACCATGCACATCATAGGGCCGATATCTGAAATTTCCATGAAATCGCATTACTTCTGATAGGTAAATAGCAATGCATTTATTTATCAGTTTGGACACGTACATTTTTATGTTTAACGAAACTCAGATTTACTTTTAGATTTATTGAAATCAATGCGGAGTTGAATTATCTGACTAATCTATAAAGACCTACCAAATACAGCAGCAGAGTTCAATTCAACTTGTGCTGAGGGGATCTTACGATCACTTTTCGGCTGCAACGTAGTAGGTAATGTATTATTCCTATCAGTTATTGCCTTTGTTATTATTCCTTTTGGTGTTCACTTAAATATGTCTGAGCCTTTTGTACTGTACTCTGGAGAGCCAGCACAATGGTCCTACAGTTAGAGCTCTCCGAGTCTCGGCGGGATGTTTTGAATGACAATCCAGTGTTATCGATGCATGATCACGGTGGCCCCGTTCTCATTGAATTTCAACAAGCGCCGATCACGACCGCCTCATCTGTACACGACATTTAAATTTGTAATCAGATTTGCGACCCTTCATCCATCATTCATTACCTGCCCGCGTCGCGCATCACCGTTCTTTGACGGTTTCTTCCTCTAATCAATTAAAGGGCAACGAAAAAAGATCAAATCACCGGTCCCGACTCGACTCGCCAGTAACCGCTCATTATTTCTTCTCACACGTTTTTTATTGCGGCAACATTATACGTGGGTGTGGTTGTAATTTCCTTTCACCGACGTAAGGGCACACACGCGATGCTCAGCTGCAGCGAGCCATTATGAACTCTATTGGATCCTACATGAAGATTCAAATTATAGCGGAGCGCAATTTCCTGATGAGACGATGCCTGATAAAATATTAAGTCACCCATCCCTTTCGGTCCTACGCGGTTCTTCTCTGTTGCACTCGTGCGGAGAATCTCTGTGGATGTTTTTACACGCGCCGGGGGGCAAAATGTTCGTTGTTTTGGCGGCAAAACGCTTCGGGGATCGCGTAACTCAATAATGCGAAGGGAGCCTGGCGCAACATGTTTTATTTACGGTGTTTCAATCGAATTTTATGTTCGGAGCCTCGTTTGTTTAGCCGAGTCGGCGATAAGCGTGTGCGTGACAGGCCGGCGAGTGCTCCAGAAAGCGCTTTGTTTATTAGCCAGACTGGGCCCCGACACGCGATGTATCATTTCGGCCCGTACATTTACAATGTGAGCGCGAATTTACATATTCCGATGGGCCGTTCGACGCGGTGGCGGCACCGCTTCGTAATCTCGTTGCGGGACACGGAAAATCATGGACATTTGATTGTTAACCACTTGGTTGATAGATCCATCCTATGATACACGCTTTCTAGTCGTATCTATTTCTTCCAATAATATAGTAAAAGAACGATGATCACTCATGCTTCAGTCAGGTACAGTATTTTTATTGCTTCGCTGTCAACCGCTTCATGGATTACCGCAAGCAATCAAAGTAACCCTGAGTTTCGGGAACAGTTTATTTCAAACGGATTCAGAAATAATGAGCACTACGCTTAAATCGACCGGCTTTAAGTATTCTACAGTGCAAACGCCATGCACCAAAAAGCCTATTAAAGAATAAAGTAGACAAGAAAATCCTCGCTAACTAAAACAAATGGCCGCTTTGATCCGTCGAGCTTAGCTCGCTTTATTCCGAGCGCAAGCGTTCCATGCATTACTCCAATTTAGCTTCGCAATTAGTATACGCGGTCCCCGGGGGGCCCGGGGTGCTTGGGGGGCCAGGGAACAAGGGGCTAGGGGGGCGGCCCGGGTGGCGTGGGGCCGGCCCTACGCGGGGGCCAGGAAACACCGGATAGCCTTTGTGATCCCCTTTTGTTCTGGTTTCCACGCGGAAATGGGATTGAAAATCATTTGGTTTTTAGCTGATTGCGAGTTGGGAGCGCCTTTTAAAATAATTGGTTCTATTGCTTGATTGGATCTGCGATCGCTGTATTGTAGTTTGATTAGCATGGTGTTGGAAATTTAAAACGATGTGTCATTATGACTACTCGATAGGAATATCGACTCTAGCGTGGGACCAACAACATCTGTCCATAAAGCACTGAGCTAGTTACCTAGGAAAGATTATTGATAAAATTCTCATTCTCCTTCTTTTCATAGTGTTTGTAAAAGCAGCTCTACGGATACAATTTTCAGAATTTACCAAAAAAATTACAATATTTTTTACCATCCATTAAAGAAAAATCTGGATGTCCCCTAGCACTTGTGGACTTGTTTTTATAAAAGCAATCGTATTTTATATTACTTCGTTACTAATGTACCTACTAGTGTAATATTGAAGGCCAGTTACATACAGACAAACAAAACAATAATTGGATGTCACGTCACCTATAGATAGATTATGCAGTGTGAATCTGCAGGGAAGAGCTGCTAGTTATTAAATCAGTCTTCCGCACGTCTCCACTACTACAGAGAGTTCTCAATCATGAAATATTATTATGTTGGGCGTAAAGTAGATCAAAGTATTTTCACATGGATTTTCCTTGTGGATCCGCAAATCCCGTATGATATTTTTTGTGTGAGTGCAGGAGTTGAAGATTGCGCTGTGTATTTTCTGGCGATTTAACAACGAAGTCATTCAACGATGTCTTTTTGCTTAAATTGGACTTTCGATGAGTGACATGATTTTATACGATGTTGCAAAAATACTTCCCAGGTCAGACCACAAATAATAGGATGGTGTTCAGGCCAAGTACCTATATTCTATTTTTAAATTGACTAAGGCTGACTGTCCAATTTAGTTTTGATTTTCTGACATTTGTGTTTCTTTAGTTTAGTCTTTATTTTATTGCATTTTTTGACATCTGTTTTCTTTTGTTATTGATTTTATTTGTGATATTTTGTAATTGAATTCTAAGACATATCTATTTTGATTATTCCTAGAATTATTTTTAGACGGTATTTTGATATTATTCTATCTCGACTGACGATCTTTTTGTGAATTCATTATCTTTAATATGTAATTTTTGTAATGCAATTTTCATAAAGAAATAAATGACCTACCTACCTACCTACCAATCTGAAACCAATATCTTATTTAAATTAACTGACCGACACCAAAACCTACATAGAATTTAATTAGCTTTAACATGGGTTAGTCAGAATTGACATATATCGAATTAACCACACACACCACAATTTATTGCGATTATTCGAAGCGATATTTTGACACCATATTGCTTTTTATTACTCTCAAATAAAACGTAAAAAAGGAAAATGGGTATAGAAAATAGAAATACAGAGAAAACATTGTCGCCGTTTACAGAGATAAAATTCTCTTCTTAAAAATGTAAAGCAGACTGCAAATAATTGCTGCCCGCAGCTACGTTCGGCTATTCGATCTTCATTTTCTCGAAATAATTGTACTTAGAGTAATTTTGGGGTACGAGTATATTTTGTATATTTTGACGACGCGGTTAGCCTAGTTGGTAGTGACCCTGCCTCCGACGCAAGCGTCCCGGGTTCCATCTCCGGTAAGGGCAATATTTGTGTGATGAGCACGAATGTTCGTTCCTGAGTCTTGGATGTTTCCTATGTATTTAAGTAATTATTTCTCTATATAAGTATGTATATCTTCGTCTAGTACCCATAACACGAGGCTTTAGAGCTTAATTTGGGACTAGATCGATTTGTGTAAAGATTGTCCCCTGATTATTTATTTATTATTTATATTTATTTATTTAATTCGATTTGAGCCACATTGGACGTAAATTGGGGGCATACGATTTCCGGACATAACGACAATTGTTAGCAACGACAAATACTGCGGATTTTTTTATATTTTCTTATTGTATGTAGTAGTCCCCCCTCTGCTGCACTGGGAGTGAAGAAATAGCATAGCATGCGTGCAGATGTTTATCATCGTGGCATGTCGTAAAAGTCGACTAAGGGACGGGTCCTCGCCAACATGGTGGACTATCTGTATGGGCGATGGGCTGATCACCTGTCACCATACGGTTCATCATACCATCTTAGGACTAATTAATCGAACGTGGCCACAAGTAGTCTTGTGGCTCTGCTCACCCCATTAGGGATTTCGGGCGTGATAATATGTATGTATGTGTGTAGTAGTAGTAGCGGACATGTTTGCAATAATGTCTCGCTCGTTTTCTCTCTCTGTCTCTCTCTATGTGGGATTGGGAACTGGGTAAATATACTGACCTTTGTTTTTATTTTCAAGCGTTCGTTGTTCATTCATGAATATAAAATAACCAGTACTTATCTATCTTAAATACAGGAAAAAGTTCAATACACTTTAATCTAAAAATACGGTAACTATCACCTAGCATTAGCTAGCGCAATTTAGCGACATTAGAGCAGTTCGCAGCGCAGGAGCAGATAATGTCGCTATCTCCGCCGCCATTACGCAAACGACCTTCTTATGTGCCCGCTTTGCGATCAAGAGTTCAATGGAGCCGCGAGGGAATTTAATTTTTATGATAACTTAATTATTTGTAATGGGACATGATTATAGTGTAAAAGAAGAGTAGCTATTGCTAGTCTTAAATCGTCCTCAATTACATAGCTTTAGCCAGCAGTGGACATTTGCACTGACAATCGAATAAATAATATTTGGAACATACTAATTACTATCGTGGCTCCGTGAGCTGTAGACCTCGCGACAAAGTAACCTTTCCGTGGAAAACTGTTATTCCCAGACCCCACACATCGACTTAGGTCACGGTCAGTTTACCAACACCTCAAATAACTTTATCTACACCCATATCATAAAACCTCCACAGTGTAATCAAAAACCGTAGGAAATGACCACCATTTTGACAACCAATTAGGAAAAACCAGTGCTGCAATGTTATTCCCGTATCGATTTTAGTATAGAAATGAGATTAAATTTGGAACAGCTGTCAAAACTCAAGTGGGTCTCTATTCTAGTATCCATAGATATTAAAACAGTTATTGATACGAAACGTCAATTCAGTATGTTTTTTTAATATAAACTGCACAACATTTGGTCTCGAGTGACATGAGTAAAGAGACTTCATTCGTTTGTCTATGATTTAAAAAAAAAAGGTCTTGACGGAGGATCGAATTGCCGCCATTACTGCTTTCATGATCGTTTTTTGCTGAACGAAAGTAGAATTGTAAAACGTTGTTTGTAATTTACATTTAGTTGAAAATATGAACAGTAGTCTTCTCGGAGTGACTGTGTGATGTGAAAATGCGCCGGATATCGGAAATATGCAGCCACGATTGCAACAAATAACTTGTTGCCAGAAAATATTGTTTCTGAACACATCATGAAGTAAGTATTTATAATATGTGTGTAGATAAAGTTAGGTATGCAACTCTGCATAATTTGGCCTTAAAACACCGTGCGATCTTATTATGAAACTCGCTAAAGCTCGTTTCATGAAAACCGCACTAGTGTTTTAAGGCCTATCATTATGCAACCGTTGCATAAACTACTATTGTAATCGCAAATATCTCCGCCATTTTGAAAAAAAATCGAAAAACGAAATCGACAAAAAAGTATCATAATTATCGCACCTATTCACAAAATTTCACGAGAATCGTTTGAGAAATGCGATCTGTGGAGGAAAGCAAATAAACAGCCGCCGGACATACGAAATACGAAAGCATTTTTGCGAACTGAAGAGACGTTTCGCTCGCTTTGCTCGCTCAGTCGATGACGTCATAACGTCCGGCAGTATTGTGAAGGTGAAACCGCGCCTTGAACAGTTTTCTAAATGTCAAACCGGTGACGATATGTTTCTCTAATTGCGGCAAAGCAACATTATGATGCATTATTCAAATGCAGTGATTGAAGACGCTTTGTTTCACAGTATACACAGTATACTACTTACGCCAGCATGTCAGTGCTTAAATTCAATATGGTACGGGATACTGCGGATACTGCCGCATGATGCAGCGACACGGTGCAATCTAGACACATCTCTGATGCATCGCGATACGGTATATGCGTTGGTCAGGGCGTCTATTCGTGAACGTCTAATTGATACTGCAGCGACCCGCGAGCGAGACTCACATCCCGCTCTTACGCATTACGCGTCGTGCGGAGGAGTGGGATGACAAATCTCGCTCGCGAGTCGCTACAACACCCTAGAACAATAGTGTTTAGCGTACAATTAAAGCATTTTGTCCCTTTCTGAAGGGCCAATTAAAGTGGCATAATACTTGTATGAAATGAATGTGATGAAAGCTATTTTGGTAGAACCTCTGGGCCTTACTAGCTTCTTTAAAATAATGACGTTGAGGAACTACTTCCAACTTCTTTCTGTTTTTGAATCATAGGATAGGTCCTTGTTCATTACTTAAGCCGTAATCAAGATCCAAGTCCTCATCTTTGGCTCAGCCAGAAGCTTTTAGCCAATGGTTGAACACTATTTCCAACTTCTTTCTTTTTTTAATCATAGGACAGGTCTGTGTTCTTTTACTTAAAGCCGTAATCAAGATCTAAGCCTCTGCCAAAGTTATTACGTTGTCACGTGCTTTTTATGCGGAATTGACAGTAAAGTAAAAAAAAAGTAAAGCTAGAATAGAATATAATACATATTGACACTATGATACAAATGATTAAAAAAACTTAGAGACAAAAAGAAAAGTAAATAAAAGGAATAACATTCAACATGTGTGCCAAAAGGTGCCAATAACCCCACTTAGCACAATAGCCGCAGCAAACTGAATTATGAAGTGAACTAAGTTCGGAGAAGAAGGTAAGGGATAAGCTGGATGAACATTTTAGAAACTGAAGTGTTTGGGTTCTGAATAGGAAGGAGAAGAAAATACTACAAAACTACCTTACCCAAGCGAGCCATAAGGGGTAGACGTATGTATTGACAAATTCGTTAACATAGGGCTACCTGTATGAGAAAAATGAAAAATAAATCAAATAAAGAACTTATCGGTGAATTAACTGAAACTCAAAATAGATCAAAAATCTTTACCGAGAAACGGCTCTTGGATTACTTAGATGATAATTTAACGGAAATAACTATTTGTTTTGGAGTATTCTGCCTTTTATTACGGGCAGATATTTGAAACAATGGTTTATTAGCAATGGAAGGTTTTCATTTAGAATCTTCACCACCAGTAGATACTTACATACCTTAGTAACTGATTGATTAATAATTTCAAGTAACCGATAAACTTTTGTTGCCACATTACCGTCCGCTAATTAAAATAGTTAAACGTGCAAGGTTCACGTCAGCGGCTCTAACATGAATGACACAAAGATAAATTAAACCCGTTTACCTCTCTGACTATCTCTTTCGTCGGCACTAGTGTGAGAGAGACGCACTTAGAGATAAGACGGTCTATCTTACCTTTGTGTCACGCATGTTAGGGTTGCAGATGAAGAGAAAACTTATTATTCCGTGCCTTCGCAACAAGCCTTGTGCGAAAGGGATGCAGTTCATTGGACTAACTTAGAACCTCACAATGGCTTCGAGCGTTGTGTCGCATAAATCACTGACTTGTACAAGCAACAATATAACTTGTTAAACTTTCTTTTGTCACGTGCTGAGAGCATCCGTCCCTCTTTGTCAAGATAAGTTGGACAGGGATAAAATATAAATAACGTGAGCCCGTAAAGTGTACGCAGTTTTTTGAGATTCTTCCATTGCTGAACATGTCAATCTATTATGTAACTAGTCATGGAGAAGAAAAATGTTAACACTGACTTATTAAATACATTACCTTTATTTATAGTTTAATATGAACGATGGTAAACCCAAAATATACTTAAAGACTTTCTTAGAGAGTGGATCGAAAATTTCCACCTCGGTAATAATCCACAGTTTGAAGATAATATAATAACAATCCTAGAATCGATTGAAAACGATTGAACAACTTATCAAATATCAATAAGCGAACTATCCGGCCGCGTTCACGGCACAGCGCGACGTATTGAGCAACTTTATGGCCCATAAAACTATTTTAATCCTCCATTAGTATGCCGCGGGCGGTCGTCAATTAGCCCAATGGTGTTGCCAGGCTATGCGTGCGGTTTCCTATTTAATTCGGCATTGTTATGAGACTTGTATGTAGATGACTTTATATAGACGACGTTTGTTTGACAACACACAATGTATGGTCAGATCACGTAATTTTATAACGATGTAAAAAGTGATTTGGAAAAATAAACTAGCCCTAACTGACCCAAATTAAGATGCCTTTATTTAGATAATAACCCATACATAAATCTATACATATAAAACAGTACCGTGACTCACTTATAGACCAACGCACAGCCTAAACGGGTGGTCCTAGAGGTTAAAAATTTCGAGGAGACATTCCTCGAGTACCTTGGACGTGCATTTACGAGGGATTTTTTAAAATTCCATCCCTAAAGGGGTGAAAAGGGATGATAAAGTTTGTATGGTAAATACCGAGTGCGAAGCTGTGGCGGGTCCTCTAGTAGGTTATAATGCTTTCAATAATGCCTCCAAAATGCCTACTAATAGCACTAAGCTTCTATCTATCCCTACTTCCTTAGGTACTACCTGATTGTATAAATGCAAAAGTGTGTTTGTTCGTTTGTTCTTCTTTCACGCAGCGACGGAGCAACTGATCGACGTGATTTTTTACATACCTAGAGATAGTTTATGGGCCGGAGAGTGAGTTGGCTATTTTTTATTTGGTTCCCGAGGGAACAGCGATACTTAATTTCCAGGCGGACGAAGTCGAAGGCAAAACCTAGTAAGTAAAGTCATAGGTACCTGCTGAGTATTGCTTTTGATCTTGAACAGCCGTTTGCATATTGATTTTGAGAATATAATTTAATTATTTATTCCAGTTATCTCAATTTTTTCCGCGGAAAATTCACGTGCGAAAACATGCTGCTCACCGACCTTTTTTATTTTTTATTGAACGATTTCCGATGCACGGCGATAGCGTTCGCGCTGGCAACACCACGCTGCACTCGCATGGAGTTGCCCGTCCAAAAAACTCGCCCGTCCGACCTGTTTCGTGCTTCGCAGAATCCGAGTAAAAAAACAAATTGCCATTTGGACTCGGCCCGAGTGAGACGCGGGGGAATGTCGTCAAGGCTTTCAACTTTCAATTATACTATATTTTTAATGATAAATTGGCTTGGTAATTAGGTTAGTTAGAGCATATGAAATTTCGTTGGTTAATTGTTGTGCATAATAATAGTCATTATATCTAATCGTTATAGGTAAAATTATATTGAATTATATTGGTGTATATATACCAATGAATAAGGAGAGGTCAGTAGGAAAATTGTTAAACCCATTTTAGAAAACGATTAGTTATTAGGTTTATTTATTGGCAGAAAAAATAACAACAGTAGTGACTTTTTAAAAAACGTTTGAACAAATGTAACATTTTACAAATTTTCTGTTCGCAAACTTCTTATTTTCAAACGAAGTTATTCACTTTTCAGGATATGTATATAAAAGAAGTTTGCCAAATGAACTTTTGTAGAATTACACGAATGCGAAATGTTGTGTTGCCAATCATTAGTTAACAGACTTTTTACTTCTTGTTTGGATTATTAATTCACCTTCATCTCTCTTACGTGCTCGTTAGCCGGTTACAGTTCTTTTCAATCAAACATTTCTTCAGCACCTACATCACCGATTTCATTGACTTTCGCCGAGGATAACTCAGTTTTCTATTTTTATTATTCTCGCCAAATTTCTATCCTCTCAAACATATCCATATGTTTATTGTAAGTTCTAGAGTCACTTCGGTTATTTCATCCTGAAAATATCCCGTTCCGATATTGACGTTTTCGTATGGTGGAGACCTTGAATCCACGATACGAAAACGTCAATATCGTTTAGCTCACTTTACATTTAACATTTTCGAATTGTGACAGATTATTTTTCAAAGGTTTTTTCTTCGCTATTGCCTTTGAGTTGGGCCACGGCGGCAAAATGCATCTGCAAGGCCCCGATTAAGCGTCCGTACCTCCAGTTTCGTGTAAAGAGCTTATTTTAAGACCCGCCATGTTTGGCGGAGTCGGGTAAACGGCTACAATTATTTAGTGTCACGGACGTGCAGTTATGTTTAATATTTTTTATCTTACATCTAGAAGCAGTAATTAAGGTGGGAGCGACAACACTGATAATGTTGTGGAGCGAAAGTATGAAGGCTTCTAATTACACCGAAACGCGGAACGGAAGCGGAGTAGGTCGGAAGCGGGCCCGCGTAAGCAGTGTCATAGTGTCACTAAAATGGAAGCCTTCATATCAATCTGCACGGATGCCGCGCGCTAGCCATGCGGTCACTGGTGTGAAGGCTTCTATTTTAGTTCCTGTCACACTGTTTACGCGTGCCCGCTTCCGACCCGATCCGCTTCCGTTGCGCGTTCGGTTGTGTAGAAGCCCTTAAAGACTCATTTGCCATTGTGTTTATATTGTATTCAGAGATTATAATATTACTAGCTTCTGCCTGCGACTTCGTTTGCGTGGAATTCGGTAATAGTTATTCCCTCGGGAACTTGTAAATTTTCCGTGATAAAAAGTAGCCTACATGCTAGTCCATGGTATAGGTAATCTATATCTGTGCCAAATTTCATCCTGATCCGTTCAGCTTTTCTGGCGTGATTGACTAACAAACGTACATCGCAAAGTTTTGCATTTAATATTTAAAATGCAAAACTTTAGATGGATGTACGTTTGTTAGGATTATATAATATATTAGTAGGACTATATAGTTGGATAGTAGGATTATTTGAATGACTTAATGGCGCAGTGGCAGTACTTACAACTGCCGCTGCTACAGCGTCGCGGGTTCGAACCCCGCTCGGGGCAAACTGGGTGTGATTACCTATGGCAATACGGTTTGTATATACCTACCCGAATCATAGAAGTTGATGCCCATAATAAGTATTCGTATCGTCGATCTATTACTACTCCTACTACCTACTATTAGTTTGGGACTAGATCAACGTGTGAGTGGCTCCGTGAGCTGTAATATCGCGACAAACTTGACTTTGTCGTTAAAAAACTGTTATCCCCATACATCGACATAGGTCGCAGTCAATTTACGAACACAAATAACTATGTAATCGCAAAATCCTCCATCTTTCCGCCATTTTGAAAAATGTCGAGAAACTGAACCGACAACAAAATTCCAAAATAATTATCGAATTTGCTCACACAATATCACGAGAATCGGTTGAGAAATGCGGCGTATAGAGCATTATTAATATGAAAGCATTTTAGCCCAAGCTGAACCGGAGACGCTCGCTTCGCTCACTCGGTTAATTATTATTACTATTATGCTTGAGACAGTCTTTATTTGAATATATTGCAATGTCACCTAAATAGCTAAACTTTAAAGTTCAAAGTTCATGATAATGACTATGCATGAGTTGTGTCTACAGAGTTCTGAGGGTTGCTTTATTCGAGAATAAAGACCACACACCGAAACGCAGAACGGAAGTGGCGAGGTCACGGACATAGAGATAGGTGTCATTATATAAAATACCGCATTATTGGGTCGAATTTATTTATTTATTGTGTGTGCGAATGTGGATAGGTTCCAAAATCTAGGATTAGAAATGATCAAAGAAATCTATTAAGCACCATTAAACCAAGTTTAAAATAATAATAATAGTTCATTGTTTTAATAAATTTTATGAAATGATATTGGTGCCCGAATAGAGAATTGCTTATTTTCGCATGTGCAGGTAAACTAAACTGGATGTAATGGGGTAAATAAAATATGAACAACATGAACATTATACTTAAATAGAAACGCCGCCTGTTTAAACATAAACACTGAATAATAATTCGCGCTAACGTTTTCTTTGCAGACTGCAAAGACGGTAAAGAAAATAACCCACGCTTGCGTAAGCACGGGTTGTCCGGGGCGAATCCGCCCACAGCGTACAGTTGATTCATCCATAGGTACTTGTTTTGGTAAACCAGTTTCTAACCTCAAAATGCTCCTATGTTGGCTAAAACAGCGATTTCCTTGCAAATAAAGCAACCGGAGACAATATATTTTACATATTAATTTGCCAATTTTTAGCCTAGGATTGCTTTATTTAGGATAAGATTCACCCAAAAATTGCACATTTTCAGGTTAGAAACCTGTTTACCAAATAAGACAAGTATCGATGAATCGACTGTAGTTAAAAGAAAGTAATGAAGTATACACCTAAGGTCTGTTCGCCGAGAGTTGATAAAAAAGTATAAAAGTCAGGGCTTCTTAACTCATTACAAATAGCGGCCCGCTAATTATTTATACCTACTGATGATAATATAAAATTAAAGGGAATAATTACATTTTTTCATAGAATATTATTATTGAATAGCCTAACTGAATAAACAGAAAGCAACACGCGAAAACCCAAACGTCACACTCGAAGCCAATGACATATTATAGAAAGACACAAGACACGTCATATCCATATTCAATGCGTTTTAAATATGTGTCATAGATAAAAAAATCTTTTTGTTTCTTTTCGGCCAGTGCAGATTTATGTGACATTTGACGCGCACAATAAGCCATTAATTTGCAATATGGCGATTGTATATATGAATAAAACAAATATATTTTTTTCGCCGCCGTCCTCCCGGCGTGACACCGCACTTGGCAACATCTGCGCCCCTCGTACCACGAAACTCAGTGCGCGCTGCGATAAGCGACGTCCGTGATACAGTTTGCGATAGTTAAGCGACAGTCGCTATTTCGAAACGATATCATAATATTTAGCAACTCTCGGCAAACAGACTTTAGTTTGCAAAAATTTGTTTGGTACTTCATTTGTTTACTTGCTGGTTTGTTTGTTCCTCTTTCACATCAAAACGGAGCAACAGACTGACTTTTTTTTAAAGATAGTTGGAGGGTCTATATAAATGCACAGTTCGCGAGGGAATAGCAATAAACCGTCTCAACGCGAACGAAATCGCAAGCAAAAGCTAGTTTTGTTCATACTTATTTAAACATCTTTCCACTTCTCAATCTTCTCATGCATGCTATATCAGAGAGGATAAACTCCTTGCTTGGCAAATGAGGGTTTATTTGTCAATACAAACTACCCCTCCAGGCGAAATGTAAATTCCGAACCTCGCCCGTAAATTTATAATGAGTTTTAGTGCAAGGGTGGTGGGCGTTTGTGCACGCTAATTGCATACTCAGATATGGAAGGATGAAAGTTGCTAAATTTGAGTGATTTTTAGCTTTTATATTTGTTAATTATTCATGCAATATATACTGGGTCTATGTTCGACATTGTTGAAGCGAATGTAACCGGTCGGATTGGATGCCTTTTTTGTTTTGTGCCTTTCTTTATGGCAAAGAAAGATTGAAACGAAATAAACGAAACAAACAGATCAGTTAAAATAGCGCTTACACAATGTCGAATAGAGACCCAGTACCATCGAAATCTATCGGAAATGCTGCTTGTTGCCGATACAAGTAAAAGGGACCGAGCGATAGATTTCGATAACGAGAACGGTTTGCGTAAACTCATCGTAATGGTACAGGTATCAAGATCTTTCAGCGTTTTCACATTGTTCAAAGAACGGCAATCCGAAACGCCGCTGTTTTGAATACACAATCATCCTTCAGCACTTAGCAGCTTATCCAATATTATATATGTACTTATTGTTTCAAATACCGGACAAGTGCGAGTTAAACTCGCGTGGAGAGGGTTCCGTGATTTTATGAAATTTCCTATGTTACTTTAAATACCATAGATATCTTATAGGTTTTCCTGTAATCTATAGGTAAAGAACTATTTTCTTCATTTTTTTCATAATATTCGGCCCAGTAGTTTCGGAGATAAGGGGGGAGAATGGTCAATTTTCGTCTATTTTCCTCTCTCTCTCTCTTCCTAGCACTTTTTCCCGTCTATGCTTACGCTACGGGGTACGGAGATCTTTTGTACCTCATAATGCAATAAACGATATGACTATGACTATGACTACGCTTCGCGTATTTTCCTGAATAGCTTCAAAACAATTTATTTTAAAATTATAAAGAAAAATATTTATAGATCCTCATAGCGAGCTCTTTCATTTGATATATCATACGCCAAGTTTTGCACACTTTTTTTAAATTTCTAATTTAACCCCCAAAAGTGCCCCCATGTTTAAAATTCATTTACTTACGTTACACATCCTTGTTGCGGTCACCGATCACATGTGTACAAAATTTCAATTCAATAGGTCAAGTCATTTCGGAGCAAATTGGCTGTGACAGACGGACAGACGAGTGATCCTATAAGGGTTCCGTTTTTTCCTTTCGAGGTACGGAACCCTAAAAACGACATAATTGTAAGTAACAATAAGTAAATTTTCAGTAAAACCTCAGCAATGAACAATGAAGCATCGGTGAAGCAATACAGACAAAGGCATTGTTGTGTGGCAACGTTCCGTCGCGTGAGTGAATCACTTCGATCACAATGGCCGTAGTTGCGCAAAACGGAATGCGGTCTCGTGGTACCACTGTCAGTACCACGCAGCTATAGTCAGGGAGCCCACTGTAGAAATAAAGCCTTAAGAGGAGTGTGAACCTACCGCTTATCATACAAAAGGCGATAACGATTTACACCCCTTAAAGGTTAAGCGATGTTGACCAATTTTTTATCGGTTGTCATTCAGAACAAAATCTAGATTTGATTTTTTCACTATTATCAATAAATTTAGTTTTATTGTTGTTTTAGTATTCTCATACAAAACTAATTTCGGCGATTATTTGACTTTGATGATCTTTGATCAATATTCAAAAAACGTATAGGCCTCGATTTTGTTCTGACGTTTAAGGGGTAAATCGTTATTGTCTTTTGTATGAAAAGGGTGATTTTTGCCCTTCGTTTACAGTCCTCTTAAGGGGCTTGCTACGTGCTAGTTTTTTTGACAATTTATTGCTGCATTTTGGGCTTTCCCGAAATTATTACTTACCTATGTCATAACTATTGGGAACTAAAAGTTCAAGTGTAAAGTTTTAGGGATAGCCCGAATTGCATCAATAAATTGCCATAAAAGTTCGTTTAAAAGCACCTTTAGGTGAGTTTTAATAGTTTAAAAAGTCTGCAAGTAGCTAATTAAGTCTAAGAACAACGGGAAAGGAAAATTTTAAGGAACTGCTTAAGATGCTAGGGTGAAATAACTAGAGAGAGATAGCAATCTTAAAATGAAAAAGGAAATAAATATAATATATGTCTAGTCCCAAGTAGGCTCTAATCTAAGTAAAGTCTTGTGCTGTGAGTGACAAACAAACAAACAAATTTTACCTCTTTATAATATTAGTGTAGATTATCAATAATCAAATTCTTTACAATGACTGGTCTGCGCTGGAGGTACTACCTACCTCGGTTATTAGAATACTCTAGTACCTATTTCAATAATAAAATATAAGGTTATCAAAATAAAAATAAGCTGAGTGTGTTCATTTTATTTTGCATTTAAATTGTATGAGCTTTTTGACATCTTTAACAACCTGTGCTTGCATCAAAATAATTCTGTAAGGTATTTTATTACCTAAGGTGTTGCTCGGTCATCTCCCGGTCTAGCTGGGTTATCGCATACATTGATGATAAATTATGTATAGATAAAGATTGAAGAGTGACGTGGATCCACATCCACACACGTAAGCCGTTCAATTGGATCTTTAATGAAAATGACGTTGATGTATACATATATAATAAACGGTTGTGGTTGACAGCCTATAGGTATACAGTTCGCGCGCGAGCTTCGAGGAATCTTGACGCTCGTTAAAGAATAGTACAGTATATGACAGATCTACACTGAGCGCAGACCGACACGACATGCTCTTGACCGGTTTTTATACATATCCAATTCAACATTTGTTTTTACTAGTTTGTTGTTGTTGTTGCCATAAATACCAAATATTTCAAATTACGCAAACTGTAGATAATTTTTAGAAAATAAAGTTTGTTTATAAGATCGTATTTAGTTTATTAGTCAATTCTTAAGATATAATTGCCAAAAAAATATATTTGATTCTTCGATCTTTCCTTAATATTCGTAAGAGTTAGAATTTTCATATCATGTTTAGTTCTTTTTTAAAACCGCGTAACAAAAGGTATACAGTTAGTACATTTCGTCGCTGCGCGTGCCATACAAATTTATTTATTTCCGTTTTTACAAAGTGCTCTTCTGCGGTGTTGCAGCGCGCAGCGACGATTTTCGTCTTTATTATATCATTTAACTATATAATAATGTATCAATTCTAAGTAGCAGGCCAAATATGCATATAAACTTAAAGGCCAGATTTTTTTTAACACCATTTTATTAGCTTCATTTGTAAGCTTTGTTTGTTTTTGTAGTGGTAGAGCCAAACAGTAATCCTCACTAGATGAATACTGTTCGAATGGGCCGGCTCGACCAGGGTAGTACCACACTCTCACGGAATATCGGCGTAAAGTAATAGCTTGCTATTGCGTTTCGTACGGTGAGTGACGAGATCCGGAGGCCTATTCCCTCATCCCCATTCCCCATCCTCCCTTGACTGGCAACGCATTGGCAGCACCTCTGGTGTTGCAGATGTCCATGGGCGGCGGTGACCACTTTCCATCAGGTGGGCCGTCAGCTCGTTTGTCAGTCAATTGACATAAAAAAAAAAACCAACTAATTAACAACAATGTAATAAAATCGTAGAAGTCAATTTTAAGCTACTTCTAAGGCCTCATTTCCACTGCGCGACTCTATTTCGACAGGTATGTCATATACCATACCCACTGACGCGACCGCGACTGCAAAAGAGCACGCGACTATGACGCGACTCAAGCAGCCGCGCGAGACTCGAAATCAACGTAAAATCAATGCGCAATACCCACTGCGCGGCTAGCCGCGCGCGACTAGCGGCCGCCGGTGCCATTTTATTTGTCAGTACGCAGCGTGGCGAGATTGAAAGTCTCAAAAGAATTCACCGACATTCGTGTGTAGGTAATTGAAAATGTTTGTGTCGTATTCCCATAACTCATTATAAAACAAATAAAATGCTCCTTTTATATTAAATTTTTTAACAATGAGTAAGGTACCTATCCAAAATCTATGTCATCATGTTCTTTTTGTTAACAAGTAAAGACATGTTAATTCTTTGGCGTTAATTTTTAAAATGAGCTATGAGTATTCGGGACTGCTAAGTGATTTACTATCACGCATCGGCATCGGCATTACTATCGGCATTTTAGTGACGATATAGTATCACCTGGCAGTCCCGAATAGAGGCAAGTTTGGTAGAATACCTACAGTCGCGCGCGACCAGTCGCGCATGCAGTCGCTACATTTCTAGCCGCTAGCGACTGCGGTCGCGCGCGGCTAGCCGCGCAAGTGGAAATGAAGCCTAACCGTCGTAACAATTTAAAACTTTGTAAGTTTGCAATTTGGATGACAATTCGATAATTTGGCATCATCGAGCTGCTCTGACCATGGAGCCAGGAGGTGCATAATGGAACGCTTCAATGACTACTAGTAACCCCTCGAGTTTGGGTTCATTTGGTTTGTTTTGACGAGTCCAATACATTACCTTGGTGATGCGGGTCTTTTGTTCTTTTAGTGCGTTGCTGACAAAAGCGTGTTTATTTAGTTTTTGTGAACTATCATTAAATTGATTGTTCGTCATGATCATGATATGTCAAAAATATTTAAACCACGACACAAATTATTAATACCGTATTTATTTTTAAGTTAATGATTTCAGATTGTTATTTTGTTTTTAAAATATCCTACAGGCAATTAAAAAAAATGGATTATTATGTATATTTATTTTTGAATGTGAACTCATTTTAATCGATATAATTCCGATGAAACGTAATACACTGATATATTCTTGAGTTACAAAAGGATATAAAAGTATTATAAAAACGGTTGCCATGTAGATACGATGATAAATAAAATAGCACAGCAACAACCCACATGTCAAGGATGCAGTTAAGATAAAAACTCATTACTCGTTTTGCTGCGCCGGAGTTGAAATTACCTAATAGGTAGGTACCTACTTCGTCGGCGTGGAATTCATTGACCGCTGGCTGTTCTCTCGGGAACTGTGTATGTTTCTCCGGCCTAAATACTATCTTTATGCGTTGGTCCATTGCTGCGTGAAAGAAGGACGAACCAACATACCAAACTTTCGCATTTAAAATAATAGTACGGACGGATAGTAGGGATAAGTAATATGCTACTTACAAATTGTTATCCCGTTAAATTTTCGATATGTATTGATGACCCTTCAAATTCGGTAATTTGTCCGAAGTTTGAAAACTGTTTTATCTACACCCATATCATAAAACCTCCATAATGTAATCAAAAACCGTAGGAAATGACCACCATTATGACAACCTGTACCCTGTATAATATCAAACAATACACAAACCAACAGAAAAGCACTTTAACAAGAACTAGCCAAGATAAAAAAATGGTAATCTCAGGAGAATGCCTTTACTCCATGATGGGGCTTCAGCATCTTAAAACAACATAAGGTTAAAAACAAAAACAAAAAATCAAGGCTGTAATAATAATATCATACGACAAAAGAACAGTATTTTTACACACATCTACAAAGTGTTCTGATGTGTCTATATTTACAACCTTATTTTATGTCAATTGACTGACAAACCGGCTGATGGAAAGTGGTCACCGCCGCCCGTGGACATCTGAAACGCCCGAGGAGCTGCCAATGCGTTGCCAGTCTAGGGAGGATGGGGAATGGGGATGGGATGGGGATGAGGGAACAGGCCTCCGGATCTCGTCACTCACCGTACGAAACGCAATAGCAAGTTATTACTTTACGCCGACTTTACTTTACGCTTTTATTAACTTGCAATGTTTGTATGTTTGTTTGTTTAGGTCATATCTTGCAAGCTGCATAAATTACTTAGAACCACTTCCTCTTATCCTACGGAGCTGAATTTTTACATGTTGGTTCAGTTTCGATAACAATGTATTTTTATGGTACCTAAGCATGACCTGAATCTACATCCAGGATTAGCTGTAAAGGAACTCTTCGAAGGTCAACAGCACATATACGAAAATTCGTGTACGCATTTCAATGCAATATTAAAGTGCAATGGGCAAAAAAGCTTGTTATAAAAATGTAATTTTTAACAAAAAAATATTTCGAAGTAAAGCTAAAATTACGTGGTCAAACGCGGGGATACCATATTATCTTAAAAAACGTTTTGATAAATATTTATCTACTACTAGCTGGTGCCCGCGACTTCGTCTGCGAGGAATAATAATTTAAGTAACCTATGTACTTTTAAACCTTCCCTAGACCTCCACGAACATTTCAAGACTAAGATAAGATAAATCGGTTCAGCCGTTCTCGAGTTTTAGTGAGACTAACGAACAGCAATTCATTTTTATATATATAGATAGATAACAAGCTACCACAGCATAACACTACAGACAGTAAGGTAAGTAAGTCATTATCATACATTAAACGTAAGATACCTACCTCAAAGTATTCTCATAATATTCGCTTAAATCTCCGCATTTGTACGGATATTTCTTTATTTTTTTGACTCCCTCGGGACAGGCCCAGCTGGTCATCGTTTTATTAAAACTCTCTGCTTTATTAAATATTAATTAACTAGACTGCTATCAGAGTCGTAAAGCATCTAAAACACAGGCCATACCTCTCCCCGTTACTGCTTTCGAAATTCTACTTTAAAATTTGAAATCATTTTCTATACTAGCAATTTGATAGGAAGATTTGTATCCATCACCATAATGCATGACACTCGGGGGCTATCGCTAGCGAGTGACGAGCAAACGACTTAATTACCGACGCAGGCGCAGCGTTGCGACGCATTTGTGCGCGGCAGGGTTGCTAGATATTGATATAAAAATCTCTGCTACGCTATGGCAAAGATATATTTTTAAGTATAAAATAGGAATGGAATAGTTTCAAGGACACAAAATATATAAACTACACACCAATTAAAATTTGGTAAAATATGTAAAATACGGAAATATTCGAGTCGAAGGCTCGAGAGGACCCAGTTTATCAGGAATAAAGGACAGCCGTTTATTGTGCTATAATTATAGCGATGCTTTAATATATAACATCTATATACATACCTACTTATAATAAAATCGTAAAGAGGAAAAGTCTGTACATTGAAGATAACAATGAAACAATGGTATGTGGGGTGCAGAACGAACAACACAACACATTCCAATGATTTTTTATGTCATGTCGTCTATTCGTCGCGCGATAAACGGAAACGGAATGAAATCCGTCTTTCAATGCGGTTTTCGATATGATATTAAGAGAAATTTCAGCCTGGCTATAAGAGGGGGTTGAAGATAGTATGAGAAAAAGCAACACATTTCCCTAAGCCCTTGAAATTGTTGCTTTGTTGGTTTGTTTGCTTGTCGGTTCGCGACTCATGCGTACGTATCTTTACCGTTCATCCGGTTACGATGAAACCTTAGTGACTTGTAGCCTACAGGTTGGTGATAAATCTTCCCGGGAATGCCTACAAGTTGTAGGCATTCCCGGGAAGATTTATGACCAAAAATTAAGAAAACTAAAAGATATTATAATAATTGCAACGCGTCGGGAACAGCTAGTACCTATATAAATAAATAATCAATACGTCAGGAGAAGATTGACATGACATGCTAATGTCATTATTCGTGTCAAATGTCACTAATGTCCATCTAGGTGTAAAATGTACAGTGGCAACCCTGAACGTCAGCGGGGATAAATTACTGTAATCTATTAGGCCACCGCTAACGGTGCCAAATAATACAGCAGCCGCGTTTTTATAGCCCGATATAACTTTACTAAGTACATTGTTAAATTGTTGTGAGACGACAGTTAAAAGAAAACAACAGCATGGGTAATTCTGTCGATTTACTGAGGTGTCTGTATTATAATTATTTACAACTAGCTTTTGCATGTGACGACGTCTGCATGGAATTCGTTATCGTTGTTTATCGTTATTCCAGGATAAAAAGTAGCCCTTGTCCGTACCGCTAAGCAAAATTTGAAGTTTAAAGTATAAAGATAATTTAAAGAGGACAAAATAACACACTTTCTCATTTACAAGCATGTATTTACAGCAACTCCTCCTCTGCACTGGGAGTGAAGAAATAGCATAAAATGCGTGCAGATGCTTATCATCCTGGCATGTCGTAAAAGTCGACTAAGGGACGGGTCCTCTCCAACATGGTGGACTATCTGTATGGGCGATGGGCTGATCACCTGTCACCATACGGTTCATCATACCATCTTAGGACTAATTAATCGAACGTGGCCACAGGTAGTCTTGTGGCTCTGCCCACCCCATTAGGGATTTCGGGCGTGATGTGTATGTATGTATATATGTATTTACAGCAATTTGCAATTTAAACATTGTTCGCTCTTGCGTCAGTAAGTTTTTGTCTTTCTGATGGTTCTAATTAATCGGATCTCTTATTTGCAAGTCGCACACATATTTAAATCTAAGTATACGTAATTTACGCAGACTTGTATTTTAGCTTTTGTGCTGACTTCGTTCTTGTGGACTTCGTTTATACGCAGTGCCATCTACCGAGGAGAAGGATAAAAATAATCCGGTGTTCATCTCCATATAACTTGCTAAATAAATACCTATGTGCCATTTTTTCTACAAATCTATTATGTCGCATGGCGCTGCTTGAAAGCGGAACAAACAAACAACGAATTTATAATATTATAAAAATGGATGACTGACTGGATATACAGTATGTAACACGACGAACCGCAAACCTTCAAACCCTGTTGATGGCTACGTTGAGCCGAGCACAATAACACACTGTTTCCTGGTATTCATCAGTTAATTTCGATTTTATCATTATTACAAAATTCATACCTCTAGTTTTAAAGTCGGTTAACAAATTTTGTATCATGATCCTTTGGCACCGACCGATAACATACTGACAGATGTGTTAACACAGAAAAAAAAATGTTATTAAGATATGTACTATAAACCTTTTTTCTGATCCAAACTTTGACGGGTTACAATATTTGCCTTTCGTCATATTACATACTGTGTTGTGTAAAATTCCGAATTGTGGTTTTTTGACGAATTGTTGTTCTTTTAATCTTTGTATGTGTGTGTATGACTTACCACTTTACCAAGCCAGGAGTTACCATAATTTCATTTTTCTCTTTGTAAATAAACATTTCATCAGTCGACGACCCAAGTTCTGCAAATGGCCGGCCAACGTTGTTCACAAAATGTCTGAACAGAAATAGTAGGTTTGGTTTCTAAAACCCTCTCACCAAAAAAAAAAGCAATGTATTTATCGTAATCATCTTTATAAAGCAAGAATAGCCCCTCGCGCAGTAAGAAACCAAGTTTACCTATTTCCCTTTATACGCAAAACATTTGTAAGAGTCAATCGTATGTTGCTAAGCAGGCAATATAAAAGCCGTTTTACTGATAATCCCGTACTTAGAAATACTAAATAGCATTGAATTCAAATACAAGTCGGTATCTTAAACAATAGTAGACAGCCGACTACCGGTGTTCTAGCTACTGTGATACTCATATAGAATTCGACTTAATAAGCACTTTGTTCACTTGCAATAAGGTGTTCTTTTGCCTGGAATAATAAGCACGGTAATGAAACAATGACTGCGCAACTTTTGAAGGCGCCACACGGCAGGCTTTTGTTTTTTGATGACTTGGCATTATGAACTCTTTCTGTTTAATTATAAGATATAAATTGCCTTAGGTATGTCATTGTCAGCCAGAAGACGAAGTATAAAAAATAGTAAACAAAACTCCAGTAGCTGAAGGTTTTGTCTAATTCAAGGTTCTATACGCTTTAATGTGTTTGGGACACTGCGCGCATTTTGCTTCGCTTTCTTGATTATTATAATAATACCTACTTGGACTAATGTTGAATGGGTTACGTTAACGAATTTTTCTCAATCATTTTGCTTATTGACGAACAAAAGTTAAGTTATAATCCGTAGCTTGTAGAAGCCCTAGCTTTATGATAGATAGTTGGCTGTGTCATTACACTATGATATGGTTACGAAAGACAAATGGAGAATGAAAAGATTAACTTCATTGTACGGTAACACGGGAAAAAGGTTTCGCAACTGAGAAAAATACTGATCATTTCAAAAGCCTGCTACAGCCTGCGAAAATATGTCAGTAAATCTGTCAGCGCCGTGTCACTTGCAGCTGCGCGGAAGCTGATAAGAGCTGATAAGCGTTATCAATCGCGATAACGTTTATGGCCTGCACTCGATCGCCTGCCACCTGGCGAGACGATATGTGAAGTTAGCATTGTTAATTTGTAACGGCGGTATAGTAATTTTTACAAAGGTTCAGATTATCTTTTATAGCCAGGGATACCATGAAAAACAAAATTCCAACTCTGTTATTTGGTTTCTCTGTTGCTCTCGAACCGTGAAAAAGCCGTAAGAAAGAGATGGGGCATCCGAAGTTTTGAATACTCGCTGATCGCCACACGACCACATGAGTCCCGGAGGGTCTTAAAGGGAGGATAAATAGTTTGAGATAGAATTCTACACCAGACTGTGAGTGGATAACGATTAATGACTACGAAATTGTAGTCAAAAAGACGACTAAGCACAAAATACACTTAATTGTTTTTTTTCACCTAAATGTAAATTGAATGTAGAAGAAAATGTTTGGAGCGTTAACTCTGTTTGGTATACGTTCGTTTTTTTTGGGCACCAACATTGCTAGTCAAGTATTTGCTGAGATTTTTCGTCCGCGTAGAATTCGTTGCCTGCCCCTTGCGGCAACTGCACATTATTCCGGTAAAAGTAAGCAAAAAGTTACCTGTCTTTCCTCAGATCCCAAAGTATATCCTTAACAAATTGGCCGTGAAAACGTAACAGACAGATTAGTATTGATATAGCGGCCACCCGCCATTTCGCCCGCGTGGATATCAATTTTACCTCCTTTAGGCGCTACTTTCGAGAAATTCTTCTTCAATTTACTTCCAAGGAATCCTATATTAAATTTTCGACGTCTTGCTGTAGCTATGAGCTACATTAGGTACTTAATAGGTACTACTATAAAGTTAATGCAGATACTTCGGAGCATTTATCTGATAGGTAGGTACACAGGTATCTTTCTGGTTTCTGGTTTGCCGTGCAGTGCATCATATCACCTATCGTCTGCTGTATTTATGTTATGAGCCTTGTTGCCTGAAATAAATGGTAATTATTATTATTATTATTATTATATCATCATCATCACATGCTCTCCGTGTTGCCTATTCGTGTTCGTCTGGCGCGTTCCTTTAACTCACTGCGCGAGGTACCTGATAAGGTAATAACCTTCCTCCAGAACTCAGTGATGCACCATGCATGCCCTTTATATCGGAAGACTTAAACATACCTAGTAGGTATAAAGAGGGGAAGTAAGTTATCTTCATGCAAACGCACCGCGCGCGGCTTGTATGTGTGCGCCAAAGTATCTATGCGTCGCCGCACGCACACTTAAACAAAATCTCGACCCGTTTCTCAGTGCGCCAGTCGGGGCTAACACCGCATGAGGTTCGCGCGTCACGGCTTTTCGGCACCGCTAAATGAATGAAAAATGTGTGATAAACGCAGGAGAACATATTGCTGTGTGTTTGGGTGTCTTAATAATTCAGAGATTCCAGAATTGTCTCTGTTCAGAGTACCTATTGAACAGAGACAACCCTGAGACAGTAGGCAATTATATCGCGGATTGGGCCGGAGATAGCCTACTTCCCCTCTTTATACTATGACTTAAATCATTGCTGCTACGCTATAGCATACTTTTTATAGTGTGACTTTTATATCAGGTAATAATATAGGTTAAATGTATTGATGTATTAAAGAATATTCTTATTGTTATCGTTTTGCGCTTTTATGTAAATAATTGTTTAAACTTGAATTTGAACTTGTTAGAAAATGGCGAAACTTCTTTCAACTTTCAACTTGAAAATAATGCTCAAATTCAAGCCGTGTCACCATTTTGACTTTGATCACTTCTGACTGGTTACCCTAATATCCAAATTAATTCGCAATAGGCCATGACAGTCGCAAAGTGGAATACATAACGCCAGATTTGTAAAATAAAGAAACATTTTTGAAGTGTTTACAATCTGTTTATCGCCGAAAGCGTCCTTCACGCTAGATAGTTTCTGCTACTAGGAATAATTATTGATTCGCATATAAATTGGAAGCCGCACGTAAACAAAATTGGAACGAAGGTATCCCAATTTGTCTTGAGGTGTCAGTTTCCTCACCGTATTGATTGAAGGACCCAGCAGCATCAGGTCACCAGCATAACTTAAGTTGTTGACACAGATTGACAAGCGTAAAAAAACTGAATATCGATGGAGAATCTTAACAGAACTATATATTATGAGTTTATGAGTCACCAAACTGTATTGAACTCCTCTGCTGCACTGGAAGTGAAGAAATAGCATAGAATGCGTGCAGATGCTTATCATCCTGGCATGTCGTAAAAGTCGACTAAGGGACGGGTCCTCTCCAACATGGTGGACTATCTGTATGGGCGATGGGCTGATCACCTGTCACCATACGGTTCATCATACCATCTTAGGACTAATTAACACAAGTAGTCTTGCCCACCCCATTAGGGATTTCGGGCGTGATGCTATGTATGTATGTATGTAAACTGTATTGATAAATAAACGCAACGAGACTATTTAGATTGTTTTAATATTTCGTGATATTCACTCCAACTCCTGGGATTGAAGTTGCTCGCGTCCGTAGTTTTTACTCTCGATCATCCGTGATTGATACGCGTGATCCCCGGGCAGGGTCTGAGCGGGCCGGACGGGCCCGGGTGGTGGGCGTGTGATTTCCAGGACTCGCGACGAAAAATACTAATACTAAACATTGGTGAAAATCAACATATACCTTTCGTACCGTGCCGAGTACCTCCAACCAAATAAGCGGGTTTGTTGGTTGCGGCCCCCCCCGCAGCGTCCGCAAAGAAAAAGTACAAAATATCGAAAATCCGGGGCAGTAATATGTAATTCTGGAATTCTGGGACACGGGACCAGACATTAAATTCCGGGGCAACCCCGCACTGAGAAAAATTTTGATGCTATACCTACCTGCATTACCGTAATGTATTCGCAGCCAAGTCCAAATAATGTCGTAGCATCCGAAATAATGTTGATTGTTACGTGGTAATGTAAAAACATATACAGGCTTTTGTAGTCCGCAACATTATCTATGTAGTCCGCAACATTATCTATGTAGCCGAGTCTCTACTTACGTTAGGTACGTTTTTCTCCAGAATTACGTACGTGGCATCCAGAATTACCTATGTCGGTACAGTAATTGTTTCTCAGTGCGGATTTCCCGGTCATCTGGCAACACTAGGCCCGGGGCCCGGGACGGTATAATGGTAGATGAGATACTATCGGATGATAATAAAAGATTATTAATTAACAAAGATACGTACGAGTATATATTATTAAGCCCCGAAAGCCAGGCCCGTTAAGGGCCCGCACAGGCTAGGGCCCGGCTGGAAAACGCCACCTCGACTATATGACCAGTCCGACGTTGTCCCCGGTTGGTGCAAAACGAGCAACACACCGGTGGTATGTTTCGACCGCGGCTGGTCAGCGCCCCCATGGCAAAGCCATGCCACCAAGCGACTTCAATCGTGTTCGCATGCTGCCTTTGGTTAGCCATTTAGAGTGATCGAGTCTACCCAGTTGCACCGAACAAGCGAACGACCTTTCAGTTCCAGTTTCGGTGCCTCGTTCAACTTCCTTACTTTCCATGCTTTCTATGCTCTATTACCTTTAGAGTAAATAGGCATTTCCTGGGCAATCGCGTTCCACCTTTGGCCGCGTCATCACTTTTCATCAGGTGAGGCTGTAATCAAGCGAAAGCCAAATCATAATTTAAAAAAGAACTTATCGTCTGCTGGCTTTTGCCCAGAACCTGTGGATAGCACCGATTTTTTGGCAACGTTTTGCTGCAATGTGGGCTATTCCCAAAAATATTACATAATTACATAACTACCTACTAGAAAAGAAAAGCGACAGCAGATTTCCGTGCCCCTGACGCCACGATATGCCGTTTTCCATACATTTGCGTCGGCTACAACCGTCGTCGAGCGCTCGTGCCACGCGTTTAAAAGGTTAAGTGTAAACTTTTAGGAATAGCCCGAATTACAGAAATAAATTGCTAGAAGTTGCTGGTGACAAGCACCTTTAGTCGTTTATCGCTTTAGAAACTGTTATTTCTCCATGATAAAAATACTCTTTCGCTTTTCGGCGCCATCCCCATACTATTGCTGTGGGATTAAGGCCCGGGCAACCAAACGAAGTTGCGGCGCGTTTGCGGTGCGTTTACGGCGCGAACGCGGGCCCGCGCCGTTGTCGAACGGCGCGGGCGGATTTAGCATGTTAGATGAAAGTAGCGCGGGACCGCGGCGGTCCCGTGCCACCGCGGTGTGGCATGGTAAATCCGCCCGCGCCGTTCGACAACGGCACGGGCCCGCGTTCGCGCCGCAAAAGCGCCGCAACCGCGTTAGGTTTGCCCGGGCCTTAGATGAATCCGATGCTGCGTATTGCCACCAAAGAGGAATATTATAATATTAGTAAGAATACTGAAAGTTGTGGTAAAGATTTGTTAAATTGTCTCGACTCTTCGGTCTTATTGTGCATGAAGAGGAAACTCATCATATTTATAAAAGGCAACATCTTGGGATGGGATGGAGACTGTATTAGTGCCTGAGTGAAAGAAATCCCTAATTACCTATCTAGTTGTGTAAGTGGAGAGCTAACTTTATGCTTTATGACATTTATAGACATTCCCGAGGAAACGGAAGCCGCTCTGAAACGGTTAAGATAACTTTTCGTCAACTTTTGTAAATACCGCGTAAATCCAAAAACTAGCAAAATCGGGAACTCGCACCAATAAGTTCTACACGCTGAACTGATTTTTGTTAAAAAATACTCTTACGCGGTTTTTACAAACTGCTCTTACGCGGTTCCGAACTATCATGTGCCTCATCGATAATAAATGCATAATTATCACGTTTCAAAATAAAAGGGAACAAGTCCAAATGTAATTCACTTTTGTTTTAAAGTTTACTCAAATGCGTTAAAATTGAATTTGGAATGGATTTGTATTTCACGTTATTTATTTTTAATTTTAAACGAGCCATGTATTTACTCAATAAATAATGTTTTTCATAAATACACAATTACATGCCTCATTATGACAAAATATTGCATTAGGTACACACATATACAGATAGAAAAAGTTCATAGTTGTTTTTATTATACTCAATGTCACTTAATAATCGAGAAAAACGAGAAAAATGCGATGTTGCCAGCTCTATAGCTTTGTAATACGCTTCTCAACAAAACTGTTTATTTACTGTATTGACGGGTCGATGCATGGAATATTTAAAGAGTGCCCATTTTATTTTACTGCAATTGTTGCAAATAAAATAGCCTGACAAATCAGCGCAAAATAAGTAAATGTTCGGTTAATACTTAATGCGAAGCAATTTTGAAGTCTGCTGATAAAGATAAATAAAGTATAAAATTTATTTATCGCAATGTTCATGCCGCAGAGTAGTGAAATAATCATAAAATTTAGAGTGCATTCACGGTTTTCAATTTAGAACGCATCGTTGGACCGTTTTAAGTGTGTCGAGCGCGCGCCCGGAGTCAATGACTGCCCGGTCGAGATTAGAAACGCGGCTTTCTACCGGCGGCGGCACTAGCCTGGACGCGCTGTTGCCAGACCGACCGGTTTGCGCGTCATTTATTTTGATCTTGGGTTAGGTATGGTTCTGTTTACAGGTTTTCGTAATAAATTATTTTTAATGATGGCCAGTTACAGAGAATTAGTGTGTTGTTTTGTTTTGTTTGTTTTTTTTTCGAGGTTTTTAATGGTTTGACGTAGTTTCCTAGTATCGATGGAGTATTTTCCTTGTAGAATCGCATTTTCTGCTTCAATATTGGATGGTTTTTGTTACATAAAGCAAAGTTTGTGCTATACATGCGTAAAAACTTCATCGAACTAGTGATATTACCTAACACAAAGCGTTAAACGGTTTTATTACGCATTGCCCGCAGTGATTTGTTTGCTTCTTACTTGTCTGCAATAAATGTTATGGGTAGGCACATTTATCAGCTCTACCTAACTTTAAATAGTAGTTTATGCAACGGTTGCATAATGATAGGCCTTAAAACACTAGTGCGGTTTTATGAAACGAGCTTTTTAGCGAGTTTCATAATAAGATCGCACGTGTGTTTTAAGGCCAAATTATGCAGAGTTGCATACATAACTTTATCTACACACATATTATAAATCCTCCATGATGAGTTCAGAAACAATATTTTCTGGCAACAAGTTATTTGTTGCAATCGTGGCTGCATATTTCCGATATCCGGCGCATTTTCACATCACACACACTCCGAGAAGACTACTTACTATTCATATTTTCAACTAAAATGTAAATTACAAACAACTTTTTCTATTCAATTCAACAAAATTCTATTTTCGTTCAGCAAAACGTCAACATAATGGCGGCCGTCCGTCAAGACCATTTTTTTTTTTAAATCATAGACAAACGGATGAAGTCTCTATTCTCACGTCACTCGAGATCAAATATTGTGCAGTTTATATTAAAAAAACATACTGAATTGACGTTTCGTATCAATAACTGTTTTAATATCTATGGATACTAGAATAGAGACCCACTTGAGTTTGACAGCTGTTCCAAATTTAATCTCATTTCTTTACTAAAAACGATAAAGAAGTCATGTTATTTCTTCATCGCAGCATTGGTTTTTCCTAATTGGTTGTCAAAATGGTGGTCATTTCCTATGGTTTTTGATTAACCAATGGAGGTTTTATGATATGGCTGTAGATAAAAGAGATTAGTTTGATTCCTAATTTCCGAGAACTTTCTAGCTTCTTAAAAGAATGCTCGCCAATGGCGTCACGTTCGGGTAATTCCATGTTCACTAACAATTACAGTTTAGGCGAAGTAAGAAAATTTAAATCAGTCGTTAATGTTATAATCAAGGAGACACGATTAAATTAAATACTGAAACTAGAATGGCGGTCAGGTCGGCACGTTTCAGCACGAAATTTAAGTAACCAATAAAGCGCAGTCGCATATTGTAGATCTGTTCACTCTTGTGTCGAAAGCCTTAAAGAAAAGGTGAGTCTCATTTGAAAATAATAATTACTGTTTGTTTAGGAATTAGGTGGGTACATTAAGAAGATCGTAAAGTAGGTACTAAGCCAATTTATTTACTTATTTATTTATAAATAAACTCTGTTTAATGTGTAAGCAATTACATTATTTATCATGATTTCCATTATCATTATTCTATTCATTATATTATTCTACACACTCATATTTCTTACATGTTAGGTATATACCTTACGGTCAGTGGCGTAACAATAGGGTGGCAGGGCTGGCAAAATGCCACGGGCCCCCGACCCAAGATGGCCCCGGCCCAAGAGGCCGCGTGCTCAAAAATATAGTACAACGTGACGATTTTTACTGATAGGGCCCCATCAAAAGAATTTGCCACGGGCCCCAGATGGTATAGTTACGCCACTGCTTACGGTAAACAATAAAATATATGATAATGATGATGATTATGAGCGTAAAACTTATTATATTACTTAATTCTGACTCCACAGAAAACCAGCGTTGTTAGCACTACCATGCTAGCAGCATTGCTGAGTGGAGACCATTTCGGCTCACATCACACTCTTGTGTAAATATCACTGTTTCATATCTTTCATTATGTTGTTGTGTTGATGTTTTCGCCGAATAAATGTTTTTCTATTCTATTCTATTCTAATTCGTTTAACATTTTTAATTAGCTCGAGGTGGCAATAAAAAGATATACAATAACAAGGTAGCAATAATATGTTAAGCCGATTATCTCCAAGCAGGACGCAAATGCTTTGTTAATCGCTTTTCTTAAAAAGAAACGGCCACTTTGTACAATAAGTATGAGTCGGTCTCGTGCAAAAAAGGCTTCGCATTATCATACCTTTGTATTTCACTTGTTAGGTTGATATCACCGGCCCGGGTGCCATCGCCATTCCATATGCCTCGTTATTTTTACTTCAATATCTTCAATATATTTTAAAACATATGACATTAAGTCCATTTTTTTTTTGTTTCACTAAACTAAACTGCGTTTGTCAAACTAAAAAATGCAGCTAAAAAAGAAAGGATTTCTAACCCCGCTTGAATCAAAACGAAGTCTAGCAGCAGTAGCGAAGTTGATATTCACCTGGAAGAAGGAATCTGATAACCAGTGGACAGTAGAAAGATCAAGGCTTTACAGTACCTACCTGATCCAACTTGATATCTATCTTAGGAAAACCTCTAGAAAAAACTCACGCTTTCTATTTGGCACTGTTCGGTACCAAATTCTGATTGTTATTAATGTTGATTTTATTTTAGTAATAAATTTACTTCTTTTCATAATTCTGAGGATTTTCTCCAATTATTTACAGTTAGCCAAGATCATTTTCTTGTATCTGATTGACGTTAAATTGAAAACGTTTTCTTATTGTTAGCTCATCTACACGCCTTGGTCAAGACAATCCGTGATTTCCATATATCGGAACATATATTTTTTTGAACCAAGAATATATCCTTCTTTGAAGTAATTGATTTTTTGGCTCAAGATGTTATTCTCAGGTTAAGTACTTAAATGTATTTTCACATTTAAACAATACTTATTTCGATTCATATTCTTGAATCAAATCATCATTTTTTCCCATGTACCTACCATGAATGATATAATACAATAATTTACCTACTGAAAGTGGCTGTTTCTCATTCATCTCATTCCCCTTTTCTGGTTTCTTGATTCAGGGTCCGCTTTGAACATGATGCCGGCTTGGCAGTTGAGTGACTGCCATCTGCCCTCCGTAATTCTTGTAACAAAGCAACAAACAAAATAGGCAGGTTTCCTTATGATGTTTTACTTCACCATAAGAGCATTTTTAAGCAGAGGGATAGGTAATGTATGTACGTTAAAAAACTCATTAGTATGGCAATTACTGGGCTTAAAATTAAGAGTTTCTGGTACTCTTTGACTTCTATCTCTTAATTTTTTCAAAACAAGAAATCATGAATCGCTCTTTGGGTATTAATTATAGGGAAGCCTTGCTGTAGAATTATTGAAAACATTGACTAGGGATTGAATGGCTTACCAATCTTCCAAGGTGCACACATTATCAAAATATTGCATAAAATCTTGATTAGGACTTTAAAAAACTCTACATCATATATTTTTTACGAATAAACGTAATACAAACAATTCTTAAATAATGATTTGGAATTTATTATTTTCCTGCCTTTAAGTGTTTTAGATTGCTTTTTCATTTAAGTATAAGTAGGAACATCATCAATATTTTCGTCAGCATTTAGTCACACATCAGTGCTGTGTGTAGGCCCCTTCCAATGCACACAATTTGCTTCGGTCTAGGGCTTTTTATCTTAATAAAGTCATCCGTCTATATCATCGGTTGCTTGTCCACTCTTCTCTTTTTCCAGTTCTTAGTCTCCATTCGAGCACACATTGCCTTCCATTTGTTGTCGGATCTACGGCGTAACTAGCCCGCCGACTTCCATTTCCTTTGAGTTATCTCGCACAAAATCCCTAATGGGGTGGGCAGAGCCACAAGACTACTTGTGGCCACGTTCGATTAATTAGTCCTAAGATGGTATGATGAACCGTATGGTGACAGGTGATCAGCCCATCGCCCATACAGATAGTCCACCATGTTGGAGAGGACCCGTCCCTTAGTCGACTTTTACGATATGCCAGGATGATAAGCATCTGCACGCATTCTATGCTATTTCTTTACTATTTGCCGATATCGGTAAGCTTGGTCTACTCCGAATTTCAGTATTTAACACACCTTTTAACATCGCTCGCTCCCTCTCGGCTACCTAACTACATCTTGTAGATGATTTGCTGTGTTACACTCATCGCAAACGCAAATTTCAGTGTGCCATACAACATCACGGGGTATATTGCACAAAAACTCCACTTCCGGTTCAAGGGGTTCCAGTCATGTATGCTTTTGTGCACTTCGGGCAGCTTGCCAATAAATGTCCTTATCGAATGCAACGCTCAGTTTCTCTGAAGCATTTGTCCGAGATAAATATACTCTTAACTCACTCAAAGCATGTCCGTGAACATTTAATATAATAATATATAATTATAAATACACTCGTATCCTTCGAACGAAAGGAAATAATATATTTTTTATCTTGGTTTACATTATTCCTTCGTAAACAATTCATTTCGACAACATAGTCTTTTTTTAAGTTATTTATTTATTTATTTATGTCCATTGACTGACACACGAGCTAACGGCCCACCTGATGGAAAGTGGTCACCGCCGCCCATGGACATCTGCAACACCAGACGTGCTGCCAATGCGTTGCCAGTCTAGGGAGGATGGGGAATGGGGATGGGATAGGGATGAGGGAACAGGCCTCCGGATCTCGTCACTCACCGTACGAAACGCAATAGCAAGCTATTACTTTACGCCGATATTCTGTGAGAGTGTGGTACTAGTACTACCCCGGTTGATATACGGAATCGTGGTTTTTAACGTTTAGTTAGACAGCTTCGTGGTATGATAGGTAGGTAATTCATGAGATTATGACTTGGCCAACTAAAAGCATTCATTACCTAGCAGAAATAGCTAAGATTTCTCTTTTAATGATTCAGTATATTGGTGGTTGCTAATTCATCCCGTAACAAATTATTGGGGCCTACGCAACGTTAAAAACATGTATAAAATCCACTTTATCAAAGGTGCTAACGTAATAATCAGAAAACAAAGTTAAGTGGTGCTTCAAAAGGAAATATTACTTATTAGGAATAGTAAATGAACTGTCAAGTTAAGGTACCTAACTAAGAAACGAAATAGACACGACATTTTTATTTTGAAAACCAACGAATCCTGCTCTCAGGCAACTTTTTTCTCAGTTTTACTTGCACAATTAGGAACCTAAATGTGCCAATAGCCCAGAAATACAAATTTGATTTTAGATGTTCAAGTTCGGTAAAAGGTTAACTATAAAATACTTATTAAAGTTGTAGTAATGCTCATTAGAGAAGAGCAGAAAGATAAATACATCCTTAGTAACAACTCGTGTGTAAACATATTCATGAATTCCTGAGTCACCTTCATAAAACCTCGCAAGGAAAATTTAATAACTATCCATATTAAACAACTACTATCCAAATTAAGGCCGCCGCACAATTCACAACGTGTATCGACGGACCGGGCGACCTATACATAGCCACCTGGACGGTCACATAGAAAAACACCTTAAAACCACAGGGTATTACCACGTTTTACAATCTCCTAATATCGACTCTATGAATAGCGCTCAAAGTACACTTTCAAATGCGTCCCTATGGAATGGAACCCTGTCGCCCTCAGCGCTCGTCAGTATTCTGTTAGTATACAATAAATATTCGGCGCCAGTTGTGCCCGAACACACATATACATAGAAAAGCAACGCTGTGGCCTGCCAAGAGCGGCAACGTTGCACCGCTTGACGACGGATTCCAAGCTTGAAATTGAAGCGGAGATTGATAGAGTTCTATTACCGAGCTGCCAATACGGAAAGAACTTTATGTCACAAGCGAATAGGGTTGATTTTGATGGAAACAGTTTTGTAGATACTTTGTCGAATTAAATTCATTATGCGGCCGTCGAGGGTAGCGGGACGCGTGGCGTTGAACGCATTGTTCGTTTTTTGAACGTAGCGATAGAATCGATGTCAGTTGGCAGATTTTTTATTGTACCGTTTTTTGGCCTCGATCTCTAATGAGCGACGGTACTAACTGGAGCATTCAAAACGTTTTTTTTGCAATTGCATTGCTCGACAAGTACTCATATTTGAAGTGATATTTCTTATAGCTGTGTGTTCTACTTTTCTATGGTTCAATAAAAAATTTAGCGGTAGTATTGCCTACTTATTTACCTTTTTTAGCCTACAACTCTACAAGGATAAATCTTGTTCTTTCCTTGGTTGCTCTAAAAAGCCTTAATTTCAAATTTAAATTTGCTAATTTCAAATATTCCAATGACCACAAAATGATCTAACTTTAGGTTCTTATACCACATGCGCGGTCCCAGGGGGCGGGGTCACAGGGGACATGACCCCCCCCCCCCCCAAAATCGTACTCGTCAAATTGAAAAATCAAGTCTAAAAGTAAAGTTTAATTTACTCAACATATTTTATTATTAGTGACTCCCCCCCAAAATTTCAGGCTGCGACCGCGCCTGTTATACCAGGAAATATTTTTTCATTAATATCCACTATAGAAAAAATTCTGGGGTCTCAATTATCCGAGCACATCTTTATTGCATTAGATTAGTTAGAATAGAAACACAAGGTTAATGATTTTACAATGCATATGCTCGAAAAGAGCGTTTTCCGAGCAGCCAAATTGTACGGAAATTACCAGTAGTGCTTTTTACTTTTCATTTATTTTTTATTTTTAAGTCTGTCGTCATCCCAACTCATAGAGTTTTTATTAAATATTTGAGAAAAGTTCTGCAAATTATTCAAGTATACTTACAGATTATCACTCATATAGGTAAAAGGTACAATTAAACGAATACTTCATTAAACACGTTAATAATAACTCTAGATTTAAATTTTGATCAATTAAATATGTTTGGATGAACGTATATTTTGCTCATGCCTTTTGGCGATACGATGTGACAGCTATTTGCGCATGCGCAGTAGTAGATCTATACGCTGAGCGCGCATGTATTTAAAATACATACATACATACATACATACACATCACGCCCGAAATCCTTAATGGGGTGGGCAGAGCCACAAGACTACTTGTGGCCACGTTCGATTAATTAGTCCTAAGATGGTATGATGAACCGTATGGTGACAGGTGATCAGCCCATCGCCCATACAGATAGTCCACCATGTTGGAGAGGACCCGTCCCTTAGTCGACTTTTACGACGTGCCAGGATGATAAGCATCTGCACGCATTCTATGCTATTTCTTCACTCCCAGTGCACCAGAGGAGCAATAAAAAAAAAAAAATTAAAATAAGCCCGCAATTTGACTAATTTAATGCTTAGTTCGGAGACGATCTGTGTAAATCTGCTAAAAATGCTGAGTTCAAGCGACGAATCAATTAATTTAACCGCGGAAAATGTTATTCAAGAAGCCCAAAATGCCAACAACAACCTCTTACCGGCTAAATCAAAAGAAAACTAGTTCAAAACTTATAATGACTTTTTGCGATGGAAAGAAAACAAGAGAGCCGGCTCCATTTTCTGATAATGTCCTGGTGGCATACTTCAACAAATTAGCCAAGAAATAAAAGCCAAGTCTCTATATTCTATGATAGGAGTACCTACAATGAAATTTAAGAATGAAATTAACATAATAAAAATGTACTCAAACGCCTTTTTAACTTTATATTTGGGGCCAATTCGAAAGTGTTTTCGCTAAATTTAGAAGTCGCTAAATTTGAAATAAGAAACGTTCGACTCGATTTTGAACCTTGGAGCTATACAAAATCGAGTTTGACGTTTCTTATTTTAAATTTAGGCAATCTTAAATTTAGCGGACACCGTTTCGAATTGGACCCATTGTTTTAATTCAGACTCGTGTCGACGTATACACACGCTCTCTTTGCGCGCTCGTGAATAAAAATGCGTCGAAAATCACCTACCTACTTTCCCCACTTTATTTATTATATTTATTTATTCAGGAGATAACACAGAAACAGTTATAAACTATAACACAAATTGGTACAATTAAGCGATAATGGATACAGACGTTTCCCTGAACGTATCTCACTAAGAACACACAGAGAAATAAATCTATAATACTATTTTCGCGATACGATATAATTCTCACAATTTACATCGGATCTTACTTTGAACTATTCTAGACTTGACAGTAAAAGAAAAACAATTACAACTAGAACTAAACAATTTTTTATACAGTTTTATGAATCTTGTAGCATAAATAACTATAATTCATTGATAAGGGCACATAATGGTACGAGGAACAGCGTTTTACGTGAAAATTGAGGATAAGGAAATTTTCGTTATTTGCGGACGACCTAAAAATTTACCGGACTATCCGTGACCTTGTAGATGCTGATTTGTTGCAGGCTGATCTCAACAGAGTCCATAACTGGTGTCATAACAATGCTATGACACTGAACGGTAGTAAATGCTTCCACATAAAGTTTACAAAGAGTAGGAAACCTATCTCATCAGTTTACAGTCTTGATGGCACTCAGTTGGATGAAGTCGTGGAAATTCGGGACTTAGGCGTAACACTGGACAAAAAGCTAACGTTTGTTCCACATATTGACAACATCGTGAAGAAATCTGCCAGGATGCTCGGGTTCCTTAAGCGTCACTCAGCTGGATTTAAAAACCCTAGGGCAAAAAAAATATTGTACAACGCTTTAGTCCGCAGCCATCTTGAGTTCGCTTCCGTTATTTGGAACCCACACTATGCCGTTCACTCCCAACGTATTGAAAGCATACAACGCGCCTTTACTAGGCACTTAGCGTTCATCTCACCAGGTATCTCTCATCGGTGCTGCTACGATCAACGATTGGATTTTTTCAACATGGTTTCCCTACGTGATCGCCGCATATTGCAGGACATGACATTCCTACACAAGCTCCTTAATGGTGAAATAGATTGCATCGAAGCCTTGAATAATTTTATGCTCTCTGTACCAAGCCACATCCCCCGACGTCCAATGACAAAAACTTTCTCCACTCCCTTAACTCGAACCCATTTATCGCGGAACTCCCCGTTAACACGACTTGCCAACGAGTATAATGCACTTGTTGCTAAAACTCAAGAAATCGATGTTTTCGGTGACAAATTACGTAATTTTAAAAATAAAGTGTCGAAGTCGACCCGCGGCACGTAACGCAATCATGGGCCAATTTTTTATAATTTTTATGATTTTTTATGATTTGTTATGATTCTTTGTGTGTTTTCTTTTTAATTTAATTCATAATTTATAATTTATAATTGTTTCTTTATTATTATTTAAGTTCCAATAGTACGTAGACTTCCCTAAGTATGTTGTATGCACCTGTAATAGGCCTGCACATCATTTCCTAGACCTAAGTTTTAATTTTAAGATTGTTTTAATGTGTAAGCTATTGGTGTGCCTATTAAATAAATAAAATAAATAAATAAGGGACGAAATATCAAAGCCATGGAACTTCTAGCGAAAACTAAGTACCTAGGTAGGTACTTAAAATAAAGCTCGAGGGGAAAATTGATAGCGATCCAGGAAAGGCTACGCTAACAAGCTAAAGTACAAAGTTTTACAAGGAATTATCTACACACACAGCTCTGGATATACATTGATAATAGAAGAACTCTGCTGCACTGGGAGTGAAGGAATAGCATAGAATGCGTGCAGATGCTTATCATCCTGGCATGTCGTAAAAGTCGACTAAGGGACGGGTCCTCTCCAACATGGTGGACTATCTGTATGGGCGATGGGCTGATCACCTGTCACCATACGGTTCATCATACCATCTTAGGACTAATTAATCGAACGTGGCCACAAGTAGGCTTGTGGCTCTGCCCACCCCATTAGGGATTTCGGGCGTGATGCTATGTATGTATGTATAGAAGAACCAAGACATACGATTGGCGTGAGCTAAAATTAGGTGTTCGAAAAGCGCTTTTAATCTAATACTTTCTTTTTATGATCTCATTAAAATAATAGCAAGTATTTCATACATAGCAGTTAAAGTCACGTAGCTTTTTAGGCAGCGAGACACGGAACTCATTTTCATGGTATCCTTTCGTATCCTCGATCCGACTCTCCTTATGCCGTCTCCATGGATCCGTCTGAGAAGTTCAGCTTTCACATCATCATCATCACGTCTATCGCATTCCAGTGCTGCATATAGCCTCTCCAATTTCTTTCAAATATTATGACTATATAAGTCCCTTGGGCAGCTGCAGAAAAACGTGAGATAGTGAACTCTGGTTGCAATAGCTACATACCTATCTTGAGAATTAGCTATTTATTTTATAATTTAGATACATTTATTTACCCAAGAATTAGTACCTAATCCAATAAGCATACAAATATATGACACTGAAATTCACTGAATAGACAAAGAACCGTTAAATGGTAACTTTAAGAGGAGTGTGAACCTACGGCTTTTCATACAAAAGGCGTTAACGATTTACACACCTTAAAATTAACCGTTGTTGATCAATTTTTTATAGGTTGTTAGTCAGAACAAAATCTAGGTCTATACGTTTGGTGTAAATGGTTATCGCCTTTTGTATGTAAAGGGTGATTTTTGCTGTTGACAGTCCTCTAAGGGCCCCGTAATTTCTGAACAATTTATGATTTATCGCCGAAGGACCATGTTTTGGGACCATTTTACTCATATTTATTAGGAATGTAGTTCATAAATACATTATTTGCCAATGACGATTGCTAACAAACATCCTGATGCAATGAGTCGGTCACTGTAACACGGTATTTCCTTGTCAAGCGTCCGCCCATTGTGATCGTTCTTGGTAAATGTGACGGCATTAACGAAACCACTGTTTGAAGGTTTCCAAGATGTGCAATGGAGAACATTGTATACTTTACTGACACAAACAAAGTAATAGGTAAAAGTCGAAGAGAAAACACTCACAAAAGAAGAGAGGTTTCTCCCAGTTAGCTTTGTAACTGGGTCTTTATTTGTTATTGCTTACGCGATATCGAAAATTATCTTGCTACGATATGGTAGCTCTTATTAATTGGACAGCATAGGCTGCCGCATCATAAAAAGCCATACGCGATATAGCTTAGACAATGTCGAATAGAGGCTTTGGTAAAGATGGCGCCCAGGTTTTATTATGAGCTGCTAAGAGACCACAAGATATGTTTCCACAAAGAGCTTACAGTGAAGAAAATAGTACCTATTTGCCTGTTTTTTAACAAATATGTGGCATCCACTAAAAACGCGAAGTTCCGTAAAAAATATATACCTAGGTTGCCCAAGGGACAAACCACTATTTTCGTACAAATCCTGGGGACATTAGATGCGTCTCTTGGACAACCGGAAAAATGCAAGGAAAATCTGTAAGAGATACGCTAAACGAGGCTAGTCGCGGGCAGGGGTTCTAGTTATTAGTTTAATCTTGTTTAATAAATAAATTAATGATATTATTAATTCACTTGATCTTTGAGCTACGAACTAAACCAAATCCTGTTTGTTATTGTTAATTAGTGTAAGTTACTTCGTTTACAATGATGTAAGTGTTTTACAATTATTACAAGCGGTTATTCAGTTTCTCCTGTCCCGGTGTCTGTCTGTAATCAAAAATTGAAGTTAAATTTGACCCACTTCTCGGTGTACGATTGACCAGAAATTTGGTGTGGAACTTCGGTGACAATGCAATAATATGGTACCATGGAGTTGGTCTGATTATGAACCAACTACACAACATAACCTTGTCGTGTTTAATGCCCGATAAAAATATTATAAAAGTGCATATACAAAAAATGGTTGTCTTATAAATTTTAATTTTAGCAGAAAGTTATTGTGTTGTTAATTTAGTTGCCTGTTTATAAGGCAACTCGAGACGGATTCACACTCCAATGACATCATTTTTGTAACCTCGTTTAATTGCGGCATCCTTGGGCATAGTTATTTTTAATCATTTTATTTTGTATTTATATATTTCTAATGAAACATAGAACTAAATATAACTCTCCGTAATAATATTCGACAAATATAATTTTGCCCAAGTAAGATTCTAATAAATTAAAACATTTTCCGTAAACATTAAACTTATTTATTGCGGTTTGTACGAGTATGAGTCAGAGCCTGCGGTAGGTAGGGTTTGTTGGGGCCGGCTGCATTTAGAATTAGGTATATAAAATAACCATAAAGTGACCGTCTGTCTCTCCGACACTCAAACGCGGGTATAGTAGGTATAACCTGCCTAACCTTACCTACTATAGGTATGGTTGCAAAATATTTTGAAGGCGATCTATAATAAGAATTGAGTTTCATATAAACATAATTTTCGCTCGTTATGTTTGTTATGTAAATGAAATCGTACACTTAGTTTTTTTATGACTAATAGACATGGAATAATGAAAATTATAATTTTCTGTAAATAAGAACAAATAAATAAATAAATAAATCTGGGGACAATCTTTACACAAATCGATCTAGTCCCAAAATAAGCTCTAAAGGCTTGTGTTATGGGTACTAGACGACGATATATATACTTATATAGAGAAATAAATACTTAAAATATAGAAAACGTCCAAGACTCGGGAACAAAGTTTCGTGCTCATCACATAAATATTTGCCCTTACCGGGGATCGAACCCGGGACGCTAGATTCGGAGGCAGGGTCACTACCAACTAGGCTAACAGCGTCGTCACCAGCCAACCAGGACAAACCTCACAACTTAAGTGTGTAGAGACTTATCCTGGTTGCTTTATCCTTTTCACACCAAATTTTACGAAAATATGCAGTAGTTTTATCCGGTGCCACCCTGCCACCGACCGAGCGTCTACCAGGTACGTCATTGTGTTCCACAAAATGTCAGATTCATACACATCCAAATTGCCAGCTCCGGATCTACGATTTTTCCGAGCCGGGGCGAAACCTTGACATAGCCCCTTTCTTTCCAGAATTTCAGATTAATTACAATATTTTTGTGAAACAAGTTTTCTAGAACACATGAGTTGCGCGCCCCCTAAAATTGCCCCCTAGATCCGGGCCTGCAAATCGCCCCTGGAATAAGCTTATCGCTATTACCACAGAAACTTTACATTTTTCGCAATAAAATATCCTTTTCCAGCCTTTTAAGTGTCTTTATGCAGAAAATTAAGCTTGTTTTGACGTGAAAGAGGAACTCCGTCACAGTTTCGCATTTATGATATTAGTAAGAATACAATTTTAGTCAGCATCATCATCAACATCGTCATTACCATCATTTCAACCAAAAGACGTCCACTGCTCGACATAGGCCTCTCCCAATGATTGCCATAACGACCGACCCTGAGCTGCTCGCATCCAGAAGAATCCTGCAACTTTTACCAGGTTGTCAGTCCACCGTTTGGGTGGTCTGCGGATAATTAGTAGGTAAATATGTTTTATTTTCAGGTGTGACTTCTTATTGCTCGGCAAAGGCGGCTAGGTCCCGCTCCTTGCGGCTTTTTGCTTTGATCTTTCAGGTATATTCAGGGGATGAAAGTGCGTTGTAAATCACCATCATCATTTCAGCCCAAAGATATCCACTGCTGGACGTAGGCCTCCCAATGAACGCCGTAACGAAACGACCTATCCTGTGATGCTCGCATCCAGCGGAGTACCATAATTAAATCCACCACAAATATGTATATGATATTAGGAGCTTTATTCTACCATAACTTCTTGAAGCCTAGGTAAATGAATTTAAATTTCTCGGTATCAATATGTTTCTCTTGGTAACAAATGCTGATGACGACGAAAAAATTAAATATCAAGCGGTTGGCCATAATACCTGGAATTTGTCGAAATTTATCCGCATTCAGCATTTTTTATCTCTGTAACACGTCAGGTTTCCTAAGAAGACGCTGTAGTATATTTTGCTAAACCGTTAGATAGATATATCTCATCACTGACACAAATATTATATTAGATATAAACAAGGAGTTATTCAAGGCGATACAGGGCTATTTTATAGCTGCAGGCAATCGCGTTGGTGATCGTAAAATGTGTTACAATGGATCGTAAAACCGTTTACTGTGTGGTGACGGCCACTTGAGGAGAGTACCAATGGTTTTTGGTCGATCAGATCTCACGTTCATTAAGGCATGCGCATGATTGCATTATTTTATATAAATACCCTTCAAACTTGGTTTTTTTTTGGGATTGTTTTTGCTATATTTATAGATAAAGAAGAGCGGGATTACCTGTTACAAGTAAATATATTGTTACAAACTCGTTCAAACCAGAGGTTTAACTTGAAGTAGGTAGGTTGAAACCACCTGGGTACAGAGTTAAAATAGATATAAACATTTTATCGATAGCTTCAGGTTTATTTCAGCAATTCAATTATTTTTTGCTAGCCAATTTATCTGTAGCTTCTTGCTGAAGCTGGTTCCTTGATTTTCCAAAGTCATCATTACCAACAGCCTTTATACGCCTCACTGCAGGGCACAGAGCTTCCCATAGTAAGAGGACCATCATTGAATTATTCAAGTATCCTTACTATGTTTTTCTTCACCGGAATGGTCGAGGTAAATATGAAATTGAATTGCAGTTGTGGAATAGTAGTCGCTTCACAAGCAGAGGCTCGCCGGTTCAGATTCAGGTTAGCACCTCTGACTGTTTTTGGAACTGCTCGGGTATTCAATTTAGTTTTTTTTTAAATATATTTTTTAGTTTTGGTACATTTGCAGCTTTTGGGTCAGTTGGTTTTGAGACTTCCGTAGTAGGGGGCGCCGTGACCACCCGAACGTTACCATAAAGTTTGCGGTGAATGAAGACTGCAGCAGGATGACAGCCATTCAGCAGTGGTTGAAGATGTTTATTAACTTTTACCACATCCTAATTGCTAATAGTAGTTTCATATTTTACAATTGCAGTAGTTTAATTATACTTTGTAATAAAATTCTGAACGTCAGTGCATAATTCTCTAAAATGTCTTTGAAAATGAGCGATGTGTCTTGAGAATGCCGTCGCTCTCAAACCTTGAATAAGTGAGACAAACATCACGTGTTCTCATCGTAAAGTAGCCGCCAGTGTAAATAAGTGTTGCGTCTAACTCCATACATTAAACTGTTCACGCTTATAATAGTAGTTTTTAAAAAGAAGACCTTGGGAAACTGATGACATCCAGTGATGGGAAGGTCGGGCCGGAAACCAAGAGGATCAGTCTATTCTCGAGACTGTCACTCAACGGGCAGCGTTCGGTCACAGTTTTGAGAATGTTGTAAAACATTCCCAGGATCGTCACCAGGGGAGGAATATAATGACCAAAACATGCAGCCTGGCCAATCACACAATTACATATGAACATGTGTCAATTAATAATAATCTTAAAAATATCCATTACGTGGTAAGTAGAGCTATCGACGAAGAAACCCAGGAGAGTTGTTTTTAAATGATAACCCGCGACCGCAGACATACCTACTGATAAGAGCGGATGATACTGTTCAAGGATTTTAATAATGATTTAACATTTTTTTTATTTATGTGCACGAGCAATGATATCGGACCAGTGTACGTGCAAATGTTTATTAAACGTGACCTGTTCTTAATGTTCAAGAAGTTTTGATGATTATTGAGATATTTTCCTTAATTTCCCGTAAGAACATATTGTTTAATTTAAAATAAAATAAAATTAAAATTACCAGACACATCGAATTAAATCCCCGAAGCAAAAACCTATTCCCAGAAAATTTTGTAGCACCTGATCCAAATTTAAATAAAGAAAAATAATTCTTTCCAAATTGAATATTGCTAAACTATGTTCGCAAATTCTTTGTTTCGAGCTTGCACGGATTTTGAAGAAAGTTTTCCATATCCACGTTGGCCAAGTTATATAATTTGTATAATAATTACAATAGTTTTGTAGTGGTAGAGCCAAACAGTAATCCTCACTAGATGATTCGAATGGGCCGGCTCGACCGGGGTAGTACCACACTCTCACTGAATATCGGCGTAAAGTAATAGCTTGCTATTGCGTTTCGTACGGTGAGTGACGAGATCCGGAGGCCTATTCCTTCATCCCTATCCCATCCCCATACCCCATCCTCCCTAGACTGGCAACGCATTGGCAGCACCTCTGGTGTTGCAGATGTCCATGGGCGGCGGTGACCACTTTCCATCAAGTGGGCCGAGCTCGTTTGTCAGTCAATAATAAAAAAAAAACTAAAGGGGCTCGTAAACGAGCTGTTTTTTGGCTATTTATTGCTGCAATTCGGGCTATCCACAAAAGTTTACATTCAAACTTTTTGTCTCCATTAGTGATGTAATTGTAACCTCTATGGGGATAGCCCGAATTGCAGCAATAAATTGCGGAAAAACTAGGCCGTTTACGAGCCCCTTTAGGATGACCAAAGTTACGATCACTTTTTAGCCTGTCGATATTTGTAAAATATGAACCTACATATTTTAAAAACTATTAAATTTGACGATAGGTTTGACAAAAATGCTCGTATAAGGTAAGCTAATAATCATCTAAAAGGTCGTTATTAGTTTTAACGTGAGTTTACTGCGAATAGTTTTCATTCGGATACAGTATGACCACTATCTTCATTAGTCAATTGACACTCCAGTTAATCAGAACCGCAGCGAAACTCGACTCGACAATCCAAAACTCCACAGCTGCGTTTAATTCTCTGGTTGTTATTAATACTGTTGCTGACATCTTGACAACTGGCTCCAATCCCTTTGTTCCTACTGTGTTGAACAGCGACGGTTTGTTAGAGATAGTTATTAATGAAGATGTTGAGCGGATGAAGGCGAAAGGGGAACGAAATTGTGAGATAGCGGCCGCTTGTAACGAATTGGTAAGCTTTAAAGATGAAATATTTATATGATACGCTCTGATAGATAGAAGAAGTAATAATAGATAAAGCGAAGAATATGTTATTTTGCTTTATAGCCAAGAGCTAAACATTGGAAGCGGAAAACTTCCTAAATATATTGCTACCTGATTTCACTGTTAATAGCTAAGGAGAGGGTAAGTAACTATAGTTTAAAATCATTGGCTTGTTTCAAATAATACATTATATCGGCATAAAGTATGTATAAAGCTAATAGGTGTTATGGAAACTTAAAGCTATATTTTTTGAACAAGGACGTTAGGTACAGTTAAGTATGTGCCTACTGTAGTGGTTTAAATACAAACGCATAAAGAGAGTGTTTCTTATAGCTAGGAAGCTGGGTGCCAAAATTTGTATATGATTTGTTCGCTTGGCAGACCCGAATTGTTCGATTGATGTCAATGTAAAGAACCAAAGAAGAATAGTCTGCCACCATGGTAGCGCAGCATTTTCAATTGAAAGCGTTTCAAAAATTTTAAATAAAAAAAAACGGTGTTCTAAATCATTTGTTCCTATCTGCCTCTTGGACTGATGGTCAGAATCATCCTCAAAACGATGAACATCGAAGAGGCAGACGTGCAGGGCTCTGTTTTATAACGGACGTAGTTGCAATTTGTAAATGAAAAAAGCTATACTAAATCATTTTTTCGTCGTTCTCGTTACGTCCATTCGATTCATTAGGACACCCAGAATAGAAAGAAAAAGTTGGGAGACGTCTAGGTCGCTAATTTTTTTATGAACTATTTTTTAAAGTTGTAATTCAAAAACGCAGGGACATACGACTTTTATTTACTGGACCAAGTCGATTTGTATTGACATAAACTTTCATTCCTATCAATATGAAAGACGAACAAATCATATACCAAAATGGCACTCAGCTCCCTAACTATTTAATAGCCATGCCTGCATTGCAGTGCGTGCGTGTGACACTTTGCCACGTTATTTTAGTTGATATTAATTTCTAAGTTAGCAAAATAGTTGGCAAAATATAAGTTAATCATGACGCGGCGATCGGCGTTAAGGTTTCCCCCTAGACCAGAGATTGTTTCAATAACGAAGTGGCAAGCGTTAATGCTTGAAAAAACGTAGCTTTGGTACGCAATCAGTTTAAAACTAATCTGTTTAGTTTAAATCTTTTAGCTTAAAGTTATCTATCTTACTCTTATCTTATTTTTATTGGAATTCAACAGATACTTTTATGCTCTATAGACAAATGGCAATGACACACTACACACAATATAATTATTTAAACAGATGCATGTGACGTGTTCCCGTTAGTACTTATTGAATTTGCAACTCCACACCCCATACCTACACAAGCCATATGCACAAACATGTCCGTCATGTAAATTATTCCAATTATTCACCATTGCAAAATTAAATAAAGAGCGAAACAAAAAAAAAACGCCACACTTCATTTTAGCGCCCCACCCGAGTTTCATAGACTGAAGGGCGCAACACCCCTTAGTAATCAATTTTATCCCCCTTCTTTAACAATATGTCTTCTCTTTCTAACATCAGCGTTGTTGGTATCCTCGTTTCTTTCTAAAACACGATTTAAAGGGCGCAAGTAACTTCGAGCGATGCCTCGGGCCACGTTGCGAGTTTTCCAGAGAGAATTTTTGTGATGCCTTGCAAAGATAGATTTACTTTCGTATTGAGTAGATATGAACTTTAATTCTCGGTAAATAGAGTTTAAATTATAACTCAAACTATATTTGGAATGGCTAAATAATACTTTTGTAATTTAAGATTGATGTAGAAATCCAAATCGTATAGTGATGAAAGGATGATTGCTTTGCGAAGACTCTGCGGAATGGAAAATAGGAATCAGGCGGGAAATGAAATAAGTGATGATAAGGGGCTAGCAAAATGTCAAACCGACTTCTGAGAGACAGCCGTTTTAAGGAGGACGGAGAAAGATAAACAAAATGAGGATCGAAATTGATGTAACAGTCATTAAGTCCATATGAGGGGAACTATAAGGGTAAATACTAGACGTCTCCCGGCCGTGTAGTGCATTTACAGTCGATCCATCCATACTTGCCTTATTTGGTAAACAAGTTTCTAACCTCAAAATGGTCCCTTCTTGGCTAAAACAGCTATTTCCTTACAAATAAAGCAACCGGGGACAATATTTTAGACATCACTTTGCCAATTTTTAGCCTAGGATTGCTTTAATTAGGTTAAAATAGCTGTTCAACCAAAATTACACATTTTAAGGTTAGAAACTTGTTTACCAAAATATACCTACGGGTCGAATAGATAACCTCCTCCTTTTTTGAAGTCGGTTAATAGGACAAGTGTGGATGAATCGACTGTACATAGTAGATATTTTTAAAATCAATAATACAAAAACTGAAAAGCCCACAGCGCCTCTCCCCAGCGGCCCTAACATGCAAGAATCAAAGATAAGTTAAACTCGTTTATCTCTATGACTATCTCTTTCGTCGGCACTAGTGTGAGAGAGACGCACTTAGAGATAAGACGGTTTAAGTTATCCTTATGCCTTGCATGTTAGGGCCGCAGGGCTCTTACTGCTATAGCTCTTATTTTTCTCTAAACATTGTATCCTTATTCGCCACTTTTTATTTGAATATACCTACAGCAAATACCAAGAGGTGAATCGAGTTAACCTTTATTGACAAAAAAGATATAGAAAAAATATAGTAGTACAAGGTTAAACCCTAGTGTTTTTAGGTACGTTAAGGTGTAACATATTAACGTGGTACTTTACAAAAAAGTAGTTGTACAAAGCCTGAAAAGGTAAGATACTACGCATTCATAATATTTACGTGTTTTTATTTATTAACTTATTATATATAGAACAGGTACCTAACAGAATGAAATAAAAAACGTCGAATTGTGAACCTCTTCCTTCGGTTTTCTTGAAGTCGGTTAAAAAATGCCCTGCAAATCCGTAAAAACGGTTTGACTGCCAGCGGCCCTAACATGCAAGACACAAGGATGAGTTAAACCGTCTTATCTCTAAGTGTGTCTCTCTCACACTAGTGCCGATGAAAGAGATAGTCATAGGGATAAACGGGTTTAACTTATTTCTTGTCTTGCATGTTGGCCGCAGGATCTATTTTAAGGATCAAAACTGAGAATTTAAATGCACAAATATGAATAGGCCTTCCTGAAATAATTAAATATTTAAATTGAACATGGTTTCAATTACAGCGGTTAAACGCAAACAGTCGCGCACGCACTTAAATCATGTCATTGTTCCTTCCTTATTTATTAGCAGACCATTGTTCTTCGTCATCCGTTATAACAAAATAAATAATAATGCAAAATAAAAGAGCCTGATTATAAAATGATCCGTACATTTTCCGTGAATTGGTCGTAATAATCCTACTGAATATCGAGTGGTTTCATATTATTTCCCAGGACTGTAAATTCTAGGCTATCTCAAAGGTAAATTTAATTTTGATACTCCTGTCCTGGTTATAGCATGCGCTCATCACTAGATGAGCGCATGCTATAACCAGGACAGGAGTAGTCCCTGAAGCTCCAGATTCCTTCTCACCACTCTGGTTTCATGTCAATTGATGGGTACAGGCAAAGAACAGGGAATGTCCTAATTAATCTTATTTAATTATTTCCTATCCTAATGTCCTAATCGGTTATGAGCGAGTTGCCTACAAAGCTAGATGCCTAACAAAGCAAGATGCCTAAGTATAATGCCTACAAAGCAAAATGTCTAAGTGGTTGAATGCCGTCTAGGCAAATGGTCTACTAGCTAAAACGACTACCAAGCAAAATGTCTAAGTAGCTGAATGTCTTGAAGACAAATTGCCTGGTATTTTTTAATTTTAAAATAAATGGTTTTGAAGTTATTTAGGAAAATAGGCGAACATTTACCATTCCCCCCCTTATCTCCGAAACTACTTGGCCTAAAAATTTGTAATAAATACAGAACATAATTTTTTACCTATAGCTTACAGGAAAATCTGTAAGAAGTCTATGGTATGCAAAGTAACATAGGAAATTTCAGATAATTACGAAACCCTCTCCACGCGAGTTTAACTCGCACTTGTTCAGTTTTTTTAGACATCCAGCTTTTTGGCTATCTTGCTTCTGAGACATCTTGCTTTTTAGACATCCAGCTTGTTAGGCATCTTGCTTTTTTAGCCATCTTGCTTCTGAGGCATCTCGCTTCGGAGACATCTTGCTTTTTGGCCATCTTGCTTTTGAAGCATCTGGCTTTGTAGGCAACTCGCTTATAACCGGTCCTAATTAGTCATTTTATAATGTAAAAACACAAAAAAAAATACAAAAAAATGAGTTTCCTTGTTCTTTGCCTGTACCCTTCAAATTCTTTCACCCTGAAGGCAATCAGTAAGTATTTGGAATGAGGGATCGAATTCAACATAAGAAAAGTCCAAAGCAAATTTGCATTGAACCGAATGCTTCGCAAGCATTTAAATAAAAATCGTTTATTCAGCAAGTTGGCCATTTGTGGGCTCTTTTACTCGTGACATATAATAATAAAAAAATGTACGGGTCGAATAGATAATAGGTAATTTTTTGAAGTCAGTCAAAAATAAAATTAATCTAAAATTGCAGTTACACGAGCAGCTTTTCACGGCAATTTATAGCCGGCAGCAATAACTGTCTTACTCTAACTTCGTACGTTAGACAAAGATGCCTATAGTTGCCGTAAAAAAAAGTTGCTGGTGTGCACTTTTACCGCGCTTCGGATTGGACCGTCATAAACGAAAAGAAGCGCCGCCGCAAGAAACTCAACTGAATGTCATCTTTTCAAATCATACAGAAAGCTTACAGAATGTACTCGTAAGAAAATCTTAAATATGATTAAATAAATAAATAAATAATAAATAAATAAATCAGGGGACAATCTTTACACAAATCGATCTAATCCCAAAGTAAGCTCTAAAGGCTTGTGTTATGAATAATAGACGACGATAGAAATACTTATATGATTAAATGAAAACATTACAGAGTAATACAGTAATAGATAAATGATAATTATTAAAACTAATAACAAGAGAGAGAGAGACGAAGAGAGAGAACAAAAAATCAAGATGAAGACTAGGTGGTACTAAGCTAAGATGCATCATTGAGATTGTATCTATTTTGTGTATTATTATATCATAAACGTGTTTAATATCTTAATATATATAATTCTTCTGTGCGTGTGTTTATCACCTAACTCTTAAACGGCTGGACCGATTTTAATGAAATTTTATAATGAAAATATTGTTTCATTTAAGTAAAGAATGATCTAACTTAAGGATTTAAGGCAGTTCCCACCCAGGGCTCATAATTTTTTTCCAACCTGTATTAGTCCCACTCACTGCTAGGCACAGGCCTCTCAAAGTGAGATTGACTGGGCACTCTGGGCAGTAGTCCCCGCGTGGGCCCAGTACGGATTGTATAGTTATTAGTGTTTAGTATGTTTCTATAGCGATCCGAGACGGTGCTGGCTGAAAATCAGCGCTGCAGGTATCTGAAGGCTTCCACACACGGAAACGCGGAACGGGTCAGAAGCGGGTTCGCGTAAGCAGTGTCACAGGAACTAAAATGGAGCCTTTCGCTTCATTCCGCGCGGTCATTGGTGTGAAGGCTTTCATTTTAGTTCCTGTGACACTGTTTACGCGGGCCCGCTTCTGTTCCACGTTTCGGTGTGTGGAAGCCTTGACACGTCAGTATTATACTGAGCCAGTGACCGAATTACTGCCACGATGACACACATCCCTCGTTTTTCTGTATAGTTTTTATTTTTTTATATTGTTTCTTCCTTTCTGCAGGGATTTATTTTCTATGGAGACCTGGACATTAATTCCTCCATCCGTGAAATTTTGCTAGTACGAGTAGATAGGGTATAGTTAGTACGGTAGTACCTATTAGGTACATAGTATGTATGTTTATCAGATAATCCATTTTAGACAAACATAAAGCTTGATGACGATGCGCTCTCGACCGATTTGGACCGCAGCGACTGCATCAACTTTTTATATTTACTTTTATTTATTTACACTTAGAATCTAAAAGAATAAATACATTTTATGCGAATGGTTGTTCGGTGGTGGTTTTTCTGTCACTGGCGTCGCTTGAAAAGCATAAAGTTAATGTACTTACTATTTCCTATTCTAACTTTAAACATGAAATAGTTGGACATTTAAGGGTACTACCTGATGTATCTCAAAGGAGTTTGGTCTTTCTTATCTAGAAAGATTAATTTTAAGATTTGATTTGTGGGGATTTTGGCAGCAAATTCCCATGTTCTTTTGCCATATATGAGGGTTAGGCAAATTTAGGCCACTGTGATCATTTGCGGAGATGGACTGACCTAGAACTCCTCTTTAATAAGTCTATTAGTAAGCCTACTAATAGATTACCCTAAAAACTCAGGTAATTTTAAATTTATTATAGCTCCGTCAGTTTTTAAAGTCATAAGGCTCATGTGGGTTATGTAGCGAACCTTTTCTGCGAAAGTCCTGGCGCATGGCGGGCAAGGTAGGCCAGTCACAAAAGTAGAAATAACGCCTGGATCAAATAACAAATAACTAATGGAAATAGTCCTCCTACCCTGTTTGTTAAAATTCCATTTTTACGGACAAGTTGCCATCTAGGGGCCACTGAAAATCAGTGCTGAGGCTAACCTAACGCTGAGTGGCACAGCTTTAACGTTTTATATGTGACGAACGTGCGAATAATATTTATATATTATTATAACTATTATTATCAAGCTGGCAGGTCCATTATTTCAGTACTCATTATGTACCTATGTAGTGAAAACGCTACGAGCTTAATCATCTTAGTGCATATCGGAGCAATCAGATTTACCCGAGGCGTAATCAATCGAGAGAGATACTCAATATTACAAGTTGACACTATATTGACTGGGCCTCTGAATTGTTATCGTGTCGTACTTGGTTGTTATTCTTTTGATTAAATTCTTGTCTAATTAATCATGCATGATACACTTAACTCATTATCAAACTAACGAAGACACGCCGTTCTACCTTATCTACGTCAAAGATAGAACCTTAATTAAAGTATGTTTAGGAAAAAGTGAACCTATTTAAATTGTTTTTTTTGCAGTACCTTTAAAGGAGCTCGGAAAGTTGACGTAGGTTACGCGGGGCAAAATAAATATATTCTGGAATGCTGTACGGAGGCGCGCGGCGGTCGCGGCGGTGAGGTGCGGCTTGCGCCGGGCACCGCGCCACCTCGACCGACACGCAAGCCATCTCTTCTACCAGGCACCCAGAAACTAACAGAAGCATCCTAAGTCTCCCCCAATAGTCCCGTCTCACTTGCACTACTTACAATCCAAACGAGCTAAGCGAGTCAAACATAACTCTCCAATTTCGTCTGCAACTGAAACCGTATCATACCGTACTGAGAATATGGTTCTTTGTACGTTCAGTACAATGTTTTTAATGATTCCCTCAACCCTCGTGCGACGTAAATGGAAGTAGGTAATGGTTTGGAAAGCACGTGAAGAATTCGTGATGTATTTTGTAAATTTATGTTGTCCTAATAGTGTTGATGCTTAAGGATCAATTTGGTATCGTTGGAATTCCTTTTAAGGAGCGAATGAATGAGAATGGATGCTTTGTGGGAACTATTGGAAACGGCCAGTTGTTTTTAAAGCGATAAAAAATAAAGTGGAGAAAATTATATGGCGGAATGTTTGACGGCATTGTGACGGTTTTTATCGAACTGTTTACAAGGAATTTTATAAATTGTGTCGCTCGTCATAAAATTATATGAGATTAGTTTTGAAATCATTTATAAAATTATAATTATGAAGCTGCTGAACTCTGCTTTATCTAAATAAACTGGATCCAACGGCACGAGGGCCATTTAAATAAAGATCTTGTTTTGATACGCAATTAGACCCTAGAATATTTTCGATAATCATGGAACACAATATAGACTTATCTTTACATCCTATTTTAATTTAATTAAAAGATAATTAAAAAGTTCAGAATATTCCAAAAATGCATCTCAAAGATCCCTACGGATTTTTTTATTAGGTCTGAATTTATATTATTCATACTGGTTAGGGGTTGATCGTTCTTGTTTTAACTTTAAAGAGGATCCAACATTATTAAGTACTTTCGATACAAAAAGACGTTTTTATTGACCCCACTAAATCGTTAATCAATTACCTATGACCATCTTCTAACATGTTATTGACCAAATTATTAAATTGAGTTTATACATCCAAATAATTTTCGTTTGTTGTGTTTAATTAAATACACCACACTTTTTGTCATTGTCTCTTTATCTGTAACCAATATTTTGTAATTTAAAATATGGTTTGATAGGTTCTCAATCAGCTTTGCCTATTCTTCTTGAGTCGTGAGGACAGCGCCTTGTTAAGAGTTCAGTCAAAAACGCTGAGCAAGATCTCTTCGTTCTTTCGTAACCATTTGCCCCATTCTGAAGCTCATTCATTATTTCCTTCCCTCTTCTCCAACTTTCTCTTCCCCGGAACTTAACGTGGTAAAAGTAGTTCATCTCTATTTCTATGTTATAAGTATGCCAAGCCAATGTTTGAATTTTCTTTTCCGGTTCTTTATCCGGAATATCTGTGAATTTGCACAGTTCAAAAATCGTCCGTTGATTACGGAATTGAAGAATTGAAATATTTATTTCCTCCAATCATTAAAAATATCTTGAAGTGTACGTGCGTATGGCATCGCTGCGGTTGCGGTAAGAAAAAGAAGATGGCGCGTGCCGCGATTCAGCGGGCACTGGTACTAGGCGCTCATAAACTAAAGAAATATTTGTGCTCCCTTGCCGCACGCGTTGCACTTCAACATAAGTTTACGCGAGATCAATCTTTGATGTCAGTAGTGAAGGTTCGTTTTGGTTTCTAGGAGTAGTATGTTTTTGTCGCAAGTTTTATTAGTAGCTGCTAGTGCGTTATGGTTGCCGGGTGAGCAGCGCGCATTGCGCAACTCCCCAGACACAGTACGTGTCCGCACGACGCTTCACACACAAGGCGAACAAAACACAACACGGAAGCGTGTCGTCGCCTGACTTCTAATAAGATGCGGATATTTAAATGAAATGTTGATTTTATCGAACAAGTAAAGGTCAATAATGTCTAGTTAACTTAGTAATACAAATAAATTTCCAGAAAGCATGAATAAATTGTTTAATAAAAACCGGACAAGTGCGAGTTAAACCCGCGAGGAGAGGGTTCCGTTCCATACATGATTATCTGAAATTTCCTCTGTTACTTTAAATACCATAGACTTCTTATAGGTTTTCCTGTAATCTATAGGTAAAGAACTATTTCTTGCATTTTTTTCAAAATTTTAGGCCCAGTAGTTTCGGAGATTAGGGGGGGGGGGAATGGTCAATTTTCGCCTATTTTCCTTAATAACTTCCAAACCATGTATTTTAAAATTCCAAAAAAAAAACATATTTAAGATCCTCACAATAAGCCCTTTCATTTGATATGTCACGTGATATAGTTTGCCTAACTTTTTTTTTAAATTTTCTAGTTTACCCCCCAAAAGTGGCCCCCATGTTTAAAATTAATTTATTTTCGTTACGCATCTGTGTTGCGGTCACTGACTTACATGTGTATACCAAATTTCAAGTCAATCGGTCCAGTAGTTTCGGAGCAAATTGGCTGTGACAGACGGACAGACAGACAGACACACGAGTGATCCTATAAGGGTTTCGTTTTTTCCTTTTGAGGTACGGAACCCTAAAAACCGACCGAAAGTATGAAATAATTATTGGCCTTTGTTAGTCGATTACCATTAGGTACGATTATAAAATATACGATTTTTAGATAACTTATTAGATTTTTTCTTTAACTTTTTTTTAGGGTTATCTATAAGACAGATGGAAAACCATAGCATCTGCGTAGCGTCGCCTGAAGTTCTGCATTTATTGCGATCATTGGAGAACTTATATGGTCATTGAAATAAAACATAATTAACTAGCTTTTGCCCGTGACTTCGTCCGCGTGGAATTCGGTTATAGTTATTCCCTCGGGAACTGTTTAATTTTCCGGGATACAAAGTATTATATGTGCTATCCCAGACTATAATCTACCTGCATTCCGAATTTCATCTAGATCAGCTCAGCCGTTCTGGCGTGATTGTGTAAGAAACATACATTCATCCAAACTGTCGCATTTATTAAGTCCATCCAAACTGTCGGATTTAAGGTAAATAATCAGAAAAATAAAAAGATACATACATAGACAACTAATTTAAGATAAAAACCGACTTCAATAACCCTTTGAAAAGTAACAAATAATGTAAGTCAATTAAGGTACCTGCGCCATGTAAGTGCCCAGTGGCTAATAAAGCCCACATTAAAAAAATCGCGCTCAAAATAGTGGCAGCGATTTTAAGTTTTGACAGTTCATACAATAGACATAATGGCCGGCCATCGCCAAAGCGTCAACACTCGGCCGCGTCCTGTTTAAACCTGCGGTCACAAAATTGTTGCACTCGTGACCGCACGTGACGATTTGCTAAAACTGGCCTTCAAAAATCGTAAGTGTCTTTGGGTTTTACCTAAAATTGTTTATTCTTTATGCTTTCAGGTATCTCTTTGATGTAAATGAATCTTTTTTAATTGTTTTTATGCAAGAAATTCCTGTGGTATTGTTTGGCGAGGGTAGTTAGAATACCTACCGTTTTTAAAAAGGCCGGGTCTTTTTATGGGATAGGGTGCCAAATAAAGCCCAAACGATTGTTTTATTTTTATTTTTTTTAATAAATAGAAGAGGTTGATTTCAACGATTATTTTTCTTCTTTTTAAGTAAAGTAATAAACGACTCATTATATAGAAATGCAGTTTTATTTTTTTTGCTTAGAATAATATATTTTTTTGCTGTTTATGTGTTAGGTGGGCCTTACATGGTGCAGGTACCTTACCTAAAAACGTCAGATATAAGTACCTATTGTTAATTAAGTGATAAATTAAATATATCGTAATCTGTGTCAAGTAAAAACGTTCAGCGATCAAGCAGAGGCATGTCTTCGTACACTACGTATAGGGGTGTCGTTATCTGACTACCTACAATGTTTAAAGCACTAAGCGGCAACTGGCGGCTATGCTAAACAGTTAGAAGAAGACCTTCGGGACCAATTCGTTTTGGAATAAGCCTGATATGAGATCAAGGTTATCGGCTGTAGCAGATATAAAAAAAATACATACATACGATAGAGGCTTTAGCACGTACGCGCTCGGTGGAGGCCTACGGGGGGACCTGCATGCTGGGCGGGCGCGCGGCAGCGGCACCTGCGCCGCCGGCGGGACCAGGCGCTTGTTGGAGATGTGGTAACAGACCACATAGGTGCAGATTCAAACAATCTATTCGTGACCACGGTCAACATAAGCCATCATGGCTACAGAAACTGAGCCAGACGATGAAAGTGAGGCGTGGAATTTAAGAAACAGAATAGGAAAACAGCAGCACTCACCAATCCTACCCTTTATATATTACACATCAAGTATATTATCTATCTTCCCTACGGGCTCGATGCCAGTATTCATGTCCGATCAATCATTCCTACCCCCCATCCTGACTGCACAAGGCCCACTACACTCCCAACCTGTAACTCCCGGCTCCCCGGTGTTTCGGACAGGAGAATACATCGGGCGGCAGACGAGGGGGGGGGGGGGGGAGCGCAGACGGGTCCGGGCGGCCACGCTGTCTCAACACCAGCAGCTCTCAGGCCGGAGGCTGTTAAGGTTCCTATACTCCTCCGACCGACTGCTCGTGTGGTGCCAGTGTGTCCCCCTGTACACGCCTACGGAGCCCGTGTGTCCCTCCCTCTCTGGTGTGGCTCAACGTATCCGCGTCCTTGCAGCAGAACTGCTGGCTGGGTGTAGTCATCGGAACGGAACGGAACGGAACGTAATCGGTGTCAAGTAAATGAACACAGTATGAGGGATGGATTACCTAATTTACTTGCCACCGACTTCGATATATTTAATTGATCACTTAAGTAATTAACAATAATATGTCAGACGTTTTTAGGTAATGACTTCCTTACGATGGCCAAAGGTATTAATATTATTTTTCAAATTTAAGTTAAAAAAAAAACGTGTCAAATGTGATTTAACGACAAACATTTACTACATCAAGTGACAATAGCATAACGTCGGCTTAGAGTGGAAACCTCTGGAATACAATTTTGGTCTTTATTTTTTTTATTGCGTTTCCTTATTTAACTGTGAAAGAGAACTGGAGGCATTGAAACGGTTTAACAGAAATTGATTAATTTTACTTTGATCTTTCTTTCAGGGTTCAAAATAAACTTTTCTGGGGGCCTAGCACGACACGCCCGCGAGTCGTTTGTCGCTCAGTGCGTCCCTGTCAAACTAGTCAAATACGTAAGGGACGCACTGAGCGACAAACGACTCGCGGGCAGGTCGTGCTAGACGTGCTGAATAGGAGGCGAGAAAAATATATCGTCATTCATTTATCCCAAGGTCTCTGCTTTACCTTAAGATACATCGACGACATAGTAAAGGCACACATTGGGGGTGCACACGGCTAGGCCTGTAACCTGCAGAAAGACATCAAAACTTTGTCTATTGTTGTTCCCCTTGCTAAATCTGTAAAGCCGTTAGAATATTATCTACGTAATGTAGGGATTTCCTTAAGAACCCGTTGATGTCTATGTATGTTTTGCTCGCGATTGTTTCAAAAACGCCTCCATCATTTCGGGTAATTCTTTCCAAAATGTAATCTTTATCTTCTTCTATCTATCTATCTTTACGGGAATGTTTTAGTATATAGTGTACTAGGTTTTTCATTCGGCTTTTGGTACTTAACTTTAATACTCCATCCACTTCATAGGGTTATAATAAGTTTGATCCCATTATATTTCTGTCTGTGTGTCTGTTTGTGGTATTGTAAATTGTAACGGAATTTTAACGCGTTTTTGTAAACTTGCTAGTTTTGTCGAGTTTTGTTAGCTAGGTTGGATGAAAATCCGTTGGACCCATCCAGGAGACAGTATATTCAATGACACGGACTAGCTTAAGATACCTAGTTAATGTTTACTCATTCGTTGTGTAGGTAAAGAAGAGGGCTCTAAAAAACATTATTTAAAGATGAAATACAATATCGTTGCCGCTTACCTTTATTATATGTATTTAGCTTTGAAAAACTGCTGCTGAGACAATAATTAAATTAAAAAGAAGCTTTAACAAAATTCTTTAAAAAGTTTTAACATTTTAACTTTAGATATATTGCATTTTTAAGAGAGTAATGGAAAATTATCCAGGGTGACTTCTATCTACTATTATATTATATTATATTTAACTTATAAATATTATTTGTCAGCGGAAAAACCGGCTATCAAATGAAAAAATCCGTGTTAAAATCCGTTGTTCCGCCACAGACAAACAGACAAAGGGGTCAATCTGATAACACAAAACATAAATATAAATGTAAGTACTTAGTTGAATCCCGTTTTAACCCGACTGTGCGAAGCGAAAAGGACCGTTTTAGATATAGAGTTTAACAGTTTATGTATGTACTTAGCTAATTATTTAGGTAGCCTATGTCCTTCTCCATGGTCCAATCTATCCCTATACTAAAATTCATCAAAATTGGTTCAGCGGTTTAGGGGTGAAATGAAAACACAGGAACAAATGACATTTCAAATTTTCTATTTAGCTTCTGAACTATTGGACTGATTTAAAAAAATGAGGTACCTATCATATGATTCCTGGATAACATGCGAGTGTCATAGGCTATTTATAATGATTCTTTGGGTGCGTCATACCAGGAATAAAATGTAAAAATAGTTTTTCGTCGTACGTTACGGTTATTACTATGTTAGTGGAGTTACAAGAGCGCCGGACTGATAAAAACAACCTACTAGACATACTTAAGCCTGCAAAATTACGATAGCAAGCCCTTTAAGAATTGAAGAAAGTTAATGTTCCTTTTTATTTAGCAGTTGCATTTAAAGGATTCAATTGAAATCGTCACATTAACTACACCTGTCCTAGTTAATTGTTTATAAGTATATCCTCACTAATATTATACTTAAATGTGAATGGAAGTTTGTTTGTTACGCTTTCACGCTTAAACCGCTGAATAAATTTTGGTATAGATATAGATTTGACCTTGGATAGGGACATACGTAACTACTTAAATAATAATTCTACGCAGACGAAGTCGCGGGCATCAGCTAGTATATGATACTAGCTACTTTTTTCAGTAAGAGTTCAGCTTTTTATAAAAACGTACGTAGGTAGACCGGGGACAATTGAAACAGGTCATGATTGAAACAATTCAAATTTCTCGAAAACCACTGTACCTATTGGTACGATGCGACGTTCATTACTACGTTTTCAGCGTGTTTGATCTTGTCGTCAGTGCAGCGCGATGCAGCGAGTGATGCAGTCGTGTGCAGGACGCTTCAAAGAATTTGACGCTCGAAAGTAAGTATTTCTGGCCTTTTGATATCCGCTTTTTCATATTTAAGTCTTGTGATTTTACATGTTTTCTTGTTTTGGTTTATTATTTGACTATTAAGGAGTGTTTTTATTGCCGTTTGCGAACGCTGACAGTACATTAAAAGCAATGTATTGACCTTGAAATGAAATGTGCTACATGGGTACATTTGGAACAACTTGCATGTGGACGATTGAAACGTTTCAACCATCCTGGTGTTTCAATCGTCCCAGCTTCTTGTTTTTTTTTAGCTTCGGAATGGTGATGCAAAAATTAATTAAAATTAAAATTAAAATTTGTATCTTACTCTCACAGTTAATAGTAGTTTATGCAACGGTTGCATAATGATAGGCCTTAAAACACTAGTGCGGTTTTATGAAACGAGCTTTTAGCGAGTTTCATAATAAGATCGCACGTGTGTTTTAAGGCCAAATTATGCAGAGTTGCATACATAACTTTATCTACACACATATTATAAATACTTACTCCATGATGTGTTCAGAAACAATATTTTCTGGCAACAAGTTATTTGTTGCAATCGTGGCTGCATATTTCCGATATCCGGCGCATTTTCACATCACACACACTCCGAGAAGACTACTTACTATTCATATTTTCAACTAAAATGTAAATTACAAACAACTTTTTCTATTCAATTCAACAAAATTCTACTTTCGTTCAGCAAAACGTCAACATAATGGCGGCCGTCCGTCAAGACCATTTTTTTTTAAATCATAGACAAACGGATGAAGTCTCTATTCTCACGTCACTCGAGATCAAATATTGTGCAGTTTATATTAAAAAAACATGTAAAAACAGTATGTTTTATTCAGTATAAGATTGAAATAGGTATTGTATTTTGTTGTATGGAAACTGAACCATCAGCCTTAATGAAGTATATATTTTTTCTTTTCCAGATGCCCAGAAAACGTAAACACGTTACAGAACGAAGTTCAAGGAACTTATTTTCGAATCAATTAGGTAAAGGAAGGGCTAAGTTGATTGGCGTTATCTCTTTTCTGGTGGTGAATGACATATTAAAAAATAAAGTAATATAATATTTTACGGGTAAATAAATTATTGTTATGAGTAAAAAAACTTGTGGTCATAATTGAAACATTGTGATGATTGAAACATGCTTGTTTGTATGAGATATGATTATCTCTTTTTCTCGCCAAAATATGCTAGTCTAGGTTTGTTTCACATTACATATATTTTGATTAAGTATAATATTAATGCTTAGTACAACTTGGATCTCAGAACAATGCAAAAATTAACTTTTATTTTAATTATTATATCTGCGATATTGTTTCCGTCATAAGTTTTGAAATATTTATCGTTTTGATACTAACTTTTCACGATCTCATTTAAATAATTGTGCAGTGTAGATACCTGTTAAATGTGAATGAAAATATAAACTTGTTTTGAAAGATATTAGAGTGTTTCAACTAACCCTACCTACTGTTTCAACCGTCCCTAGCATGAGGTTAATTGAACCACATTGCCCGGTCCTTTTCATTAGCTTATAGTAAAATAAAGAGCTGAGATAAAACTGCGCAACATATTGTATTTAGGAGCCACATAACGATAGTTGATATTATGAAAATATTGGAACCTTAAGTACAATAGACGCTTCACTACACACTGTTAAAGTAAAATTGGTTCAATTGTCCCCGGTCTACCCTACATAGTACGAATTGGTAATCCTCTATATAAACAAGCAAAATTTTATTGAACTGAAACAGATCGATTGTAACCTCGTAAAAGAAACACAATGTGTATGCGAAACAAAAACCGCTGTGTGCGATTACGTCAGCACTTGAAAATTAATCGTTTGGCACACACTCGCCCTACCTATTCTTACACACACTCATGCCGCTCACATACAAAAGCAAAATATTAAACGTGCCTATCCAATGTAATGAGACCCCTACGATAAGAAACACGGTCACCTTCTCGCTAACAAAATGAATACGGAGAGGGGAGGCCGGCGTATCAATGTAACTGGTGTTGCTACGTGGGATGAAATAACCTCTTGTTGACTTCTGCCCTCCTAGTAAGCTGCGCACATTGTGGCAGGTTGCGACCATGGCGACGGCGCTACGTCTGTTGCCACGTTTGGCAAGACACGTTGATCGCAGTCGGCTCTCTCGGCCAGAATGGCCACCCTTCAACAAGTAGAACGAGTAGGTGGCATGTTGCCGGCTCGGGGCATTCCTTATTGACGCAGAATGTAGAGTTGGAATAAAACAAACTCATGCCGTTTAATTGTTATAATAAAAAATATTATCATTAATGATAGGTACTTATTTAGAAAACATTGTTTGATAATAATCAATTGTCATTCCCATTTAAAGTCGTTTCAGGGCCTAAAGTACCCAGTCTTGCTCGGAATATGACGTCAGAAATTAATTTCTCTGCAAAGACTCGTTGCATATGAGGCAACTCTTTTAATTGGAACCCGATTGTCCGTCCAAAGGCCTCTGCTTCGTTGCTGATGATGTATGGCTGAGGATGTTCATGTTCCTGCTCGTGATAGAACTGATCGGGGTTCGAAACTTCTTCTTGATGATCTGATAGATAGAGGGCGTTGCTCGAGTCCCGGTCGTCGTCATCAGAGTCCTTAATTTCGTGGGTTTCCTTGAAATGAAATAAAGATCGTAAGAAACATTTCCATAAGTATTATCTTTATGCAGTAGTAAAGAATTTAAGTTACCCGATTACTTTCTTCGAATTGCGAGTTCGTTGCCGATGCTCCGATATATTGAAAATCCTGGTTTTCATTTAGAAACGCCAGTAAGTCGTAGTACCAAAGAATTGGCCTGTGCTTCTCGCCTCGTATTTGGGACATGATCACCTGAAATAAAACATAAAGTAGAACCAAAAAATCAAATTACTTCAACCCATTTTGCACATCATACTCGTAACTTCAAATTACCTTTTTGTGCTCACGTCTGTAGGCACACCGCATGTATTCAATTTTCTTCTTAACATCTCTGACAGTTGCACCAGTATGAATCAACTTATATTTTTTTAACAGGGCTTCATAAGCGATCTCTCGCGTTTTTCTATCCCCGTACAACATGTGTTTCTGGTCCCAAAGGCAGGGGTAACGTTTATATAATTTTAAGAAGTTTGTAAGGACGGTTTTTTCCATGACGATCGTTGTATTCGTCGTGGACGGCGCGTCATCTCCCGACATGGTTCGATTGCGTACTAACCGTAACCGCGTCGCGTCGGTCGGCCGGCCGACCGGTCGGGAGGACGCCGCGGTCTCTGTCTGGCGGTATGGCGCAGAGTGAGAGGGACGGATGAGCGAGAGCGAGCAGGTGCGAGGGGCGAGATGCCTGGTTTATTATTATTGCGTGGTACGGTGACCTTATCCGCTTGTCGGGCGGCTTGTGCTTCTGTTATTCGGAATTTGTACAAGTTTTGAGATTATACGGTTATTGATAAATATTCAAATACATAATAGTGTAGTTTTTATACTGAACTGAAAGAAATAAGGTTAGCATAGCGGTCATGTGCGAAAAAGACAGAATAGTATGCAAGAATGCATAACTTAACTACCTATTGCAATTAATGCAAAATTAAAAAAAATCCAGGGGGCCGCATTCTACCCTCTATTATTTTTCAGCGGGCCCCGATGAATTTTTTTCTTTGTCTATTAAGAGAAATTTAAAATAATTAGGAATGGAACTGACTACCGATTGGTTCAGCTGCAAATAAAAGATTTTTTCATTCAAGTCTGTTGTTTAAGTCAGGGGTTTTTAATTTTTTTCATTCAACCTTTTATTTTACACTTTGTAAGGTACAGGCACCAATAAAGGCCCACTTAATTTCAAAACCTCGTAAAATCTTGCAGATAAGTAAAGTAAAGAAAAAACATAATGGAAGTTGTAATATATTTATTTAAGAAACATGATACCTATGTAAAAAGTAGTACAGCCTTTGGCATTTTAACACAAATGTAAACACTTTTTAGAAACTTGATATTGGGCTATCTTGGGAAGCGGTCGCTGAAGATGGCCCGAAAAATATTAATGAAAATATATGCATTATAAACACTTAAACACTTTTAACATAAAACATCATAATAAAAACACAACCTTTTCATAACATTATTTATAAAACGTAAAAAATCAACCAAAAATTTAAATGTGGGCGATCTTAAATCTATCAAAATAAAAATCAACTATAAAATAAAAACAAACTACTAAATAAAATGAAATTTAACTTTGAGATCAACTTTGAAAGTAAAGTATCAAGAAGTCAATTAAAAATAAAAATAAATCAGTTTTTTTTCTAAATTTTTTTTTAATATCATTCATAGGTGGGCTATGTAAGGAATACTGAAAATGAACTTTGAGATCAATCAAAATATACTTCATTAGTTAAAACAAATTAGACGCTACTACCTTTAATTGAGTGTGTACACTACTAACAAAAAAATGCATGCGCAGACAAACTTAAAAAACAAACAAACATACAAACACAAAAATATACTAACACTACATTTCAATAAGGCCCGGGCTATGTTTAGGAATTATATTATGGGCCATGATAGGAAATTACACCCGGGTTTAGTATAATCTCGTAAAAATACAAAAAAAGGAAATAAAATAATAACACTACTATTCACTGATAAATAGATTAAATATGAATTTCCACAGTTTAGAGCAAAGAGATTTGTTTTAAATTTGTTAATTTTCAAAAGGATTTAGATAATGGAGATTATAAAACGTATATCGTCTTCACATGACCAAGCAAACTGTCATTTGTCTTCAAAATAGCGACGCGGAGGTAATGAAACACACTTGCAGTATTTTTGTTAAAGTGGGCTGTCCTAGAAGCCGGGCCATCTTCGGCGACATACCTTAAATGAACCCAAATACAGTTAATGAGTGAACCGTTAATTATCACCGTCATTTAATATAGGATTGGTCCAGTTGCTGTAAGTTGATCAGGAGTTGGATATCCTGCATATTTCAGGTGGTGCTGCAGCATCATGTCAAGGTAACCATGTTCTTGCAATATCATTGAAGTAACAGGATACCTTTCCAATTGATGAGACGTGGAAGTTGCTGATATCCCTTCGTCAACTAGAACGGAGCTGATGATCTTCAAACGAAAGAACAAATTTTCTTGAATGATAGCTAAGAACATTCACCATTAAGTAACCTTTCAAACAAACAAAATTTAATCAAAATCAGTATATCCGTTTGGGAGCTACAATGCCACAGATGTTTAATGGCGGAATTCAGAAAAACCACTTAGCATTTGATAAGAGATTAAATAGTTAAATGGCCATCAACTGGTTGTCATCCTACACAAAAACGTCACTAAAACGTCAATTTAATCACTCAAATTGAGTGGTCTTTCTGAATTTGGCCATAAGTGCAGTGGTCCGAGTGGTCCGCAGTGGACCCCGGTCGGATCCCTTTCAAGCAGGGGATCGTAGATTCAAATCCCGGTGTCAAATATTGTGTGAATTAGGTACCTACTTAGGGGCCATCAATAAATTACATCATAGGGGGGGAGGGAAGGGGTCAAAAAAGTGTTACAAGGGTGGGGGCGAGACATAAGCTTCGTGACGTCACATTTAAAGTATTAAAACTTAATTTTAATTCTATCGAAAACCTTAAAATATTGCAAAATATTTGACGTCACATCATTTGAGGGGGGGTCACACTTATGTGACCACCTGTACAGCATGGACTGGGGGCGGTAGAGGGGGGGGGGGGGGAAGACCCCAAAACTCTTGAAATTTGTGTGACGTAATTCATGGATGGCCCCTAATAATGATACAATTTTATGTAATGAATGCTTTAGTGCGGTGTGCACCAACAATTAAACAAACGTTTTATTTTTAATCAGCCGTTTAATGGTACATTTGACAACCGTTGCTTACGGTTGCAACGTTAAACCGTTGTTTAACGTTTAAACGTGTGTTTAGTTGTCTGTGAACTCGGCACATGAGTATTTCATGAAAATGTTAGTCAATATAAGAATTATGAATTTTAAATTTTGAATTTTGAGTGCCAATATTTTGGTGAATTATATTGTTATCTATAATGAATATATCGTATGCATGTACCATAATTCTAGCAAATAAAAACTTCTTGACTTTTGCAAATTAATTCAACGATGTACGAGAAGTATCCAATCCGCACTGGGGTCGCATGCGGACTATTGCCCAGTACTTTTATGACAAGAGAAGGCCTTTGCCCAGTAGTGGGACGTATGGGACGCAGTAGTTATAGTTTCACGCGGGCTAGCTTTCTGCAAGTCATCGTCTTTAGGGCGCCTATTTTGAGTGTTGTCGGTCGGCGGCACTATTCAGGTCAACCCAGTTCCTATTGGAAGCCTAGCAGACCCTTGATGTTGCCGACGGTTTCCTGGAACGACTTTGGGTTCCCGAGGTATGTGCCCGGTAGTTGACTGCGGCGGAATGTGCCGTCATCGGGACGTGGCTGTCTCTTCTGCCTCCATGCAAGCTCTACACAGAGGGCGGTCTGTAACATCGAGATTATATAGGTTTTTGTTTAAAAGAGCATGTCCTTGTGAAAAGGAGTTGGGGCTTCTTTAGCTTTCTCACCTTTAACTCGGGGTTGATCACTGGAAGGGCCTGTCTGGCTTGTCTGCATGTATATCAAGGTTGGTCCAGTATTGCTGGGTGGGCTACCTTTGTGTGCTGGCGTAAGGTTCCTCGGTCAGCCGAAAGGCAAAGGCAGGATGGGCTCAGATCCCTCCACCATCTGTGCATCCTCGCCAGTGCGTGGGCTGCATCATTGCCGCGTGAGCCGCTAAATCCTTTTATCTACTGCAGGGTGATGTTGATGTGCTTACTTACCTCTGACAAGGCTTTGACTTGGTGACATTCGTATTTTAGCCCTGATGTCATGAGGGACTTTGTAGGGCGTTTAGGACTGCCCGGGACGTGCAGTGGGAAGTAAGTACCTTTAGTAGAAAAATAAACAAATGTATACAATGGAGCCAATTCGTAAGTGTGTTCGCTAAATTTAAAAGTCACTAAACTTAACATAAGAAACGCCGAAGTCGATTTTGACAGCTTCGTGCTGTAATAACCGAGTTTGACGTTTCTTATTTTAAATGTAGGAAACTTTAAATTAAGAAGAAACCGTTTCGAATTGGACCCAATATCCTAATTAAAACGAACTAAAAACAAAATTTAACTTAAATAAAAACTAAACTAAACGAAATTAAAATGAATGTAAAAAATCTTGCGTGCGTAAGCAGCTTGCGTGAGGGTCACCCGGGGCCTCCCTTAGACGCTTGCTTAGCTCCTTGAAGAGCTCATGTGCGCCCGGGCCCCACGGACCTAATGTGTATTATATCTTACGAGTAAGTTCGTATCATGCCCGATGAGAGCACGTCAATTATCTCAAGAAATGCATCTTTAACAATGTGCCACATAATTCGCATTTGTTGTTTAACTATGAAGTATAAACTATAAACTGGCAAAATTTTACAACTGAAACTTAAGCATAATTTTAAATTTATTTAGTTTGAATAGTCGGGACTCACCAAGTTACAAATGTAGATCGTCATAAATAGCGCTAATTGTTACCGACTGCTACTCTAAATTGACTTATACTCATGATTGGACGTATCATATTATACTTAACAAACGAATACACCTACCTATTAGATTTTACATTATTTGTTGTTTCGAACGAGGGGGAGCGTTCAAGTATTACGTAATGCAATATTTGGAGTTTTTTGACCCCCCCCCCCCACATGTAACGCGCCGTAATGTTTTTCTGTACCCCCCTTCCCGCTAGTAAAATTTCAAGAGGTCATTCCAAAAATGAGTGAGAGAACGCGATCGTTCTGAAGGGTTAAAAAAATGTTAGTTCAAACCCCCCTCCCGCCTCTGGAATGCATCGTAACGTTTTACAAGACCCCCCCCCCCAAATTCGTTAAGTAATACTTGAACGCTCACAGATCGGAAGCAGATTAGATAGATATAGATTAAAGACATATTGTTTTTGGCTTTTTAGTGAATTTATTAACACCGCAGTCGAGCTATTGTGTTTTAATAAAATAAAAACATTTGCGTAAAGTGAACTAAACCTGTGTAAATATTACCACCATATTTTACGCCTCCGAACGATTTAGCCTTAAAATTAACATAAAATTAACATGAACATGACCAGCGTTCGGGAAGCTGCTCCATAACGTCTCGTCTAAATACCGCAGTGTCTCAAGACGAAAGTCTTGGCCAGTGTGTGTTGCAATCATGACTTACAGCACGGAGATATGGTTGCTGCTCACTGAGTCTCATAAGTAGGCCCAAGGTAGCCCAAAGGGAATAGAGAGGGCTATGCTCGAAGTTTCACTGTGAGATCAAATCAGAAATGAAGAGATCCGCAAAAGAACTAGAGTAACCAGCAGCCCGAATAATTGCTACAAATGAAGTGGCAATGGGCGCGGCACATTGCTTGTAGAGATAGATGGCTGAAGGGGCCAAAGACTTCTTAAAAGGCGTAGAAGACGCAGTGCGAACAGACCACCCAGATGGTGAACTGACGACCTACCATTACCATGAGTAGCGCAAACCGTTCTCGCTAGCGTAAACTATCGCTCGGTCCCTTTTACTTGTATCGGCAACAAGCAGACCGATAGATTTCGATGGCGAGAACGGTTTGCGCAAACTCATGGGAAGGGCTCTGGTGAAGATTGCGAGACTCCTATGGATGCGAGCAGCAAAGGATAGGTCGATATTACGATCATTGGGGAAGACCCTAGCAGCACACCAGCAGTGGAAGTGTTTCAGCGGCCCATGCATGACACAAAGATAAGATAGACCGTCTTATCTCTAAGTGCGTCTCTCTCACACTAGTGCCGACGAAAGAGATAGTCATAGAGATAAACGGGTTTAATTTATCTTTGTAGCATGCATGTTAGAGCCGGAGCTAAAATAGTGATTATGATTTCAGATGTACGCGGCCAAGTCATACTATGTAGCCAAGCCCGACACAATTTTAAAATAATTTCAAAAACAGGCATTAACGTCTATGGATCACAACACTCAACATTTCTATTTAAAGTTTTAAAATGACGCATATAACAGTGGGCCTCGGCCGCCATGGGCGTGCCGATCGGTGGGCGTTCAATAGGCTAATGAGAACGGACGGACGGACAGACATGTCGATACAGCTAATATTGTTATTAACGTTAAGTTTGGCAAGATTGTAAGACAAGATTTATAAGAACTTTAAGGTAATTAAGTACCTAGATCGTTTATTTTAATGTACGAGTGCACTGTTATTTTTCACGTCTAAACGAATGGATTAATTTAAATAAAAATTTGTTAATGAATATAGCTTGACATCTAACGATACAATCAGGATAATTTTTATGCCGTAAAATTGTACCGTTCCCAAGGGAACAGATACGGACGGACCCTCGCATTATCTAGTTCGTTATGATGTCTCAATCTTCCAAGGAAATCCCGGCGGTACTGTGGTAAAGAAACGGCTACTAATCCCGTATTTATGTATTCGACATCATTCAAAAAAACAGTCCATGTAGAATTACTCTACATACTGTCATTGATAATCACGCCTGAAAGAGAACGTGGGTTGAGAAAAGATTTCATACAAACATAGTCAGTTTCCTAGATACATATTTAAATTAATAGATTTTGTCCTGGTTCAATATGTACTTCTTGTAAGATAATAACGAAACCATGAATTGTGTGGATCTCCATTGTTAGGCTTATGCCTAACTATGAATTTATAATCAGACACCTTCTTAAATATAGTAAACCAAACGTCTACCTCCAATATAAATGACTTTTTGGTCAGAACTTTCAGTGTTTCAACTACGGACCTTTTGGTAGATTCGCTTAATACAGTCCAGTTTAAGGCCGCCTCTCATACCCATAGAGAGTACTTGGGTACAAAGACCCCTGCACAGCGGGGGGAGGGGACAGAAGAGCGGCAACATCGCGCGATGCTATTGATCTCATATTCCGAACCTCCAGCGCTGGAGCGCTTTACAAATTCCTTTTTAGTAGACGATGCAATTGTTGAAGCGCTTCGTGCTGATTGAAATGTAAAATAGTGGAGTGAGGAAAATTTTGACGTTACGCACACTAACGCGAGTGTGGACACAGATGCACACAGCGAGGCAGCAGGCGCAGAGGAAAATTTATGCTGAGCTATTTCGACGTTCACGCAATCTAACCGAGTTCAATTCGACTGATTTTGGTTAAGGTAGCTAATATGATATAGTAAAAAATATTGAAGCAATTTAAGAGGAGTGCGAACCTACGGCTTTTCATACAAAAGGCGATAAAGATTTCCACCACTTAAATGTTAAACGATGTTGACCAATTTTTGATAGGTTGTCAGTCAGAACAAAATCTAAGTCTATACGTTCACTATAATCAATAAATTCAGTTTTATTGTCGATTCAGTATTCCCATACAAAAGTAATATCAGCGATTACTTGACTTTGTTGATCTTTAATCAATATTCATAAATTGTACTTAAAGACCTCGACTTTGTTCTGACAGACAACCTATCAAAACTTGGTCAAAATCGGTGATCATTTAAGGGGTGGTTTTCTATGAAAAGGGTGATTTTTGCCATTGGTTCACAGTCCTGTTAATTGCATGTATTTTAAAACATTTCGACCAAACTGTAATACGTTTTGTATGCAAATGTTTTTACTAAAATGGATCAAAAATAAAGTAACGAACCACTTATATATGAATAGTGAGCCTGTCTGTTCTTATACATTTTTATTATAAAATATGCTTGGTATTGTTGTCTGCAACGATACTTTTCCTAATTTTCTTACAGCCAAACCCTTTGCCATGTCTTGTTTTTAATGTTTTAGGGACATATCTTCCTCTTCTTCATATTCATTCGGTTCTCCCCGCTTTGGAACACTCTCCCCGCGTCTGTATTTCCTGAATCATTCAATCTTGGTATGTTCAAGGTAAGAGTGAATAGGCATTTTCAGGGCAAGCGTGTTCTACCCTTCGCTTTCCATTAGGTGAGACTGGGGTAAAACGCATTCACGGACTGGGGCGAAACGGAATTAATTACTCTCTCAAGGCGCCTAGCCGCATCTGTCTGTTCGCTTAAAACTTCTTAACCACTCGACGGATTTTACGCGGGTTCACCATCGTGTAGAAAATTTCTTGAGGAAGGTTCTTCTGTAGATATGATAAACATCTGTGCTAAGATAGCTACTGCTGCTGCAGTTGCGAGTGAAGAATACTATTATGCGGTGGTATTTTTAGTCCCTGGTTTATAAAAAACTCGGACCATGGCGCAGGAAGAGATACCTACGATCTTATGCTGCAAAATACAAAAAGCGGCTTCAGCATCACCCCAACAAATTGGCTGAGCAACAACAATACCCGACCACCTGAGACGACACAAGAGCAGAACAATCCAGGAACTGGATAACCTAAACTAAATTATCCAGCCACCGATAGAGAGGCTCTTGATAGAGAGTCGACACTGCACACCCGAAGGACCTGCTCATAGTCAATCGACTGATCGCAAGATAAAACAAAAAAAAGATAGCTGGAAGGCCACACGGGTCTGAATCTTCAAAACAGCGGCAGCGTGCGCTTCAAAGGGTCTGTTGGGAAGACGCGTGCCTATTTAGATTTTTTTAATAGTGATAGAGCCAAACAGTAATCTTCACTAGATGATTCCTGTTCGAATGGGCCGGCTCGACCGGGGTAGTACCACACTCTCACAGAATATCGGCGTAAAGTAACAGCTTGCTATTGCGTTTCGTACGGTGAGTGACGAGATCCGGAGGCCTATTCCCTCATCCCCATCCCATTCCTTTTCCCAATCCTTCCTAGACTGGCAACGCATTGGCAGCACCTCTGGATGTCCATAGGCGGCGGTGACCACTTTCCATCAAGTGGGCCGTCTGCCTGTTTGTCAGCCTACTCCTTTCTCTTAGGGCCGGCAACGCATCCGTGATTCCCCTGGTGTTGCGGGTGCTCATGGGCGGCGGTGATTGCTTACCATCAGGTAACCCGCCTGCTCGTTTGCCACCATCTGACTATAAAAAAAATTATTCGGCAGTAGGTAAGTCTTTTCTTGCAACCTGATAACAGTTGCTATAAGCTAGCAGCATGCGTCAGGTATTGCCTAACGCTATACAAAAGAATGTCGAATGATTTTTGCAGTAATTTATAGTATGTATATTTAAAATAACAAAGTTGATGTGCGTGTGCGTGATTTGAGGAGTTCCATCGATTCCACATAGATCCTCTCACCTGACCTCGACTTGGAGTTATATACATATACCCTTTCGATTCAATAAAGAATCATCCAAATCGGTCTAGCCATCACCGAGTAATCAGTGAACATACATATAAAAAAGGTTTTAATTAAGAAGGTGCGGTTTGTTAAAGTCAGTTAAAAATAAAAGAAAATAATACAATTATCAAACCAACCAAAAAATTACACTGCATTATTTATCGTCTTTATGTTTTTGTTATTCTTGTAAGCAGTTATATTGTGTTATAACAACAGAGGGTGAGGTAAAGAAAAGAAGAGAACAGTAAGTAAGAAAAAAAGAATAAGAATATATAAAAATAAATAACACTGAAATATGCCTTTACCGGAAAAATCCTGATGGGTATCAAACAGCTCCTTCCCCTTACCCTAAAACAGGTAAAACTATAGTAGATTGTAGTAGATTGTTGCATTGATTCATTATTGCGCCGAGTGTAGGTTTGGAGCCCGAACGCTAGTGAGGGCTCTAAAAACACGAGCGCAATAACAAATCACTTGATGCGAGGTGCATAATCTGCTTTTCTTTCTACTACTGCTAAAAGTTGGTAAAAAACGTAAAGGTATAGTTAAACCCAACTAGCGAAGTAAAAAGGATATTGGCACCTGTTATGACGCACCCTTAGAATTTTTATATAGCCTATGACACTTGCACGTTCTCCTCGAATCTTAAAATACCCTATTTATTAAAATCGGTTTATTGGTTCTGAAGCTAAAGTCAAAAATCCGAAAATTTTCACAGAAATCTTGTATCTAGTCTATTAATTGTCATATAATGCTAATTTTTTTTTAAATCTTTTTGTAACCCATACTATCGTATCAGCCAGTACTTTGAGCATAACATTTTAGACGAGACAATCACAGTTCGATATGGCCGCCGATATGTGGCCTGTTTTTTTTTTTTTTTGCTAACAATAAGTCCACAGAAGAGTGGTCGGCTGTCTCGTCGGACTGTGAATAGGCGGATTGGGTAGCTGTTGGTGTAAACTTCTTGATCAACCAACCAAATAAATAAAAAATACAAAACAGTGCAATAATGAAATTTGTATGCAACTTTATTTGCTCTAGAGCAAATAAGGGCTGCTTTGTGCTGAGTATTTAAGGCCATTATGATGAAATTAAAGCGGCAGAACATTCGTTTCTTAAATTATAGGCACAACAACCACCAAGACGGCAACCAAATCTCGGTTTTAATGCCGTCGGCGTTTCTTATCGCAGATTAGGTACGGCTGTAAATCGTAGCGGTTTATAGCTCCGCAGTGGAGCGCACCCGTAAACACGAAAATGCATGACCAATCAAAATACCAATGTCGGGTCACACACACCGCAAGCAATCCCTATAAAACAACCACACACACACGTACATAGACCCTGTAAACTCGCTTATAAAGACGATGACCTGAGGCTGTGTGCAAGAAATGCATTAAGCTGCATGTGTGCGCACTGAGTTGAGATGGAACACGCGCTCAAGGGATAACGGAGGGCTTAAGTTAAATTTAGACATAACATGGATACGATAACATTATTTTTCTGTATTATGAATGTTTTTACGATCAGTTTTAATGCAGCTCACTGACTTCAGTACATTGTAGCGTTCTTATCTACGATAAAAAAAAACCTAAACGCCCAAGTGGCAGTCACGGCAGTAAGTAACACTAATAAGACTCCAATTTTACTCAACGTTACGAAAACGACCGTAAAACAACGATCCGAAAACACAATTTAGCATTACTTCATATAGTTCATATCAATTAACTCACATATATCGCCTTTGACGCACCATCTTGAAGGGCACACACTTCAAACTGACAAAGCTTAAATGCTTTTTACATAATCTTATTTAGATCTGACAAATCATGTTTATAATAACGAATAAAAAAAAAAAACATCTTAGCACTGTTTTCAAATGCAAATGTTCTTCACCCTTCTCTCTTATCCAAGTACTTGTTTTGTTTTTCGCTATTTTAACGCAGAGAAACGCTCTTTTACCACAACATTGGGGCATTTGAAATTATGTTCGCTAATTTAAAAGTCATTAAACTTGAAATAAGAAACTTCAAACTCGATTTTGACCCTTGTTGCTATACAAAATCAAACTCTATATATATACGTTTATTTTAAGTTTTGAATTTTAAATTTAGGAGATATTGTTTCGAATTGGAGCCATTAAAACACAACTGATACATAATGATGAGCCCAAAATTTTCTTTTAGTTGAATATCTATTCGAAATTGTAAAATAAATATAATATCTACAGTCGTATCCACTCCACACGATCGTGGTCCAGGCGTCTCGCGGCGCACGGGCCCGCCCACATAAAAAATGACATCTAAATAAATCCATTAAGAGCGGCGGCGTTCTTCCTGTCTGTGAGCCCCTTTATTTGATTCCCTCCGCTTGTCTGTAGGCGCCTTTATTTGTGTTGTGACAGACTCTTCGGCTTATGACGTGTGATGAGAAACATATTTAATTATCGCTCGCGGTTAGGGTTCCGCTGGAGTTTTATTTGAAATATTAAGAGATACCTATATATATATATGTATATATATTTTGTATAGTCAGCGATTGGTTCCGGATAATATGGCTCCGAAGCAGAGCCGAGTAAACACCTAATTAATGCAGAATTCTCAAATTACTTATAAACATTTAATTGAAAAGTTACATAAATCTTTTTGCAAGTTCATATCTCATATGCTTCTGACCATTCAAGGGGGTGTTTGTCGTACGTAATATAGTTGGCAAACCTGTAACATAATATAAAAACTCATCTAAATGCAAATCGTAATCGATTACGTCATGTAAAATTACTTTACTCAACGCTGAAGGTAAAACAACAATATAAAATCATGTCATTGCATTAAAAAGCTAACAATACAACTGAGGGAAATAGTTACTTGTATCATTGGCACCTCATATAAAATTTTGTTTAATAATAAAATATATAAATATACATACATACAAACATATTATCACGCCTTAAATCCCTAGTGGGGTGGGCAGAGCCACAAGACTACTTGTGGTCACGTTCGATGAATTAGTCCTAAGATGGTATGATGAACCGTATGGTGACAGGTGATCAGCCCATCGTCCATACAGATAGTCCACCATGTTGGAGAGGACCCGTCCCTTAGTCGACTTTTACGACATGCCAGGATGATAAGCATCTGCACGCATTCTATGCTTTTTCTTCACTCCCAGTGCAGCAGAGGAGTGGAGGAGTGATATAAATATAATGCTCTCGAAACTCCCTATAGCATTTTATTTACGGAAATATGTATGTGTCTTACCTTTTGCAGTTTACAATGACTTTCACTGGTCGTGCACAGAGGAACCATCAATTTCTGACTAGCGAAGTACAAAAGGGATAGGAACTTCCTCATATTCTTCATAAATGAAAATTGTTGCGAGTCGAAACGCCCACTCTACTGTTTTCCGAGATTAGCAACCAGCGGGCTTAGCATGATACAGACGAGAATACCTATATTTTCAAACTTATCAGAGGAAAGGTATATTAATCCAGAAATCTTGAAAGACTGCGTGTTCCGGATGGATATGCAGACCAACTTGCTGCGCGAGGCGCCGCTGACGCGCGCACTCCGCACCCTCAACCTCATTGCGAATCATAAGTATTGACTTGCTCTTTGTGCTCCGAGTGAATTCACAAGAATAGCATTACATATATACAATTTGTTATGCTTAATATTATACTTGTATTTTTCGGCTACAATATCGCATTGAGTGTAACCTGTAATGATGATTGTATGTAAATAAATAAATAAAAAATAAAGTCATCACAGTTTTATGTGACTATGAAATCCGAATTGCTCTAAATCCCTAACGCGGCCAAAAGTTGTGAAAATCAAAATGAGGAGGAATAAGCGCAAAATACGTTCAGGACATTACCCTATCCTTGTACGCTTATTGGTAGACTGTGACCAGGCTCACTATCTTCTTCGCACATATCTGGTGGATTGACAGTCTAATAGGTATTGAGTCAGGGACTCCACCTTGTAATAAATGTGACATCAAGTCACATTAGGCCATAATTATGAAAAACTTAAATCTAAATAAAAACGAAATTAAATTTTATTCCCCCCTGCGGCATTATGCCGAAGATGCGTTTTCTCGCTGTATCGCGATGCTAATGCAAATGCAGAAGCTGCCAGCTCTCCGGTCCCCAGTATTTTCCACCAGCCTCTTCGAAATTTCTCAGAAGGCGCTAGGACCCCACGGACCGAGGGTTTCGACTCCGAAAGGAACGAAGTTAAACTCGGAACTGGGACCCCTATAAGTAAGTATTTATTACTAGCTGTGCCCGCGACTTCGTTCGCGTGGACTTGGGAACTTTTCAATTTTCCTGGATAAAAATTTGCCGATGTGTTAATCCGGGGTATAAGCTATCTCCATTCCAAGTTTCATCAAAATCCGTCCAGCCATTTCAACGGGAAGAGGCAACAAACATAGGTACACACAAATTTTCGCATTTATAATATTAGTAGGATTCTTCTTTTGTTCTGCCGCTTCCGCCGGTGCACCAGGTTTAGTGGACGCTCCATGGTAATGTGTCGGGGTCAGCGTATCTGCACAGGTTGCGTCCTACACCTGACTTAATTATATACAATAAAATATTTTTAGATACGGAACCCATTCTCTGGGAGGCTGCTCCAAATGGCTGCGTTTTTACGACACGTAAAGATGTCATCGACTAGCGCTCACTCTTCTGTTGACGGAGTTGTTTCATAAAGAGCTTTGTTGATCTCAGCCATGATTATGTCAGGGATGACGTCATGTTTATCTGATCCAGCAGAATGACTAGGTCGGTAAACATGTCAGCTGGCTTTTTGGCGTTATTATTTACTGAATGTAGTAAAATATTACGAATACGAGACGGTTGCTAGTCTGTTATGCACACCTTAGTGACTTTACTTCAAAGAATAGTAAAATAAAGTTTGTAATTAATTTCTTAACGTATGTTTGAAGTACAGTTATACCTATACATGCTTTAAGAGCCCACATATGGCCAGATTAAGCACCTAATTTTGCATCAATCAGAACTGAACTCTATGGCGTTTCTTTTCATTTTAAATTAGCGCGCTTTCAGCTGTGGCTGTTACAACCACCGCGCGCGCACGCGTTCAGATAAACTGCGTTTTTTGCTGTTTACTAGAGAACCACAAACCTATTTAAAAAAAAAAACAGATTTATCGAAGTTACTGTTAGTCAACTATTTAACCAAAAATAATCGTTAAATACCAAGGTTTCGAAGATTCAACCAAAAACATGGAAAAAAAGCGTTATGTTTGTAAAATAAAAGTATTGAGGTTTTTATTATTAATCTTATTATTCTAAGTACTAATCGTGTTTTCACATTCAAGCATTGCAAGAAGAAATGTTCAAGTTTAATATATTCAAAGACCAAACACGTAGCGACTGTTGGTATTAAGATCCAGATCGCCAAACGTTGCGACCTTAGCATAATGTGGGCTCTTAAGGAATAAATCTGAGAGCGTTCACGTCCCAAAATATATAATGTTCTGGATGCTTGAAGTAAGCTACATGGTTATTCAGCTGTTTATATTAACGTGTCAACAGTCGTAGTACTTTATGTGATTGAGGCAAAAATATAGAAACCATAGATCGACTAGTGTTACAGAGTACCGACATAGATCTCAGAGGTTGTAAAAAGAAGCAGACGGGGCAACGGCACAGTAGCGGTCAAAAACAGAACATAAGTATTATAATTATAATTTTCTAATGAATGCAATTGAATGAATTTACTTTTGGCGTACCTCGATTTTCGACCGATTAGCTTAAAAAGTTAGATTTAGAAAAACAGGACTAATTATTTCCATAACTAGCTTCTTCTTTATCAGATACTTAGCTTACCCATTTAAATCTAACATCCAACTGTATTTAATAACAGAATGATAATTTATTTACAGAAGATTCCACATGAGACCAAAGTGTCCCTCTAATTTGTATAGAAAAAGTGATCTTTCCACTGGGCCAACGTGGTTTTTTCTAAAAATATGTTTTTTTTTGTTAATTTAAGATAAATATAGAAGGTTCTGATTGTAAGATTGTATACTTTTCATTACCTTCAGCTCTGATGTTGACATTTGAAATACGAATTAGGACTTTTTGATGAACTGTCACACACTGACACCATCAGACAAGTTTGGAATCTTTTCAATAATAATGGATGCAAACCTGCTCAATTTAATCAACAAATATTTCCTTGTTTGCATTTTCATTAAGAACGAAACATAAAACGATTGAATATTCGATATTAAACTGATGATTATCTGAAGCGGGCCTCGTAAAGTGCTCGCGTCGCCGCGGGGGCGCCGGCGCACAGTCGATTTATTCCAACTTTTCTTCGAATTCCATTTAATCTGTGTCCGAACTAATAACCTGGCCATCCGAAAATTAACTCTGTATTGGAGTATACAGAGTTAATACTCGTATATAAGCTCATTTCAGAAAAATATAATTAATATTTGGATGCTTCATTCATGAAGGTAAAATTTTATTAGGCAGGGAACTGGGACTCCTCCGGCGTCGTCATTCTTACTGAATTTATGCAGATCGATAAGGGCACTCTCAGCGTTATTCAATTGTACTATTAGTTGAAAGCTCTAATCTTTCCACTAATAGTCCAAAGGCGTAGCAATGATATAGAAGTAGCCGAGGGCAGGCAAAAAAAGTCGAAGAAAGGCTGTGTGTGTGTGCGGTGGCGGTTTACTCAGCACTTTTGGTGTAGGTATTTGATGCACTAAGAACCAACAGCCGATAAACCTGCCGCACGAATTTTCAGACATTTTTCGTTGATCAACAAAGACCTTCCTTCCCAGTATTAGGTGTAATGTAGGTAACATTAAGTTACGGTAATTAAAGATTCTTCTTTGATGTTTTGCTCGTAATTTCTCATTATCTTCATGAATAATGAGAAAATGTGTCATTTTTGTAAATATGTGATGTCATCTATTGTCAAACAATTTACCTACTATTGAAATTAGTTATCAATATAACACAGAACAAGTTAAAAGATCCGCTCCGACTCCGTAAATGAGATAGATTAAACAGCTATGAAAATCTATGGCGCATTCAACGAAAATTAGTGCAAAGGGATTCAGGGAAATTGTCTACTAATGGATGAGGGGTTGTGGATCCCATTACGCACCAATTGAGTGCTCAAAAATTGCCCTCTTGGCTCCAAGGGAGGGAATAGGAATTTCCAATAAGATACTTAAAATTGCCGTCGATTTTATTAGGTTGATGAATGTTCTGGATATCTTGGATATACGTCCAGCAGTGTCTATGAACTGATTATTCTGGAATACAAATTTGACATTTGTTTTAAGACGGACCATATCTGGATGTTTCGTTACTAATATTTTTTTTACTATTAATGGGCTTTCACTTGACCAGGGTTTCACCTGAAGTAATTTGATGACGTGGCCGAAGGTGGAACGTGATTGCCCAGGAAATGCCTATTTATTTTAAGGGTAAATTACTAACTAACAAATCCCCTAAGTCAAGCCCTTAGTTTAAGAAGATTGCAGCACAATTGCAGTAACCTCTAGTAAACCATTACGTTTGCCTGACTAGCGATCCGCTTTGGCTTCCGCGGGTGTGTTTTGTATACTCAAACTTACCTACCTCAAGAAATTCTCAAAATGGTACACACAAGCAGACATGGAAAACCAAATTTGGTCCTATTCCCAAGAATAGGACCTATTTTGGGAATGACGCTCCCGCATAACTGTTTATTTGAATAAACAAAGTCTGTTAAATGAAATAGGTATTTTATTACTAAATCAGGTATGTGTATAAACAGGCACTTCGCACTATATAATTAAAATTTAATGATGAATAGCTGGTCAATTAAACGATCATTAAAACGAGCTAATAACTTACAGATTTCGCGTCTGTTTACTCAGTTATTTGAATCAATTTGAATATCTTTGAATTATGCATAGTTTTTTTTAGACCAAGGCAATTTAGAACTGGCTCCTATTAGAAGCATGTTGCTACAAATTAGAGATACAAATAACTTCATCGTTAACCTAACAACACTTAGAACTACAGTACGTTTTCGCTCCAATTATCATTAGAATAGAGCTGGAAATTGTACAAGCGGAACTAAAAGCTAGACTAACTTAATGTTTTCCAGTGTACGAAACCTCAGCAAATAGCAGTTTTCGCGCAATACTAGTCAATGCCGTGTACTCGACTAGCGTATTAAGGCCTCCCCTGCCCCCCGTCGTTTTCTCATAGCACACGTGTCAGCTGCAGTTGGTTTAGCTGCCGTAGACCAAGGTTGTCTGGTCGGTGTGGAAGTAGGTAGTAATCTAAGCGCATTAGTGCGCGCGCTGGCGTGACGTTCCGTACATTGACCGCACCGCTCGCAACCAGCAATTGCTTTACAAATAGGGCTGTCACTGTCGCTTTGATGACGTCACACCGCATTCACTTACGTTATCATACAATCTACACTAGTAATACCAACATAAAAGTGTCTTACATTTTTGTTTCTTATCTTTGTATTTCCTGATGGTGATGCAAGATGGCTGTATAAAGTTTTATTGATGTTTTTTTTGGTGCGTCGGTAGCCCTATCCATTAGACAGCACACTAAATCTGGGAAGTGATTTGTCCGCTCTCGCTGAAGGGGCCAGTGACCGTTGGATGCAAACCGATAACGGTGTCGCGTGCAGTTCGCCGGGTTTGATGTCCGGTGATTGCCGCGTTAATGGCGGATGTGTCCTAATAAATAATAGATTATATGAAATTATGGGAATATATAATAATAATATCGTGAACTAGTCCCAAATTAGGATTACCTGTGCTAGGGGTACTAGACTACAATAGGAATACTTATGTCGATAAATACATGCATAATTATAACTAGACATTAAACATCTAGATTCGGGTGCAAACATTCGTGCTCATCATACTGCCCCAAGTGGGACTCGAACCAACAACCTTCGGCCTCCGGACCACATATATCTATCTTCTATCTATATATATAAAAATGAATTGCTGTTCGTTAGTCTTACTAAAACTCGAGAATGGCTGAACGGATTTATCTTATCTTAGTCTTGAAATGTTCGTGGAGGTCTAGGGAAGGTTTAAAAGTACATAGGTTACTTAAATTATTATTCTTCGCAGACGAAGTCGCGGGCACCAGCTAGTTTCTTATAAATATAGATATTATTATCTTTGTTACCTACTGTTAATTTTAATAAAGTATTTAGTTACTTTTTATTTAAGCTGTTTTCTCTTTTTGCTGCAATCTTATCGCAAAAAACAGCCTTGAATTTTGCATAAACAGATAAGTGCACGACGCCCGAAACAAATTGGGTTTTTATCGCTTTTATTAAAATTGAAATTGACATAAGTATTATGAAAAGATAAAACCTCACTAAATAATGGCGAATGTCGCGCAAACGCCGTATAGGTATTCTAGTGGAGAAATAATCACATTTACGTTCGGAACTGTCCCTTGTCTCCTCCTGCTCCCGAAAGGTAAGGATCTCAACTTGAGGATTGATTTTTACGGTTCCGTACCCGAAGGGTAAACCGGGACCCTATTACTAAGACTCCGCTGTCCGTCCGTCTGTCTGTCCGTCTCTCACCAGGCTGTATCTCATGAAACGTGATAGTTAGACTGTTGAAGTTTCACACATGATGTATTTCTGTTGCCGCTATAACAACAAATACTAAAAAACAGAATAGAATAAAATAAATGTTTAATGTATGTTGGGAGCCCCCTCCCATACAAGAAACATGTTTTTTTTTGCGCGCGTCCGACTCGCATTTGGCCGGTTTTCTTTATTTTTTTGTTTGGACTACCGCATGTAGGGCGTCACGCATATTTTTGGCCTGTATTAACAACGTGAATTGAACCCTTCGTTATCGTTAACTTTTGGCCATAGGAAAGACAAATGTCTCTTTACGCTATTATTACGCAGTTATTACGCGCGCTCTCTCGTGCAGGCACAGGGTCGCGGTTTCAAATCTCGGCACACATCTCTGAGATTCTCGGATTTCGTGTGCGGAATCGCATTTGATATTCACCACGAGTATTTTGGTGAAGTAAAAACATCCTGAGGAAATTTGCATGCAAGTAATTCAAAGATGTATCTACATGTGTGAAGTCTCCAATATCCAAGGTCTGTGCCCAACAGTTGGTTATAGACTGATGATGATGATCTTGAAAATGTGGTATAAAGTACAATGTTTTTGTCTCTATCCTCTGCAGGCAACGATGCGCTTATCACTATTACCTCATTTACATGCAGCCACTGCCACTGCTGCTCGCGGTGCCAGAAATAATTCCCGCATACTGCTTTCGAAGGCAGTGGGTGTTTACATGCTGTTACATGCAGCGACTGCCACTGCTGCTCGCGCTGCCAGAAATAATTCCCGCATACTGCTTTCGAAGGTAGTGGGTGTTTACATGCTGTTACATGCAGCCACTGCCACTGCTGCTCGCGCTGCTATAAATAATTCCCGCATACTGCTTTCGAAGGCAGTGGGTGTTTACATGCTGTTACGTGCAGCCACTGCTACTGCTGCTGGCGCTGCCATAAATAATTCCCGCATACTGCTTTCGAAGGCAGTGGGTGTTTACATGCTGTTGCATGCAGCGACTGCCACTGCTGCTCGCGCTGCCAGAAATAATTCCCGCATACTGCTTTCGAAGGTAGTGGGTGTTTACATGCTGTTACATCCAGCAACTGCCACTGCTGCTCGTGCTGCGAGAAATATCTCCCGCATCCTGCTTTCGAAATCAGTGGGTGTTTACATGCTTTTATATGCCGCCACTGCCACCGCTGCTCGCGCTGCCAGAAATAATTCCCGCATACGGCTTTCGAAGGTAGTAGGTGTTGACATGCTGTTACATCCAGCCACTGCCACTGCTGCTCGCGCTGCCAGAAATAATTCCCGCATACTGCTTTCGAAGGGTGTTTACATGCAGCTTCCTGACTCACTGCGCGCCAGGCAACACGAGTAGCAGCGGCAGGAGCAGGAGAAGTGACCCATTTACATACTCGCCCACTTCAATGCCCACTTCCCTGCTACTTCGGCTGCATGGGCAACGCGAGCAGCAGCGGCAGGAGCAGGAGAAGTGACCCATTTACATACTCGCGCTGCCCACTTCAATGCCCACTTCCCTGCTCACTTCGGCTGCATGTAAATGAGGCATATGGTAGAGCTACTAAACATGTAAGATTGTCTGTCTGCTCGTGTATATTGTAAAAAAGAGCAGAACTGAATAAAGTGGCTGAAGATATTTCAAGAGTTCATTACTGGGACGCTTTTGGAAAGTACAAAACTTGTAAGATATTTAGCATTCTTTGCCACAGAAATCTAACCTTAGTCCAATCCAATGATCAGACTTCCAGTGGCTATTTGTGGACTTGACCTTCACTTCCACTTACCACTTACGTATGGAAAATATTTCGACTTCTTATCTAAGCGAAGTACCAAATTGCTATGTTAAATGGTTACTTTTACTATAAGTATTTGAAGAGGGTTTATTTCTTATTAGCTGGTGCCCGCGACTTCGTCAGTGTAGAAGTAGCCTATGTCCTTCTCCAAGGTTCAATCTATCTCTATACTAAAACTGATCAAAATTGCTTCAGTGGTTTAGGCGTGAAAACGAAACAAACAGAGTTACTTTTATTATTTCGCATTTATTATATCAGTTAGGATGATTTAAAATAAGCCCGTAATTTTGACCTCAATACATACATATTATCACGCCCGAATCCCTAATGGGGTGGGCAGAGCCACAAGACTACTTGTGGCCACGTTCGATTTATTAGTCCTAAGATGGTATGATGAACCGTATGGTGACAGGTGATCAGCCCATCGCCCATACAGATAGTCCACCATGTTGGAGAGGACCCGTCCCTTAGTCGACTGTTACGACATGCCAGGATGATAAGCATCTGCACGCATTCTATGCAATTTCTTCACTCCCAGTGCAGCAGAGGAGGACCTCAATGCGTCTGTGAATTAATAAAAAACGTACTAAAATCGGCAATTTTTATCATGGTTCCTGTAAAGTTCCTGAGGGAATAATTATAGCCGAATTTCACGTGGGGTTCGATTCCCGGTAAGGTCAAATATTTGTGTGATGAGCACGAATGTTTGTTCCTGAGTCTTGGATGTTTCTTATGTATTTAAGTATTTATTTCTCTATATAAGTATGTATATCGTCGTCTAGTACCCATAACACAAGCCTTTAGAGCTTACTTTGGGACTAGATCGATTTGTGTAAAAAGATTGTCCCTTGATTTATTTTATTATTATAGTTCGCTTCTTAATAAAATAAAAAAAAACCGGCCAAGTGCAAGTCGGACTCGCGCACGAAGGGTTTCTTACCATTGTCTATAAAAAGGGCACAAAATCATGTCTGTTGTATGGGAGCCGCCTTAAATATTTGTTTTATTTTAATTTAATAATTTATTTTTAAAATTAATATGTAACTAACTATTCTGTGAATATTTCGAGCGTCTACCTGTTGCCGTTATCATTCTCGAGCAAAAACGAGCAAAAAAATCACGTATGTTGTATGGCAGCACCCTTAAATATTTATTTTATTCTGGTTTTTAGTATTTGTTGTTATAGCGGCAACAGGAATACATCATCTATGAAAATTTTAACAGTCTACTGTCTTAATATCACGGTTCATGAGATACAGCCTGGTGACAGACAGACAGAGACAGACGGACCGACAGCGTAGTTTTAGTAATAGGGTCCCGTTTTACCCTTTGGATACGGAACCCTAAAAAGAAACGTCAAACATAATTTTGTATAGCATCGAGCAGTCAAAATTGAGTTTGACATTTCTTATTTGTTTAGATACTTTTAAATTAGCGAGCACACTTTCGAATTGGCCCCATTGTGTAGGTACGTAATTTAATTATTTATCTTTGTTGTTAGCACAAGTTGCCATAGAAATTTTAGCAACTATACAAGTTTGTTTGATGTTTAGATTTGGAGAGTCTTTATTCGATGTTGGTCTTATTGATTTAGAAACCGAGCGTTACCATGGAAGCAAAATGCCGCTTTGTTTCGTCACTTTTCTTTCAATACAAACTTAGCAAAGTGAGATAAAGATAAACCAAACCGATATGATATAGCATATCTCTTAGCCCAAAGCATCGTCTTAGTCAATGTCGAAGAAAGGCCCTGATATGCCAATATTTTGATAAACAATGTGATACGCCATCTTTAAAGAACGTGGCAGTAAACCTTTTTACTCGACTACCCAAATAAATAAGGTGATTCGCGTGTCGCGATGCACGTCTTTATAACAAGACCAATTGGATTATGGTTAAAAATGCAGTAGCCTACATGTGCATGTTTTCTGCCTAAGTTTCAGGGAGAGATGTGAGAGTGAGAGCAATGGCTACCAAATACGTTGGTAATGGACATAGGTTCAAAACATACACAACAACCATTGGGGTCAGAACTCGATATGTTGCGATCAGAGGGATTACCATTATCTTGTGATGCAATTCAAAGATAGGTCTTAAACTGAGCTGAATCGCTATTATGTATTAGGACATGAATGTTTTGTATAGCAGCGTTTTCGTTTAGCTGACATCTGATATAACTGGTGACCCGCAAGTAGTGGCCTGTTTCACGAAGATACAAAGTTACAAGTTTACAAGCAAAGACTGGTCATACTGAAAAGCAGGTATGGGATCTAACATCGCTGTTGCCAGTTCTTGCTTGTAAAACTTGTAGCTTCGTGTAACCGGGCTGCTGGAAAGGATACTGTAAGCCTTATTATGCCACCGACGTGACCGACGATCTACAAAATGAATAATATGATTTGAAATTCAAGCAGGTTAAAGCTCTTAAACATGTAGGTGATACCTGGAATAAAAGGGAATACCGTAAAAGGCATATGACGGACTTACCTCCAAGGGCGTATCGACGTAGGTACTTGCAGGGGGCACCTAGAAGATGCAGTCGGTCACTGATGTATATTTGTTTTTTTGGGGTTCCATACCTCAAAAGGAGAAAAGGAACCCTTATAGGATCCTTTGTTTGTCCGTCTATATGTGTGTCTGTCTCTCTGTCTGTCCGTCTGTCTGCCCGTCTGTGTGTCAACCCCTTTTTCTCAGGAACGCGTGAAAGTATCAAGTTGAAATTAATATCACGTATTCAGGTCTGCAATCTCTTGGAGGCGTGAAAATATCAACCTTCTAAGTCAATCAAAAGATACGGCCGTTTATGCCACATATTTTGATCCTTGCAAGGGAATCCAAAGGGAATTAAAACCTATAGGGTACTTCCCGTTGACCTAGAATCATGAAATTTGTCTTGTGTATGTAGTGTTTTACAGCACAAGTAAAGGAAAAAGTCCGGAAACTGAAAATAAGTAGTTACATCACAAAAAAAAATAGTTTATCGGAATAACCTTTGCAAAGTTTTATCACACTCGACGGTTAAACGAAGATAGGAGCTTGCGAAAGTTATTTTTTGGGTTATTTCATAGGTAGGTTGTAAATGGTTACCCGGTTGTTAAAAGCCATTTTTTTATTTTTCGGGTTCCGTACCTACAAGGTACTATCTGTTTATTATAGGTAAGTATGGGACCCTCGGCGCGCGAGTCAGACTCGCACTTGACTGACTTTTTTTAACGTAACCTGTCCCATTGCTCGTGCAGCATGTACCTAGGTATATTCTTGTATGTATCCTGACTACGCCCTTGCTTACCTCCTTAGCATTAGACGTTCTTTCCTCTGTTATATTTGAGGTTATAAATGCATGTTTCGTCGCTACAAAATAATAAAGGGTTTCCCCACCCCATTAGGGATTTCGGGCGTGATGCTATGTATGTATGTATAATTTCAATACATTTAAGAATTATTGAATAACTTAAACTATTAGATAAATTATTAATCATATTATTTTAGAATTTTAATAATATAATCGGTATTTGATTTGTGAATGATGACTGCTCGTGTTTTGCCGGTAGATACTCTACCCTATTATTGGGATCGCCTTTTATATTTGAATAAAAACTTCACTGGTAGTTTTATTTGAAACTATTTGTGTATTTACCTTGAAACCCAACATTGATTGGTATGGTATTCAAAGCAGCAATTCCCATTGCCATGCTTTTGTTATATTTTGATGATAGTATTCATGATTCTATTTGAAAGCGTTCGGCCTTAATTATGCTATAGACTGCTAGAAACCGTTGTCACCGTCCCCAATGCCACCACGAGCGAGATGAAACATAACAATAACAATGAGAGCGACACAGACGGCAGACGAGCAATCGAAGCAAAGCCAAATAGCCTCATGATTGGGTAATTGTTTTATTGACACAGTTAAACGTCATTCGAGTTGGACCGCAAGTTGGGGACGGCTGGGTACAATTGGGGATATTGGGGACAATGATTTATGGGTGCTTCATTTGGTCAGTTTTAATGTCTAATGGATTTAATGTAAAATAACATTTAATTTAATAAATACTGGTCATACCGGCTACCGGTCATATTGTTGGTTCCGAAAAAGATTGGTATGTATGACTTACAAATTTACGTTATAATTATAACGGAAGTTGTACTAAATCTTAATATATTGATTTCTTCGATAAAGTCGAGAAAAATCACGTCTCAGTAAAGAGAGAAGTTGCAGGAAATGCAGCAAGCAATTTTGAGAGCCGGCGTAAATAAAAATCTTAAAAAAAATATATACTAGGTAGTGATATGAATATTACGATCCTAAAAAGCATATTTGCTCGTTTAGTAAATAACTGTAGTAAGAAAGTAAGCACTGATTACAATCACTGAGTTTAACTAGCCCATTGCTCCTTGAGTTCAAGAGTAATTTCTGTAATGGCATTGAATATCTAGATTTTATTCAAACTGCATTATCTGGTCGACATGGTCACGTTCTAACTACGTTTCACGGCCTCAACCCCAAACTTAGGAGCCATGAATACGTGAATGTGCTACGCTTAATGCTCTGTAAAATTATTTATTTAGTCTCGTGCCCGATGGGATTTCCTGGATTCCTGGATATATCCATGTATGAAACAGATACATTTGTTGTGTAACTCTCTTTGCCGAAGAATGCGTCTATGTTAGTCGTGTTTTAACTTCTCTGTCAAGACGTGTTCCAGTTCTACTCTGGAATTTTACTCCGAATATATCACAGGTTTAGCTGAATTTGTGGTTCCTGTAAGTATAACTACTATACAGTCGCTATTGAACGGGTAATAAAGTTCAATATAATTTGCGGATGTACTATTGCAGTTTGTATTTTGTCTATGGAATCATTCACATCTTATTAGTGGTCCTTTATTTGTCAGTTTTCTACTCTACTTATATACTTTGAGTGTCTTATTCCGGCGAAACGAAAATAAAAACTATTGATATGTGCGCCACGCGTTGCCGCCAAATGTGTTCAGCGAAAGTGCGGATTCACTTTTACGCAATGGTTTTGCAAATTCCATTGTTGTTTATTTGCAGGCAGAATTTGTCCTGCTTTTTATAGAAAATAGTAATTGGTTTTTAACTCTTTGTGTTTCTCTACCATAATTGCGTTTGTTAAATTATTAAATTGGTAGGAGTAATTTAGGCGTAAACTGCGCTCTTCGGATAAAATATCATAATTTATTTCTTCCTTCACATTTACATCACGAGAAATGGTAACAAACTAAGCAAAAACTTGAATTCACAGTAAAAAGGTAAGTATTTCTTACATTGTCTAGTTTGGCAATGTAAAAACTTTTTAAAACCGGCAATTTGCCGTAAAATGTTTTTCTATAAATAGACATTCTCAACGCGTTATCTAAATCCCGTACCTACAGGCTTTGAATCGTTATCGGCGGCATGCGGCCAGTCCGTGCTCTGTAATTGGTTTGACTATATCTTATCACTGTACTATGTTGTTATCAAGGTGTTTACTGTGCGTTGACGCACTACTATGTAGCCGAACCACACAACAAGATCTATGTCGAATTCTACAGAGTAAGCTCCAGACGGGTCTAGTCAAAATGGTTTGACTAGTATATTATTAACTTGTGTTTATTCAACTGAGCAAGGAATATTTTCATTTAGTCACGGCTGGTTCCTGCATGTTTTGGATTGCGGTATGCGTCGGTCGCGACGCGAATTAATAACAGTCTGAGCTCATAAACAAAGGTCGGTTTATAAATACAGGACGTACTGTATTTTGAATTTATTTTCGATACCGTCTGAGATTCTAGATTCTAGAATCAATTATGAATAGCAATCGTGTCCATTTTGGCCGCAAGCGTTTTTAGGGTTCCGTAGCCAAATGGCAAAAAACGGAACCCTTATACATTCGTCATGTCTGTCTGTCTGTCCGTCTGTCCGTCCGTATGTCACAGCCACTTTTTTCCGAAACTATAAGAACTATGCTATTGAAACTTGGTAAGTAGATGTATTCTGTGAACCGCATCAAGATTTTCACACAAAAATAGAAAAAAAGAACAATAAATTTTGGGGGCTCCCCATACTTAGAACTGAAACTCAATTTTTTTTCCATCAAACCCATACGTGTGTGGTGTCTACGGATAGGTCTTCAAAAAATGAGGTTTCTAATATATTTTTGTTTTGAACTGAATAGTTTGCGCGAGAGACACTTCCAAAGTGGTAAAATGTGTCCCCCCCTGTAACTTTTTTTTTTTATATCATTGACTGACAAACGAGCTGACGGCCCACCTGATGGAAAGTAGTCACCGCCGCCCATGGACATCTGCAACACTAGAGGTGCTGCCAATGCGTTGCCAGTCTAGGGAGGATGGGGAATGGGGATGGGATGGGGATGAGGGAATAGGCCTCCGGATTTCGTCACTCACCGTACGAAACGCAATAGCAAGCTATTACTTTACGCCGATATTCTGTGAGAGTGTGGTACTACCCCGGTCGAGCCGGCCCATTCAAACAGTAATCATCTAGTGAGGATTACTGTTTGGCTCTACCACTTCTAAAATAAGAGAATGATAAAACTAAAAAATACATATGGTGTATATTACCATGTAAACTTCCACCGAAAATTAGTTTGAACGAGATCTAGTAAGTCGTTTTTTTTAATACGTCATAAATCACGGAACCCTTCATGGGCGAGTCCGACTCGCACTTGGCCGCTTTTTTTACCACGATCTCGTCATTCGATTCAAAGTTACGGCAAAGTTAAGATGAGCTGTCTCGCTATTTCTTACTATGGCATGTATATTCTGTCTAGCGAAATGTAATTCTAGCTGTCATCTGTCATCATTTAACTACTCTGTAAATTGATAACTAGTTTAAATTGACGTGGTATGCCGTAGTTATAATTTTGGTAGGTTTAAAAGTATATGTTAAAGGAATATTTAATCAAGTAGTCTTACCTATTAATATAGGTTTAAATTACATATTATATTGGGTATCTCAGTCACAGTAGAGCATACGAACGACGCTGCGCTCTCACTAGCCAGCTATATCAGTCACCGTGGTGGAAAACAGTCAGGTGACGATGATATTGATCAAACGTCGAGGGTTAGGTACACGGACTGGCTCACTGAAAAGATGGGAGGGCTAGAAGTAAACATTGCTAATATCAACCAAGCGACTTATTTCGGACAGAGCTTGCAAAGTTGTTTGCTAACATCAAACAAATCAAAGCAATCACATTTCTATAATTTACAAAGCTGTAATTAATTTTCAAATAAGTCTCGGTTGTATGTAGCCGTAAAATTTTAGACTAGCCAAATTGGTACTTTGCAGGCACTTGGTGTTTTCAGTGTTTGGTTGCGTAGCATACCTGTCACTATTTAATTTATTCACGGAAGATGGCTTGCTAGATTAAAAACTAAAGATAAATTTTCCGAATTTATAAACGATCCGAGATAAGATCGATAATTAAGTCTCCGTTAACAAGTTGCCAACCATAAACGTCACTTTAATTACACATCAATTTGAGTGGCTTTTGTGAATTTGACTTTCTAATCACACTATTATTATAAATACGAAATTATGTGTTAGTGTGGGTTGGTATCTTTAGTTACTCCTGCACTTTTCAAAGGCTGGACGAATTTGGATGAAATTTAGAATGGAGATAATTTTAAGCCTGGATTAACGCATAGGCTTTTTATAACCAAATTCCACGCGAAAACAGTCGCGGACAGAAGCTATGATAAGAATAAATTCATGATGATGATAAAACAATCTTGAAAGAAAGCAAATATAACAGGTGAAGGTATCATGATAATTGAAAAGAAAGGGTAGCTAATATTCGAGTGAGTTAATACAATAATATATGTACCTGTTCTAAATGTTTTGAGTAAGTAAATAGAAAAGTAAACTTAGAGAAAGAGTAAACAGTTTTGATAATAATAATAATAAAACCATTTATTTAAGGCATCAGTGGCCCATAAGACAACATGGATAACAGATGAGATGGATGGATGGATGGACTGAGTGTGGTCGATAAGTGGTACACTAGTGTGGTTGAAAGGAAGATGGAGTAAATACTGCGGCCCTAACATGCATGCCACAAAGATAAATTAAACCCGTTTATCTCTATGACTATCTCTTTCGTCGGCACTAGTGTGAGAGAGACGCACTTAGAGATAAAACGGTATATCTTATCTTTGTGTCATGCATGTTAGGGCCGCAGAATAGGTTTGGGATGTTGCGGTGGGTTGGACAGGTTTAGGTAGGTAGGTAGGTTAGACGAGGGATGTGACTGGGTATGTCGTTACAGGTGTGCTTGACGAACATGCTAATCAAATCAAATCATTTATTCCGCAAGCAGACCACACGGGCTCTTTTACATGTCTGAATCTAACAGCGCTTCGAAAGGTGACATCTGCTGAGAAGAAGAACCGCAAGAAACTCAGCAGTATTTATATTTTTTAACTAAATATTACAAAGAAACTAAACCTTAGATATAAAGTGCAACAGACAAACCTAATGGCCAAAAATAACTTTATAAGAAATAAATAATAAGGGAGATGTAGAGATTCTCCAGGAGTTCTCTATTAATTTTTTGACCACCGAGCATGTCTGAGAAGTAACACGAATTTCAACTTTAAGTTAACGTAGTGAAGGACTTTTTTACCCTGTATCCGCTGACGGCTGCAGCCGACTGTGGCGGTCAAAAGGTTAATAAAAAATTCACAGAGATATATGCGGTTATTGGGCCACTTAATCAAAGTGTCTTAGAGATCCTATAAAGTCGCTAAGAGCTTAACCCTTAGAGACTTTAGACAATCAAATACCCACCTATGGCGGACATAATAAAAATATTTAAAATAAAGAAAAGATACAAATTGATTAATCTAAGGTAATTGGAGATGTAGACAGTCTCCACGGTCAAGTCACGGTCATTCATTGGCCAAATTAGCGATGTATAATGTAATATTGTATGCTCGGCAAAACATGAAATAAAAAGGTATCATTTTCATACATTTATTCATCTTAAGAAGTTTATACCATTAACTTAGTATAAACTGCATTTAGTTACTATCAAATGATACAAAATATCGAATTTAAAACGTTACGTTAAACCTCTAATGCCGTTATTAAAAAGCACAAAAAACCAATCCAATATTGGCAAACAGCTGCCAATTTCACGCGCCATTAGCGCACGCGCCGTCATCCCGCATTTACCATCTTAATTCACTAACCACCTTAATTCGAAAGGGATAAGGGTTAAAATGGCTTGTCGCGGTGCTGATTGAATCGGTTTGTGAATGATTTGAAGCGATTTAATCGCGATATTTGTGGCTAATGTGGTCGGGTCGCGATATATTCACGCGAATTTGAATGGTTCGTGACTTTTTTAGGAAGATCATTTAATATTTGAAGTTTCAGTTTGCAATTAACTACAAACTATTGATACCGTGAACAACTTCTACGATATCAGATTACAAAAGAATGCGTAAAGAAGACTGTTATAAAAGTTTAGTGTTACGTTGACGTCCCCCAAGAGAACTTACTCATTTACTAAATCAAAAGAGAATTAAGAGAAGCAGTATCTAGGGCATGATTCTAGTCAACATTCGATTCAGTTGTATCTATTTGCTGTTTCGCGCTAGTGCTAATGGGTGAATCAGCTGTTTTTTATCCTCATGTTTTAACTTTATTATAAGCTTCCATGAAACATGCATTAGATAAAAACTTGGCTTTCCTAAAACTGCGAATTTCAATACAAAATATAGGTTGGCCAGGGGATAAACCACTATTTTCATACACATTCTTGGGACATTACGTCTCTTGGACAAGGGGAAAGATTTAAGGTATTTTATGTTTTTCAATGTAGCTTCCATAGTGTATCATTATTTTTCTTCTTTAAGTGCTACTCCATTACTGGAGGTTGGCAGTTAGCTCTGAAAACTTTTCCTGGTCTTGAACCATCCGGAACAGTTGCCCTGCACTGGTAATCGCGGTCCACTCCCTACACTGAGAAAATATTACAACCAAACTACTTCGGTTATTTCAGTTTTAACCATAATTTGGTAAGGCGTTATTAAAGTTAGTTGTATGTAACCAAATGGTTTATCTATAAAGAACAAAACTGTTAATATTGTTTTGGTGCCTTAGTTATATAGTCACTTTTTTAGGGTTCCGTACCCAAAGGGTAAAAACGGGAACCTAACTCCGCTGTCCGTCTGTCCGCCCGTCCGTCCGTCCGTCTGTCACCAGGCTGTATCTCATGAACCGTGATAGTTAGACAGTTGAAATTTTCACAGATGATGTATTTCTGATGCCGCTATAACAACAAATACTAAAAAACAGAATAAATAGAATATTTAAGGAGGCTCCCATACAACAAACGTGATTTTTTGCACGTTTTTGCTCGATATTGATAACGGCCACAGGTAGAGGCTTGAAATATTCACATAATATTTAAATATATATTCACTTTAAAAATAAATAATTAAATTAAAATCAAATAAATATTTAATGGGGGCTCCGATACAACAAACGTTATTTTTTTTCTTTTTTTGATTGTAGATAATGGTACAAAACCGTTCGTGCGCGAGGCCGACTCGCACTTGGCCGGTTTTTAAGTTACAGATAGACGAAAGTTCGGTTTCATTTAACAAATTTGTTTTTTAATTTCTTCCGCCTTCCAGGGCGCCGTTTTCCCTGTATTTCGCCCATCAATATTAGTTGAAACAGCTGATATCTGTCAGCTAATTTTGTTCTTTAAGCTAACTAATAGAATTATAATAATAATAATAAATCATTTATTTTCAGGCATCTAGTGGCCCATACATAAATACCTCACAGACTAACATACATATTAAAATACAAACAAAATAACTTAAAATATGTGGACAGAAAGTTGATTGATCCATACTAAGTGATACGTGACTTTGTGACAAGAGAAGAAGAAGGAGGAAGAAGATGAGTTTTTTATGCAATGCGAAGGGACTTTTAATTGTAATATATGAGGAATGATGAGTAATTGTAATCGTAATTGTCCTATAATTTATGTTATGATCTAATTATATAATCTGATTTACAATCATATTCTCTTCGTTTGACATGTTAATTATTTATTCATTTTCTTGTCTTTCGTTTAAATATAATAAGTGTAATTGTAATTTCGTTAGAAAAAGTTTTTTTATATTGTATACCGGAAAACGGTTCAATTTTTCAATTCAATTTATTCAGAACAATACAGATTGTGTTTGAAATATAGGTAACTTAAAAATTAGACATACAAGTTATTTCATTACATTGGTTACATACATTATTTATGGTAGAATTTTTAAAACATAAATTTAATTTAAACTTAACTTTGGCTCAGAAATACATAATTATAATTTTTATTCATTTGAAAAGATTTCATCGATACTATAGAAGCACTTTCTCAGTAAAAACTTCTTGAGTTTAGTTTTGAAGACCTTGTAGTTGTTAATACATTTCAATTCAGTAGGTAATTTATTAAAAGCCTTAATGGCCTGGTGCCGTGTGCAGTGTACGGCTATCTTCAGTTTGGGCCAGAAGGTGCTTGGCATATTTCTAGTGCGAGTGGCTAAACGTTTTTCATTTTCTTCAGCCGTTTCAAAGTTTGCCCTGTTTTTTACGAAGTCTCCAAGGAGAACGAGTATGTATAAGCTTGGGACCGTAAGTATGCCTAGTCTCTTAAACTGCTCTCTACACGACACCCACTGTGGCAGACGTGCTATCGTTCTTATGGCACGCTTTTGAATCAGAAATGCTTTGTCTATATTGTATTTATGGCTATTTCCCCAAAACTTAATACTATATCGTAACTTTGATTCTACCAGAGCATAATACACCATTTTTAGCACATTAGGTTAATTGTGATGCGCCTTGACTTTTCTGAACAACTTTTGAAAATCCACAATTACGCAATAAATGATTTTTGATTTCTGATTTCTGAAATTGTGGCTGGAATCTGGATGTTACTAGAAATTGTTGATCTAACTGTATTCTGTGTTCTCGATTATTGATGGTGACTTGCCAAGAGCTATGACAGTCATGTTCAGGTATCTCTCCGAGTCTCTTGCCGGCTCTTCTCAGTAGAGGTTTGTCTTTCCGAACCGGTGGTAGATTCAGCCTTAATTGAATAAAGATATTTTGTCTTTGACTTTCACATACTGCAGAATGATGGTGAAACTAACAGAACGCCTTTTGTGAAATTACGAAACTTAATATTACTGTTTACCTTGACTTGGTTTGTTATTTCGCAATTTATCTTTTATTGTAACGAGTTGCAGAATTTGTAACGAAAACGCGATATTTATTAAACTTTTATTTCAAATAATAGAGATTCATATATACAACTAGAAGAACAAAAATTATTATGAAAATTATTATGAAATTAAATTAAATTATTATGATATGTATAGAAAACCTGGCTCCCGGGTTCTTGGCGATGAAAGAGTTGAAACACTACTCATATTAATAGCTTTAGTCCGAAAATGTTGTATTAAAGCTTCGAGCGATTTATCATTAGGACAATATGGCACTGACATTAAAACTTAATTTAATTTAAAGAAGTTCGAAATGACATTGTGTGTGAAAACGATTTTGGTCCTTATGGCTATTATCTTAAAATCTAAACTTGCTCTTTCCTACGTATAACCCCAAACACCGTAAAAACGTGGTATTATTTACAAATACGTTAGACGCAGCACTTTACCTGTTATGGGTAGTAAATCAGATTACGGCGCCCTCCGCCCTCCGAAAGAGGGGAGGCTTTGGGTTCAGGTCCCTTATGACGATCATTTCAAGATTTTTAATTTTATATGTTTAATAGACTTCTAATACTACAGAAAAACCGGTGTTAATTTGGAAAGAAAGGCTGGAACCATATTATATATTTTGTACCGAAACTTAGACCCTATGCAAAAATATATGTATATGTATAAATACTTGGCTAAATGACATGCCAAAACAATTCTGGTTCTATTAATCCGCACAAACATCTATCCAATCAACACTAAAGATTGACTTACACAGGGTCTTATAAAAGTCCGTCAGGTCAAACGTCAGATCAAATTTAAGTAAATTTGTTATAATTGTAACCTTCGTAAACGTAATTATCGAACACCAGCCTAACTCTGTAACCTACCTACAAAAGAAATAACGATTACCATTATATGATTTCAAGCAAAACTTCTGTTTGGTCAATGATTACGTAATCAAGTCAAGGCACACGTTGCGCAAGCGATTACCTTTTTAATTAAATCGACGTAACCGAGATTCGTCGTAACGAGGCCGCACTCCCTCTAATAGTTATGTAAACTCTGTCCTGCTTACTCTGTACAACGTGGCGCAAAAGTATTATAGGATTAGGGAAGGTTGTGGCCATTGTGTGCGTGTTTTTTTGCAGAGTATCAAAGTTTCAGGGGTCATTAAACGATTTTTTGTAAAGTGTATTATAGATTATAGGAGATAACCAAGATTACGAGAAAAGTGTGGTTTCATATTATGTACCTATACCAAATTTATCTTTATTTAATGTTCTGAGCATTCCTATAGCAAAGTCACATAACCTATATGTTAGATGAATTGAATACAAAGACAATCTGCGCTCACCGAAAAAAGTTTACATAGAAGTACCAAGGTTATAATATTTCATTACATCATGACAAGAACGAAAGGAATAGTACATTGTGCATCTAGGGCCGTAAGAAGGGGATAACTAACGAGAGTCTGTTAGAAGCCCGACGCCGATAGGCGAGGGCTTTTATGACTCGAGTTTGTTATCCCCTTACTGCCCGTGATACACACAATGTTTTTCATCACATTTGCGAGGAAATGAAATAAAAATTAGACAAAAAAAAGTATATATATTAATTTTATTTCCATTTTACATCGTGAATTACCATCAGGTGGGTGTTCATAAACTGTAAGTACCTACGTTGCGATCAGCGCGGGGCAGCTCCGCCGGCTTGCGGTCGCGCGCCCCGCCGGCTGCGGCTCCCGAGCAGCTCCGCCGACCTGGCGCACTTAACTGCCCGCGGGAGTTCGAAACCATACAAACTCCATAACTCCCTAGGGAGTTATGGATTTTGTATGGTTTATAACTCCCGCTGACGGCGGCGCCCATAGAGGAGTTAAATCGGCTATAGTTGCTCTATACGCTTGCGTATAATAACACCCTTTCCGAGCAAGTGTGATGAAAATGTATAAATGTATTACCTCTGATGTGAATAATTAAGATGTAACTGAATCTAAGTCATTATAATGTAATTGCAAGTATTTTCCCTGTTAAATTTGAAGCCCTTTTTCATAATTTTTCAGTCATAATTTTAAACCGCTCCCCTAATGAGGTACTTGAACAAAAATCTGCCAATTACAGTCCCCCACACCGTTGTCACGGTTGTTATCTGTACCAAGTATACTCACCCCGTAAAACAAAATTCGGTACGTGTCAGCTATCCCACTTACTCTCCAACCATGCCACAGTGAGCTGAAAGGGACAGTGATAAAGGTTCGAATTTCATGTTGCGTGTTGCGGTATAACTTTAGGTTAGATTATCCCGAGGGAGTCCACCCTCGCGCTGGTATAGACGGTGCTCTTTATTTTTAAATGGACATCGAATAATTGGGTTTTTTGCAATTTTTGACAATTATTATTAAGGTATGATAACGCATGGAAAACTCGTAGGTAGTTTAAATTATACGTTTAAAATGAAATGAGAAATGTTTGACTTTTTAAATCGCATAGGAACTTTCTTCTTCGCGTGGCGATAGGACAATGTAGACAAAATATAGAGACGACAATCGACAAAAAGTAACGGCTAACACCGCACCTGTCTCTGTTCCTGGCTTTTAGTTCCTAATAGTTATTTGGATCGGCTCTCATAATTATTTATACACGAAAAACACGAAGTGCCAGCAAAGTGCCAAATTGTATTTTACGGCTATCTAAGTACATAAACCGAGACTTATTTGAAAATAAATTACAGCTTTGTAAATTAGACATGTGATTGCTTTTATTTGTTTGATGTTAGAGCAAACCGCTTTGCAAACTCTGTCCGAAATAAGTCGCTTGGTTGATATTAGCAATAATTTGTTTATTTCTAGCACTCCCATTCTTTCAGAGCTATGAATCTTAGTCGGGTCCTCCGAGGTGATATTTCTTTTCTTTCTTATAATATCCACCAGTCTTTCATCTTCCTTAAATCCTTCTTTTTCATCTGATAGACAAACAGCGGACGAAGAGGTGAAACTAAATCCATCTCTTTCGTCGAGTATTACAAATTAAAGTACGTTTTTTGAAAACTAAACATCGAATTAAAACTTTGAACTATATTCCTCCTCTGCTGCACTGGGAGTGAAGAAATAGCATATAATGCGTGCAGATGCTTATCATCCTGGCATGTCGTAAAAGTCGACTAAGGGACGGGTCCTCTCCAACATGGTGTACTATCTGTATGGGCGATGGGCTGATCACCTGTCACCATACGGTTCATCATACCATCTTAGGACTAATTAATTAATCGAACGTGGCCACAAGTAGTCTTGCCATGTATATATGTATGTTGAACTATATTTCAGTAGAGTCATAAAACAAATCGAATTCTGATGCTTGATAAAATGAAAAGTACTACATTCGCAATAGTTGGTAACTTTAACTTTTATCAGGGCATATTCGACATTGGTCTAAGTGATACAGAAACTGATCGTTACTATGGTAGTGAAATATCGCTTTGTTCCGTCACTTTCTTTTCAATGTAAACTTCGCAAGGTAGGATAAAGACCAAACAAGCGATATGATATACCATAAGCCAATGTCAAAAAGAGCGCCGTATTGCTGGATTCATAGCACTTGGCTGTTGTATGGCCTATGTTTACGAGGGGCTTTTAACTTTTGTCTTTCCTTCGATCAAGTAAAGTGCCTCTTCAAGTAATTTCCTTGACGAACAGGTACACGCTTATGCTCTCCAAGTTTGCGGAGGGGCTGTCAAAAGTTTCGGAGCAGGAGTTGCCACGTGATGCGAAGTTTCGGCAAACAATTATACTTCCACTTGTTTGTTGGGGGACTGCTCGAAATGATTTAGTTGCGCGAAGTTCAGTAATGTTTTGAGCGGAGTTTGGATCGTTAATTAACTATATTACTGTATAATAGCCGTCGTTAAGACCTTTCAGACCGATAAATACTTCCAGTGGCATTTTTTCCCAATTACCAAAATCAAGAATAGGACATTGGGTAGATGTTTTTACGCTTTTTAAAAAATAGGTCCACACTTTTCTAGTTATTTAGTTAAGATACTTTCAGTTTGCAAATTTCTACTTTAAATTATTATTGCAGAGAGAGATGACTGACGCTGATGCTGTTGACGGCTTGAAGATTGTAATAGACTTGAGGAACGATGGAATTGGAGCGCATACAACTGCCGCCGTGTGGTCAGATTGAAAATTCTGTTGGGAAGAGTGCTGAGGGCTCACATTACAAAGCAAAATAAGAAGTATTCTGTCCATTACGACGGACTTTCGAGTAGTGGCCAATTATACCTGTACTTGACAGATGTTCGGTTAAGGATAATGTTGTTGCAGATACGGAAAGTATACGCTCATGAATGCGAACTAAATGAGTACATATTCATTAGCGTATTATTTTGTTTTCTCTTTACTTTCGCAGATAAAATTGGCTACTGGAATATAGTAACAAATATTAGTATATTTGTGGAACGGTAGCTTCAACCTCAACAGTACATTATAGAACGGGATTTATGTAGAAATAAATCAATATTACTTAGAATTTAATAATGTAAAAACTTCAATTATTACTTATAAGTCACGTAACTTTAAACACCAGTCACGATGTAGTTTGCATAGGTCGGTTGCGTTCCGAATCACGCGCTGCCCACCTTAATCGTTGTGATCACCGTGAGTGTTATTCGGACCGCACCCTCATACAGACTGCTTTTTTTTGACGTTTACGTCCGGTTCTAGCTTACGTTACGTGACAGGTGACAGTAAGACAGCGTTTTAGCGGCAAATTGAAAAATGAAAAAAAAAAAATCCTGAATAGAAAAAATCACCCTGCCTGATGGCATTGCAGAAAAACTAACATAAAATTAATGTCGTCATCAAAACGCAATTTAACAAAGTGTTTGTAAATTACCTCATATTATTGCGCCTGTGGCACTCCGCTACAGAAAACGACGTGGAAGAGTATCTCCGCAGGAAGTCTGGCGTTTCCCTGAGGGTATTCCAGCTGCGATCGCACCAGTTTGTGCACTTCAGCTGCCTCGAGGTGCGCGTGCCGCGGCCACTGCTGGAGACCGACGCGTGTCCGGACTTCTGGCCGAAGGGTGTCGTGTTCCGGCGCTGCCGGGGCAGCTTGCCTGTCCAGAACCCGACTGCAGGAGTAACGACTTACCTATACGTATGACATTTGTACCTATAATAGTTTGTAAGATATTTATTCGTTTAATCAAAGAAATAAAATATGCGTTCGGCTAGGAATTAAAAATTCCTTTTAAACGTCTAAAGCATTACTAAGTTCGCGAAAAAACCTAAGAACCTTGCTATATAATTTTATCCAATTCCCAATACTAATATAAAAACCGAGTTGAAATTCCATAATTTTCTGCTGACTTACCTGTTTATTAAAATTTAAAAGTAATAAATTTGCCCGGAATCCAGCCAGTTACCAGAATGTGTTCTATCAGAGCTCCATTTGATTTATCTTGGAGATATCGCGGCTGGCATTCCCGGAACCAGCATTGTCTACAAATATGAGATTCTCTACATTACATAACTATTGCTCACCGTATAAAAACTAGAACAATTGACGTTTTTAGGATGTTTATACGATGTAAAGGTTATTTTTTTTACATGTAGAAAATTAGTAGTGTAATGCTGGCGATTTGCTGTTCACAGGTTTGTTGATAAGCGATATCAAAGTCCGAGAGAATATTGTGACCATAGCATTTAATTAATATCGCAGTTTATTTGGTCTTAAACGATCTGCTGGCAATAAATTGTATTCCTCTTTCCAATGTATCTCGTCGTTTCTCTTCCACTTTTTAGTTAATAGTGCAGAGATTTTTTTATTAGTCGCCTTAAGGTTGCATATAATATTTGCGTCTCTCAAACTCTCGGGTAGATACGTCATCAAATTATTTATTGAATTTTCGTCGAGGATATCAGTCACTATTCTCTTTTCTATTTTGTTTATTCTCTCAAAATTCCTATCCTCTAAAACACATCCATTTATGTTTATTTTAGGCTCTAAAGTCACGTCACCATGCGAAAACGTCAATATCATTTTCGGCCATAGCATTTAGCTCATGCTACATTTTAAATATTCGAAGCACGGTATTTGATCCTTACTTTAAAACGACAGATTATTTCTTTTTAAAGTTATTTCTTCGATAGCCTTTGAGTTGAGCTAAGGCAGCAAAATGCATCTACAAGACCCCGATTAAGCGTCCGCACCTCCAATTTCGTGTAAAGAGCTTATTTTAAGATCCACTATGTTAAAGAGAGAGAAAGAGAGAGTCGGGTAAACGGCTACAATTATTTAGTATCTTACATCTAGAAGCAGTAATTAAGGTGGGAGCGACAAGGCTCAATGTTGTGGAGCGAAAGGGGATAGCTCAGTTAAAGTATGAAAAACGTCGGAATGAACAAGGATCTCAGTAAATATTTATGTTTTAATGTTAAGAGTTTATTGTAAAAGATGTTATCTTTAGATAAAAGAGCCAGATATTATTGATTCACTTCTCATCATCCTACATTCATCATTATAATATACAGGATGTCTCATTTAACTCGGTCAGCATAGGAAGGTCTGAAACTATAATACATACGAAGATGTGTTCTTAGGAAGAAAAACTGCATTCATACATTGTTCATTTTAGACATCATGTTTCATAGAGCCATTTACTGCTTAAGACCTACACGATCCGTATCTGGATAGAAATAGTGTAAGTTTATTTTTTTTAAAAACAACTGGGTTCGATTCCCGACCTGAGTACAGGTTTTTTTTTAGGTGTATGAATGCGGTTTTTCTGACATCGATGACATGGTTCCTAAGAACCGATCTTCGTATGTCTTATAGTTTCAGACTTTCCCATACTGACCGATTTAAATGAGACATCCTGTATATAGTGGCTTGTTTTACAATAGTATCTTGACTTGAGGTTAAGCCATCTAACAATTTTTGTCTAGTACTATCCAAGCCCTAAAGATACAGACAACTCAAGTATATGTAGACTGTTTATCGTTTTTTAGAAACCCTTAACTTTCCTACGAAAAGATGAAAACGACCCTTGAAATTCAAAACAACCGTGGTCCGAATTCTTAATTATCCCATATGCGTCCAGGGAAAAACCGTTCAAATAACGGGCTTATCTTTTAAGGGGAATGGTAAAAAATTAATTGTCGGAGCAAGAGCGTAGCGCGGCGCGGCGGGTGCGCCTGTTATTCATTGAGCTGGCAATAGGCATTCTGGTGCAGGGTAGCGTTGCCGTTCAGGATTTATTTTGACTTGAATTAATTCTCTTTTACAAAAAATGGGTTACCGTTTTAGCACAATACAATAAATCTAAGCATGAGCTGAACATGACCAAAAGTTCTACATACACATAAATACGTACATACATAACCATGAATGTTTCCGAACGGTTAAGATCAAATGCACCACCTAAAAATAAACATGAAATGTTTGCGTATGGTATGTACCTACGTCCTCTTCGTTGGTAAGTCATTGAAGAGGGACGCAAAGCAAACGGGAATTAAAAATCCAGAAAATAATGTAGTCAGATTTAAAAGTGCAGCTCCTTCTCTCGGGCATATGTCAATGAGAGTTGTGTTAGTTAGACGGTGTATCTATGTACTACCGAAGAAAATACTGCTCGTATCTAGAAATACTGCTTATTTCTTTTAATTTTAGATATATCATGACTTGTCGAACTAATACATTCATCAATTAATTCATCATGCTTAAATTGTAACAATTCACTAATTAGCTCACAATTAGTTATACTAATTAGCTATATTGGGCTCACACCGGCCGGCTGGGCAATGTCGTTTCAACTAATTGTGTTCTAAAATTTAAGACTCCAAAAACATAATACTTGGACTAAGATTAATAGGTACTGATTGCAACATTACATTATTGTTAAAAAATACAAATGGATTGCACTAAAAGCTATTTAAAATATTCTGAACGCCAGCGCTACCCAATTTCCGATGCCCCACAGTTCACAACCAGTTGTCGTGGGTGTCTAGAGGTATCGATTGATGTCAGACAAGGGTGGCATCACACGCCAGCTTACAAGATAGACAGAGACGCAACACCTAAGTTCCAAGAACAAGATAGCATCAAGAATCACACCGGCAAGAGCGAGAGAAGCCGTGCCATTAATAAAAGATTTCTTTCTTTTTTTGTCGAGCATTTATTCTTTTGTTGACTACTCACTTATTCATAAACACCTTTGTCGGTTTTTGTCGCTCGTTAAGTCGAATTAGTCTGAGGAGTGCAATAATTTACGTAATTGTTGAGGATAATCATTACTTACTTGTGGTTCTGTTTACTGTTTCACTTAAATTGGGTGCACGCGACGATAAACAGATGGTAGTCTTTCTGCAAAAAGGTATACATTTCAAGATATTTCAAATCTATTGTTTAAAATTGTTAAGTACATATTTAATTTATAGTAGGTATTTACCTTATAGTTATTGCTCGTACGAAATAAAAAGCCTTTTGGCTTAATAGCCAATAATATTTGTATTATTAGGACATGAAATGTTATATTTCAGATTGTTTTTGATATTTGGAGACCTTACATCTCCATCTTTATACTTGACCATGGAGACTGTCTACATCTCCATGTAACCTAGATTAATCAATTTAGATGTTTTCTCTGTTTTAATATTATTCTTATTATTATGACCCTTAGAGACTTTATACATCTCTAAGGCACTTAAATTTACTTGTTCAGACGCGGAGACTATACATCTCCCTTATTAGTTGTATAAGATAATTAATTTGTGCCCATTAGGTTTATTTGTTGCACTTTTTATGTTAGTTTTAGTTATATGTAATTTTAAAGTGGAAAAAAGACTTACTGCTGAGTTTCTTGCGGCGTTTCTTCTCAGCAAATGTCACCTTTCGAAGCGCTGGTAGATTCAGACATGTAAAAGAGCCCGTGAGGCCTACTTGCAAAATAAATATTTTCATTTTCATTTTCATTTTAAAATAAATAAATCGGCAACTAAATTAAAAACTAGGAAAGATAAAATTAAACAAAAAAACGTCAATTAGTTTGAAGCTTGCTTTTGGTGACGCAATCGTTTCAAGAGAATTATGATTGATATATTAATGAAATACTTTATTTTTAACGTTAAATAAACTCCTTAGTTAAATCGAATTATAGACCACTAGTGGACCCGCCACAGCTTCGCCCATCTTATTTTCCATACAAACTAGGGTACTCGAGAAATGTCTCATCCAAATCTCAAACCTCTAGGACCACTGGTTTAGGCTGTGCGTTGTCTATAAGTGAGTACTGTACTGGTCTTATAGGTACCTATGTATAGCTAATATAGAGCGATTCTACAATTTAAGAACAGTGTCAGTTCCCACGTGACCGCACGGCGCGAGCCCACTTTCAAATTTCACACGTATAATCATTCTGGCCATCAAAGTTCGCTTTCATTCAAAGTAACTACAAAATAAACAATACTGTAGAAAAACTATAGACAAACTATAGGTAAACAAAACTGTAGAGTTGTCTGGTTAAATTTTTATTACAAGTTTTATGAACCCAACTTTATTGTTATGAATACGGAAATGTGTCTGTTGGCCAAATTAACGCCGCTTAAGCATTTGGCTAGATATTAAGTAGTTAAATGTCCGTCAACTAGTTGTCAACCTATACAGAAACGTCACTGAAACCAGCAATCCAAGACAATTTAAGTATATAAGCGATAACGTAATAACGGACGAACGAATATGTATAAAATAAATAAATATCAGGGGACAATCTTTACACAAATCAATCTAGCCCCAAAGTAAGCTCTAAAGGCTTGTGTTATGGGTACTAGACGACGATATACATACTTATATAGATACATAAATACTTAAATACATAAGAAACATCCAAGACTCAGGAACAACCATTCGTGCTCATCACACAAATATTTGCCCTTACCGGGAATCGAACCCGGGACCGCTGGCTTCGGAAGCAGGGTCACTACCAACTAGGCCAAACGTGTCGTCGTGTGTATGTACCGTGAAATTAGCAAGAGATACGTTTTTGCTCATAATATCGTCGGCCGATATAGAAATTTAACATAACGTATTTAAGACGACTGTGAACCACGGCAAAAATCACCTTTATCTACACCCATATCATAAAACCTCCATTGGTTAATCAAAAACCGTATGAAATGACCACCATTTTGACAACCAATTAGGAAAAACCAGTGCTGCGATAAAGAAATAACATGACTTCTTTATCGTTTTTAGTAAAGAAATGAGATTAAATTTGGAACAGCTGTCAAAACTCAAGTGGGTCTCTATTCTAGTATCCATAGATATTAAAACAGTTATTGATACGAAACGTCAATTCAGTATGTTTTTTTAATACAAACTGCACAATATTTTATCTCGAGTGACGTGAGAATAGAGACTTCATCCGTTTGTCTATGATTTAAAAGACAAAAATGGTCTTGACGGAGAATCGAATTGCCGCCATGTTGACGTTTTGCTGAACGAAAGTAGAATTGTTGTTGAATTGAATAGAAAAAGTTATTTGTAATTTATCTTTACATTTTAGTTGAAAATATGAATAGTAAGTAGTCTTCTCGGAGTGTGTGTGATGTGAAAATGCGCCGGATATCGGAAATATGCAGCCACGATTGCAACAAATAACTTGTTGCCAGAAAATATTGTTTCTGAACCCATCATGGAGGATTTATAATATGTGTGTAGATAAAGTTATGTATGCAACTCTGCATAATTTGGCCTTAAAACACACGTGCGATCTTATTATGAAACTCGCCTATCGGCTCGTTTCATGAAAACCGCACTAGTGTTTTAAGGCCTATCATTATGCAACCGTTGCATAAACTACTATTTTCATACAAAAGGTGATAACGATTTCCATATACGTCTTGATACAAGATCAACGAAGTCGAATAATATCCGAAATTTTTTTGTACATGTTGTCAGTAGCGTAAATAGCGAGTGTCGACGAATATATATTTACGTTTTTACGTTTGATGTTGAAGCGAACGCAATGTATGCTGTCGAGCTAAACCAGTCCATGGGTCCATTGAAAACCAGCGTCGTATTCCCCCAATAGGTGGTACGACACACAGCTGAGTGGATGCCATTTTCGCAGCAATATATAACTTTTATTTAGATCACATACATTATTAGATTTAAGTTCTTAAAAATGTAAAAATTGTATTTATTTTGCGAAATAAATATTTTCTATTCTATTCTATTCTATTCTATTCTAATCTAATAAAAGACCAGAACTGTAAGATATGTGCTTTAATCGTGCTGGTCAATCGTACCCTAAATCTAACTATCGACTACCTCTATAATTATAACAATTAGTCGTTTGAAACATATGCAAGTTCTTCACCTTATTCGTGCCTGTTTGTGAGTTCGTGACTCGGTTCTTTCTGAATTCGGCAATGTATGTCTTAGATTTCCTTTCTACGGCTTAAGCGCTCAACCAATCTTAATGAACTTAGCCATCAGATTGCTCGTAGACTGGAGAAGGACATCGTTTACTTCACATTCCGGAAACAACGATGGTTCCAGATTTTTCAACCAACGACGCCACAAGCAAAAGCAGCCTTTTTTTGGACCTTATCTGACCCACAACATGTTACGTAAGATGCCACGTCGTGGTAAAATACACACTTCGATCATGTTTGATTTAAGCCACAATCGATGCTGTCGTTGTAAGTGCGAGTGAGATAACGATAATGTCCGACGTGTGTTGTTATTTTCCTGTTATTGTAGTGTTGAATCCATTAGATGGCCGCGCAGACTGCGTAGTTGTGACATTATAATACCTAATTAAAAAAAATAAGCGTAGGGTTGTGACGACCCCATTGCTCGCTTGGTGTTAACAGTGCAATCACTCACCGCAGGGCAACTTGTGGCGAGCTGTTGGAGAGCAGCGACTCTACGGACATGAGTGTTCCCGAGGGAAGTCCCTGTTCCTCATCTCCGCTTGCCTCCACCGGCTGGTTGAAGTGAACAGTGATAAGGAGCAACCCTTACCTCTGGATTGCCTTCACCAGTCAGAGTGGAGTGACGAGAGCTTTATGCTATAAGTGGCGAGTGGGCACCGCATCACGGTCGTTTAAAGTCCTGGGCCCCAATTCTCGGTGCATTCGAGATAATGTCGATTGCGAGATTAAACGCCAGATTCATACAGTTGTGTCAAACGACTGTATGCACTGACGTTTAATCTCGAATGCACCAAGAATTGGGGGCCAGAAACACCTATAGCCCTACACTAACCGGGGTTGTCTGTGCGTGCACACTTCTATAGAATAATCGCCGGTTGGGTTCACATTACATTTAACTTAAAGTTGTCTTAAGCGCCTCTGCGTGTTGGCTTCGACCTCATGTACGCCTCCCATAGGTCCGGGACACCCATAGCACAGTTTAACAATCATACAGTTGGGCAACGAATGTACTCACGCAGGCGAACGATGGGGGCGTTGCCCCCGCAACCCCCGCAACGGTCGGGCGACGCGGGCCGCGCAGTGGCAAACTCACGTAGTTTGCCGTGCGACTTTGAAGGGCTTACGCGCGCGCGTGTCAATACAGTGTTTGATATAATTTATTAAATTCCACGAAATTCGTGAATATAATGGCACCGATACTGACATGTGTTCTGTATACGGATGTAGGTCGACATCCATATACAACAAAGATTTAAAATTTCATAGATTTCCTCTTGACGTGAGGCAAGTTATTCCTATAATTTCAGAAAAACTTACATAAATGAGTAAGTTGATACGATAACTTCAAGAAAAAAATATGAATAAATTGGAACCACATACAATCTGTTTTAAGTCAAAATTAGTTAAGTTGACATCTTGACTTAGGTAGGTATCAGAACTAATTCTCGTCATCTACGTCTCTAATCTATACCTACTTAGGTACCTAGATAGTTATTTTGTATTACGGAGTGCCAAGAATCCAAGATAGGTTTATACCTACTTGTACCCTGAACGCGATATTTGATGAAACTAGTGACCCGCCGCGGCTTCGCATGGGTACCTTTAAAAGTCAAACATAAGTACCTACTAAATGTAGTTACCCATTAGGTCATTTTTAGAGTTCCGTATCCAAAGGGTAAAACAGGACACTATTACCACAGAGTAAAGATTACATACAGAGGTCCGACGAAGCCGTCTAGACAGAGCAATCGTCTGGGCATGCGGGACAAGGGGGCGACCCATACCACATACTGGCCTCCGTAGCATGGGACCTGTATTTACGGGCAGTCTTGTCTCGCTCGCGTGTCATAGGTATTAATATTATTAATAACTCAATATGGTACAGACGACATAAAATCTTCACAGAACGTTCTAGAAACTTAATAGTGAATTCTGAAATCCTCATAGAACCTTCTAGAAACTTCATAGAAAATTCTAGAAACCTAAAGGAATCTTCTAGAAACTTCATAGAACATTCTAAAAATGTTGTAGAATCTTCATAAAACCTTCTAGCAACTTCATAGAAAATTCTGGAAACCTCATGGAATCTTCTAGAAACTTCATAGAACATTCTAAAAATGTTGTAGAATCTTCACATAACCTTCTAGAAACTTCTTCAGACTACAAAGAAATTCTCGCACTAGGCCAATTAATTAATTACCACTTTTGTGACAACCCTTGCATATCTGCGTATGGCAGTGTGACTACCTACGCGGGCGGCGACATCGTGCCACATCAAAGGCGTTGCCCAACTGTATGATTATTAAACTGTGCCCATAGTCTCGTGATGAAAAAAGATATAACAATAATACCCTTTATTTCAGGCAACAGTGGCCGATATATAAATACCTTACAGACTAACATACATACTTAATTAAAATTATGTAGGCGATGAAAAGGTGTGACTCCTGAGCATCGTCATTTCTGGAGTCATGTTGTAGATCAGAGGCAAGCGGCCCCGGAAGCCTGGATATCAATATGGCAGGCCTATTGTCCAACTGTGGATGTCTTTCGGCTTAGATCATGGGTCTGCAAACTACGGCCCACGGGCCAAAACCGGCCCACGATCTGATCCGGCGGCAACAGGCTGGGACTTGCCTGGCATTGAGCCATGCCGAGCAATAATGTACACAACCTGTAAAGTCTTGGCTCTAACGATTTTGGAGAAAAATCAGTGTGAGCTTTGGAATTTTTTTTGGAGATGGCTTAGACGATGACGATTAAAGTACCTAATGGTGAGCTAGTTTGAAATGTCTACCGTAACGCAGTACCGCTGTCTATCGCTGCGACTGTCTGTTATGATTACTGACGGTCGCAAGCACAAACCATAAATTCATCAGTGGAAAACGTGATAAAGTAATTACCGTTTCGTTGCATCCACCGCTCCGGGACATGATGGCTGGCACACCGTCCATTACACTGTCAATATTTATTGTCTTTATCCGACCGCCCCCGGACAAATTATCTTTAATTATAGCAAATTGACATTTAATCTTTTAATTGTATGACACATCATGCTTTGACGAATGCAATTTTGTGATGTAATTTTATTTTGAGATGGAATATAAAATATATTAGGTGAAAGTACCTAACCATTATGTTCGTCCTCGGAAATAAGTTCCTTCATTAACCTTTTGACCGCCACAGTCGGCTGCAGCCGTCAGCGAATACAGGGTAAAAAAGTCTTTCATTACCGTGACTTAAAGTTGAAATTCGTGTTCCTTCTCAGACGTTGGCGATCAAAAGGTTAATATAGAGGAACTGAGGATAGACGGGGACGGGGGGAAAAATACTCTCAACAATATTGACAGTGTGCGAGCCGTAGATTGAGCGTCACTTTCTCCCAGCGGTTTGCAAAACAACTATTAATCACTTTAATACGTCACGAGCGTCACGAGCTGCGCGCACGCACGATGTTTTGTTTTAGAATTAGCGTTCCCTTGCCTATAGACATGAAGAGCCAAAGAAAATTACATCGGCCAAGAAAAGCAACATACCTCTATTTGGTATGAAACGTAAAACGGGGATTACAGGAAGGCCGTCTTAAACTGCTTTTACAGAAAAGCAGTTTAAGACGTCCGTTTTTCCACCGGATATTAGACCGGGTTTTTCACCGGAACTTGCATTGTTGAATATAAAGCAATAATGGAAGAGTGTACATGCATCAGATACCGGTCCGGCGGCTATTAGTGTACCTACATTCGTATTCGTCAAAAAAATTGATGTCAACAACCGCCCTAAATGGACAACTTATATAATAGCTTTGTTCCTACACCGTCTCTGTTAGGTTAAGTCTCCATGGTAAGTTTGTACACATGCTAGTTTTGATCATTCATGACGAATTTGACCGGTGCGGAGTATCGAATATATCTGTACAATATCGATTCGATATTGTCGAATAGACACCCAGTGTCATCTACTGATCAGATGCAGGCAATTATCACGGCAATCTTGACTTTCTTCCTGATTGCTGAAGGTCGTGATTCGCTCATAATATTTGCAGTGCTTACTCCAGGTCCGTAGCTAGAGTTGAATTTAAGGTAGGTAGAGCAGCGGTGGTTTAAGGTAAGGCAGCGTTGGTTATGTTACAAGCGGTGATGACTAAACATTTTTTTTAGCATATTATCTTCGTTAATGGTATTTTCTAAGGTAGGGCATTGGTATTTTATGGTAGGGCATTGCCCCATAATCTTACCCCTAGCTACGGCACTGCATATCTGTGGCGACGTGGTGTGCATCATGGAGCTTCAACGAAGATGGATTTGGGGTCGTACTATGAGCTCTTAATTCCAGGTAGTTTCCGCCGTAAACTGAGCTGCCTGGAAATTCGTATTATGACCGTGCTAAAGCCGGTCTCTTTAGCGCGCTCATAATATGATTTTCCAGGCAGCTCATTTAACGGCGGAAACTGCCTGGAATTAAGAGCTCATAATACGACCCCTCCGACAAATTCAATGGATTACGACGACCACATTACGACCTCTAGGCCATGCACCATGCCATGCAGTTACATGAGGTTTACGACATTGCGTTTGTAAGTATTAACGATAAAAAACTATATGCGTTCTTCGTATGAGTAAATACAGTCGCGTGTCAAAACCGGCGCGTGCGCCTAATCTGCTCGGTTTCACATAAGCTGTGATATATAATTAATGTTCTAGTGTACGTAATTGGGTTGTCCTTCGAATTCAAGTTTAATATGATTTTATCTATTTCTTATGTTTTTACGAATCTGCCTAATTATATTCATATGATATTGTTCTTATTCTTCCAAAGCGATTTGTTTAATTATGCTGCCAATTATATTCTTCCTAGAATATTGTAACTTATCTAATTATTATTTCTCGGATTTCAATATGGCCTGAGCTTGTTATTTGTTATGTCAATAGCGTAGAGAATATAATAAATAATATATATTACATTAGTGTTTAAAATTACTTAGTGGATATTTAAAACACTAAGTATTCACTCTACCAAAATATTGATCTTTGTAACTTTAACCTTTTGGCCGCGGTTATCGGCTTTGCGTGACAGCGTATACAGGGTAAAAAAGTCCTTCAATACCTTGACTTAAAGTTGAAATTCGTGTTACTTCTGAGACATGCTTGGCGGTCAAAAGGTTAAAGAAGGCGAAACGCTGGTAGACACCCAGTGTATGATTTACCCTTGCTTAGCCTCAGTCCCAAGTTACCCTCAGCTAGAGACGAGCCGGTCTTAGCAACTTTAGGAATCTTTCCTCTTTTCGTATGGGAAATATTTCCGGCCGAGAATATTCCCCATACAAAATGAAGAAACTTTCGAAGAACATCTTTACCCTCAGCGATATCATGCTTACAATCTTGCTCCTTTGCCTAACAATAAAGATTGAACATTATCAAGCTTGGAATAGAATTTACCGTGTAATATGCTGGCATTTTCAGTCATACCTAAATATCGACCCTTCGAGGATGAAATGTAGTAAGCGCCATTTTGGCGAAAAAAAGTTATTGATGCGATCTTATTCAGTTTGAGCTCTATTGATCTGTATATTTAAATTTTTGATAATCGTAAAAAAATGGCTTTTACTACACAGAAAAAAACGCAGCATAAATACATTTATTTCCAAAATAATGCTGTAAATAAAAATTAAACTTAAAACAAATGGTGTAAAAGACGCATATTTGTTCAATTTGGCTGTTACTACATGTTTTCACGAATTTTCGATTAAATATTATTTTGTAGTAAAAGCCATATTATTTCCTAAACTACAATATGTACACCTTTCATACTTACAGAAAATAAAGAGCTCAAAAATCTAAGGTTGCCTATTTCAGTTAAGTATTTATAAATGGCACCAAAAACAAATAAAAAAAGAGACAACAGGTCCTTGCACTTTTTGTTTTTTGGCTCTTCTGAAAACTCGTGTTTTGGCGTTTACTACATTTCATCCTCGAAGGGTCGATCTTATTAACTTTATTAAACCGGGTACCAGATTTTAAGTAGTAACAATAACTGCGACGGTTACAGTTACAGTTCGATTACAGCTCGTAAAGAGTACTGGTATGGGCTTAAAGAAATTTTGTAACGGACCAGATTACCCAATGGTAAGTTCTGAATTTGCAAAGTCACTTATCTCATCATTCATAAGTAACATGACCATGACCATATCCCTATCCCTTTTTTCGGTTACCTGTCCCCAAAAAAAGCTCCGGGACGCACAATTGTCCCGTTTCCCGAAAACGCGCGAAAATTATGGAGCTCGTCAGACGCGAGCGGTGCAGGAGGTTTCAGTAACGAGTTTATATTTTAATATCTAATTCATAAACTTATTCACATATCTGCATTTAGCATTAAAAATATAAAATCTTCAAAATCTACTGATATTTTTCGCAATCTACTGATATTTTCATCACTTTTCTACTGCTTCTCTCAGATTTCATCTGGCAGCACTGTACGGTTGACATGATTGCATTATTTGACATTTAATGTTTTTTTTTTATTTCGTTGATTTCTTGCTATTTGAAGTAGGTAAATAGACCGATATCCCGTTTTGAATTTAAAAAAAAATGGTCACCTTATTCATAGGCCACCTATAAAGTTATAGTCGCAGCGGCGGTAGGTAAGTCTCGTGTTTGACTCACTTATTTACCCTAACATCCTTCAAGTTTGATTGATTCATCCGTACTTGTCAAATATCGCGTTTGGTAGACGTGCACGATTTACCCCGATCGCGCTCGCGCGATTACCCTCGGCGATAAGTCTCGTGTTTACCAACTCGCGCCGGCCATTACCAATGCAAATGACGCTAGGCGGAATAGCGTTGGCATAAAAATACAACAATGATGATAATTATACAAAATTAAATTGTTACGTAAGCTGACAACACAGACATACTTAATTATTAATGCAAGTGAACTGGTGCTATATTTAGTAACAGTTACCTATTATGAATTAATTAAATCTGTTGGAAATTTAATAACTTAAAACTAGAAACACAAATGTATTTCCAACAGCTAAACACAGACATAAAAAAATAGTGAAAACGAATGTTGTCATTGTCATAAAAATTGTTCGATTTAGTTTTCTACTAGAATTCCTACATAACGAAAAGATAAAATTTAAAATGATTTTAATAGTCAAATTAAAACTTTCGTGAGACATTATGAATACTTGAAAAACACACGGCTTTACTCACGATTTATTGTCAGAAATAGTCCGACATGTTTCGAACTCGATTGGAGTCCTTCTTCAAGGTTTGAGTGCGGTCCCGGTCAGATCAACCCGCGCACTGCGCAGTGCGCAGTTTTCAAGTATTCATGATTTTAATAGTTCACATTCTATGAGCTAGCCTGTGTTTAAACTTTTTAACACATTTTAACACGTAAATCGAAAGTAAACTTAATCTTTTTTACGCTTTTCCATACCACAAAACTTTTTTTGCGTCTTTTACTAAACGTGCTTAAGTATAAAAATATGATGAAAAGTACCTACCAACCAACAATGAAAGAATATAAAGAAAATACTTAGTTGCATTTTTCTATGTTGGTAGTTCTGTTATTATAGTAACATAAAATGGTATGAAACCATAAAAATATGCCATTAAATAACTATTAAAAAAACGACTTTAAGTCCGAACGATCTACCATAATTATATGGAACACTAAACAACGTTTTTTTTTTACTAAACAGCTTTCCTGACCGTACATAAAAATACTGGCGTGTGCCCGCTGACGTTCAATGTGGGCAACCTATACGTTTACTTACACACACATGCACCCAATATACACATCAACTTTAAAGAGATCTGCCACTCCCCGCACGCGTCATACTTTTCGATGGACTATCGGTGGAGTTGTTGTGGGTGTGAGAGGTCTTGGCGAACAGATTGCATGTGAGTGTGAGACGTGTTAGCTAGCGTTCGGCTCACCTTCGCGCGACCTCGTGTCGACATCGGTCGAACAACTCGTTATTGTTCTCCTGAAGGTTCGAGTTATGAGCTGATTACTGATGAGATTTCGCACTGCATTCTATTTTCGAAATTGAGCGCCGTTCGCACGGCTCCATTACTTTATTCTTCTGTGTAATGACTGTCTTGTTTGGCTGCTGCCTGCGTTTTCATTCGCTTATTTGTTCGTTTATCATTATTTGATAAAACCGTGCAATTTTGCGATTTTTTCTGTCTCTCACTACTATTTAAGAGGACTGTGAACCAACGGCAAAAATTACCTTATTCATACAAAAGGCCAAAACGATTTTCACCCCTTAAACCAATTTTTGATAGGTTATCTTATCATTATCAGTCAGAACAAAATCTAGGTCTATACGTTTTTTGAATTTTGATTAAAGATCAACAAAGTCAAAAAATAGCCGAAATTAGTTTTGTATGAGAATACTAAAACAACAATAAAACTGAATTTATTGATTATAGTAAAAAAAATATTATAAAGCCAGATTTTGCTCTAACTGACACCTATCAAAAATTGGTCAACATCACTTAAACTTTAAGGGGTGGAAATCGTTATCGCCTTTTGTATGAAACACTATAGGTTCAAACTCCTCTTAATGTCTATTGTAAAAACAAAATAGAAACTAGCCGATTTACGAGATGAATAATATGAATTTTCAAAACCTTTCCTACTAAATATTATAATTGCAAATATTTGAACGTGTGTTTAAGTATGTGTGTCTGTCTGTATGTTTGTTACCCTTCAGCCTCGTAACGGTTGAACAGATTTTCATTTTCATTAAACCTGATAAATGTTCACAGGTCCTGGATGGAACAGGTCAAAGGGTCGGTAAATTTTTATCCTGGAAACTTCAGAAATTACCGAAGGAATAAATATAACAGAATTCCAGGCTCATTCCGAATTCAAATTAAATGTAAATAATCTATAATTTATAAAATAAAAAACCGACTTCAAATAGCCTTTGAAAAGTACCTAAGTGTTTTCTCTGTTTTAATATTATTCTTATTATTATGACCCTTAGAGACTTTATGGATTAATACACTTAAATTTACTTGTTCAGACGCGGAGACTATACATCTATCTCCCTTACATTAGTGAGGGAGGAGAACTGAACATTATAGTGTGCAACCTATAATGTTACAGATTCCAGCATCCATTGGTGAGGGAAGAGGACCGAGCATTACATTACAGGGAGGGAGCACCTTTACGTTTCAGATTCGATTTTGAGCATTAAGGTACAGTACTGCCTCCCTGACTTGACGAGCATTCGCCTGTAATGTAACATTTCAGATTCGATTCTGAGTATTACATTACAGCACTGCGCACTGTAATGCTCGGCTCTCCTCCCTTATGACTTATGAATGATGTAATGCTCGACTCTGTAACGTTACATTACAGGAAAGTGAGGGAACACCTTTAACCTCTTTTTTTATATTAAGAGGGGCCCCTCTCAGTCAGCGTCAGCGCCACGTCAAAAACAAAAGTTGTCACTCACACGCCAGGCATGTCTGAGAAATAACACGAATTTCAACCTTACGTCAAACTAGTGAAGGACTCTTTTGCCCTATATGCCCTGACGGATATATCCGTCCGTTGAAAAGATTAAAGCATTCAAGCGTTCTGTTACTATTACCTAAAAATGTCATGAGGATCTTATAAACTCATTTTCATAGGAAAGAATAATTCTTATCGAATTAATAAAGAGATTCGACTTGTTTAACATCCGTAGTTCAAGCTTCCATTTTGTCCTTTGGCAGTAAATGTCAAGAAGTCCAAAATATTCCCTGTACTCCTTGACATTACTCCAATATTATTCATCCCATTTCAACTTTATAACAACACTCGCGACCGGCGACCCTCACGCACCAACATTTCATTTCTTTACGCACGCAAATGTAGGCAATTTTATTTGCATGAAAAATATTTGTCGGTTTCACTCGTAAATTCGAACCGTAGGTAAAATGGACGATACCCTTGGGATCAACCCTTTTTCATACTCACTCGTTAGACCTCACATTGCATGGAGACTTGTAGGATGTTAGGGTCAATACGTGTTGGTTTGTGGTTACAACCCTTTGCTTATCCGAAGATGGATAGATAGAAGGGCGAGGGGAGATTAAGAAGATACTTGTTAGTGTTTGATTTGTTCATTATCAGAATGATGAAGTGTGTATTTATCATTTCGTATCGGCCATTATCAAAAGGAACTTTAAATACCCAGTTGCATTGCATGGGTCCATATTGGCTCACATAAAATTCTAATTCCTATTTTTTGTTTCACTACCGATTTGTATTCATAATAATCACTCTTCATAATTTTTTTCCTCATACTTTTTTGGTTCAGACATTTTTATTCCTACCATCGGAACTCATAACAGACAGTTAACATAATTTTTTTATTAATAATGTCATTACTAAGAACATGTTTGAACTCATAATTTTTTTTTCATAACATTTTGCTTTATAACAGACAGTGATCATATTTTTTTTATTCATAATTTTCTTATTAATAATGGCATTGCTAAGAAAATATTTGAACTCATAATATTGGTTTTTACAACAGTAATCATTCAAAATAAGATTTAATTCGACAAAAACGAAAGTGAAATTGTAGGTAGGGCAGGCTATCCCTACCTACAAATTCACTTTTAAGATGGCATACCTATGGATTTAAGCAAATTAATATAACATCATGAACCTATTTAACATAAAATCTTACAAATAAGCAAGATTTTCTGAACTGTTGCAAAAAAAAAACCTAACATCGAAGGCTAAGGCGGGAGCTTCACTTCGCTTCGCTCCCGCCTTAACCTTCTGAACCTAACCTATCTGAGTCGCTTCTGCTCCGACTCATTTTGCTCGCTCGCTTCGCTCGCTCGCTCAGAAGTCTTCTTAAGTCCTATCCAATTTCATTTACACTTATGATAAAAAAATATATGGAAATAAATATTAGGATAAAAAAAATATATGAATATTGACGTTATGAATCAGAATGATTAGGAGTTTCGATCGTTAGTATAAGAAAATATATAAATACAAATATTAGTATTAACAAGTTGTATGACTAGCGATATTATGAATTCTGATGATTATAAGTTTCGATCGTTAGTATTAAATATTTTTATGAAGAATGATCATTATAATGTAAAATGGTATGCGAAATATTTTCGGACTTCCGATAATAGGACTTAAAAAGTTATGTGAAAAAAGGCGCACCCGCATTGCATGAACACCTTATTGAATTCTTAGAATCTACATAACATTTGGTTACATTTGTGTGTTTGTGTGTGTTATGTAAATTAATGTTGCGTGACAAAATAAATAAGTTTGGCCGTACGAATTAAAATATATGCAAATTTAAGGTTGCAAAACACAATCTGACAATAAATATTTAACAACTAACGGTCTACCCTACATATAATTAAATATAATGAATATTCGGTGACTCTAGCAAGGGTGACACGCAGATAATTTCAAAGAGTTTGACTGGTAAAGATTTTAAGAATGACGAGTGACGCGCGAAAGAGAAACAAATTAGGAAAAATATCGAGCAAATAGGGAAGTTACCTGGGTAAAAAAAAAAAACTAATTAGTCCGTCAGTTAAATTATCAAAACATATTGAACACGTATTTTTTGCTTTATCAAATCAATCAAAATTGACAAAGGCAATGCACATCAAAGTTCGGGAGTGGGGACTTATGACGTCACTTATTGGTATCATGTGTGAGAACTCGTGACGTTACGCGGAACTTCAACGCACTATACCTTCGTCATTTTTTGTTTAATTGACAAAAGAAAAAACATGTGGTCAATATTTTTTTTTATAATGTAAATGTCGGACTTATTCGATTTTTTCAGGAAACTTCCCTATTATTACTAAATAAATAAGAATATCCTATATTATTTTGTGAAGTGCCCCGCGCTGCGTTTGGATTAATCAGAGTTAACTTACGTAGTTATTTAGATAGAGCTTTTATCTCGAAAATTGTTAAGTACCATAAAACCATTAGAAGTAATTAGAAACCAAAGTAGTAGTAAAGCAGAGTAGTTTAGAAACCAAAGAAAATATATTTCCGTGTAGAAAAGGGGAGAGACTTTGTGCCATAAGTAGTTAGGGAGCTGGGTGCCATTTTGGTATATGATTTGTTCGTCTTTCATATTGATAGGGATGAAAATTTATGTCAGTACAAATCGATTTGGTCCAGTAAATGAAAGCCGTATGTCCCTGCGTTTTTGAATTACAACTTATAAAAATCGTACATAAAAAAATCAGCGACTTAGACGTCTGCCAACTTTTTTTTTCTATTCTGGGAGTCCTAATGAATCGAATGGACGCAATGAGAACAACGAACAAATGATTTAGTATAGCTTTTTTCATTTACATTTTTGCAACTTCGTCCCGTTATAAAGAAGATGCTGGTACCATTATCTTGACTTATTGAAAGAAAGAAAGAAAACACATTTATTCACTTCACAAGACACACAATAATAAAAACAACAAAATAATAAAGACAAACGAGGGATGTTTGTCATCGCGGCAGTGACAACGACGAACAAATGATTTAGTATAGCTTTTTTCATTTCCATTTTTGCAACTACGTCCCGTTACAAAACAGAGCCCTGCACGTTTGCCTGTTCGATGTTCATCGTTTTGACGATGATTCTGACCATCAGTCCAAGAGGCAGACACGAACGAATGATTAAACACACCGTTTTTTTTTAAAACATTTTTTATGAGAGTACTGAAACAAAAATAAAACTGAATTTATTGATTAAGTATAATAAAAAAACCAAAACGTACAGACCTAGATTTTGTTCTGACTGATAACCTATCAAAAATTGGTAGACATAGATCTTCATCTTAGATCACATAAGAGTCCAATCCATCTCCTATCAACTAGTTATAAAGCACCTGTGCAGGCGCGGTCCCAGGGGGGGAGGCGGGGTCACAGGGGACATGACCCCCCCAAAATCGTACACGACAAATTGAAAAATCAAGTCTAAAAGTAAAGTCTAATTTACACGACATATTTTATTATTAATGACCCCCCTAAATTTCAGGCTGCGACCGCGCTTGCGCCTGTGTTACTTAGAACAACGTACAGAAAAACATCCTCTGCTGATGTGGACCACTCATGCGCAATAGAAGTATCCACCTGGTGCGACACGTTGTGCGCCCCGAAGAGATACAAGATCTCACTGCCCAAAGCATCTGGAACTTCCTGGATGCAACGGGATTAAGCAGTGAACTATAAAAAAGGGCTGCCACAACTGATCAGCAATGGTCGAAGCGGCACATATATGGCCCAGTTAACCTTCAATAATAATAATAATAATAGAACAACGTAGACCACTAGATGAATCACATACACATCGCACCCCCAATACAATACTGCACTAAGTCAAAAAAGCTCATTTTTCAGAATCGACGAAAAACCGTTATCTCATGTTATATCAAAGTTATTGAAAATGTCTTGAACGTAGCATGTGTAGAATGCAATGCGTATCAGCATTATAATAGTTCAGACGATTCAAACCACGTTAATAAAGAAAAATACTGCATATTCTGACTTAATTCACTGTTGTGGAATGACTGAACAAAATAATAAATAATTATTTTGAGTTACGCGCTTTTTACTGATTTATTTTGAAATAATACCTTATCATTCTACTGTTACTGACTAAGTACAGTCACCAACACTGAAATAAAACTAAATAATTCAGAACAATTTTCGTAGTGCGTTCAACAACACCATATTATTACTAAATAATTCACTGTTGCGTAAAAGATCTACGTGCTGTCGCTAAGGCAGACACGTTGCAACTGGAAATAGTTTACTGTTCGCGGTACTGAGTCTGGCAGCGCGTCGTCACCAATAGAGAGTTAGCGGGCCATCTCTTGGACATTTTTGTAAGTATAAATACGCCGGTCTTCGTGGTATGTGCGGCAAATTTTGGGCTATTCAACCATATTAATAAGTCAATTTTGACATTTTTCGACATAGTGCAGTATTGTACTGGGGGTGCGACATAGTCATTGGCCATTAATATTAATATTAATTTATTTTACATCACACTTGCTCGGAAAGGCTGTTATTATACGCAGGCGTACAGAGCAGCTGTAGCCTACTTACCTCCGAAGGGCAGTTATGGATTTTGTATGGGTTATAACTCCCGCTGACGGCGGGGCGAGCCGCAAGCCGGCGGAGCTGCCCCGCGCTGATCGCAACGTACGCTCAGTTTATGAACACCCACCTGATGGTAATTCACGATGTAAAATGGAAATAAAATTAATATATATACTTTTTTTTGTCTAATTTTTATTTCATTTCCTCGCAAATGTGATGAAAAACATTGTGTGTATCACGGGCAGTAAGGGGATAACAAACTCGAGTCATAAAAGCCCTCGCCTATCGGCGTCGTGCTTCTAACAGACTCTCGTTAGTTATCCCCTTCTTACGTCCCTAGATGCACAATGTACTATTCCATACTCACTCAAGTAGTTGATATGTTACAGTACCTTCCGTGCATTAGATTAGACTAGATTAGATTATTTAGTGGCCAAGTAACAGTCATTAAATAACATTTTATCTTATTCATTAATAATGCATGGGTACCTACATAATTTCATTACAATGTAGCCTTAATTTTAAGTTAATCATTATAAGTATTCGTTGATTGAGTACAATGGATTTTGTTGGAAAAATAATCTAAAGCATTACAGGGATTAGATAAAGTTGTTGCTTTTTACTCAGCGATAAAAAAGTATATTCCATGTTATAAGCGTCTAGCATACATACTTATCTCTAGAAAGATCAAAGTTATGTTACTTAGTACCTATTTCAAAATTAACTTTGACAAGCAGTCGTTCCCATTGCCGCAGGGCTAGAGGACATTTTGCATTGTTTGAGCGTATAAGTACTGTCACGATTGGGAGCCTTAACGGGTTGTTATTTAAAAAACAAGATGTTAAGTTAAGACGTATTATTGCCCCCAAAGGCGAGTATAAAAAATTAAGGTAGTAGGTTCAAGAATGCCACTGGTTAGTTTAGGAGGCTGGCACTTCCATCAGGCAGTAGATGGAGTCCCGCAGCTCGGGCCACACCCAGCGGCTACGGTTCCAGGCGGAGGCGGAGGTCGTCGGCAGCAGACGTCACAGGGCCGCAACTCGGGTTACACCACGCGGCTACGGACCCAGACGGTAGGAGAATACTCGACGGCAGCGCCTCTAACGCCAAGTCAAGCGGGGAAAAGGCGTACAGCAGATGCAGAAGACCAAGCTTCAGGGTTTTGAACCCGTAGGTAGTTGCCCGATTTGGGCGAACGAATATATTAAGTATTAAAATCAGACTTGTGCTGAAAGGCTGATATGTATGAAAGGTTACTGAAGCGATGAGTTCTTCAGGTAAAGAGCAAGAACTGGGCAAGTTGTTGCCTTTATAGCCATGTAACGGTAAATAGATATCAAAGACGTTTGTCTTTGATTTTGTAAGCTGGTATTAAAAATAAGTATTGTCTATGGTTAAAATATATAAATGTAATTAATAAATTACATTTATAACAAAAGGTTGCATCTAAGAATATTGATTTTATTATATTAACTGTAAAATTTTAATAACATTGAATTATAAACAAGTGCGCTTACAGCGCCATCTAGTGGGAAATATGTACGTTAAGTTTAGAATAGCGGTGTTTTAACACACTGTTACAGTACCTACTGTGGAAATGTTAGCTTCTTTTATGAAAATCGAAATGTTATTTTATCTACACCCATATCATAAAACCTCCATTGGTTAATCAAAAACCATAGAAAATGACCACCATTTTGACAACCAATTAGGAAAAACCAGTGCTGCGATGAAGAAATAACATGACTTCTTTATCGTTTTTAGTAAAGAAATGAGATTAAATTTGGAACAGCTGTCAAACTCAAGTGGGTCTCTATTCTAATATCCATAGATATTAAAACAGTTATACTACTACTATATTGATACGAAACGTCAATTCAGTATGTTTTTTTAATATAAACTGCACAATATTTGATCTCGAGTGACGTGAGAATAGAGACTTCATCCGTTTGTCTATGATTTAAAAAAAAAATGGTCTTGACGGACGGCCGCCATTGTGTTGACGTTTTGCTGAACGAAAGTAGAATTTTGTTGAATTGAATAGAAAAAGTTGTTTGTAATTTACATTTTAGTTGAAAATATGAATAGTAAGTAGTCTTCTCGGAGTGTGTGTGATGTGAAAATGCGCCGGATATCGGAAATATGCAGCCACGATTGCAACAAATAACTTGTTGCCAGAAAATATTGTTTCTGAACCCATCATGGAGGATTTATAATATGTGTGTAGATAAAGTTATGTATGCAACTCTGCATAATTTGGCCTTAAAACACACGTGCGATCTTATTATGAAACTCGCTAAAAGCTCGTTTCATAAAACCGCACTAGTGTTTTAAGGCCTATCATTATGCAACCGTTGCATAAACTACTATTATTACAACTTTTTCAAGCAATACTTAACTTTCCCCCACCCTACTAACCCGTAAACCCCTAGAGAATTTGGTTATGTTTATTTTTAACACCGTCTTTCTTTCAATTTCACGGAAGCCTCACACGGCCCGACTTTTCCTTTGTGAATAAATTATGTTCGCACCTCGTAAATTGGAGTGTGTTTATTTTGTGGTTTGCTTTTTTGGGGTGAAAAGATTTGTTGTTTTACGGTAGCCGAATAAACTGTGAGTGGTACGCTTTATGGTCCGGGCAAGCTTAGTACAATTAAGTATTCATGGACGGACAGTCTAAATGCAATAAGTTTAGTAGTTAGTTTACCAAACTGAAATATATTTCAGGCAAGGATTTACAGTTCACAAATGTTTAGCCTGTTTTTTTATGTTAATTGACTGACAAACGAGCTGACGGCCCACCTGATGGAAAGTGGTGACCGCCGCCCATGGACATCTGCAACACCAGAGTTGCTGCCAATGCGTTGCCAGTCTAGGGAGGATGGGGAATGGGGATGGGATAGGGATGAGGGAATAGGACTCCGGATCTCGTCACTCACCGTACGAAACGCAAAAGCAAGCTATTACTTTACGCCGACTGAATGTAGCAATTGGCCATTATCACAACTCTAGCCTTATCTAATCTATATGAATGAGATAGAGATGCAAGACATCCGAAACGACAAAAGGTTTAGAGGAACGTAATAAAAAAAAAGTAAAGACATCGATGTTGCAAATAGAGATTGGATCTAACGTACGGCATACAGAATGACACCATATTGTATGAAGAAAGAACTGACTTGAGACTGAAAGACTTGACTTCGAACGGTGGTGGCAGAAATAAGACAGCTTGATCAGCCGTGTGATGGTCTCACGCGCCAAGCGCTTGATTCGCCGACGAACGCTCGTCTGCGCCGGCACACCGAAAAGTGAAACATGAAAGAGTTCATGAAATTCTTGAGTGCGTTCTAAAAAACCATTTGATAAAATCACCAAGTCACTGGCAACTTTTAGCTGATGCTTCCAAACTCAGAAGACCTAAAAGACTGTTGAGACTGAGTTTAAATTTAAATAACTTTTTTTATTGGTACAATAAAAAAATAAGAAAAACTCAATGCGTTCATATATTTTGTGAGCTGTTTAAGATTGGAATGTGGAATGTGTCGAGGAACGAGTAAGGATTGCCGACTATCGATAAAAAAAATCAATTTGAATTCAAATCGAAGAGTGTTGAGAAGATTTGATTTATTAACGAGATGAAAAACAATGATAAGATTAGGTTGATTGCTCAATTATGAAATTAAAATCAAGCTCGTAAAAAAATAAAAGATACTTAGTCTGTATTTGTCTGAAATGCATGTATGTTTGAAGCCATTACTTTTTAGTATGTACCAATTGCTTTTGAAACTAGACATAGTAATTATAATTCGTTATATAATATAAAAATATTAGATTACTTGCAATAAAACAATTACTAATATACATTAGTAAACATTCACAAACCGAACCGAACCATTAACTTAATTAAATACTAACAAAAGTAATAAAGCCTTAAGACATTCTGATTTCTATTTACGACTAATCGATAAATCTTATCGATGCTCCACATCATTAGCGCACAAGTACTTTAGCGACTCGAGCGAATTGCCCTAAACTTGTCCGTTGTCCGACGCGATTCATTACCGGCTTCTAGACGCAACACGAATATCGTTCCACTACAAACACAGCACTAATCTCAACTGTAATTAAAGGTTCATTAGGTCGTTTATGGATCAACCTAACAAACGCGATAAGACAAACTGGAATCAGATGTCGAATGATTACTTGTACCATGTGTTCGAATTTCAAACGTTGTATTCGTTGCCCGTGACCACCGAAGTTGTACCTTGTAACATTATTAATAAGGTTGATATTTAATGTATTTTTCTGAATGTAGGTTGTTTGAAAATTGTGTTTCGTCGAAGCAATGAGAGAGGGCGTGCGATAAATAACCGCCTTTGAGCCGTCACCGCTCGGCTATTAAAATATATTCCGAGATTGCTCGAGTTTTTTGCCGAGTTGGCCGGCTTCCCGGGCTCGGGTATGCGGCACGAATTCTGTTTTTCGAACTTGTTTTCGCGTAAAAAGCTGTTGGATGGGAATAGACTTGTAATGGAAATACCGCGCGTGACTGCGACCGTTGACGGCGACGTTTTCTTTGAGGATGTAAGATAAGTTAGGTTTGTAGTTTTTATTGTTACTTTACTTAGGTTTCTTGGTAAGTTCGTTTTTTTTAAACTTTTTTAGGTAAGTGTGTGTATTTGTTTAAGTAGGTAGGTAGGCTACCTATTTGAAGGTGCTTTATTATATCATTCGCAACGAACTGCGTAGTTTTCACCTAATAATCACATTCATCCAAGTAGATTACAAGTAAACGTTAGATTATCATAGAATATGTGTTAATGTATCTAAGTAATTTTAATAGTAATGGCTGAGGAATTATCACTCATATAAAAGTTATGATCAATTTTATTGTAAAGAACTCTTCACGTGACCTTGAAATCAATGCACTTTATACTTCAGCGTCGCCACGCAAGTGATACCACTAGCGCCATCTATGAGACATGGTGAGAAACAAAAGTCATATCGACATTGCAGCCGGACTTGAAAGGAGCGTTTCTTCGTGAGCTCAGGGCTTTTATTCGGTACCTACTGCTAAGTGATTAACTATAAATTGTCACTAAAATGCCTAATACGCGAATGTGAACCTCGAACACGTACAGAATAACGACACATTCGCGATTTTGGCATTTTCGTGACGATACAGTAAATCACTTAGCAGTACCTACATACCTACCAAAAAGTAGCCAAAATCATTTCCTGATGATGCCTTAGATGTCTGTGATGTTTCACAGTCGCAACTTAAGGAGCTACGCTGTGCAGGTAGGTATTAAGGCCTCTACGACATTGCGTAAATGATATCGCGGTTGGTTATTTTACGATGCGGCCTAAGAATAATAACGCAATAGAAACTAAGTCCGCGCGCACAATTGGAAGTAACAAATTCGGAGCCATTTATGGCTCCAAACGCCGGGACGCTCCCTAGTGTTAAATGTCAAAGCGCACCTAACGCATCTCGGTTTATTGCTTCACTCTTGTCAGGGCTGTTGTATGTAAACTGTTCTTCTATGGTTTGTAATTCTATGGATGCGGCGTCCTTGGTTATACAGTTAATAAGAGCTACCATATAGAACACTTGCAATAAAGCCGTATGCACATTATTTATAGTCGGGAACGGCTGCGCACTCAGCCCGGGCGCGGGTGGCAGTGCGTAGGTTGCTTTGATCGCAACTGCACTTACACCCCTGAAGAAGGACTCCATACGAGTCTAAAATATGTCGGGCCGTCGACATTAAATCGTGAGTAAAGCCGTTTTATTTCAAGTTTTCAAAAGCTTCCATACACCGAAACGCGAAGCGGAAGCGGAGCGCGCCGGAAACGGTAAGCTGCATCGTAAAATACACACACACACACACACACACACACACACACACACACACACACACACACAGGAGGACACACGGGATACACAGGAGGTGAACTCGGCAGCCGCGCGGATTGATGTAAATGCTTCCTGTGACACGGATTACGTTCCGGTGTTCGGTGTGTAGAAGCCTATACTTAATGGCTCACGAAAGGTTTAATATCATTAGCTACCATATCGTAGTAATAATTTGTGTTATCGCTTAGGCGATGTCGATTTGATAGCCGAGTAGTGGTCATAAGGCTTCCATCAAACCGAAACGCGGAACGGAAGCAGAGCGCGTTGGAAACGATAAGCTGTTTCACTTCACAGGAACTAAAACCGGCAGCCGCGTGGATTGATGCGAAAGTTTCCTGTGACACGGATTACGCGGGCCCGCTTCCGATCCGCTCCGCTTCCGGTCCGCTTTTCGGTGTGTACAAGGCTAAAATTAATGGCTGAGGAAAGTTTTGATCTGCGTTATAGCTTAAAGTGCAGTTACACGGGCAACATTTTTACGGCCAGCACCTATAAGTGTCTTCCTCTAACGTACGAAGTATGAATAAGACAGCCTTAGTTGCCGGCTATAAATTGCCGTGAAAAGTTGCTCGTGTAACCGGGCCTTTAGGCTTTAGTAGCCGAGTTGGTCGGACGCGCGCTTCTCGGTCCTCAAATTCTAATACAGGCTCGCACCTCTGAGTTTTACGAATTCTATGTGTAGAATTCAATTTGATTTTTACCTCTAGCATCTCGGTAATGGAATATATCGGCATTATTATCTTTTGATCGGTGTAAGACTAAATTCGAACAAAATAACGACGAAGCTTTCAATCTTGTTCACTGCGAATAAGGGTTAGAAGCTCTGTTCATAATAAAAAGGTACTCTACGAAGTCTTAAAAAGAAGCAGCTTTGAAAATGTAGTGATTTTAAAAAGGCAGAACTACTACATAGAGATTAGACTGTTCTAACGTCAGAAAGAAACGCAGCGTGAGTCTCTGTGTCTTGCTGGACGAAGGCTCCAAGTATTATTCGTCGTTCCAAACGAAAAAAGCTGTAGTATTTGAATACGAATAGCAGTGCCGAAGACTGCAAACAAACCGATTCCTGATGGCTTTACCAAGCTAGAAAGCTACGGCTAGCTGTCAGTGAAGTCCATGGTACTCTTACTCAATGTCAAACTCGCACGTACGGTTCTAATTCTTCTGGCTTCCCTTAGGAAATATTTGACGCTTCGCCACTGACGAATAGAGACCGATATACATAGGGGTCTGGCAGTAGACCTACAGTACTCAAATACCTACATGTTTCTTACGTGCCGGCCAGGACGATCTTGCAAGAGAGTCTGAAACAAAAAATAAATATTTTTAAAAGTAGGTCTTTTAAAAGAAGATCTGTGTGTCTCAACTAGACTTGTCATCACAGATTTTGTATAGGTCTCTATTCAATTTCAGATACTTCAGTTTTACATCATTAGACGTACATGCTCGTCCATTTATCTTTACAGACATATCCTACCCCTTTTTTCTCGCTATCGACAACCCTAAACACCGCCATCTATAATCGCCGCCAGTGAAGCGCGAACCTGTCGATATCGAGGGTTGCTAACGGATGGCGGCGCTAAATCACGTTTCGCGACGTTTTTCCCGACCCTCGCCCCTGTCTCGAGAGATAACGGGTACGGACAGCAGATGAATTTGCTTTTTCTGTTAGAATATTTTTAAGCTTCTTAAAAAGGGTAAATATTATGTTATAAAAAGCTCTTATTTTTGTATGGAAATAATTTTTAACTCAATTTTCACGACAATTTTAACACATTCATTGCCGACAAACGTTTTTCCGCTTTGTAGCGAAAGTGCGCTACGAACGGTGAACCCAACTATCGGGGTCTCGGCGCTGAATGTGTTAATTCCATCCACTTTTGACGCAAGCTCAGTTGCTAAAACTAAATGTTAGGACTACTTATTTCTGTCACTTTTCTTTGGCAAACTATTTTGCATTGGTCAACCTGTACCCATTTCTGTATTATTATAAATAATCTTGGGTTACTTGATTGCGATGACTGGGATAAGCGAAATAGTGCAATGCTCATTAATATTTTTTCGATCATACTCATACTCAAACTTACCTATTAAGAACAATCAAAAGCACATACAACACATACATACATGTCACATGTCACGTGTGTGTGTATGTGATACCTATCAAATTATTGCTTAAATAAATACATTTTACATTGCTTACATTAAAAATCTTTCCCATTGCATAAATAAAAAATAATTATTAGGTTTAAAGATCATTTATTCTCATTAAGAATTTAACAATTCACTTGCATGAGAACTTAAAATTAAAAGTTAACATAAAAAATGTAATGAGCGTAAGAACAGAAAAAAAAAGATTAAGGTAAGTAAGTAAATAAGTAAGTAGTAAGTTATACATAACATTCAGACAGTAGTTTGCCGATATGATTATAAAAGGCGGGTAGAACTTATGCGGTAAATGGTAAACAGATTTACGCGACATCATTGAGTTACGTCGAATGGAAGTGGCTTCCCCCAACGCAGACGTACGCTTGGAATCAAACACGGTGATTATTGATTTTAGCTTTTTAGTATAGTAACTAACTTATGTTGTATTTATTTATGTATGTTTATTTATCGTATAGGTACTTAGTTTTCATTTATTTAGTTATATAAATCCACTTTCTTTAATCTAAAATCTATTTTTGGTCTTATGCAAATAAAATTTATTTAAGTCATAGAATGCTTGATATATTAGTTATTTCTTTAATTTATTTTAAAAGGAATTGTCATTTGATAATTGTTTGATGTTCTCGGGGACTCCATTAACCAGTAAATGGGACCCAAAGCGTATCCTCCTTCGTGTTGATGTACCAATATTTGAGTCCATAAAAGCTATAAAGATCACAGACCGTTTTAGTTCTCCGATCATGTATTAGTAGATTTCTAGTATTAATATTGTTTTGAGGGTTTTCAAACCTATAGATTCTGAGATACAAAAAACAACTGTGCGGTCATTCTAGTGACACAATTGGACTTCGTATTTTTTTCAAAATTTGGTACTAAGAATCCTTAAAAATAACGCAGGTGCTTGTTTTTATACTAGTTTGTTTTTGCCGACGGTACTGCGGGGCGGCACTCGGCAGCCTCATTATTTAGATATTAATCCTGCGCGCGAGTCGCTTTTTAATTAATATACGGCACTTGTGGCTTTGATTGTCTGCTGATGTATTTTATGGGTCGTGAAGAAGTATTGTTTTGTTGGCGATCTTGCTTATTGCATGGTTTTTCATATCATAGCGATTACAACTTTTACGCTCATTGAAAATGTGAAATGGGAAGAAACGAACTGCATAGAAAAACTTGTAAATAAAATAAGATAAGTAAGATTAAATCCGCCATATCTACGTTCCTGTATTGTGCAATAAAGTTTAAATGCATAAATAAATAAACAACGACCCATACTGAGAATAAACTTTTGTTTTTAACTTTGGTCTTATCATGAGGTTAAATAAGATAAATCTGTTTGTAAAAGCAGTTTGACTTTGTAATGATGAGTTTGCGCAAACCGTTCTCGCTATCGAAATCTATCGGAAATACTGCTTGCTGCCGATACAAGTAAAAGGGACCGAGCGATGGTTTACGCTAGCGAGAGCGGTTTACGCAACTCATGGTAATGGTACAGCGGCTATATTCGGGAACGCTAAGTGATTCTGTAGCGACTCGTGACCGAGATTTCTCATCCCACTCTTTCGCATTACGCGTCGTGCGGAAGAGTGGGATGAGAAATCTCGCTCACAGTCGCTACAGAATCACTTAGCGTTCCAGAATAGAGGAGCAGAAGTATAAAGGCCCGGGCACACCAAATGCGGGTGCGGCGCGTTTGCGGCGCGAACGCGGGTCCGCGCCGTTGTCGAACAGCGCGAGCGGATTTACCATGCCACACCAAAGTAGCGGTCCCGCGCCGCCGCGGTGTGGCATGGTATATTCGCCCGCGCCGTTCGACAACGGCGCGGACCCGCGTTCGCGCCGCAAACGCGCCGCAACCGCGTTTGGTTTGCCGTGGCCTTAAACGTAACGTAAAATGACAGTAAAAAAACTTCCGATTTTATTTCTTATTTAGTTTCAGCATAACTGGGGACGCATTTGAAATGTTTACGCTCAGTAGTTATCCCTTTTTGAGATTAATCTCTAGTTTTATTATGACGGACGTGAAAGTGAAATATAAACAGGACGCAATTTACGATGAGTTCATCCGATGACTTATGGAGAACACGTGCTAGCGCTCAGAATATAGGAAAGCAACAGAAGTTTAATATTAACTTAAGTTAGTAACTGTAGTTAATATTATAATCTTGAGGTCGCTTAAGTTTTGCTATGAGCATTCCTGGTGACTTAGGCCTAGGCAAAAGACTGAAATTCGTGACAAAATAAAACAATTATTTAAACAGACTGTGTAATTTTTAAAAGAAAAATTTGAGTGGATACTTATTCGTAAAGGCCATCCTCCTTTTTTGTGTTCTAATTTTACTATATTTTTTTTAATATATATTCATTGTAACCATTAAGACAAAAATTTAATATTAACAAATTGTAAATTAAAAAATACGGTATTGTTTTTAAATTTCGATGCCGCCGATTGCCGCCCCCCCTAATACGAGTGCCCTAGGCCATCACCTAGTTCGCCTATATGAACAGGCCGTCCTTGGCTATGAGAAGTACCTAGGCATCTAAATGGAAAGAATCTAATACAATTCCCGGCCGAAAGCTTGATACTTGACATGTTTGTATTTGTATTTCCGACATCTTACTCATCATCATCATCATTTCTATCGAAATACCTACGTCTACTGAAAATAGGCCTCCCCAAAGACCCCCAGTGGTCCTAGCAGGCCAGATACGTCATTAGTTAAACCCGTTTACCTCTCTGACTATTTATCTCTTTCGTCGGCACTAGTGTGAGAGAGACGCACTTAGAGATAAGACGGTTTAACTTATCCTTGTGTCAACCTTGCTAGGGCCGCAGGACCGGTTCTGCGCTGGGGTGTTATTCTTAACATACAGCGGCTGATCAGCGGATAAACGAAACTATTAATTTAGAATGTAAAGAGAAAGACATTCGGTCTAAATTTGAATGTCTGTAGTCGCTGATCAGCCGCTGCGCATGTTAAATAATCACATCGCTGCTCGCAATCCAGCGGATTTCTGCAAACTCGTCCAACACGTCGGTCCACCTTGTGGGTGGTCTGCCCACGCTGCGCCTTCAGGTACGCGATTGCCACTTGAGAACCCTTCGGCCAGCGGCTGTTTGACCTACAAGGAACGAGTGTCGCTATGGATGATTTCTGCGCCTGTCTTTTTTTGCCGTGCCGCCATGCAAGGAAGTCAAAGAGTCATAACTGCGTCACGCCAAATGGATTACTGTAACTTGTCACCAATACATTTAAAGTAAGCGAAATTGGAAAACTTTTGCCGCGCGTTACAATAATTATGCTATACTTATGCGAAAGCCCACTCGCACACTCGATATCATTGTGTGAAAGACAGCAATAAAAATGAGAATAAAAGTGCAGGCTTGTATTGGAAATAAATAAAACCCAAATAGTCAGACCCCGGGTTGTGAGCGGTATCAAGAGCGTTGTGGTTCTTTAAGTTCTGGCCATGTTGAACCCTCGTTATAATCGTGTTGGCTGTGATAGGGGTTGGTGGTAATTATTCCGATGTTTGCGTTTTCTTTGTTATAGGAAATGATACAGAGTTTAATCATGAATATAATTTATTTCATTTATTTAACTTATTTTGGATACTTCAAAAAGGAGATTAAGAATTCTATAATAAGCACGTTGGGTAAGTACATTCTTAAAGCTCTATTAATCATTATTATTTGTCATTTGAATGTTATACGTAGGAACCTATGCTATGCATTGCTTATAAATATTATGCTCTTATACACCATATTCAATATTCAAAGAATATTTTTTTTATATAGTAACTTAGAGCAAAATCTCAATTTATATTTACATCTACATCCGCCATCTAAAGCAAAACAAACTACACTTGGTCTTACTCATGAGTGACTTGCAAGTCAGATCTCCAAAAGGCGTTCTGTTAGACCGATAATATAGTCGGCGATATTCAAAATACAATCACGAATCAAAAAGTTGATCATCATACGCTCAAATGTCTATACAACTTCAGCCGTTTTCTTTGCTTGAGTTTCGTTGCTTTTCTCAAAAAGGACGTTTCCAGCGCAGCCTACTCATAAGTTCTTATATGATGCTGAATCTAAGAAGTTACCAACTAACTAAATGCTTATTTATTAATAGGAAACTTCAGCTCACACATTGACATCATTCAACAAGTCACAAATGAAGTAAACCCTATTAGTTAAACAGTTTTCAAGGCGATCTGTTAAACTGTACCTCAACTGTATCAACTACACATTACATTAGTATCTATAATATCTAAATTAGCGTATCGTGATGTGTTTTAATCTAAAATCTATTTTACTATAGCTTTCCAAGTAGTAGGTACAAAAAATATAAATATACCTAATACTAATAGTACAAGAGAGCTTTAAGCGAGCGACTATTCTAGCTCGAGGAGATAGCAAGCTGATATCCCTAATAGGAATAGCATTCTACCACACGTTCTTCTATCTATTAATACTCAAATATCGTAATAAAAAGGTTACAAGCAGAAGCATCCCCACTTTCTAAGTATAGAACATCGGAAACAAATCCAGTTTCTCAAAGATCAATGCTATGCAAGCGCATCGGTCTATCTCGCTCGCTAGGCCATCATATCAGGCGAGGGCGAGCGAGACGACCGGCAGCGCTAGGAAACGTTCCCGTCCTCTTCTTCCCCAATCTGCAGGATCGCCTTCTGGATGATGCGTTTGAGTTTCTTGCGCGCGTCGTCCGAGCGGAGCGTGCGCAGCTCTGAGGCCACGAAGTCACCGAAGATCTAGGAAAGATTCGACTTTAAAATTATTTCGTAGTGATTGATGCTCACAAGATCCTGGTAAGGTTGACGAGGATGAGATATCCCCATATTATCCCTTAGTGTGGCTCTCTCATACTAGTATCGCAGGAAGACATAAGATAGGGATACTTATACACGTGGCAACCTCGCCAATAAGTATATGGGATCTGTCGTCAGTGTTGCTAGATTTTACCTGTAAAATTGAAACTTTGTAAGCTTTATGAAACAGGGCCTACACATTGTAACAGCGAGCAGCTACCGGGCTAAATGAAAACCTAGATGATCATCAGGGTTTAAATTGCAAACTTTTAACCTGTCATTCATTATCGGGTCGAACTGCGCATCCGGTACTTCGGCCAAAGGATAGCAATACAGATTTAAAACTATATCTGGGTACCAGGCTGCCAAAATATGCAAGAAGCTCACCTGACACTCATCAGCGTTCATCCCCGGTCGCAGTCTCGGTACAAGTTCTTCCGGCCACATCATGGGATGAGCGCTGGGTGGCAATGGAGGTGGTGCTGAAGCTGCTACCCTGGCAGGAAGTTTCGGGACTATGACCGAGTTCAAACTGGTACTAGGGGTGGTAGCGGCTGAGGAGCTCGCGTTGTTCGCTCGGAGAGCTGCTCCAAATTCCATTTCTTCTTCAGCTTGGAATTCGGCCAGCTAACCAAAATAAAAATGTCGGTCAAACTTAGGGTGGCCATACACGGGCAGCTTGAGCAGTTAAGCATTGAACATTATGCATGAATTGACTTTGGCGGGAATAGAACTTCCGACGTGCGGACTTTGTATAGTTCAACAAATGATTTTAATACTCCAAATACAAGTGATTTAATGTTTACCGTCTTACTAATTCAATATTGTATTTGTATCGTCTTGGTGAGCTCAGATAATGTCGTTGTACTATCTGCCTGTGGATCGATTGCGGAGCGCTTCGTTTGGTATTAATTTTACAGGTCATAGCCGTTCATTTGCTATAAAGTTTGATTTGACATTGAATTGCTTATTGCTCTGAAACTGTAAACTTTTCTATTCATATATGAAGAAAGGTTAGGTCAGGCTATATATATTTTTTTTACTGATTTAGAGAAAATCGAATTACGACAAATGAAACATAATGTCAGTCAAGTCAAGTTAGTGATTGTAGGTATTTCCCATGATTTTTCTCTTCATGTCAATTGAATCTCTTATGTATGACAAATGAAATTATAACATAGATTTACTAACACGATTGTTAGTCCTTTGTTTAACATTATGAAAGAGAACGTTCTAGAATTACTTTTTGCAACTGCGTAAACACCCATAACTAGTCGATTAGACGATTACAAATGAATGAAATGAATGTAATATAATCCCTAATTATGTATATCCATATAAAATGGCTCATCTTTAAACCAGCACTTACTTGATTGAGCGAATTATACCTTAAAACAATGGTATAAGACTATAAGTCCCATGGATGCCAGCAGCGACCCGGTATCCGGCTTGTTTACGTAGGTACTCGTAAATGGCTTGACATTGAATGAAATGCAACTTTGTATAGTTTGGTCATAGGGTTGATTATTGTTAGAAATGTCCTGATTACCCATTCATTTTTTTGCTTCTAGAGGGTAAATGGAAATTTATTTGAAGTTTTTTGCAGCAAGAAAGCGGCAAATGTCTAGTGAATTCTATTATTATATAAAATGTCAAAGGGTTTGATTAATTAATTAGCATAAACATCGTTTCGGGGACGCAAAATCCAGTAAAAGGGTACAGTTTGTTAAGCACCTACCTACGCACTTAATAATTTATTTTAATACCTAACATAGGTAATAAGTACATATTTGTAACGTCATAAATAGTGTCAATCTAACCTAACGCACTCCACACGTGCAACCGCAAGTGTTAAACCAACTGTAGTTGGCATGGCATGGCACCAAGAACTAATCACGGCAGGCACTTGTTGGGCCATCATGCCGTCCTTGTCTATTTTACGAAGCAAACTCGGATGTCTCGGCGAGTGTGTACAGCCGTCACAGCCGTGTCGCGGGGTCGTATCCAATATTTATATATCAAACAGGACATACTCGTTTGTTGCTGTTTAGCTGTTTGTGTCTTGGTGTGTTTACAGACCCAAGATATACTGTACCTATTAGAAGACCTGGTTTACCCGTTGGAGCCTTACAATTAAATTAAACTAGTGGACCCGCCACAGCTTCGCCAGCGGTATTTTCTATACAAACTTATCACCCCTTTAGGGATGGAATTTCAAAAAATCCCTCCTTAGTGCACCTCTAGGGTACTCGAGAAATGTCTCCTCTAAATTTCAAACCTCTAGGACCACCCGTTTAGGCTGTGCGTTGTCTATAAGTGAGTCACGGTACTGTTTTACCTAAAGATAAAGAAGATAATATATATGAATATGGGATTGAGTGTTGTATGACGTACCGCGAGATTAACTCCATCGACATCGAGGGGGTTGGGTGGCGCGCGCAGAAAGCACAGCGCATCAAAATATTCCCAGTTGCTCCCCGGCGTCCCCCGCTCCTCCCCGCTCTGCCGCCGCTTGATCTTCCTCAACTCATTGTTATACTGCGTCCTCAGGTTGTGTATCTTGCGACTGATCTCCTCCGGCGTCGTCCCGAACATAAGAGCCAAGTACTGCAGCTTAGCCTGCCGTGCCGTCCGGTCCTTGTTCATAGGGTGCTTAGAATCCCACAGCTCCTTACAATCCCTTTCCATCGTATCAATCAACTGTGTCGTGTTCTCAGAATTCCATTTCACCGTTTTCGAGTCTCTCTTAGACGCGCCACAATATCGCTCGGTGTCAGAATCGGGCTCTAATTTTAACGAATCCATGTCGCCGGAGTCAGAGTTGGAATCCATTGCAGATAATGACGTTGAACAGTAGATAGCGCTCTAGCGAGACTGCGGGGCGAGAGCGCCGAGAGCTGTGTCGCGCGGAGCGGCAACGCCGCGTCCCCGCGAGTTGCGACGTTGCCAGTCGGGCGCGGCGACCGCGGCGAGCGGCCGCGCTAAACTGCTTAACCACGTTAGCGGTTATTAGCAGGCTTTATTAACAAAGGAACTTGCTTCGGAATGGTTAGCCTACTGTGTAAAGTGGGTTACGCAAACATAACTAATGAATGACGCGTATGTTTTCAAACCGAGAACAGAATTGAAGCTTGAAGAAATAAACTAAAACATTGACGTTAAACTAACTACAAGGATAACAAAGATATTTACTCAAACAAAAAATGCGGGTATTGCCAACTTGTTTACTTTTTCAGAATTATTCAGCTTTTATTCTTCCTTATATTCTAGCGGGTCACAAAACTCAAAACAACGTGAGCAAAGAAGAAAATCCTCCGCCGTCTTTCATAGGGCTTAACTCATTAGTCTATATAGGTACGTCCTACTCCTGGACACAGGCCCCCTCTCATAGTAAGAGAGACTGGGCAGTAGTCCCCACGCCGGCCCAGAGTGGACTGGGGACTTCACACAGGTATTTGCTTTACTTCGCAGATTGCTGCACGATGTATCGTGTAGATATCGGTGTCTGGCAATAACATTGCAAAAAGCTGTAGCTGCATTTCCAAAAGAAGCTTCAGCTCGATTATCGTTTAATACTTCTTTGTTAAATAATGAATATCAATTAAACACAACAATTGGGCATTGATTTATTAGCCTACAGACTATCAGCCTAAAATAATAATATAATGTGTAGAAAAATGAGCCCACAGCCATAAACAAAGTAAAGCCTGCGGCTCTCTCATGCAAGACACAAGGATAAGTTAAACCGTCTTATCTCTTAGTGCGTCTCTCTCATACTAGTGCCGACGAAAGAGATAGTCATAGAGATAAACGGGTTTACCTTACCTTTTCCTCCTGCCTTTACCATCCCTCTGCTGAAGAAATAGCATAGAATGCGTGCAGATGCTTATCATCCTGGCATGTCGTAAAAGTCGACTAAGGGACGGGTCCTCTCCAACATGGTGGACTATCTGTAAGGGCGATGGGCTGATCACCTGTCACCATACGGTTCATCATACCATCTTAGGACTAATTAATCGAACGTGGCCACAAGTAGTCTTGTGGCTCTGCCCACCCCATTAGGGATTTCGGGCGTGATGATATGTATGTATATAACTTACCTTTGCGTCTTGCATGTAGGGCCGCTGTGGTATACTTAGCTGAGAACTATGGTAAGAAACCACTTGTGTGCGCATTGCACTCCCACTTTGTGTATGTTTCTACCTATGTTGCCGTCTAAGATCCTGTTCGGACTTAAAGACGGACGCTGCAAGTAAACTTACTTCTGATTGCGCTTTTCTTATGCGTCCGTTGCGTTTAACTTAAGGGAATTAGATACCCGCAACGATCTCGTTGATATCTCGCGAACGGAACGTGATCTTTAAAAATAACGAACTTAAATTTTAAAGAAAATTTAAATAGGGATTATTTACATGTTTTTAAACGAAAAAAATAATTAAACAGTAGCGGAGGAGTAGCAAAAAATATAAATTTTATGTTTTTTTGACTACTCCTTTGGGAATCTGAGCAGGGGCTAACTGGGTCTTCTTCTAACTAAACTTAACCGCATACAACCCCAGCCCCCCATGTCTTCTGTCTCTTTTTTACTCGTCTCAGCTCTAGACAAGTTTTATCTGTTCTTTTTTTTTCTCTACTCCATGCTTCTGAGGTCCAACGTCTGAAAATACAACATACTTACTTTACTAAATTAAATAAAAATAACCAGTTAAAAAAATTTGTTAACTAGTTTCAGCAAATGTTCCGTGCGTGCTGAAACCTCCAGGTCTTAGCCGCTTTGGATGGCAAAAGGCCTGATGGTTTGACCTTGGTGCCTTGGCTGAAAGGAAAGTGCCTGCTCTGGGACGCTATGTGCGTCAGCACTTTTGCAGCTTCGAACCATAAGGACGGCAGGAGCATCATCAGCGGCGGTGGCACTTAGGAAGCGAGATAAGTAGGTATTCTTGCCTCGGGAATTACTTATTTGTCCCGCTTGCGGTGGAGACGTCTGGTTGTTGGGGCTTTGAGGCTAAACATTTTGTCAAGGAAGTTGGGCGCCGTTTACGAGAGACGGGTCTCGACCCCCGGTCCGGGTCATTTATAGTACAAAGGTTGTCTATTGGGTTCATTCAACGCGTAGTAGCGTGCGCGTGTAGGGCACCTTTGCGCCCGGAATGACGCGGGCGGGCTATTTGACTAGGCAAATTTATAATTTTGTTGTTATTTTATTATTATGTAATAACACTACGAACAATGAAAGCAAGTACACGCAATCCTAACAAATTAAAGGCTTTTTATTTGAAACTAATGCAACCTACCTGGAACTAGCCTATGCAGATAACAAAATACAGTAAACTGTTGCTGACTAATTAACACGTTAAAAATAGAAAAATATATCTTTTAAAGCGAGCACATAACTAGCCTTTCTGCTTTTGTGACAAATAAGGGATGTAACGCATATAATTTGACAAATAAAGTTAAGGGGCTCCATGTTCCGAATGACCTCGACTTAGATCAATTGGTCCAATTTCACCGCAACGACATCAGTTAGAACCGTTTATCTCTAAGTGCGTCTCTCTCACACTAGTGCCGACGAGAGAGATAGTCATAGAGATAAACGGTTCTAATTTATCTTTGTGGCCGCAGTCATTAAAGTGCCACTATGTCATTTAAAAACAAATATCAAACTTACAAGAAAACGATAATTTAAGCATAAATAATATAGTGTTCATAATTTAACAAATAAAAAAACCGACTTTAAATACCATTTGAAAAGTAAGATTATTTTCACTTTTAGTTACTTACTATCATGCGATTTAACGACATACATTTACTACCTCAAATAACAATGTGCGATGTCAATAATTGTTGAGGAGTTCTCCTGGTTCTTAACAACCGGTTCTATTTTAACACATGGATTTTCATGAACATAAGTTGTTATACAGAAATCTAATCTCCACCCGTGAAATACTTATCATTTAGGAGTTCCGGTGACCATCTGTGGTCTTCATCAACAGTTCCACTTAACGCTTTTTACAGCTCCGAGCATCGCGGCGGCCGAGCTTACCTAAAGTGCGGAGTGAAACCCGCCTGACAGAAAGGCCTACGTACCTATTTTACCTTTACTGAAATAGGGTATGTTATACAGCGTTACTACGGTTCTTAAATATTGTGAATGGACTCGTTATAAGGCCCTATTTAACCTCCTTTCAGCTATACCGGTAGTTGTGTAACACTCTGTATATTACCTGAAATCTATGAAAATGCGTAAATTTTTATGCCACTCCAAATATCCATCTCACCTGATTGACCTGGCTGTTATACGAATGCGATAAATATGGTTTTGTTCTCAACTGAGATGTCTGATTATATCGTTCATCATGACATTCGTATAACAGCCAGGTCAATCAGGTGAGATGGGTAGGGGAATATTCGGATTAGTATAAGCTGCAGTGTGGGGTTAGACAGGGAGGGCTATCATCTCCCATCCTGTTTAATCTCTATGTGAACGACCTAATTGGGGAGCTCACCAGCACGCGTGTCGGGTGCCATATCTGGGGAACGTGTTTCAACAATGTAAGTTACGCGGACGACATGGTGATGCTGGGCCCATCAGTGGGGTCGATACAGGAGCTGTTAGCGAGATGTGAAGTATACACCGGGCAGCATGGTCTTAGGTATAATGCAACACTGAAAAAATTAGTGCTATAAATTATTGCTAATATCAACCAAGCGACTTATTTCGGACAAAGCTTGCAAAACTGTTTGTTAAATCAAAAAAGTCAAAGCAATCACAGGTCTGTAATTTAAAAAGCTGTTATTTATTTCCTAATAAGTCTCGATTGTATGTAGCCATAAAATTTTAGACAAGCCAAATTGGTACTTACTTTGCTAGCTCTTCGTTTTTTCCGTGAACCAAAAGTGAGTTGGTCATTTTTAAGGCGCTAAAATATAACCGTACAATGGTGCCTAGGATCATGATTGGCTTACTTCTTAAAGTAGTCGATAAGTTTAAATATCTGGGGCATATGCTCACCGAAGACCTGTAGGAAGATTTGGACCTTGAAAGGGAAAGAAGAGCTATGGCAGTGGGAGGCATGCTTGCCCGCAGATTTGCACGTTGTAACACACAAGTAAAGATGACGCTGTATAAAGCCTACTGTCAGACATTTTACACGTGCGGTCTGTGGGTGAGCTTTCGCAGAGGGCCTTTAACGCAGTTCGCCTGCAATACAATAACATACTGAGGATGCTGCTGGGGCTGCCGAGGCACTGTAATGCGTCCGGCATGTTTGCTGAGGTGCGAGCAGATGACTTTTTTGCCATCGGGCGAAAAAGAATAGCCTCGCTGCTGGGCAGGGCGGGGCAGCGGCAGCGACCTTTTGAGGGTGTTGGCGGAGCGCCTAGACTGCCCGCTTACTGGGGTACTGGACTGAGGTGCCACTAGGAGGGCCAAATAAACAATGTACTTATATTTTAAATAATATATAACTTTTTACTAACATAGCGTATAAGTCTCTATCTGTAACTAACACAATATGGATCAAATCGTTCTGAAATAAAGATATTTAATTTAATTTAATTTATTATATCACAATCATCATTCCGAAACACCCAGTTCATCAATAATAATTTTCCGTGTTGTTTTTTAATTAAAGCAATGTATAGTATTGCCCTTAACTTCTCAGAAAACTGGCCAAGCAAAACAGTGCTTTATTCAAATGCAAAAAGAGCTTTGACAATTCACCGGAGGATAAATTGATAGCCATGTAAGCAACAAGGGGTTTATTAACTATCGACTTGGCCCCTATAGTCGATTGTGTGAAATATGGGCGATTGACTAACAAAAGAGTGATAACGATCAAATAGTTGGTATTAGCTGTGTTAATGGGAGATAAGGTGCGAAACTAAATTCCCACGTTTATATGAAAGTTTCTCATTTAATTTAAGTTTTCGGGATAGAGATATAGGCAATTAATATTGTAATTCAAATCAGGGGCGGTCTAGGGGCCTCTGGGCGGGTAGGTAGATCTTTGCGAGGCCCTTGTCTGGAGAAATGCAAACTTATAAATAAATTAATTTAGAGTTTTATAATGCGCGGCGTAGGGCGCAAATTGCAAATGAATTTAGTACTATTTAGTACCTAATAATTTTCTTCTTGGGTTGTTGCGCAGCTGCGCGAGTGCACGAGGCCCCGGGCGGTTGCCCTGCGCGTCACACCCGAAGGCCGCCCCTGGGCCCCTGGGCCCCTGGGTCTCTAGCATGGATCTAGATAGCAGCATGAGAGATGTATTTATTAACATAATTAACATACCTACGTAAACATAACAGTAAAAATGTATCATACCGGGTGTCAGTCTGTATTCGCTTAGAAAACTGATAAGGTATTCATCCTCATAATTTTTAATGGTTTATAAAACCTACCCGTGCAAACGGGGTAGGTCGCTAGTTAATTATAAAGAGCGGCTCTAATTAGCGCAGGTGGCGAAGGAGGATGGTCAGAGTTGGTTGGAGTCAGGGTAGGGTTTGTTGAAAGGTGAAATTGCATACATTGTATAACTCAATATTCAACTGGGAATTAAACCAATTAGATAAGTTTTGACAGAAATAAGCCAATCTCCCTTATATATATATATATATACCAAAAAACAGAATAGATACGAATTTGTATTCCTCATTACTACACAAATTAACGATTTGAATATTTCGCATTCTATTCTATAGATTACAGGAAAACCTATAAGAAGTCTATGGAATGCAAAGTAACATAGGAAACATATAATTACGAAACCCCCTCCACGCGAGTTTAACTCGCACTTGTCCAGTTTTTTTAGACATCCTGCTTTTTGGCTATCTTGCTTCTGAGATATCTTGCTTTTTAGACATCGAGCTTGTTAGGCATCTTGCTTTTTAGCCATCTTGCTTCTGAGGCATCTTGCTTCTGAGACATCTTGCTTTTTGGCCATCTTGCTTTTGAGGCATCTTGCTTTGTTAGGCATTTTGCTTTGTAGGCAACTCGCTCTGAACGGAAAATTACTTTCCTGCCGAAACTCTTGAATTCATTAAAAAACCAACGTTTTCCTTAACCTATTCTAAATGTCAAAAGACAATTCTAGAAATCAAAGATACTCCATACTCATCCCCAAAAGCAAATACGAATCGCGACAATATTAGTATACGCGACAGCGTCAGGGGTTGACTACCCCTGCATTGTTTATTTATAAAAGGAAAACCACACAAATACAGCACCCGTCAAAGTTCTTACTACATTGATATAACGTTTATTTTGCTTGTTTTACGCGTTCTTTTTTCCTGGTGCTTACAGACAGTTCGGGTAGGTCGGTGTCTGCTGTTGATTGCCAGTTGTGGGGAATCTAATAACTAATAAATAACGGATACAGGAAATTGAAAGTCGGTGCTAATGATTATTTGGATTATTTGGCAAATATTTTATCAACTTGATCGAAACATAGACTGCATTATGGAAGAGAACCGATTCATATAAATGATTTAAAAAAATAGATTAGATTATTTATTTCTCAAGATAAAATACATTATAAATTTCACATGTCAAAATACATGGATCTAAATTGAGATTGTCAGTAATTACAAGTTCAACAGAATAATATATAATAATTATTAATTTAATGTCATGCTTTTCTTACAAAGAAAATCACGGCTAGATTGTAAACCAAAACAAAATATTTTTAAGGTACGCTTCTAGCAAATCCGCTACCCGCTCTGCTGTTTTTTTTTGTTTTTTTCAAATTCTAATTAAAAATTAGACAACATTTGCTCCTTTTTGGAATGCTTATGAATTGAGTAAGTAATTTCCGTAATTTGTACGCCAACAGTAGTAGCTTATTGTTTTTAGAAAACCTTGTCGTATGAAAGGAAATAAGGAAAAAAAATTGGACATGCGATTTATAACATTTTATTGCTGAAGTTTTGGAACGTTTTACCGTGCATTTTTATTTAAAGTATTTGTTCATTCATCAGCTATTATAAAAATGCTTATTTATTGCCCAGAGTGAAGTATTTTTTTCACAATTGTCAGTTTTAGGTCGAAAGATGGAACATTTTCAAAAAATCTAAAAAATGTATTAACTCGAAGTCAAGTGAATTTAGACCCCCAGTTACTAGGGCCAAAATTGTTGCAAATTAGCTCTAGTATAATCTCTTCTAAGGAATAGGTTGAATTAAGAGTCACCGTGTAATACGTACATAGTTAATGTAATAATTATATAGCGTAGGTAGTACATTTTATTTAATGAAATATTATAAACTGCTAAACGTGTGAGTTATCTTAATACTTTTATTTGCAACAACATATATGATAATTAATCAAATAGTTCTTTTAGATTTCATAAACAAATTAATGTTTATGAAATCTAAAATAACTATTATGATGATAACCGCGTTCACAAACCAATTGTGTGATTTAAAAGCAGTGATTTAAAAGCAAGTATTCTTGTCTAATATCTACCCACCAATTAATTCTAGGTGTCAAATTATACATCAAATGGGAACACACGAAATTATAATGATCCAATTAACAATAAAATTATTAACGAGTTATCTAATGATGCGTCATTAAATGAATCATTTTAATCGTGGCATTAGACGCTTAATTTCATTAGGCGAGTACCAGGAGCACAGAACGCTAGCAGAGATGTACGAATACCAGACAAATCGCAGCCGTTGTGCGAACAGTAAGCGCGCTTAGATTAGTTTTGTGATGAAATAAATAATGAAACATTAGATGCAGTGTTACTAGTGTGAATTTGTAACTTTTTTGCACTAAAATGACTTACTTAGTTGAAGCTTTGCTCTGTTACGTTTTAAGGGCAACGCACACAGAACGCGTGCGCGGGTTGGACGCAAGTCGCGAGCGGTTGTATTTGTTTAATTTATATGGACGACAACACACAGAACGCGGGTCGGGTAAATTCATAGTTATTTAGTGATATCCTACAAACACAGATCGCCATTCGCCATACAACACTGCTATTCTTTGGTATTCACTTTTTTATTTACGCGAACAAAGGACAGCAATATGTGTAATAAATTATGAATTTGGTTCAATTTACTTCAGCTATTTTAAGACATCGCATAAGTAGACCGAGAACGTTTTTGGTTTTAGGTTCATACTCGTCATATCATAAGTAAAATGTGAATAAGGATTAATAATTTCAACAATTTCAAGGCATCGCATAAGTAGATAGCCAACATATTTGGTTTTAGGCTCATACATAATGGACATATTTATGACACTTTATTTCCTAAAATAAATACTACTGCCACTGCGCTGCAAGGATTGCTAACGAGACATGGTAGCACTTAACATCAAGGTAGGAAGGAAGCTAGAAGAAACCCGTAGTAGACAGGAACTAATGGAGAAGAAAAACCGAAACTCAAGCATCACGACGCAATGCGGCCAGCGGCTCTATTCGGCAACGCTAAGTGATGTTGTAGCGACTGCGTAACAGCGTAACAGAGCAATGCATAAGAGCAAGATGCGAGTCTCGCTCGCGGGTCGCTGCAGTGTCACTTAGACGTTGTAATTAATATATAACTAATACTCATATTGCCAACAGGGCCGTAGCTGGGGGGGGGGGGGCATTGTGGGGCAATGCCCTACCATGAAATACCAATGCCCTACCTTAAAATATACCATTAACTTGTTTGTTGATAGTATGATAGTACCTGTAACCACCCCGCTGCCCTACCTTAAACCACCTCTGCCCTACCTCAAATTGAGCTCTAGCTGCGGGCCTGAGTGCCAATAGTACGTACGATATAGGTATACAGTGGATATATTGTGGAATAATTAAACTCAAGTACAAAATAATTGTAACATGCTATTATAAACTACAACTACAGTATAGTGACTCAATATCATTACGTTGAATAAGTCATAAAATATATCTTTCTGATTTCAAATACTATTACGAAAACGAACATCTTAAAAAACTGGCAAAGTCGCTACTGTTATTGAGGATTGATTAGTTTCAATGATTTCTCCGCTTCATTGATTCGGCTAATAGAATATTTTAAGCTGACGTGACACTCCAGTTCTTGGTAGATCTACTGCTTATATTTGCTGTTGTCACTCGTGCGCAAATTGTCGCCTTGCGGAGAATTAGTAACGGATGATTGGCGTGCTAAAGCTCGCCTATCGTAAAAACATATAAATAGACACTTGACATGGTAATGACATTGACCAGTATTCACTCAAATGTAGTGATTGAAATTTGTTTAAGACGACTGTGAACCAAAGGCAAAAATCACCCTTTTCATATGGGTGATAACGATTTCCACCCCTTACACGTTAACCGATTTTGACCAATTTTTGATAGGTTGTCAGTTATACGTTTTTTGATTTCTGATTATAGATCAACAAAGTCAAATAATCGCCGAAATTAGTTTTGTATCAGAATACTGAAATGGCAAGAAAAGTGAATTTGATTGTAGTGAAAAAACCAAAATGTATAGACCTAGATTGACCTTACTGACAAGCTATCAAAAATTGCTCAAAATCGGTTAACATTTAAGAGGTGGAAATCGTTATCGCCTTTTGTATGAAAAGCTGTAGGTTCACACTCTTCTTAATTAAAGTAAGTAAAAAATATATTATTTAAAGTACGTGAAGTTAAATTAGCAACAAACAGAAACGAACAGTATGTAAAATTGAGTGAGTACAATTTTATTTCTAAATGGGACAAAGGCCTTTTTACTAAATATTCTTATTCCTCAGAAGAAAGCTGTTGGACGCATGCATCATCATCGCCAAAAGGCCCTTCTACTAAATATTCTTATTCCTCAGAAGAAAGCTGTTTGACGCATGCATCATCATCGCCAAAAGGCCCTTCTACTAAATATTCTTACTTATAACGGCCCTAACATGCATGACACAAAGATAAGATAGACCGTCTTATCTCTAAGTGCGTCTCTCTCACACTAGTGCCGACGGAAGAGATAGTCATAGAGATGAACGGGTTTAATTTATCTTTGTGGCATGCATGTTAGGGCCGCAGCGGTCGGATTTGTATTAAGTAATTAAGTGTAAGTTAAGTAGTTAAGTGTGTGTTTGTATTTTTAATAACAAGAACTTGATAACCAATCTGGTCACTGATGTTGATTAATTAACATTTAAAGTATTTTATCTACACCCATATCATAAAACCTCCACAGTGTAATCAAAAACCGTAGGAAATGACCACCATTTTGACAACTAATTAGGAAAAACCAGTGCTGCAATGTTATTCCCGTATCGATTTTAGTATAGAAATGAGATTAAATTTGGAACAGCTGTCAAAACTCAAGTGGGTCTCTATTCTAGTATCCATAGATATTAAAACAGTTATTGATACGAAACGTCAATTCAGTATGTTTTTTAATATAAACTGCACAACATTTGATCTCGAGTGACATGAGAATAGAGACTTCATTCGTTTGTCTATGATTTTAAAAAAAATGGTCTTGACGGAGGATCGAATTGCCGCCATTACTGCTTTCATGATGGTTTTTTGCTGAACGAAAGTAGAATTGTAAAAAGTTGTTTGTAATTTACATTTTAGTTGAAAATATGAACAGTAGGTAGTCTACTCGGAGTGACTGTGTGATGTGAAAATGCGCCGGATATCGGAAATAAGCAGCCACGATTGCAACAAATAACTTGTTGCCAGAAAATATTGTTTCTGAACACATCATGGAGTAAGTATTTATAATATGTGTGTAGATAAAGTTATGTATGCAACTCTGCATAATTTGGCCTTAAAACACTAGTGCGGTTTTCATGAAACGAGCTTTAGCGAGTTTCATAATAAGATCGCACGTGTGTTTTATCTAACTATCATTATGCAACCGTTGCATAAACTACTATTATATGACTGTAATACCTTTATTGTATGAATCGTCATTACCATGATCAAATCATGCATGATGCCTACACAATTATTGCTTCTGTGTCGTTATATTATGAACTAAATTATAATTAACATTTTAGATAAGACGGCTTTACTCATGATTAAATTTATTATCGATGAAAAATTTTAGTGAGGAATTAAGTGTTAATTATGTCTCAAAGTTTTAATTTGACTAAATTAGAATTATAAAAACTGCGTAATTTTGTAAGCATTTATTATTCAACACTTTTGGAACAGTAATCGTCATTACCATGAGCAGTCGGCGCCGAATAACTCGCGACCGTCAACACTCGCTCGCCGATTGTTTACGATCATCATTCCTGCCTTTCAAGTCCCCGCTGGCCTCATGTTACGCAATTACGGCGGTTTTAGGGTTCCGCAAATAAAATAATTTGTAAAAAAATAAGTCTTTTATAAGATCTTACAAAAGTGACATTAGCGATAATGCTTCTACTCGCGGTATCGCCATTGGAATACTTACAAATCGGCTCCAACAAAAAACCGTTCCTAAATTGTAAGTAACTTTAAAGTCATTATAAAAACATGCGACGCACAATACCATCTTTGAATACGTAATCGTTAATTCCTCTGCATTGTGTGTGATAGACTTTTTCCAATCTATTAATTACCTGTACATAAGGCTGTACTCCTTCTTCTTCTTCATAAACTTCTACTTATTTATTTTTCATACGATTAGGTAATTATCAAGCTCGAGGAATAATCAGATTTTCATCATAATTTAACTAACCATATATATTAACAGTACGGAACCTTTAAGGCGTGAGTCGCAGCTGCTCTTATCTGCCTTTTTTATTATTTTCCATTCATTCCGATGCCACGGCGCATTTTAATCGGCTCCAGTCCAGAGCCATTCATTTTGTCCGCGGCCCGTCAACCGAAACGCGCCTGTAACGTTCCCTTACAACTGTCTTGCTCTCTCTTAGTCCCACATGTATGTCGCCGTCTCTTTCAGCTCAGCATGGTCCCTTTGTGTTCGAAGGAGATTAGGGGACCCGGCACGTTCGCCTTCCTGAGAAATCGGCAGATGTTTACAATTTTAGGCTGTTTTACCAAAGTTGAAGTCGACTTATACGTTGGGATCAGTGAAAATCAAAGGTAAAAGAAGGATGAGCTTAGTAAACAATCTGTTGGAGATTGAATTTGAAGATAAAACAAACAAGGCTGTTGCAATAAACGTGACAAATAGTCCACAAAAAATTTGAATGAGCCTGTAAGTTCAGTAGCGCTTCTAATATTTGTATTCTAGTTACTCTACAGGCTGACTTTGGAGATGTAATACAAAGAATTGTTCTAGATACATTTTACCTCGGTTTACAACGCCTGCACGTTTCTGGAATAAAAAAATCCACGTTTTATTGATTTTACATTTATCCTAATTTATTTTCCTAAACATGGACATTCTTGCCCTAATTAAATTGAATTGACATCGAAAATAATTAACTTCGACAGTTGAGCATCGGTCTAAGACAATCAACGATTGGTTGTAGGGTGACAATAATAGGGATTAATAATTATCTTTATAAAAAACTATTTAATTAAAAAAGCTACAGTCATATACGAAAAAATAAAACATCGCAGTTACTGTGGTATTTTGACCGAGTTCAAGTGAGCCGGAAGTTTTGCATTACGTCTTCAATCAAAGTCAAAACACATCAAAAAGAAGTAAGATAAAGACAGAGCAAAGCGATATGACATCCTCGCCGACAGTCATTCAGTGGTCCTAGCAAGGTTCACAAGAGAATAAGTTTATCAGTGCATCTCTTTTTTCGATACTAGTATGAGAGAGAGGGAAAGTTGAGGGTAAGTTATCCCCTTCTTATCCTTCAATAAGATGGGGATAACTTATCCTCAACTATGCTACTACGCTGGGTTGTAATCACGTGTGATTCTTACGTCTGCGCTCTGCTAGATATCCAGTGACGCTACATCATCATCATGATCATCATGATCATCATCAATAGCCTATACTAGTCCACTGCTGGACATAGCTGCTGCTTGGTGACGCAGGAAGCTACATCACAAATGTATACTTAACAGTCTATTTCCAATTACTTCGTCATTGTCACTCGAGGAGTATTTGATTATTATAAGCTATATAATTAACGGGCGATAAGAAATGAATAGAAGTGGTATTAAAACTAGAAATAAGCACGGCTTTACTCACGATTTCACGATGCGGCGGCGGGCAGTGCGTGGGTTACTTTGACCGCGACCGCATTTAACCCCTGAAGAAGGACTCCATACGAGTCCGAAACATGTCGGACTATTTCTGACAATAACATACATACATACATAGCATCACGCCCGAAATCCCTAATGGGGTGCGCAGAGCCACAAGACTACTTGTGGCCACGTTCGATTAATTAGTCCTAAGATGGTATGATGAACCGTATGGTGATATGTGATCAGCCCATCGCCCATACAGATAGTCCACTATGTTGGAGAGACTTTTATGACATGCCAGGATGATAAGCATCTGCACGCATTCTATGCTATTTCTTCACTCCCAGTGCAGCAGAGGAGTTCTGACAATAAATCCTTTGTAAAGCCGTGCTTCTTTCTAGTTTTAATAATATCTCACGAAAGTTTTAATCTAGAAGTGGTATTTATGTGATGTATTCAAAAAACAAATAAATTATTCATACTGGCTGTTACTAAAACAAACAAAATAACAAAAACAACAACAAATTAATGACCTGATTAATGACGTGAATAAGCAGGCTATTAATAGTGATTTATGTAAAGTATAAATAGAGAGCGATGAATCAACGCCTCTCGGCGCGTGCGCCGCCCACCCACGGTCCCCTCTTGAAACAATCGAAACTTATAATATTGATAATGCTCTCAAGAGTGACGACACTCTCAAGGAGCAATTTTAATAAAGTAGAATGTGATATTGTCATGGAACATGAGGTAGATGTCGTAAGTAATAATGTTTATATTTCATGGCAAGGAAATTTTCATATCCTGATCATGATAGTTTAATTAATGCCAGTGTCTGTGCTCAAGACTGATATAGTAGTATTCAAGTAGGCATTTACCTTACTGAAGTACGAAATCAGTCTTGATTGAGAACATAATATTAATACGGGCAATAGTAGGTAATTGAGAGTATAAAGCGATTGCGATTTTGTATTTAGTGGATGCTTTCTATGAAATACTAGTTTATGCAACGGTTGCATAATAATAGGCCTTAAAACACTAGTGCGGTTTTCATGAAACGAGCCGATAGGCGAGTTTCATAATAAGATCGCACGTGTGTTTTAACGCCAAATTATGCAGAGTTGCATACATAACTTTATCTACACACATATTTTAAATACCACAACGTATTCAAGATTATTATCATTTGCAGGAACTACCTATGTGGCCAGGCTACCGCCGGTATCTATTTACCCTGAGCTTGGGTCCAATTTGAAACGGCGTCGACTAAATTTAAAATTTCCTAAACTTAAAATAAGAAACGTCAAACTCAATTTTGTAAAGCACCAAGCTGTCAAAATCGAGTTTAACCTTTCTAATTTCAAGTTCAACAACTTTTTTTATCGAACACGCTTTCGAATTAGCCCCAGTGTAGTTGGAAATGAAACGCATAAGTAAATACAGCATTCGGGAATCCACATTCTAAATATTTATGTTGTTCCTTTTGTCTGTTAATCCTTTTTTCATATGGCCGAATTTAAAAGCGTCTCGAATTGATCTTACTGTATAATTATTGAACAAACTACTGATAAAGACAAGTTTACTACACGTCATTTGGCTTCAAACGGGGAAGTAACAAGAAATCACAAACTTAATTCTGTCCTCCATACGAAAAGTCATAAATAGCGTCTACTCTAGAGACAAGTACCTAACGTGAAAATTATTCGCGAACAATCTCACAAGAATTTCGTTTGTTTTTCAGCAAATCCTAGACAACTATTTCACCCTGCTAAAAAGATCTTATACCGCGGCGTATGCGTCAAAAAGGATTTCAAGCCCTTGCGTAATTGCAGTTGGACTCCCGATTCGTTTTATTTTACAAGACAGGACTCCAGACAATTTAGAACTTTAATTACGGCTATTTACATTAAGTGGATAGCGTAATTACCGTAAATAGAAACTTCGTGGGATCCTGAGCTCGTTTATTACATTCTGCTGTCGCTAATTTTGCTCTTATGTTACTAATGTAGCTTTATTGGCTTCCTGCTGCTCATCCATTTAATAGGTTGTCGTCTAAATCGAAGTTTGTTGCTGTTTTAACATAACGATTATTTTGTTTAAAAATGTTTCTCGTTAAAACAGTAAGAAAACTTATTATCTAAATAGCGTTTTGTGTGCGTCCATAGAGGTAAGTATATTATAATTGCGGGAATATGCCATGTCCCCGAGGGAATCCTGATAAAAGAATTCTACGCGGACGGAGTCGCGGACGAAAACTAGTTTGTTATAAAGAAGATATCGGTGGGAGAATATGTTTTGTCACATTCATTTAAATGCAGTATTGTCGAAAGAAAATATAACATAACAAAACGACATTAAACCATTTGATTTGGCTATGACTCAAAATGTTTTAGTTTAACAAGGAGAACAAACACAAATAAACAACAACATAAGTATCTAAAACCGCCATTCAATAGCAACTCCAATAAATTTTCATGCACACGAAGTTAGACAAACTGTGGCAAAGCAACTTTGCGAAGTAGTTGTGAACTTTCAGAATGAAGTGCCGTAAATATAGCGAATTCCGCTCAAACTTTGCAGACGATAAAGTTATACCTTTAGAAGGAGAAGCTTTACTTTCTCCTTGTCTTACAATGCAAAGTTCAATTTGAAAGGAATAGTTATGACAAAACAAAGCGACATTTCGTTATCATATAGCGATCGGTTTCTGACTTTCTGTACCTGTACCAATTTTAAGTCAAATACGGACCCTGATATTTTAAAGATGTTTTTTTGTAATAGCATAGCAATAAATATGATGTGAATGGTGAGATAAAAATACTATACTGAATTGTATTGATTCAAGAACACACGCTGCGTTTTCGTTCCATTTGGAAGACTTCTTTAGCGAAGAATAAACCTTTGGTCACCACATGCGCTAAAAACATAGTATCTTGAAATTTTTCGCGTTTAATTGGTCAGCAAAGGGGACGGCATCAGTTAAACTATTTAATCGACCTATTTAAATTAGCATTAAGTTTACATTAATAATACCATGGCTTAGGTATTTTCAAAATGTACCAACAAAATAATAGAGTTTGGCGCATCATCATTACCAATTCAGGCGAGAGCCGTCCGTCTTCTGTAATATCGGATATAGGCCTCGGTATCGATATCGGATATCGGTGCAACGACTGTGGGCATCAAGCAGATATGCCCTTAATTTTTGAGAAATTTTAAGCATACCAATAGCAGCCCTATTATCTTTAACAAAAAATGTTGCTGTAGTTTTGGACTTCTAGGAAGGTAGTTTTACGCAGAATGCCTTGGTGCCATTTGACATTATCCAGCTTGTCATATACTTTGACCATTGAAGTATTATATTGAAGAGGCAGAACATAACTTTTTTAAAGTTGTCGTATCTCCATCCCACAAGTTAGTTTGTCATATTTTTTTGGATTACTTTTTAATTGCTTATATTTGCTTAGCGATTAGCAATTCAATTAGGTAACTCATAATATCAAGAGTGATACAGTAGCTTTGTAAGTAATTCATATATCTAATACCTCAAACATTAATACAGGATTTTCGAGCAAATATAAACGTTAGCATTTAGCAATACTTTCAAATTTGTAAAAGTGATTGTTAGCACAGTGCCAACAACTTTTAAACCGGTCATTTCGTTTAGGCCAAGGACTTCACGCATGCGTAGGAAATGTACCAAGAGTTGCATTACTTTTATAAGTAGATGCAAAATGCTTACACAATTTGTATACGAATTGTCGATTTTTTTCAGATAAGGAAATAAATTACTAAAAGGTACGTTCGGATTCAATTCTCTTGCCTTAAAAGAGCTTGTTTCAATATAATTTTCGGTGCTCTTATTAAATTAAGATAATTGCGGCGCACATCAAATGCTAAAATACCAGGTACATTAATACAAGAATTACCTAATTGTTATGCCCAAATTTTGAAGTTGGACCTCAGGCTGGAGTTGAAGGTGAGAACTCTCCTAAAAATTTTAAACAATTCACGATTTTGCGTGCATTCCGCAGGGGCCCAGCTAATCTTCTCTTTTTCGTTCTATTTTTTAGTATATTTATTGCCAAACTCGCTGACATGTTTCCGCCATCGTCTGCGTGAAATGCATTAAATCTAATTAAATCGGTACCTATAGGTAACTTATGTAAAGCATTAAGGCGCTGACAAGACGCTTTCGGCTTTACTTAAACAGTATTTTAACAAAAACAATTTAATTTGGCAAATTGAAAAAAATATATGTTAATATGCTTTATGTTTTTGGTAATAACTGCTATTTCAAAAACAGGATTTGATGAAATCGATTCGATAAAAAATATAACGTTAAGTTACGAGATCCTCTTTTAACAGTTCTGTCTTAATTTTTTTAACTTATGGGTCTATCATTAATAACACGCCCATACAAGAAAGTTTGCTATTAACTCCGATTACTCGATTTATTTAAAAGAGTAGGTATACATGCCATTTGGTCTCATTAAAATCAAAAATACGATCTAATGTTGGGATCCATGAGAAATTGATGGATCTCCTCAAATATTATATTATAGGCACGCATATAGCAATTTTGGTATTTTCTATAATAACTCAAGCAGTTGCGTTCCAAGATCATTATGTGGTAAAGTGGAACTGATGATGAAGACCACAGATGACCAACGGCAACCCTCAGTGAAAAGTATCTCATGGGTGCCGATTACATTTCTTTATTAAGTTTGGTAAGCAACTTAGTTTCATAAAAATGCATGTGGTGAAGTGGAACTGATGGTGAAGAACCAGGAGAACTCCTCAGTGATAATGTCCTTGCACCTTAGATAGAAACATTTTGAAAAGGGTGATGAGCAATTGGTATTAGGCTATTGCGACTAGATGGAGTGAATGTGTAGAGAACGTGTCTAATAAGTTATTATCATAAGTGAGTAGACCTCACATTTTTCTTTTCACTTTTTAGTTATTCATTATTAATAACTATAAAGTGAAAAAAAAAATGTTTGACCTTTGTTAGTAAGTAAATTATCTAGAAACATCTGATACATTGGCAATTAAATGATAAGTTAAACATATCGAATTCGGTGGCAAGTTAATTAAATATTCATCCCCCATACTCGTACCGTGTTCATTTATTTGTCACCGATTTCGATGTATCACTTTAACTATACATATATCTGACCTTTGTTAGTAATGGAGTAACGAAAGTATATCATTATTTATTTCTTTTTAAAGCGCTTGGAAGTCGATTTATATATATTTTTTAAACCAACACAGCTACGTTGTCTTATGAATTAATTAAAGTATGGTTCATTATCTGTCATTGCTGCATTTTACCTGTAAATAAAGGGACAAAATGCTCTTTTGAATGGTTCCAATACTGCTTATACTACTGGTGCTACTGGATGACTGACATTCACCAAGAAACCGGTTTGTTCATCGTATTATTTTTATTTTATTTCGCGCTCTCAGCGGCACGCGCCGATAATCAGAAAGGGCGTGAATGTATCAGAACCACAAAATTAAGCTCTTACATCGTTCCTATTACATTGACAGAACATCTATTATTGCTTGATTCACGTCCCTTCTTGTGTGGTGTCCATGCCATTAGCTCCACGCGGTGGTCGCATAAGTGCTTTATAACAGCGCCGCGGAGAAAGGGTTTTTGGAGAACATTAGTGAGGTTAAATATGTAGCAGATGTTTGAGGCAGATTTGGATATAGTAATTTTGTTGACTTAATGTAAGAGAAATCGCACTTGCTCTCTGGGAGTCGGTAATGACTCTCTGGGAAGAGTCGGTACTAATCGGTCGGTAAAAATATGGACCTTGTATTTTTTTTTGTTTTCAGAATAGATTTGACGTTTGTTTTCGGGGTTTCTCCTTATTGAGGTCACTTGTATGATATGAGCGAAGGAGAAGAACGGCTAACGTACTGCTGTTTCATTCTCACGAGCTTATAGTAAGCTCAAAAATAACCTTTATTAGGTAGTCCACAAAATTTGACGGCGAATCTATATTCTAACCTTAGTTAATCATTATAACGCATAACATCTTTGGTATAATGACGTTTGGCATAAATTCTATAGGTACGCACACTTATACTATGGAATAAAGTTGCTACGCATAATATTTTTACGCATAATCATATTTAAGAATAAAGTTTATACGCAGAATTTTGTTCACGCATAATAATATATTTGATCAAGTGGTACGCATAAAGTTTTTAAGCATAATAAAATGAACATAAATAAATATAGTCGAGTCGATAGTGCTCTGCCAACGGGGCACCTAATTCTGGGTAGTTAGGCCCTTTAGGCCTGATATAAAGTAAAATAACCTAACCTTTGCATTTAAAATGAGCAGCTTTTCGTTAAACTGCGTCAGAGTTGACGAATATTGTGCTACAGATATTCACGGATATATTATGAATTTATAACATAACTTTATTCGGTCAAGTGTGTCGGGGTTAAGTGTAAATAAAGAGGACATTATAATAGCTAAACTTTATGCATTGGAACTTTTTCGTTATGCGAAATGATGAATATGCGAGTTTAAAATATTACAAATAAAATTATGTGTTTCGGTTTTTAGGAGCAATAAACGTTATGCACTAAAATATTATGCCGAAAATAGTTAGGTTGAAGGTAACATTATGCTAAAATTATATGTAAAAAAGTTATGCGAAACTCAATTATTACAGTCAACTTTATGCGATACAAAGGGTGAAGGGGTTTGCATCTCAAGTCTCGATATAATCGTAGACATGCTTTATAAAGACATGCGCGCGTGAATGGGATAGAATGGTTTATGACAAAAAACAGACTGTTTTAGTTATACTGGTTATAAGTACTTTACTGGTTAGTTACACGGGTGTTCGTTATGCTACGACATTGTGTCCTATGCACTTTATTTCGAACTTTACCAACCTTTGGCTACTCTGTCACATAAAGCCATGCTTGTCACAATTTTCAACTCCTCTGCTGCACTGGGAGTGAAGAAATAGCATAGAATGCGTGCAGATGCTTATCATCCTGGCATGTCGTAAAAGTCGACTAAGGGACGGGTCCTCGCCAACATGGTGGACTATCTGTATGGGCGATGGGCTGATCACCTGTCACCATACGGTTCATCATACCATCTTAGGACTAATTCATCGAACGTGGCCACAAATAGTCTTGTGGCTCTGCCCACCCCATTAGGGATTTCGAGCGTGCTGCTATGTATGTATGTATGTATGTATGTTGTCACAATTTTCTACTAAATCTTCCCTTTTTATTAGTAAACTATTCGTACTTACTCACTTCGTAACTACTAACCTTCAATATTAAAATTAACATTCCGTGCTTAATGCCGAAGCATAATTAATACATCTCAATAATGATTGCATGATTTGCATCCCACCAATGACATTCGGGCACAGACATCCTGTTTAACGTGAAAGTTTTGTCTCGTAAAGTCGCACGCAACGAAGCAAAGAATGAATGGTAATTAGATCGATACTTGACAGTCTCGATTGCATCAAACTATGGTCAGTGTAGGCAGCGTTCAGATTCAGTTCAATTCACGGCAAGAGGCTTGACCTGAACGGTGACCGGATAAAGTCGGACCTTAATTGACGACCGCGATGTAACCATTAAAGCAGCTGACCTAAACAAAAATCCACCGTAAATATGTTCCTCTAAGATCCTTTTTTAAACGAGCGCGCTCACTTGCGTCATTCTGCGCCGCGAAGACAATTTGAAGCCGTATGGTTAAGATCGGACAAACATATGATTTATACCGTTGCGCGTGTGTGTGTGCGGCGCCTGTGTGCGCTCAATAAACTGGCACATGCGCTGTACCGCTACCGCCATCTGTTGACGGCCACGTGGTAGCGCAGTGCGCAGGCGCGGTGCGATCGATCCGGTCACCTTGACGTTAATAAATTCATAGCCGGAATACGAGTACAAATACACGAAGCTACGCTGGTGTAAGCGATACTAGTCTTTATGTCAGTGGATTAAGAACTTCGATCGAAGCATTTTGTTTTGGCTCGGTAATACGTGACTGGATGTTTTTTTGTCGTTGAGTAGTTGATTGATTGTGTGCGTGTTTGTACGGATATGTCAGTCGTGCCGTATGAATATAAACGCCTAATTTGAGGTGGGTGAAACATAATTGAGATGTGGGTGGGGTTGTTCTGTTCACCGAGACGGTGGTAAAATATACAATTTTACTATATTATTGATAAAGTCTGGAACGTCTTAGCTGTTGTTCGCTGTTGTTGGCTGTTGGAACACTTCCAATGGCTTGTGCTTGCTATAGCTGAGAATATTCGAACTCCCACGTGGTAGCTGGCAGGCTTATATTATTGTGTATATCATCAGATCATCACATATATCATATATATATATATTAAATCGTCGAATAGATAACATATATTGCTCAAGAATTGCAAACCTACCTTTAGAGGAAATTACAGTTGTAAATAATATCAAAAAACATACACACAATATCAAAAAGCAAACCCAATAATAATAAATCACAATAGACACAATAGTTTAATTGAGATTATATTACTACTAAGTGTGTTAAAAAAACATTGTCCTAACCCTATGACCTACCCTGTTATATTTAATGCCAAAAAACATTGTCCTAACCCTATCACTTACCCTGTTATATTTAATGCCAAAAAACATTGTCCTAACCCTAACACCTACCCTGTTATATTTAATACCAAAAAAACATTGTGCTAACCCTATCACCTACCCTGTTATATTTAATGCCAAAAAACATTGTCCTAACCCTATCACTTACCCTGTTATATTTAATGCCAAAAACATTGTCCTAACCCTAACACCTACCCTGTTATATTTAATGCCAAAAGATACAAATCAATCTTAGCATCATCGATCAAGTGTGAAAAGATCAATCTAAAAGTCTATCTCCTTTCCCTCCTTTGCCATTCCAATATCGCTCAATCGACCGGTTAACCGAAAGATCTTATCATTTAAAGGGATAAGTTCACATTTTTACAAATAATGATCTATTTAATTTTCAAATTTTGTTTCTGTACTTAATTGTTATTAGACACATTTACAAAAGTCTCGAAATCAACAAATAATTTAGGAACCATGAATATCGATAACAGTAAAAGTCTTAATCTGCTGACTCTATCACATTAGTAGTTCTTTTTAACTGCAGGACCAAACCCATATCGTATTACAAAGGTTGCTAACGGACTAACGAGTTTTCTACGCAAAAACATGTGGTATCACAAAAACCTGCGAAATTTAGCCTTATCTTAGTCTATCCTAGCCTTGCCTTGTCTTAGTCGTAGGTTATCTGTCTCAGAAACCACCGCAATATTATAAGGAACATTTTAATTATCATCAATCATTACTTCCATTATCGATTGCGATAACTTTTTTCATCAGAAATGTACCTTTGCTTTTTAAAAAAATTATGAGCAATTCAAATCCAGGAACTAGGTACGTTCAAATAGATTTCATGCATACGCATGCTGCCAGATGTGCTCAAATAGAACAAAATAAATATAACACGTTAGGAAGGCAATGGAAACTGGCGTCTAGATGCGTGATGCTATTTTCTGGAACTTTGTCTATTTTCATACTGATTTAAATTAACTAATCCTGGCATAAGTGATCAGGGACGTTTTGATTGCTTTGTCTCCATTGATCAGTTCGTGTAATACGTTTAGAACTCACGTAAGAAAAGATAAAGATTTATATAATAAACAACCCAATACGGAATCGAAATAAACACATTCCTTTCTGCTAAAGTTTCTCAATTTTTGATCCTTAATTACGGGACTTATCGGAGAATCATGATCATCTTTTTGCCTTTCACGTCTACAACAGCACCATCACCTATCGTGATCACCCAGCTGCCCTAGCAAGGTTGACACAAGGATAACTTAAACCGTCTTATCTCTAAATGCGTCTCTCTCACTAGTCGAAACTCGAGTTCCGAGTTCTCGAGTGTCGAGTAGTTCACACGAAAGAGATATTCAGAGAGATAAACGGGTTTAATTTATCCCCGTATCTGGCATGTTAAGGCCGATTCGTAGGCCTGCTGCGATAAAAATACAAATATGTACAGAACTATTAATGACATTTAAATTTTCGATCTATAGATATGAGGCAGTTACACTACCATACAATAGTAGTTTATGCAACGGTTGCATAATGATAGGCCTTAAAACACTAGTGCGGTTTTATGAAATGAGCTTTTAGCGAGTTTCATAATAAGATCGCACGTGTGTTTTAAGGCCAAATTATGCAGAGTTGCATACATAACTTTATCTACACACATATTATAAATCCTCCATGATGGGTTCAAAAACAATATTTTCTGGCAACAAGTTATTTGTTGCAATCGTGGCTGCATATTTCCGATATCCGGCGCATTTTCACATCACACAGTCACTCCGAGAAGACTACTTACTATTCATATTTTCAACTAAAATGTAAATTACAAACAACTTTTTCTATTCAATTCAACAACAATTCTACTTTCGTTCAGGAAAACACCAACATGGCGGCGTCCTCCGTCAAGACCATTTTTTTTAAAATCATAGACAAACGGATGAAGTCTCTATTCTCACGTCACTCGAGATCAAATATTGTGCAGTTTAAAAAAAAACATACTGAATTGACGTTTCATATCAATAACTGTTTTAATATCTATGGATACTAGAATAGAGACCCACTTGAGTTTTGACAGCTATTCCAAATTTAATCTCATTTCTTTACTAAAAACGATAAAGAAGTCATGTTATTTCTTAATCGCAGCACTGGTTTTTCCTAATTGGTTGTCAAAATGGTGGTCATTTCCTACGGTTTTTGATTAACCAATGGAGGTTTTATGATATGGGTGTAGATAAAGTAAATTTTAGTTCCTTTGCTAATGAGGTTCACTAATTATTACCTTTCTCTGTTCGTATTTCGAGACTTTCAAGCGGGGTGTGACACCCCGAGTTCCGGGAATTCATCTTTTTTTGTCCGAAAACTGACGGTGTAGGTACACCATTAAGTGATTAATGAAGCAATATATGTTTGTGTTATTTTGACTTGGAATAGGAATGTTTCCTGGGTAAAAAAAATATAATTTTAATTAGTCCGTCAGTTAGATTATCAAAAAAATATTGAACACGTATTTTTTGCTTTATCAAATCAATCAAAATTGACAAAGATAACGCGCATCAAAGTTTGGGAGTGGGGGCTCATGAAGTCACTTAATGGTAAAAAGTGTACAAAGTCCTGACGTCACGCGGAACTTCAACGCACTATATCTTCGTCAGTAGGAAAAACGCCTATTGTTTTTTATTTTCAAAGTATTAACAGGTTTAAGCATAATCTAAACCAGTTATCAATACTTTCATATCCATAGGTTTCATTATAAGTACTTTTTACAACACCAAAGTTGCAAACAACCATGTAGACAACTAATTACGTACCTAATCAGAAACCTGTCTGCAAACAAACATTTCTAATAACTGAAACTCCTTTCAATAATTCGAAAAATATTATTAAATAATAATATCATAATATTAATAATGAATATAATACATGCAACATATTATTTATAAGACATTACAGCTATGGCAGTTGCGTTTTATATTTATAATCGTTATATACGTAAATACCTACCTATATACCTAAATACTTTATTATTTCTTGTCTTATTTCATAAGTAGGTTGTAAATGGTTACCCGGTTGTTAAAAGCATTTTTTTAATTCTAATGGTTCCGTACCTTGGTAATTACTGTCTGTTTTTCATAGGTAAGCACGGGACCCTCGGCGCGCTAGACAGACTCTCACTTGACCGGTTTTTTTATTTACAAACACTTTAAGGTCCATTAATGTTGTCTTCGCTACACTTAATCGATCGCTTCATAACTGTTGCTAATACGACGTATATGCAGTTTACAGTTTAAATATTAATTACATGACGAGTTTGTGTTATACATATACCTTTTATACGACTAACATGTTATACAACATCGTTGCATAAGTAACCTTTATACGATCGTATAATTATATAAGTTAAGTACTTTTTTAAGACTATAAAAACGTCGTATAAATGTTGCCGCTTATATCTACCGTTATAAAACAGTGGTATAAATTAGTTAAGTACCTATACTTACGTGACTATTTAGGACTGAATTAAGAATACATAACCAAAACGAATACGACTAAAATGACGATTAAATACACAAGTACACGACGAATTGTAATAGTAGATTGTTGCACCAAGCAGAAAGTGATTCATTATTGCGTCGAGTGTTGGTTTGGAGCCCGAACGCAAGTGAGGGCTCTAAAAACACGAGCGCAATAACAAATCACTTGATGCGAGGTGCATAATCTGCTTTTCTTTCTACTACTGCTAAAAGTTGGTGAAAAAACGTAAAAGTACAGTTAAACCCAACTAGCGAAGTAAAAAAGATTTTGGCACCTGTTATAACGCACCCTTAGAATTTTTATATAGCCTATGACACTCGCACGTTCTCCCCGAATCTTAAGATACCCTATTTATTAAAATCAGTCTATTGGTTCTGAAGTTAAAGTCGAACAGCCGAAAATTTTCACAGAAAACTTGTATCTAGTCTATTAATTGTCATATTATGCCAATTTTTTTTTAAATCTTTTTGTAACTCATACTATCTTATCAGCCAGTACTTTGAGCATAACATTTTAGACGAGACAATCACAGTTCGATATGGCCGCCGATATGTGGCCAGTTTTTTTTTTTTCCTAACACTAAGTCCACAGAAGAGCGGCTGTCCCGTCGGACTGTGAATGGGCGGACTGGGTAGCTGTTGGTGTAAACTCCTTGATCAAACAACCAAATTAAAAAAAATAAAAAACAGTGCAATAATGAAATTTGTATGCAACTTTATTTGCTCTAGAGCAAATAAGGGCTGCTTTGTGCTGAGTATTTAAGGCCATTATGATGAAATTAATGCGTAGTAGGAAGAAAATTACTTTTCATCACACTTGCTCGGAAAGGCTGTTATTATACGCAGGCGTACAGAGCAGCTGTAGCCTACTTACCTCCCAAGGGCAGTTATGGATTTTGTATGGGTTATAACTCCCGCTGACGGCGGGGCGAGCCGCAAGCCGGCGGAGCTGCCCCGCGCTGATCGCAACGTACGCTCAGTTTATGAACACCCACCTGATGGTAATTCACGATGTAAAATGGAAATAAAATTAATATATATACTTTTTTTTGTCTAATTTTTATTTCATTTCCTCGCAAATGTGATGAAAAGCATTGTGTGTATCACGGGCAGTAAGGGGATAACAAACTCGAGTCATAAAAGCCCTCGCCTATCGGCGTCGGGCTTCTAACAGACTCTCGTTAGTTATCCCCTTCTTACGGCCGTAGATGCACAATGTACTATCTTTTATGCGACTTTACTGCAAATTAACTGGGCATTCGGTATAAGAGTTTTCTTATACACCCAAATCTGCAATTATTTCCGAAAATACTGTTTTTAGACCAACATCGTACAAATAAAACATGACAAAAATTTGATGAGGATGTCTAAAAACTAAAATCAGAACTAAAAAACCGGTCAAGTGCGAGCCTAACTCGCGCCCCGAAGGTTCCGCAATTACGTATGAAAAAGAAACAGTGCCTACCTTGTAAGTACGGATCCCTAAAAAAGTAGAAAAAAAATGCATTTAACAACGGGGTAACCATTTACAACCGACCTATGAAATAAGACAAAAAATTACTTTCGCAAGCTCCTATCTTCGTTCAATCGTAGATTGTGTTACGACTTTGCAAAGTTTATTCGGTTTAACTCTTTTTTTATTTGATGTAATTACAAATTCACGGTTTTCGGACTTTTTCCTTTACTTGTGCTGTAAGACACTGCTTCTTGCCAAATTTCATGATTCTAGGTCAACGGGAAGTACCCTATAGGTTTTGATTCCCTTTGGATTCCCTTGAAAGTATCAAAATATGAGACATAAACGGCCATATATTTTGATTGCGGTGACTTAGAACGTTGATTTTTTCATAGCTTCAAGAGATTGCAGACCTGTGTATTTGATATTAATTTCAACTTGATATCTCCACGCGTTCCTGAGAAAAAGGTCTTGACAGACAGACAGACAGACAGGCAGGCAGAAGGACAACCGAGTGATCCTATAAGGGTTCCTTTTTTCCTTTTGAGGTACGGAACCCTAAAAACAATATATATTTTTCACTAATTATGAATTTATGACCCTTAATCAAATCAAAATGATCTGCTTTTTTCTGTAATATGCTTTAGTTTACATTTACTTTCATAATATGTACCTCTATATCATTTAAACCTCATTTTGATTTTCATGCAACTTCCCCTTTCAATTTCAATAAGGGTGTCCATTTTAAGGAAATAAATGAGGATAAAAGTAAAATCAAAATATAATTTGATTTCTTAATACAAGCACTGCAGGAAGGAACGTGCCGGCGTTGTTAACACCTGTAAGTGAGATGTATTTAAAAAGATGGTTTTGCATTACGTCTTCAAATAGCCGAATTCAGAAACGCCACTTAAGCATTTGACTAGATATTAAGTAGTTAAATGTCCATCAACTAGTTGTCAACCTATACAGAAACGTCACTTTAATTAAAGCTCAATTTGGGTGGCCTAACTGAATTCGGCCCAAAGTCACCCTATTTGAGTATTTGTATCATTATCTAGTACTTATAGCACTAGCAATCGTAGTTTTAGGACTAGATCAAACTGTGTTAGTCACCAGTTATTATTTATTATGTTACAAAAATGCCGTCATTCCCATTCCCAGTGTCACTCATTCCAGCTCGTTGCTACTTGGCCGGTACCAGGGGCCCATGGGCGCGAGAAGGTGCCACGCCCACGCGCCCCTCTTCTAAACACCGTGTGGGGTGCTCAGGTCGTAAAAGATTCTCAAATAAAATTCATGGAAATTAGGACTTATTGATGAAAGGGTGACAATAGGTAGGGATTTATAAAAGGCAGTTTTTGTAATGGTGATGATGATGGAGTGGAGAAATAAGCTGTTGCTTGACCATCAGCTGCAATGAACGAGTAGCTAAAACATGGACGTCAAAGAAGTTTGTAGCTTTTATAATTTTGGGATCGTGGCCCAAGTGGTTTTTCGCTTTTGTATAATACTAGTGCTCTCGCCACAGCTTCACCCGCTATTATTTCCATTCAAAGTTTTCCAGGGGTTGAATTTAGAAGAAACATTTCTTTTTCTTCCTACTACGCTTTAATTTCATCATAATGGCCTTAAATACCCAGCACAAAGCAGCCCTTATTTGCTCTAGAGCAAATAAAGTTGCATACAAATTTCATTATTGCACTGTTTTGTTTTTTTTTTTAAATTAGGTTGTTTGATCAAGAAGTTTACACCAACAGCTACCCAATCCGCCCATTCACAGTCCGACGAGACAGCCGACCACTCTTTAGTGGACTTTCTGTTAGCAAAAAAAAAAAAACAGGCCACATATCGGCAGCCATATCGAACTGTGATTGTCTCGTCTAAAATGTTATGCTCAAAGTACTGGCTGATAAAATAGTATGGGTTACAAAAAGATTTAAAAAAAAATGGCATAATATGACAATTAATAGACTAGATACAAGATTTCTGTGAAAATTTTCAGATTTTCGACTTTAGCTTCAGAACCAATAGACCGATTTTAATAAATAGGGTATCTTAAGATTCGGGGAGAACGTGCAAGTGTCATAGGCTATATAAAATTTCTAAGGGTGCGTCATAACAGGTGCCAAAATCCTTTTTACTTCGCTAGTTGGGTTTAACTGTACCTTTACGTTTTTTTACCAACTTTTAGCAGTAGTAGAAAGAAAAGCAGATTATGCACCTCGCATCAAGTGATTTGTTATTGCGCTCGTGTTTTTAGAGCCCTCACTTGCGTTCGGGCTCCAAACCAACACTCGGCGCAATAATGAATCACTTTCTGCTTAGTGCAACAATCTACTATTTCCCACACCCTAAAAGGGACCTAACTTCCAAAGTTTCACGTTTCTATATTGTTTTGGAGATTTGTTGATAGGGGAGGCCGGGGTTCGACGTTCCGATTTTTGAGTAGGACGCAATATGAATGTTATAGAAAGATTTATAATCCACGATACCTGTATAAATATATGCAGAATTTATCCTAGTTTCAAATTTTATAGTCAAATTCATTGAAATAATAACATATTTTGGCTCAGGATATTTTTTCTGTAGCAAGTCGACAAGGAACAACTCGCCCCACAAAGGGGCTGGTTGTTCCTCAGTTGAGGTAAGTTGTTCCGCTGTCAACTCCAATCATTAATAAGGTAATATTAGTTGGAAGGGTATGTATAAAATGAATAAGGCACATTTACTGAATGTTTATGAAAGTTTCATTTATAATATGAATAAAGTAAAGTACTAAATTTTAATATTTTTGACATATTTTCAACAAACAGGCTTTAATGAAAACAAAACCATAAACAAAATAGTAGCAAGCATTAATACTAATAATGTAATACAACCTATTAATTAGGGCTTCTGACTAATAAACATCTATAATATTAATCAACTTTGACAAACACTTGTTTGTCAAAAAAAAAAAAAAACTATTTATTTTAATTAAAACAAAAAGAAATATCAACAAATTTTTACATTTCGAACTAAAGTTTCTATTCAGTGTCATAGCTTTCACTTTACTTCATATATTTTTTTCAGTCTCGCAGAACTTAAAAAATAATTATTCAGAGGATTCGTCGTCAGAATTACAATTCGGATAAACAAAGAAATGAACATCTTTAGATTTCAGGCATTTTGAATGAGCCCAATTCTTACATATGACGCATTCAATCCATTGTTCACCTGGTCGTGAATTAGAATATGAGTCGCAACATATTAAACAATACCATTCCAGGCTGTCTTCTTCACTATCACTTACATGATCATCTTCTTGCAGGACTTTCCGTTTTGCATTTTATTTACCATTTGCGGATTTACGTGTCACTACAATTTCGCTTGTTTTCACCGGTTGTCTTTTTCTTTCCGATTCTTTTTTCAATTTCCTTTTTCTTTATTTACTATTGCTCTTTCCTCTTCTTGCTTTTTCTTCAGCCAAAGCGTTCTTTTCAGCGAAATAATGTCATATGGCATATCTCTAGTCCCAAGCTACCGTCTTAAGCTTACGACCATCTTTAATAACAGCATCAGCTGCCCACTGCAAAAGGTCTATCGAAACCTTGCCCCGTTCAGTTTCCGTTTATTGTTTCTCATCCTAAAACAAAGTATTATTTACGTGTTTCTTTACGGGGTACATTGTTCCGCGGAACAACTAACCCCACACTAGAGGAACTATGAACCCCAAATCCTATTTTCAAAGTGACCTCCGATTATAATAGAATAGGTTATTAAAAGCCTACAATGATATTAAAAAGATAATCACTATAGTTCGCCCAACTGGTAATAGCAAGTAACTCACAAATAACTGGAAAATTGATTGATATAGACCAAAAACTTAAAGAATGAAAAAGATTACTTACGTGATGTTTATGTGTCACTAATCGGTTACCACTATAACACGCCGACAGAGCGTCACTAAAATGGCTGATGCAATAGCGTGATCGTATGACGTTTCGCGATGCACTTCATACCTATTTCTATCTCTTTCCTTCGCGGAGTTATTCGGATCGGAACAACCTACCCCCAGCACTTTGAACCCCGTCCTCCGTATTTAGGCAGGTACCTATATAAAGACGAGACGGAATAGATATAAGAAGACGGTCAAGTGCGAGTTGGACTCGCGAACAGTAACTTCCGTACAACGCCAATTTATATGGTCTCAACCAATCAATAATAGACTTTATGTTATTGGTATAAGAACTTTTTCATCACACTTGCTCGGAAAGGCTGTTATTATACGCAGGCGTACAGAGCAGCTGTAGCCTACTTACCTCCCAAGGGCAGTTATGGATTTTGTATGGGTTATAACTCCCGCTGACGGCGGGGCGAGCCGCAGCCGGCGGAGCTGCCCCGCGCTGATCGCAACAACGTACGCTCAGTTCATGAACATCGAACACCCACCTGATGGTAATTCACGATGTAAAATGGGAATAAAATTAATAAATATATTTTTTTTGTCTAATTTTTATTTAATTTCCTCGCAAATGTGATGAAAAACATTGTATGTATCACGGGCAGTAAGGGGATAACAAACTCGAGTCATAAAAGCCCTCGCCTATCGGCGTCGGGCTTCTAACAGACTCTCGTTAGTTATCCCCTTCTTACGGCCCTAGACGCACAATGTACTATTGCTAGTATTAATGCCATAACAACTCATATTCTATAAACATTCCAACCTTCTACCTCTTACCGTTGCTGAACTAGAGGCCTCTGACAGACAGACGGACGGACATTGTAGGCTCGCTAATAGGGTCCGGTCGATCCCTTCCGGTACGGAATCCTAAATAAAGATCAGCCTAATTGGTGAACAGACAAAAAAGATTCTAAAAACAAATGAACACGACTCTAAGGTGGATCTTTTGAGCGTCTTGTCATTCAAAAACTAACCACAGAGCAAGGCCTCTATTCGGGAACGTCTAAGCGATATTGTAGCGACGCGCAAGCGAGATTCGCATCCCACACTTCCGCACGATGCGTAATGCGTAAGAGTGGGATGTGAATCTCGCTAGCGAGCCGCAAAAATATCGCTTGGACTTTCCCGAATAGAGGCGCAGCGCAGGGCTGCTATTCGGGCCTGCTAAGTGATTTACAATATCGTCACTAAAATGCCAAAACCGCGAATGTAACGTTGTTTTGTGAGTGTGTGACGTTCAGTGGCATAACAATAGGGTGGCAGGGCTGGCAAAATGCCATGGGCCCTCGATCCAAGAGGGCCCCGGCCCAAGAGGCCGCGAACTCAAAAATATAGTACAACGTGACGATTTTTACTGATAGGCCCCATCAAAAGAATTTGCCACGGGCCCCAGGTGGTATAGTTACGCTACTGGTGACGTTTACATTCGCTGTGTTGGCATTTTAAGCGACGATATATTAAATCATTTAGCAGTCCCGAATAGAGCCCCAGAACTTCATACTACCCTTACACGTTTGAACCGTCTTTTGTACGTTTTCTGCACGATTATTGATACATACATAACATACATACCCCTAATGGAGTGGGCAGAACCACAAGACTACTTGTGGCCACGTTCGATTAATTAGTCCGAAGATGGTATGATGAACCGTATGGTGAAAGGTGATCAGCCCATCGCCCATACAGATAGCCCACCATGTTGGAGAGGACCCGTCCCTTAGTCGACTTTTACGACATGCCAGGATGATAAGCATCTGCACGCATTCTATGCTATTTCTTCACTCCCAGTGCAAGCAGAGGGGGACGATTATTGATCCAGGTCAAATACCGGAACACCTTATACCGATACCTACTATACCTATAATGGATTAAAGTCTGTAATCATTAGGCCATAACGCCTTGCCTAACCATCAATATGCATAATCATTACAAAAACTTAAGACATCTCATAACGAGCCTTCTAATCGTCAATGTACTAGGGACTTTAAGTTATCGAGCTAAGATCGTGTTTCCAAGGGCAAGGAAGCGAAGGGCTTGCGAAGGGCGTGTCGGAGGGCGGAGCGAGACGCGGCGCACCGCCCCTGGGAGGGGGCTGCGCAGGCGCGCACGCCCTGACCTGCGAACTATTATTATAATAATGAAATTAATTATTATATTACTTTGTTTGCGAAATGTTGTAAAGGAGTAGGTTTTGGGAAGGCTGTAAGTAGGAACTTGGGTATAGGTAAACTTATTATTTTAAGACACTCCTCTGCTGCACTGGGCGTGAAGAAATTGCATAGAATGCGTGCAGATGCTTATCATCGTGGCATGTCGTAAAAGTCGACTAAGGGACGGGTCCTCTCCAACATGGTGGACTATCTGTATGGGCGATGGGCTGATCACCTGTCACCATACGGTTCATCATACCATCTTAGGACTAATTAATCGAACGTGGCCAGAAGTAGTCTTGTGGCTCTGCCCAACCCATACCAATAACCTTTGCAAGGTCGTATCACACTCGACGATTGCACGGAGTAGGGTGGGAGCTTGCGAAAGTTATTTTTTGTCTTATTTCATAGGTAGGTTATAAAAGCCATTTTTTGTCATTTTTAGGGTTCCGTACCTACAAGGTACTGTTTCTTTTTCATAGCTAACTACGGAACACTCGTCGCGCGAGTCAGACTCGCACTTAACCGGTTTTTGTTATTGGATTTAGTTTAAATATTAGAATAGTAGTTTGTGCAACGGTTGCATAATGATAGGCCTTAAAACACTAGGGCGGTTTTCATGAAACGAGCCGCAGGCGAGTTTCATAATAAGATCGCACGTGTGTTTTAAGGCCAAATTATGCAGAGTTGCATACATAACTTTATCTACACACATATTATAAATCCTCCATGATGGGTTCAGAAACAATATTTTCTGGCAATAAGTTATTTGTTGCAATCGTGGCTGCATATTTCCGATATCCGGCGCATTTTCACATCACACACACTCCGAGAAGACTACTTACTATTCATATTTTCAACTAAAATGTAAATTACAAACAACTTTCTCTATTCAATTCAACAACAATTCTACTTTCGTTCAGCAAAACGTCAACATGGCGGCAAATACGATCTTCCGTCAAGACCATTTTTTTTTAAATCATAGACAAACGGATGAAGTCTCTATTCTCACGTCACTCGAGATCAAATATTGTGCAGTTTATATTAAAAAAACATACTGAATTGACGTTTCGTATCAATAACTGTTTTAATATACTACTACTAGGATACTAGAATAGAGACCTACTTGAGTTTTGACAGCTGTTCCAAATTTAATCTCATTTCTTTACTAAAAACGATAAAGAAGTCATGTTATTTCTTTATCGCAGCACTGGTTTTTCCTAATTGGTTGTCAAAATGGTGGTCATTTCCTACGGTTTTTGATTAACCAATGGAGGTTTTATGATATGGGTGTAGATAAAGAATATTTCTTTATACCTATTTCACACACGATGAAAAATTAATAACTACCGAGACTTACCGAGTATGTAGGTAAATTTTCCCCGGATTTTCGCCGACTAATAAATCGCTGGACGAATGCAATAGTGGCACAATTAAAAAAAAAATGGTTTTTGATTTAAACCAAAAATCGTGTTATAGTTACATAGCATTTTGTATACCATACAAAACAGACCGAACTCAAAAGGATATTTAGACATGTGTCACTATTGCATTCGTCCAGCGAAATGTTCCGGAGAGGTATTCGGATTATCCGACTAGTTCGTTAATAGTTAACCCACCTATACATAGTAAAAAGTCACTTGCAATTGAAATTGTTTGTTGTTGAAATTGTTCGTAGCGATATTTGGTTCTACGCTTTGCTCTGTACGCTTGTTCAGTTCGACGAATTTAAAAACGGCGAATGTTCGTTGTTCTGTTACAAGTGAATGCTCAAGTCTATCAGCACCTGTAAATAACCAACCGCAGTCAGTGCCCCCCGCACATCTGAGAAAACACTGTATGTATTTAATTTTCATATATTCTTCTTATAGAACGAAGAACTTTTTTTTTCAACCTCAATTTATTTGGAAAATCTCACCATGGGTACGTTGTAACATTATAGTGGGGCTAGTAGCGTGCGCGTGTATGCGTGTGTGTGTGTGTGTGTGTGCTTGTATGTGTGTATGTGCGTGCGTGCGTGCGTGCGTGTGTGTGGCACAAAGATAAATTAGACCCGTTTATCTCTATGACTATCTCTTTCGTCGGCACTAGTGTGAGAGAGACGCACTTAGAGATAAACGGTTCTAATTTATCTTTGTGCCATGCATGTTAGGGCCGCATGGCATCTCAAGGCCAAGAAGTACCTACCTAAGTAGAGTAAGCTGCTGCTAAAGATTTAGAATAAAAAGTTTTAAAAAAATAAAAGTTTTTTTTAAATGTCTTTATTAACTGTTATCTTTATTTATTTAAACTTTATTGCACAATATACGAGTGTACAATTGGCGAACTTAATGCCATAAGGCTCTCTCAATACTCTTAATAAAACAATAACAACAAACGACAACAACAATAACAATATACTTAATTGTTCTGGAATATAATTACTTTTTATTCATCTAATCTAGTGCGATGTAGATTTTTATATTGATTGAGTTTTAAGTTTTTTATAATAATTGTTCTGTCCAAGTTCTACTTAGAAATAGGAAAAATAATATGTTGACTGTATCAGATGGTTCTCGTTTTAAATTATTTTGTAAAAATATTTGCTAGAATTATAATAAAAGCAACACATTTTATTATTGTTACTACCAACCCCACGGCTGTTACTTTAGCCTATGTTCACAACCAAGAATTTAAATAAAAATGCTTATAAATAATAAATATTAGGCTTTGTTTTTAATTTTTTTAACCGACTTCAAAAAAGGAGGAGGTTCTCAATTCATCGGAATATTTTTTAATTTTTTATAATTTTTTGTGTATGGTCCCCGATTACTCGAAGATGGCTGGACCGATTTGGATGATTCTTTTTTTAATCGATAGGGTATACCTTCCAGTTGGTCCTGTTGTAGTCAAAGATGAGGTTTGATGAGAGGATCTATGAGGAATCCATGTAACTACTCAATTATTATAGGCACGCCTATAAAAATTGTGGTATTTTCTGTATTAATAACTCAAGCAGTTGCGTTCCAAAAGCATTATTTGGTAAACTGAAACTGATGATGAAGACCATAGATAACAACCGGAACTCCTCAATTATAAGTATTTCACAGATGGCGATTAAATTTCTGTATAAGATTGAGAAGCAATTTATGCTCATGAAAATGCATGTGGTAAAATAGAACCGAGTTTGGAGAACCAGGAGAACTCCTCAAAGATTGAGGTCCTTGCACCTTGGGTAGCAACATTTTGTGAAGGGTGATGAGCAATTGGCATTATGCTAGTGTTGCTTGATGTAGTAAATGTGTGTCGTTAAATCACATACGATAAAAACTAAAAAGTAAAAAATAAAGTTATCATTGAACAAATAAAAAACCGACTTCAAAACCCCTCTGAAAAGTAAAAAATAATGATTGGTTTTCGTAAGTCAATTACTTAGAAACGACAGATATATTATTGATTAAGTGATAAATTACATATATCTAAGTCGGTGACAAGTTAATTAGGTAATACATCCCTCATACTGTGTTCATTTACTTGACACCGACTTCGATGTATTTAATTGATCACTTAATCAATAATAATATCTGTCGTTTCTAGGTAAATTGACTTACGAAAGCCAATCATTATTTCTTACTTTTCATAGGGCTTTTGAAGTCGGTTTTTTTATTCGTTCAATTATAATTGTTTGGATCGAATGAATAGATAGTTAGTCCAGTAATTAAGCTATCATAGCTCTGGCTGTGGCCGACGCTGGAGCAATGACGTATGACCCAAAATTAATTACTAAAGTTTAATAATTCAATTACATACATACCTACATATTATCACGCCCGAAATCCCTAATGGGATTTCGGGCGTGATAATTTTTCGTTCGATTAATTAGTCCTAAGATGCTATGATGAACCAATAATAATAATAATGATAATTCAATTATAATAACTTAAAATATTATCTTACAAATATTAACCGTGAACTCCAATTGTAAAATTTAGAAATCTGTAATGATGTTTAGCTATTTTTGATTTCATTAAAATTATATTGTATTGTTGGTAATGTAAATTTAAGTTAGGTAAAGCTATTTAATTAAAATTTTACTTTAATGTTATTTAATTGCACATGAAATATTTGTACATTGTAAATATCCTGCTCCTGCTCTTTTTGGAATTCCAAATGCGTCCTTATTCCCGAAATAAATACAATTTAATAAAGTTAGCTCAAACAGCTTTAATTTGTAAAAATGATGTAAGTACTTAAACCCATCCAAAATCAACGAAGTAATAAATTACGGAAAATAAATGTGCAAAACTACTAAAACATTTTATTACCTAGATCAATATATTCAAATTGTTTGTTGACTAAGTAAATGTTCATGACCAATTGACAAAATTTTATATTTCTAACACTATTATTTTATTAGTTCACTGTATTCTGCGTACGAAGAAAAGACAATAATAATTTAAAATTCTTGCTAGGTTTCATATTTATTTTATTATTAATTTATTAAAACGTACTCATTCTAAAAGGACGTAACTCCAATTGTACGACACAATAAGGCTACATCTATGGACTGGTCTCTATTTAAAAAAATTCACACTCAAATTTATGACTGTTTTTTCCACGTTTAAAGAAATGATTTATCCATTCTGCCATAGAAATGGGCAAATTGGGTTATTTTTTATGTTCTGGTCTTTTTTAAATAATGAAATATTAACTTTAGGAAATAATTTTGATTTCTTAAGAAGGCAAAAATCTTTTGATTTGAATAGTAATTTCCAAGGTTAATAATAATTAAATATCCGTTGTTGCAGCTACATAATGTTTGTGTAATCTTATACCTAGTATCCTACAGGGCTGCCATTTATCTGACATTAGAGATAGGGAGACCGCTCGTTAGTAACGCGACAAAATGTCGTTTTTTTTGTTATTCTTTTCAATATAAACTAGGTAAACTAAGATAAAAGACAAAGCAAAGTGATATGCTTACCACATTGCTTAGGTAATGACAAATAGAAGCCGTGATCTTTGTTTAAAATGGCTCGGTAAAAGTACAAAACGTATGAAATCGGCATCTCGTGGCGCCTCGCGCGCGCCGGCTGCCGTCCGTAGGCCTAAATATGCCTAAATCGGTCGAAACCGCGGCGGCTTTCTGCCCGCCTGGTACTCTTCTTACAACTGTTACACTCTTTTACAAGCACTTTGTACCTACACATTTTGTTAAATATTATTAAATAATGTTAAAATGAAGCACGCTAATAAATATTAATCATGATTAAATAATAAATAATAAGTAATAATCATGTACTTTTAAACTTTACACAGAAATGATGACAAAGCTTCAATTTGAAGTCTTTTCGCTTTACTTTTCTTTTAGATAATTAAAGAACTGAGAGAGTTTTGTTTTAAACTAACAAACAGACTATTCTTGTAAAACAATCTGAATTTACTCTTGTTACAATCACCAATAGAACAAAATTCTAACATTATTTTTTTTTAAATTTTAATTATTATTATAAAATTATAAATTAAAACTAAAGCTGATCTACATATATAATAGATAAATTAATAAATATGAACAACTTATTACTAATTAAAAAAAAGGGAATATATTTACATAAATGTACATTATTATAAAAAGAATACCCCCTCCAGCAGATCCGTCTCCGGCGTGGTTCCCAAAACACTGGCGGCGTTACCTCTCTGAACAGCCAATTTATTATTTACAATAATATTACAGATCATCCGTTGTAATTAACTACGTTATAAACATCCAAGTAAGTAGCTTAAGTACCTATACAATAAAGCTATAATGAATACTTATTAAATATAATCCTATCATACAACATAATGCTTGTGTAAATGAACAATGTGTACCTACCTATTTGGATTATGTGTAAGTAAATTGGTGGGCAGTTGGTAAATTATAATCCTTAATAATTTGCAGCCATAAAAATGTCTATAGAAAAATAAACATTTCAATAATGGTTTAAGTATAAATAAAGTCCCCAATTCATGCCAGCAGCGCTCCTTTCTAATTTATTCTCTTTTCAAATTTAATTCGTCTTTCACAGCGCCGCTTTCTCGCGGGTCACGAGTTGCACACTCCACATCCGTTCTCTTGTGAATGCACAATAGGAATCATGTCGTCTCTTTCCATCGCGTGTGTATCCGGATAGCGTGATCTCTGTTCGTTCCGCGCGACGTTGCCAGCTCTCAGCCTATGCGTCGCGATGTGACCTTGTCGACGCGCTCTAGTGGTGATGCGATGCTTCAAGAGTTTCAAGACTGATAAATTATTGTAGATGATTGCTATGTTATCGAGCTAGGCACTTTTTTTAAATTAATCATTTGCGTCATTACGGTTGATAAGTACTGGTGCTCTTTTAATGGATGAAAAAAAGAAAATACCTACATGTTTTATGGAAATACGAACTAGGCGTCTATTCGGGAACGTCTAAGTGATACTGCAGCGACCCGTGAGCGAGACTCGCATCTCGCTCTTACGCATTGCGCGTCGTGCGGAAGAGTGCGATGAGAAATCTCGCCCGCGAGTCGCCACAACATCACTTAGCATTCCCAAATAGAGGCGCTGGTTATGATCTCACGATGTTTAGACCAAGATGAATTTGGATAACTTATGGCCGAATTCAGAAAGGCCACTAAAATTGAGCTTTAATTAAATTGACGTTTCAGTGACGTTTCTGTATGGGTTCACAACTAGTTGAGGGACATTTAAATACTTAATATCAAGTCAAATGTGGCGTTTCAGAATTCGTCCAAAAATTTGTTACATGTTTGGGTAAGGCTACGGACGATATAACCGCCGCTTCATTCCCGTGTATTCCTAAAAATATTTAAACCTTATCCATCAAGAAGTGGTTCTTTTTACAACAAGGTAATTTTTTAAATACCAATGCTGTCTGGACTCCTGGGTACTTTAGATAGGGTACGTTGAATATCTCCAGACTTTTTCTTGCTACGCTAGTTACCTAAGTTCGAAATTGTTTAACAGACATAAATTATAATAAAGTTTATATGTCCGGCTGTCGCTATATAAACGTCGAGGATCACAAACATGTTTAGTTATGTTAAATCACCATTCTTGCATTTTCAAAGTGTATGGCAATCATAAAACTTTTCATGAAAGCTATAATGGTTAAAGATGAACTTTGTCCAGTGGCGTCCTCTAAAGTAGTGTCGTAACTTAGTCCGGTGAAACTCAGGAACTGTCGTGAATACGTACTGCAAGGCAATGACCAGTTTTCATACGTTTTGAGTAAAACCGTGTTGCCTTTTTGGTATTTTTTTTAATTCCATAGTTATTTCCCCGAAGTGGTTCTTAGCTAGATTTGAATGAAATCGGTTGGAACTTTCCAGGATTATCATCTCTGCAACCAGCTCGTGTAGGGATCTCAATAACGCAATGGAAGTTTTTAGTAACTTTTTGTTATCCATTATCTTGAAATTTTGAACATAATCACGCTCAAAGACCGCAAACGCTCATAAAGCAAAAAGCAGCTCACACGCGTTATGGCAAGCACAGAAAGACCACATCGCGAAATTCGTGTTGTGGCTCTTATGAAAACGCTCACGAGGCTTTGTGGCAATCACAGAAAGACCACATTGCGAAATTCGTGTTGTGGCTCTTATTGAAACGCTCACGAACCACTGTGGCAATCACAGAAGGCCATATAGCGAAATTCGTGTTGTGGCTGTCATATACGACCACGACACATCATATTGGGGCAATGAAGGAAAGCCATGAAGCTTACGGAACCCTTTTAGATTTTCACGCACAGTGGTTGCGATTTGATTTAAAACATTTTGGATCCCACAGCGCCCACATAAGACCAGAGACGGAACACCGAGGGGTTTTGGTGGGTACCTATGCCAAGACGGGTGAGTCCCACATACCTTCCCCAAGCGCGGGAGGATGCGTTATGCGTTTCCACTCATAAATAAAAAGGTTAGGTTAGGTTAGGTAAGGACCACATAGCGAAATTCGTGTCGCGGCTGTCATGTTTATACGACCACAACGCACTGTGGCAATGAAGACAAGCCGCAATGCGTTGTGGCCGTATAACATGACAGCCACGACACGAATTTCCGTATGTGGTCTTTCTGTGATTGCTAGAACGCGTCTCCGGTGTTTTCATAAGAGCCACGACACGAATTTCGCGATGTGGATATTTTACAATGAATAAAACGTGTCGTGAGCTGTTTTTTCGCTCAGTGGGCGTTTCCGGTCTTTAAGTAATACTGTCGAACTGAACTGATGAAAGTTTCCGGAGTTGTTCTACAGCGCTCACTCATTGCAAATAATTAATATACCTACTGTGTTTGGGTTCAACACCTTTCGTCGTAAAAGTGTCGTTCTAACACTAGGGATAACCTAGGTTTAGCCGATGTGTCGTGTGATTTTACTTAATAAATATTGTTTTCTTGAGAGACAATGAATTAATAGTTCATAGGGCGGCGGCCGCTGAAGGCTTAACTTAAACGTGCATGTAGGTTTAATGAAATATCCCTTAAGGAAATAATACTTATGACGTAGAATAAAAAATCTTAGCTATGGAACGGACAACACGGTTTGGTTCAACAATTTGTTGAACTTTGTTACTGAAGCTGAGTCGTTGTTTTGAATTTAACAGAGATCTTTCGTCGTATTATTTAATTTATGCTCAACAAAGTTCCTAAGGTTCACTAACGTTTCTGTGGCCCGTTTCACAAAGTTAAAAGTTACAATTTTACAAGCAAAAATTAGCAACACCGATGTCAGCTCCCATATTTACTTCTGATAAGCAGTTTTGCCTGTTTTTGCTTGTTAAATTGCAACTTTTAACTTCGTGAAACGGGCCACTGGACACGAAACGAATTTTTATTTTTGACCTATTGACAAAAAGACTACGGGCTTCTTATATTTTATAAATATAAAATATAACCGACAAAATGTTCAAGAGCGTATTAATAAAATTATAATTAATGACAAACAAGTATGAATAACAATCTTAGAACGACAAGTTCCCACAGTTTATAAAATAATCCATTTAAAACGCTGCTCATCAGAAAGACAGTATTTCATTCCAATAATTACACTCACGTTGAAACAACGTTGAAATACTCTATCTTTATTTAAAATCTTTTGCCGCTGAAAACATTCAGTCATGTGATTCTGTAATGTGCGCAACGGCTGTTCAGCAATAAGGAACATTCAAATTTGAACCGAATTTGTTCTCCTTACAGTCTAAATTAATAATTTCGTTTATCCGCTGAACAGCCGCTGTGCAGGTTACAGAATCACACCACAGAGAATAATTCCTTATGCCAACATGCAAACACTGATGCATTACCGCCAACGTACCAGCACATCGTATCTCCATCCAGCCCGGATCCAAACCCGCTCTTCTGAGTATTATAATAGGGTTTTAAATGCAATGGAAAGGGAGAGTAGGAAGGTTGTATTAAAATTTGAAAAAGGAATCGTTGTGCTCTATTTGTGGCTGCGGTAGGCGGTCGCTCGAAAGCGACGCGTTTTTTGTCCCTCGGGATTTTTTACTCGAAGCTACACGTCTGGATTTGGCCCGTATATCCGGCTTTTGTGTCAAATTTCTTTAATTAAAGCCCTTTGAGTTCAAAGAACTTGTATTGACAAGTTTTGGATACAAAGGTAAGGAGACTAGGTACAAAACCAGGGTTCTTACTTATTATCAGAAAAAACATGAGTAGGTAGGTTACTAATTAATACCCTTAATTAGTCTGGTTGTTTCTTTTCATCGACTTTGCTAATAGTCGAAGCCTTCCATCGTACAATAAATACAGTATTTTTAAAGTATAAATGTAATGAACTGTAACTACTTTGTTTTCTTAAGACGAAATATTTTGATATGTCATGTTAACATTTACAAAAAACCTGTTACTTATAATATAAAACCATATTTTGATTAGCAAATTACGAAGCTATGGAACATTGTAGCCATCAAAGACATTGTAAACGTTAATAAACTTTAATGTATCCTCAACACTAAAAATAAGAAGAAATTAAACTCGCTCCATTACAAACACAAAATGATGCTCAAACTAGGTATTTGGAACGATCTCATATCATGCATCCTAACGCCATCTAGTGCAGCCCTTGCAAACTATTTGGTCCCTGTGTAACGCTTTTCATTGGCTGGCGGTGACGGTTCGGCGCGCGGCGCCTCGTTGAGTGGGACAGCATTAACGGGTATACGCGAGTGAGAGGGAGGTAGATACAATAACAAACGCGAACCATCGATTCGGAGGTCAAACGGCGCGCGACGTGGGTTGAGTAGATAATATTGATAGGGAGGCTTGTTGAGTGCAGAGGTTGACCGTCTAGTCACAAAGTACTCACAACACAATTTCTATTATTAGGGTTCCGTACTTCAAAAGGAAAAAACGAAACCCTTATAGGATCACTCGTGTGTCTGTCTGTCTGTCTTTCTGTCGGTGTGTCCGTCTGTCACAGCCAATTTGCTCAGAAACTACTGGACCGATTGAGTTGAAATTTGGTATACATATGTAAGTCGGTGACCGCAACACGAACGCGTGACGTAAATATATGAATTTTAAACATGGGGGCCACATTAGGGGGTAAATTAGAAAATTAAAAAAAAAAGTTATGCAGCCTATATCGTGTGACATATCAAATGAAAGAGCTTATTGTGAGGATCTTAAATATATTTTCTTTTGAATTTCAAGTGAAATAGTTTAGAAGTTATTTAGGAAAATAGGCGGAAATTGACATTCCCCCCCCCCCCTTATTTTCGAAACTACAGGGGCTACAATTTTGAAAAAACTACAGAAAATAGTTATTTACCTATAGATTACAGGAAAACCTATAAGAAGTCCATGGTACTTAAGGCCCGGGCACACCAAACGCGGTTGCGGCGCGTTTGCGGCGCGAACGCGGGTCCGCGCCGTTGTCGAACAGCGCGAGCGAATTTACCATGCCACACCAAAGTAGCCGCGGGACCCGCGCCGCAAACGCGCCGCAACCGCGTTTGATTTGCCCCGGCCTTTAAAGTAACGTAGTAAATTTCAGATAATCATGTACGGAACGGAACCCTCTCCACGCGAGTTTAACTCGCACTTGTCCGGCTTTTTTTATTGTTTTTTATCAGAACACATAGGTACAGTCATATTCGAATAAACATAAACAGTTCATGCACTAAATTTTGTCACAATAATTCCTGGAACTTATGATAGGTATCTATAAAACTCAAGCGCAAGGCAGAAACATGCTAAAAATTGCGACTTCTTCCTGTTTATAAGCAAAAATATCATATTTATTATTGTTGCTGTCACATTATTATTGTTGTCAATTATACACAGAAGATAAAGACAAAGCAGAGCGATATGATATGCCATATCGCTTGTGACCGTGCCCTATATTCAATCCGCGGATAGATTTGTATCCTACGGGATAAACTTTTACATTTGCCGCATACAAGATTATGCCAATTTTTAACTGGTAGTATGCAAATCTAACGACGGATTAAATCGTTAACCAATAGTTTTTTAAACTATTGAAAGGCTTGAAAAAGACTCGACAGACAACATTTTGCTCCAATCTTAGTTTCCATGAACATTTCAGTAAGGTGACCATCGTGAGGAAACCTGCATACAGCAGCAAAGTAATTCGACGATGTATGATGTCCCCAATCCGCACTGGGTCCACGTGGGAACTACTGCCCAGCCCCCTCTCAGGGGTGCCTAGAAGTGATGATAATAATAACCTAATTATTATAATATCTTGGACACTAACACACAACATAGACCTAGTTCCAAACTGCGGCCCTAACATGCCAGATACGGGGATGAGTTAAACCCGTTTATCTCTTTAACTATCTCTTTCGTCGGCACTAGTGTGAGAGAGACGCACTTAGAGATAAGACGGTTTAATTTATCCTTGTGTCAACCTTGCTAGGGCAGCTGAGATTTCTGTACCTACTAGACAACGATACGAATACCGAATTATATAAATACATACCTAGTTATATATATGGTAGACATACATACACATCACGCCCGAAATCCCTAATGGGGTGGGCAGAGCCACAAGACTACTTGTGGCCACGTTCGATTAATTAGTCCTAAGATGGTATGATGAACCGTATGGTGACAGGTGATCAGCCCATCGCCCATACAGATAGTCCACCATGTTGGAGAGGACCCGTCCCTTAGTCGACTTTTACGACATGCCAGGATGATAAGCATCTGCACGCATTCTATGCTATTTCTTCACTCCCAGTGCAGCAGAGGAGTAGACATCCATGACTAAAATAGGGTAGGTACTAAACATTCGTGCTCATCACCCAGAGTTTCCCGTGGCGGTATGTTAGTAACCTATGCAAAGATCTCAAAAGAAGGATGCCTATCAGTAGGTACAATTTCGTGTAACAAGTCTCATAGAAGGGTTGTCAAACGCCAGCGCATGGCTTAACCAAACCACACCCTATTGCTGATGTCTTAGTTCTTACGACAGACATACAAAAGTCTAATATTGCTTGATTCACACGCTATCATATCATTGTGGACGGTGGGATCGGTGGTGCGGTCTCACATAGTGTCACTTAAACGGGTGTCATGGATGGTTTTTGACATGCGATGTGTCAGATTCGCGTTCTGACAAAATTTCACTTACTATATATATTTCAATGAAGCTATGTCACTTACAAGTCATAACACGGGGATAAGTAAAACCCGTTTATCTCTCTATCTCTTTCGTCGGCACTAGTGTGAGAGAGACGCGCTTAGCGATAAGACGGTTTAAGTTATCCTTGTGTCAACCTTGGTAGTAGGGCCGCAGGGATAGTCGAGCTTCTAGTAGGTTAAGGATTTTTGGAATCGGTTCAGTAGTTCTAGAGATGAGCCCCTACATACAATACAAATACATAAAAAATGTTTAGTAAGTAAGTAAGTAAATCATTTATTCGCTAAATACTGTGTCAAAACAATGATGAAATTAGAATAGCGCGTCCATAAATTACGTGAGGCATTTTTTAACATTTTTTGACCCCCCCTCCCCCCTCGGTGAGATGTTGTAAGATTTTTCTCGACTCCCTCCCCCCTGCCCCAATCTCACGTGAGATTTTTCAAAATTTGTATTTTGGGTATAAAAGCGTTGAATTTATTTAAAAAAAAACGCAATTTGCTTCATTATTTTTATTTAGACACTTTTTACTTTCATTAAGCTTTAATTTAACTTAACTTTCACGCAGTTTCACACCGTTTTCTGCTAGAAAAAAATCACGTGATATTTGCCAAGACCCCCCCTCTCCCCCAAGTGAGATTTAGTAAGATTCGTCTCAATCCCCTCCCCCCCCTGAGCACCTCACTTAATTTATGGACGCCCTCATAGATTGGTTTAAACAGTATACACTTAAAACTAAAAACTAAAAATTATTGGTGACCTAAATATTCGTTGTTTGAATATAAAGAACCCTTTATCTACACCCATATCATAAAACCTCCATTGTTTAATCAAAAACCGTAGGAAATGACCACCATTTTGACGACCAATTAGGAAAAACCAGTGCTGCAATGTTATTTCTTTATCGTTTTTAGTAAAGAAATGAGATTAAATTTGGAACAGCTGTCAAAACTCAAGTGGGTCTCTATTCTAGTATCCATAGATATTAAAACAGTTATTGATACGAAACGTCAATTCAGTATGTTTTTTTAATATAAACTGCACAACATTTGATCTCGAGTGACATGAGAATAGAGACTTCATTCGTTTGCCTATGATTAAAAAAAAAATGGTCTTGACGGAGGATCGAATTGGCGCCATTATGTTGGTGTTTTGCTGAACGAAAGTAGAATTGTTGTTGAATTGAATAGAAAAAGTTGTTTGTAATTTACATTTTAGTTGAAAATATGAATAGTAGTCTTCTCGGAGTGTGTGTGATGTGAAAATGCGCCGGATATCGGAAATATGCAGCCACGATTGCAACAAATAACTTGTTGCCAGAAAATATTGTTTCTGAACCCATCATGGAGGATTTATAATATGTGTGTAGATAAAGTTATGTATGCAACTCTGCATAATTTGGCCTTAAAACACACGTGCGATCTTATTATGAAACTCGCCTATCGGCTCGTTTCATGAAAACCGCACTAGTGTTTTAAGGCCTATCATTATGCAACCGTTGCATAAACTACTATTATCGATAAGCCAGCGGGTTAATACGACTATAAATTTATTAATATTTGATAGTTCTATTACTCGTAAGTCGTTTCTTTATGATATTTACGAGTTATGATCTAGAGTACATTTCTCGCGGTGATGTTCTGTATCCCGAAACATTATTATAATACGGGCTAAATCATCAATCGTCGAATAAGATTTAAATTACGTTTAACTTTTTAAAACGACGTTTTTATCCAGAAATACTTTAAATATAATTATGCGTTCAAGACACTGCTGCGGCTGCCCCGGTACTGCAGTGCGTCCGGAATGTTCGCGGAGGCGTGCATTTTTTTGCGCAAGAGAACGGCTTCCCGGGCTTCTATTCGGGAACGTCTTAGTCATACTGCAGCGATCCACGAGCGAGACTAGCATCTCGCTCTTACGCATTACGCGTCGTGCGGAAGAGTGGGGTGAGAAATCTCGCTCGCGAGTCGCTAGGTAAATACATATCACTTAGCGTTCCCGAATAGAGGCGCAGGACAGCGGCAACTCTCTTAGCGGTTGTGGGTCCCGCTTACACGGCCCGTTTAGGACGCACTGGCTATCATTGCATTCGGCGGTTATGGACAGTATATTTCATTTTATATTTTATTTCTTTCTTTCTTTACTTGTTATAATGTTAATTATTAATTTACATTTGAAATTTTCTAATAATAGTATGTGTAAGCAACAATGTATCTACTAACAATTATGGACAATAAATTACAATATTTATAAGCAAATTTCTCTAAAAGTCCAATCCGATCCCCTTTTATTTACTTGTTTTTCTTCTACAAATCCCTTAATTGACATCAGTCAGAGGCGTAGGCGTCTTAGACGATCCGTGGGCGTAAGCGTAGCACTCGTAGCGGGCGGACGTTATAAGTGCTACGATAACGCCTACGCGGGTAATACAAAATGTATTTTTGGAGTGACATAATAGATTTATATCAGCTGTAACATTGAATGAATGGTTTATGGTATGCATTAGTTTATTTTATCTTTATCGTAAACAAGAAAGCACAAATTGCGAACTTATTCTCTCGCAGTCAATCATTTACCAGTCATTGATTGGTCAGTTAAGGCGAAGGGGGCAAGATCACTCCATACGTTTTTGCACTGGCGAAATTATACTATTTTGGTCCACTTATTTTAATATAATAAGAAACTCCAGTTGGGGCACTGCCTGCGGTAAAAATAAGTCTTTATTAAAAATAAAAAGTCTTCTCTCGTGCACAAGACAAGGCAGAAAAATGCACAGTTTGTATGCAAAGGGTCTGAGGGGACACTTCGCCTTAAGTTGAGTTCAGAGTTTGACATTCGGTATAAAGCGTGTATAATAAAATTTGTTTTATAATATATTACAGAATTGATTGTACACTTACTTTCATTGTTTTTTTTATTTTAAATCTTGTCTTTGGAGTTTATTCTTCTACAAAGTTACTTTCATAGTTCAACACCATTTTAAACGATAGTTATTGAACTATTTGAACCTAAGCCCAAATTTTCCGCAAAGTGACTTGTAGCACGCATTGCATTGATCGCTTTATTTCTGTATGACTTGTCATAATTAACGAACTTGGCCTGCAACTGCCAGATAATACCTACACGTAAAGATAGGTCACGTTTACACACACACCCGCGCACACATATATCACCATCCTTTTCCCTCGTCCTACAAACCCGTTCTTACACGTCCCCATTGATATAGAACCATGAAACTGTTTTGAATCTTATGCCATTAATGTAAAGCTCAAATTGGATTACGGTTTTTATAGAATAATGGGTTGCGTATCTACATGCATAATTACGTAAACGCTTGTATGTGTGAGTGTTTAATTGATCCAGCTAAAGTAAATTGTCAACAGATGTATTATGTTTCTAAATGCAATTAAATCTCGACATATTCAGGCCCTTTCTATCTTTATGCGGTGGAAAGAGAGGAAGATAGGCGTTATGGCAATTTTAGTTGTATAGTCACACCCTTGCTCGTAACGAGACTCGGATCGATCTGCTCCACTCGGTCGGGCGAACAAGAGAGCGCAATTGTATAAATATATCTAAAGATATATTTGTGGTTTTACTTCAAAATGGAAAGAAAAATAAGTTGTTGGTTTTAAGGGGCTACCAAGCCCAACTTCCAAGCACGGAAGGGATACAGCGGATTCATATTTGTACTCGCCGATAATCTTGCATGATTTATATTTAAGAGACAATTGGTTTCGTGAACAATAACTATAGCTTTTCAGACTTTTTTTTATATATTTGACGATTTGTATTTTGCACATAAAATATAGTATACATTTTCCTAAATTTTCCGAGACAATAAATCCAAGAGTTTTCCTGTTGTAGAATGTTATCGCCGCCATAATCAAGATCCTATCGATCAAAATAATAGAAAGCCACGTTTGATATTTCAAGGTCGTTACTATTTTCTTTTATAATAGACACATGACAAGTGCCACGTAGTGCGTAGTTAGTACATTTGATGATATTGAATAATTATATTAAGAGGAGTGTGAACCTACGGCTTTTCATACAAAAGGCGATAACGATTTCCACCCCTTAAATGTTAACTGATGTTCACCAATTTTTGATAGATTGTCAGTCAGAATAAAATCTAGGTCTATATGTTTTGACTTTTACACTATAATCAATAAATTCAGTTTTATTGTATTGTTCAGTATTCGCGTACAAAACTAATTTCGGAGGATTTTGCCTTTGGTTCAGTTCTCTTAAGAGGACTGTGAATCAACGGCAACAATCACCCTTTTCATATAAAAGGCGATAACGATTTCCACCCATGAAATGTTAACCGATTTTGACCAATTTTTGATAGGTTGTCAGTACGTACGTACGTACTTAAACAAAATCTAGGTTTAAAGGGTTTTTAAATTTTGATTAAAGATCAACAATGTCAAATAGGTAATGGTCGAAATTAGTTTTGTATTAGACCACTAAAACAACAATAAAAGTGAATTTATTGATGATAGTCAAAACGTATAGACCTACATTTTGTTCTGACTAACAACCTATCAAAAATTGTTCAAGATCGGTTAACATTTTAAGGGGTGGAAATCGTTATCGCCTTTTGTATGAAAAGCCGCAGGTTCACACTCCTCTTAATATATTGGAAATGTTGTGCTGTTTATGTCGCATCCTTTTTATTATTACTAAATAATACGAGTACCTATAATGATTTCGACAGTGTTTGTTTGTTTCCCTTTCGCGTCAAAATTGAGCAATAGTTTGACTTGATTTTTTCGAGAAAGATAGTTGGAGTGCCAAAGACTGACAAAGGCTACTTATAATCCCGAAAAATTCACAGTTCGTGAGGGAAATTTCAGTCGAAGTGCTTTTGTGTCGTTCCCGTTATAATATTATGTAATATACGTTATCAGATAGGTTATATCTCCAGAATGACACAAGGGCTGTAATTCTAGGTACAAAACTAATATAACTCTAAAAATGATTTTTAATTGTGATGATGACTGTTAGATCAAAAAATCAGAGCAAAAGATGAATCATAATACCGAATGACCTTGACTTTGATATGACGAACCCTCACCGCAATGAAATAAACCAACCACCAAACTGAAAAAGAAAGAAACCATTAACTTAAGAAGTGTTACAAAAAACAATCATTTGTATGGTGTTTTTTATATTTAATTTTGTAGAGTAGTTTTTGGTTAATTTTTTATGCCACAATTAATAGCGTATGATACAACAATTAACACATTTTATAGGCGTTTGATTAACTTTAAAATCAGGCATGCATTAGTGATGTGCCGTTACCGTAAATTACTAGAACAGAGAGAATTTCACGGTAATGTTCTCCGTAACGGTAATTATCGAGAAAGTAGTTTAAGTTTTCAATTTTTCCAACGTTTTTGTAGCGTGATTCTATTTCAATTAGTAGTAATAACCTACACAAAAAAATCACAATAATCAGCCTAAACAAACTCGTATTTTACCAAAATTACCGTTAATTACCGGCGTAAATTACCAAGCAATGTTCTCCGGAAACGTTCTCAGGTAATATTTCTTACGAATTTTTTTAACTTCATTCGGTGAAATATTTCGAATCTAATGAGAGAAATCAATTAAAACTGCTTTGTTTTGTTAAATTTTTAATATAATATACGTACTACAAACATTGAATAATCACAAGTTAAAATTAAAATAATCATCTTTTATACAAAAATCCTAAAAAATGCCAGAAGAGACCTAAATTAAAATGGTAAAATAACGTAATCTAATATAATTATCAACACTACACTACAATAATTATAAAAAAAACATCTGTAAATAATCAACTACGTTTAAATAACGTAAGAAACGATCAATTTAAACAGGTCAAATATAATCAAACAAACACATATAAATTAGAACATTTAAAATAATATTAATTGGAAATAATCAACTATGTTTACAGAACAATAACTTACAAAATAATCTCTAGTTCTAAAGAAGTGCTGCCGCATGCGCTTTTAACCTCTTGCGGTGCAATTTCAAAACGCACAGCATGATAAATTACAGTTTTAAGATTATATTTGTTATTATAAATGAAACCTGACCTACGTCAATATCTCTGGATTTATCAAAAGCTCCCTACCTCTTGTATACCGCGGCCTACCCACACAAGCACACTCTCTCCCCTTACACATTGACCTCACCTATCGCGATAGCACACTGGCGAATTATTTGTACAACGCTGAACCCCACACACAACGCTGGAAGTTCAAGCGATTCTGATCCATAAAGCCACCGCTGGCTTTGCAATGTGTCCTACATTTACCGATCAGTAAGATAACCTCAAAATTCGAGGATTCGTCTCGGAGAGATCATGTTGTGAAATGCGGGGCGGTTCGTTGACGATTTTGATTGTTAATAGTCAGTGTTTAAAGGTTAATTTGGTGTAATTTCGTGTTTGTTGTGTTTTGGTGGATGTACCGTATTTTTTCAGTTCGGAAGTGACACAGTGGCGGGCCGCGGAGGATGTGGTGCGGACGGATTTTTTCGAGTGATTGCGAGTGTTGATGTACTGGTGTTGTGAGTCAATGACAGTGGAGTAGTCACTGCTGAAATGAGCGTGAGTAATGACATTTTTTTTGAAATAAAAAAAAAAACTTACGGAGACCTTTTACTTATTTTAAAAGGGTATTATTTAATCGAGCGGCAAAAAATACTAACCTAACCTAATAATATAGGTGGGTAGTAAAATTACTAAATGGGCCACTAATAATAGGCGACAGTCGCTAACCTATTAATTTTGATGCTATGTATGAATTTTTAGTTGCCCGACAAATTATTTCTCTTTTAATTTCAGTGCTAAATTATTTTTTAACTACACCCACATCATAAAACCTCCATTGTTTAATCAAAAACCATAGGAAATGACCACCATTTTGACAACCAATTAGGAAAAACCAGTGCTGCAATGTTATTTCTTTATCGTTTTTAGTAAAGAAATGAGATTAAATTTGGAACAGCTGTCAAAACTCAAGTGGGTCTCTATTCTAGTATCCATAGATATTAAACAGTTATTGATACGAAACATCAATTCAGTATGTTTTTTTTAATATAAACCGAACGACATTTGATCTCGAGTGACATGAGAATAGAGACTACATTCGCTTGTCTATGATTTAAAAAAAAAATGGTCTTGACGGAGGATCGAATTGCCGCCATATTGGTGTTTTCTGAACGAAAGTAGAATTGTTGTTGAATTGAATAGAAAAAGTTGTTTGTAATTTACATTTTAGTTGAAAATATGAATAGTAAGTAGTCTCCTCGGAGTGTGTGTGATGTGAAAATGCGCCGGATATCGGAAATATGCAGCCACGATTGCAACAAATAACTTGTTGCCAGAAAATATTGTTTCTGAACCCATCATGGAGGATTTATAATATGTGTGTAGATAAAGTTATGTATGCAACTCTGCATAATTTGGCCTTAAAACACACGTGCCATCTTATTATGAAACTCGCCTATCGGCTCGTTTCATGAAAACCGCACTAGTGTTTTAAGGCCTATCATTATGCAACCGTTGCATAAACTACTATTGTTGCCGAACGGCATAATTTTAAACTCAATGCAAATGCATGTTTTATCAGTTTATGTAGCAATATGTTTAAGCATAATCACTCAATAAAGCTTAGTAATATACTAATATAAATATTACTCATTATTAGTAAAACATTCTTAAGATTAACACTATAAATACAAACGGCTTTACTCATGAATTATTGTCAGAAATAGTCAGACATGTTTCATGCACTCAACCCCTGAAGATACGGGTCCGAAACATGTCGGACTATTTCGGACAATAATTCGTGAGTAAAGCCGTTTGTATTTATAGTGTTAAAAATGTCTCACGAAAGTTTTAATTTGTATATTCTTAAGATTATATTTTCTCCTTTTCCTCTTATTAGGATATGTTTTTATATTCAAAGAAACGTCTGCGGCCCTAACATGCATGGTACAAAGATAAATTAGAACCGTTTATCTCTAAGTGCGTGCGCAGCACACTAGTGCTGACGATAGAGATAGTCATAGTGATAAACGGTTCTAATTTATCTTTGTGCCATGCATGTTAGGGCCGCTGAATAACTTCCGTGGCTGCGTCTAAAGTGTTTTGAATCGTAAAAAGTTTAGTTAAATAGTTCATAGGATTGTTATTAGATACGCAAAATAAAATGTAATTAAAGAGTAAATATTATATTTAAATTATTTTGTTCACTTATTTTTTTTTTACTTAGTTTATATGATCAAATTCCAATGGAATTAGTCATTAAAGAGGTATACTTGAAATCCCAACGGCCGCCCAGTATTATTTATTCGGGTACGATAAGTCTGGAGTAAGGACGGATATGAGTGATAAAGCGGCTACATCGTCATATAAATGTGTGCTTTATAACATAATATTATTTATTAAAAAAATATAGTGCCAGTGCCACAAAGTTATTATTGTGATGGTACCTAAACGTACGGTTTTGCTAATATTACAAAGTAATCTTTGCCTTTTTAGCACTTTCGAAAAGCACAGACGTTTGGTACAGTTGTACCACCTAATCAAACAATTAGATGGTAACATTTTCAGACGACAATGAAAAAGGTGGCTAATTGAACACTCTTTTCATGGTTTAAGAGATTTCTTCAATTTAGTGCCTTAATAATGTTTCTTTTTCCCTTTTTAGGGTTCCGTAGCCAAATGGCAAAAAACGGAACCCTTATGGATTCGTCATGTCTGTCTGTCTGTCCGTCCGTATGTCACAGCCACTTTTTTCCGAAACTATAAGAACTATGCTGTTGAAACTTGGTAAATAGATGTATTATGTGAACCGCATCAAGATTTTCACACAAAAAAAGAAAAAAAAGAAAAAAATTTGGGGTTCCCCATACTTAGAACTGAAACTCAATTTTTTTTTCATCTAACCAATACGTGTGGGCTGTCTATGGATAGGTCTTCAAAAATCATATTGAGGTTTCGAATATCATTTTTTTCTAAACCTAATAGTTTGCGCGTGAGAGACTTCCAAAGTGGTAAAATGTGTGTCCCCCCCCCATGTAACTTCTAAAATAAAAGAATGATAAAACTAAAAAAATGTATGATGTACATTACCATGTTAACTTCCACCGAAAATTGGTTCGAACGAGATCTAGTAAGTAGTTTTTTTTTATACGTCATAAATCACGGAACCCTTCATGGGCGAGTCCGACTCGCACTTGGCCGCTTTTTTATATTTATGTATTAGCCTCCCTAAGTACCCAAAACGGGCTACCATTCATGAAAATGAAAATGAAAATGAAAATTTTCGAATTTCCCGACACATTAAGAAAATAGATGTACCTACTGTAATACTCTCTAGTTTGCAATCAGTCCTCTGTACTATTTGGCTTAATTTGCATTTCGCCGTTATAAATACTTTTGGTAGAGTTTTGGAGAACTCCCGATGTGTCAACGACGGCATTAAGACCAGCTATGTTCTCTAACAAATCATCGACAGTCATAAATTGACCTGCGCCTTCGTAGGCATTACGCGGAGTTAGGTATCTATGTCCGTGGCTGGCTACGTCGATAAACGACCAAGGTCGAATACACGGAAGAACTCGTAGTTAATACGCACTGACGGCTCAAGTTACGCTCGCCGGCGAGTTCATGGACGAAGAGTTATTTTAGAGCATCATCTGGGAAGTTATTCTGCGATTTCTGTGAGTCCCGCGTGGTGGCTACTAACCAGTCCCTCTCAGTATACAAGTCATCGTCATATCGGTGGCTCTCCAAAACCGAAATCGGGGTAAGAACTCGTCTATAAGCGTTATGAATAATAACATGTTTTACGCGGACGAATTCAAGTGTAAAAGCTACTACAGAGGTGTATTTAAAGATTTAGCGCCCCGGGCCCAGTTAGCTTTGCCACACTATAAATACTTGATTATACGGTGGCTTGCCGTCCCATTAAGTAATAAAAAATATTGTACCTAGTTAAGCTTGAAGGCTGGGGCAAACCAAACGCCTTTGCGTTGTAGAACGGCGCGGGCGGATTTACCATGCCACACCAAAGTAGCGCGAGACCGCGGTGGTCCCACGCCGCCGCGGTGTGGCATGGTCAATCCGCCCGCGCCCGCGCCGCAAACGCGTTTGGTTTGCCCGAACCTTAACAATAAAAGGCGCCAAAAGAAGGCCGCGAGGCTTCGCCGCCCCTTCAGCCTGCCGCCCCGGGCCATGGCCCACTTGGCCCTAGGGTAAATACGGCCCTGAGCTAGTAGGTAGTTAAGACGCTGACAAGAGCCAATGACCTTGCGTGATCGGTCACTGTCTGTTTGCACCGGAATGAACGAGAAGTACTGTGCGGTTATTTGTATGGGGAATATCAAAAACTGATGAATTATATACGTAAACACAACACACGTAAAATATAAATTAGTCATTTTTTTAGTATGTGCGTGATGTAATAGTGTTATTAATTATAAACCGATAAGTTAAAAAAATTAAGACTTAGAAGTGTTTAAAGAGGATTTCAGTATCGTATCGATTTCATCAAATCGAGTTTTGGAAATAGTCATTTTTTCAACAATATAATGAATATGAACGTGTATTTTTTTCGCTTTCCCAAATCAAATAGTTTTTGTTAAAAAAGTGTTTAAGTAAAGCCGATTTAGGTCTTGTTAGCGCCTTAACATAAATTCTCAGTAACCAACACGTACGCCTTTCTCCCACTGGTACGTAAACGGCTAGTATCGCTAATCGCAATTGAGTGAAATTGAAACGAAACCCGAAATGATTGATTGGTTCCACTAGGCGGCCTTTGGGACAAGCTCGTTGATTGATGAGTCTTGGGTCTAATTTTCTTAAATAACGCTTCGACACTGAACTCGCCGGCGAGCCTAACTTGACCCGTCTGTGCATTTAAACTACATGTTTGTCCGTGTCTTTAAATTTGGTCGTGTTCGCTGCAGCTCTACCAAGGACGTAGATACTTAACTCCGCATAATGTCTACGAGCGAGCGGGTCAATTTATGATTGTCGACGAAATGAGAGACAAAATGAGCAACGTTTGTTAAGAGGACTGAAGGAACGGTAAAAATCACCCTTTTCATACAAAAGGCGATTACAATTTCCACCCCTTAAATGTTAACCGATTTTGACCAATTTTTGGTAGGTTGTCAGACAGAACAAAATCTAGATCCACATGTTTTTTTAATATTGATTAAAGTTCAACAAAGTCAAATAATCGCCGAAATTAGTTTTGTATAAGAATTAAAACAACATTAAAACTGAATTTATTGATTGTAGTGAAAAAACCAAAACGTACTTATAGACCTAGATTTGGTTCTGACTAAAAACCTATCAAAAATTGGTCAACATCGGTTAATATTTAAGGGGTGTACATCGTTATCGCCTTTTGTATGAAAAGCCGTAGGTTCACAATCCTCTTAAAAGAATAACGTAGCGTGTATCCGATAGATATAGTTTTATCTATAAATAGATGAAGTGCATGTGTGAACTGTGAATATACAAGATTTTTTGGGTAGACAATTAGTAGTAGTGCGTTGAAGTTCCGCGTGACGTCACGACATTGTACACTTTTTACCATTAAGAGCCCACATATGACTAGATTAAGCACCTCATTTTGTATAAATCAGAACGGAACTCTATGACACGTTGGGTTTCATTTTAAAATAGCTCGCTCTCAGCCGTGGCTGTTACAACCACCGCGCGCGCACGCGTTCACGAAAATCTGAGTTTTTTGCTGTTTATTAGAGAACCATAACATCTATTTAAAAATCCTTTTTAGCGAATTGAGAAGTTGTTGTTACTCAACTATTTAATCAAAAATCATCGTTAAAGACCATAGGGTTTCGAAGATTCAACCAAAAATATGTTAAAAAAGCGTTATGTTTGAAAAAAAAAAAGTAGTTAACTATCGAGGTTTTTATTACTAATCGTGTTTTCAAGTTTAAGCATTTCAAGAACAAATGTTCAAGTTTAATATGTTCAAAGAACAAACACGTAGTCCCTGTCAGTATTGAAATCTAGATCGCCAAACGTCCCAACCTTAGCATGTGTGGCCTCTTAAGTGTCTTGAGTAGCCCCCACTTCCGAGCTTTGATGCGCGTTATCTTTGTAAATTTTGATTAAATTGATAAAGCCCAAAATATGTGTTAATTATTTTTTGATAATCTAACTGACGGCGTAATTAGAATTAAAAAAAAATACCCAGGAAACATCACTATTGCGTAAGTAGCTACACTGTGTCCATCTCTTCATGAGTAACAGTCAAATCGTGCCTAAAACAATATTTTAAGAGGAAAATTACGGATAATCTAATATAACTTGGAGATCTCTTATTTCCATTACTTACATGCAAAAACATGTCAGGAAAGCTCAAGGGTTCTTTCATAAGTTCCAGCAGAAAATACTTTTCAGGGTTTTAGGGATTTTAGCATAGGTAAATATATTACAAATACGTTTTAACATTTTTGCAACATCTTTATGTTGCATAAGTGTTAGATTGACTTCTGTACCTATCTCTTTTGTGGCTGAGTATTAACGATCCGTATTATGGTATAGCTGAATCACTTCAGAGCAGGGGCGTAGCTACCGCCGTATCTGCCGTATCAATTATACGGGGCCCCCGTGCCGCGGGAGCCCCCAACATGCGTGAGCAAAAAATCTTTACCCTTCCTAAGGGTCCCTAAACAAATTTTTATACGGGGCCCCGCCAAGGCACGCTACGCTTCTGCTTCAGAGATGCATTTATGATTGTAGTGCACACGCGCGTACTAAACATTTTCTTGAGATTGTCTTCTCTTTCTTTCTAACCTTTCTAACCGTTACTTGCGATGTTTTTGTCCTAGGGAACGATAGGCCAAACCAAATGCCGCATGCAAATGTAATAAACAGTAGAACCTTATTATTAGCACAAATGAAGCTAATAATATCTAAATCTCAAATGAGGAAATTGCATGACAATCAAAATGAGGTTTAAATGATATACCTATTATGAAAGTAAACGTAAACAAAACCAAATTACAGAAAAGAGCAGATCATTTTGACTAAGTATTCATTTTTTTTGATTAAGGGTCAAAATTAGTGAAAAATATACATTGTTTTTTAGTTCTGATTTTAGTTTTTTGGACATTTCATCGAATTTATGTCATGTTTTATTTCTACGATATTGGTCGAAAAACAGTATTTTCGGAAATAATTGCATATTTCGTTCAAACGCCATACATTTTGTGCAGTCTAACGACAGCTGTGACGTCATAGCTGTTGTCCATTTTGTATGGAGTGTTTTTGCGATTGGTATGAACAATGACTTTTCAAAGCTTGATAACTCATTAAAAAATCAACATAATAATGTTTTGCGTTCACAGATCGGTTACTGTTACTCGGCACTTTACAAAACAAGATGAAAAAATAATATGCATCTTCCCTATTGTTTACTCTTATTTAGAGAAATAATAACCATGGCATTGGATGGTTATAAAAATCAATGACAAATAAGTTTACTTGACTTACGGCGAGACAAACAAGTCGGCATCCAAGTGACAAAGGGAGACGCGGGTGTTACCAGTTGAATGTCGACATTGACCCAAATTCCCCCCTTCCCCTTTAGGGATTCTAATAGAACGCGTTCCAAATAAATTCGACGCAACACGTTTTACTTTCTATAGGGGCGGTAGCAAAAATATACCTACTCAATTTTGACTTAACCGGGTAAGAAGATAAAAAAGGGGATAAAGTGTTTATAGCTGATTGGTACCTAAGCATTGAAGCCGCCATTTTCATTTTAAAATACGCTTTATTTACGACACGCAATTAGGTATTCATTTTAAAATGAAAATGGGGGCTTCGTGTTTTTCTTCTTTTTGAGGATGTATTACATTTATATGCATGACAATATAGAAGATGCTTGGCTTGTTTCGGTTTGGCTATCATAAATATTTGGTTTATGTTCCATTGATCTTTAATTTTAGACACAGATAACTACGAGCGTAGAAGTTAATCCGAGCCCTTATTTTAAATTTAAGTCATAGCAACGTCTCAAACGCGTTTGCGTAAAAATCTGTATTTCCTTATGGACGAAACTATTAATTGAGTAAAATTTTTTATGACTTAAATGACCCACCTATGAATGAAAACAAAGGATAACTTTGCAAAGGTTATTCCGTCTTATTTCGTTTCCTCGAAAATCTATTTGGAACTTCGCTTTATTTTTCCTGTAAAATATACCTACGTAAGTTTCTCTCAGCATGAATCATTTTAGATTTTTGGGATGGCAAATTTCGGAGATAAAGGTCGGTCTGGATACGGTGGTATGGTCATTTGATGCACATTTTTGTCATTTTATAACAAAATACGCAGATAAAAAAAATGGTTTTGCAATGCTTGAACGAAGACCTTTCATTATGACATGACTTTTGACCCTATTACTTGACTTTAAAAATTCAATGAACTTCCTTGGCCCTCTTTTTCAGTTTAATTAAAAATATATTTAAACATTTTATTCCTGCGATATATGGGGGCACGAAAGATCTATAACTATATCAAATTTCAAGTTCAAAACATTAATATTTGCTATGATAAACGGCTGTGGCATACAGACAGACAATGAAGTCTCACCATAAGGGCACCTTTTTTACCCTTTTAGGTATGAAACTCTAACAACGGAGAACTTCAAGTAGTGCAACGCATGCGTGGCCCAGGCAGTTATCTATGTCAATATGACAATGGTTCTACTGTGGCCGATGTATCAAATTAATTGCAAACTGATCGGGCCGTGTGAAGGGATAATCTTGGAAGTTTCATTATTGAGCCGCTTTAAGAGGGTTAGTCCCTTCATTAAGTTGTTGATAAAGCTTAAGATTAATTTATGTAACAAGTTTAGAACTTAATTAACTTAAGTATAAAATCTATGGCGTTAAGCGCGTCACATGTGTTGCAGAGACATTATCCTATTTAATAGAATATGTAATAAGATATAGAATATCTACTTACTCGGTGATACCGCAAACGTTACGTTTCAATCGCTTGAATGATAGTAATTGACTAATGGTAGAAAGTACGATGGTCAAATTATAATTTTAGAATATTAAATACAAAAACAAATTGTCCTTACGGCCGTTCCTAATATATTTTATTAGAACTTTTGTCCGAAACGAACGCCAGAAGACAAATATATAATAAACCGCCACGGCTTCGCCCGCGGTATTTTCTATACAATATTTGTCACCTCTTTTTATCCCTTTAGGGGTTGAATAAAAAAAATCCCTCCTTAGTGCATCTCTAGGGTACTCGAGGAATATCTCCTCCAAATTTCAAATCTCTAGGACCTCCTGTTTAGGCTATGCGTTGTCATAAGTGAGTCACGGTACTGTCTTATATGTATTAATATCGAGGCATATACAAAATCCATTACGGCGGTCAAGAGGCATTTTCACTCCTTTTTTACAAATGCCAATATATGGGCTGTAAACTGAGCTTCAATTGCCCGTTCCCAATACTCAATCCGTGGATAAATTTGCTTACTACTACTTAAAATCAGCCAAGTGCGAGTCGGACTCGCGTACGAAGGGTTCCGTACCATTATCTATAAAAACGGCAAAAAAAAATCATCTCAATCAAAAATCGTCAGTTGTATGGGAGCCCCCTTAAATATTTGTTTTATTTTAATTTAATTATTTGTTTTTAAAGTCAATATATAACTAAATATTATGTGAATGTTTCAAGCGTCTACCTATTGCCGTTATCAATATCAAGCAAAAACGAGCAAAAAAATCACGTTTGTTGTATGGGAGCCCCCTTAAATATTTATTTTATTCTGTTTTTTAGTATTTGTTGTTATAGCGGCAACAGAAATATATCATCTGTGAAAATTTCAACTGTCTAACTATCACGGTTCATGAGATACAGCCTGGTGACAGACGGACAGACAGACATACAGACATACAGACAGACAGACATACAGACGGATAGACAGACGGACAACGGAGTCTTAGTAATACGGTCCCATTTTACCCTTTGGGTACGGAACCCTAAAATTGACATATTTTGTATGCGGTAAATGTAATGTAATATTGTAACCAATTCTATCAGCGGATTCAATATTGAAAACTGGCGTATCTGTATCTAGCTGTCTGTCATCATGACTCTATCGAAGGTACACGTAGGTAATGTTTCACTTTCAGAAGGTTGAAGATGAATAGGTACTCTAAGAATCTAGCATAGAACTTTGTCGAAGCGATATTTAGGTAGAGCATACGTTATGCAATAATTATGTAGTAAATACTACCTATGTATTTTTCATATCAAGTTATCAATTTCATACGTAAACGCTAACTCTACGAATCAAGGTTAGACCTTGACAAGTGTTTTTGTGCAAACATACTATTTTAAAATAAATAAGAGCCGATAATAAACATATTAAGTACAATGTCATTTATGTAATGTCAGTGTTATGTATTTTTATGCATATACATATTTTATAAAAGCATTTTTCAATAAAAAGGCTTATCAAGCAAGATTGTATACATTTTTTCTCATTAAAAAACAAAGTAAGTACGTCTAGTAAGATTAAAATTGCAATTACCCTCCTTTTTCCTTCGCTGTAGTCGGGTTTTAACACCAGTAGCGCCCTCTTCTTACTCGTATGTTAATAGAATTAGTAAGTTAATTAAAACACATACCAGTAGGTTGTTTAAAACTTTTTCGCACACAGGTTTGCGAAGATAAAATTAATATTTTGTTGACTGCGCCTTTTTCTTCAGACATTTCATTTCATTCAGACGGAACCCTTATTTGAATGAAGACACGCGATTGGCTGCTCTAAATATATTTCCATGCATACGGGATAGATGCTTATCGACTTTTTAAATTCAACCTCGTATCTCACTTAACCCTGAAGTTGCAAAACCAACCTTCAAATTTAGATGACAAAGTTCAATTTCGAGGTAAGGCTTGAGCGATATGAGAGTTTCAGACATTAAGCATACGATATTACATTGTTGCCGTGTTTTACATAATTTACGACGTATTTATGAGAAGCGATATGATCACTAATGAAATATGTCTGTTGTAAAGTGGTTTTCTTTTGTGTAAATAGTCAGCACGAGTGATGGATGAGGATGTAAGTGGAATAAAAGTAAGAATGTATGTGTTTTGTGTTAGTAGATGTTGCTGAATAACTTGCATATGTACCTACACTTTTTATTAAATGTAAGTAATGAAAATGAAAATATTTATTTTGCAAGTAGGCCACATGGGCTTTTTTACATGTTTGAAGCTACCAGAATACTAATTATTATAAGGTATATCGAATTTCTGCTGCACTGGGAGTGAAGAAATAGCATAGAATGCGTGCAGATGCTTATCATCTTGGCATGTCGTAAAAGTCGACTAAGGGACGGGTCCTCTCCAACATGGTGGACTATCTGTATGGGCGATGGGCTGATCACCTGTCACCATACGGTCCATCATACCAGCTTAGGACTAATTAATCGAACGTGGCCACAAGTAGTCTTGTGGCTCTGCCCACCCCATTAGGGATTTCGGGCGTGATGTGTATGTATGTATATCTAATTTGATGCATTATATTAAAATAATCACGGCTTAACCCCTCATATGCTTAAGCACGCTCCCGCGCCTTTCTTTTGAACTTCTTACACATTTTTTATTCATGTATTTCTTTGGAGCGACCGCCGGTTTTACCATCCATATATGACGGGTTAAACGCTGGCTGTTACTTGGCTGTGCAAGAAAAAGCTTTAAATTTGTTATTATGAATATTCAGAATATATACAATGACTATTGCCCGCGACTTCGTCCGCTTGGCATTCGAATACCGCTTTTCCCTCGGGAACCGTGAACAATACATACCTACATAATAGTAGTTTATGTAACGGTTGCATAATGATAGGCCTTAAAACACTAGTGCGGTTTTATGAAACGAGCTTTTAGCGAGTGTTTTAAGGCCAAATTATGCAGAGTTGCATACATAACTTTATCTACACAAATATTATAAATCCTCCATGATGGGTTCAGAAACAATATTTTCTGGCAACAAGTTATTTGTTGCAATCGTGGCTGCATATTCCCGATATCCGACGCATTTTCACATCACACACACTCCGAGAAGACTACTATTCATATTTTCAACTAAAATGTAAATTACAAACAACTTTTTCTCTTCAATTCAACAACAATTCTACTTTCGTTCAGCAAAACACCAACATGGCGGCAATTCGATCCTCCGTCAAGACCATTTTTTTTTAAATCATAGACTAACGAATGAAGTCTCTATTCTCATGTCACTCGAGATCAAATGTTGTGCAGTTTATATTAAAAAACATACTGAATTGACGTTTCGTATCAATTACTGTTTTAATATCTATGGATACTAGAATAGAGACCCACTTGAGTTTTGACAGCTGTTCCAAATTTAATCTCATTTCTATACTAAAAACGATACGGGAATAACATTGCAGCACTGGTTTTTCCTAATTGGTTGTCAAAATGGTGGTCATTTCCTACGGTTTTTGATTACACTATGGAGGTTTTATGATATGGGTGTAGATAAAGTAATTTTATGTCACTGCTCCACAGCCCATAAAATCACGTCAATCCTTTGCTCCGTGGCTGCGTGAAAGAAGGATAAATCAAAAAACCAACAAACATACTTTCACATATATAATATTAGTAGTTAAATCTTTAAGAACATTGTTAACTTCATTTTCATGAATAGTGCAGTTCACAACCGATCCGCATTAACCCATTATATAATTTAAATGTTCTCAATAAGTCACATTTCAAGACACAGTTACTTGTATAAGATATATAAGTAACTGTGTCTTAAGATGTGACATCTTGAAACTCAATGTAGAACTACAGCCTGAATCGTGTACTTACCTACTCACTGAAACTTGGTTACACGGGAACCATTCCTAGACGATGAGATGCTGTTATCGTTCCACAAACGCTCCATAGATGGCTCGCTTCGGAAAATATGTTTGATTTAGTAAAACGTAGTAAACGATAGATGGTGCTATATAATGCGGTATATTTAGATTGGTGGTGTGGTTAGTGTGGTATCTTACCTTTCTTTCTTAGGAAAGAAATTCATACTCATAAACTAAAGAACGAAAACAGGAATAGAGATTTTATAAAAGGGAAGAAAGTAAATCGTTTTCATTCGTTTCTATATAGCATGTGTTGCGTTCAACGTTGGACGTTTGCCAAGCCTGCAAGCAAACGCCTTGTTTACAAGCAACAGGTCTGATTAACGGGCGTTTGTTTTAATTAAAAAGGATGCATTTTTAATTTTGTTCCTAAATTAATTAGGTACCTATAAGTGAAAACATCATGACTTAAACCATGATTTTAAGACAGGTCTTTATTGCTAGAATAGAAATAGTATTGATTTTCAAAATTTATTATTATTTACTTACTTAATTTTAAGAATATTTTATGAAGTTTGAAACTTCTTTTACCTTACCAATTTATTTTTCCTTGTAAGTATGTAATATAATTTAAATTACTAAATCGTACCCCGTCTTTAAATACTAGTACCTACTTAAACACTATAAACTAGCCAAGGAGCCATGTGAGGTGTAGACCTTGCGACAAATTTAATTTTACCGTTGGAAAACTGTTATCCACATACATCGATATAGGTTGCGGTCAGTTTACCAACACTGCAAATAAGTTTGTGATTGCAAAAACGCCCATATCTGCACCATTTTGAAAAATTTCGTAAAACTGAATCGACAATAAAACACCATATAATTAGTGAACCTGCTCAAAAAAAAAATAACGAGAATCGGCTGAGAAATGCGACCTGCGCCTCTATTCGGGAACGTCTAAGTGATATTAGTATCCTGTAACACAGGTATTCCTAGCATAGGACCCAGAGTAGTGATGTCCCCAGGTGTTGTTTCATTTATGCATTAAACTTTTTCATTTTCATTTTTCATTTTCATATTGTGGCGACTCGCGCGCGAGATTCTCATCCCACTCTTCCGCACGATGCGTAATTGTGTAAGAGTCGGAAGCGAATCTCGCTCGCGAGTCGCTACAATATCACTTAGACGTTCCTGAATAGACGCCCTGTAGAGGAGAACGGCGGGGCATCCAGACATACGAAAGTATTTTTGCCCAAGCTGAACCGGAGACACTGCGTTCGCTTTGCTCGTTCGGTCAACTATTACTGAGGGATTTTTTTAAGGAAATTGAAATACTATCCCCGCCTTCGCTATAAGTATTTGAAATAAGAATGTATGTCAGAAAAAATAGATACAATTTTCCTACAAATGTAGATAAGCCAAAGGCTACTAGAAATACCGGAAAGCTTAAAGTACCAACTTATAGACTGGCTAAAACTAAAAAATCATTTCTAGGAAATTGTACACGTTTTTACAATAAAATACCTAAAAACATTATAGAACAAACAGACACAATGTTCAAATCTACTGTAAAGCGAATTCTTATTTCTAGGGCATATTACTCAGTAAAAGACTACGTCATGGACAGGGACGTTTGGCTTAAATCGTGACCTGCACCGGCGATCCCTGGGTCTCGATGAGCGTACCTGCTGTGGTATATACTTACATTTGTATAAAACTGTCTACTGATTTGAAAAAATGATACCTCACCGAGTTTCTTGCCGGCTCTTCTCAGTAGAGGGTTTTTTCCGAAGCGGTGGTAGATTCATTCCTTGACCTTCATAAGAGCTTGTAAAAGCCTAAATTGAATAAAGATAGTTTGAATTTGACTTTGACTTTATTAAAATATGAACAACATTTACTCAGAATATAGATCTAACATGTGTATGACATAACCAGAGCATTTATTGCACCTAAAGCGTTATCAGAAGCGTCAGAGATAAACAATCGGTCCCGTCCCGTGTATTGTTTACGCCACCGTGTTTTACAAACTTATACAAGCAGACGTCTAAATCTAGAACTACTGTCGTCATTTACTTATTTGATACATGCAATGTCAGTGGTGCCACTGTCGAGTGAAAATATAAGTTGGTGTTTGTCGTTGAGGTGGAAAGATGGGATTGAGATATGAAATGACGGATGTAACTTGGTAAAGGTTTATAGTCGTTTGGTACGTGGTTTTGTTCATAATGTGATATATAATATACCTAGTAATGTACGGAATATTTTGTATAACGTATATTGACTGTCTCTTAGTAAGTAATTTTGAGCACATTAGATTTATCGCTTATTTATACACATCGCTTGTTATTAATATGTGATAATTGAATTAATGTTTTATAGTGTTGTATTATTTTTTGGTTTTAATTTTAATTGATTATTATTAATTTGTGATGACATATATTCTATTTTATTATTTAATGTTTTGACGATCTCAAATTTGAATTCATATATTTTGACATGTACTGAATATTATATAATTTAATTTGAGAAATAAAATAAATCTAAATCTAAATCTAAAAATCATGGAATTATTAATCGTAAATATAATCGTTTTATACATTTATAGCTGACCAAACAAAAGCGATCAATTTCATAAGTACCATAATTGAGAGATAGAGAAATAAGCATTGCTCAAGTAAGCGTTACCTATTACACAAAAAACATCCCATAGGTTTGAAATGTATCCATAAGGACCCCAAATTCTTAGATAAGCGTTACCTACGTATCTTAAGAGGACTGTGAACCAACGGCGAAAATCACTCTTTTCATACAAAAGGCGATAGCGATTTCCACCCGTTAAATGTTAACCGATTTTGACCAATTCTTGGCAGGTTGTTAGTCAGAACAAAATCTAGGTAGGTATATACGTTTTTTGAATATTGAAAAAAGATCAACAAAGCCAAATAATCGCCGAAATTACTTTTGTATAAGAATACTAGCAATAAAACTGAATTTATTGATTATAGTGGAAAAATCAAAACGTATAGCCCTAGATTATGTTCTAAATGACAACCTAGCAGATCAGATCAAAATCTAGGTAAATATATACGTCTTTTGAATATTGATTAAAGATCAACAAAGAAAAATAATCGCCGGAATTAGTTTTGCATGAGAATACTAAAACAACAATGAATTAATTAATTATTTTTAAAAAAACCAAAACGTACAGGCCTAGATTATAGTCTGACTGACAACCTATTAAAAATTAGTCAACATCAGTTAAGATTTAAGGGGTGGAAATCGTTATCGCCTTTCGTATGATAAGCCGTAGGCTCACACTCCTCTTAAATTGTAAACTCTTCAAAGCTTGAGGCTGACAGATACTTAAAGTGGTCGGTCTGCATCATTATTAAAACAATATCGATGAATATTAAATTAAAAAGACAAAGCTTTTCATTGTAATGTGGGCTCTTGCACACGCAGTTGACTCGCATATTGTACCATCGTCTCTTTTTATTGTCGGATGCAATAGGAACAGGATCATACTAAAAAGCGAGTCGGCTGTTTATGAAAATGTCTCCGATTTTTATTGTAACAAATTCATATCAATATTTATGTATACGCATGAATTTGTTACCATTTAAACAATAACATACATTTTAAATACATACTTAATACGGACTAAACTTTATTCAATTTTATCTATCGCAGGATTTTTTACTCGTCAATTTATCATTATTCCTTTAAAAGAAAATGCCTAACCTAACCACAGTATAATCAAGTATACAGTATTCCATCTTCATACAAACGGCCGAAACTACGCGCTTCGAAATCTCGGTGAACTTCGGTATTTCGTACACAATTATGGCACGAGAATTCTTGATATTTTGGATATTTTAAAAGCAAAATACATACAATATATATATATATATATATATATATATATATATATATATATATATATATATATATATATATATATATATACGTACATACAGTAAAGTGTCACTTTTGAAACTAGAAATAAGAACGAAGTAGAAATAATTAATAGTATTACCGAGCGGCCGTAGGTAATTATTTCGAGGACACTGCCGAGACAACATACTGCTTACTTGTTTATACTGTGACCTAACTAAGCACGTTACTTTCTAGTTATTTGGATAAAACATTTTTATTCCCAGACAATCCCTTTATTGCTTACGCCCTTCCATTATCCGTTGTAAAAAGGTATATTACAATGTTACTGGCATTTTTTGTATAATCTGGCATTCTATAGAATGCCTAAAACGTTCCAGCAAAATATAAATTTCATCTTATTATTATATTCAATACACAGTGTACTCATAGCCAGTAATGTGTCTAATATTAACCATATGAACCAGTTGTGTTGCGACCCTCCATAGAACGTAGTCATAATGAGTGAGGCATTAAGTAGTATATGATCCAACATATTACTGTATTATGACATGGTTCTACGGATTGTCACTGTACAACTGGACTCCTTATAGATATGTGTATTTTGTGTATATCTTACATTAAGAGGACTTTGAACCACCGGCAAAAATCAGCCTTTCCATACAAAAGGCGATAAAGATTTCCACCCCTTAAATGTTTACCGATTTTGGCCAATTCTTGACAGGTTGACAGTCAGAACAAAATACGTTTATACGTTTTATGAATATTGAAAAAAGATCAACAAAGTCAAATAATCGCCGAAATTAGTCTTGTATGAGAATACTAGCAATAAAACTGAATTTATTGATTATAGTGAAAAAATCAAAACGTATAGCCCTAGATTATGTTCTGAATGACAACCTATCAAAAATTGATCAACATGGGTTAACATTGAGGAGGTGGAAATCGTTATAGACTTTTGCATGAAAATCCATAGTTTCACACTCCTCTTAAACTGCGCTAATCGTGGCAGCCCGGACTCTACGCGCTTTGAGCATTGGGTACATTAGGAATTATATAGAATACTTTGGCAAACTATAAAAAAAGATACAAATGTCCTGGCAAACCCGGTACTATGTAGAAGGACTAGATATTCTATAAAACGCCTGAATGATATACTTTGTCGGTGACATAATAATATGATAACATGAACAACGCGACAGGTAAGTACAAAGCACTAATTGAACAATATGTGCCAATAATACGCTACGCCTTTGATGTCGGATACAGGCGCATGGAGGTTTAACTAGTGTACAGTATACTGTACATTTATTTTTAAAGGGGATGTTATTGCAAGAGGGTTCTGTTCTTCGAGGCTGTACTTTGTTGAAATTTTTAATCAAAGTAAATAAACTAGTGGCTCCGTGATCTGTAGACCTCGCGACAAAAGACTTCAAAAAACTGAATCTAAAACAAAAACCCTTTGAAAAGTAAGAAATAATGATTGGCCTTGCGACAAACTTAACTTTGCCGTTAAAAAACTGATAAATCCATACATCGCCATAGGTCGAATCAGTTTACCAACACCGCCAGTAAGTTGTAATTGCAAAAACGTCCATATCTCCGCCATTTTGAAATCTTTCGAAAAACTGAATCGACCAAAAAATTCTATACCATTACTGAACCTCCTCACAAAATTTCACGGGAATCGGTTGAGAACTGCGAGCTGTAGCCGAGAACAAAATGGACATCCGCTGAACATACGAGAGCATTCTCGTCCAAGCTGAAACGGAGACGCTTCGCTCGCTCGGTCGATTAAAGGCTAAATACTATATCTAAACATATTAGTCAATAAAAAAGGCTGTCATTTGGGCCAGCTTGGCGCTGAAATAGTTAAAATAATCATGTGGTCTGACTACAAAACTCTCGCAGTTTAATTCCCGAAAGAGTCAGTCTCGAAAGTTTCTGTCTTAGGTGATAATAAAACCATGTTAAATGTTTGCAACTTAAAAGCTCTGCAACTCTTAAATTGACATTTAACATTTAGGTAAGTGATATGGTATGTCATATTGCTTTGGTTTGTCTTAATTTTACTTTGCAAAGTTTTAATTGAAAGGTGACAAACCAGCATGTCGTTCATGTTATACCTTAATCAATGCTCAATGATTCTTTGGGGTTGTTTATGTTTTTTGGGCGGCGTTGCTCACTTACCTTCACATGACGCGCATACTCGTTTGCCTTCCTCTTATAACAGTTGGTTTCTGTATCACTTACACCGATGTCGAATCTAAAACCTACTAGTATTGAAAGTCACGTATGTGTCTGGGTCTAGTCATCGAGCGGGTTGGGTCGTTAAATGTGATTATATTTTAAATTTTCCCGAATCCACAAATGTCTCTCAAGTTAATCTTTAATTAAAGTGACGTTTATGTATTGATTGACAGCTTTTTGATACAGACCAAATTGTTAAGTCCCCGACAACCAGCTGTCAACGTCACTTTGAAAGATTAAGTAGCCGTGATGAATTTGCTCATTAATTATTTTATTCCAAATCATTTGTGTTCCAAAAGTGAATTGAAAATGTTATATAATTGCTATCTCATCAATCTATGTTCAATCATTTCCGACCTTGAAAGCTTGTTCGGGAGAGTCCATAGCAAGCTAATAATTAATAACGGACAATATTTGAGTTGCTGCCGTTTTAGCTTGTGTTCGGTTAGTTATCAGAATAGTTAGTATTAGTTTTCCTGACAGGTTGATTAGTATAGTTTATGCTTGGAAAATAAACCCTTTTCAAGATCAGGAATTTTCATATTTAGTACCCTTTTTGCGGATTCTTGTTATTGGAAATTTGCATGTAAGTCAATATTTTATGAATATATGTCTCGCCTTATACAATGTAGTAAGTGAGCATAGTAAATAATTATACATATTGTATAGTTTAACTAATGTTTGTTCCTGTACATCTCTGTGGCTTTAGTATTATACAAACTGAGCTGGAGATGCTTTACATCTTTTTATACCTACGTAATATTTACTAGTCCAGGGACCCTGCGCATCTCTGCGACTAGATTAAGAATATTTTAACTGACCTAGAGAATCTATATCTATTCATTTCCACTATTAGTTATAATTAATTTGAGCCCATTAAGTTTGTCTGTTCCACTTTGTCTTCGTTTTTGTATCATTGACATTGTTATGATTTGGTTTACAAAAGCCTTACTGCTGAATTTTTTGTGGCGGTTCTTTTCAATGAATGAAAGAGCCCATGTGGCTTACTTGCTAAATAAATATTTCGTTTTTGTTTTTAATGCTTTGCCGTTGAAGATAATCCCACCGCTGATTATATTCCCAACAGAGGCCCTAACGTGAATGACACAAAGATAATGTCTTATCTCTAAGTGCGTCTCTCTCACACTAGTGCCGACGGAAGAGATAGTCATAGAGATAAACGGGTTTAATTTATCTTTGTGTCATTCATGTTAGGGCCGCAGGCATTATCATTGATTTGCTGTGTCCAATAGCGTTACGCAAATAGGCAGGTCATGCCATGTCGCGTTTTTATCGGGGGTTTGTAAAGTCCGAGCTATTGTCCAATATGCCAGGCCATGTATATACCTAAAAAATTTGGATTGTTGTCCCATTTCGAAACAAAAAAAAGGTAATTTTTCTTATTGCGTGCCCTTTTTCATGATATCACTACCATCAAAAAACTTTACGTAAGCAAATAACGCTCAAGATTAAAACCAAATTAAAGTAAAAAGTACTCTGTGGTTATCTCCGATGGCCTGCTTGTACGACCTTCCCCTGGAGTGCTATACATTTCCGTCGGATCATTAGGCAGACCGTTGGAGCATGTTGGAGCGATCCACATAACAATGACTTTTATACTGCCAGTGGACATGTTCGTTTGCTAGATTGCTAAAATTCGTGTTGTACGGATTTAAAGTTTTTACTGACGTGAACTGTATTATGTTATTTATGTTTTCTTTTACCATACTATTGGGGCCCAATCAAAAGTGTGTTCGCTAAAAAAAGTTGTTAAACTTAAAATATACGTAAGAAACGTCCAACTCGATTTCGACTGCTTTGTGTTATACTTTGATATTTCTTATTTTAAGTCTAGGAAATTTTAAATTAAGAAGACCGTTTTGAATTGTACCCATTGTGTTCTTATATTGTTCGATTGTACTCAAATTGATTACAAATAAGTTCAGGGGTCGTATTATGAGCTCTTAATTCCAGGCAGTATCCGTCGTAAACTGAACTGCTTGGAAAATTCATATTATGAGCGCGGTAAAGACAGCCTGTTTAGTGCGCTCATAATACTAATTTTCCAGGCAGCTCAGTTTACGGCGAAAATTGCCTGGAATTAAGAGCTCATAATACGACCCCAGGTCCTTAAAATATAACATGTTAACGGGCTCGTAAACGAGCTAGTTTTTCGGCCACTTATTGCAGCAATTCGGGCTATCCTCAAAAGTTTGCATTCAAACTTTTTGTCGCCATTAGTGATGTAATATGTTATCTTTTTGGGGATAGCCCGAATTGCAGCAATAAGTTGACGAAAAACTAGCTCGTTTACGAGCCCGAAGAAAAGGGAACGGAAACGTTGTCATTTAAATAATTTTTCATCAAATGCTTCCACAAAAATGGTTTAAATATAATCAAATAAACTATGGCACCTAGAAGGCAGATTAGTTTAAAAAAATCAACATACTTTTAGCTTTCTAACAACGTATTATAATTACAAATTAATTACTCAGTTTCTGAAGAACTTTGATGACAAAGGGAGCAAGCAGAAAATCATGTCTAATCAACACACAGTCCGCAATAAAATGAACTAACAACAATAAAATTTATAAAAATAACAAATTCAAACCAAAAATAACTTAGCAATAGTCAAATTAAAACTTTCGTGGGACATTATGAATACTTGAAATACACACACACGCTCACACACACGCACACGCACACGCACACTCGCACGTACATACACACACACAAATCGTGAGTAAAGCCGTGTTTATTTCAAGTATTCAAAAATAACTTTTATAATCGATTATTTTAACAAAAGTAATTTCGTAAATTACGCAATCACTCCATATTTCGTACGCAAAGAAACATTCTTTTTCTCAGGTGGGTATAAGATTTATTTTAATAGTTTTCTTTAAACGTATCTAACGATGACAAATCGATTGTAGCACATCATTTATATCATAGGATATTTTCCGCAATGTCTCAATCGTTTCACCGATCCCAGGTTTCATGTCAATTGATAAAGGGTATATTACACACCTACCTAGCTATAATCTATATAATAATATAAACTCTGGGAAAACGCACTTAATGGGAAGTGGGGGGGGGGGGGGGGGGGTAACATTTATGATTCTGAGTACTCCTTTAAATTTTCTAACTCAAGGTTTAAACACTGTTATTTTGCGAGATATAACAGCAATAAACCCAGATTGAATATACGAGTAGTCCGTAAGTATTTAAATGCACTTTATGAAGCAGGCTTTAGTGTTCTTGTTCCAAAGAATATTTATTATGTTCAAGATATGTTTATATTGTACTAGCATTTTGCCCGCAATTTGCGATTTTTCCGGGATAAAAGTAGCCTACGTAACTCTGAGATAATTCAAAGGACATGTTCTTATGTACCTAGTTGTTTTTAACTGACTTCAAAAAAGGAGGTTAGGTAGGGTAGGAGGTTATCTATTCGACCCGTATATATATATTTTTTATGTATGTTCTCGCATACATTTTTAGCCCGTGAACCGATTTCCATAATTCTTTTTTTGTTGGGTTTGTCATAGTTTAGAAATGGTCCCATAGAAAAATTGGCGGGATCTGATGATGGGATCTATGAGGAATCAACAGAACTCCTCAAATTTTGTTACCAAGCATATACCGTTTTGCCATTTTCTAAGATAACTTTACTGATGCATTTGCACAAAAACAGTATCATTTGGTCAAGTTGGGTGATGACGAAGTCAATGGAGTACTACTTGGAAATCTTCAATGGTAGACAGTCAACGAATAATGATGACATTCACTTGTCTCTGTCGCTAAACACCTTGATCTCGTTACAGCGCATCTGGTAAATCGGAACCGATAGTGGGGTTCGCAAAAGAACTCCTTAACGGTCAACAGTCCTTGCATTCTGAACGCAATATTTTACAAAGGTCGATGCGCAGTTGACATAATTCTATCGTCATTTGGTACAAGTGGATAGTGGATATAATGATACTATATATTACATCATATTCACTGAAAAGCTAGAAATAAAATTAATTAAAAAAAAAAACAAAAACCGACAAATACACAGTATGAGAAATGTATAGTTGTATACCTAATTTACTTGCCACCGACTTCGATATATTTAATTTATTACTGAATTAACAAACATATCTGATGTTTCTAGGTAATTTACTAACTTTCTTCTTGTTTTTCTCGGTCTTTATTTCTTAGTTGTCAAAGGGTTTTTGGAGTCGGTTTTTGTTTTTGTTAAAATTAATTTTATAGTAGGTACATTGTGCATCTAGGGCCGTAAAAAGGGGATAACTAACGAGTCTATTAGAAGCCTCACGCCAAAGTCGGAGGGCTTTTAATGACTCGAGTTTTTAATCCCCTTACTGCCCGTGATATACACAATGTTTTTCATCAAAAAAAATATTAATGTTAAAGCATTACATTGACCCAACATTGACTCTACATTGACTCTACATTGGCCTTACATTGACCTTACATTGGCTCTACATGGACTCTGCATTGACTCTGCATTGACTCTGCATTGACTCTACATTGACTCTGCATTGACTCTACATTGACCCTATATTGAGTCTACACTGACTCTATATACGTTCAACATTAGCTATATATTGGCTCTGCAATTACCGTACATTGACTCTACGTTGAATCTACATTGACTATACATTGACTCTACATTACTACAACTCTACAAGTTTTGAAGATAGGAGATAAACCTTGCCTGATTTTAAACCTCCTTAGTCTGAAATGACGTACGAGTGGGAGACTATATTGCAAAACTAAACTCATAAAAAGTTATAAAGATCCATAACTCCCGCGGGAGGTAAATCGGTTATAGTTGCTCTATACGCTTGCGTGTAATAACATCCTTCCGAGTAAGTGTGATGAAAAAAATAATATCTTTGTTTTCGCAAATAGTTATTTATTTGTTTTAATTTTATCTATAAATATATTTACACAGCTTTAAAGTATAAACTAATGCGACGTGAAACTAAACTAAGTATAGTCGATCAGAAAGTGCTTTACCACTTTTGAACTATAACGGCGTATAAATAGTTGGAAAGCTAAAGCTGAATCATTAAAAACGTCTGGAACGCGTTAACGTTTCATCCATAAGGAAACAGAGAGCTTTATTTCGTTCGAGACTTTTTTTATAATTCAAACTTACATTAAGAAGGGCACAGGTCGCACTCAGTTGCTGATGCCAGGAGCGCAGGAGGGCGCCGAGCGTCCTGTGGCGCCCTCATCACTGTTATTATGTTTTCTATTATTTTGTCTATGAATTTGTCAAAACTTTTATTTCTGAGACAAAAAGCCTAAGTAGATTTTTTGGTATCTATTCTCGTCATTGTTAATAAATGTAAGTTTGTCATTTCCATTGACATACACAGAAATTAATCGTCATGAATGTTATAACACCTGCCTTTACGTGGCTTACTTGTCTCTAGTATTTAGATACTCGTAAGTAATACAGTATTTTTCCAGTCTTACCCGATTCGCCACTTCGTATTTGCTGTCACGTGCCATATGCATATATAAAAAGTGGTAAATTCTGTATTATTTGTCCCGATCCACTCTTGATAACAAAAATTGTAGTAAGAAGGGCTCGGGGGAGTGGCAACACTTTACCTCTACTATTTTAGTTTTTATCAGAAGCGAAGCGTGAGGGTAAGCCGGTGCATAATTTCTTAACTCAAACATTATTATTATTATTAATTACTTAACATAAAAATAACATATTACATATGTTTTAAGGTAAATAGATAATTTAATGAGTAATAATATATTTTTTAGAACGAGATATGATACACCGGCTTATCCTCACGCTTCGCCTCTGGTTTTTATTAACTCATCTATAAATAACCACGTTAATGCCTGTGTCTTAGGAGCTAGATTCTTTCCAGTGACATTATTATATAACTATAATTATACTACATATTTTGTAGGCCACCGAGCAGCGGCGAGTTTTGCAATGGAACATGTTGCCACTACCGCCGTCAGCGACATATTAATAATAAAGATTTCTTTCTCAGCAAACGGCAACAGACGACAGCATGAGCGACGACGTGTTTGAGGAGCCCACGTTGCGTGCGCCGGCGCAGCGTAGCACCCCCTCCCCCACCGGCTATCGGGACTACAACCCTGCCGAGACCCCGCTCCGAACCGCCGTGGATGATGACGTGCCTATACATAAGGTATGATAACTACCTAGGTAAAAATGGAAGAAACTTTCTAAAACAAAACATCAACGATAATTGTTTATATATTTATACTAAAATTGAATGTGTCAGCTCTCAAGACAGTTCTTATATAATAAAAACCGGACAAGTGCGAGTTGAACTCGCGTGGAAAGGGTTCCGTTCCATACATGATTATCTGAAATTTCCTGTTATTTTAAATACCATAGACTTCTTATAGGTTTTCCTGTAATATAGCTAAAGAACAATTCTGTGTATTTTTTCAAAATTGTAGGCCCAGTAGTTTCGGAAATAAGGGGGGGGGGGGAATGGTAATTTTTCACTTATTTTCCTAATTTACTTCCAAACTATTTATTTCAAAATTCTAAAAAAAATATATTTGAAATCCTCACAATAAGCCCTTTCATTTGATATGTCACAAAATATAGTTTGCATAACTTTTTTTTTAATCTTCTTCTTTACCCCCCAAAAGTAGCCCCCATGTTTAAAAATAATTTATTTGCATTACGCGTCCGTATTGCGGTCACCAAATTACATATGTGAACCAAATTTCAACTCAATCGGTCCAGTAGTTCCGGAGCAAATTGGCTGTGACAGACGGACGGACAGACAGACAGAAACACGAGTGATCCTATAAGGGTTTCGTTTTTTCCTCTTAGGTACGGAACCCTAAAAAAGATTGTAATGTTTGTTAATTATATGAGAGTTTGTATACAGGCAGACTACAAAGGCAGGCCCCGGTTATTATATTGTTAAAATACACAAAGTATAATCGCAAAATGTAATCATATTTTACCTTTTCAAATATATGTGCTAAAGCTAAAAACTCCTATGTCGGCTAAAGTCGCATTATGTCGCCGTGAGAAGGGAACATTTTAAACCATTATACTTGTATATACAAGTCAGTGCTAAATCCTTTCAAGCCCTAAGTCAATGTTCGACAAAAATAAAGTGAACCGACCAAAGCTTCTAGTATAATAGACGTCTAGGCTATATAAATGCAAAATTTTGTGGACAGTAACCTGATTCATGAAAGAGATGTTTACCCAGCGTTCAGTGTAAAAATAAGTAAATACGTGCAGTAAGTAAAATAAGTAAGATGCTTTTCCATGCAAATTATAACGTGATTCTCTGAGATAAGAACTTTTGTTATTTTTCCAGATTTATGTACATTCCACTGGTGCTACATGCAAGTAGTGGTATACTTATCGGTGCAGTTATAATAAACTACAGTGGATTCATCCATACTTACCTTATTTGGTAAACAAGTTTCTAACCTCAAGATGTGCATTTTTTGGGAGAAACAGCTGTTTTAATAACAATAATAATGATTTATTGTCAAAAATAGCTACAATATTCATTTGAAGTCCCTGACTTCTGAGCCAGGTACTGAAGACCTCTCCCATTTCTGTTCTGAAATTCTATTTTGTCTTATCCTAAATTAACCAATCCTAGGCAAAAAAAATTGGCAAAGTGACGTCCAAATATTGTCTTCGGTTCCTGTATTTGCTAGTAAACAGCAATTTTAGCCAAAAAAGGTGCATTTTGAGGTTAGAAACTTGTTTACCAAATTAGACAAGTACCTATGGATGAATCCACTGTATGTGTACCTACCTGTACATGTGCGTGTGTGTTGGGTTACGCTAAAGATAACATGCATAATAAATAACATGAGATTACACACTCACACATCGAGTTTTGACAGGTCAAATGGTGTTTCCATTTATGATTTTGTTTTATTTCTATTTTATCTTCAACTAGATGTACCTGCGGCTCTGCTCACGTGAATGAAATAGTAGTTAATAATTAGCAATATGATAAGATAATATTTACAATTCTCGGCATTACCGGACCATTGCAATTTGTTTGCCTTGTGTCAGTTGTCATGTCACACAGAGTACCAATATAATCAGTACGTGCTTTGACACTTTATTAGTCGTGCGAGCATAGAAGAGCATAGCATAGACTGCATATACCAATATAACAAACAAACAGACTCTGTCAAAAGATTAATACTCAACTTGGCGAAATATAGCGAGGCTAACCGAGAATTCTCGACAATGGCCGAGCCTAATGAAACGACGAATTTTCTTAAGCTAATTATTGATAAAATACGCAGCGAAAGTGGTAATTTTTATGCTTATTTTCGATTCCCATATCTAGAAAATAGATTTGTATCGTTTTGCCACGTGTAATGTGCGTCGTATTCGAGAAACGTGATCCCAAAGTTTTTAAAATTTTGTAAGGCGCCATCTCGTTTCTTCCTTCGCTTTTTATCCCGTTCTGGTTTTTCGATTTTATATAATAGATGTTTTTAGGTCCTACACATAATATTATCTTGATTCGAGATTGTCCCTCCTGCAAAAAGACTGTAAGTTTTTGGGTAAGTATTTTGAGGCGACACCGTTTCCAATTGGCTCCAATATATACTTTCGTGTGAACAAGTATCTAGATGAGTTTGTACTTATAATATTACAAAACTTTCGAAAGATTGTTTTGCTTCAACTTTGTTCAACCTTGATTTATTTTGTGTAACTTTGCCGTACTTCAAATAGTCCAATTTTGTATCGTTAAAGTTTAATTATAGTAATGTCACATTTCATGTTTCTAGACCGTCTGTCAGTGTAAAGGATTATGTTGTTGATAAAGATCTGTATTTAACTTTCAAGTTGAATACAGATCAAAGGAGTCAAAGAAATACATTTCATTTTATTTCACTGTTAATGTTTCTTCTTCATTCGTACACTAAACTAAAAAGAAAAGAGAATAAAATGAGAAGAGCTACTTTCACTTTAGATAGATTAAAAAGGATCTTTGTTAATCCCCGACGCAATCAGAGGGGTGTTCAGTTTAACGTGTGTATCTGTGTAGCTGCCTGTGGCATTGTATCCCCCAGACGGATAAACCGATTTCGATTGAGATGTTTTTGTTTAAAAGGTGACTTTATCGAGTGTGTTCTAAGCTATGATTCAAGAAAATCTTCTTCCGTCTGAAAATCATCAGTTCAGTCGATGAAGGGATAACAACAACTTCCACAGGTGTGATCAATTCGAAATTTGCTATCCTGTAACTTCAATGATATTGCATGAACATGATAACCTTGACTTTATGCTGCAGCATCACCTGCAGACTGCAGGTTCCCCAATTCCTCACTAGTCGGGGGATTTTTACATTTGTAATTTACATAATTTATTTACTTTTCTGTTATTTAAGCGCTTCACTCGCTAGCTCCTAATTTCGTATCTCATCTCGCCTGACAATCATAAATTGACTCGCTTGGCCTTTGGCAGTTTGCGTTGACATACAACCAGGGCGAACACACGCATGAGCATATATATAGTTTATACGTACTGTGGTGCAATTCTCTTAGAATAACATATCGTCACCCAACTCACCGGCGAGCCGAACTTGACCCGTGAGTGCGTATAAACTACATGTTCGTGCGTGTCTTCCACTTTATCATTTTCAACGGTTGCGCTGAAGTATGACCAAAGTCGAAGTGGTCGATACTTCTGATTCCGCATAATGCCTAGGAGCGCGCGGGTCAATTTATGATTGTGGGGCGAAATGAGAAACTAAATGAGCGACTAACATACCTGACGGTGACGGGTCAAAGTTCGGCTCCCACGTAAGTTCGGTTACGTTATTTAAAAGAATAACACCTCCGCCATATGATTCTCTAACGGGCGTAGCGGCTGTTCAACGATGAGGGACAAATACAAATATGTAGATAAAATGACTTTGTCCGTACAGTCTAAATTAATAGTTTATTTTATTCACTGATCAGCCGCTGCGTGCGTCATCACATCACTCCACAATTTTCTATGCGGCAAGCGAGTAATCGTCTGTGATGGAAGCTCATTGCGCGTTACAAAATCACATGCTGACTCTAGTAGGCCTTACAGGATCAGAACTATTTTTTTGCAGGGCAGTAATTATGACCGAGCACAGCTAAAATACGACGTCACTCAGCGATCACTTACTGAGAACTTAATGAGAGTAGACGAAGCGAAAGATGTGTGTCAGGATCGTAGCACCTGGAAATTCGTGGTCTCTGACTATTCCTTTGGGAAACAGGCGTGATATATTTATGTGTAGTCAGTTATCAGTTGATTGCTGACGCTACATCATAATTATATTTTAATAGTAGTTATGCCCGTTATAAGATATATTATATATATCTGCCAAATTTTGCCTTAATCCGTCCAGCCGTTTGCGCGTAATTGAAGAAGAAACATCTTCACACTTTTTAATTTACAATATTATTAGTAGGATAGCTCTGGGTGCTGTATTCAATTGCATAACTACGTTCTGAACCGCCCCGTTCTTTCAGACAATACTGCTCGGCGACAGCGGCGTCGGCAAGACGTCTCTGCTCGTGCAGTTCGAAACCGGCAAGTTCCAGCCCGGCAACTTCTCCGCAACCGTCGGGATCGGCTTCACGGTTAGTAACACCTTCATAACTGGACAGCGTCATAAGAATGTTTAGTATGCGAACGAATGAAAAAACAAAGACAGCGGCGCTACTATCTACGTCAAAGTGTCACAGTTGTGTAGGAAATTAGTTCCATTTTGAACCACCGCGTGTTTTTTATTCGCTCGAATACTGTATATACACTTTAGTACCTCGGCCTCAACACCAATGTGAACTGAAAAACACACTTTAAGAAATATTTGTCCCTCCTGTGGCCAAAAGTTTAAAAGAACGACGGCTTTAATTAACGTTCTCTTAATACACGGCCAGAACTATGCCTGATGCCCTACATGCGAATATAGTGCACACAAAAGCAACAGGCCTCAGGGTCGTCTTTCGGGAACAGGAGGGACAGTTCTGAAGCTACACCTTGACATACGAAGTTGTCAAAACTGTTATGTTATGTTTATGGAACTTATGTCGAAATTAAAAGGTATTTGAAAATTAGATTTATATTTTGAACATTATGATTATGACTGTGCTATCATACTAATTATAGGAAAGGTTGAAAAATCTTCTGTATGACAAGACTGTTGGTAGGGTGTTTTTTAATGTCAAGGAAACAAGTTATTTCCTTTTGGTAACTAGACAACAAAAGGTGCCCTATTAACTTTCATTGCCAATTGATCTGTTTGTAGCGACTTTTTGCTGCATGGCGGAAAAGCGTAATGCGTCTCGCTTGCGCTACTAAATTAAGTAAAGGGATTGTAAATAACTACTAAATGGTTCTTCTACGTCACGAATACTAATTTTTGCGAAAGAATTCATGTTTATTTATTTGTAGGTATTAATATCAAAAAAAAAACTTAGACCAAGTACTGAATAAGTATTGCTTTCATCCGAGTAAAAGCCCCGCAGTCGTTACAATAAGTTAAGCGAGGCGTTAAGCGGTAAACTATGTTAGGGCAAGTACCAAAGACTTTAACAAGCGCAACTTATATATATTTTACATAAATCTATTATTGAAACGACTATATATTATGCTAGACCCTAAGAAGAGATCCTAAACGGTGTCTACTGTGTTATACCGACAAACTTAATGCCTTTTGGTATTTTTAACCATTCAATCTTCAGGAAAAGAGGTCAGTTTGAGCGAATTCAGTGTGAAGTAGGCTTCAAATAATTACAGCTTTACAGCACCTTGAAACTTCTACAATCGACAGTGGAGTTTAAGAAAATTATAAAGTTTCATTTTCCAACAGGCAAAGAACAAAGTTCCAAAGTTAAATAAGACAATTTTGACGTAATTGTTTATTAAAAATTTAGCCTCGGTTTTAGCACGTTTGAATGGAAACAAAATATACGATTTTTTTTTATATTGAAATCATTCCTTTCTTAAAAAGTGTTGGTTTGCTGACCAATTTAGCCTTAAACAAATACCAATTATTGGTAACTGCTCTAAATCTTATTCTTGTTAACTGATGGACGTTATCGAATAAACAACTCAAATTCAATTATTAGTTGCTGCACAGTATTCCTAAAACTTCACCAATCAAGTCAACAAAATGTTCAGCCCTTCTGCGCCTCTATTCGGGAACGCTAAGTGATGTTGTAGCGACTCGCGAGCGAGATTTCCCACCCCGCTCTTCCGCGCGACGCGTAATGCGTAAGAGAGAGCGCTCGCTCGCGGATCGTTGCGACATCACTTAGACGTTCCCGAATAGACGCCCTGATTTTGTTTAGTCGTAATTATTTTCTTACAGTCAATAATGACTTGGCCACATCTGCAGGATTCGGCAAAGTTTCACGGCAATCACGCCGTTATGGCAAGGGAATAGTGATCAACCGAGCGCGAACCTTTGCCGAATCCCGCAGATGTGGCTCGCACATTAAGAGTTGTTCTACAGTAAAGTGATGGACAGAATGACATGTAAATTTATACTATTATAAATACTTATTTACTTCTTATTAAGTCATTTATCTACAAGTGTTTTGTTACATATGTAACAATTCTCAGTAGAAGACCAATATAACCAATATAATAAACCCAAGAGTCACCGCGAAAAATGCGACGTTGCCTAAAACAAAGCTTTTCACACGCCTCTTTAAAAAAGAAAGATTAAAAAATCCAAAAATTGTTCAGCATGTGTTTTTTTTCCGTCTAACAGAACAGTGTTTTTCAACCCGTGGGTCACGACCCCAGGCCCTTACATGCATGACACAAAGATACACCGTCTTATCTCTAAGTGCGTCTCTCTCACACTAGTGCCGACGAAAGAGATAGTCATAGAGATAAACGGGTTTAATTTATCTTTGTGGCATGCATGTTAGGGTCGCTGGTGCACTGCCAATGCGCTATCAAGTTTATCCAATGCTGTCGTCAAATTAAGACTAAATAATAGTCCTTCAATCTATTTATTACCTTCTAGCGGCCCGCCCCCGCTTCTCGATCTCAAGATACATCATCATAGTTTCTACAATATGAATGAAATGTTTGTACATTATATGCACAAACCTTCCTCGTGAATCAGTCTAGCTATTTATAAAAAAAAAACTGTATCAAAATCTCTACAGGAGTTTCTGCTTATACGGACAGACAGGACGACAGAGAAACGCGGCGGGGGACTTTAATTTATAATATGTAATGTACCTTTGCCAACATCTAACTTTACCCAAATTTTTAGTAAATCGGTTATTATAAAATATATTTGACTTATTATCAACCTAAATCCGCTGATATTGATATTAAATTAACATTAACAACACAAAAGAGTAGAGAACATCATTACGGCTTTCGTTAAAATTCCCCTAGGCGGTGTTAGCCATGTTTGCTTAATATAAACTACGGTATTTTGTGTCCTTTCTTGACAATAAAGAATTTTTCAAATTCATATTTAGTTACGGAGATATCGGAAACATGTTAGGTACTTTAATATAATGAAATGTAATATGTACCATAGAGACAACAAATTGCAGTTTACCCACAAATATTGTTCAATAACATCATAACAAATTGACAGTGCCGTGCACGGTGACATCAGCCGTGGCGGGGGCGGGAACGCGGGACCGCGGGACTGGGATCCCCCGGGTCCTGGAGTCAGTTCGCTTCAGGACGAGACACCGCGCGCATCCCGCGGGAATCGCGTCACGGGATTCAAATTTCGAACGTCGAAGTGATGTGCGATTGTGTTCAGTGCTTTGATTTTTAAATTTATGGTGATAGTAGAATTATTAGTTGCCAGATTACTCAAAAAAAGGTCTTATAAAATTTAATATAACGGAGCATAAACACGGAGTTATAATATATTTTTCAGAAACATACACTTAAATTATTACCTTAATATTTGGTTAAGTTAATATAGTAAATAACTAATTATATTTAAAAGGCACTGCAGTTTTCTTGGCTACGGTAACTCAGAACAAAGCAAACAGACTGCAGAAGGGTTAAACTTCACTACATTTTCTGCTTGTCTTTCAGTTCAACCATTTTAATTAATTCAAATTACTTGCAGTAGGTTCATTTCGAAATATCGTAATTTACCAAGTCTTCATTTATTCATACGTATCAGTTAATTCAAATTATATACAGTAATAACATTTTGAAGCAATATAACTTCAGAAAACTTTCCCTTTTATTATGATTATAATTTTATCAAATTTAAAGTCTTAGAGAGTGATCATTTTACTAAGCTGTACTTCATATTGACGTGAAATTACCGACCAAAGTTTGACTCGCACTAATTTATTTACCAAAAGGAAACCAATAATCTAATATTAATCTATACGTATCCTATACTGCTTTATACCTGCTTGATTGATTAGACTTGTATGAGGTAAGAACTGTCGATCAATTTCATATACTTAGTCTTAATTTTCTACAGCAAGATGCCTCCGATAAACTCGGTATAGTAACTACTCGTAACACCCCTGAATCTTAGTATAATAAATACATAAATAATCAGGGGACAATCTACACAAATCGATCTAGAGCTAAAGTAAGCTCTAACGGCTTGTGTTATGAGTACTAGACGACGATGTACATACTTATAATAGATAAATAAACACTGAAATACATAGGAAATACTTAAGACTCAGCAACAAACATGCCCTTACCGGGGATCAAACCCGGGACCGCCTGCTTCAGGGGCAGGGTCACTACCAGCAAGATGAGCCTAAGCTAAGGAACTTAGCTGAGGCTAGAATAACTAGGATAACAAATGAGAAGGTTTGTTTGTGTGTGTGTGCGTGTATGTCTCTGTCTGTATGTTTGTTACCATTGCTAACAGCTGAACATATTTTTATATAATTACCTTAGGCCTCGGAAAATTCAAACGTTCCCGAGGGAATAATAACTAAATTCCATGCGGACGAAGTCGTCGGCAGAAGCTTGTTATGAATAAAGCGTATAATCGATTCAACTAAAACATAATGGTAAATCTGTTTGTTCGTGAAACACACCGCTAATTGCTCTACAAAGCGGGAACCTAACTTGTCGAATCGGGGTTGTAAGTTGTAACTCGTTAATGAGTCGGCGATCACTCGAGTTGCAAAGCACTAACTCTATTAACTTCCATGGTGATAAAGTACAATATACCGTCGATAACGAAAAAATATGGCAAAGCGAAAAAAATATACGTTCATATTCATTATATTATTGAAAGAATGATTATTCCCAAAACATGATTTGATTAATTCGATACGATGGAAAAAATCGTGAAGTTACGTCTGAAATTGTCTTTAAACAGTTATATGTCTTAAATTTTTAAATTATGGATATATGATTAATAACACTATTACATAAACCCCATAATAAAAACTTGACTAATTTATATTTTATGTTACTTATATAATTCATCAGTTTTTGATTTTCCCCATATAAATAACCGCACAGTGCTTCTCGTTCACTCCGATGCAAACAGACAGTGACCGATCACTCATGGTCATTGGCTCTTGTCAGCGTCTTAAACTTTAATGTCAAAATCACATTATAGGTCAACAAAATGCGGTATTGCAATAATCGCTATAATGATTGCGTCATAACGATAATAATAATATATTTTTTCGCCGTATACGGTTAGTTCAATAGTTCAATGAGTAAATGTCGCTAGTAACCGCCCATAAAACAGAAACTAAGTAATCCATTACAGATTCCAGACATTTCGTTCCTCGTTTATGGCCTTATGACGTCACAAGTCGTCTTGATCTCTACACCATGTTATTTATGGCACATTTATTGCGTCTGAGACTTCTATATAGACTCGAACATGGAACGGTCTAGGTATGGAAATTATTTTCAACGTTCATTGAATAAACGTATTATTTAGACATTTTACTGAGGGTATTGTATAGGAAGGCCGATTCTTTACTCATTTTAAACTAATTTATCATTACATGGCTAATACTTAAAATTAATTTGTACCCGTTAGGTTTTTATGTTGCACATTTTGTGTTAGTTTTTAGATAAAACTGTACTGCCAAAGTTGAAAAAAGACTTACTGCTGAGTTTCTTGCGGCGTTTCTTCTCAGCAGATGTCATCTTTCGAAGCGCTGGTAGATTCAGACATGTAAAAAAGCCCAGGTGGCCTACTTGCAAAATAAATATTTTCATTTTCATTTTCAAACATACGATTAATTTTAATATTACTGTGGCAACCGTAGTCTATCGCCATGCTGGCTGGCTGGCTGTTTTGAAGTTATTAAGGCAAATAGGCGAAAATTGACCATTCCCCCTTGATCTCCGAAACTACTGGGCCTAGCATTTTGAAAAGAATACAGAAAATAGTTCTTTACCTATAGATCACAGGAAAACCTATAAAAAGTTTATAGTATTTAAAGTAACATAGGAAATTTCATATAATCACGGAACCCTCTCCACGCGAGTTTAGCTCGCACTTGCCCGGTTTTTAGATACCGAAAACAGTACTGATACATATCGCCTCCGCCGGGTAATTATTTCTTTACAAATACGGATTTTAAAATATTGTGTATTGCTTTTTTATGTTAAGAGGGTGGCAAACGACTAAGCGGGTTACCTGATAGTAAGCAATCACCGCCGCCCGGACACCCGCAACACCAGGGGAATCACGAATGCGTTGCCGACCCTTTGAGAAAGGAGTAGGCTGACAAACAGGCAAACGGCCCACCTGATGGAAAGTGGTCACCGCCGCCTATGGACATTTGCAACACCAGAGGTGCTGCCAATGCGTTGCCAGTCTAGGAAGGATGGGGAATGGGGATGGGATGGGGATGAGGGGATAGGCCTCCGGATCTCAGCACTCACCGTACGAAACGCAATAGCAAGCTATTAAGTACTTCACGCCGATATTCTGTGAGAGTGTGGTACTACCCCGGTCGAGCCGGCCCATTCGAACGGTAATTATCATCTAGTGAGGATTACTGTTTGGCTCTACCACTACCAAATTATTGATTGATTGATTATCAGCATCCATTTCCTGTTTTTATTTCCTTATAGGTAGATAGGAAATCTAATATTTAGAAAGGTATCGTCGTCGTTTTGACGACGTATTTGAATGATATAAAAAGTAATGAACACTCGTGATCGAATCTCTTATTAGAGCAATGCGTACTCGGCTCAATATTGTCGCTCGAATGCTCGCTACACTCGAGTGCTCCTGCTTTTGATTGATAATTTTCCATCTTGATTACGAGTAAGCTACCTTATAAGGGGCCATTCGAGTATTAATTATGTAAGAACTAAGGTCTTTTTTATTTGCTTATTTTTGATGACATGGGGGATGGGGGATTTGGATGGTGATTACGTCAGCAATATTTATTTATTTACTTTGGATGGATGTATGTTTGTTACTCAATCACGCCAGAAAGGCTGAACGGATCTGGATGCAATTTGGCACGGAGATAAATTATAGTCTGGAATAGCACAAAGGCTACTTTTTATTTCGGAAAATTTAAAAGTTCCCGAGGGCACAACTATAACCGACTTCCACGCGAACGAAGTCGCGGGCAGAAGCTAGTACTTATATGTATCAATGTTTACGTCATCATGGGAAGGGGCGGGGGGGGGATAAGAACTTTGCTTACTTTTGCTGACGAGGGGGAGGCGGTCAGAAATTACAAAAATCTACTTACGTAATATCTACTTCTGGATTCCCTTACAAAATATTGACGCTCCGCCACTGATAACCAGGGGCGTAGCTACCGCCGTGTAATCTCAATGTTACATCAAAGATACAGGGCCCCCGGGCTACAAGTTCTTTTATGAAACACTTTACCCTTAATTTGGGCCCCCCAACTAATTTTGATACAGGGCTCGTCTAAGGCAAACTATACGCCACTCCATATAACGAACTTTTCATTCCGGATGATTCCACGAGAACCATTTCTGAGCAAATGTGACCTATTCCCTCATCCCCATCCCATCCAAATTCCCCATCCTCCCTAGACTGGCAACGCATTGGCAGCACCTCTGGTCTTGCAGTTTGCCAGTTTGTCAGTCAATTGACATTAAAAAACCGGACAAGTGCGAGTTAAACTCGCGTGGAGAGGGTTCCGTTCCGTACATGATTATCTGAAATTTACTAGGTTACTTTAAATACCATGGACTTCTTATAGGTTTTCCTGTAATCTATAGGTAAAGATCTATTTTCTGTATTTTTTTCAAAATTTTAGCCCCAGTAGTTTCGGAAATAAGGGGGGGGAATGGTCATTTTTCGTCTATTTTCCTGAATAACTTCAAAACTATTTTACTTAAAATTAAAACAAAATATATTTAAGATCCTCACAATAAGCCCTTTCATTTGATATGTCACACGATATAGGTGGCAAACCTTTTCTTTTTAATTTTCTAATTTACCCCCAAAAAGTGGTCCCTATGTTTAAAATTCATATATTTATGTCACGCGTCCGTGTTGCGGTCACCAACTTACATATGAATACCAAATTTCAACTCAATCGGTCCAGTAGTTTCGGAGCAAATTGACTGTGACAGACGGACAGACAGACAGACAGACAGACAGACAGACAGACACACGAGTGATCCTATAAGGGTTTCGTTTTTTCCTTTTGAGGTACGGAACCCTAAAAATTAACAATTTTCATCATCATCATGAACCTATAGACGTCCCACTGCCGGGCTTCCTCGCATAATTTAAAAGACCCAAAATATTATGTATAAAGTATCGTGTTTTCTAATTAATTATGAAGAAAGTACAATTTTTCGCTCGTTCATTTACCAGCAAGAAACTCGGGGAAAATTAAAAGTTTTGTAACCTTTATTCTCTTGTGGAAGAACAGCGGAGCCGAGATTTCTAACTGAGGGTACCTTTTTAATTATAAGAGCTATGCTACTTCTTTTTACATATGGAATCGAGGTTGTTAACTTTGTGGCTTTTATTCAAGTATGAAACTAGCTTTGTTTTCGTATTTTGTTTTGTATTTTACAAGTGAATATTCATTTCTATACATTATCATCATCATTTCAGCCAGCAGTATTGCCAACTCCTATAAATGCGATTCCCTAGACTCAATATCAAAAGAAGCTAGAAAGTCGCTAAAAGTGATTCTACCAGCGGCTCTAGCATGCTCAACACGAGGATAAGTTAATCCCGTTTGACTCTCTATTTTTTTCGTCGGACCTAGTGTGAGAGAGACGCACTTATTTGTACTCCAAAAGTCACCAGATAAGGCTCGCCACACACATTCGTTTTCCTGATTCGATTTCCGAATTCGTTTTTCGAATCGGGCTCTCCGAACGCAGCAAATCCATATAACAATCAGGGCTTCTCACACAGGAATATAGGAAGGAAGGACTGGTTGTTCGGAATTATTCCGTCCATTCGTTCCGAATGCTAGCGCTTGCGTTCGGAATTCCGAACGGAAAAAAACGAAATGGATGCAAGGCCTGCATACTTTTACTAGGGCTCGTCACACACATTCGAAAATTTCCGAACGGAACGCGCTCAGTCAAGGCGCATCACGTGATCAAGCTCACGGAATTCCGCAGAGAAAAATCGAATGTGTGTGGTGATTGTACGGAATTACGAATACGGTTTCCGTATACGGTTTTCGAATCAGGAAAACGAATGTGTGTGGCCGGCCTAAGTCGCTAAACCGTTTTTTACGCCAAATATTTTTTTTTGTCGCTAAGACTTAAACAAAAGTCTCCATTTCTAGCGAAAACGTCGCTAAATTGGCAACTCTAGCTGAAAGACGTCCGCTGCTGGTCATGGGTCTCCCCATTGATCGCCACAACGACCTAACTTGTGCTGCTCGCATCCAGCGAAATATATGTACCTACATATAGAAATGAATATTCTATAGGTGTGTGAGCAAAAATATCAAAATATAAATCAGTGGAAAAAGGAAGAGATAAATATTTATCATGGTTTGATGAAACGCACTCATTTAATTTTACGTCTGCATTTTGAATCGATCGAAATATTTGTACTTATGGAAATCGGTATTGGAGGCAAACCTTAACCTGCCAAAGTAAGGGATAAAATCTACAAGGGTATTTGGGGACCCAAATTGGACCCGCTCGTTATTCTTGTGCTCTTAAAAGATAATCCTGGATTAAAAGGTCAGGACCGAATTTTGCGTATACGCGTTAGTATGTTTGTGGGTATTATATATGGATGAGATAATGATTTTAGCAAAGTTTGAGTTATTAACCTGATCATTTTTATTTTTTTCTGGGTTTATTTTTCTTCTTAAAATTGGTAGGTAATAGGTACTTCAGAGAACCTCATTATTCAACCGATGGTGTGTTGCAATTTGTTTCTTATTAAATAGGCTACATATTTAATAAGAAACAAATTGCAACACACCATCGGTTGAATAATGAGGTTCTCTGAAGTACCTATACCGTAAGTCACCGATTGTTTTACTCTTATCATTCCCTATATTGATATTATACATATACATACATAATTTTTTTGTACAGACAATCGCTGTTTTTTCACGTTTATTTCCTTGGGCCATTTTCCTTGGAAATGGTTTTTGGGCTGTTCTAAGATAGGAAATCGAATATCTCAAGAGCTTTTATTTAAATAAGATTTTCTCAGAGGAATTAAAATTGATGGATGCTGTTTTGAGTGAATTACGCATTTCGATTTCAATATGTAATGCCCATAGGTACATAATAAATATCAATTGCAGCGGGCAACATAAACAAAAAAATTACGAAATAGCTAAATTAAAATGAACATCCCGAACAAAAACCAATCCCGTTTTTCCTTCACCAAGTGGCCAACCAGGTTATTAAGCCGAGGCGAAACTTTGATTGTTTTCGCCAACTCGCGCGGACCTGGCATTCACTTCCCGCGACCTTTGCCGGGATTATTAAACGGCAACTTAATTACGACTTCCTTTTTAATAGTTAAAGTATGTTGAAAGTTTTTTGTACTTACTCGATTTTTTGCGTCGACTTCATGTATAACGAAGCTATAATGTGAACATTGCTCGGAAAGATCAGGAAGATAAAATTCAAATATTTCAAGACCTCATTGACTGTCCAACAGTTAAGTTAAGTTAAGTACACCTGAAATCAGCCGGAATTTCCACAAGGTAAGAAATGTGTTATTCTTCCGCAATGCTACTTCTGAATGGAAATATTTTTAACATTAGTAAAACGGTATACGGGCGATGCGAGTGCCTATTTTTTTCATTCCCACGTTATTACCTGCTTCTTTTTATTTAAAATGTAGTCTAAAATGTTTATATTTCCCAAGGGTAATCTAACTTGAACAAACGAATAAGCTCGTTGAGTGAAAAATGTGCGAATTTCCATTTTTAACGGACAAATTTAGCATTGGAATGTCATCATCTGGAACTTCTTTATCGTAAAAAAATCTGATGCTCAGCTGGTACCGACTAAATTTCAAATTAAGAAATAATAAGAAACCCGGCGGCTGAACACAACAAGAACAACAAATACGGGTCTCGGTTCCGAATATAACTTTGTTCCTTTCGGAGTCAAGACCCTCGGTCAGAGGGGTCATAGCGCACTACTTGAAACAACCGGGGACCGAAGAGCTGGCAGCTTCCTCGCACAACGCATTAGCATTGCGATACAGCGAAGAAACGCTGCTAGCATCTTCAGAACAATGCCACGGGGACCTTTTTTAGATTTAATTTCGTTTTTATTTATTTTTAATTAATTATATTTAGTATTATTATTATGTTGTATGTTTATTCTGAATTAAAATTAAAAAAAGAAAAAATACTGTCCCATTTTTTATGAGGCGGGGGACTTCACAGACAGTCAGAAGTAAAAGTTTTGATAATAACCGGGACTGAGAAAATGTAATAAAGTGCTGATAAAATTAATAAAAGATAAAAATATAAAAATATTTCTGCTGAAGCGTTGATTCCACGCAAACTTGGTTATCTCAATATTGCTTACCATCAAGCAACCCGCATGCTCGTTTGCCCCCCTCTTAATATAAAAAAAAAAACATGTTTGGGTGGAATCACCGCTCCAGCAGAAATATTTTTATAAGTATTTATTATAAATAAACAATCAATGTGTGTATAACTTTAAGGGATGAAAATGTTTAATGTCAAATAATTTATATGTATGATTTTGAAAGAGTTGGCAGCTTCATCGCTCAACTAGATTTTAAAGTTTTAATTTAGTGTTATTTTATATAATTAGGTTTTATTGATTTTATTCAGATTTACCTCATTTATTGAAATCGTGATTTCTTAAATAACTTTGTCAATACTCTTCAGAAACATCTCCTTACTTGCATTTTTGCTAAAACTAATGCGTACAGCAGCAGCCTCTTGCAGGATCTACTTTATTTGCGGTTGCGGTACTTTGAACCCTTTTGGGTTTGTATTGATTTACTTTGTTCACCACACGCAGAATCATTCATATTCTCGACAACTGAAACATGTAATCAGCAATTATTTTCGATGTTACTAAATGCGTTTAAAAAATACGTAAATCTCTTTAGACCGACGGGCGCTAAACATTCACGATGGAAATGGAACGCACAAACCTCGGTGAGCCGGTCAGTAATTTTGAATTTACGCCCGGCTGGCCGGAAAGCTGCACTTTGTAAGACCGCGGATATTACGCCGTCGCTGTCGTCATCAGTACAGCTTTTAATATTCAACTTCTTTTAGATTAAATATTGTTACTACGGTCTAGTAGTTTGAGCTGTGTAGAGTCACTTTATATTATAATGCTAGAACACTAGAAGAATTATAAGGATAACGCGCTTTTTGAGATTATTAGAAATGTATTAGCAACAGCTTTTGAACGAGCTGCCACAGAAAACCTAGAAAACTTGAAAATACTGTCTATATAATGTTACATAAATCAGGAAAACTGACGCATAAATTATGCTTACAAAACATACGTACTTAAACAGCTGCAGATAAGTTAAAATCACGAACAAACTGGTAGTTTATGGTCAAAGTCAAAGTCAAAGTCAAAGTCAAACTATCTTTATTCAATTTAGGCTTTTACAAGCTCTTATGAAGGTCAAGGAATGAATCTACCACCGGTTCGGAAAAAAACCTCTACTGAGAAGAGCCGGCAAGAAACTCGGTGAGGTATCATTTTTTCAAATCAGTACACATATAAGTCAACAATGATGTCTACAGTTTTATACAAATCTAAGTATATACCACAGCAGGTACGCCCATCGAGACCCAGGGATCGCCAGTGCAGGTCACGATTTAAGCCAAACGTCCCTGTCCATGACGTAGTCTTTTACTGAGTAATATGCCCTAGAAATAAGAATTCGCTTTACAGTAGATTTGAACATTGTGTCTGTTTGTTCTATTATGTTTTTAGGTATTTTATTGTAAAAACGTGTACAATTTCCTAGAAATGATTTTTTAGTTTTAGCCAGTCTATAAGTTGGTACTTTAAGCTTTCCGGTATTTCTAGTAGCCTTTGGCTTATCTACATTTGTAGGAAAATTGTATATATTTTTTCTGACATACATTATTATTTCAAATACGTATAGCGAAGGCAGGGTTAGTATTTCAATTTCCTTAAAAAATTCCCTCAGTGACTCGCGGGTGCCCATGTTATATATGGCCCTGATGGCCCTTTTTTGTAAAATAAAAATAGACTCTAAGTCAGCAGCTGATCCCCATAAAATTAAACCGTATGAAATAATACTTTTGAAATACGCGAAGTAAACCAACCTTGCCGTCGCTACATCAGTTAATTGCCTCATTTGTCTGACTGCAAACGCAGCAGAGCTCAACCTACTCGCTATGGCTGTAATATGGGAACCCCACTGCAGTTTTGAGTCAAGTGTTAATCCTAGAAAAACAGTTGACTTTACAAATTCAATGTTTTGACCGTCTAATTTAATATTCAAGTGTGCATTAACATCTGGTGTGTTTACTAAAGAAAATTTAATACATTTGGTCTTTTTAGGATTAAGTAACAAATTATTTGCAGCAAACCATTTAGAAATCATGGACAGAGTGTTGTTTGGTTCAGTGAGCTCGGTATCCTTCCTATTTACCTTGAACAGCAAAGAAGTATCGTCTGCAAACATGACTATGCCTGATGTTTGGCTTACCATGTAAGGAAGGTCATTTACATAGACAAGGAACAGGAAAGGGCCAAGAATTGATCCTTGGGGCACTCCCATTTCCACCACAGTCTCTGCAGATACTGCACCGTTAACTGATACCTTCTGCAATCTCTGTGTAAGATAAGATCTAACGAGTTGAAGGGCATCGCCGCAAATGCCATAGAATTTTAATTTTCGAATTAAAGTGTCATGATCTACACAATCAAAAGCTTTGGAAAGGTCACAGAAGACACCAATGGCATCGTGTGAGTCTTCCCAAGCCTCTAAAATGAATTTAACTAAGCTAGCACCCGCGTCGGTGGTAGACCTACCCTTAGTAAATCCAAACTGCTGTGGATGTAAAATTTTATTAGAGTTGAAATGTTGTAACATCTGCGTTAGCATTATTTTTTCGAATATTTTGCTAAACGCTGGCAAAATTGACACAGGGCGGTAATCAGAAGGATTATCCTTTTTGCCCGATTTGAAAATGGGTACTACTTTACTGAATTTCATTAAGTCGGGAAAGATGCCTTCATCTATGCAACTATTGAATATAATGCCCTTTATGGAGACTAGTCCAAGGCTCAACACCAGTGTCACCAGTACAATCGGATGAAGTTTAGACAATGTCAACTTAACCCATCGCCTACATATGACCAGTATTTAGCAGTGCAGTTTAATTAGTACAGCGCAGTTTAATTATTGACTGTGGTCCAGTAGTGAGAAACAAATAGGCCTCCGAAACGGTATTGGAAATCGATAGCCGATATTCAATAGGACAGTATCGTTGATCGCCTAATTAGGATCAGGTGAATATAAACAGTCGTTTCACTAATTAATATTATTCCTGTGTGTATCTGATATTTTTTATTATTATTATTATTATTTTATACATACATACATAGCATCACGCCCGTAATCCCTAATGGGGTGGGCAGAGCCACAAGACTACTTATGGCCACGTTCGATTAATTAGTCCTCAGATGGTATGATGAACCATATGGTGACAGGTGATCAGCCCATCGCCCATACAGATAGTCCACCATGTTGGAGAGGACCCGTCCCTTAGTCGACTTTTACGACATGCCAGGATGATAAGCATCTGCACGCATTCTATGCTATTCCTTCACTCCCAGTGCAGCAGAGGAGTGTTATTATTATTATTTTATGTTGTGAATTTTTAACTAGTGATTTATTATTTTAATTTTTTAGTATGTTTGTATTTATTAATGAACTTTTATTTTAGACCTTAGTCTAGGATGTAAACACTTTGGTACGTGTACTGTAAGTTTATGTGTAATAAATAAATAAATAAATAATATTTGTTATTGTTGCTTAGTAGGTTTAGAAAAACCAACCTTCATTTCAGTCATTACATTTTAGTTGAAATTTAGCGAACAAGGAAAATTATTGCTATGGATCAATTCTCGAAAAGTGTTCTAGACTATAATATAGGGTTTCAAACTTGAGACGTCCACTGCTATTAGGTATACATATTGGCATGTGCTTGATCAAATGTGTAAATTCTATTATTTATTGTGTAAACTATTATATCACCTTCTGGGTGTTATTAAAGAATACCCTCTTATATTTGAAGCACCAAAATCCTGCAGATACATAAGTGCTTCTGGCACGAAGTGTAACTAGAGCTCTTTCACTCTAAGCTCCCTTCAGAAAGCTCCCAGAGAGTAGTACTGACTGTGGACAGCTTTAGGCTCTAAGCATTATATAACGAGTACTTAACGATTAAGTTTCAGTATGTGAAGGTGAAAAAGTCTAAGAAAATAAAAACATGTCCATCTAAGTATGAAACAAGACCAATAAGTTAACAATTCAGAATATTTGTGACGTTACGCGAAGCATAACCAAGTAGATTTTCGTAAAATACCCCTCCAACTGAATTAATTTATATTCTAAATATTTATTTATTTTGAAAACCTTCGCATGAAAATAAAGCCTTTTTCGCCAAGCAGCCGAGTGGAAAATAACCCTGGCTTTCGTTTCTAGGCCGGTGCTTTTAACGTCATCAATTTATAAGTGAAGTCACTGAAATAACTTCATTTTTCACGACTCATGGCGTTGCTTGTTAGTGCACGACATCTAGTCCACCTGATCGGCTGGGATAAAAAGCTGTTTGCTCTAGCCATACAAACTAAGCAATTCATTGAGTAGGTAGTACGTTTTCATGTCATGAGATTAAAAACTTCTGTTAGCCGAAATAAGAAAAACGCGTACGGTTGGGTGCCAAACATGTGGTTTCTTATGTAGGGGGTCATCCACAAATTACGTAACGCAATTTGGAGGGAGGGGGGGGGGGGGGTCTGGCGAAGCGTTACGGTCCTGTTACGTTGGGGGAGGGAGGGGTTCAAGGTTGGCGTTACGTAATAATATTGTACAATTAATGTAAACGCATGAAATTATAATTATATTATTAAGAAATGGAACCGAAATACGTTCATAGATGATTATATGCAAAAACTTTTTACAAAGGACCTGTTACGTAACGGGATGGGGAGGGAGGGGGGGGTCCCGGCTAAGCGTTACGATCCTGTTAAATGGGGGGAGGGGGGGTCCAAAATTTGAGAATTTTGCGTTACGTAATTTGTGGACGACCCCTAGTATTATTCCCGTTACATCTATTTATTTGATTCGGGATCGCGTGTAGTTAGTTAATCTTCATGGACTCTATCGGGAATAATAAACTGTATATGATGCCATTTATTTTAATATAGCTTTTAACTGCAATTTCGTCTTGGTATTGTATCTTTAAAATATAATACATTTTCATGTGACTGACTTTTTAATTTTGGATTTTTCCCTCAAGACGGTGTCTCATCGGGCACGCACGAACTTGCCGTTTATTAATTTTCCAGCTCCTGTTTAACCCTTTTAGTGCCGAGTTCCCCAACAACTAAATAGACTTTTAAGCGTTAAACAATTTGTTTCGTTAAACAGATAGGACAGACAGATAAAGAAAGAGACAGAGTGACTTCAGCATTTATTATTATATTAATATGGATTGTTTGTTTCGAAGAGTATTTGTACCTAAGTAAACAGGTAGGTATCAACATCTTGTACAAAGGCATCCGTTTTTTAGGGGTCCGTACCCAAAGGGTAAACACGGGGCCCTATTACTAAGGCTCCGCTGTCCGTCTGTCCGTCCGCCTGTCACCAGGCTGTATCTCATGAACCGTGATGGTTAGACAGTTTCTGTTGCTGCTATAACAACAAATACTAAAAAACAGAATTAAATAAATATTTAAGGGGGCTTCCATACAACAAACGTGATTTTTTTGCCGTTTTTAAAGATAATGGTACGGAACCCTTCGTGTGCGAGTCCGACTCGCACTTGGCCGATTTTTAGGTGTAGTTTCGTTTTCATTTCTAGGAAATTGTACACGTTTTTACAATAAAATACCTAAAAACATAATAGAACAAACAGACACAATGTTCAAATCTACTGTAAAGCGAATTCTTATTTCTAGGGCATATTACTCAGTAAAAGACTACGTCTTGGACAGGGACGTTTGGCTTAAATCGTGACCTGCACTGGCGATCCCTGGGTCTCGATGAGCGTACCTGCTGTGGTATATACTTAGATTTGTATAAAACTGTAGACATCATTGTTGACTTATATGTGTACTGATTTGAAAAAATGATACCTCACCGAGTTTCTTGCCGGCTCTTCTCAGTAGAGGATTTTTTCCGAACCGGTGGTAGATTCATTCCTTGACCTTCATAAGAGCTTGTAAAAGCCTAAATTGAATAAAGATAGTTTGACTTTGACTTTGACTTTGACTTTACATCGAAACCTTTCCTAATTGTTTGTTTAGTGCATTTATATCAAGCAACTAACTAACTGAAATGTTAAAAATTTAATGTTCGTTTGTGATAAAATTGATGTGTGTATTATATGTACCTACTCTAAATAAGCTCATATCTACGTGGAACTTGTGCGGCTTTTTAGGACATGAGCTAGACTTTGGTCATTTCTGCTCTTCAATACGTTGTTTATTAGGTTTTACCCGACGCGGTGATGGTGAGCGGAGTGTAGAACTTCTTAATTGGGTATCCTCAGCTTTGGGGATACATTTATGCAACATTTGTAGGAACTTTGAATTGCCTTTCTATCATTTAATTCAAACTGATGCAGCTTTGAAGGTTTCATTAGTGTTTGTCGGTCAAAAGTTCATACATACATACATATTATCACGCCCGAATACCCTAATGGGGTGGGCAGAGCCACAAGACTACTTGTGGCCACGTTCGATTAATTAGTCCTAAGATGGTATGATGAACCGATTCGAATCGAATCGAAAAAAATCATAATTATCATTAATGATTAATGACAAGAAGCAGTATTAATTGGGGTTTTAAATCACAAGCGAAATGCGGTGAGCTCAATTCTGCAGTTACGCCGCCGAGTTCTTTGCGCATGCGCATTGAGCTGACTGACGTAAGAGCTCGTGCGCAAGTCACTAGTGTCATTCCCCAAAGTGCACAGCGCTGCGTAGCGACGAAGGATACCTACATTTAAATTAGACCCTAATCAGGGGCGTATTTTGAAACTTGGTGCCCCGGGCTAATATATCTCGCTGCCCCAGAAGTCAACGATAAAACCGGAAAAGTGCAAGTTAAACTCGCGTGGAGAGGGTTCCGTTCCGTACATGATTATCTGAAATTTCTTATATTATTTTAAATACCATAGGTTTCTTATAGGTTTTCCTGTAATTTATAGGTAAAGAACTATTTTCTGTATTCTATTCATAATTTTAGGCCCAGTGGTTTCGGAAATAAGGGAGGGGGAATGGTTGAAATTCCAAGTAAAATATATTTAAGATCCCCACAATACCCTTCGTTTCCCCCTGAGCCCTTTCATTTGATATGTCACAAGTTTGCATAACTTATTTTTTAATTTTCTAATTATCCCCCCATAAGTGGCCACGCTACGCCGCCCCTGGCTGATTGGTGCCGCGGGCCATGGCCCGGTTGGCCCTAGGGTAAATCCTAATAACTTTCTACTTACGTCCCGTATCGGTACAAACCGGCATTCTATGTGCTTTTGGGTAACTTTCAGAAAATCGCAAGGCCTGAGTGCGATCAGCCATGATTCTCTAATGTGCGCGGCTGATCAGCGATGCGGACACATTCAACTTTGGACCGAACAAATGTGTTTTTACAGTCTAAATTAATAGTTTCATTTAAGGCCCGAGCACACCAAACGCGGTTGCGGCGCGTTTGCGGCGCGAACGCGGGTCCGCGCCGTTGTCGAACAGCGCGAGCGAATTTACCATGCCACACCAAAGTAGCCGCGGGACCGCGGCGGTCCCGCGCCGCCGCGGTGTGGCATGGTATATTCGCCCGCCCCGTTCGACAACGGCGCGGACCCGCGTTCGCGCCGCAAACGCGCCGCAACCGCGTTTGATTTGCCCCGGCCTTTATCCGCTGATCAGCCGTCGAGTAAGACAATCACTTCCACAGTGATGATTGTCTAATCTCCACAGCGATGTGGATAACGACGGCGACACTATCGCATAGCATTACAGCAATATAATACTCTTTATTGAACATCATAAAAAGAACAGAAAAGCACACATGAACAACAACAGGCAATATTATTCATTTGTCTTTGGGTCTGGTTATGTGGGTTTTGTTCACGGACCGAAAATATAGGTTATTCTAAGTAGTTTGGCCCGCTGAGCGTGACTGTAAATTTAGACCTCTTTGTAACGTGACTGTTTGCTCGCAAACGTATACTAAGAAATATTTATTTTCATTTTTCCATCCAGCGGAGTCCAGGACTAAGCTGAAAAGCTTCTTATTTATTATTGCGCTAAATTGCAAAGGCTTTTTGCTTGTAAATGATAAGGTTGAGCTTATCACCCATGTGTAAAGCAGTAGACCGAGAGATGCTAGCCAATATAACTTTTATTGCCACTCCTTTAAGGTCGACGTCAAAGTCGAAATCTAGGGCCGGTTCAAGTTAAAAGAAAAAGAAGAGAATAGAATAGAATAGAAAAACATTTATTCGGCGAAAACATCAACACAACAACATAATGAAAGATATAAAACAGTGATATTTACACAAGAGTGTGATGTGAGCCGAAATGGTCTCCACTCAGCAATGCTGCTAGCATGGCAGTGCTAACAACGCTGGTTTTCTGTGGAGCTAGAGCGAGTTGTTCGGGACAGCGTACTGTGGTTTAATAGAAAGAAATAAGAAAGAAAAGCGAGCGTATGGAATAAAATCTCGAATTATTAAATTCCTGCTAACATTTGACTATCACAGAATACCTGTGTCGACTTTGAAGCTTTAATTACTTCGAATTAATCTAAATCTAATGTGACCGCTAAAATCTTGTCACGTGGGACAAGTACGCAATCACTTTAAGTCTTGCTTTGGCACGTTTGGAGTTTGTCGGCGAAGTCGGCAAATTAGTTCCACTTTGATTCGAACTCTAATCCATACTCCAGTTTCGATTCGCTTTATACGCGCCTGATGGGCTTTGCGATATTCAACTTATGTTTACAGCATTATCAGGAGCATGTTTTTTGTATGACTCAAGATTGTTGTCACCCATTGAGCCTCCCCTTACTCTACCCTCCGGTCGACCCTCCCCCAAACCGAATCTTTCCTATACGAATGCTAAGTGCAAAGGAAAATAGATCCCGTGTTGCTGGGCAAGAAAAAAAACCAGTCAAGTGCATGTTGGGCTCTCGCAGCTATGAAACCAAACGACAGTCCACTTATAGACAGAAAAGTTGGTAGAGGTCTACTAATAAAATGTGCATTTTATCTTATCTAGAGCGCCCATATAAAAGGAAAAATTAATTTAAAAACTACTTACTGAAGACTTGCCGTGGATTTGATTTGACTGTACACACTGTTACAAGACAAGTGACCATTTAATTTAAATACAAAAACCTATGAAAAGTATTCAAAAATAAACGATTTTATGAAGGGCGATCTCACCTTTTTAGGGTAAAACGGGACCCCATTACTAAGACTTGGCTGTTCGTCCGTCCGTCTGTCTGTCTGTCCGGCTGGCACCAAGCTGTATTTCATGCACCGTGATAGTTAGACAGTTGTAATTTTCACAGATGATGTATTTCTGTTGCCGCTGTAACAACAAATACTAAAAAAACAGAATTAAATAAATATTTAAGGGGACTCCCATACAACAAACGTAATTTTTTTGCCGTTTTTATAGATAATGGTACGAAACCCTTCGTGCGCGAGTCTGACTCGCACTTGACCGCTTTCTTTTTCTTTTTGCCGAGTGCCGATTTTATTTATTGCTACTAAAAGCGACACCAACGTAACATCTCAGATTCTAAGAAAAGTTTTTGAAAGTTATACAACGGCAAATTTTCTGGCCGATTCTTTTCACCCAGAAAATTATGCCTTTTAAATAAAATTTCTATATCTCTCCGTTTCAATACAGAGGCAAAGAAAGTTGTTGACGAGTTAATTACCAGGAAAATAAATAAAGCCCTTAAAGACATTTTTATTGTAAACGAATCCTCCGTTGACGACTTCTTATTTAATAAGTACTCGAGAAAATTAATAAGTTTCCTTTCGCAAATAAAGAATAAAATAAGCGTGACTGTAGTATAGTGTAGTATCTCCAAACAAAGCGCTCATGGAAGCTCCTAGCAGTCATGTACCTGTAGGAATATTAAAAAATCGGTGTATTGAACTTATCTTACTTAACATTGTGTTTTAAGAGGAGTGTGAACCTACGGCTTTTCATACAAAAGGCGATAAGGATTTCCACCCCTTAAATGTTAACCGATGTTCACCAATTTTTGATAGGTTGTCAGTCAGAACGAAATCTAGGTCTATTAAATATTTATGCTCGACTATAGTGTTTTTTTAATAACCAGAAGCCCTCTCGAAAATCTGTCATAAACTTCCAGAATATATAACTTTTTCATTTTATTACTGCGAGAGGCTATATTGGAATACTTGATGAAGTTCTTTGTAGGGTTTAATGAATTTTTCAAAGGGCCGTTTTCGTTCAAAGTGAATCTCTGATAAATATTATAATACAGACGTAATAATAGTTACTAATGAACAAACAAATTCTCAAATTTTTACTTTACACCATTTTTATCCATCTAAACACAGTACTGCTTTTTCAGCATGTTCAGGGGTGTGATTCTTTATCGTTCACAGCGGCTGTTCAGTGGATAAATGAAACTATTAATTTAGAAGATTAAATTCGGTCTAAATTTAAACATCTCCCTCATCGCTGATCAGCCGCTGCGCGCGCACGTCAAAGAATCACATGCAAAGATCTCAAAAGAAGGATATACCTTATTAACGTCTACTGAAAATTGTGATTTTGATAGTACTATTACCTTTGTTCATTGGCTTATTAAATAAATTGTATGGTTTATAATATGGATGAATTTCAATTATAACAGTGTCACTTAAATGTTTGTCGTGGATGGTGGTTACCAGGCGACTGAACCTGCGGTGGTGTCCGATTCGCGTTCTGACACCTCAAAAGTAGGCATCATTACATGGTAGGTTTTTTTAATAGTGCCCGAACTTAACTTTATAGAAATAGATATACATTTATTTGCTTAAACATAGGTGGATATAAAAATGGCAATGACACATCATGGATCACTATGATTTTCGGTAGATATTTAAATTTGTTGTTTTACTTACCTAAAGATAAAGATAATCGGTTTGGAATTATGACGTTAAGTAGGTTCAATAAAAAACTAATAAAAATGTTATATAAATCTTATAATGCTTTCAAATTGTACTATATAGGTAGATGTATTAGCGAGTCCGCGAAATCTAATATAGAGTGGCTTATCGTTGTTGGCATAAGAAAGTCGTCAAGTTAAAACAGCTACCATATTATAGTATCAAAATATTTTGCGATATCGCTCAAGCTTTGTCAAACAGAGTCCCTAGCCTATAGCGATGGGAAAGGAATATCTAGAAATCACATTACCATAGCGTTAAGTATGCATTTGAAATAAAATACATCATTTTTCATATCCGCCGTCCAGCAAATAAACAATATATTATTTTATTCCGTTCAAAGAAGAAAATTGAAAAGGAGTTTCAATTTAGTCAGTGCGGATTTCCGGGGTACGTCCCGGATATTTAACGTTTTGCGATAATTAAAAAACAATGGTAGCTTTGAACAAGTCAAATACAGAGTCATTAAATTTAACTCTATTGTTTGCAGTTCTTGCTTTGATTAAAGACCGATTTAGTCCTTCTTCGCAATCTTATTGTTTGTGGATTGTTATTTAAAATTTAGCCTTGCTCCTGTTGGGTAGTAAACCAGTTCTTAAGTATGTGCATGCTTGTCGTAATTCTTAACATTGAATTTATTACTATATAAACTAAAATGGAATATATTATTATGCTAAACAATAGGTAATCTTCTATGCTTCCGACATTCCAACATATTCAGTACTTGCCCGACGAAACTAAATATATGTTAAATTAATTATTATAATTAAATCTAATTAAATTGTGCCTTGTCATGAACAAATTAATCCTCTAATTATACTCTTCATTAAAATGTCTTACGTAATTCAATTAAACGTGATACTAACTGAGCCTACGACTATGTACGCGAAAAGCACCACCCATTTTTAGCATCACCTTATTTTTTTAAAAATCAGTCGAATATAATAATGAAACAAAAAATTGATGCTGCGTAACACTTTCTTCAATCCACTTGTTAAAATCTCATCTAAATCTCTTAAGAAGTTCAGTGATAAACAAAAAGACTAACAGAAATAAATTCCAAAAAAAGACATTTTTAAATTATTTTTCGTTTATTTCTCTTTAGAAATAGAAATAGAAATAGAAATAATTTATTTGCATAAACATGGTAGGTAAATTCAGTTGACAATTTGAAAATATAATAATATTCATATGACATGTTTAGCCAATGTTGGCATGCAAAATTTAGGACATTTGAATTTATTTATATAAGTTTAAACATAGAAATTACTGTTTATCATCTAAAAATTCTCGTATTGTATAAAAACATTTATTTACTAACCATTTTTGTAACATTGACAGAAATTTCTTTTCCGGTAACATTCGTAACTCATGTGGCAATTTATTATAAACAGTAATACTCATAACATAGCAATTGTTCTTAAATAATGAGGTCCTACACGGCGGCATTAGTAATCTAAGTGTATCTCTTTCTCTTAATCTACTTATAAATGTCGGTTTGTTAAAGTACATCGGAAATTTACGAACAAAGCAAACCAACTCAAGAATATATAGACTAACTAATGTAAGTAGGCCAAGCTTTCGAAACAAAGGTCTACAGGAGTCCCTCGGTCCAACCCCACAAACCGCTCTAACACATTTTTTTTGGGTTATAAATGCCTTGCCAGCATCCGTAGAGTTGCCCCAACTTTCTTTTTACTTACAGGTTTGTAAGGACAAAAAACCTAGGAGTGAGCAATTTAAGTCAGTGATTCGTATTAAACATAAGGCGAAAAATGAAATGTTTTACTTTTCTTTTGATATTTACATTGACGAATATATTAAAAGTAATCAAGTAAATACAAAATTTCTCGGACCTAAGATAACAAATATAACATGGATAACAGCACTTAAAATCTTTTCCTGGTATTCCAGATAGTTCTTCACCAGAATGGTAAAATTTCAAAAGGGGGCACAAATTTCTACACAAAATCTATTCTACATACATACCATCACGCCCGTAATCCCTAATGGGGTGGGCGTTAAGCAAAATCTATTCTAGTCCTTGTAAACTACTCAGTTTCGTTTCTATGTTATGTATTATGAATTTACATGGCAAGTTTATTAAAGGATCCGAGTGTCAATAACAAACAGGAAGAGCGATACCAAGTTCCCCAAGTAGGTATCCCGAAGGAACAGTTTATCTAGAAACAGCGTTTCAACTCCGCAAGTTTGTATGTTCCACAAACTGTCACGCGTAATCACGCAGTGGTTGCTAGTACCTGCTCTTAAAATTCATTCATCCTTGTCTTATTTGGCAAACAAGTTTAAGCAGCCATTACACGCTCAATCTACGATCCGTGATCGTGATCAGTGATCTTGATCCAGATTGGATTGAGGGATCGCGACATAGGTTCACAAATTATCTAGATTTTTTAACTCAATTGCAATCCGCGATCTTGGTCCAGATCACGATCTAGATTGACCGTGTAATGGCTGCATTATAACCACAAAAGGTACTTTTTTTGGGTGTAACAGCTATTTTATATCCTAAGTAAAGCAATCCTAGGTGAAAAATGGGCAAAGTGATGTCTAAAATATTATCTCGGGTTGCTTGATTTACGAAGAAATCGCTGTTTTAGCAAAACAGACAGACACACGAGTGATCCTATAAGGGTTTTTGTTTTTTCCTTTTGAGGTACGGAACCCTAAAAAGGTGAATTTTGAGGTTAGAAACTTGTTTACCAAATACGACAAGTAACGATGAATTCAATTTACTTTGATGTTGCTGCCAAAGTTGCCAGTTCTATGATTATTAAATGCACTGGCTGAATATTAAGTGTCATCAACAAATCACTTTTTACTCTTGTACAGTTTATTATTTTTTATATTATTACTTTTTTTTGCGTCAAAATTATATCTGAATCTGTTCATTACTGTATTTTATGCATTATTATATTATACATTATCATTTATGATTTCTTACGTGTGTAAAAAATAATCATATAATTATACATACTTGGAACGCGATTAGAGTCGTGTTCAAAGCGAATAAGAAGTTTGGTGCCACTTTCATAGTTTTGCAAATATTATTTAAATTTATGTAATAAATATGTAGCAATGGAGTTAAGAAAACGCAAAATTTCATTATCCTACATATGTGATGATCTGACAATTTCTGGTATCTGTTTTTAATAGTACCGTGTATATTTGCAAACTAAAATCAGGTAGTAGTTATACAAAGGCTCGGCGGGAATCCGGGCCCAATTGTAGCGAATTACGTATCAGAGGTGCGTGTGACATATCTTATTCGGTTTTGAGTCATATTTCAAGGTCGTTTGTGACTATTGCGTTGGCTTCAAATTTGAACTTTATTTTGTGTTATGGAAGGTTGTTTTTGCTACAGTTTTTTGTCTATATGAATAAACACCGAATTACAAACATTCTCGTTCTCAAATGTAGGAGCAGATACAAGGTGCAATGTGGACAATTGCTCGCCCCTGACTCACGCCCGAAGCAACACGAATAAATTGTGCCAACAAACACAAAATCACGCAATATATACCAAAACCAGAAAGAAAAGCAGCCCAAATAAAACACACACGAGGGGTCGTATTATGAGCTATTAATTCCAGGCAGTTTCCACAGTAAACTGAACTGCTTCTAAAAGTATTATGAGCACGCTAAAGAGGCGGGTTTCAGCGCTCTCAATTTGCCAGACAGTTCACTTTACCGCGGAAATTGCCTGGAATAAGGAAGTTTTCTGAATTTTTAATTAGTCCGTCAGTTAGATTATCAAAAAATATTGAAGACGTATTTTTTGCTTTATCAAATAAATCAAAATTGACAAAGATAACGCGCATCAAAGTTCGGGTGTGGGGCCTTATGACGTTATAAGTCCCCACTAATTTGTAGGAAGTGTGGAAAGTCGTGACGCGACGCCAGGCCCCCTGCCATTCCCCGCCTTTATTAGAACTTAAGAAACGTAACCATAACCAAACCGAAATCCGAGCCCCCCAGTTCGCCGGATAAAAACCGGCTTATTATGCGGCAGATGAACCTCCATCGGGAAGTGAAGCACTGCGTGTTGGAGGATAACATAGTTGCCCAGACAGAAACATACGTCAGCCAATTTGGCTGGCCTGAAACAGGCGGAAACAGAATTGCGCTCGACGCCTGTCAGCGGGCTAACAAAGTTACAGCTACCTCTTCTACTAGTTAAGCAAAAATAGCCATTCTGCCATGAGAACTATGACACATAACTCATGACAGTTGTTCTACTATATGAACACCCTGCCAAGAAATTACCTCTTTTGAAAACTGCTATTGGATACTGGAAAGGGCAATAGCTGTCTCTTTTAGCTTGCGAATTTGTAGTTTACCGTGCGAGCTACATTGAGATTGATAAAAAACAAAAACATATTGCTATGCTAAGCGATATCGCGTAGGTATGGGATCTTTTAGACAAAATACTGCAACCCGGGTTACAGCGTCTAAAATATTCTACTTGATAAAAGCTTGGCACTATAGTTCGATGCACAGTTCAGAACAGAGTTCCGTTGATTAAAAAAAACATGTGACATATCACTGTACAAAAGAATGTTGTTCCACTCTAATAGTAGATTGTTGCACCAAGCAGAAAGTGATTCATTATTGCGCCGAGTGTTGATTTGGAGCCCGAACGCTAGTGAGTCTTCTACTACTGCTAAAAGTTGGTAAAAAACGTAAAGGTACAGTTAAACCCAACTAGCGAAGTAAAAAGGATATTGGCACCTGTTATGACGCACCCTTAGGATTTTTATATAGCCTATGACACTCGCACGTTCTCCCCGAATCTTAAGATACCCTATTTATTAAAATCGGTCTATTGGTTCTGAAGCTAAAGTCGAAAATCCAAAAATTTTCACAGAAATCTTGTGTCTAGTCTATTAATTGTCATATTATGCCAATTTTTTTTTTATCTTTTTGTAACCCATGCTATCTTATCAGCCAGTACTTTGAGCATAACATTTTAGACGAGACAATCACAGTTCGATATGGCCGCCGATATGTGGCCTGTTTTTTTTTTTGCTAACAGTAAGTCCACAGAAGAGTGGTCGGGCGTCTCGTCGGACTGTGAATGGGCGGATTAGGTAGCTGTTGGTGTAAACTTCTTGATCAACCAACCAAATTAAAAAAAGATACAAAACAGTGCAATAATGAAATTTGTATGCAACTTTATTTGCTCTAGAGCAAATAAGGGCTGCTTTGTGCTGAGTATTTAAGGCCATTATGATGAAATTAAAGAGTAGTAGGAAGAAAATTATATTACATCGTTTTACCGTTTTACCGTTTTACCGGCGTAATAATGCTATTAGTATAAAACACAGTTAACAAAGGTTACACCGTTTTTCACAACAGTTGTAAAGTATTGTCTAGCCACATATTCTTTTCACGCAGATGGTTACCACAAGAACATGTTTTTTTATAAATTATTTATTTTAACTCAAATTTATGATATTGGGATGTTCTGATAATAAAAGAAAACGTTAATGATTGAAACTTTCGAAAGCCGTTTAAATCGATATTTCGTGTTTGGTATAACAGGGTCGATTTTTGCTTAGACACAATCAGTTTTCCTCCACTCAAACACGAGAAAAATATAGCAAAACAAACCATACTCGTACAGTTTCATTAGCTTCCCAAAATAGCACCTGTGCCTGTTGGTTCGGGCGAGTTCACTTCTCCCTTTGCACACGGCTCTGTGTGATGTGGGATATTTTACCATATCTCTGGCACGAGGTTTCGTTCCGTATATAGAACAATATTTCACCTAATACATAGGGAGAAATGCAAAGATCAATATAATGATTTTGTGCTAAAACATTAAGAGGAGTGTGAACCTACGGCTTTTCATACAAAAGGCATTGACGATTTCCACCCCATAAGCGTTAACCGATTTTGACCAATTTTTGATACGTTGTCAGTCAGAACAAAATCTAGGTCTATACGTTTTGTTTTTTTTTTACTATAATCAATAAATTCAGTTTTATTGCTGTTTCAGTATTCTCATACAAAACGAATATTGGCGATTATTTGACTTAATTGTTGATCTTTGATCAAAATTCAAAAAACGTCTTAGATTTTGTTCTGACTGACAGACAACCTATCAAAAATTGATCAAAATAGGCTAACATTAAAGGGGTGGAAATTGTTATCGCCTTTTATATGAAAATGGTGATCTTTGCTGTCACAGTCCTCTTAAATATGAATTCTACGGTTTTTATTGCTAGTAACACAATACCTCGGTTTTTTGTCTAACTCCTGCGTCTCGTCTACCAAACATATTATTTTGAAATCCTTTGACTCAATAAAGGACACAGTTTTTTATTCGGATAATTCCGGATCTTTCACATGTTCTATTCTTACAGTCTTTTCGGTATTTTGTCACTAAAGACTGATTAATAAAAAAACTACAACAACAACACATTCAACCATTAATTTCATTTCTTCTCATACTACAACAAAATAAAACATTTTTAACCATAGATTTAAATCGTAAGATAAGACACTCTTCTCTACTTCTCTACACTTCTGATGTGTTCTAACTAAAATACGCCTAAGCGCGTGGCACTTAATCGTGTTTTAGGTAAAGCACGACAGACTCATACAGTGACCGCGCCGGAATACGTCACTCGTGAGGTTAGCGAAATTCGCAAAGCTGCAATTAGTGCTTATCCGAAACCGCTAACGAGAGCACGTGAACTGCCATAATCCGCTTGCTAACTTTTCCTGAGAGATTGTCTCATTATGCCGTCATGTTCGTTTAAATATACAGGAACAACTCAAAGAACAGTAACTAATAAAGCGACAGGCGTAACATTTCATTATAAGTACAATTTTTTAACAAAATAATTGATTTTAATTTTCTCGCGTGGTTTAAGTTATTGCTCGTAAAATGGCGGATGCGTGAAAGGGAATGCAACAGTTACAGTAAGAGAAAGGGAGATGAATAAACCGTGGTTTACTAAAGTGCACTTGCCAAAAAAAGTTACATCAATTTTATGCAGAATGCATCTGGGTCACGTTTGTACCTCATCGCACTTAAATAAATTTAATACTGTAGCTGATCCTTTGTGCGCCTGTGGGGATTACGGGGATGTAATAGTAGTTTATGCAACGGTTGCATAATGATAGTCCTTAAAACACTAGTGCGGTTTTCACGAAACGAGCCGATAGGCGAGTTTCATAATAAGATCGCACGTGTGTTTTAAGGCCAAATTATGCAGAGTTGCATACATAACTTTATCTACACACATATTATAAATCCTCCATGATGGGTTCAGAAACAATATTTTCTGGCAACAAGTTATTTGTTGCAATCGTGGCTGCATATTTCCGATATCCGGCGCATTTTCACATCACACACACTCCGAGAAGACTAGTTACTATTCATATTTTCAACTAAAATGTAAATTACTAACAACTTTTTCTATTCAATTCAACAACAATTCTACTTTCGTTCAGCAAAACACCAACATGGCGGCAATTCTATCCTCCGTCAAGACCATTTTTTTTAAAATCATAGACAAGCGAATGAAGTCTCTATTCTCATGTCACTCGAGATCAAATGTCGTTCGGTTTATATTAAAAAAACATACTGAATTGATGTTTCGTATCAATAACTGTTTAATATCTATGGATACTAGAATAGAGACCCACTTGAGTTTTGACAGCTGTTCCAAATTTAATCTCATTTCTTTACTAAAAACGATAAAGAAATAACATTGCAGCACTGGTTTTTCCTAATTGGTTGTCAAAATGGTGGTCATTTCCTATGGTTTTATAAACAATATTTTTTTCTCCTGTCCACTTTATGATAGAACTGCCTATTCCACTGAACTCCAATGCATCCGAATTCCTTTTCCTACTTCTATATTATGTTCATTATATTATAATTCCTATGATGTGTATAGAATATTATCAAATTTTATAGACACTATGATATTAAAATATAATATTTGTAATAATATATATATAAAACCTAAACCTGTCCGAAGTTTACCTGATTTATGTTTCCCTAACTTTTGTAATTGGCTACAAACAAACAAAGCCATTTAAAAAAAAATCGATGACAATTTTTTTCTCGGTTAATAATCGGTGACAAACGAAAAAGGCAAGCTCTATCACACGTATTAAGTTTTTGTTAACTGACTTAACATATTTTAGCCAAACTAAGCTTAATTTAAACTAAATGAAATTCGCCAAGCTCTTATCATGATGCCTGTATGCCAAAGCCTTAATTTGACAAAGACTGGCCACAATATAGTTTAAAATTACTATATTGTACGTTGATACCTACGTTGAAAGCAAATGAAGTGTAAAACGAGATAGGGTGGGTAGCCAGCCGGGCTTGAAAAGAGGGGCGCGTGAGACATAATTCAGCGTAACACGCTCATTTGTAATTTATTTTATGGTAAACTTAGAGAGCTTTGCAGAAATACATATAAATATATAACAGGTTTTAATGTATAATTATTATGTCTAATTGATATGTGTTCAACTACAATTATGTATTTAGTCATCCTCGTCCCAGATGTAGATCTGTGGCGTAATAGGCGTGTTTCCTGAAAAATTTAATTAGTCCGACATTTACATTATAAAAAAATATGGAACGCATATTTTTTATTTTGTCTATTAAACAAAAAATGACGAAGATATAGTGCGTTGAAGTTCCGCGTGACGTCACGACTATGCACACTTTTTTACCATTAACTGACTTCATGAGCCCCCACCCCACTCCCGAACTTTGATGCGCGTTAGCTTTGTCAATTTTGATTGATTCGATAAAGCAAAAAATATGAGTTCAATATTTTTTGATAATCCAACTGACGGACTAATTAGTTTTATTACCCATGAAACATCCTACGAGCGAGCCTAACTTGACTACAATGTTCGTGCGTTACTTCAACCTTGGTCATATTTGCTACGATCGAAGTACCTAACGATAATGCGAGCGCACGGGTCAATTTATGATTGTCGGGTGAAATGAGAGACGAAATGAGCGACGCAATTTTTTAGAGAATACCTTACATAGCTGATATATCTCCCAGTGCTGCGGTTAATCTTGTTGCTTGCTTATCTTTTGCTGGCGACGTCGATTACTCGTCGATGAGACCCATAACTACGGCTTGTGCCACCTCGTCGGCGGGGCGGGGTGAAGTGTTTTGAGCGTTTGAAGAATAGGATCTGCGGCCGCTGTCACTAACGGGTTCATTATAAGTTCATCATACGACATTCTGCCACCGAACTAATAATATACGTCGGGAGAGTTTTCATCAAACGCATGCCTAAGTCCTTCGTAAAATAAATATGCATACAGGTATATAGTCTAGAAGGCCGAGGACTGACGGAGCGGAATACTTCGAAAAATATTCTAATTCATTGTAAACACTTACATTGATTGCCGACCATAAATTTATGATCATTACAAAATAAATGTGGGTAAGTACTTCCTTAAAAACATCAATAAATGTTTTTGTCAAAACATTTCAGAATCACTTTCAATGATATGTCGATGAAGCGGATAGAAAGTTGAGACTTCTTATGAATCAAATTACCAATTTTTTGTGAAACTCGAACATGGAATAATTTGTAATACGATACGAATTTAGATTTTACCAAATAATAAATAAGCAAGTAGGTACCTAATTTAGGAGTTTCTGAGAAATTTTATTTACTTATGAACTAACTTGGAAAAGTTCCACTGATAAAATATATATTTTTATCTACACCCATATCATAAAACCTCCATTGGTTAATCAAAAACCGGAGGATGACCACCATTTTGACAACCAATTAGGAAAAACCAGTGCTGCGATAAAGAAATAACATGACTTCTTTATCGTTTTTAGTAAAGAAATGAGATTAAATTTGGAACAGCTGTCAAAACTCAAGTGGGTCTCTATTCTAGTATCCATAGATATTAAAACAGTTATTGATACGAAACGTCAATTCAGTATGTTTTTTTAATATAAACTGCACAATATTTGATCTCGAGTGACGTGAGAATAGAGACTTCATCCGTTTGTCTACGATTTAAAAAAAAAATGGTCTTGAGGGATCGGCGCCATGTTGGTGTTTTGCTGAACGAAAGTAGAATTAATTGAATAGAAAAAGTTGTTTGTAATTTACATTTTAGTTGAAAATATGAATAGTAAGTAGTCTTCTCGGAGTGTGTGTGATGTGAAAATGCGCCGGATATCGGAAATATGCAGCCACGATTGCAACAAATAACTTGTTGCCAGAAAATATTGTTTCTGAACCCATCATGGAGGATTTATAATATGTGTGTAGATAAAGTTATGTATGCAACTCTGCATAATTTGGCCTTAAAACACACGTGCGATCTTATTATGAAACTCGCCTACCGGCTCGTTTCATGAAAACCGCACTAGTGTTTTAAGGCCTATCATTATGCAACCGTTGCATAAACTACTATTGTTGGATGATACAGCTATTTAGGTTAATGTGACGTTTGAATAAACTCCTGATTAATTGTTGAAAGCTTTTATTATAATTTAAAAGTTTTTTGGACCATTAAAGCATTATAAAGTCTGTTCGCCCAGATTTGATAAAAAAAATATCAGGGCTTCTTAACTCATTACAAATAGCGGCCCGCTAATTATTTTTACCGATGATAATAAAAAATTAAAGGGAAAAACTATATTTTTTTCATTAAATATTATTATTGAATAGCCGCTGTATATGTCCCATTGCTGGAATATCATCGGACGACGACCATGACGAAGTCTCAGAGTCGGAGGATGAATCAGAGTCAATTACGTTTATTATGAAACGTTCAATTACTTCGTCTAAAGCAACACACGAACACCGAAACGACACACTCGAAGCGTATTCCAGAACGGGATAGCAATATGGCAGCGGCGTGCGAGCGCTCGCCCGCCTGACGCGGCGCCGCGCTTGACAACAACCGCCTCCTTCGTATCACGAAACTCAGTGCGAGTGGCGATAAGCGCCGCCTGTCATACAGTTTGCGATAGTTAAGCGACAGTCGCTACTTAGAGACGATATCATAATATTTATCAACTCTCGGCGAACAGACTTTAAGATCTCGCGAAAATTATATGTCAACAAAATAACTGGTTTGTACAAAATCAATATAGATACGTTTTTGACATTGCTCGCTTGCATGATGCTGTTTCAATTTAAATAATCATACAATACAATACAATACAATACTCTTTATTGAACACCACAAAAAGAACATAAAATGCATACACTAACAAAATAAAGTTAGGGAACAATAGGCGGTCTTATCTTTCGCGGTCTTTATCGCTAGATAGCGATCTCTTCCAGACAACCACAACAGAGAAAATAATGAGCAAAAAGTTTAACTTTGGCAGGTGGTGCAAAATCATGTTACATAAATGCAATTTTGTCTCATTTTAGCTTAAATTGACGCGAATTATTTACGCAACAGCGTGTGTAGGCGCAATTTATACTTATATCACTCGTAGTTGATTGTTGACACGGTTGCATAACAAAACATATTTGATAAGTTTGGTAAATTATATTAAACCTACATTAAATAAATAAATAAATCAGGGGACAATCTTTACACAAATCGATCTAGTCCCAAAGTAAGCTGTAAAGGCTTGTGTTATGAGTACTAGACGACGATATAAATACTTATATAGAGAAATAAATACTTAAATAAATAGGAAACATCCAAGACTCAGGAACAAACATTCGTGCTCATCACACAAATATTTGCCCTTACCGGGGATCGAACGCGGGACGCTAGCTTTGGAGGCAGGGTTACTACCAAGTAGGCTATCCGCGTCGTCAAACCCATCCCATTACATTACATTACATTGTCGTCATAAAAGGAGTAAGGTATCTAGCCAAATAACTGAAAAAAAAAGTAGCTCATCCTTTTTAAAAGTTGACCAGTATGACTCAATCAATGTTCTTGATGCAGTTTGATTCAACTTTTGATTTATTATTAATCAAACATGTGACAATATCAGATACCCTGAAGTAATGGTTATTCATAGCCATAAATTACAACCTTCATTATTAAAATGATAAACGGAGAAACTTGTAACTTCTGGCACAGATTACATAATACTCTTCTGGGAAACTTTCAAATTTATTTGTTCGGCTAAAGGCAAAAGTAATTTATCAAATCAACGTCTGTTTACGCCAAAGATTACTTTAAATAAGGGCGAATTTAATTTATACGGAGCCGTATCGTATTACTTAACCCTTGGCGAAGTGTCAAAATAATAAATTTGGAGGGAATTTCATTTCCGCCGCCGAGAACTCTCGAAAGGTGAGTTGATTTTATTTGCCGCTGACTAAAATGCTCTCTGGTTTCTCATAAACTTCCCGGATATTTTGTATAGCCAAACGGATGGTATTTAATGCAAGAATTAGCGTTTCGTTAAGTGTTTAGCGTCTTCAATCCGCATCCCATTATTAAAGTAGGTGAGTAATCCATTTTTCAACTCAGCCGATCCACTTAACACAAAACAATAATATAATTTTAAAACAAAGCCTTATTCTGACCTTAGGAGTAGCTATCCGAAGAACACATATACTCAGAGCTATTTCTTCAGCCAAACGCGCTCATCAAGTTTCTCGACCAATACATCCATTTAGGTCGAGAATAATAAAAAACCGGCCAAGTGAGAGTCGGACTCGCGCCAAAAGCGCGTGCCGCGCCAAAAAATCACGTTTGTTGTATGCGGGAGCCTCCTTAATTATTTATTAACAGAAATACATCATCTGTGAAAATTTCAACTGTCTAACTATCACGGTTCATGAGATGCAGCCTGTTGACAGACGGACGGACAGCGGAGTCTTAGTAATAGGGTCCCGTTTTTCCCTTTGGGTACGGAACACTAAAATTATGATGAGCGCATTTGACTTTTACTTTACCCAATAAGTATTTTTATGTATGAAGCTCTGCACTATTATTTATTACCGTGCTATCTTCATTAATCTTTATTTGTACTGTTAGGCTTTTAAAGTCAGTTTGAATTCACCTTTTATCAAAATAATAGAAAAGAGAGTTCTCGTGGCTTGTACCATTTTTGGAGTTCGTTTCGATCGCTTACAGGATTTTCGATCCAAGTATCAAAAGAATAACCTTTTCTGTGAAAGGAATCAGTAGTACCAAAGTAATCAAAATGTCCCGCTTTTGCTTTTCTATACCTTCTGAAGTTATAAAGAAACTTCGCGAAATTAGAAAACTTCCGAGATGGATTGGTTTTTTTGCAAGCTGCCTCGAAGAACGTATAGAATTCACAAATGAAGCTTCTAAGCTAGGATAGGAGATAATATATCGGTCTCTAAAATTTCAGAATAAAAATTAATTATACTCTTCTTCAAGTAAACTAAGAACTACAAAAGAAGAGAGGGGTAAAAAAATACTCTTATATTTGAGGCTACGATACTCGGGGTGTTCAAATTAACGAGATGTGACATAATGTTTATATTGTCACGCTTTCGTTATATTAAAAACCTATACAAATATCAGACACAACAAACAAAAAAACTAACATTTTTCAGACAACTTCGGGCGTGTTTTTGAATATTTTTTTACTACATAAAAGTTAGATCGAAATCTTCTTTATATTTTGTGCAATATATTAAGTACCAAAGCAGTAAGTTTTTCTGTTCTATTATCAAACCGATCAAACCGCTTAGCTAGAAGTATGAAATTTAGATAAAACGTTGCTTCTGTGGTTATTTTATAGGAGAATATTGTAAATTCAACCCCTAAGTATACAAAGTCCAAATTCCCACGGAAAACCTCACGAGCGGGATAGGAAATATCTTAGTAAGAAGCATCAATATTTTCAAATCTACCGTCTAACTACTCTTTCATGAAAACAACCCTTTCTAATATCCTACAATAAATTGTTACCTACTGTACTAAACAAAGGCTTGCATCTCGTAAACTCTCCAAAGTTTGTAAATCAATATTGTTTATTGTTTTACTAGGCTGAGCGAGACAAGCTGTCTTGTCCCCTCGCCTATTAAAACAAGACGTTTACTTCGGTCCCATTACCATGAGTTTATGCAAACCGTTCTCGTTATAGAAAACTATCGCTCGGTCCCTTTTACTTTTAACGGCAACAAGCAGTATTTCCGATAGATTTCGATAACGAGAACGGTTTGCGTAAACTCATGATCTCGCGCCCAAACTTCGCTCGGCGACGAAGACTCGCCTGCCACACAGAAAACCGGTTTGTGCCAATACGAGACTTATCGTTGTGCCTTCGCCCGGCAAGTAAAAGAATCAAACCCTCACCCCTTACCTAGGGTTGCCAGGTGGCTGGGAAATCCGGGACAGTACCGGAGTTTTGTCTGGTCCCGTATACAGTATTTACACTTTTCTGCCCCGAAATTCATAAATATTAGTATTTTTTCGCAAACTTACCATTAGGCCATCACGGTGGCTGAGCTCAAGCCAAGCATGCTACGGGGCGGTAGGTATAGCGCTGCCGGCCAGCAGTACCTACCTTAATAACTAGTGTATGGTATGTATATTAAGTAATATAATTTTGTACCTAAAATACTTTTTGACAATAATTTGAATACTTGAAAAACACACGGCTTTACTCACGATTTATTGTCAGAAATAGTCCGACATGTTTCGAACTCGATTGGAGTCCTTCTTCAGGGTTTGAGTGCGGTCCCGGTTAGATCAACCCGCGCGCGCGCGTAAAGCCGTGTGTTTTTCAAGTATTCATAATGTCTCACGAAAGTTTTAATTTGACTAATAATTTGAATTTTTATTTCCCCTTCAAAAATACCACTATAATTTTAATATTTTTTTATCGTTCGTCCGACAGATGGAGTTAGATTTCGGACTCCAATTCCGTTCGTAACCCCAGAAATGTCCAGGAAATGTAAAGCTGAATTAGGCAACCCTACCCTTACCCTAATAAAACAAGACCAACGTTTCTGCTCGGTTGGGCACGATTGGCTGTAAGTGGAGTACTTGCCGGTGATTTGGACATTTTAATTAAATTATTGAGAGATAGATTGCTGTTAGAATTATGCAGAGTTTCTAGGGAAGAGATTATCGTAACGTTAATAATTTCAAAACTAAATCGAAAGGTGAAGATTGCCGCTGGTAAACGAAAATCTGTTTGATTTAAAGATAATTGTTTTTATCATTAAGAAATAATACGGTTTTTTTTCCCTCCGGAACCATCGGTCTACTTTCCCAATCGGTCCACTTTTGCAAACCGTCTACTTTCCCATTTGGTCAACTTGCTTTTCCTTATCCGTCTACTTACTGATCAGTCCATTTTCCTGATTTGTCTACTTTCCCGATCGGTCCACTTTTGCAAACCGTCTACTTTCCCATTTGGTCAACTTGCTTTTCCTTAACTGTCTACTTCCTGATCAGTCCATTTTCAAACGGTCCACTTTCCCTAACTGTCACTTCTCATCCCTCTTTCCTTACATTTGGGCCCAAGTTAAAAAGGATTATAATAAGTCTAGTACAAACTGCAAAAGATCTTGGTGGCAATTGTTTTATACAGTTTACTCTCAATTCGTGTTTCTACTATGTCACAAAAAATACCTAAAAAGTATTTCCAATTCGTCACTTCAATCAAAAGTTGTTTAAGTGGCAAAATACATCGTTACAAGTAAGTAATAGAGGATTATCGTCCAAGCCAGTTGTAACTTGATCGCGAACACCTTAATAAATATAACTGAATGAAGATAACTGTGCAAAATAATGACATAATAAGTTTCCAAACTCTGCATTATAAATTCATCTTTATTATACTTTGCTTCAGCCAAGTACATTTTTTCTCAAAAGAGGATATCACGATGTCAGTTAGATACGTTTTGGTCTGATGCGGTTTTGGTCCGTTTCCATATTCATCTGTTACTATTTTAACCAGATTCTCCGATGGTCACATTATTTAAAGGTCCGACTGGAACGGGAATGCATCTGGTGTATAAATGATCTGACTATTGGAGAATCGGGTTGAAATAGAAACTGACGAATATTAAAACGGATCAAAACCGCATCAGACCAAAAACGTATGTAACTGACGTGATATCTTTTTTAGAGAATGGACGAGTGATTTTGTTTTATTGAGCTCCCTTCCATCCGGTTCCTTTTTTTAAGGGCAGGTTAACATTACAATCACTTAAGGTTGATGGAAAAGGTTTCTTAGTACGCGACTTTCCTCTTGAGCGAGAATCAATTTATAAAGGCACCCCACTATAAAGTGTTTGAAGCCTCGCGTTATTTTTGGTAAACACTGTAAGAACCTATCTAACAGAATCACGCATTTATAAATATATATTAAGTCTTTCAATGTTCAGAGGGCCCGTACTTAATACCTCTACTGCACGACTGCGCGTCTAGCACGACACGACCTGCCCGTGAGTCATTTGTCGCTCAGTGGCCCTAACATGCTTGGCATAAAGATAAATTAGAACCGTTTATCTCTAAGTACGTCTCTCTCCGCCGCTGAAAGAGATAGTCATAGAGATAAACGGTTCTAATTTATCTTTATGCCATGCATGTTAGGGCCGCTGCATCCCCTACATATTTGACTAGTTGACAGAGACTCACTAAGCCACAAACGACTCGCGGGCATGCCGTGCTAGCCCCCCAGTCTCCTTAGCAAATAAGATTTTATCACGGACTTGTCATCCGTCACTTTTTAAAGGGCTCCCTGCGTAAAATAACGAATCTCCATCCGAAGATATACATAAATATATCCCGAATATTCTTCCATTTGACATAATTTTTAGTTTTTGAAACTGTGTGACAAAAGTATAAAATAAATACATTTTCGTATCTAGTTCTTTATTTAGTAATGTATCTACATAAAAGTGTCAATTCTAAATAGAACATCAATAAACAAATTGGATGGATTCTTTTTCGTATGTTAAGGGGTTATTTTTAATGTCCAAGTGGCACTTTAATAACTAACTGGCTTCACTTCGGTGAGGGTCCGTTGAATCAAAGTCAAAGTAACGGGTAGCCACCCGCTTAAGTGATTGGCGAGTGTGAAACGGACGCATGTTTTATGTGCACAATACACTTTACACTAGTGTGCTAAGGTAGTATAATATACGTACATACATACTACATATTATCACGCCCGAAATCCCTAATGGGGTGGGCAGAGCCACAAAACTACTTGTGGCCACGTTCGATTAATTAGTCCTAAGATGGTATGATGAACCGTACACTAAGAAAAAATTACTGTACCGACATACGTAATTCTGGATGCCACGTACGTAATTCTGGAGAAAAACGTACCTAACGTAAGTAGAGACTCGGCTACATAGATAATGTTGCGGACTACAAACGCCACGTAACAATCAACATTATTTCGGATGCTTCGACATTATTTGGACTTGGCTGCGAATACATTACGGTAATGCAGGTATAGCATCAAAATTTTTCTCAGTGTATGGTGACAGGTGATCAGCCCATCGCCCATACAGATAGTCCACCATGTTGGAGAGGACCCGTCCCTTAGTCGACTTTTACGACATGCCAGGATGATAAGCATCTGCACGCATTCTATGCTATTTCTTCACTCCCAGTGCAGCAGAAGAGTCATTTACATTTGGAAATATTACATTTGCATATTATGTACAAACATGCCAAAATAAAAAACACGTCTCTGGCAAAATAAAACTAATGTGTTCGTAAAACATAAAAAATTTCCTTTGAAAAGTATATTCACAGGATCAATACGGTAAATGTTCTTACATAAATAGCAACGTGAATACAATATAGAGGGATTTAATAAGTAGCTTTGTCCCACTACTTCTGGTCATTGAGGTGCCATCATACATTTTTTGTGCGTTACAATTACGTTACTATATGAGTTAGGTAGGTACGTAGTACTATTGTTTATTCTGTGGTTAGGTACAGTTAGGTTACAATATTACTAAGGAGTATGAATATAGTCTTGTCTATAACTTCTATCTGTCGTTGCTAAGATATTTTTGTTATTCTTTTACATGTTACTTTAATAAAACTCTTACTATACCTCAATGATATTAAAAAACCAAAGATGCGTCTTTAAAGCTCAACATTTAAACCCAGAAAGCAACCCAATTGTGATCCTTTCAATTAATTAGTCATGCGCGGACTTTCGGCCGAGTGACACGTGTCGTGCTCTATTGAAAATTTTCTCAAAAAAGCCATTCTTGAGGCAAATGTCGGTGCATAATACTACAAATAAATTAAAATGAAGAACTGATGCTTTATTTCATTTGTAGATACATTCAACGTAAATAGAAGTACAAAAATACATTTATTTTGTTCATACATGATCGCCATATTCCATATTAATGTGTAATATCCGCACGACAAATGTCACCTAAAGCTGCACTGGCCGAAAAGAAACGATAAAAGAAGAAAATTAAGTAAGTCACGTTTTAAAACACGTTGAGTATGGATATAATGTGTCTTTGTATAATATGCAAGTATCGTACATACTATAATATCAAAGTTATTAATATGAATAAGGAGTTGGTAATATTGTAACCTAACTATTACCTACTTTGGGGTACGGATTAGAATAGCCAAAGGGCGTTAATAATCCAATTTACGCTTGAAAGGGCGTGGGTTGCGCTTTGCTATTGCTCTGCTCATTCTAAATTATATCTCTGCTGTAGGAAAATTCATTTCTGTCTCTAAGCTGATTTATTGTTATTTCAACTATCGTGTTTTTCGTCCATAAAAGTTATTCATTACTACCACTTAAGTACTATATAACTATTACGCTACCTACGTGTCAAGTGAAGCGGTTTGCGAGAGAATCAAGGTTGAACTGCGCCTCTATTCGGGAACGCTAAGTGATTCTGTAGCGACTCGTAAGCCAGATTTCTCATCTCGCTTTTACGCATTACGCGTCGTGCGGAAGAGTAGGATGAGAAATCTGGCTTATGAGTCGCTACAGAATCACTTAGCGTTCCCGAATGAGGCGCCTGATTTTGTTTTGTTTTTCAATAACTGTCCTAGGCAAGGTTAAATACCTAATTGTATCAAAGAGAATTGTTAAAGCCTCTGAATATAAGATTAATTAGTGGGTATTTATTTTACAAGATAGCAATTTTTTCTTTAATTTAATTTACTTCTTTAGGCCTTGGGAGTTTATGCCTTGTTTACAGTAGGAAACGTAACAAACCAAAGTCTAAAACTTGTTCTGTTTATATTGTTTCACAAGCTTTGTTGTTTATTTGCAACAAGATCTTGACCAAAAAAAATATCGCCTGACTTGAACTTATAGATAAATTTAAGTAATTTATTTTACCATTGGCCGTTGTGTCTCACCGCTCTCCTCCTCCTACTCCTTCGATTGTTCGTGGTTTTAGCTGTCTCCAAACCGAGTAGTAGGTACCTACTCGGTTTGGAGAGAATTAAAATAAATATCATCATCATCATCATCATTTCAGCCGAAAGACGTCCACTGCTGGACATTTAACATTACCATTTAAAAGGGGTGGAAATCGTTATCGCCTTTTGTATGAAAAGCCGTACTCGTCGAACAAATGTGGCTGAAGCTAACAATTAATTGCAAGCAAATAATAATAGGTACTGCATACCGTCCTCCGTGGCTTAATGTTGACACGTTTTTTGATGCAATTACTGACTCCATTACCTCATTTGATAAATATGACCGCTTGATTTTACTTGGTGACTTTAACATAAATTATCTCGACGAAGACGATACTAAATTTAAACACTTGACGCAATTTTTGACTTCAGTTAACTTGACTCAACATGTACGTGACCCAACACACTTCACAAACCACAGCGAAACGACTATAGACCTTGTGTGCACTGACGCTCGCGTTGTGACTTTAGACGTGAAGCATATCCCGGAACTCGGTGCTCACGCATTCGTCACAGCTGAGTTTGACATTAAAAAACGAAAACCGACGCCGAAAAGTATTACTTACCGACCTTTGAAAGACATAAATCTAAGTGACTTCTACTGTGACCTTGACACTACAGACTGGAATCAAATCCTCAGTCTTGACGATGTTAACGATATGGTGCGACTATTCAATGACCTTTTACTTGGACTTTTTGACAGACATGCGCCTGAGAAGACAATTGTGGTGAAGGATGCGCCCAAGCCATGGCTCACTGGCAATGTAAGGCTTATGATGCGTCTCCGAAATGAAGCTCATGCCAAGTACAAGCGAACTAAAGTTGATGCACATAAGCAATACTACCTAGACTTGAAGCACATTGTCATCGCAGCTATCTACAGTGAGAAGCGTGCGTATTTCAAACACCACATAAACAACACGACTGACTCAAAGACACTATGGCAAAACTTAAAGCGTGCAGTACTTCCAGACCCACACACGCAGACCGACCTACCGACGCATTTTAATGACCCTGACTTAATAAACCGCCATTTTCTGAATATACCTGGGAAACCTGACGTAACTTTGTCAGACCTTACTTTTTACGAGTTCAATAGACATGGCGACTCGACCTTTACTCTTGCTCCCACGACTTCGACAGCTGTTACAAAGATTATAACATCTATTAAAACGACCGCGAAAGGACTAGATTCGATTCCTATTGGCATGCTACATTTGACTCTTTCAAGGACCGCTGACATTCTGACATACATAATTAACAAGAGCATTATGACTATGACTTTCCCGACAGACTGGAAAATTGCTCGAGTGACCCCATTACCGAAAAAACCCAACCCAGTGGGCCTGTCCGACCTCCGTCCTATAAGTATCCTTCCTTGCTCATCAAAGATAATAGAAAGGGTAATTTGTGATCAGCTGTCAAAATACCTGAAAGTCAACAGTATCCTGCCTGAACTACAATCGGGCTTTCGCAAGGGTTGGTCGACTGCTACTGCGTTACTCGATGTAGTCGACAGCATCTTGTAGGCTCGGGATGCTGGAAAAAGCACTATTTTGGTTCTTTTGGACTTCTCCAGGGCTTTTGATTGCATTAGCTTGCCCTTGCTTTTATCTAAGATGTCCTATTACGGGTTTGATGTCGCCGCGGTCAGATGGTTTGGCAGTTACTTGTCCGACCGGGCACAAGCGGTGGAGGTACGCAACATGTATGGTGGTGCCATGCGGTCCTCTCTTAGTCCTGTGACTAGGGGAGTCCCGCAGGGTTCGATCCTAGGTCCTCTGCTCTTTATACTGTATAGCGCTGACATCGTTTCCAGTATAAAGACTAGTAAATACCATCTCTACGCTGATGACTTGCAACTTTATGCGTCGAGCGTACCTCTAGATGCAGTCACCTCCGTAGAGAACATCAATGCGGATCTCGATCGTATTTACTCTTGGTCGGAGAAGAACTGTCTGATCCTCAATCCCACGAAGTCCAAATATATGGTATTTGGAACGAAACATCAAATCCGTAATACTCTGGATAGTCTGACCGCCAAAGATGTGGCTATCATGGGTAAACCAATAGAACAAGTGGACGAAGCAAGTAACCTAGGGCTGACCATGGATAGCGAGCTGCGTTTTGAGCGCCACATAGCTAAAGTGGTTAGCAATTGCTTCTACCGCCTCAGAGTTCTGTATAATATTCGTGATTACCTCAGTGTGGATTTGCGTGTCCACCTGAGTGAATCGCTCGTATTATCAAGATTGAACTATTGCGATGTTGTTTATGATGGCTGCATACTTGGCCGATCTAAGAGGCTAATACAACGAGTTCAGAACGCATGCGCTCGTTTTTGTTTCAGAGTCCCTCCCCGCTCCCATATCACTCCGTACTTGAACGCCGCCAACCTGTTGAACATGCAGGCGCGTAGGCGCTTGCACCTAGCGACCCTAATGTTCGGTGTGGTGCAGCACGAGACCCCTTCGTACCTTTTTGAAAAGATAGTCTGGTCAAAAAGTGTGCGCCGGTTCAAGGTTAGGGCTATTGTGCCATTCCACCGGACTGCGGCATTTCGGGGCAGTTTTAGGTTTGCGGCGTCTAAGTGCTGGAATGATATCTCCCCTCCTATCCAAGGGGCGTTTAGCGGGTACGTCTTTAAGCGAAAGCTTAAAGGCTATTTGTTGACGCTCCAAAAATCCTAATCCCAAAACCAGCACTATTTTACAAATGAATCAACTTTTTGTTCGTTTTGATTTTTGATTTATATACTCACTGTATGCTGTATACAAAATAAGTATATTATTGTATAGTAAGTACGTTCATGTAAGTGTTTGCGTGTAATGCATTTTATTTATTTTTTCTTTCAAAAGCCACAATAACAATATTTATTCTTATATATAACACTTTTTATCCAAGTAGTTTTGTGTAATTATTAGTGTTTAGTGTGTTTGTATAGCGCTCCGATTGCTACAGACGGTGCTGGCTGAAAATCAGCGCTGCGGGTGTCTGACACCACAGCATTATGCTGAGCCAGTGACCGATTCACTGCCGCAATGACACACATGCCACGTTTCTTCTGTATTATTTTGTTGTATTTTTATTATTGTGTGTCTTTGTGAAGTGAATAAATGTATTTTCTTCTTTCTTCTTTCTTCTTCTACATGATTATCTGAAATTTCCAATTTTACTTTAAATACCATAGACTTCTTATAAGTTTTCCTGTAATCTATAGGTAAACAACTATTTTCAGATTTTTTTTCAAAATTTTAGGCCCAGTCGTTTCGGAAATAAGGGGGGAATGGTAATTTTTTATTTACCTTAAAATTCCAAAAAATATTATTTAAGATTCTAACAATAAGCCCTTTCATTTGATATGTCACACGATATAGTAAGTGGCCTCGATGTTTAAAATTCATTTATTACGTTACGCGTCCGTGTTGCGGTCACCGACTTACATATCGCAAAATTAAAAATAAAAGGGAACAAATCCAAATGAAATTCACTTTTGTTCTAAAATTTACTCAACCGCGTTAAAATTGAATTTGGAATGGATTTGTACTTCACGTTATTTCTTTTTAATTTTAAACGAGCGATATGTATACCAAAATTCAACTCAATCTGTCCAGTAGTTTCGGAGCAAATTGGCTGTGACAGACGGACAGATAGACAGACAGACAAACGAGTGATCCTATAAAGGATCCAGTTTTCTTTTGCCTTATCCTTTTGAGGTACGGAACCCTAAAAATTGCTGGAATTGTATGATAGGTACTAGAAATTTAAATTACTTTGCTATTCCGCGAACACATTTTTTTGTGGATTAATATGGATTTCCGCAAAGTAACGCCTGAATCTATCAACTATCTGGAAATGTATGATTTAGGACAAGGCCTTGGGAGAAATTTCGTGCAAATTGGCAGGTAATTTTCTAAACTAGACGCAGCGTTGGTTAGTTGAATGTTTCCGCCTCGCTGGGTGAACCTTCCATTCATTGGTCCTTTGTAGGTAAATTGACAATTATTGGTTCGTTTCATAACGGATTCGAATCCCATTACCATTACTCTGTTCTCAACATAATCTGGAATCTATTTACTGGATACTTTGCAATTACATCGTCATTACATTACTACCTACTTTAGGTATGTAGATAACATAAAAACCTACCCATATTTAAAGAAAAACAATGATCGCGTTTCAAGATAAGTACTTATAACATTTTTTTTTATCAAATGGTTTTTTATTTCAATTTACTGACAAACAGGCAGATGGCCCGCCTGATGGAAAGTGGCCACCGCCGCCCATGGAATTCTGCAACACCAGAGGTGCTGCCAATGCGTTGCCAGTCTAGGGAGGATGGGGATTGGGGATCGGATGGGGATGAGGGAATAGGCCTCCGGATCTCGTCACTCATCGTACGAAACGCAATAGCAAGCTATTACTTTACGCCGATATTCTGTGAGAGTGTGGTACTACCCCGGTCGAGTCGGCCCATTTGAACAGTAATCATCTAGTGAGGATTACTGTTTGGCTCTACCACTACTAAAACGTGTTTAAATCAAAACTCCGTCATTGTTTCAAAAACTTGACTTTTATTGTGTACCAAATTTTAGAGTTCCTAGAATACGAATATGAAAGTCTGGCTTACTTTTCAACTTTTGGGGCGGAAAAACCTACTGAATAACTTTAACAGAACTTAAAAAAACACTTTAATGAAAACTGACGAAGATATAATTGCCTATGCAGTGATTCTTCTTAGATATTGTATATTTTCGGTTAGGTATACGTGGTTACATGCTATTTTGAGTTTATCGACTATAGAAATTACTTAAGAAGACTGTGAACCAAGGGAAAAAACCACGCTTTTCATACTAAAGGCTGTAACGAGGCGCCATCGCGACTCGTACAAAACTCCTTCGACTGACTTCTTCATCTTCTTCTTCTTCTTCCTTCAAATTATTTTCCAATTCCAAATTCGAAACGCAAACGTTAGATCGATAGATCGATTTAGAAAATTGACTTCACTTCATAAGAGAGCTCGGCCTAGAAAGGTCTTAGAATTATAAAGAAGTATAGCTTTATTTTAATACATACATACGGTAAAATACCTAAATAATTAGAATCATAGTAACCGCAGTTAAAAAGTGCAGTGCGAATTACAAAGGAAGCACAATTTTACCCGTTATCCTGTTATTAAGAATTACCAGTGAGGCACTTAATCGTAAGTAGAGTGTCACACAAAGCCTCCAAAATCATCTCATTCCATAGCCTCGCCTACCTATATTCATAAGTTTTGTAATGTTGTTCCAGAGTGCCTCGAATTTATAAAATAAACTACCGATACCATATCCTGTCTTATACCTGTCTCCACCCTCACCTACACCGGCAACCTATCCACGTTCCAAGGCGATACCTAACGGTTCCCACCCCTTAAACGTTAACCGATTTTGACCAATATTTGATCAAATCATTTGACAAAATCTAGGTTTATACATTTTTTGAATATTGATTATGATTATAGATCATCAAAGTGAAATAATCGCCGAAATTAGTTTTGTATGAGAATACTGAAACAGCAATAAAACTGAATTTATTGATTATAGTAAAGAACCAAAACGTATAGACCTAGATTTTGTTCTGACTGACAAAGCTATCAAAAATTGGTCAAAATCTATTAACATTTAAGGGGTGGAAATGTTTATCGCCTTTTGTATGAAAAGCCGTAGGTTCACCCTCTTCTTAATCTTTTACTTGGTCTGTGACGAAACCCTTCACTTTTGTTCGGTCCGACACGCACTTGGCTGTAGAGGCGAAGCGTGAGGGTAAGCCGGTGCATAATTTCTTAACTCAAACATTATTATTATTATTAACATAAAAATTACATATTACATATTTTTTTAAGTAAATAGATAATTGAATGAGTAATAATATAATTTTTAGAATGAGAAATGATACACCGGTTTACCCTCACGCTTGGCTGGTTTTTAGTCATTCCTCTAAAGTTTTTTAGCGAAATATCAAAAGCCCGTCAAATCGGTTGGCAGTAAATGGTGCCTTAGAAGTCAGCTACGAAGTTTAATACAAGACGTAAAATGAGTAAAACATCTGCTGTAGCCTTATTAAGGACACAAAGCTACTTAAAGTCGCTCCTTTTGATCTCAGATTACATTTAATCAGAAGCCAGGTATAAACAACCTTTAGGTACCTACTCGTACGCACATTAATTAAGTTTGCGTTTCATACGATTTCTTCGGCATTAGGATAAAAGCGAAGTTTTCGTGAGTCAATATTTTCTTATTTGCGTTCTTGGCAATTTGAACAAGCTTGCTTTTTATCCAATATATCTGTATACATAGCTGGGCGCAAGACCGTTAATCCGTTAATCGTTAATTAACCAAGTTAATATTTCGAGTAACGGATTAACTTTTAAGTTTCTTTAAAAACTGTTAACGGACTCATTAACTTCCGTTTAAACAATTTAAGTCCGTTAATCGTTAATAAAGTACATACTATTTCCCAAAAGGACACCGCGCGAACCGAACATATTGATGTTTATAAAAGGGAATCTCTTAGTAATTAGGTATAATTACAAACTCTAATGTCACATACATTAAAAAAAATCATCGAACTGTCCATACCAAAATTTTTCTAACCTCAAAATCACAAGGTAGCCTAATACGAGTTAACAATTAACTTTAACTTACCTACGTTTAATCTTCCGCAATGTAACGCTTTAACGTTTAACGAAGTTAACTTTTTTAGTAACGGATGTGCGATTAACTAATTTAACTATATGATTTGGTGCCCAGCTATGCAATTTCCATTAAAACCCCTTAAGGTAATAACCACTTTACGATGCACCTCAATAATATCTAACTATTCATGAGTTAGAATTATGCAAGTTCAGAACTTGTCTAATATAGTCTTGCACCGGGTTTTATAAAGCACCTTTATTTGAAGTATAACAGAAATTAATATTTATGTAATTCCTTAGTAATATGTCGATAAAATAATGATAACTTTCCGCCTGCATTTCAAAACTACGCATAGGTATATTATGCTGAAAAGGCTGACAGGGTCACGTGTCGATAATAGCTCGGGTCACCATTATGGCGGCTGTACACACTCGTCGAGACACCCCGAGACAGGGCGAGTGTGAGTGTGTACATAGTGCTCTCGGCTTGTCTCGCTCTTTCTCGTCCCGTCTCGCCGTGTCCCGATCCGGCTCGGTTTTTGGGGCTGAGTCAAAGAGTCTCGTTGCTACGCGACGCTAGCGAAACCGAGCATGTACTTATCAAAAATGTCATTACTTACTGGTTTCTTTTGCGGTGCATAGTAACCATCCATCACCTTCTGATGGCGAAGACCATGGTTTAAGTAGTATTTTTTACATAGATATAAGCGTAAAATATTATAGAAGCGCACAAAGGCAAACAGCAGCAGCAGTTTCCAAATCCATCGTGGCGGGTATCCGCGGTTCAAATGACGCAACAAGTATGAGCATGGTGTGCTCTCGCCAAGAACCTCTTGCACGAGTTACGAGACTCTCGGCGAGAGGCTCTTGACGAGTGTGTACGGCCGGCATTAAATCATAAAACTGCTTATTATCAATACGTTCCTTTATATAAACATAGGAAATAGTTATTTATTATACGAGAGTGTAAAGTTGCTTTTTAACCGCGTGCTGAATTTTGATGACAGAGCAAGCGAAGGATTCAATTTTGGAATCCTGAGCATCAGCGAGGGAATCAAACGAGCACGAGATGAAAAATCTTTGCACTCGAATGCAACACGTAACTTTTTATTCCACCTCAGCCAGGAAATGACTAGAAGTAAAAAAAAAATTTGCGCGTTATGGCGTCAAATAAACTTCCTCGTCGCTAGAATCACTCAATTGTTCACTTGTTTTCAAGTTTCTTGTTTTTAACCTAAAGTTTTAACAATATGACGTGAAAAGAAAAAGGCGCGCGCAAAGCAAATTAAAAAAAAAGTACATCAAGAAAGTTCCGAGTTTGAGTTTATAAATTAAAAAAGGTTGTATGATAAATTCGGTACCATGGAGGTAGAAGTAAATAGGTGCAAACTTAGTGCACACGATGCGCGATGTTCTAAATTCAATATACTTTATCATCTAGCGGATAAAAACGGCTTTTGCACTCAGATATCGAAGAGCAAAAAATCTCTTTCCGAGAAGGGGGAATGAAAAGATTTTTTTCCTGTTTTAACTCGGCGCTAATAATAATCTACCTACTGTATTATTTAAAGGACTAATAGATAATATCAGTAATAAAAACTGTCATATTGCAAATTCCAAAAGTGTCAAAGAACTAAAGTGACTTTGTAAATTTAATTTACAATGACATAAAACAAACAGTGTGCCTGCAGAAGTGTTAACACAAACCAGTGACAATGTGGAACCCCAACGCAGTAGACAACCGTCAGCTGGAGAAGCGACTGGTCGTCGGGAGGGTCCGGCCGACGTGGGCACGGAACCTTCCAGAGACTAGAGAGGACGATGACAAAACTGAGGAGATTGGCGTGATGCCGCACAGCGACCCCCCGTCACCTACGGAACCCTGGGAACAGCAGACTAAGCGAGAGGATAAATATGATGTTTTTGGGAAGGTTTGCTAGTTTTCTTTATTATTATCAAAGTTTAGGTATATCGCGTAAGTACAGTCCGCGTAAGAGTTGAGAGCGAGGCGTGCGGGCGGCCGGGGGAGCTGCACCCGCCTTTTACTGCAGGCTCCGAGACGCCACTCAACTTGCGCGCGGACTTTACACTACCGACCAAAGTAACAATTTGACCTCCATTTGTTAACTTACCTCATAGAGTCAAATACCATGTACTTATGAGTAAGTCAGTACGTACTTACTAACTATATTTTTGGTTAAAAATCTCGTTTGACTTCTTTTGGTCATTATTTTAGCCTTGGATATAGGAACGAGTTACCACAACAGTTATAATGCCCATAATAAGGAAGTTTTCTGAAAAAATCTAATAAGGCCATCAGTTAGATTATCAAAAAATATTGAACACGTATTTTTTGCTTTATCAAATCAATCAAAATTGACAAAGATAACGCGCATCAAAGTTCGGATGTGGGGACTTATGACGTCCTAAGTCCCCACTAATTGGTAGGTATAAAGTGTGCAAAGTCGTGACGTAACGCGAAACGCACTATATCTTCGTAATTTTCTGTACAATCGACAAAAGAAAAAATATGTGTTCATTATTTTTTTATAATGTAAATGACGGACTTATTAGAGTTTTTCAGACAACTCCATTATTCACAGCTTACAAAAGTTTTTTAATAAAGGAAAAAACCCTCCGCATGACAACGCAAGGCACAATGACCATGTTAAAACTAACTGCATCATAATAGTTTGTGACTATAAATACCTACAGACCCCTTGCGCGCGTCTCCCACTAATAGGCATTTGAGTAACGTTCATTGTAATAAAATAGTTTGCTTATAATATAGGTAAAACTTAATTTCACAGGTTATGCTGCTTGGTGACAGCGGCGTCGGAAAAACGTGTATGCTTGTCCGGTTCCGCGATGGCATGTTCCTCGCAGGAAATTACATATCCACCGTCGGCATCGACTTCCGGGTACTACGAAACATCACAGTTTAAACAATAATAATAGCTATTCACTTTTGTTGTATTCACTAGAAGCTTCGGTTTAAAATATTTTAGCAGGTTTTCTTCTCTTTGGACATTAATTTACAAAATGTGTCAAAAACAAAAATGTTAAAACTATGATTCAAACTTTGTCTTATTTCTGAGTAGCCAAGCCATATTCTCGCAAAAAAAGATAACTATCAAGGGTTCTTATTTTAAATGGGCCAGTCATGGGAGTCCGCGGCCGGTGCGCCGCCACGCTATTGGTGTTCGAACTTTGGCGCGCTTTTTCTGTTCCCGCCCATCGCCGCGTGACAGCTGTGACTGAATCGGTTTCTCGGTTGACTGATTTATTGTTGCAATGGGCATTTTTTTTATTTGCGAGTTTTGCCACTCAGATTTATGGCGTCTGTCATTTTTTTAGGAGCTGTTATTTATTGGCTTTGTTAAATTGATGATTGATGAATTGATTGCGTAAGTACCTATTGCTGATACCTGATATGATTTACTTAATTATAACTAGCCGTGTGCCCGATGGCAACATGAGGTGTTGGCAAACTACGGCTTCGAAAATTACGAACGCCCAAAAAAGAATCCCCTAAAGGGGTTAAATAGGGGTATTTAACTCCCTTAGGGGATGAACTTTCGAAAAACTTTGTAAGTGCTCAGCGTTATAGTTATAAGGTACTGCGGCCCTAACATGCATGGCACAAGATAAATTAGACCCATTTATCTCCATGACTATCTCTTTTGTCGGCACTAGTGTGAGAGAGACGCACTTAGAGATAAGACGGTCTATATCATTGTGCCATGCATGTAGGGCCGCTGAGGAACTTCCGTGAAAATGCCACCCCCCCGGTTTAGGCTGGGCGTTGTTTCTTAATCAGTCTTAGTAAAGAATGTTATTAAGTAGATAATAAAGAAAGATATCCTGCTATCATAATGTTAAATTATTGCAAACCTTAAATAGTAAAACTCTCCTTAATTGCCATTGTACATTTTATAATAATATAAACTCAAGGCTCAATACTGGTAAAGGAAGTGTACTAATATCACGTGTTACATACAATAAAATAGGTACCTACTGTATAATTTCCTGCTATAAAACTTGGAGCCCGTTTTAGTACGTCAAAATACATATACCTACCTAGGTACATACCCACATTTTATGGAGACGTAAAATTGTAGTACTTATACTTATAATACTTTAAGTATTTATTAGTATCAAAACATTTAATTAGTATGATAGCACCACCATTTAATCGAAACAAATGGGAAATCCGTTTCCTTTCATAATTTCTTTATTTTACTTTTCGTATCGAAGTCCCAGTTTTAGTATTTGAGTACAACTAGCGCCATCTGTTGCAGAATAAGGTAGTTACGGTCGACGGCATCAAGGTGAAGCTTCAGATTTGGGACACCGCGGGGCAAGAGCGCTTCCGTAGCGTCACGCACGCCTACTACAGGGATGCACATGGTAAATAACATCATTATAATCGCATTACTAGTGCATGTAAAATGATTGGAAATATGACTCGTTACAGACACATATGATTCATTAAGATTATGAAAAAGACGATTCCGCTATTTATAGCATATCATCTGGTATCACTAGCGGCATCTATTAGTCGCGTACCAAACGAGAACCTTGGACTGCTTTCTTGCAGTTTTGACCCAGATAACGACAGCATTGTTCTTCTAAAATTAGTAGCTCTATATGTCACAAAATTAGGTAGGTACCTACATAATAACAAAAATAAGAAAACTAGCTCTCTTTGTAGAGAAATACTTAAATGGTTTTTTTTTCACATAGTTAAACTCGTCTACGGTCATGATACCAATAAGGCCCAGCCTCGACTCGTTTGCTAATCGGTCTGCGACGTACACATACTGATATTTGTATCCGTATGCTTAAAACAATAAAGCTCAAGTGATGCTTGGAGCAATCAAGTCAAACCGGATCAGACATGTGAAACTCGATTTGATTTGCCCACTTCGAGCTCGCTCCTCACTTTTAGCCTGCCCATGCTCTCATATGTGCTTTTCATGGCTGCTCCTCACATTGGAGTTTGGACCAACGTGGGCGAATAAATGGATGAATGTTGGCCGATTGTGTGGACATGCGTACCATCATCGGCACGAATTCCTTAGATGTACCGACAACTGACCGAATATAGGCCATGATGGCCACACACGGACAAATATACTCTCCACACAATCGTGTGTGCCTATATTCGCCCATGTTGGCCAAATATGAAGAGCTTGCTTTAAGTGATCTAGCTGGAGCACACGCGTCAGACTGATAATAACGAAATAACGCAGTAATTAAACGCTAGATGTCACTGAGGTCAAAGCTGCCACAGACTTAGCACACTAGTTTTTACCGGGCACAATTTATAGCGGCTGACACTTTTTAAGCCGACTGCTGGACCAACGTCAGCCAACGCAAAGGCCGTATTTGTACTTCAGAATGAGAAAGAGGTATTCGAGTCTGTGTCTCATTCTTGCTCATCAATGCGTTCCGTGAGTTGGCCGACGTTGGCCCCGCATGTATAGCCGGCATAAAGTAATTGACTGTGCGAAAGGGAAGTAGTATACTTTATCTGTGTGATAAACACTAGCGTTCTAGACCCCTCTAGATTAGAAGTCCTAATATAGAGGGCATAATTTAGTGGTGGTACTGCTGGCACTTACATTTTGAAAACTATTAAACTTTGTAAGCGAAGGGCGAAGGTACACTAACTGTGACCGTCCGCGGAAAGCTCGTCGTGGAGCGATGCGTTGTACACGACAGCACCACCACCCACTGACGAACGAGTAAAGCAATTGGCTTCCACCCACCAACAGCCGTTCTCGTACTAAGTACGACGCGATCACTTATGTTCCTTGATTAACCTTTTGGACGCCAAGCATGTCTAAGAAGTAGCACGAATTTCAACTGTAAGTCAAGGTAATGAAGGGCCTAACCTAATAGGCGAAAATAATCATGGGCCCGGTTCACATTTGATTGGCAATATATATATATAAGCCGCGCGGTGCCGCTATTATGACAACAAGAGCTAAATATTTATATCTCGCTCATCGCTGTTGTTCCTATAAACTGCCAATCAATCGTCCATGAATCTTATATAATATATTAGCGATTAAGTACTCAAGTAAGTTAATGATTTTTCCCTACATGCTTAACTTCTGGTGGACGTGCGTGATAGAGACGGATAATTTAAGTCTAAAAATATATGTGTCCTTGTAAGTACCTATAATAGCGTCAGCGTTCAAGTAGATCAGCCCTGTGGTTTTATAAAAAATGGCTGCAGTGAAAGTCGTTCCAAATCGTGTGACACGAGTTCTCAATGAAACTTTTCAAGTTCGAACGGAACGTTCCCCCTTTCATAACGAGGGCAGAGCCACAGATTAATAATACTAGTTTGGTCGAGCAGCCAACTGCAGCACGTGTGATGCGAATTAATCCTCGCGTCTGTTCACAGCGCTTCTACTGCTGTATGACGTCACGAATAAGACCAGCTTCGACAATATTCGGGCCTGGCTCGGGGAGATTCGGGAGTACGCGCAAGACGACGTCGTTATTATGCTTTTAGGTAAGGAACCGGCTTTGTATATGACACTTTCGTGTGGACAATAACTGAGTGAGAGGATGCACGGGTAAACATGACTTGAGTATCCCAATGAAATTGTATTTTTGATAACGATAATGATGATGGTGTGTGACTTGGGGCTTTAAGCATTATTTTAACTTCTCTTAATTTAAATGTTGGTTAGATATGGCTTATAATCTGTCTGTCGTTAGGAGTACGAGAATCGATTGTAAAATGGCACCCTTCAAGGCTTCGTCCGGCCCTTTGCAAAAATTGCCAGTTTAATCTCCGCACCGCAGGAAGTTATTTAGTAAAAGAGTTTATGTTAAACCTCACTCTTCGGTAGACTTATCTTGGAGCATTTATTTGATTTCTAAATTCATGCGGAAATTAGATTTTTTGACAGACTTTAAAATCGAATTCCCAACTTCAATAGAAGCAAAATACATTTTTGTCATAAAATCGATACGTGTCACAACAATCTGAAATAACCGTTGAGGTACTTCATTGTCATGGAGAGCTCTTTCTTAAGCCTGATATATTACCTGCCATAACTTCCCAAAGTTATCACTTAACAGGATCAAATATCGTTCCAGGTAACAAATCCGACAGCGGCCTAGAGCGGGCGGTGCGGCGAGAGGAGGGGCTGCGCCTAGCGAGGGAATACCAAGTGGCGTTTATGGAGACATCAGCGAAAACTGGCCTCAATGTCGAGGCGGCTTTCGCCCACGTGGCAAGAGCTCTCGTCGCGAAAGCGAACCCAGCAGACCCCAATAGGCTAGCCGTGCGCGCGCCGCAAATTCAGGAACCACGGTCGTCATGCCCACCTTGCACCTAAATATTAAATATGCGATGCTCAAGGCACTGCTTGCTTTCAAATCCAGCTTTTAACAAATGACATCCTTTTTGAGAACGGGAACAGTGCCAAGAGCTTTTAATTAATCAGAGATTAAGATGAATTAGATGTCCTTCGGGTATTTTGATCCCTGTCCAGAAGCGAAACACTGGTCTGAAAATAATGGTGGCATTCACCTTTCGTGCGAGTTCTCGTAACGTTATCGGACCCTACAATAACAATAGGATAGCTATGCTGCAAATACAAAAGCAAGATTCAAACATGCCGTCAATTTCTACTTTTGCCAAGCCATTTTGGCCAATCAGAAGCTAGCTTTTATTGACAGCAATCTAGCGACAAAGTTCACCCAAATCTCTAATGCTGCTACCACACGATCGTTCTACACCCAAACTTATTGCCAACCCAGCCGAATTAGAAGGTAGATCGGACACGATGGCGCGAGTTCGGCTGGGTTGGCTTATATTTTGGCTGGGTTGGCAATAAGTTCGGGTGTTGGACGATCGTGTAGAACCAGCACCAGCATAATGCTAACTGCACACAACCCATGTTCAAGAGTGCAGATATGCATTAGAGATAATATCTATGGCGGCTTGCATAAGTTTCCAAGTTTTAAATGGGCGGAGTATTTGTATTTGATAAATGGAAAGCGGATTTCAATTTTATATGCATTTTGTAGTCAGTATTTATCATTATCTGGTTTGGAGATTTTAATGAAGACCAAAAATGGAAATGAATGTTATTTTTTTCCATTTGAAAGGCTGAAAATGCATAATGTATATACCTAGTTAAATCAGAATTGTTTGGTAGGTGACATGTTAATTTATAATACAAACATTCATATAGTATTTTTAGTAGCGACTCTGTGAAATTGAAGTTAACTATAGAAACTATAGAATAATATTATGTAATTTAATCTTAAAAAAACTACAGCGGTTGCAAAATCTTTTTAAATTTCTACACTAAGTTTTACTACCAATATACGTTACATGTATTTTTGGAGCGTTTAGTCTGATCTAAAACTTTATTAATTAGTTTATGACTACAACTTTCATTAAAAACTGGACCCATGTAAATCTTTAGTTGAGTTTTCGTAAAACCTAGTCAGTTTTTATAGAAATTTTACTAATACGACGTCGCTATGTACCTACATATGTGAAGAAACAAAGAAGAAAGTGAGAAAAGTTTTATAGCAATGTGTACCTTTAAATCATTATTTTAATAAATGTAAGACTAATAAAAAAAAACTCAAAAAAATACTGATATATGATATGAGGGCCTATATAATACACTAGCGTTCATCATGAATAATAAATATTTTATCCCTGTGTACAAAGCTAATGCGAGAGTCGAACGATTAATCTCCTTGACAGATAATAAAAAAGCATGTTATTAAAAAAATAGGAACGAACGCTAGTATCACGCGGGTTGTATAACAAGAAACTAGTGAGAACACTACACATCAATGGACCTCCGCGCACCAGCTTTTAGTGTGCCCTCTACTTCAAACAGAGGGCCTTAGTACGCCCAGACCATATCTTATTATACCCTAGTTGTCTATTTAATGCCAAAGTGAGATATTTTTAGCTAATTGTATGTCTTTTCCACTGAATGTTTGTACATTTAGATATAAGCAATTCTATTCAAACATTCAAACCTATTACACCTATCAGAGAAACGCAACAGTAATTGCAATATAGGTATACGTATTTTTATTTTGTTGTAATGTATGGCAGTGTCCCTATCGATACAAACAGCTAATGAACATTGTGACGTGCTCATTGAATCAATATTGAAAATAACACGGGCAACTTTTTTACGGCAATGTGTGGCCGGCAACTTTAAGCATCTTCCTCGAGTTAAAGTCATCTAAAGTAATCTAAAGTAAGAGTAAGACTATAGTTGTCGCTATAAATTGCCGTGAAAAGTTGTCCGTGTAACTGCAACTTAATAGTGGTGGCGTATTTCATCCCTCTTCTTTTGTTAGTATAAGTATCTATTAAGTACTGCCCGAATACCGAACTGACTTAACCTTCCGAAATGTTTAGGTACCTAATGCGCTTGTTAAGAACCCCTGCACATGGCGATATTTGCATTTTGACGCGCAGAAGACGCTCGTTTTGTGACTTTGTCGAATTGCTTAAGTGTAAAAGTGACAGCGATACAGAACACAAATGCTAATAAGTAACCCTTAACTTTTTACCAACTAGTCTGTTTGAAACACAACTTTCGCATAAATAATATTTGTTTATAGGTATAGGTATGCAAATTATAATGTATTTGTATAAACACTTGACGCATGAAAACATGACATTTTCCAAAGGTTTAAAATAAATACTTGTGGACCGTTTCATGAAGCTACAAGTTACAATTTTGCAAGCAAAAACTGGCAACACTGATGACAGATCCAATACATCTGCTTTGCAGTGTTGCCAGTTATTGCCCGTAAAATTGTAACTTTTAGCTTCGTGAAAGGAGGACTGATTTTACTTGTATCTGTGAGCGAAGTGTTCGATGGTTCTCCGGCTTATTGTAAGAAATAACCATTTTCATTTTCACTAAACGGAAGGTGCAAATTTGCTTAAATTAAATCATGTAGTATATTTCCTTTATTTAAGCGAAGGGTAGGGCATGACATGACCGCGCCATACAAACTTCGTTCAAGTTATTTTTCTTAGTTTTGCACTCTAGATTTTCTTTCTATTTATTTTTATCACAGACACTCTCTTTTCATTTATTATTTTATTTTATATAAATATTTAAAAATAATAATAAAATCAAGTTGGGACTGGGACACTGTCGTTAGTAAAAATAAGTACCTACTTATATTAAAAATAAAAACAGTTCCTTAGCGCAAAAGTCCAGGCAGAAAAATTGCATAAAATGTAGGTATATGGAGAGGGCCTTCACTTTAAGCTGACTTTGAGTTAAATCATAGTAGTTTGTATCAACTTCATCTATCCGTCACCCTCGTTTTTCAGAAAAGGTCGGGTGTAATTAATAGGCCTTATGATAAACGCAGGCGTGTTTGGACTTCCACTTTAATCATTTCAGTGTCTATTCTCAGAATAAATAATCTAATTCGAAAGAAAACAGCTATAAAATATTAATGATAAAATTGTAAATACATACAATGTTGTAGGTATAACCGTTGTGTAAATGTATAATGTTATAAGTGGCACTATACTTATGCTTGTGCGATTATAAAAATAAAGAAATATTAAAATTATGAAAAAACTGAAGTTGTTTCAATGTAATGACATTTGAATTATTATTATGTTTAACTAGCCGCCCCATTTCGATAATAAGTCCACTAAATGTATCTAAAATGGGTATTTTTTTGTTATAAATTTCGGTTATTACGCCATATCGAATAAATTACAATTCCTTCTATAAAGCTAAGAGTTGCAATTATACAAGTAAACCTGGCAACACCGATGACAGGATCCAATACATTTATCCAACAGTACAGTGTTGGTGGTGCCATGAAACTTGTAGCTTTAAAAAAAAACAAATATACGCGTCGAATTGAGAACCTCCTCCTTCGGTTTTATAGAAGTCGGTTAATAAAACAAGGCCGCAGGGAAGTACAACCTAGTGTAAAGTTTGTGACCCAATTTTCCCTGCTTTCCCTTGGCTTTGCCCTTGGTAGGTAATTATTTAGGTTGTTCGAACCGCTTGTCCCTCTACATTCAAAGCATGAATCTGTTAACAAAAAACCATCAAGTAAACACACTAGGTAGGTACATAATTAAAAAAACCGGACAAGTGCGAGTTAAACTCGCGTGGAGAGGGTTCCGTTCCGTACATGATTATCTGAAGTTTATTAGGTTAGGTACTTTAAATACCATAGACTTCTTATAGGTTTTCCTAAAGAACTGTTTTCTGTATTTTCTTCAAAAAATTTTTGCCCCGGTAGTTTCGGAAATAAGGGGGGGGGGGGGGGAAGGTAAATTTTCGCCTATTTATCTAAATAACTTCCAAACTATTTTACTTAAAATTCAAAAAAATATATATTTAAGATCCTTACAATAAGCCCTTTCATTTGATATGTCACACGATATAGGTTGCATAACTTTTTATTTTTATTTTCTAATTTACCCCCCAAAAGTGGCCCCCTTGTTTAAAATTTATATATTTACGCCAAGCGTCCGTGTTGCGGTCACCGACTTACATATGTATACCAAATTTCAACTCAATCGGTCCAGTAGTTTCGGTTTTATTTTAGGTTCTTAAGTGAATAGATATATTGTAATAATGGCATAATGCCAATTGCTCATCACACTTTACAAAATTTTGCTATCCAAGGTGCAAGGACATCAATAATTGAGGAGTTCTCCTGGTTTTTCATCATCGTTTCTTATTTACCACATGCATTTTCATGAGCGTAAGTTGCTCCCTAAGGTTGAGCGCTACCCGGAAAATATTTATGATTGAGGAGTTCCAGTTAGGGCATGCTATTCCGGAATTGGCGCCAAATCGATGCCAATATCGGATATTCTGGAACTGCCATACAAACCAATTCCGGAATTGCATGCCCTAGTTCCAGTAGTCATCTATGGTGTTCATCATCAGCTTCACTTCACCAAATAATGTTTTGGGACGCAACTGCTTGAGTTATTTATTACAGAAAATACCAAAATTGTTATTGGCATGCCTATAATATTTGAGGAGTTCATAGTTCCATCGATTTCTCCTAGATCCTCTGATCAGACCTTAACTTTGACCACAATGGGAACAACTTGAAGGTATACCCTATCGATTAAAAAAATAATCATTCAAATCGGTCCAGCCATGTGCGAGTAATCGGTGAATATATATATAAAAAATATATATACGCGGAGAACCTCCATCGGATTTGTTGAAGTCGGTTTATGACAGACTGATGTAATTCCCTGTGGTAATTCCTTTACCATTTATTGTCATAGATCACATTATAGTAGGTTATTATGCTATTATTATTCGCGATTCTTGCGTACGTACAGACAGAACCGTACAAACAAAAATAAATATAATAATACCTCTACTACACTAGACGTAGGTTCACTTCATTCATTCATAACTTTTATTCTTTGATTCATCTATTATGCTGGCAATACTCGGCTCATTTACAATTTCTTCAACTTTTCTTTTATTGATTGAATTAGGTTTCTTATTTTCGAAAATACGTGTTTTTTTCCATTAGTATTTAAAAATTATGCGATAAATAACTATTATACAATCAACAAACAACCTAAAACATTAGATACAATGCTCTAACAATCAAGAAATCGTGAAGGAATTCTGCAATAGTTTCAAAACTCCCGCCACTTTTATCCAGTTACTACGTTTGCCGCTGTTTAAAGTTTGGCGCCCCTACATGACTTGCTAGAAAGAGAAAGATGATGAGCTCAGTTGTAAGCAACAGTTTTACAGACATGTATTTTATATAATTTATTAGTATTACCTATTTCTTATAATTATACTCATTGTATTTACTTTATGCACAAATGTCTCAAATAAGGAACCATGTCGTAGATATAATCTTGTCTTAGTTGTAATTATCTTGTAATTGGTTTTTATAAAAAAAACCGAGTGTATAAAAAAAAAACTGATTCTTTGTTCATTTGTTGTCTTTGTTGTTTGTTTTTTGTTGGTTTGTTTGATTGTTTGTACATCGCCTATGTATTTCAATAGCATTCAGCCGATTACGCCCGGGAACGATTATGAACAAAAAATTGCAACGCATGCCGGGCACAGCTAGTCTATATAATATTAATTTGGACAAATGATAAATATATAAAGATGATTGAAAATAATTGAGAACGTGATTTGAAACTCGTTTACATACAGCACAAAACGATTGCATAAGAACCAACTTTAGAAGTTTTACAAATAAACGTTGCATTATATAATATTACGTCCTGGGATTAACAGTTTGATTTTTTAAATTTGTAATGTAATGTTATAAAACCTAAGTACTTAAAGAGTAAAATAAAAAGGTATTTTTAAAAAGAATCTAAGTGCTATCAATTGTGTGCCATCATTATATCTCAAGCCATATACTTTTTGCACGAACTTTTACTGTGACTGAATACATAAAATCAATCAAAACAATACAAGTGCTCTTCATCGTACACAAAAAAGGAAAGAAAAACTTATGTAGAAATAAGTTATTAGACATTATAAAGAAAATTATAATTGTTTCATGAAGCTACAACCTTCGATCATAGAAACTATCAAGACGCTACATGTCAATTTAACAAGTAAAAAACTGACAATACTGCTACGCAAATGTAGGGATCTCATAATTAATTTTAAGCAACAAAATGATTAAGAAATTATATTGGTTTCCGTTCGCGAAGTGGTATACTTACGAGTGTTTATAATAATTATCAAAACAAAAACGTTTTTTAGGAAAGGTGTGATCCGAACAATCGATCGATACATAAAAAAATTATTAAACATAATAAAAGATACAGCTAATTTCGATGTAAAACTGCTAATAGAAAATGGTTGTGGTAAAATGGTTGGCGTCTTCTGTCCGCCGCCATTGTTTGACCGGATTATGTTGGCCACACTGTCGCTATTTTACGCGCACATGCGCAGAACGACAGGTGGTCGCCGACTCGACCCAGCCGTCTCGACCGAACCTATCGACTTCTCATCCTCATCATCAGCCGCTTTCGTGCTCTAGCAATAAAGATGTGCAGTGCTTTGTGTTGAAGTGCTCGTGGTGACATGGCGTCTTTTAATTAAATGTTACAGCAGTTCTGACGTTCAAAATTTCGTTTATTTACAATGAGTGTGAATTATGATCGTGTTTGTAGACTGTGCTTGTCATCTCGGGGCGAATTACTGCCGATTTTTCCTACCACCAGTTCGGATGTCTCGGAGCCTCACGTCCTTGCATCGAAAATCAAGGATTGCGTGGCCGTTCAGGTTAGTAATGTGTTAAAATAAGTGTCAGTGCGAAGTTTTAAGTGAAAGTAGACCCTTGGTGTGCGTGAGAACTCGTCATCCGCCCCGGTTCGTGAAATGACAGGCAGCGCGTTTAGGTGGAGATGTCGTAAGATCGTCCACCATTTTGTAATGTTCCACGGCTATCGTTCGGCTCGGTGACCGCGTCGCGTCGCATTCCATGCAGCCGGCGAGGAATGGCGCGTATCATGAGGGTCGGGTTTTGGCATTATTCCCGGGGGTCTGGCCGGGAGGGGGTCTGCGTTACGCTAGGTAGGAACGGCGTTGGACATCGGGCGTATTGATTTATCGGGCGAGACCAGGCCGGTGCAGCTCGTCCCTCGAGCGGGAGCGGGTGACGGGCGTCGGTGTCGGCGTGAGCGCGTTGTGGCTGTGTGCGTATATCGAGCGGTAACCCTCGAGGGGCTCGCTGGCTGGCACTCGACTCGCTCCTACTTATTCGGTCGAGGAGCAGCCGTTTGCCGGCGCTCGGATATACCTACGCCTACTTAGTTTCTCCTCGCGCCGTATCTATACACGAGGCGTTTCTCGCCCGTGCTCGTTCTGATGAAACGCGCGCCGTTCTCGGCCTTCATTTTATGATTGCGTATTGTTTTTACAGATAAACGAGAATGACGACCTGCCAACTAATGCCTGCAGGAAATGTGTGGACAATGTCAATAACTGGCATATATTTAAAACAGTATGTGAAAGGACACAAAACAAACTACAGTCTCTGATTAAAAAAGATGGCAGCCAACTAGAAGAGGTGGGTTTCTTTATCTGGTTTTTTGATCTTGGAACTGTCACTTAATGAATTTTTGTTTACAATTCACCATGTTTTTTCAGTTGAAAATAAAAAGTGAACCACTTTCTGATGAGGCCTATGATGATGGAGTGGTTATTGATGGGGCCTACTCCGAGGAGGTATGTGGACTTTTCATTTCTGTAGTATATAAAATATTAAAACACCTAGTTCCAGTGATGTAGAATTATGAGTCAGAGGATATGGTGTCAAGGTCAAGTGGTCAGGTCGTTGTATTAGCAGCAAGCTTGAACTGATAAGGTGCTGCAAAACTACTCATTATTAGCAACAAATGAAAAATCCATGCTGGCTATGAGGATAAAGTGAGCTGAAATAAATGGGAGTGAATATTTTAATAATTTTATTATTATTTTGATGATGTTTTTTATAAAATAATTATCTAATTCTGAAGGGATCATAGGTACCTTTATTAAATACTTTGCATCTTAAGACTCATTTTTGAAAGTCTTTATAGTAACCAGGAATGTGAACGGCTTTCTTATAGCTTTGCACAAACAGCAAATTTGGAAAATGCATCATCATTCGAGCATTTTCTTTCATACTTTAATTTTGTTACATGTATGTTTGAATTCTCCCATCTCTGGTATATTCTTATTCTTATTATTGTAATTGTTAAATAATAAATAAATCTATAGAGTAAGAGTCCTCTTTCATTTGTTTCAAGTAGCTTCAACATATTTTCTGCTTAATACTCATTGTTACTTAAACAATAATGATATTGCATGTTTCAGGCTGGGGGCAGCAAACTACAACCCGAAGGTCCTCCAATTTTGGCTTCGCTGGGACTCACGCCACGGAGTGATAAGGTAAGATTACGTGCCTAATGTACCTTATCATTTGTGAACAACTAGCAATATGGCTTAGACACATGAAATACACTCGAGTCACCATTTATTATGACATTTGGGTGTTTCAAGAATTACTTCAAATTTCAATTTATTCCTATTGACTTTTTAGGACACTGGTGTGAGAATGGTTCAATTTAATTAATTTAATTCACTGATTCATGTTGAGCCTAGAATGGATTGACATTGAGTTCAAGCCATTTGGGATATAAGACAAGATGATGATGCTATTGACTCACTGCAGTCTGCCGAGGAGTACAACAGACAGTTTATGAATCAGATTCTGTTATATAACTGGAAACTGGCATTAAAAACCTTTATTTATAACAAGCTTTTCTGGTCATTGCACTTTAATATTGCAAATAAAATGCATACTATGTCTATGCTTTTAACCGTTAAAGAGTTCCTTTGTGTCTGTAGCTAACCCTGAATGTCGATTCGTGTCATGCTTACTATATAAATACAATGTCATCAGAACTTAACCAATATGTACAAAAAGTCAGCTCTGCAGGATAAGAGGAAGTGGTTCTAATTCTACTTGCAAGATTTGACCTGAACTTACATAGTTACATACAAACATTGCAAGTTAATAAAAACCTTGTAAAATGGGTATTTCTAGAAAAGTCTAAAAAACAATATCGGCTTCCATCGATACCTGTTACTGAGAACCATGCCAAGATTAAGAAAGCAAAATGAGGAAAAACACATACCCTGCCCACATCCAAAACATGCCTGGCAATAGGCAGTTCAAAGTCATAAATGAGTTATTACTCGTAGAAGTCATTGTCTGCCTACTATGCGAAGCTGTCTAATAGTGTGACATAACAATGAAACCACTAAAATGTGGTATTAAAATAGTGCTATTATTAGATCCTACAAAGTTAATTTAAGCAATTTTGAAGTCATCACTGATCCGTATTTTGGGGTGGAAAAGATAGTTAATATCAATACTTTGTTGTGAATCGAAGAAATATTGTTATGGACAACTGGCTTTCATCATACTCTCTGCTTGAAAAGTTGAAATGTGAATACTAACTAGCTTTTCTGTATAATAGCTAAGCTTCACAATGAAGATGTACTTACCTACCACCATTATTTTTACCCAAAAACAGAATAAATAAATCAGCCTAGATCGGATCTGTAAATAAGTATATTTTATTGACTCCTCAAGTGGTATCTAAAACGAAATCCACCATTTACTGACCAATGATACTAAGTTTATAGAAAGGGTTATAACAATAAAACTTCTGGAGCGATGGATGTAAAAAGAACCATAGTGCAGTGGAAGTTGTAGATGTTCTGATACTATACACAACTATGTTGGATGAGGTCATTGTTCATTTCTTTACTGAATACTTATAGCTTCTGTTAATACTCAAGTGATTTAGTTGACTAAGAACATCAAGTAAATGGTCAAGTCAAGCGAAGATTAGTTATTCAATAGCTAACTTTAAACACATGTACTTTTAATTTCAAATATCACCAGTAGATCAAAATTTTACTAAGAGGTCGAGGTGTGTATTCATCAAGGAGAGGATGCAAAGCTCTAAAATTGAAAAACGCGTCAGGAGTACTAAGAAATATTATATGAAATGTCATGCAGGCCATGCAGCTGTTTGCAACGAGCGTACATTAGTCTTTAGAAGTACAAATTGCATATACATAACGTGATTAGATTATTTAAATTAATCATACAAAATGGATAAGTGGTTGGTGTAGCTAGTCGCTCGCGATCATCTTATTGTTTATTATGTAGGGATCGGGTAAAATTGGAAATTTGTAAATATATCTTGATCACAAAAATAATATTAAGTCGATCTAGGGGGAGAGGTGGCATTGCAATTTTTAAGTTATTTCAGAACGAATATAAATAAATGTATAATTAATTACTTATAACATAGAATTCTTCAGTGTCTATCTACAATTATGTGAAGTAAACATACTCTTACTCTTACTTACATTTGACATAATATTGACTTAGCCGCCAGTTCCATCTATCCCTACCAGCAAGACCGCGTCATATTGTCTGAAAGCGCGGTTCGGGCTATGCATTTTTTATTATTGTCATCATAAAAATGGAAATACTGATTATGTATCAGACAGAATAAGTCCTTCGCTTAAATAGAGATTAAATGATAAGTCTCCGTTAACCAGCTGTCAACATTATATTAACGTATCTTTAATCAAAGATCAGTTTGAGTGGCCTTTGTAAATTCGGCCAAATTTGTATTAAATTCCGAATTCAAGTCCTTTACTTTTCTACAGATATCTATATATTTAAAAATCTCGTGTCATGGTGTTTGTGGTCGCACTCCCCCGGAACGGCTCGACCGATTTTTCTTAACTTTTCCGTGTATATATTTCGTAGGTATGAGAATAGGTCGTAAAGTATATTTCATACCGCTAGGTGATTAGGGTGTTCACGTGGACGAAGTCCCGGGCGGAAGCTAGTATAATTTTATAATGTGTTTTTTTCTATTACCCAGAATTATTGAGATTAAACATTTATCATACAATGTGGGTTTGTCACCCATTTTTAGATTAAACAATTTTTATATGTTGCTCTATGTTTCCAAAATTAAAATTTTTTAGACCTTTTGACTTTAAAATATAAACTGGTCACTCTGGGAATATTTGCACGAAACCAAGTAAATTGTCAACGTTTTCGTAACAATTAAAGGTTTTGATTCGATACTATGAGTCAAGTTATTATGATAATTTAACAGTTTAGTCACAAAGTCATTGTGTTTTCATCATAATCGTCATCATTAATTTATTGACACTTCCACATAAATAGAAAATACATCTAAAACAATAAGGGCATAACGCAGCACAGTTTCAGTAGGACCCTTAGGAGCACGAACACTAGCACGGGGTTGTTAAAACATTGAAGATTTTTGTTTTAAAAGTAAAGCCCGTAAAATAAAGTGGGAGATAGCTTGAAGACTATTTGCGTGGCAACACTTCACACACACACACACAGTTCAACTATTTACCGCTGAAATGCTAAAAGTCCAATAATAATTTCGGGTTGAAAATTATTGTTAATTAATGAATTCAATAATTTAAACACAGTACCTAGGTAAAAAATTACAATTTGATAGCGCGACAATAAGGAAGTTTTCTGAAAAAATCGAATTAGTCCGCGTCATTTAAATTGTAAAAAAAGATTGAACACATTTTTTATTTTGTCGATTAAACAAAAAATTACGAAGAAATAGTGCGTTGAAGTTTCGCGTACTAGCACGGGGTTGTTAAAACATTGAAGATTTTTGTTTTAAAAGTAAAGCCCGTAAAATAAAGTGGGAGATAGCTTGAAGACTATTTGCGTGGCAACACTTCACACACACACACACACAGTTCAACTATTTACCGCTGAAATACTAAAAGTCCAATAATAATTTCGGGTTAAAAATTATTGTTAATTAATGAATTCAATAATTTAAACACAGTACCTAGGTAAAAAATTACAATTTGATAGCGCGACAATAAGGAAGTTTTCTGAAAAAATCGAATTAGTCCGCGTCATTTAAATTGTAAAAAAACATTGAACACATTTTTTTATTTTGTCGATTAAACAAAAAATTACGAAGAAATAGTGCGTTGAAGTTTCGCGTGACATCACGATCTTGCACACTTTGTACCAACTAGTGGGGACTTATGACGTCATAAGTCCCCACTACAAGGGGCCACATACACAATAGAGGAACTGACACTATTTTTCTTTTTTTAGCTTAAAGCAAAGAAATAATCAAACAGCCAAGCAAACGGCTGAAATGTCATCGCACTCATTTAAAAATAATCTCCTGAAGAAACGATATAAAATAAAAATAAACTGCCTTTAGATTCTTGGTCCCTGGGATGTCCACTATCTATAAAATATAATATGCCCCCTTCAAAAAACGTTCCCAACCCAATTGGCGAGAATACGTTCCCCTGCTGGGCACAGGCCTTCTCTCGTGGCGTCCTCTCATAGTAAGAGTCCCCAGTCCCCAAGCGAGCCCAGTGCGCATTAGCACTTCGCAAATATCTATGGAATACTGGTGCAGCGAGTCGTGGGTTTAAATCCCGGCTCGCACATCTCAAATTGTCGGATCCCATTTGTGTAATTCAAATTTATATTACCACGAGCATTTTGGTGAAGGAAAAGATCTTGAGGAAACCTGCATATATCTATTGTTTTTATGCTATCCTATCCTACTAGTATTACAAATTTTAAAGTGTGTGTGTGTATTTGTTACCAGTACCACTCAGCTGCGTAACAGCTGAACGAATTTTCATGAAACTTTGTATATAGTTAATTTAGGTCCTGCAATATTACAAGGGCTACTAGTATCCCGGAATATACAAAATTTCCCGAAGGAATAACTACCTAACTATAACTGAATCCCACGCAACCGCAGTTAGTACTTATAGTTGACTTTTATATTAAACGGGTTTTGTTTCATTTCAGGGCGTTGAGAGTGAAAAAGATGAGGAAGAAGCCGAAGATGAACAAATGATGGATAATGCTCAGCAGTATACCAAAGTTCCAAACATGCCAGAAGTGTCCATCACAGTGATGCGTCCCACTGGCGAGACCCTGCACGCTCGTCAAGGCATCCAACAGTTAGCGTCCAAAGATTGTCTCGTGTGTGGCCGCGCTTACAGGTACTCGCACAATGCTAGGCGACACGAGCTCACCGCTCACAGCTTTGACAGATATACAAATAAGATTAATACTAAGAAGTCCAAAACGCACATGCAACCAAAACTCAGACTCAATCCGTTCAACCCGAAAGCGCGTCTCATGCCTAATCCAATTAACCACAAAATGCAATTCCAAAAGCCGATGCCGACTAGAATCATGCCTTCAAGAGTTGTGGCGACACCTAAACCGATACCAATCAGACATAGTAAACCTGTTCACAATAATCTACCATATCCTTTGCGTATAAAAGCACTGAAAGATTTACAAATCAAGAAAAAGGAACCGCAAATTCTGAAAACTTTACTGACGTCTAAACCAGAACTCTTAGTTTCTGAGCCAGAAATTATTAATTCCGGTCCTGAAAGTCCGGAAACTTTAATTTCCGAGCCAGAAATTGCGTCGTTCCAAGTTGAAACCATTTTGTCTGAACCAGCCTTTGATGAAAACCAGGATGAAGAAGAGGCTGATGAATCCCAAAATCAAAACCAAAATTATGACACTGTGGATATGGAATCCGATAATGAAATTGAAATCGCTCGACAACAAGAGAACGACGGAGAAATGGAAGATATTAACGGTGAGCAAGAAGGTGATGAAATTCAACATGACAATGAACAGATCGAAAATATGGACGGTGAAATGAGTGACAACGAGAACGGCCATCAGGAGGAGGACGATGAACACGGTGATAGTCACGGCGATATGACAATAGATGAGCATATTGACGTCGAAGGTGGTGATGCCGATAGGGATAACGATGAAGATAATGTAGAAAAAGAGGAAGATCAAGATGGGAACGAAGAAAACCAAGAAGATGAAGACCTTCCCCCAGGATTAGCGCCGGTAGTGGAGATTAACGAAGACATGCAAACTAACTCGTATAACAGCGAGCAGAACGAAGAAGAAGAGGAAGAGCTTGATGAATCAGCTGCCAATGATACGATGGATGAGGAAAAAGAGCTCGACCCAGACAAGCTTTACGTTACAAAAACGCAGAGAGATTTTATTCACAAGTACAGAGACATTATTCAACAGATAAACACAAAGCGCTGTCTCTGCTGTGACAGGGAGCATCCACGCAGAAAGGCTGTTATTCAGCATCTACAGAAGAATGGTCATAAGGTCCCGAAGCATACGTGTTACAACTGCGTAGTTACTTTTGGTCACATTGGCGCATTGCTCAGCCACATGAGGGCTAACGTTTGCACTGACTTGTGGAAGATAATTTACAATGAAAATGGAATAACTGATGATTTGGTTATCGAGGATGAGCCCAAAGATAATAAGGTGCAGTATAAGGATATTTTCAATGCTAGATCGTATGCCTGTAAACTATGTCCGGCAAAGTTCCAATTAAAACAGTTTATAATGAAACACGTTCTGGATGTTCATGAAGATGGTCAATCAAGGATACCAATGGCCTGTGTACATTGCGGGTCTAGGTTCAAAGATAAATCCCTGTGGAAGAGACACATTCGGAACGGAGAATGTACAGTTTACATTGCTTGCGACCTATGCACTGAAAAATTCGTGAATATGCAGGACTTCAATGACCATGCTTTACATGTACACGCTGGCAGTTTCGATCCTGATAACCAAAATAAATGCATTGATGGCCGACCCACCGATTGTCCTTTATGCGGAAAGAAGAACAGTAACTACCCGAATTTGGTGAAACATATAAAATCCGCGCACAACGAGGATAGACCTCATTACTGTCAACATTGTGATGCTAAATTCGAGCAAACACCTGATCTTAATAAGCACATTTACGCCGAACACTCCGATAAAGTGATGGGTGCGAATTCTATGGAACCAGATATGTCAATTATCAAGGAAGAAGCCGAAGAGTATCATTACTCCTGCACTGAATGTAACGCTATCTTCGAAACTGTTGACGCGTGGACTGACCACCAAGTGGCTGAACATGACCAAGTCGCTCATCACTGCGACCAGTGTGAAAAGAAGTTTTTGCGCCCGTCAGAACTCGCGGAACACAAGAACACACATTTACGGGTAAAGTTTTACCCTTGCAGCGTTTGCTCTAACTCGTATAGTACTCCTCAAAAATTGTCCGAGCACGTGCAACAGTCTCACCCTGGCGCGTCAACATACGCTGCCGCTGACACTGAATTCTTTTGTGACATCTGCATTCGGTCATTCAAAAGCCGTCAAGCTTACTCTAATCACATGCGTATACATGCTAAAGTGCCCACCACTAACAGAAGACCTGGAGAGCCCAAAGGGTTCGCTCCACAAATTATTGGGAAGCCTATTCGTCAGTTCCCTATGATTCAACCGGGATTGGTATCCTTCAAGCCCAATTGCAATGTTCCTAACGCTCCATACTGTTGTGACATTTGTGGAAAGGGATTTATGCATAAGAAAAATATATGGAAGCATAAGAAAGTGTTGCACGCGGACCTCCTTAATGAGAGAAATGACAGTGAAGACAACACTATGCAAGCATCTACAGAAGAAGATGAATACAATGTAGATGAAAATGGGACTGCGTTGTCCACCCCACAGTTTAACAGTTTTAATTTTTCGAGCTTTGCCAATAATATGCAACAACAGCAACAACAACAGCAACAACAACAGACGCCACAAACACAACATGAAGCCCTGCCTTTTTCGTGTGAACTTTGCTTCAAACGGTTCCCGATAAGAACGAGTTTGTGGAAGCACAAGCGAGCCAAACACGGTATCATTAACGCAAGCGCGACCGGCAATCCCGAGAATCAAGCCCAGCCATCTTCCGAAGGAGGCAGATCCAGTTGCACGATTTGCAAGATCACATTCTCTGATAAAAAATCTTACTATCGCCACAGAAAGAATGTGCACAAATCTACTGCGCAAATGTGTAAAATATGTGGTAAACCACTAAACTCAACGTTAGAGTTATATGAACACTTAAAGGCTGCTCATGCACGAGAATTATTAGGATATAACGCTAATCAAGGAACTAGTAAAGCACAAGATGTATCTCAAGAGGCGGATATGGAATATGAAGTTAAAACAGAAGTAACTGATCCTAGCGCGGAGTATCAGGCTCGTTACCCGTGCGATACTTGTGGGAAACAATTTGTCGGGCTTCTAGCATTACAGAACCATCAATGTATCAACCAAACTTCTACGGAGCCTCAAACATTCGACTGTGAAATATGCCACAAGAGTTACACATCGATAGCCGCGTTGAAGAGTCATCGCGGTTGGCATTTACGCTCGCCTGATGGTAAAGCGGCTGCGAACAACAGTGGCTTATGGATGCCTCAGCACAAAGTCACTACCAAAGTGAGTAAGCACGAGGTCGTCGACCCCTCTCAACTCGCAAGAGTGACTCACTCGACACCCATCGCCACGGCAACGACTAAAAGACGACTCCCACCGGAAGTCGAAGTGACCGTGGTCAATCCAAACAAAAAATTGAGATCAGACGATTCCATGGAGCTGGAACAGCAAAATAGTTTAACCGGTACTCTAGAAGATCGATACTGCACTATCTGCGACAAAGAATTTACTAAACGGGCGGCTTATCAGCGCCACATGGACGAAGTCCATCAACCCAACTCCGTGTTCTGTCCGGTGTGCGACAAAAGCTTCACCCGCAAGTCGACTCTCCTCGTGCACATGAAGAAGCATTACGGGGGCGACGGCGAGGGCAGCTCCAGCGGCCTCGGGCAGGCGGAGGACGAGGCGTTCGCGTGCGACGTGTGCGGCGCGCAGTACGGCAGCGAGGCCGCGCTGCGGGCGCACCGCGCGCGCGCGCACGCCGAGGACTCCGAGTCGGAGGAGGAGGCGCCGCCCGCGCCGCCCGGCGAGTTCACGTGCGGCCAGTGCGGCGACGGCGTGGCCACGCCGCGCGACCTCATCGCGCACCGCTCCATGCACGCCACGCCCACCAAGTTCTTCTGCAACATCTGCAAGGTGTACTTCGCGAGGGCTCTGGACCTGTCCTCGCACACCCGCGCGAGGCACTCTGACAACGAAAAAGTGTTCTTCCCTTGTGCCATGTGTGAACGCTTTTACATGAACAAAAAGAGTTTGCAACGACACATCGAGATGTCCCACTGATCATTGAGCTTCACTGCTTGTAGATTTAGCAGTCCGGTTGAACTGGACTTGACGACCTTAAACGCGACGGGTGAACATTGTTAGTCCTGTCATTAATCCTTGAATTAATGGCATGTCGTCGGCAATATTGCTGTCAGTTTGCCGTCATTCCTTAGAAGTTATTTTGTATGTGTTAATTCAATTATTTTTTTGTCTTTTGTAAGCGTTGCTCACATCTATTATTTTAATTTAATATATTATACATACTATACTGTCTTTTACATTGTTGTGTGTAGCAATGGAAAATACATAAAATGTGTTTTAGATACTTATTACTTTCAGGGCATTGGATACGTCTACCATGGGGTAACGAATTATTCTATCAGTATGTATTTTTTTTGACATTGGAATAACGGGCCAAAATTGTGAAATATAGTCAAAATTAGTCATAACAAGTGTTAGACTAGTAATTTAAGTCTTACTACAATATTAGTTTTTCTAAAATTATGGGTTAAATATACACTATTTTTTAGGGATATCAATATGACGTATCTCTTATGAGTAATTTTGTAAAAGTATACATTCAGTTTTACTTTATTCTGTAAATATATTATTAGTAATAATTAACCTAATATTAATGATACTATTAGGACTTTTAGCTATCGGAAGCGTACTAAGAGAGGTCGTTTAAGTTTTATTAAATTGTACTGATTATTTTTAGAAATTTCAAGTGTATAGTATTTTATTAACTACCTACTACTAAGGGCATGGCTCCTCATCTATGGGTACATGCAATAAAGCTATAGGTACTAAAAGGCCTTCAAATGTTCTAATTCCAATCTACAATGTTTTCATACATTGTCTGATGGTGAAGCCTGGCAGAAGACTCGAGCGAGAATAAATCTTGTACAATACAAAGATATTGATGTCAGATTTGGGCTACCATTTACCCCTTTTTCCAGTTCGCTAATTCATATTTGACATTTAATTATATAAATGGTGTCAATTCAACATTATGAAATAAGTAATTAAGTGTCTTTCGAAGACAACTACTTCTTATAAACAGGCATCGAAATAGGTAAATATTTTTAGTTTCAAATATCAATCGTATGGATCTTTAATTTTATTGAAAATACGTAGCCAATTGGTGACAATACTGTACTTAAAAACTACCTATTTCGATCCTTGCTTATTAACCTTATAAACGCCACGGCTGAATGCGATAAAGCGTGGCCCGGACGCCGAGTGACGGCTGTAGCCGACAAATTGTATGGAAAACGACATGCCGGGGCGTCAGGGGCACGGAAATCTGCTGTTGGCTGCAGCCGACCGTGGCGTTCAAAAGGTTCATACACTTGTTTTTGTATACTGAATTTCCACCCAAAAGCAGACGGTGCCAAAGCTTTTCTCGGTTTGCTTATTTTTAATGAAATGATGATGTTTATTAAATAATAGATTTAAGGATGTTCCTGTTATATTTATTGTAAAATTTTACTTGCAAGCATTAGGGAATAGCTTTTTACAAAAAAAAACAACTATATTTATACATATTGGTTCAGTTGAGATAAGCTTATCAGACCCGTACGTGACATTTTAGAACGAGAGAGTAAGTGAACTCTTTTTTTATTGTTATTACCGGCCAGCTATAATCATTTGGGCCATACTACAATTCTGTACATTGCCCAACTTTACTGTTTTTTACGAGGCAGAATGATCATGGCTTTTTGGGGTAAATACAAATCTTCAAGGGAATGAAAATAATTATATTTTTTTTTATATTTGATTCAATGACAAATTATAGCGGTGCCTTTAATGTTTGTTACTAAAAAAAATATTCAATAGAGCTATTATCGTTTTTATTTGGTATGACTAAAAATTATATCAGATTCAGAAATAATTTCATCGCATTTTAGACTTCTCAATTAGTTTTATTTTATTTATTATGGATGTGAATCGATTTTGTTAGTTTAAAGCATTACCGAACTGGAAATGTTAGAAGTAATTTAACTGATAATTGACAATGCTCCTGTAAATTATACCTCGCCCGTTGTAAAAAGAGCGCTGACGGCCATATAAAATGTATAGCCGCGAGCCCTCTTTTTACAACGGACGAGGCATAGTCACACCTTCGAGGAAAAGAAATGTTCATTATGTATTAAAGTCTACTTTTATATCATAAATGTTGGTCAATTCGATAGATCAGATACGTAGATACGAGTATGTTAGTTTAAAACATTTACGGACTGGAAATGTTATAAGTAATTTAACTGAGAATTTGCAGCGGTCCTGTAAATTAACTACATCTTTGGGTAAACAAATATTGTTCAAATTAAAGTTTACTTTATTATCACGAATGGTGGTCAGTTCTTGATCGATCAGATATATTCGTCAAATTATCCTATAATTATCCATAGATGAGGATTCCTTTGTCATCTTTGTGGTTTGATAATTAAAGTGAATGAAATAAAAAAATCTTTCATTTCTCAAACCTATTACATTCATTATTACCTGGTTGTTAGGGGACATAAAGACAGGTCACGAGGCTCCTTATATATGATTTTCTTCACTTATGCAATGTTTATCTTTCGGTCTTTATAAAAATCACTTATTCTTTATCAATGATTTATCGACGGCTTTATTGATTATCACAGTTAGTACTTTTCTTTAATGCACTAATAGTAGTTTATGCAACGGTTGCATAATGATAGGCCTTCAAACACTAGTGCGGTTTTATGAAACGAGCTTTTAAGCGAGTTTCATAATAAGATCGCACGTGTGTTTTAAGGCGAAATTATGCAGAGTTAGAAAGAAAGAAAGAAAGAAAGAAAAAATATTTATTTGCCATAAAAAACATAAAGTGTACATGGTAGGGTCGTTATGCCGGATAACGGCCACTTAGCTGAGTTGCCTACTTCAGACCCTTAAAAATATGTGTTCTTTATGGGCAAAATAGTTGTTGTTTGCATAAATATGTTAAGAATATAGTCTTTTCGAGAAAATATAATGGTACCTTGTTATCTTGCATGTGACAACTAATTAAATCTAAGAAAAGTAAAAAAGTAGTCAAAATGCCGGTTAGCGGCCACATTTGTCAGTTAACGGCCACGGTAATGCCGGTTGGCGGCCACTCCGGTTTTTGCAAAATATTCGATAAAATAAATCGGTAAATTACCGATTAGAGTAGTGTAAAACCAGTTAACCTGTAAATTAAAGTTAAGAAAAAAAAGCGGCCAAGTTCGAGTCGGACTCGCCCATCAAGGGTTCCGTAATTTATGACGTATTAAAAAAACTACATACTTACTAGATCTCGTTCAAACTAATTTTTGGTGGATGTTTACATGGTAATGTACATCATATATTTTTTTTAGTTTTATCATTCTCTTATTTTAGAAGTTACAGGGGGGGACACATATTTTACCACTTTGGAAGTGTCTCTAGCGCACGGTATTCAGTTAAAAAAAAAAATATGTTAGAAACCTCATTAAAATTTTTGAAGACCTATCCATAGATATACCACACGTATGGGTTTGATGAAAAAAATTTTTTGAGTTTCAGTTCTAAGTATGGGGAACCCCCAAAACTTATTGTTTTTTTTTTCTATTTCTGTATGAAAATCTTAATGCGGTTCACAGAATACATCTACTTACCAAGTTTCAACAGCATGGTTCTTATAGTTTCGGAAAAAAGTGGCTGTGACATACGGACGGACAGACAGACAGACATGACGAATCGATAAGGGTTCCGTTTTTTGCCATTTGGCTACGGAACCCTAGAAATCGCTAGCTGATTTCTATTGACGGCCGCATGGCCGCTAACTAGAATAAATGAATAAAATGCAAGCCGGTAACCGGCCACTGGATTTATAGGAAAATAAAGTACAAAACATGAAATAATCCATAAACCGACACTTAAAATTGAATATTAGACTTATTCATTGAAATGTAACGTTCATATGAATTACATAAAAAGTAATTAACCCTGGCCGAGAAACTGACACACCGCTCCTATACTGAGTGTCGGTTTCCGGACACACATTTGTACACAATTTTGAAGTTCAATTTAACAAGGTTTTATAAAAAAAAGAGTGGCCGTAAACTAAACCATACATTATTTATCACTTAATAACAACATATTTAAAAAATTTCAACCCTTAATTAATATACTTTAACTACCAATTTAAAAACAATATTTACATGATCATGTCAGTCAACGGCCACGTGGCCGCATACTAGAATAAATGAAAAGAAGCATGCCGGTAAGCCGGCCACTGCGTTTATAGGAAAAATAAAACATAAATCATATAAAAAACCATAAAAGAACGTTTAGTAGTCTTTATTAGACCTCATCAACATCTAACGTTCATGATTAATAAATAAGAATGACCACAGTTAACTTTACGCCGAGCGCCGCGTCGTTATTTTTCTTCTAGATTATTGCACGTTCTCACACCACTGACTAAAAGTCAAAACTGAACGGCTAATTCCCAGCTTTGAGTAGACTCTTCCGTTTTAAATTTGGTGTATTGTTATCACACGGCTACTTAAGAATCGCATACCACAAACATTTTATTATTATTGGCCGTATTAATTCTATTATCTTAGTTTTAAGAGACGTTGCCGGCCAAGTGGCCGCTAACTGACCCTGGCCGCGCTACCGGCATACTTACCCTATAGACATTAAAACAAGCATGCTGGCAAAAAGGGTCTAGCTCAGCAAAGGTTCTGCGGCCTGGGAGCTGCAGCGCTGATTTTCAGCCAGACCCATTTTAGGACACCATGCAGGAGTTGCATACATAACTTTATCTACACACATATTATAAATGGCGACGATGGGGCCCCGCCGGTTGCGGCGACGGCGGCGCGCCGGCCTGTATCACATATCTGTATCGTTATGACCATTACGATACTAAAATCGATACTGTAATATCATTACAGTACAGGTTGTCATAATGGTGGTCATTTTCTATGGTTTTTGATTACATTATGGAGGTTTTATGATATGGGTGTAGATAAAAGCGTTTTAGGGTACGAATTACAAATACAAATTAACGAAGAGAACAATCAATCAATCGTTTCTTTAGAAAAGCTGGAAGTTTTCAATATTCAGGTGTAAAAAAACTATTTGAGTTGAATTGGTTTCACGGAAACAGCTCTAATTAGTTGGATGAAATTTTGTATTTAGATAATGTTTTACTTTCCGAATTTTTCTAGATAAAAGTCATAGCTGACAGAAAGAAAAAGACGTCGAGCGAAGCTCGGTCTCCTTGATACTCCATACTATATTATAATCCTATTTCGTACTAATATTATAAATGCGAAAGTTTGGATGGATGAATGTTTGTTACTTAATCACGCCAGAACGGCTGAACGGATCTGGATGAAATTTGGCACAGAGATAGATAATAGTCTGGAATAGCACATAGGCTACTTTTTATCCTGGAAAATTCATAATATCCCAAGGGAATAACTAACTGAATTCCGTGCGGCGGAAGTCGCGGGCAGAATCTAGTATATTATAAATGAGAAAGTTCGTTTGTTTGTTCCGTTTTCACAGTCAAACGGTGAAGAGATTTCCATAATAATTGGCAAATATTTTGCGCGTTATATGAGGAAGGACGTGATTACGGTTTATCACGAAGGATCCGGAAGGAACGATCCTGGAAGGATTTTCAGGAATCTATAAATACAGGATATATGAGAAATGCTTCTTTTCGGTAGATGGCGCTGTCTACCTTGATAAGTCAACGGTAAATCCCACAGGTAAATCCTTACTAATCCCTACTATCCATACTTAATATTATAAATGGAAAGTGTGTTTGTTTTTTTTTTTCCTTTTTCAAGTCGAAATGTAGCAACGACTTGACTTGATTTTTGGCATGGCGATCGTTGGATGGCCGGAGATCATAACGAATTTTATCCCGAAACCATGGAACATACAGTTTCTGAGGGAATAGCAATAATAATTCCACGCGGACAAAGTCGCGGGTAAAAGCTAGTATATAATAATAAAACTTAAATGATCGTGATTTTACATTGAGTTTATGAAAATAAAAGCGTGTTAATATGTTTTGAGGACTTTTGGAACCAGTAAAAACAAAAATACTTATGCACGTCTGTCTGTAGGTACACTCATCACGCAGAAACGATAAATGGAACAGAATATTTATTTCCGCCACCTAAGCGGGTGTTACTGCTACACTATTTTGATCATAACAATTGTGGCGGGAAAATCTTATGACAAATCATTTGACAAGGGATTTAGGTATTGGTCGAAACCAATTTGTAAATTAATCGTGGATCTATGGGTCTGGGTCTATGTCAGTAATCAGTAATAATATTTATTATAAATGCAAAACTCAAAACTCCTCTGCTGCACTGGGAGTGAAGAAATAACATAGAATGCGTGCAGATGCTTATCACCCTGGCATGTCGTAAAAGTCGACTAAGGGACGGGTCCTCTCCAACATGGTGGACTATCTGTATGGGCTATGGGCTGATCACCTGTCACCATACGGTTCGTCATACCATCTGAGGACTAATTAATCGAACGTGGCCACAAGTATTCTTGTGGCTCTGTCCACCCCATTAGGGATTTCGGGCGTGATGCTATGTATGTATGTATAAATGCAAAAGCAACTATGTCCGTCTATTTTATACGGCCAAACTGCTGAACTGATTTGGATGAAAATGAGCAAAGATGTACTTAAGTGTTTGGGGTGTAGGTACTGTTACTGTTTGTCCTAGAAAATTTGCACAATTTCAGAGGGAAACGCGATAAACAAATTCTCCGCGGACGAAGTCTCACACAAAATCTAGTACTGAATTAAGTTTTATATTTTACTAGCTTTCGCCTGCGACTTCGCGTGGAATTCAGTTATATTTCGTCGGAAACTTTTTTATTTATCTGGGATCACTTTTTATCCCATATAAATAAACTTACCCCTTGTCCTATTCTAGGACCTTCGGTCTAACTATGGGTACTATACCAAACATTATGAAAATCTGTTCAGCAGTTTGGAGCTGATTATTAGTAGTAAGTAAGACTGTAAGTATGTTTCGAAGATTATTTGAACTAAACTTTATGTAGATATCAATTCTTCCGATACAAACCTTCAATACACCAAGGCATTTTTAGGGGCAATCTCATTTATTTTTTCAAGGTCAATTGTTTGGTTTGAGGTACATTTTCTAGATTTTCATGTGATCTTCCAGACGATTCGTTCTTATCAAGAGATTGGTAGAATAAGGTACTTTGGTTTTGTATCCACTGTGATCATCTCATAACGGCAGCTGTCGGGCGTAGAAGCGGGGGGGAGGGGGCAGGTGGGCACCCCAGAACCCTTCTGGCCCAGAATTTAAACGGATCACTTGATTAAAACTGTAGACACTTAACTACTATTACCTACATCGTTTTTTTTACCTGGCCCTCCCCAGACAAAGATCATTGCTACGCCCTTGGATGGAAATGCTGAATATTCATCGAGGTGCTAAGATAACCGTTTGGGTGTTGGTTGGATGTTATCTGGAGAAAATAAAATTCATACCAAATTGTAGATTGCACAAAACGTTTTAATATAAACTTAAAAAGTCGTACAACAATATGAAAAATTATTATTGACTAATTATATTCGCGGGCATGGAGAGCCGCTTTTACTATATTATGCAAATTTTATATTATCTTTAACACTTCCATCTAATATATCTTACAAAAGAAAGAAAAATAAAAAGTATCTTTAATAAAAAATCTCATTACTCTAAGTTGTATTATTATTAAACTTACATTATAGATTTTATCTACAAAATACTGTAGCATTTGGCCAGTTTTTCAATCGAGGGACAGTACATTTACACAACGTACCAATAATTTAATAAATAGGGTATCAATAAAGTACAAGTTAAAAATATCGTAGGAAATGTAGACGCCTACTGAAATCATACATCTAGACTTAATCTAAATCAAAATATAAAAATAGTAAAAAAATAGTTGCACATTTCCTTATTCAGGTACAACTTGTCATTGTTGTGCATGGAATCGAAAACATGGTCTCCCGCCACGGCGCGGCACGGTGACGCAGTGCCGCACGTGCGCCGAGCCGCGCGGCGACGCACAATGACGCACAGTGACGCACGGCGCAACGACAAACCCGACAAGAGGCATCACGCTTCCCTACGACACTACACCCTCCACTGAAAAACTGAACGCAACCGCCGAGTGAAATATAAAAAAGATAAATAACACATAGGAATTACTTCCATGAATTTGCATGCACCCGTTATTTTATGAATTGAGAAATCTTCTATCATTTACACTCAATGTCTTTTATAATCATAACAATGTAATTATAGGTACCATATAGACTAAAGCCGCCGCGGTGCGGGCGGCCAGTAATGTACTCGAGGACTAATATCTTCTTAAAAAAATACTGTTAGATTGAAACGTAACTATACCTATAATAATATTATGTATATTGTAATAATATTATAAGGTTACAAATAATCGTACGAGTGATGATTACTCTAGGTGAGATCTCCGACGACTCGGGCGGCCGCCGCGCCGTCCGACCGCGTCCGACCGGATACCGGATATGCAAACAGTTAGTACATACGATACGATACGAGTACATACATACCAGGGAGTAGGTATTTATACACTACTTTATATAGATAAGTATGAATTATCAATTTCAATATTAAAAATACGTAATTTCTCTATTGGCCTTTCGTTTCCACGTGAAAAATTAGACGAATATCGCGTACGAATATATATTATGTATACATATTTAAATATCAGTATTTTCTTAGATCGGAGGACGTATGTATACAGGCTCGCTCTATAGAAGGTACGTCGTAAGCGCACGCGGCCCCACGGCCTCTCGCTCCTTACCCTACAATATATCGATATCGAACGAAGACATCAAAAACGTGACTCGGCTTTAAATATTACGAAAATAAATCGCCGGCGAGTCGCGCGGCCAATTATTGCTCCTATCGATAAATTTACACATCGACGTAACGAACGAGAATACAAAAAGTTATGGAAAATCGTACGGATATCACAAGCGGCGAGCGGCGCGGAGCGCCCCCGCGGAAAATAAAAAAATAAATCGCGGCGCGCGTCTCTCTCGTACAAAAGTAAAGACTCTATGAGCGGGTCGCGCGGGGCGGCTAGCGCGCGTGCGCGGCTCAGTTGGCGAGCAGCAGGTGCGCGGGCGCCGGCGGGTAGGGCGGCGCGCCGGTGGGCGCCGGCTCGCGCCGCCCCACGAAGTACGCGGCGGGGTCCGCGGCCGGCGACAGCGCGCGCGACGCCAGCTGCTGCTGCACGGCCCGCTGCTTGATGTAGTTGCTGAACTCGGTGGGCGACATGCGGTTGGCACGCTTGCTGCTCGTCTTCAGCTTGGTGCTGCCGAACTTGGTTTGCGCGAAGGTCGCGGTGGTGAAGGTGAGCGGCTGCGCGCGGAAGGGCGGCGCGGGCGAGAAGGCGGCGGGCGCGGGTGGCGACGGCGCCGTCGCCGGCTCCACCGGCCGGAAGCACTGCGCCTCTGGGTTGAACGCCCGGGTCACCTGAAACACCATCAAAAAAAATTTTTCTTGGCGGCTGAGAACTTTCACGTTGTCTTGGCTTTGGCACGCCGGTACTACGGGTTCATTTGTCAATATCATATTCGGAGTGTCAGTATCCGTGACGAGCGGCGGCGGATATTAAAAAAGCACCGCCCTAACCTGGCTGACTGGTTAACTTATAGCTTATCCCTGATAAGCCATAAGTTAACCCCGTCATATCTCTCTGACTATCTCTTTCGTCACCATTTTTGTGAGAGAGACCTCTGAGGGATAAGGCGGGATTAACTTATCCTCGTTTCAACCATGCTAGGGCCGCTTGTAAAGACCGAAGCTTATGTAATATATGCATTAAATACCAAAAAATCACTGATTTTCAGTATTCATCTGCAAGATTACGCAATTCAAATTTTATGATTTATGATTCTGCCCTTGATACGTCGCTCGTGCCAAACGCTTCGCCAGATCTTAAATCTCTGTGACGTAGGCAAACGTAATAAAGGCAAGAGGCAGGTAAATATAGCCGGACTCACCTCTCGGTCGGTCCGTTCGTCGGCGGCCCGCTCGTCGCTGCTGAATAGCACCTTCACTGCTCCCTTTTCGCCAATGCGATAGGACACCTCTCCTGGAATAACCAAAAGGAATTTCATAATTTTTCATCAACATTAATATACTTTGAATCACTAAGATAAAATCCCGTCATAACAAACGTTACAATTATCATAAAACAGAGGAAGTCCACTGGTAAAAAGCGGTGATTTTCATTCGATCCGTCCAGACAACCGACTAGACCTAGTTTTAACAAGCGGGGATCAAATAATAACTCGTTACCAGGCGACCGTCTGCCGGCCCCGCCAGTTACGTAACTAATGCCTAAACAACAAACACTTTTGGCTATTGAACTGTGCTAACTTTTAGTTAACATCCACCGTATTTGGTTGACCAACCTTTCCATTCTTAAAACAACGTTGGCCATCAAAATAATCAATGTCATTGGCATTTAGCTAATAAGTGTGGTTGGTCAAGCGCATATGACTTGAAATGCTACCAAACATGCTATTCGATTTAATGGAAATAAATAGGCAGTGAAGGACTAACAGGCAGACAGTACTATCGACGATATAAGGATTCCTTGTCGGACTACCCCTTAAAAATACAGGCTGGTCTTCAACCGTCCCTGAACCCTAAATTATCAAAACGGTTGCTATGAGCTCAGACTATGGTGCTAAATTGTTTTAGGTACCAGTAAAATCAGATAATAATGTCTACAAACAACTTCCGAAACCATTAATTACCTGGGTCGACCCACACCGCGAGGTCCCGCGGTAGGTGTTCAAGCACGTCCCGGACAGGAACGCCGGACTCCCTTGCGGCCCGCTCTAGTACCGGGTCCAACGGGCCTCCAGTCTTCAGGCATCGGAAGGCTGAGCCCCTGCAAGGCCGGTCAGGGTACCAATGCCCTCGGAACTTGTCTTTCAGCGCCTTCTCCAGTTCTTCGCCGAAGATGTTGACGCGCCGCCGCGGCAGTTTGTTGTACAGGTACGATATGACGAAGTTCAGAGCGACTTGCACTTCAATATGCATTTTGAGGCTCACTGTAGGCAAAAGAAATAGTGTGGGTTAGTTACTGGATAATGTATTTGACAAATATGAAAGGCCCAACAGATCAAAGACCTAAATAAATTCATTATCATCATAGATTCGAACTAACTTTCAGTTGCAAATCAAGCTGCCAAACTTGCGGGGCCCTGGGACTCTAGATCGCTGTTACTGGTCGCTCTGCCACTTATGGTTTTTTGACTCTAATAATTAGCAGCGGCGGACGCCCGGCTATGGGGAGTCTATAGGATATGGTCTGTGTGGAGGCTATGTCCAACTGCGAATGGTTTTCAGTGATTGAGTATGATTCCTTGTTTATTTTGCTTTCAACATTTCCGTAACGACACGCACAAGCAAAAGTTCGACGAAAGTTAGCAACCTACTTTAAAGATGTAGGTACAAAAATTCCCTAGCAAATAATGCAGACAAATGATCTAAATCGTCGTCATATTATAATGAAAAAATACCGCTTTTTTATGCAATCCGTATAATCGATAAAGTCGTAGCGTAATCGCATCGAATCGATGAAATTGGCTGGTTGATTACTTGGAATAGACTTTCCTAGGTGATTTGCAAATATATTATTTAAAAAGTCATTACTAGGAAACGTTTCCTAGAATTTAAAGTTTGTTCGTCAATAGATTCAAAATACATTAAGTAGGTTATTTATCGTTAATAATGTCTCCTTTTATTTTACCTATTCATATAAAACCTATATACCTATAAATGAGCAGTACGGTTCAAGATTTTAAAGTTAAGTTTTTTTAAAGTCATATTAAATTTCAATTTTGTAGTCGTCACTATGTGTTTATACCATATTTTCCGCCTGCAAAGTGTAGTTTATGTGAGACTAACTAACTCTCTGTAGGTTTTTAAACTGTCACAATAGTTATCAAGACACGATTTTTTTTTAGAGAAAACGTATGAAACCTATCTTGGACGTACCAGTTCGGTGCGATAACAGGTTACTGACCCGAGCACAGATGTCGAGGTAGACAAATGTTTTTCTCGTAAAATTAGCTGGCCTCCAACCATGATGATCGCAATCTTAAAAATAAAGTGACGAAAGATAACGAATTCTTCCGTCTGTCTGAGGGCTCTATCTCAGAAACGGTTAGGAGTCCCCATGAGATTTTCCCATTATAAGTACAGAAATAGAATCCCTAATGCAAAAAATATATCAATTACGAAAAAGAAAAACCCAACTGCATAACGTCTAAAAAGAAAGAAACAAGAAGTTGATTCTGCCCTGCTCGTGGGGACGATATAATATCAGTCGGTGACCCTCCATGAAATCCTATACTTAAGTTCACTTACTTAAGTATAGGATTTAAATAAAGATAAAAAATAGCGATATGCAATGTAGGCTTTGTTGTCCATATTTATTTCTTAGCTATTATTGAAATGTGTCATGTGTCACGTGCGAAAGATAATAATAGCAGTAAGTAATTGTTTATAAAAAGAGCGTGGGAAATCCTAGAAGAGAGGTTCAGAGACATATTCCGCGACCCCGGAGAAGATATATGAGTCTATTAGTCTCGTTTAAATAGGTTAATATTTACGTGATTATTTTTATCACGTCTGTTTTTATTTCCGAGAAAATAGGTTAGGTAGGTAGGTATATCTGTTGTTGTATTTATACTACTCATAACAATCTCAGAGATTCTAAGATATTTATTCAGTGCCATTAGTTTTAAACAACATAGTAGGTAGGTATATTTCAGAAAGTTCTTTTGCTTAATGGTGGCTCAGTCCGCCTACTGGCCCTAGCATGGCTGACATGGTGATAACTGTAATAAGTCAACCCCGTCTTATCTCTCCGACTATCCCTTTCATCGGTCCTAGTGTGAGAGAGACGCACTAAAAGATAAGGTGGAGTTAACTTATCCTCGTGTCAACCTTGCCAGGGCCACAGGAGGTTGAGTTTAAATCCCGCTAGTGATAAACTTTGTGTGATGACCACGAATGTTTATATCCGAGTCATGCATAATTAATTTCTATATCTGTATATATTTATCCATTTATAGATTGATTCGTACTTATCTGGTACCTATAACATAGGGCACTAACAGGGAGGTTTCCTGGGTAAAATAATAATAATTCTAATTAGTCCGTCAGTTAGATTATGAAAAAACATGGAACACGTATTTTTTACCTTATCAAATCAATTAAAATTGACAAAGATAACGCGCATCAAAGTTCGGGAGTGGGCCGCTCATGACGTCACTTAATGGTAAAAAGTGTGAGTCGTGATGTCACGCGGAACTTCAACGCACTATATCTTCGTCATTTTTGGTTTAATTGACAAAAGAAAAAATACCTATGTGTTCAATATTTTTTTATAATGTAAATGACGGACTAAATAGTTTTTTTTCAGGATTGGGGCTAGTCCAGTGTGATAATAATATAATGTTATCGTGAACATAGCCCATAGACTAGTAATGGTGTAAATTCAGCACTGAACGCCTTGTATTCACCGCCATTCGTATTTCAGCTGCCAACAGCCCAAGTATTTCCCTTTTCACTCGTAAGTTTCTAGTTATTTCTCGCAAACGTGACCGCTGTTTCTATGAGCTGAAATATATATCTAGACTGGCGTAGACTAGGTGTACGGTGCAGTGGTGAAGGAATTCTAAATTAATTCCTTCTGAGGGAATAAAGACACTCTCGTGGAAAATGGTGCTTGAACGCTTGGTGTAATTATGTAAGATTTATAATCGAATATATCGTACCTTTTGAAAGATGTGTATGTAGATATAGTGACTTGTTTTTTAGATGACAATGGCGACAGCTTGTATGGACAGTAGTACATACCAATAGCCTCTAGGATATGAATACAACGACAACAGTTACTTGTGTAGTTTTTGTGGAACCGTAGAGCTACGAGTAATTTTAGAAAACTTATGAAGTGTCAAACTTTACAGTTTATATCAGTAGCCGCTAAATTCACTTTAGCTAGCAATGACAACACATAAGCTTTAGTAACGGTATTATAACATGAGATAAATATCCGAATAGTGTAAGAGACAGCCTTTTTGGTAAGCATCAATATGTTATTTCAATAAATCCCATTAAGCTAACAAGGATAAGATCGCTTCATATTTATCTAATAACGAAACATTTCCGTATTGCACCTTTTCATATTTTCCGATAGAAATGAAAACACGCGAGTCAGAAGCTTGGAAAACATTGGGTCTTAAAAAAATATCTCTCAGAATCTCATGGGTAAGTTAGAGTAGGAAAACACAAATATTTGTCAAGGAAAGGAATCTATCTCTAACATAAAGTATTGATATCATAAGTTGCTTCGGAAAAGTCTTGACGAAAGATATGATATATATAATATAAAAAACGTGTTTACGCAGTTTACATTTTTCTTAACAAATAATTGACTGGGCCCGTTTCAGTAAGTTACAAGTTGAATTTTTGCAAGCAAAAACTGGCAGCACCCATCTCACACCGATTCCATACATATGCCGTGCAGTGTTGCAAGTTTTTGCCTGAAAAAATGTTACTTGTAGCTTCGTGAAATAGACCTTCTACACTGTCGTAAACTCGCGATTATCACACATAGAAATATTAAAAACGGGATTTAAATTACGTAACACTAGAATAATCTACTGTACGAGACTGCTCGTGACACGGCCTTTCCAATATAGCCGAAACGTCGAGGTAAATAAAACATACTTTTCACGCCCTAACTCCTGTTTTTACTGTTTCAATACGAAGTAAACTTAACAAGTGCAAATTCATTTTAAAAACCCTTGAAGGTATCTAGACGTTCACCCTTAATTAAACATAACATTCGCCTCCATACACGCACATACAAACTACCTTTATGATTATATATTTGTCTATTTTATGGATACTTTTTTATTCGTCCTACTTTATTCATCTTATTTTATTCGAGATGCTTTTATCAATATATAAATCATTATAACACATGATATTGTGAACTTATCATTTGATCTGTCACTTATCGTCAAAAGTTTTCTCTATTCAATAACTTCAATACAACCTATACCTTTTGACCTTTCTGTCAAAAAGTTAATAATGAAGGACTTAATAATAAAGTAATATTGCCAAACTTCAACGTAGCGTTCGACCAAGACTTCATCGTTGATAAAGTCGATTAATAATTGAGACGAACGAATAATGGATATTATCATAGATATTATTTACCTCTACCGAAGTGTTATTACTGCAGCAGCCATGATCGACACAGTTATTTATAGGCAGTTATAAATTACATTAGATAAATTACAGCGCGTTACACGGTCCGCCAACGAGGAATATGAAGAAATAGGAATATGACGACAGGAATATGACCGGTTAGGAAAGTGTTGAATTAGGAATATGACGAATCAGGAACAAATCATATTTTTTCTTCCAACTACGCTTTAATTTCAAAGCAGCATTTATTTGCTCTAAAGCAATAAAGTTGCATACAAAATTCATTATTGCACTGATTTGTACGTTTTTGGAATTTTGTTAGTTGTTCAAGATGTTACACCACCATTCCGCCCATTCACAGTCCGACGGGACAGCTGACGTCTTTTCTATGGACTGTCAAAGTCGGCCGACATGTCGGCGACCATATCGAACTGAGATTGCCCCGTCTAAAATGTTATGCTCAATACTGGCTGAAAAGATAGTATAGGTTACTAAAATATAAAATTTTCAGATGTTCTACTTTAGCTTCTGCCAACTGGACAGATTTTAATAAATAGGGTATCTTTAGATTCGGGGCGAACGTGCAATTGTCATAGGCTATATAAAAATTCTAAAGGTGCGTCGTACCAGGAGCAAAAAAGAGATTCGTTTCAAGTCACCGGAGTTAAAATTACTAAATAAGATGCTGAGCAACTTCAGTGTGCACTAGAACTAGATATTTTATTTGGCCCGACTATACTGATGCTGGCCATGATGGCCGATTGTCCAGGCGAGTTATAAACTAACATAGTTTAGGGAACGTGTCGGAACTTAGTCTACTTCTAATGTAGTTCTAGTCGTTTATTGTTTGAATTTTCGTACTTATTTTATATCTACTATCTCGTAATAGTATAGCACATCTAGCGGCCACTCCCCTTGAAAAGACGCCAACGCTTTACTTATCCGATAAGCGTCAGATCTGTTGTATTAGGTAACTGTCGCACTGCGTAGCTAGGCGATGTTTCACTTGAAATCCCTACTAATATTATAAACGTCAGTGTGTTCGTATTTGGTCGTTTGTCCTTCTTTCACACAGCAAGGGAACGTCGTGATTTTTGCATTGAGAGAGTTCATGCGCTGGAGAGTGACATAGGCTTCTTTATCCCAGACATACTAGACTTTTTAAACCCCGGAAAGATTAAAAATCCCGAGGGAACAGCGATAAACGAATTCCACGTGGACGAAGCCGCGGGAAAAAGCTAGTACGTGCTATAAATAAGTTTTTGTTTCATAAACGACATAGATAATGCTGAATTCTAACCGATAGCATAGATTTTGTCAATGTTCGATTATGGTGTTTATGAAGCGTTTATCAAAGTTTAGTCTTATTGCATCGTTTACTCAACTGGCTTATCGCCTCTCCAGTATTGGACAAGGGCCTTACATCAGATAGAGCGGATTTCGACTGAAATAAATGAAAGGACCTAGAAACCCTTTCGATGGCTCTTAAGTTTTCAAGATAACTTTGTTTAAATAAGAACGGGTTTGTTGCTTGAAACGGTCGGGTAAAGGCAGGAGGCGAATGGTTACTGGAACATTTATTTGTTCGGGCCGTTTTTATAGGGGATACAAATGGTGACCCATTTCGTTGAGTGATTTTTGTATGTGCCAAGTAATTTCTTTGGAATTGTTTGATGTTTATTTTGGTATATTTACATAACTTGTCACAAACACTGAAATATATCAAAGTAGCTGTTGCCACGTTTTTATGGGCACACGCGGACACAGTTTAATCAATCTTCAGCACATTGCCCGCCTCGCTCGTGTAGCACCACAAAAACAAGGCACGTGTTCAAGTTCTTATCGGACTTAAATAAAGCCTATAGTTGCTTGAATCATCTCAGCTTTAAAGTGGCATAACTCAACAAATCTCTGTTTAGTAGCTCCGGTTACGCAACGTGTAATCATTCATCTCAATTCATTTTTCTACAAAACGTGAGGCACGCGCGTAAGGTACGCAGTAAAATACACCCGTAGGGATAAAGTTAAACTGTCGAAATATGCCTTTATGACTTTTTAATATTGTGTAATACATTTTTGGATATAATTTACAAACCCCAAAGTTTATTCAGTTACCGACTTATTATACAAACACTACAAATAATTAAGTCTGCGTCTAGACCACGCGAACTAAGGGCTTTCGACATTCGCTTAGTGATAATGATATATCATATAGATTTGCTTTATAGTACTTTACGAATTTTACTACAGTGAAAACACGTTTCTTTATCACTTCGAATCCAAGCCTACAGGATCAATGATGTCGTTACTTTTGATAAAGCTCGTATCTCAAAGTTTAGTGCAAAAGCAAACTAATCACGCTTGTAAAAAGGTTGAGTTTGCTACTTGATTTTAGAACTAAAGGTGTCACGCGGCAGGTAACGAAATGGTTCCAACCGCGAACAAAGACCACCCGTGTCACGAGTTAGGCCGTGATGAGAAATAGTCCGCATGACAGTGGTAAGGCATAAGCGCCGAGCAGGTTTAGAAATCATCAGCTATCAGTCATTTACTGAAAACAAAGAAGATTCAAAACATCAACCAAAATACACCGAGTTTCGCTTGGAACTAAAGATGCCGTTACATTTGGAACTTTGACATAATGCGGTACCTCGAAACATCACCTAATATTATAAAATGAGAACGTGTTTGAGTTGGCACGTTTGTTACTCCTCAACGGCTGGACGGATTTGGATAACATTTGGAATGCAGATTGCTTATACCTTGGATTAACACATAAGCTAATTTTTATCCAGCAAAATTCCCGAGGGAATAACTATAACCGAATTCCACGCCGACGAAGTCGCGGATTGAAGCTGCTTTAACTTATATTCGCATTAATATAGCTGATAATAATGGCTGATAATTGTTCCCACTAAAAGAGACACGAAACTGTTTTTTACCTGTACCCTGGCACTTTTAAATTGGACCACACAGGTATGAGAGTGGATTTCCTGAGCTCGGCATTTTGCCTACCTAAATATTGTACCCGTGAAGAATGAAGGTCGGCGTAATTAATTAGCCCAGCGATTAATCACATTGCGGCCCGACAGCCTCCTAAGTGATCTTATATGTGAGCAAACATGCCGGAAATACCAATGGATCTTTAATGCGGACGTGGAAGTATCTGTGCGGGTGTACTGCCGTTTGGGCAAAATATTTTTCGCCAAATTTCACTTCCGAAAAAACTTATCGCAGCAGTTTAATTTCCCAAACGAATCTTTAGTACATTTCGCATTTTTTTCATTTGGTCTAATTATCATTTGGCATCATTTTACTTTGTCAAGTTTTATTAAGACAAACGTTTTGTTTAAGCAAATATTATATTACAAAAAAAAAGATGGGGTTTGGCGAAACCTACTACAGGGCGGGGAGGGGGGGGGGGGCATTGCCCTCCACAAGGGGGTGAGGAGGGCGAAGCCCCCCGGTTGGTAGGTTAGGTTAGGGTTAACTTGTGTCCCTTAGAGCGGAAATAGGAACCCCGCGAAGCAGGGTGACTCGACACGCTGTCGGTTAGGTTAGGTTAGGTTTTTGACTAAATAATACTTGGTAAAATGAAACATGACCAAGTATTTATTTTTTAAACAATAATTTGTCAAAAACTGCTTTAGTAACTGTAAGATTGCAATTACTGTTTTGACTTATGATTTTTTGCCAAATGATAATTTGAGTAAAATAGTTTGGGATGTGATACTTTGGGAAAAGTTTTTTGCCCATACATTAGTAATCCATCTGCGCGAGAGGAACTATATTCTAAAAGCATTAACATCATACCTATCCAACAGTATCAACTTTCAACCAGTTATTAGATTTTAAACTGAACTGAGTCGATTTTTTGTACGGCAGCGGCAATTTAGCTGGTTTCTGTCAAAATTAAACTGCTCTTTATCTGGATAGCTTTGATCGCGGTAGGTCACTGAGAGTAAGTTATCTAACTATGAATGGCTAACTGTGCCTGCGACTTTGTTTGTAAATTATTCCACATAAATACACATTAACGGAATAAATATATAGCCTACAGATCTGTGGTAGCCTAAGATGTGTTAATCCAGGGTATAAGCTATCTCCATTCCAAATACTCAAATCTTTTTATTTTATGTGAAGAGGGTGGCAAACGAGCAGGCGGGTTACCTGATGGTAAGCAATCACCGCCGCCGACGGACACCCGCAACACCAGGGTAATCACGGATGCGTTGCCGGCCCTTAGAGAAAGGAGTAGGCTGACAAACAGGCAGACGGCCCACCTGATGGAAAGTGGTCACCGCCGCATATGGACATCTGCAACACCAGAGGTGCTGCCAATGCGTTGCCAGTCTATCTTGTCAAGCTGTTGAGCCGTTTCAGCGTAACAAACATACACACTCACTCCCAAACCCTCGCAATTATAATATTAATATGATTAGTTTAATCAAAGCAAGCGTAGGAATATCGTCCATAAACACTGCATTGTAGACTACACTTTGCAGGCGGAATACTAGTCCATGACATGTTGGCTTGTTGTTGGTTGGTTGTTGATCAGTTGCAACAATGTCAAGAACTTGTTTTTTGAGTAATAATATGTTTGTAAATTATGAAACCAGACACTTACTAAGCCTCGTGTACATTTAAAATGAAAAATGATTTTATTGCCTCGTTTTGCATTTTTAAGCAATGAAACACTAATGGTGCCTGAGAAAACACCTATAATTGGATGGTATTAGCTAAAATAAGCACAATAATTAAGGTAACTTAACGGACAAGGACAAGAACTCTTAATGAGTCCGAAATACGTTGGGCTGTTTTACTGAGAAAAATTGTGGTGTTTTTAAATTATTAATAATGTCTCACGACGTGACAATTAACTACACTGCTGTTCGCAAACGCTTGACTTTCGTATTATTTATTTACGCCTGGATGATATTTATGTACCTTCATTACTAAGTACTTTCGCTTTAATGTACCTACCTAATTATTAAATGACAAGCTTTTCCCAGTGACTTTGTACGCATTTCCCGTGGAAATTTTGGGAAACGCTTTCTTAGCTGGCGCCTATATTACCTAAGAAGCGCCTTTGCAAAATTTCAGACTTCTATCTTCTGTAGTTTTGACTATGCTTTGATATGTCAGGGCGTCTATTCGGGAACGTCTAAGTGATAATGCAAAGATCCGCGAGCGAGACTCGCATCTCGCTCTTACGCATTACGCGTCGTGCGGAAGAGTGGGATGAGAAATCTCGCTCGCGAGTCGCTTTAACATCACTTGGCGTTCCCGAATAGAGGCGCAGTCGCTCAGTCACCTTCTTCTTTTATATAGTAAAAAAATATATGTACCTAGCTAGTATATATTTCGTCATAAGAGTTAGTCATTTGGTTATTGCGTTTATGATATATTTAAATACAAAATGTTATAAAACATGCATCAATGAGCTCTATGACATGATTCAAACCGTCAACCTATGTCTATTTTCGGCGTATAATTACTTTCAATATTAATTACTTTCACGTTGCGCTGTAATTAAATCAAAGGTCGCCTATTAAGGAAGATATATCTCCATCTCGGAATATCCCCGAGAGACGTTAATCTAGCTTGGTTAGTAATCTAACTATAGGTCTCTTAATCAACACGAGTCTCGTTACACTCATTAATGATATAAACCTTGTTCGTTGTATTGCTTTAAACGTCTTTTTAATAATAAAATAGTAGTTTATGCAACGGTTGCATAATGATAGGCCTTAAAACACTAGTGCGGTTTTCATGAAACGAGCCGATAGGCGAGTTTCATAATAAGATCGCACGTGTGTTTTAAGGCCAAATTATGCAGAGTTGCATACATAACTTTATCTACACACATATTATAAATCCTCCATGATGGGTTCAGAAACAATATTTTCTGGCAACAAGTTATTTGTTGCAATCGTGGCTGCATATTTCCGATATCCGGCGCATTTTCACATCACACACACTCCGAGAAGACTATTTACTATTCATATTTTCAACTAAAACGTAAATTACAAACAACTTTTTCTATTCAATTCAACAACAATTCTACTTTCGTTCAGCAAAACGCCAACATGGCGGCAAATACGATCTTCCGTCAAGACCATTTTTTTTTAAATCATAGACAAACGGATGAAGTCTCTATTCTCACGTCACTCGAGATCAAATATTGTGCAGTTTATATTAAAAAAACATACTGAATTGACGTTTCGTATCAATAACTTTTTAATATCTATGGATACTAGAATAGAGACCCACTTGAGTTTTGACAGCTGTTCCAAATTTAATCTCATTTCTTTACTAAAAACGATAAATAAGTCATGTTATTTCTTTATCGCAGCACTGGTTTTTCCTAATTGGTTGTCAAAATGGTGGTCATTTCATACGGTTTTTGATTAACCAATGGAGGTTTTATGATATGGGTGTAGGTAAAAGAGATTTTCACCGACTTACTTTGTTTTTGTATACGTCGGTTTTTTTTTGAATTCGCTTTTAAATCAACCTCACGATGATACAATTAACTTGAACAGAAATGATAATGTTTCGTAATTTTTCTAACAACTAGGTAATTTTCTTTAAGAATAGGTATTAATGTATAATTATTATGACGGGTCCTTACAAATATGTACATACATGTTCTTTGTTCTTGGCTAATGTTTCTGTGATGACATTTAAAACAGAGATTGAAAGGTGTCATCGGTTTTCGTTGATTTTTTTAAAATAGCTAAATAAATATGGGTAAAATTTATATTGAGCTACTTCTGAAGTATGACCTAACAAAAAAAAAAGAATCATCAAAATCAATTCATAATTGAAATTTAAATAATTTATTGCAGACTAGAAATCCATATGTGTTAATAAGAAAATATTACTTAAGACCTAAGATTAATGGTAATAATAATTGGCCAAATAAACGCGTAACACTCACACACACAGTCTAATTGAGAACCTCCTCTTTTTTGAAGTCTGTTAAAAATGAGATACAATTTCGTTGGCTTGGAAAATATAAAATCGAAAACCAAACTTAACCTGATTGTAATTTAGACGAACAAAAACCTCATTGAAATCCGTTCATACGTTCTTCGATCGTAGCTCGATCCAACAGACCGATAGACAAAGGGAATTCATAATATCCCTCTTTTTCGTCGGGTCAGAAAAATCAGAAAAACGCAAACAATTTGAGGCAAGTAATGATAAAACAAGTACTTAATAAGTAAATTCACCACACCCTACCGCTCCTTATTATCATTATTTCTAGAACTTCCTAGTCTTGTAACCTATATCATTATCCAATATCAGCAGTCAGTTTTTCAAACACCAGAAGTAACAGAGACATGTAACTTTGGTAAAATTCCTAAGCGCCGTTAAGGCGCTCATCTCATTTCAGAATCGATTCCAGCCAACGAAACCGAGCGTCGAGGGCGGCCTTTAACTTCATCTGTCCTATATATCTGTACCGAGTATCGATCCGGCGCCCCACTGCCCGAGAACACGCACACGCAGTTCAAACACTTAATACACCAGCAACAGGGTTCTATATCCCACTGGCTGTTAAACAGTTGGGTCGAATTGGCCTTGTGTAAGTTTGGAGATTTTCTTCTGGATTTGTAAGGTTTAATACTGAAATGTTGATCTTCCTGAATCAATTCAAAGGGTAAATTGAAGTATTTGATCGCTTTATTTGCATTAGCTACCTACCTAATCCACCATTTTATTATTATATATTATGTTGTGAAGTATAAAACTTTATAGGAACGGTTATTTCCCTCATTTACGAGGTTTTTAAGTCAAATGTTATGCGATAATGGTGTAAGCGGGTGTCAAACGATCCGCAAACGAACTATTAAGCAGAAAATAATCCCGTTATGCGAAATTGTACTGCTTCGAGATTGGGGCTGGGTCAAACGTAATCTCCTTCCAATGGCGTTCTGAAGTGGATTTATAACGACATTTTAACATTGTCAAATAATAAGGGAAAATAATGGCTCCCTGGCGATTTGTGACTAGGAACTTACTCGATGAGAAAGATGAAACTACAAGTTATATTTAGAACACTGAATGTTTTAGGATAATGACAATCATTTTCTTTCCCAAACGTAGAAATCAATTTTCCTTCTAATATTTGGCAAAAAAAGGTATTCAAGAAATAAGTAAACGAAATAAATTCACCTATTTCTCTCTCGTTGATAAGTAGATACACGGCGGAACAATGATGTCCGTCGGAGAGATAAGAAAGGCGAAGTATATCACAACTCTCGCTTCTGGCCAAGCATGCGATGAATCCGTGATTTCTTTCATAATAAATTACTTTGTGATATGCAACATACATACATACATACATATTATCACGCCCGAAATCCCTAATGGGGTGGGCAGAGCCACAAGACTACTTGTGGCCACGTTCGATGAATTAGTCCTAAGATGGTATGATGAACCGTATGGTGACAGGTGATCAGCCCATCGCCCATACAGATAGTCCACCATGTTGGAGAGGACCCGTCCCTTAGTCGACTTTTACGACATGCCAGGATGAGAAGCATCTGCACGCATTCTATGCTATTTCTTCACTCCCAGTGCAGCAGAGGAGGATATGCAACATGTATCGTGAAATGACATACATAAGTTTCGTATACGTATGTACTGATCATGCCTTCTTTTTTGGGTTTATGACATAGAAGCTGGTCACCAATACTGATCGAACTGTTAGGCCATGAGAATTGAGATTATTGCCTCTGTTTTGCAGTCGTCAGTTATTCGCATTTATTTCGGGATCGATTGTGCTTCAATAATGTTTTATTTGTAGTAACTTCTGAGTTGTGTCACTGTGTATGTTTCACGAGAGATTGTGTTCGAATTTAACGTCAACACACACGGACTAAATAAAGCTACAAAGTCCACAAACATTCCTGATCGCAAATAAAAGAGGCTTTTACCAGGACACTGTAATAAACCCACTCGAGCTTATAACCGACTACCACCGCAGCCGCCCACAACTTACAGTACTTACAAATGGTATACATTCATCTATGTTACGACGCTCTCACCGCCTAATGGTCTGATGCATTGTTATAGCTTTATAAAATTCTCCTCCACTACTATCTGCCGAATCCTTTTCCCTAGATAAAGTTAAATGACGTCTGTGTCGATTAGGAGCAATTTCGCCTCCGCCATTTTCTTTTAAATACGTTTTTATGGCACTGCGAGTAAATGGACCCTGAATTGCTTGAGTACTATAAGGACTCAATTGGTATAATTTATTCAAAATGTAGTTACCGCAATCGCTGAGTGTCCTGTGGCCCAATTTTTCGAGAAGCTCCAGTATAATTTTGGTCTAAAGGTTTCCGAGCGTGTACGGTTTATAGTAACTGGATTGTTAATAACCTCAGTCTCTATAATAAAGGATATACATTCGTTTTCTTTCTTAACATACTTAATTAAATTAAAATTTCCTAATGATGCATATTGCATATATTTATGTATATGTTAAAAACACGGAAGTTCTAATTTATAAGCGATAAATTCGAACGATAATAAATACGTGTCGGAAGGCAATTGGTAATAACAAACGTTTTCAGTTGATTATATACCTTTATATAGCAAATATGGTAATTAAAAGTAAGTTTTAAATTTTAACTAGTGTTGGCAAAATGGTTTTATCGTTCATTATTTAATTGCGTTCATTAATAAGAAAACCGACATTATTTCGTTGCTTTTGTTGTAAAGCCCCTTATTCTAAAGAACAATCGTAATATCTGTTCGACAAAACAAAGATCATAAAATGAAATTATTTAAACCATTTATTTATTAACTAGCTTTTACCCAAAACTTCGTCTGAGTGGAATTTAATCTGTAATCTGTGACGTTGTCTTGAAAAAAGTAGTCTATGTCCTACCCCAGCGCTCGAACTATTTCCATACCAAATTGTATCAAAGTCGCAGACAGATAGACAGAGTACCTTCGTTTTTATAATCTAGTATGGAAGTATGGATATGGACTAATTTATTCGTAACCAGGCTGGACGATAAATCGTCAACATACAAGTTACCTATGTAATTAACATTAAATCTTCATGCTAACTAGGTAAGATTACCGCGGGGAGTAACAAACTCATGAATATGCAACAGTTATTGGCCATGGTTGCCTCAGGATACTATTGGATGTAAATCAGGACTTTATCGATTTTACGGACGTTCAGAATCGACGACATTTGTATATAAGCATTAAACAATCATTGATTATTTAAGACCGAGGACGCTGTAATGTCGTGAGATGATACAAATAGTAATGATTTATTAATAATCTATTTTGAAAATAGTCCATCTCGAATTAAGTTTTGTTTGTCTCGAGTACACTTAAAATTCTTAAATCATATGATTTAATAACAACTGTAAATTGGAATTCTGGAAACCGTTCACTGAATTAATTAGAGAGCTCTCAATTTTTTGTATCGGACTTAAGTATATTTCTAACGAAACAGTCATTATTGAACTCTGAAGAATCATTAAGCATGTGCTTAGGCGTCTGTAGGTAAAAGAAATTCGAAATTGATTTAGTAATCTTGGTAATGGCCAATCTATAATGAAGTCACAGTAAATGTTTAGATTACCTTGGAATTAATCCCGCAAAATCAATATCTTACCTGGAACAAAAATAATACATGAGTAGGTACTATTTGAAAGATGAAACGCTACCGTAAAATTGTCGAATAAACTTTACCAAACGTAAGCTCGTATAGTTTTCAAACGACTAATAAGTAGCCACTAAGATGTTTCAAACAGTTTCGGGAGCAAGCTCAAACCGCGTATTTGAATACTAAAACGTAAACAACTTGGGTGTGACCGTGATTTGCCAACACTAAACAGTTCAGCGAGTGGGTAGCGAGCAATTTATAAGCCGGGTCAACGACTGCTCCACTTAATGTTTGACAGATATTTTATATCCCGTTGAGAAAATATTGAGATATGGAAACAGCGCCGATGTGTCTAGCTTGGACGGCAGCTTGAATAAAAACAAACAAACATGATCACAAACGGAACAATTTGGAGAAATACCCTATCGTTTAATAAAGGATTATGCAAATCGGTCCAGCAATCTTCAAGTAATCGGTGTACATACATAATCAAATTGAGAACCTCCTCCTTCGGTTTTTTTGAAGTCGGTTAAAAATAGAAAATAAGCGGCGAAATGTCACCCGGCTACAAACCTCTGAGTAAAGGGGTCACGAAACTTATTGCTATATAGCTTTTAAAATTATTCCGATTCAATATAAGAGCCCAAGCTCAACTTAGGTTCATAATTATATTTTTCTTAAAAATATATATTATCTAAGAAGGATATTTAAATATGTATTTTTATGTTTTATTGCTGCTATTCGTAGAGTGCCTCAATTACATTCAGTGGGAACGTTTCTACTTTTAGCCGTATGTGATATTCGTCGTATATAGGCTTTATGCCTTAGGGACACTTACACAACAAATTGTCGAGTCCCAAAAGCAAAGCTTTTGTGCATAATAAAACGTTTGATTCCCTTTTAGAAATATTTTTGAAGCTATAACATCCGATAGCCATCAACCCCTTGCGCACATTTGTAGCTCTACGACGCAAATAGTATTCTTAATTTTAAAGAAAATATATGTAGTGGTTAACTGCTATTCATAGATAGTTGATAAAAATTGCAAAAAATCAAATTATTTTTTTATTTCTCTTTGTGTAAGTAATCAAATTCATAGAGTCATTGTTATTTAACCAAATAACATATAATGTATCCAACAAAATTTCCAGTGATACATTTCTGTGTCAGCCACCATGTTTCGTTATCGCTATGCAAATTTCACCCAGTTGAACACTTTCACACGTGCATCCAGCGATACCGATTTGGGTTATCTGTGTTTTGTAATGCGCGGGCGCCTGTATCTCGACCTGTGTTTTTGCCCGACTGCGGCGAAGCAAAAAGTTGGATAATGTTTTTCTCTATGTATTAACCTCCTCTGCTGCACTGGGAGTGAAGAAATAGCATAGAATGCGTGCAGATGCTTATGATCCTGGCATGTCGTAAAAGTCGACTAAGGGACGGGTCCTCTCCAACATGGTGGACTATCTGTATGGGCGATGGGCTGATCACCTGTCACCATATGGTTCATCATACCATCTTAGGACTAATTAATCGAACGTGGCCACAATTAGTCTCGTGGCTCTGCCCACCCCATTAGGGATTTCGGGTGGATGCTATGTATGTATATATGTATTAACCGGTTATAACAAATGGTGTCAAACAATTCGAGCAAAGTGCCCGGGTGACATCACATTGAATTAATTGAAATCGAATATGGCGAATACCAGACATTTTGTTTCTTGATATTTTCTATCCATGCATTATTGGTACCAAATGAAACAAGATAATTCCAAGTAGGCATAATAATAAGTACTTCCTAATTACAAGTATGTGAAATAACGACATTTGGAATCATTTCTCGCTGCCCGAACTGTTCATATAAAGCATAATAGAAACTAAAAAAATATAAAAATAAAAGCTACCTATTAATTATAATAAAAAAATAAAAAGCCGACTGCATAACGTCTAAAAAAAGAGTAACAGTAAATTGATTATTCCATGCCCGTGTATAATTAATAATTTTTAGTTGTGTTTTTATGACATTAAAATATATGATAGTTACTAATTCCAGCCCGGAAACAACTGAAAGTTTTATTCACTATAGATCGATAAATAAACATAAAAAAAACACCAGGAAATTATTCCTAAGTAGATATTTTACAGAACTTTGGCAACCCTCATTGACAACCAGGTAATCATTGTATTAATAGTTAATCTAAATTATCGTAGATTCTCTTTTGTTTATTTATAATGTGCTGAATATAATTTGGCAATACAATTTTTCTGATAATTTCTGCAAAGGAGTATTTTACTTACTTATTTCTTTACGAGTAGTATAAAAAAAGAAGTCAGTTTCAATTGTATTTGAAAATAGTGAAATCTAATAACAAAAGACAGAGCTTTGTTTACATTCGTTGCAAACTGATTTGAAACTTTCTATTATTTGTTAAATTGGTTCTTTTCGAAACCTATATGAGTATCCAATTAACGATTGATTGATGTATCTGTTTCACCAATTGCACAGGTCTCTAAGGGCTGACGGGGACGTATGGTGGCGGCAAATTGGACGGTCTGGGGTTTAGCTAAATTATGTATGTTGGACACCAACCAATACGATTCCTTAAGATTAAAATAACGCTGTCTAAACAGAACGGTGGACTGTGAATACTGAAAACTGTTTGATACCAGAGCATTTTTAGTAAAAACGCTGCTTTTCAAAATCGAGTTATTCCGGTTTTGTATATTGTTATCTTTGCGATGTCGCAGGCTTGTAAGTTACTCTTACATAAGCCTAACCTTGAGACATGCACCATGGCACCAAGAATCAATCTTGGAGGTAATAAGAGACGAATCACGATAATAAAGCGAGTAAGTAATGCGCTTCTTTACCAAGTAGTAGTTTTTGTAGTGGTACAGCCAAACAGTATTACCTCACTAAATGAATGCCTCACTGTTCGAATGGGCCGGCTCGACCGGGGTAGTACCACAATCTCACAGAATATCGGCGTACAGCGCCTCTATTTGGGAACGCTAAGTGATTCTGTAGCGACTCGAAAGCGAGATTTCTCATCCCACTTTTCTGCACGACGCGTAATGCGTAAGAGCATGATAATAAATCTCGCTCACGAATCGCTACAGAATCACTTAGCGTTCCCGAATAGAGGCGCAGGTAATAAATAGCTTGCTATTGCGTTTAGTACGGTGAGTGACGAGATCCGGAGGCTTATTCCCTCATCCACATCCAACACCCATCCCCCATCCTTCCTAAACTGGCAACGCATTGGCAGCACCTCTGGTGTTGCAGATGTCCATGAGCGGCGGTGACCATTTTCCATCAGGTCAATTGACATAAAAAAAAGTAATTTGCACAACATCCTTGAACCAAATGAATTGAACAAAATAGTTCACACCAAATTGTTTCATGTTAAAAATAATGATTGCGTCAAATTTGAATAAATAAGCTATATTATAACAATGTTTGGTTAGTCTGCAGTGCGTAATCGTGACGTCAGTGGCAGTTTTTGTGTAGTGAGAATTATTGTATGATAACAAGAACGGTTGATCTCGCACAATGAAGTGATATTACGAGTATGATTATGGTATTTTTTATTAGATTTATTATCGCTTTACCGCAGTTTGCAGTAACGCGTGACAGTCACAAAGGTGGTTAAGCGACACGAACGAATAAATAACTTTTGTGTCTTACGGTATCCAATAACAACATGATTACAATACTGTTTTTAGGGTTTCGTACCCAAAGGGTAAAACGGGACCCTATTACTAAGACTCCGCTCCGTCCGTCTGTCTGTCCATCTGTCACTAGGTGTATCTCATGAACCGTGATAGTTAGACAGTTGAAATGAAACAGAATAAAATAAATGTTTAAGGGGGCTCCCATACAACAAATGTGTTTTTTTGCCGTATTTATAGATACGGAACCCTTTGTGCGCGAGTCCGACTCGCACTTGGCTGGTTTTTTAATGTATCAAGCCATTATACTGGAGTGCTCGCTCCTTTTGGCGGGCTTTCCACCAGATTTGTGGTGGCCAGCCAGCCTTATACGCTACGGCCCTTGCTCGTTTGTACTTTAAATAAAGTTGTGCTCACGGATCATCACACACTTTCATCATTTGTGTAAAGTACAGGCTTTGATAAAGCTTTAAGTTAGATGCTGTCAATACGTCGTCATCGGACATGATGGATTACAGCAGAACAACAAAAAAAAGTGACGCGTAAGTTTTTCTGGCATTCATATAAAGGCTATTTTGGCTTGAATAATAACTTATAAACGTTGCAATCGGAAATTTTGATAAGATAACAAAACAGGTATTTGTAAAACGAGACTTTGATTGATGAGTATTGATGGCCCAGCGTCAAATGGCAATTGCGGTGTCAAGGTTGACGTAAAAGGTGTGAACGTTTTTATCCTAATAGGTTGAGTTTTATGGAGCAGTTAGCATGATTTGTATTATGCCAGCTATATCTGCTTTTAAGCGGTTAGCGTGGCGAATAGTCACGTCATGTCTCGGCGTTTATTAGGTAATTTACATACATACATATTATCACGCCCGAAATCCCTAATGGGGTCGGCAGAGCCACAAGACTACTTGTGGCCACGTTCGATTAATTAGTCCTAAGATGGTATGATGAACCGTATGGTGACAGGTGATCAGCCCATCGCCCATACAGATAGTCCACCATGTTGGAGAGGACCCGTCCCTTAGTCGACTTTTACGACATGCCAGGATGATAAGCATCTGCACGCATTCTATGCTATTTCTTCACTCCCAGTGCAGCAGAGGAGTGTTAGGTAATTTGACTAACAAAAATAGACAGCCAAATTATCGTGACATAAAAATTATAGTTTTTTGCACTATATTGATCATTCAACAGTTGGTATGGCCGTATACAAAGCTTTCTGACACAGTAGCCCTCACTATGCTATTTACTGCAAGTTTTTGTATAATAGGAAAAAAAGTTGAGAGTGTAATGTGTGAGAAACACCTTATACGCTGTGACCTGACCTGAGGACAGCAGTAGGACTTATATAGGTCAATTGCAGGCCAATTGATTATGGAATGGTGCTTCTGTAATGTTGTTTACAATGCCAAGTTCAGGAAGTTCTGATTCCTATGTTAAAAGACTCGGTGTCTTACGGTAACCTTCTACATTATTATGCAATCTGCCTTATTCTCAAGGTTCTATAATAAAGTGTAATCCAAACAATGTGAACGCAACTAGGTCCATTGTTACGTTTTACAACTGTTAGGGTGACATAAAAGATGGAAATTATATCGGACACAATGCTTGCAGTGACAATGCTATCGTGACGGGTGGGACACGGTGTCAAGGTGTTTCCCTCATTTGACGGACATGCCCTAGATGACAATTGTTTGAAAGTAAATATGGGAATTTTACTGACGGACTATTTACTGTAGCTATCCAAAATATTATAGTATGATATGTTATTTGTGGTTTTAAAAAGTACCTAAACATACTAAGGCTTTTATAATACGTAGTGTACACTTTATTTTGATTAATGTCGATTCGTAGCACTTGTAGACCCAGCTACGTATTCAAACACGGACCTACGCGATGCTCTACAAAATTATTATTATTACTTGTTACCATGCTTAAGTAATACTAGGTAATACACACACTTAGCAACAGTATTGCAGCGTCATACTTTACTTCACGCGCTGAACTATTGTATCGGTATTCACTGCGTTCATGACTGGCTTGTTAAACCAATTATCAGTATGGTAATGTTACAGTCATAAATACAACTCTACATAAATATGTTTGCGTGTCGTGAATACTAATTTTGTTATTCTATATTCAACTTGCTGATTTATTGAGCGTTCGTAAACTAAACGTGAACTTCAGAAAAATAAGGTATTGACGATTTAAACTGTTTATGAAATATTCAAGGTTTTCATGGTGAAGCAGGCTGCTTTTGTAATTATAGACAACGAGGTACTCAAAAGTAATAACAATTTTTGTCTAGTGAAAGGTCTGATGGTGGATTTAGGTAATTAGGTATCCTAAAGATATAAGTTATTTATATAACCTTTACGCACAATAAAGAAAGGTACCAAATGGCGGGCCATAACCCCAAGCAGTTGTAAAGACAGTTTTTGTAAGTTGTTTAGTAAATTATGAATGTCACATGCGATCAAGATCACGATCCACAAAGCAGAGAACATTAAGTCTGCACTACTTTAAAAGTAGAAATCATGAAAGCAATTTGTTCAATTTTACCGCGTGACCGAGTAACGTGGGGCTCTGACGTCAAACTCGTAGCGCTGGGGGGATCGCGACCCTCTCCCCACCCCACAAGGGCCAAAATCCCATAAAGACGGCGATGACGTAAAACAATTTTCCCCCAACATTCGCAAACCGACTGAACTGATTACTTTCTCAAACTCACATATAGCTAAAGCAGCGACTCGCAATATGAGCTTTATTGACGAGACTAAGGTCGTTATTTCGTACTGCTTGTGTTAAGAAGATACGTGATTGAGAAAATTAACTACCGAAATCTTCCCCCAGTTTGTAAGTACGTGTATCGGTAAGGGAAATTAGTCTTTACAAACGTGTTTGCGTATCTAGTACAATAATTGGTTGAAGTTTGGTTCCTTAGGGGGATTATACATGCTGTTGATTCGGGTTTGCATAATATATCTCTTAATGTATGGTTGTGGGTATTTTCCCTGGGTGCTTAAAGGTAGTCTGCGGTTCGGAATGAATTTTTTACATTTTAGGATTTCAATTAGTAGGTAACAAACATCAGTTTTACAAAGTCGACGCTGCTATAGAAATATGGTGCAATTGACGCACCTTTAGACGCATCACTTATTAGCTCAAAAGGGCTTCTTTTAAAAACTTTCATTTAAATTAATTTCTTGTTTATGTGCCGGGTCAAATATTCCGTTGTGCTTAAAAAATACCTCCTCCTCTGCTGCACTGGGAGTGAAGAAATAGCATAGAATGTGTGCAGATGCTTATCATCCTGGCATGTCGTAAAAGTCGATTAAGGGACGGGGTCCTCTCCAACATGGTGGACTATCTGTATGGGCGATGGGCTGATCACCTGTCACCATACGGTTCATCATACCATCTTAGGACTAATTAATCAAACGTGGCCACAAGTAGTCTTGTGGCTCTGCCCACCCCATTAGGGATTTCGGGCGTGATAATATGTATGTATGTATGTTAAAAAATACCGAACCTCGAAAAATGTATTTGGAGAAATGTCTCCGGCGTTTCAATTTTCTTTGTTATCTGTTTCTAATGCGATTTCGGTAGGCTTTTTAGAAGGCTCTCAAATAAAGATATAGCGTAAATTTTTGAACAAATGAAACTCGTTTCTTATCTTCCCCATCGAGACGAAACTAAAAAGGGCCGTAACAATAGCATTTTTAGGCAAAACTTATTCATAAATGCCTTCAAAGTTTCGTAACAGCTCCAAGCAACAAGTCCACATCGCCTAATAAACTAAGCCTATACTTTCACGCGTGTATTATTTCCACTCGTTACTCCCCACTTTAAATTACTACGCCGTACTATGACGCTCGTGTCGCTTTTATCCTCACCGTAGGCGTACGGAGTGGGCGATCGATCACCGAAGCCTCTCCAAACTTTACGGTCCTATAACAATAGCCCAATAAATTGCTTTAGGAAACTTTTACTTTCAGGAAATGCTGTTAATTTCGTCACATTCTTTTGTTTCGTTAATTACGTGATCTTGTCTCCATGGGGAAGATAGAAAACGAGCGTCATTTATTCAAAAATATACTTCATATTTTTTGTTTGTGGGTAAAAAACCCACAGAATTCGCAAAAGAAACACATAACAAAGAAAACTGAAACGGAGACATTTCACCAAATACATATTTCGATAGGCGGTATTTTCCATCCTTTGTCTGGCAACATTGGTAAATTGAAGATATCGCGCAGATAAACGTGACACCGGGAACTGGGCCGTCCGTCTATAGTGATTAATGTTGCCATTTATCCCGCATTCCCCGAAGACCGGGGAAAAACTTGATTGATGTGGGCGCGTGGGATACTGTAATATTTTTCGTATTTCCGGTATTTTGAGGAAATGTCGGGATGTAGGTACTTTGTTTCTTTGTCTTCGAAAATTGATATGAGATTGAGTAATGTTTTCTGCTTAAGAACATGACATAATAATTAATTCCTATTTGGTAGTTACTGGTCTTGTAAATATGTATTTGGCAATTTTAGCATCTAATAGAAATGACATAAGATTTTCTAGAACAGAAACGTCAAAGGAGAACATTACATTACAAAGCATATTGAATAGATTTTAATGACATAGACAGATTCTTTAGTAATCATTTAATAAGGTACTTATAAAAGTGAGTTTAAAATATCAGTAATCAGCTTAGTAAACCAACTCTCTAAAACACAGCACAGGAATATTACATCATTAATTACCGTAGGTAACCTCAATTTAAACATGTGTATCAATTTAATATCTTAAAAGCCTTTTGTTCAAACCCCTTACATAATAGCGGAAGCAACTAGGTCATATTTTATTCATTTTCGGTACAAGTGACACAGTGACAATGAATACGAGGTCGGATAGCAGGTCCTATATTTTAAATTGATTGGTTTAATTGTCTTATACACAAACGCCTTTTAAGCATTTAATCAGAGATCAAATAGTTTTTTCAACCTTCTGTCAACCTTTACATATACGTAAACTTCACTTTAATTAAAGATCAATTTAAGTGGTCATATAGTTTATTATTACCGTGTCACACGTCGCAGACTAAACGTGTCACCTAGTTATTTAAGAGTTTTATTGTTACTTATGTATGTTAGTCTTTAAGGTATTTATGTTATGGGCCTTGTTGCCTGAAATAAATGAACTTATTATTATTATTATTATTATAAAGTCTTCGTAGTGTGCTAGAGTTACGTGTTTGCGCACACGCGGTTATTCGGTATTCTAAAGTCCCTCGAGACTTATTATTTAATTTAAAACTTTATTTTAATCAACTCGTACACTAAATAAAAATAATTATAAAAACAAGGCTAATTAAAATTCAAACGAATCAGCGATTAAGCAAAGCTGTTAATATTGAGTAAAGGAACCCTAAAAATTCATTTACTGTTCCAGCACTCAAAATCATTATCTCAAAGCAACAAAGAACCATTTATTGTTTTCCAAAACGAATATCACACTATTGTTCGATTCAGAACTTTTTGAGATAAGTATTGTAAGCAGTAAAATAATAGTTAATTTGAATTTCGTAAAACATTTTTTTTAAGGATGCCGAATGACCTTGAACTTTTATGCCACTTCTATTCCAATAGATGATAGCGTCGATTATAATTTTAATCATTAATCTAAAACTAGCGTAAGTAGAACTAACGACTGGGCATTTGAAGATAGAAGCCAGATTTCTCATCCCACTCTTCCGCACGACGCGTAATGCGTAAGAGCGAGATGAGAAATCTGGCTTATGAGTCGCTACAGAATCACTTAGCGTTCCCGAATGAGGCGCCTGAACTGCATACAGCCTCATCACTAACCTTGCCCGTCATTGAAACGCTGACCAAACAATGCCTAGCGTCCCTGACATTGCCGAGGTCAGCTATTGAAGATGACAAATGACCTGGCAATTTAAATTTTGTCCTACATTACTATAAAGCTATGATAGTTTATAAGTTTTCAGGCGTTTTGCGTGATTGATTATGAAGACGGTACTTTGCCAATTGTCAACTTAACTTTCTACAGTATTCCTTAGTGATCCTTTTATTCGTTTTTTCACCTAAATAGGGATGTTTCCTGGGTAATAAAATAATACTTCTAATTAGTCCGTCAGTTAGATTATCAAAAAATATTGAACACGTATTTTTCGCTTTATCAAATCAATCAAAATTGACAAAGATAACGCGCATCAAAGTTCGGGAGTGGGGGCTCATGACGTCACTTAATGGTAAAGTGTGCAAAGTCGTGACGTCGCGCGGAACTTCAACGCACTATATCTTAGTATTTTTTTTTGTTTTATTGACAAAAGAAAAAATATGTGTTCAATATTTTTTTATAATCTAAAAGACGGACTAATTAGATTTTTCCAGGAAACGCCTATTACGCTTCAAGTATTTGAATATTGAATTTACTCGTAGTTTTTTTTATTATCCCGAAAAAGTTTGACAATTTAGATTGTACCCTGTAATATTTTACTCCAGTGTAAACGTGAAAAGAAATATATAAGAATCATGAAAAAAAAAGCTCTTGACAATCCTGCAGCCATTCTAATTACTTTTCCGGCTCAATGATTACTTATTCTCGAGCCCTCCTAGCTCATCTCTGCCATAGTATCCATAGATCTATCTACCTCGGTTGCCAAGTCACGCATAATACCGTCACGCGACGGACGTGACATTGCCACTGACGTCACAAGGCCACGATGCGATGTGAAATATCAATTCACACCAATTGTGATGCTGTTAAATCGTAAGCAAACATTGTTTGGTAGCACCGCCCCGTAAACACGCTGTATGACGGCTGTATTGCACGCAGAAATCAGCCTTATTTCCAGTACAATAAAATTGGTTATATTTCTTGGTTCGCGTAGTTGTACGGATAATATCCATGTATATTAGCTTTTGATGAGGCTTGACATTAAATTGCAAGACGTTATAATGATATGGAAACAGCCGTTATTAATTTCTAAAATTGAAATAGGTTTCTATATCCTAACGTTAAAGAGGATTTTATTAACAAAACAAGCCATGGCATTATGAAAACAAATGTTAATTAAAGCGCTGAAGGGACTACTAAATATCCTATAAATAGTTATCGTGTTAATTTATTCTGTACCTTATACAACCGCTATACGACTCGTTAACCCATGCGGTATTCTAGTGGAGTCCTAACCTTTTGGCTTGAGGACGGCGAGAGGTCGGCTGTGACTGTAATTGGCGATGATCAAACGGGTGTTTCCACGGTTTGTTAATCAAATTATCTTTCTTCTTAGTTAACGCTATTATTTTAATTATATTACTGTACTGCGTCTGGTAAGTTATTAAATTTATGGAAATACTCAAACGTCTGAATATAAATTCATTTTAAGTCACCGTTCCGAACGGAGCAAAACTAAAATAGTAATGCGAAAAAAATACCGATCATCTGTTTCCTATTTTCTCTATATTCGCAAAATTTTAACTAACGGTTCTGCGTCAATGTTTCTATCGCCGGCAGTCATCGATTTACGCATCTTTTATGGATAAACATAAACCGGTCAGTTGGTTGGAGCATGTAGGTACAAATTTTTTAAAACCGTTAAGAACATACCAAACATACAAGAAATGTGTAAGTAATAAGTTTATGCTTTTCACGCACGTACGTTCGAAAATTCTACTATGAAAAATGGACAAAGCGAGCGTCTATAAAATGCTTGACCAATCATTTGCCTGTCAACCGTGAACTGTGAATATTTCCCTTTGGAAACAACTTGGCCACCCAAAAATGATCGCGCCGCGCGGGAGCTCTTTTCCACTAGATATGTACGAGTACATTAGCTTAGCTGCGGCAGTCTCCCCTTATTGGAACTTTTTGTTTGCTCTGAAATTGGCCTATGCAACCTCAAGTGCAGTAACATTGCTGTAATGATCTTTTTTCATGGCGGTAACACACTTAGCAGAGTGCTCGCGGTCGTTATTATTTACTGGTGGCTCGCTGCACCAGCCATCGCCACATGAGTATCATGCTATTGATACTCCAATCATAATCCCATTCTAATCAGAATGTTGGCCCTGACAGTCCGTGGCGTGTGCCAATGTCATCCATTCATTGGTTCGTTTGGCGACGCTCGCTGGTGCGTGACATGGTTTGATTTATACTGTTACGTCTCGCTGGCTACGGAGTTCCCATGGATGCATGATGCACTATGTAGCTATCCCGGGCAAAGTATAATGTCACAACTGTATGGTATTTTCTCGTACATTAACCAGATTTGTTTGGGGGTCCTAAAGTCTGAAGATGTCTATAACATTAAGGTTCCAGTAAATATTCAAAATTAGATTAATGGAGTGTTTTTTGTGCAAGGCGTTATTAAAAACTATGTAGGTACTCTTTAGATCTTTTCCCCGATAAACAAATTTATGAAGCGGCGAACATCAATTGTGTTTGCCGGATGCATTTTAAGGCCGAGGGAAGTGACCCCATCATTCAATATCCTCGACTATGTGTCGACCGGTAACATCTGACTACATCGGACTAGATAGGCACGCAGCCAGTTCAAACAGATTGTTACAATCTGATGAGATAACATGTGACGCAGTGGAAATATGGCGTGCGCATACGAATAGATGAAGGACGCTTCTTCAAGAATGAATTGCTATAAAATTAAATCTTGAAGGTTTATTTGTTTGTAGTGTCAGATAAAAAGTGACTTGCAAAACATTATTTTAATAGATAGTATTTGGCAAAATGATCAATAGAAGTAAAATTTGGACGGAGATTTCAATCTAAAATTACAAATTTAATACCTTCTTGTTTTTAAACTGTAAAAATATTTAAGTATTCAAGCATAACGAAGAAAAGCACTCTTTTTATACACGCTATGCTTCAGCAAAATGTTTTATTGTTTCCAATTGCGTCACAGTCACAGTAAACGAATAACAGATGCAACACTGACGCAATATCATTAAAGTCCAAATTAGTATGAAATTGCCATTTCTCCAGAGATTACGTTAAATGTTTACTCTGACAGTAAATTGTGCTGCAGGCTTCAGCACAATTTACTGTCAGAGTAAGCGTAGGGGGCAATCGACAAGCGAAAGATAAAAGCAAACCCTATTCTTACAACAAAGTTGTTATTATTGCTTTCGCGTATTGATATACTCCTCTGCTGCACTGGGAGTGAAGAAATAGCATAGAATGCGTGCAGATGCTTATCATCCTGGCATGTCGTAAAAGTCGACTAAAGGACGGGTCCTCTCCAACATGGTGGACTATCTGTATGGGCGATGGGCTGATCACCTGTCACCATACGGCTCATCATACCATCTTAGGACTAATTAATCGAACGTGGCCACAAGTAGTCTTGTGGCTCTGCCCACCCCATTAGGGATTTCGGGCGTGATAATATGTATGTATGTATTGATATAGTAGAGCTCTCGTTAAAATATGGTCGGTTATACTTCAATATTCTAAGACCGGGTTTTACAAAGGTCCGACAGATCAAATGTCAGATTAGTAATGTTATTTTTTTTATTGATTTGCTGATATTTGATCCGACAGTGTTACTGATGGATGTTTATAATACTGCCTTAATATAATATTTCGTTATTAATACCCCTTTTAAGGGGACAGAACCAACGTCACTGCTTTGCATTTGGGGGTAGCCCATGTTTTATTAATGAGCTTGCTTAAAATCTTTTACACAAAAATTATAGGACGGATTTTTGAATGACTCGTCAAATGAATAAGCCTTGGCTACACGGTTGGTTCTTCCAATCGTAGCAGCTGAATGTTTGCTTCGGACCATCTGCTCCAATAATCACCAACAAACATGTTCGTATGGATCTGGATAACAGTTGAGATTCTGCGGAGTTGGATAGGTTAACACCACTCGAAGTCAAAACAAAAAATGCGATTGTACAATAAGCCACAAGAGAAATTCAAAAAATTAGAATGCTCTTTGTACACGGCGAAAACATTGAACAAACCGCACGTTTAAAAATAAAAGGAAACAAGTCAAAATGAAATTAACTCTTGTTTTAAACTTTACTCAAACGCGTTAAAATTGAATTTGGAATGGATTTGTATTTCACATTATTTCTTTTTATTTTTAAACGTGCGAAACATTTTCTGATTTCCGATAAAATTATTACTTTACAGAGCAAAATGTTTTTAATGTGGACATAGTTTCTGTTGAGTTGTGTCAAATAAAAAGGAGACAACTTAGTTTTAGATCAAGACTAAAGTTCTATATATAATATACTCTGGTGTGTTTCATGCTGTAAAAACTACTTTAAGACTTCAAAGATCCACGAATCCCGAAAGAGCTATTAAAAGGCTTACAAATAAATCGATTTTCCTCAGTTCTAGGTCGCCTAACATTAGCCTGCCAGCCAGCCGAGATTAACCTACATCGATCGCTGGATTTGGCTGGAATACCTACCGGTCGTACTCTATTTTAGTGGTTTGAGTTTTTAAAACAGAAGCACTGCTCGAACTGAATCAAACGAGAAATACTTACCGTACACAAAAACAAACCATCCTGGTTTGTGTGATAGAAATAATGTTGTTATATTATGATGAATGATTAATTTCAAAAAAATTCAGAAAAAAACTCTTTTTCAGATGAACAAATTCAATGTAGGTTTGATTATGATATTATTATGTTTGACATACTTTATTTCCTAAAGTTTTCAATATACCGTAACTATGGAAATTGCAAAATTAGTTTATATATATTATTTACACGAAGGTCATAAATATCAGCGGAAGTGGTATGACGGCATATTGTCGAGACTTTGAACGTTTGCCAGTAGAAATTGGAAAATTTATACCAAGTGTCCCGTTTCTCTGGCGTATGTACAATCGGATAACTGACTGGTAGTATTTTAATCTTTCTTTTCTATTAATATATTTATTTTTTATTTTGCAAGTATTTTGCAAGTAGGCCTCACGGGCTCTTTTACATGTCTGACTATATAAATTAATGATGAGGTAAACATCATGAATGATAATAATAATCAGGGGACAATCTTTACGCAAATCGATCTAGTCCCAAAGTAAGCTCTAAAGGCTTGTGTTATGGGAACTAGACGACGATATAATACTTATATAGATAAATAAATACTTAAATACATAGGAAACATCCAAGACTCAGGAACAAACATTCGTGCTCATCACACAAATATTTGCCCTTACCGGGGATCGAACCCGGGACCGCTAGCTTCGGAGGCAGGGTCACTACCAACTAGGCTAGCCGCGTCGTAAATTAACTTGTAAGAACCCCAAGTCTATCCCCATACCTATTTTCGTAGTTTAAAAGTGTTGGTACTAAATATAACATAAAATATATAATTTACATTTTATCAAAAAGAATGTTAAAATCATAGTCAAGCTTACATTATTATCGGTTAGAAACAAATAGCACCATAGGTCCTCCGGCCTTGATGAAAATGCACTTCATTGTTTCTCCTGTTTGCATGAACCGCAAGTTAATTAGACCTTCTGCCATAATTGTAAAGACTGTTTTAACTGAGCATATCTCATGCGGTAGTACGCAATCAGGATACAATCATTAATCCGGAATAACGAGCAACAGTGAGCCATCATTCCAGGATAACTAATTAACCTTAATGTCCTTCTCAGTCATATCAGTACCAAGAGAAAGGAAAGGTCTAACGTAACTTTTTTATTTTATACATTAGTAAAGTAAATAAGTTTGAAAGTTATTCATTGCCGACCTTATAGAGAATAAATAAATAAATTAGGGGCCAATCTTTACCCATATCGATCTATTCCCAAAGAAAGCTCCAAGTAACATCCAAAACTCAGGAACAAACATCCGGATCGTCACAAATATTTGCTCTGGTAAGGGATTTGAAATTTTATTTTAATTTGTGTACTGGGATTAAATCGAAAGGTTTTTTGTAACCTTAACTTTGCTCTATTACTCGTAAATATGAGTAGTAATATATTTTTCAGCCGCGACTAAACCAAAATTTTCTTTCCCTGTTACATGAATTGCAAAGATCAGATCTGCCACATTTGGGAATATCCTCAAATTGCGTAATAAAAAACTGATTCATTATTGAATCTTGTATAATTAACTTATAACTGTTATTGTTCAGTTTAAGAAATCAATTTCCTATTTTGATATCTTGACTTTTACTTCGGCTTTTTACTGCTTTTATCCTGCCGCCGCTCTCTTTACTCTTTATTCAGTATGCTCTAACTTTTGATGATCTTCCAGTAACATTCAAAAGTAAGACGTTTCTCAGATTACCATAGAAACAAAGCTAATCACTTTTGAGACGGAATGCTAATTAGAATAATAATATAAGTGGCAGACTATTTGCATTAATTATAATAATAAAGTGAGCCTTACGCGCGAATACTCCGATTTGGAATAAGTTATAGAAATGGCTAAGGATTTGAACAAATTTTAAAGTAAAACTGTTATGATGGCTTGGTTATTTGATTTATGTCATTGAATTTAAATTTTGATGTAATCGATAAATTCAAGTGTCTTTATGCTAATGGAGGTTATAATTTTATCGTTTATTATAAAGGGCGAGTACACTAGATAGAACTTGCCAATTTCACCAGAGACGAGACGTAAGTTAAACAAAACTGTTTACCTAGGTAACCTAGACTAAAGGTAATTAATAATAGATTAAATTTACATATTACACTTTAGGTATTCGAGTTAGACACAATGCCTTGTGACTATACTCTCATATTCACACCTACATTCGAAGACGGTTCGAAGGACCAAGAAAGATTCATTTAACATAAACGCTAAGTAACTAGTTTGCTTTAGTGTAATTTAACTACATGAAAATTTATCGAGAGAAATTGCCTCTTTAGAGGGAATATTATAGTCACCCATTTCAGTATGTGTCGGGAATAAAATTAAGTACGTTCCGTTCCGAATGAGACGCGTAAGAATAGGCCGAAATGCGAACGCGGATAATCAACCTTGGGGTAATTATAAAATGTATTATTCATCATTTTTATAAAATGGAATATTGAGCTATATTAGTTAAGTGTTCGTCTTATAATCGTTGTTTTTGGCGAGCTTCTATTGAATCGAGTCGGCTTGCTTTCACGTTTTTGGCATGTTCTACGAAAACATAAGATTTTGTCTATAGCATGTAGGAATTAAACATACAAAAGCAAATGTGTTTACTAGATCATCCTACCATACAATAAATCTGTAGAAATGACGTGTGTGGACATTAAAAGGTATATAAATATTATACACGGAAAAAGAAACTAAATAGAATTTAGACAAATTAATTTTAGAATTTTTGATTGTTCTTTGAATAGGTAGCACCTGGGAAACTACTAATGGGACTTTGACAAGTAGTTTCAAAAACAGATACAGCAATTTCAAATTGAAGGTGAGTAGAAAAATGCGTAAAAAATCGCGCGCGCATTTCTATTTTGAAATAAAAAGCGTGACTATAGGTACAACTTAGTTATTGGTAGGTCATATGTTTTAGTTGTAAATGACACATACTCATATTGTGCAAGACGACGTGACAGGTAGTGATCATTAATAAATCATTTATATATGCGTTGCATAATATGGAATAACGGTATCTATAAGATATCGACGCAGATCTGTCACGTATTTTTATTTACACACGTTTTGAAGAATGAGAGAGTTACAGTCTTTATGCTAAGCTAGATATACGCCTAGAGTCCCGGCCAACTACACAGTCCAGGACCAGTGCAGCTAGTTTATCTAGACCAATTTAACGCGAAGAAATTCAAAAAAATTACCTATGATCTAGAGCAGTGTTTTTCAACCTTTTTGTGTAAATAGGTAAAAAAATCTGACAAACTCCCTCATGACCGTATTAATACCATGTCAGTGGTTTCAAGAGGCATTTAAAAACCTGGCTTGCGCCCGCATCCACTGAGCATGGTTTTGCGACCCCCTGAGCAAGGGCTTGCGACCCCCCGGGGGGTCGCGACCCACCGGATCAAAAACACTGATCTAGAGGCTGCTTTGTATTAAAATGTCAGAGGCCTTATTTGGTAAATGACTTCCCTGAGACAACCACTATTGAATACAATATGTATTACGTTGTTGTAGTAAATAAATATTATACCACAGAGGGTAAACAAGTTATTATTTTTAAATCAGAAGTGGGATACTCAATACAGTATTGGGATTAATGTTTTATTTATATAGGCACAAACATAACAAACAGTTCACTTTGAAAATGAAATTAATCAATAAAATAGCATTTCATTGAGGAAAAATCGCGTGCTTATCGCCACATCTGACTCATGTTTTCAAACGTGCGATGTTACTACCTTCAACATTTTATTTTGTAATCGTTCTAAAACCTACACGTGTGTTTTTAATAACGTTTTTGACAAAAAATCATAGGGCTATAAGGCAAATAGATTTAATGTAGTTATATCAAGGGCTCTATTTGGGAACGTCCAAGCGATATTGTTGCGGCTCGTGAGCGAAACTAGCATCCCACTCATACGCGTTACGCATCGTACAGAAGAGTGGGATGAGAATCACGCTAGCGCGTCGCTAAAATATCGCTCTGACATTCCCGAATAGAGGCGCAACTTATTGTTTTATTGTCACATATTTCTTGTTATTCTTATTTCAGTTGGCGCCTAAGTAAGAGTTATAAATAAAAACAAAATAATCTATAATTTATAAAATAAAAAACCGACTTCAAATGGCGTTTGAAAAGTAAGTTTTTCTTTTCACATTTTATTTATTATCCTGTGATTTAACGACACACATTTATTACATCAAGTAACAATATCATAATGCCAATTGCTCAACAACATTTAGAAACTGTTGCTATCCACGGTGCAAGGATGTCAATCGTTGAGGAGTTCTCCTGGTTCTTCAATTTTACTACAAGAATTTTCATGGACATAAGTTGCGTCAGAACTTTATACAGCAATTTAATCGCCAACCGTGAAATACTCAACATTTAGGAGTTCCGGTGATCATCTATGGTCTTCATCAACAGTTCCACTTCACTAAATAATGCTTTTGGAACGTAACTGCTTGAGTTATTACAGAAAATACTAAAATTGCTCTATGCTTGCATATAATATTTGAAGTGTTCCATCGATTCCTCATAAATCCTCTCATCATAACTCAATTTTGACTACAACGGTACCAAACTGAAGGTATACCCTACCGATTAAAAAAATAATTTTCAAAATCGGTTTATAAATGACGGAGTTCTGAAGTAACAAACAAAAAAAAATACAACCGAATTGAGAACCTCCGCCTTTTTTTTGAAGTCGGTTAAAAATACACTTCTATTGACAAAGACATAATCAACGGGATACAGGTTATAATTCGAGACAATTACTTTAAATGCTGAACAAAGGTGGTGGTTAGAGGAAAACGGAGACAAAAAGCGTAACAAGGAGGCCTTTGCTGCTGGTTGCGTGACTGGACAACGCTAATGCCTACTCGTAAATTAACCCCCAGTTAGACTAAACCGTCTAAAAGGTATCATCTGGAGTTCTAATCTTGGCTTTTTAACGAACGTTCCAAATTAATGGATTGCGAAGCTAATAAATAATGATTGAAAACCGTTTTACGAGGTATCTCACGCGTTAAGTCAATTAACTTCGACCTATTCTATTGATATCACGTATTTATTTAAGTCTCTCGAAAAATAAACGTTAAGTACAGGGTCCTTATTTATAATAGCAAAGAGGTCAAAACTCCAATAAATTCTAACAAAAGCCTTTTATTTGTAAATAAGCGAATTAAAAAAGACTTCGAATACGTTTCACGAACTGTTGTTTCAGTACTTAAAATGTTTTAAAGTGGATAACTAGCAAAGTTTGAATTAAGCAGATTGCAAAGCATTAACATTAAATTAAATAAAAAAGTGATTTAAATTTATAAAATATGGCAATTTCAATACCGATTTAAATATTAAGCCCTTTTATCAGAATTCATATATCTTTTGGAATACTGGTGTATAGGTATGTTGCTACATTAATTTCAATAGTATTGATTGGTCTCATTGATCGATGACTTTTTGCTGGTCAGATCTCAACCCCATTTTGTCAAACGGTTATTGCGTATCCATACTAATATTATAAACGCGAAAGTAACTGTTTTTTCTCTGTTACGTTTTCACCGGTAAACTGCTGAACCGATTTTGATGCAATTTGGTGTGGAGATGGTTTGAACCCTGGGGAAGAATATAGGCTTGTTTTAAGACAACGAACCCCTAAAAGGGTGAACTAGGGACTAGAAAATTAATTAACGTTAAGTTCGAGCGTGCCCGATGAGAACCCGTAGATTGAGGGAAAAAATCTAAATTTAAAAAGTCGTAACATGATAACTCGTTATACTTTAAAGATACATTTCCACGCAGACGAAGTTGCGGTAAAAGCTAGTATCTAATAGTCTAGTTATATCAAAGCCTATGATAAATTGACGCATCCATATATATAATTGGTAGTGCCACAGTTATCGTCTATAGCCGTCAGCATCGTCGGTTTTGGCGTTGACTTGCCCAGGTGATGCCAGCCCCAGGGCACCTTGACATCAATACGTGCCATAATGCTATGCCACTAGACGAGGCATGACCGCCGAATAGTTAAGCCGAAAATTTGTTATGAAAATTAAATTAGACAAAGACACACAAAGAGATGAGGGATGTGGTTATATTATTTACACGTTAGAATCAATAGATTACGCAGGGCATTTTCACTACTAAAAATCCGTTTCAAGACTTCTAGTACTTACTCGTACGCTCTGAAGATGAAGTGATCCGATTTGGAGTCGCTGTTACGAATCAATTGTGGTGGAAGTATAGCACAGCATGTCCTTTTATTGGCATGAATATACTAATACAAATCCATACTATTTAATATTATAAATGAGAAATTAAATCTGTCTGTCTGTTACGTTTTCACGGCTTAACCATTGAACCAATTTTGATGAAATTTGGTATGGAGATTTTTTAAGCACTGGAAAAGGACATAGACCACTTTTTATTTTAATATCTGATCCTAATAGGGTGAAATAGGGGTTGGAAGATTAAATAACGTGAGGTTAGTGCGTGTCCGATGAGCTCCAGTTTATGTCTTTTTATGTGTCTGCGGTGTTCAAAAACTATAAAATTTTCGAATTTGTGAGAAATATCCTAAATTTAAAAAGTCTGTAATATAATAATTCCACGCAGACAAATACACTAAGCTTTTGTGTTTAATGCTTGCTGTGTGGATTGGTCCTTTATAAAAAAACAATGTTATCATAGTAGTACGTAATACGCCCAAAATCGTTTGAGATATCAATATAAAATAAACCATTAACCAACTTAAAATAACTTGAACTATCGATGTAAGTTTCATTTTAATCTATTCAACTGTTTCGGAGCCTAATCAGAACAAAGATCGAGACCGACAAAAATTCAAAAAATCGTAATTTAGGCTAAGTCATCATGTAAAAGGCGTTTTCCACTTAGACTTATATATGAATTAATTAACAAAATTTTATTTTTTGTTTATTTGTATAAATTTAGTCATTTGTGTCACTAATCAAACAGATACAGGCTACCGATTATTTTAGAGGTGGGTTTCATTGGTTGATGACCCAGTCATGTCACGTATGTTTACATACTCGTACGCACGCGTCCTCCGCCAAGGCAAAGTTAATCAATCGAGTTACATACACATAAAAATACACATGAAGCACGGTCGTAAATATCTACATTAAAATAGGTACTTCAGTAAAATGGCTTTTACAGGCAATTTTTCATTGAAAATCTATTTTTTTTGCGAGTTAAAATGTCGACATCCTATTTTGCCGTTTCTACAAGCGATTTTGGCCCATTTATTTTTATTCAATTTGATTCAAATTCGTCTTGCACTTGTAATTCCGGTGACTTTATAATATTTTTACAGAGCACAATGTTGCCGGTTGCAAAAATTTACATTAAAAATCGTCAAATTAATCCGGATTTCTATACCTATAAAACAGTACCATGACTGACTGACAGAGAATGCACAGCCTAAACCGATCCTAGAGATTTAAAATTTGGAGAAAATATTCCTCGAGTTCGGTAGGGGTGCACTATGGAGGGACTTTTTGAAACTCCATCCCTAAAGGAGTGAAAAGGAATGGTTAAGTTTGTATGGAAAATACCGCGGGCGAAGCTGTGGCGGGTCCACTAGTCCTACAATAAATAAACGTACAATTATAGCACCTTCTTTATGACAACTTTATTTTTTCAACAAACCTATAGAACGCTTCCTCAGAATCTAGTAAGAAACAGTCACGTTTGTCAAAGACAATGCTAAAGGCTCTAATTTGCCCTGACCTTTGTCCATTCATTTTGGGCTGAGCGGATTCGCACCACTAAAGCCTGCGAGGTTATTTTTTCTCTAAATGATAAAATTAGTTAGGAAGTGGACGTGGGAATTAGTGGACCGTCGTTTCATCTGCAAAGGTCAGCAGTTTGGCAGTGGAATGGAAGAGTACCCCGTTTTTATGAACGTTTTTTGCCAAAAACCTTTCGAGCGTAACGGAGTATAAACATCCATCCAATAATATTACGGTTTATCCATATGTAATAAAATTATTATTGTGTCTGTATATCTGTTCGTTTGCCTGTTCGCTTGCATAGTTTCCGAGGGATTTACAAAGACGCGGCTAAAATATAGAGTTTTGTATAAATCGTAGCCGATTTGTTTTTCGTAACCAGGGAAGTAATTAAAGTTTTGTCGCCATGGAGAAATATGTTTCGTTGTCGACTGAAATAATTGCGAAATATGAGCGATAAGGATTTAATAACTTTTTTACGGCGATGCCTAGCGCGTGGCATAAAATGTTCAATGTTAAATTGCAAAAAGTATTCAATTGAAAAATAAATAATGATAATAATAATTATGATAATAACGTTTTTTTTTTAATTTAGGACTCAAATAATAAGAAAAAACAAGGAAGGAAAAAATAAATCTATTCTGTGCCGAACGGTGCCAAAAAGGATGCCACTCAGCGTTATACCGTGGCGAGCCTCGGCACTGATTTTCAGTGGCCCCTAGATGACAACACAAACAACATAAATAATAAATACAATTAACCTAGGTATACTGCCTGGATAACAGTTGAAATATAACATGCAATGAACATTTCGCCATATTTTTATTAATTTATTGCCGATAGCCATAACGGACGTTGAGTGTTTTAACGATTATGTGGCACTTATTGAATAAACCTGTCTAAACAGCTGCCAATGCGCACATCACCGTCCGCTTGATTTAGAGCATTGCGATCTGTAGGTCATGATCATGCCCATCGCACTGAAGTGACCTAAACAACACCTGGCCAGATCTTCACTCCATCTTTCTTTTTCACCTTGGGTTACTTCTGTCGCATTATCTATGTGAACTATTAAAGATCTCACGCGATTTGCATGATAATAAGACATGCTGCGTCGAGTGGGCCTCGGCTTCGCTGGAGAAGTTATCGCATTAGCCATGCTCAGCACGTGCCGGGCTTAGCCGTGAAAACGATTCGATCTGCCGACCACGTGAGTGCACGATCTTCCTCCGATCACAACAAGAGCGTAATCTCTCAAACGTAATCGCAAACAGACGTGGCCTTGAACGCTAAGCACATCGCTCGAAATAGGCGGCGCGCGGGAATAGCCGCGATGAAAATACTTGCACGTGACGCTACGTACCTCGCGTACTGTTGCGTGGAGAAAATCGATGGTGCTTGTCACTCGGCGACCCGCGGCCGACTGAGCCACTGTGTCAGGAGCACTCGCCCCGCCCGAGCTTCCGCCCGCTCCAACGTTCGAGATACGAAAATATTTTTACACCTTTGTCGCACTTCAACAAAAATACAGGACACTTTAAAAAATTAAGTGATGCGGCTACGTGAGATTGCGTGTTTTCCGTGGTCGCGATGTTGTTGCGAGCGCGTGCGAGCAGACCGGAGTGGGGCGGCGGACTGGTCCGGTGCCGGCTCGCAGGCAGCTCGGCGCCCGCCCCGCCCCCGCCCCCCGCGCCCGCGTGACGTAGGCTTCAGCTCGCGCGGTGGAAATTAGCAGCTTCCTGAGCGAGGGTCGCAGATGTAGGTCACGGGGACTGGGCCTGCACTTGCCCACTCTACCGTGCTGTTACACTTGACAAGTTTAAGGACAAAGCATTATGATTAGAACGGGCCATCTTTGGGTGGGTCTGTTCAAATGAAATGCCAATGGGACAATGGATTTGTATTCAATTGTTTAAGGGATAGAGCACAAGAGACGTAACCTTTTAATTACAGCGTAGGCGTAGCCCCTATCGCCCCATTGTCGTAGCTCGCTACGCCGCACCACCGCCAGGAGGCTGGCGCTGCGCCTTGCCGATATCGCCATTTTGCAATTGGATTGAACAGCAAATAAACGCTTGGATAAATATTATGTTAGAAATTCAATATAGATTTTCAAAGTTTGCGATTGGAAAAGTTTTCAAACCTCATTTATTTAACTTACGTTAAGTTAGTTTGAAATGAGTTGATCTATTTATAAAAGACTGCTAATTCTATTACTTAAATAACGATAACAACGAGTCTCCCTGCCTCCCTCCCAGAGGCGGGATAATGACACATTGTCCGCACCGCAACTTGTTATAATTGATCTGATAGTAATAACAATCTGATATTGTATTTACTAAGTTATTCCACAAACGGGACGCTGTATGATATATACTTCTAAATATATAAAATAAAAATACTAGCTCTTATTTATTTATTTATTTATTTATTTATTCTTGTCGATAACTTCGACCGCGTAATTCATTATTGCGCTGCCCTCGGAACTGCTTTTCCGGAATAAAAATTAGCCTGTATGACTACGACCCTTATTTCTGCAAAATATCAAGTTGATTCGTTGCTCTGTTTTTATCGAAAGAAGGACAAATAAACAAACATAGGCACTTGATAATGTATATGTATCTAGGGACATATACACGGATGGGTAAAATTCTTTAAGCTTTCTTGGAACTTTTAATATAGGTAATCATTTTTATTTTTAGGGAGCGAAGCCACCCAATTTTAAGTAGGTTAGTACTTTTATCTACACCCATATCATAAAACCTCCATTGGTTAATCAAAAACCATAGGAAATGACCACCATTTTGACAACCAATTAGGAAAAACCAATGCTGCGATGAAGAAATAACATGACTTCTTTATCGTTTTTAGTAAAGAAATAAGATTAAATTTGGAACAGCTGTCAAACTCAAGTGGGTCTCTATTCTAGTATCCATAGATATTAAAACAGTTATTGATACGAAACGTCAATTCAGTATGTTTTTTTAATATAAACTGCACAATATTTGATCTCGAGTGACGTGAGAATAGAGACTTCATCCGTTTGTCTATGATTAAAAAAAAATGGTCTTGACGGACGGCCGCCATTATTGACGCGCCGCGCCGCGTTGACGTTTTGCTGAACGAAAGTAGAATTTTGTTGAATTGAATAGAAAAAGTTCATGTGTAATTTACATTTTAGTTGAAAATATGAATAGTAAGTAGTCTTCTCGGAGTGTGTGTGATGTGAAAATGCGCCGGATATCGGAAATATGCAGCCACGATTGCAACAAATAACTTGTTGCCAGAAAATATTGTTTCTGAACCCATCATGGAGGATTTATAATATGTGTGTAGATAAAGTTATGTATGCAACTCTGCATAATTTGGCCTTAAAACACACGTGCGATCTTATTATGAAACTCGCCTATCGGCTCGTTTCATAAAACCGCACTAGTGTTTTAAGGCCTATCATTATGCAACCGTTGCATAAACTACTATTCTACAATCAAATTGTACTAAATTCAATGTCGTCTGTAATATAAGACGGATTTATATGTTTATATCTACGTATTACGTTAAGTTTATTAACAGCTGGATGAAGAATTTTTTTCAGTGCGATCTAACTATTTAAAAAAATTATATTACATAATACAAACTTCTTACATCATTCGTGTAATATGATTTTAACCGGTTCATAGATCATTTTTTTTATTTGTTTAAAGAATCATATCGAAGGGTTTTCAAAAATGCAGTTATGTTATGACTCCAGAAGCCAGAGTGGCTTTAGCACAGTCAGAGAGTTAGAAGTTGTTACAAAAAAAAATACTCATTTTAATCGACTCGCATTTTGTAATGAATCAGCCTTTATCATAAGCTATCCCGGCATATACATTGACATCGAAGATTGTCAATCTAACCCGGGAGGCAACCTACTTACCTGTCAAGCAAGGTCTACCCGGGACTTGTTTCCGTTAGGACGGAGAAAATTGGGACACCCGGCCTGAATCCCTGGGATATCCGGGTAAAGTAGCATTGATAAAGACACTTATCGATACTTGTCTCCTAAACTAGTGATTGCTGTCAGTTTTTAATTACTTATTTAATTGTTTAAAAGAAAATTCCCACGATAAAATAAATACTGGCAGCGATCACTAGTTCAGCAGCCAATTTATTGATTTCTGAACTCACTAGGTACGTGACATTTGATTTTGCTATAAAAATCTAGAGGTCTGCTGATCTGCCATTTTCTATGTTGTTAAGTACTTATCTACTACACTAATATTATAAAGAGTTAAAACTTGTTTGTTTGTATGTGGGGGGTAATCTCTGGAACAACTAAACCGATTCTAAAAAAACCTTCACTAATAGAAAGCAACACTAGGTATCCCTAAGTGACACGGAGTACTTTTTATCCCGGAAAAGTATACGGTTCCCGAGGTAACAGTGATAACCGAATTCCACGTGGACGAAGTCGCGGACAAAAAGCTAGTTGTAAAGAAAGGTAATGGTTACACTGATAAAGTTTACAAACGTAATTACTTACCTGCACGTTAAGTCAACAAACAATTACTCCCACAAAGCATAAAATTGGTCTTTCAGAATCAAAATTGCTCAATAAATTCGCGTCGAAACATCACATATTTAAAAAATAAGGTAAATGAATAAAGATAGTTTCATAAATATAAATGTAATTTATTCGGGACTATTTTCAATAACCTCCCGTCGAACTGCTTACCCTACTCAAAAGAATTTAGCATAGGGCTCGGATGCGGAAGGGCTTGTTTGATAAATGATTGTTCAATGAAATTCAGGTATTCTTGCCCTTCAAAGGTATTTTTGCCGTTAGGAAATTAGGGTTGTGCTTGATCAAATCGATTGTGTTTTTGATTACAGTTTTAATATGCGTTTTAAATCTTCTTTTTGGCTTACAATTGTTTTATATTATGTTTTTGCTTGCGACTTTGTCGGCGTAGAGTTTAGTTATCGTTTTTCCCTCGGGAGATAAAAAAACTATATGTCAATCTCCGACCCTAGCAAGGGTAACACAGGGATAACTTAACTTTCGGCGACACTAATGTGTGAGATACGCACTTAGAGATAAGATGTTGTGAACTTATCCTCGTGTCAACTTTACTAGGGCTAAAAGACCTAGGCACTATTTTTTATCCAATTTTGTTTAAGCGTTCCGGCGTGATTGAGTAACAAGCATCCAAACATTCTAGTATGTTATTCTCTCGTTCGACATTTCGTCTCTTATTTCATTCGACAATCATAAACGGACCCGCGCGCTTGAAGGCATTATGTGGAGTTACGTACCTACGTCCGTGGCCGGTTGCATCGAAATACAAGGTCGTTTTGAACATGTATTTTTTTATTTTTATTTATTTAATTTTAAAAACACACAAGCTCACAGTCATGGCAACCAAAACACTTGCATGCTAGGCAAAACATATTTTACGGTAGTAAAACACATACAATCAAGGATCCTAAAAAATAAGTACGTAAATTATTGAAATTTTCAAATTGAAATTGCAGAAAAATATAACAACACAAAAGAACATTACACTTTTAACAAACATCGAAATTGGGTCAGCGAAAACATCAACTTCGGGGATTTCGAGCAGTAACTCATTGATAATGTGGTTTATAATATAAATATAATAAATAATGTAGTTTATTCGCACTGACGGGTCGAGTTAGGCTAGCCCGCGAGTTCATGAACGAAGTCTTATTTAAGAGAACCCCAGGCAACTAGCATCGTGCACCAGGCATTTGAGTACATTTTTAAATATTCCTCTTTGGTATTCTAGAGCGGTTTATCTCAGTTTCGAAATCTGGACATTTTGCAGAAACCAACGCAAACCCGAAAATATTTATAGAATCGCTGCGAAGGCAAATGCGATTGCGTTGTGGCGTATTGAATACTAAATTTGAAAGATTATTACAGGTCTAGTTTTGTACTGTAAGGTTCTTTAGTGCAATACAGATTTATTTTTGCTAAAAGTATAGTTATAAAAATGTTTAGATTAGTAGTACTAAAGCTGTTCAATTTGTTAAGACGTTAGAGTTTAGTAAGAAGCATATATCTATATATTAAGTGGATCGAGATAAGTAAGAATATGTACCTCGACAAAATTTTAACAATGTCATCACGCCGTATTGCCCCTAAAATCACCTGAAAAAGGTAGCTGTACTTGTATGTGATGCTGCAGACGCAGAAGCACATGTTATGATAATAACTCAGCCCTTGACCCTTCCAAATGCCAGTCACAAACAGCCCCAAATCCCAACGGACATTTTTCATTTAGAAAATTCGTCGCGTAAACAAAACTTTGGCAAAGACTAATGCAGTGTTGCAAGTGCATTAGGAACGTGTGTTTGGTGTTTAATTTAAAAGTTGAGCACTAAATACGGGTTCAGTCAACGGTAAACTGTAATTTTTGTCCGGACTTTATTGAATTCTGCTATTATTTTTGTCAATATCTACTTTAAGTGAGTTTTTGAAGAAAGTCAGTTTTACAACTTCTGTTTTGTTTTAGTTATTACCGCGATTGAACTGAGACGATGGAAATTGTCTATAAACTTTCATATTTAGCATCATCCCTACATATTTATCATCTAGAAACGATGTGTTGGTATATTAAAGATAGTTGCAAAGAAACTAACTAACACACTTTACGAAATAAATGTAACCAAAATAAATCGTTTGTAGATTTTTTTCTGTTTAGTTAAACAAATATCACAGGAGAACTTCAAGTGCCCGATTCTCAAAGCATCTTAATCTAATGATATTAGTGCTTTGTTTCATTTTCAGGGTTCCATACCTCAAAAAGAAAAAACGAACCCTTATAGGATCACTCGGTTGTCTGTCTGTCTGTCTGTCTGTCTGTCAAGATCTTTTTCTCAGGAACGCGTGGAGGTATCAAGTTGAAATTAATATCAAATACTCAGGTCTGCAATCTCTTGAACCTATGAAAAAATCATCCCTTTTAATCACCGCAATCAAAAGATATGGCCGTTTATGTCTCATATTTTGATACTTTCTAGGGAATCTAAAGGGAATCAAAACCTATAGGGTACTTCCCGTTGACCTAGTATCATGAAATTTGGCAAGAAGCAGTCTCTTACAGCACAAGTAAAGGAAAAAGTCCGAAAACCGTGAATTTGTAATTACTCACATAAAAAAAGTTAAACGGAATAACCTTTGCAAAGTCGTATTACACTCTACGATTGAACGGAGATAGGAGCTTGCGAAAGTTATTTTTTGTCTTATTTCATAGGTAGGTAGTAAATGGTTACCCCGTTGTTAAAAGCTGTTTTTTTTCTTTTTTAGGGTTCCGTACTTACAAGGTGCTGTTTCTTTTTCATACGTAATTGCGGAACCCTCGGCGCGCGAGTCAGGCTCGCACTTGTTCTCTTTTGTTTTACGAGACAATACCACCTGGTTTGCTTGGACTTATTTATACATATGCAGCTTTTGACTTGTGTTGCGCGGACGACGGCCACAAAATAAAACTATAATATAAAATAAAAAAAAATTGATCAAATCTCACGGTCGTCAACGTAGAGTTTTCCGAGATGTGAACGTACAGCATATTTGTTATCTTGATTTATTAAGCAGTAGATTACAGCAATCTGCTTGCAAGGCTGTATGTATCTAGGTACTTTGGTTTACCAGGGCTGCTATTCGATATTGCCAAAGCGAAATCGCGTATGTTATTTAACGATGCCACCGCCTTTGCTATCAAGTTAATAAGAGCTACAATATTGTAGAAAAATAATTTATGAAATCGCTTAGGCAAGACAAATATAGGCTCAGTTTATGGCATCCAGGCTTTATGCGAAAATTATATGACAGTGATCAAAACAGTAAAATCGTGTTTTTTGATAAAAAAATATACGTATCACATAGTGCCCTTATGTATAAAATATGCTATAATTCTAACAATTCGCGATATTCAAATGATAATAATAAATAAAATGTCATGGAAAAATCAAATTTTTAATGTATACAAGAAAGTCAAAGAAATGTATTATGCACTAAACAGGCTGAGCAAGGTCGTCAATCAGTCAGCTGTCCTCACCACTTACCATGCGTATGTTTTATCGGCATTGAGGTATGGAATAATCTACTGGTTACCCCAGTAGATAGGGGTCTATAGATAGGGATCTTGCAGTCTTAGCTCATAAAAAATGTGTAAGTGCAATATGACGTGTTTAAAATCAACTGATTCTTGTAGGCACAGTTTCATAAGATTAAAGATTTTTACAGTTCCTAGTTTGTATATTTATGAAATAGGAAATGATGTTAAAATTAACAGAGATTTATTTAATAAATTCAATAGCTTCCGACTTCGAGATAAAATACGTCTTTGGCCATCTAAAGCTGTATTGTTTGTAAAAAGTGTAATAGGAATCGCCCCAAAAATCTATAGTAAGTTGCCATTTATAATCGAGAAGGAGAATAAAACAAGTTTAAAAAAGTCGTTAAAATATTTATTAATGTGTGATTAAATAAGTGATTACTCTTACTACCGAACTACCTATTGCAAATCAAATGTCATCAATTGTATCCAGGTTCAGCAAATAAATGATTTTGATTTTGATTTCAATCGCCATTAACCCAAAAAATATTATGAGGAGCACAAGACTCCTACTTTTTTAGGGTTCCGTACCTCAAAAGGAAAAACCAAACCCTTATAGGATCACTCGTGTGTCTGTCTGTCCGTCTGTCACAGCCAATTTGCTCCGAAACTACTGGACCGATTGAGTTGAAATTTGGTATACATATGGGACTCGATGATTGCAACACGGACGCGTGACGTAAATATATGAATTTTAAACATGGGGGCCACTTTTGGGGGGTAAATAAGAAAATTAAAAAAAAGCTATTCAAGCTATATCATGTGACATATCAAATGAAAGGGCTTATTGTGAGGATCTTAAACATATATATATATATATATATATATATTTTAATTTTAAGTTAAATAGTTTGGAAGTTATTTAGGAAAATAGGCGTAAATTGACCATTCCCCCCTTTATTCCCGAAACTTCTGGGGCTAAAATTCTGAAAAAATACTGAAAATAGTTCTTTACTTATACTTAGATTACAGGAAAACCTATAAGAAGTCTATGGTATTTAAAGTAACGTAGTAAATTTCAGATAATCATGTACGGAACGGAACCCTCTCCACGCGAGTTTAACTCGCACTTGTCCGGTTTTTTTCTTTCATAAAATGGCTTGCTTGAATCAAGCTTCAAGCAGAAGTCATGATAAATAAGCGGAATATTATAGCCATGGTTAGTTAAATTTCATTTTGTGATAGATCATTTTTCCAAGCATGTGGAGCGAATAACAGTATGCTCATCACACATGTTTTCGATCTGTTTGTTCCATCGTTCCATCATATTAATACCGTAGAAAATCTAACAGTTCCCGGGAAAATAACAATTCAAGGCAGACGAAGTTGAAACCAAAAGCTAGATAGATATAAGAACGATTTAATACGTATATCTGCGCCTCTATTCGGGAACGCTAAGTGATGTTGTAGCGACTCGCGAGCGAGATTTCCCTTCCCACTCTTCCGCACGACGCGTAATGCGTAAGAGCGAGATGCGAGTCTCGCTCGCGGGTCGCTGCAGTATCACTTAGACGTTCCCGAATAGACGCTCTGGACTTAATGAACAGCACAAATGCTTTCATTTAAGTTGTTCCTGATTTTTAGGGTTACGATTTAGGCTGTAAGAATTAGTAGAATATATGTAGAATAATATTATATACACACAGGAATAACACCTTTAGAGCTCATTAATTTGTTAACTGGGGTAAATATAAATGTTATGTAAATAATATACTATGTATTTGTTTCTTTTTCTTATTAACTGGTATATTTCTTTGGTTAATTATAATTATAACAACTTTAAACAGGTTCGAAACAAACTTTACTAATTAAAATACTTGTCAGTTGCCTCGTTTCCCCTAAGACATGAATCACCAACATTAAAATAGAGTTTACATTAAGAATATAAATTGCGACGGTTCATTAATTTTCTTCAAAACAAACCTAAAATTAACGACTCGATTTTGGCCGGTTAAGCAAGGGCGGAGAATTTCTTAAGAAACTTAGTTATTAAATGTCGAAACATGCTTCAGATGACAACATAGGACTCTTGTCCAATTTTATTTTTAGATATATACCTGTAAGCAAAATCCCACAAAATACTATTGCAAATGGTGAAACATTGCAATATTTTGAACAGAGTACTCTAAGGAGGTAACTCAGCGGTAGCACGAGGAGTCGGGGATTTACTTCTTCTGCTCTTCAAGCTAAATAGTAGGATGGCTTCAAGACTAGATTTAGCAGCATAATTGAGGAAAGTAAATTATTTAAATTAAAAACTCATGCATAGATTTTTGACTATATTTTCTATTAAAAGATTACACGTGGTGCCTTTTCAACGGCGCAAAATGGAATGAAGATCTGGACATGCGTGGCCGACGTTCCAATAATATTTAAATAAGAAAGACAAATACATGGGCAATACGCCTGTCCAGTTACAACAAAGTGAAAGAGCAACCTATTTGCTCTACAGTACTATGCCATCCATATAAAAGGCATATTTCTGTTAAACCGCCATCAAAGTCTGTTTTAAACTCTGATCCATCCATCTCATACATATAAATATAGATAGATCCTCCTAAAAGTGATTCTGCCTTCGTGGCGTGATTGATTACAGGGGCGTGACGCAAAACCCTTGCTTTTAAGGACGCTTGCGCACTTTCTCGACACCATTATCGGTTATTCATTACATTATTAAATTGTTTAGTACGAAGCAACCCTTTTCACTTGTAGCAGACATTCGCTAGAAGTTTGAACCTATATTGTTCTGGCACGTTCGTGGAACATTAAGTGTTTAATAATTGGATAGACGTTGGATCAGAATAGATAGATCCAAGATAAAAGTTAATCAAACGTGATATTTAAAAACAAATTCAATTTAATTTAGTTTAGAACAGTGAGCCATGTTTTGAAGGGCAGAACAGTAGTTCTGCCTGTTTTTGGTACGTTCTGCCTGATTTGTGTGTCGTGGCACATTTTTTTCGTTGGTGTCCCCTTTCCTTTTAGATTGCATATATAACATATATAATATTATACCTATTATATATTTTTTAATCCTAAAAATTCATTTTCCCTCGGATCCATTTCCTTGGCTTACGGATAATTCCTTAGCCTCGGATTGAAGAGGACTGTGAACCAACGGCAAACATCAGCCTTTTCATACAAAAGGCGATAACGATTTCCACACATTAAATGTTAACCGATTTTGACCAACTTTTGATAGGTTGTCAGTCAGAACCAAATCTAGGTCTATACGTTTTTTGAATATTGATTAAAGATCAACAAAGTGTAATAATCGCTGAAATTAGTTTCAAATCAAAACGTATATACCTAGATTTTGTTCTGACTGACATCCTTTAAAAAATTGGTCATAATCGGTTAACATTTAAACAGTGGAAATCGTTATCGCCTTTTGTATGGAAAGCCGTAGGTTCACCCTCCTCTTAAGACTGTTCCTCTGAACTTTGGTGGCTATGACTTCCAGTGGCGCAGCCTGCCTACAAGCCGACTCCTGACGGCTTTACTAAGCTAGAAAGCTATGGCTAGCTGTCAGAAAAGTCCATGTTACTCTGACTAAATGTCAGGCTCGCACGTACGGTTCTAATACTTCCGGCTTCCCTTAGGAAATATTTGACGCTTCGCCACTGATGACTTCCCTCCGCCGCCGCAGCCTCGGATGTCGTGGACCCTGGTCGTGGTTGTGCCTGAGCTCACTTTTATCCATTGATGCCACAGCACCTTTCATTCGCAGTGGGGGTGTCCCTTTTACAACTGATGGGGGGGCTCGGTTCTCCTTGGCAAAAATATTTAAATTTAATTTTCTACTAATATTGGTATAGCTTGGCATTGGAGTCAGACCGGAATTTGTTCGGTTTTTCCCCTGTTGCGACACATCTTATTGAGAGACACAGACCAAATTAAAAGAGTTATCGAGAGGGATAAGCTAGGAAGCTATTCCATGGGAAAGCAAGGAAATACGTATGCGGATAGCCTAAATATCAGACCGCAATGATTCTCAAAAAACTGAATATCGTTTTCAGTTTACGTGATCTTATTTTGAGGAGAAATTTTACGAATGGGTTGGATATAATAAGGAAAAGGAAGTAAGTACATTATTAATTGAAATGTTTTTTTAGTATCAGTGTTTAGTATGTTTATTTTTTAGAATAACAAAAGCAACTAACTGTCTTATCCTATTCCTAAGTTGTTGGATATAAGACAGAAGCAAACACCTATGGACCCTCGACTATCGTTGTAATATAGGTACCTACTTGATTGCATCAAAAGTGCTCACATTAATTTTTAATGAATATTGTGTCTATACACAATCTGCCTAGTGTTACAGTTAGAGCTCGTAATCGATGAGAGTAAATAAAAAAATCAGCAACTAAAAACAAGGAAACTTAAAAATAAACATACAATTATTAACAAATTACATAACTAAATGCCCCAGATTGCATTTGGTAGCGTGCCCAAAAGTCTGGCAGCAGTACCACGTTCGATGGCAACGGTGATCCGCTGTGCCAGATATGAGCAAGCCTTCTGGTCACGTGTCAATTCCACCAGTCGCTCGGAGCATTCCCTACAGATGCCTCTGGGAGCCTGGGACCTTGGGGGAGACCAAAGTCCCAGGGTCTCAACCGCGACCGGCTCAAATAAACAGCCACTATGAAAGGATGCGTGCGCTGTTTGAGGAATTGGCAGGAGAGTTAGCCTTTATAACAGTGCCATTACGATGACACAGCACCAGTGTATCAGCACACGTCGTGTCCCAAACTAGGGCCGTCCCAACTTCCACCAAGGCACCTCAGGTCTTCCCATCAGGTCTTTCAGTTTGCCATCGTCACGTACAAGTCGCCCATCGCCGCTGAGAACCGGAGTGTCCCAGCAGTACTTGGGCAATCTTTGGTCCACGCATTTCTGGCCTTAAAAAAAAGGTAGATCTAACTGTTGGAGGGCAGATACTAATTTAATTTGCTTAGGCCATGTCGAATAGAAGCCCAGTTGAACACGATGGAACATCATGAAATTAAGTTCAAACCCATTAAGTGAAACTATCAAATGAAAGCTACAGGTTCAGGGCAAGAGTACTCGAAATTCCATCTCTTTCATACATAAATAAGCTAATTGAGTGAGATTTATGTATTTATTTATTTATTTATGCAAAATATATTTACATGACGAGATGCTAATACCCTACCGGTTCTTAAATATTGTCGGCTTTTCCAGCGTACCTAGATATAGAGAACCTACTCGACTATTAAATTAGATCAACCTACACATATGTATGTGTTTAAGGAGTCTTAAATTCACTTAATTATATGGAAATTAATCATTATGTAGGATAAAGCCAGCGCATGAGCCTAACGATCGTAATTTGTGTGCTTACAAAATAACGTATGGAAGCGCGTTATATAATTTTTTATGAATTGATTATAATACTTAAATATTCCTGGCTCTTTATAAGAAGAAAACAGATGAACGCATGATTCATAAGTAATAATACGTTGTGTGAGATTTTTCGATATTTTTGGTATTGCGTCTATGTGTGTCTTGGTATGCCATCTCGTCTAGCACGGCTTGCCCGCGAGTCGTTTGTCGCTCAGTGCATCCCTCTAGTTTGTAAAGGAATCGCGGGCATGTCGTGCTAGCCCTTCAGACACAGTATAATATAATAAATATAATAATGTTATACCAAAACTGCCTTATCTGGGTGAAAAGACTCACTGCTGAGTTTCTTGTGGTGCTTCATCTCGGCAGATCTCACTTTTCGAAGCGCTGGTAGATTCAGACATGTGAAAGAGTCCGTGTGGCCTACTTGCAAAATAAATATGCTACATCTGCTAAAGAGGGCTCAACTATGAGGCTACAATTCCTATACATCTCATTAATAATTAGGTACTATTCGAGGTACCATGTAATCTCTGCGACTTTTAGATTAAGGATTTTTAGTGAAAGCTTCCTTATAATTAATTTATGTAGGTTTGTCAGCTGCACTTTATATCGTAGTTTTTGTATTATTTATGATTTGGTTTGGACGACTTACTGCTGAGTTTCTTGCGGCGCGGCGCTTCTTCTCAGCACTTGTCACTCTAAGGCGCGCTGGTACATTCAGACATGTGAAAGAGTCTGTTTGGCTTACTTGCAAAATAAACAAATTTAAATTTTCAAAATTTTTCAAATTACAAGTAAGGTGTCGTTTAGATATGGTTATTACGTAATTTTCGTGTACTGGCCTTACGCACATCTTTGGTACGTGTCTGAAACAGATTAAGCATTGAATATACGAGTACACGGATGGACACTACTTTTCAATTAATATTGTTATATAAAGTCTTACCATATAGTTTAGTTTAGTTTAGTTTGTTTATTACTCAATATAATATACAGTTTAAATTACATGTCATGTCAAATTAAAAGAAATTACATTGAGATCGTCAAGCAAGTACATATAAGCATTCAAAATAATTAAATTATTAACAGTTTGATTTTCAATAATGAAGAAATAATAATATAATTAGGATGTCATATTGGGTCTCCTCTTGGGATCATTCTTCGTCATTTCAAAGTAAATTTTAGTGTAAAATAACAAAAAACAAATAGGTAACAAAGCAATAGTACATAACAATGTCAAAATACAATAATCGTCAGATGACTCAAGCTTAAGATCAGTGGGAAGATGCTCGTAATAAGTCGGCCCGATAACACGCGGGTTCTTCCTTGCAAGTGTCATGCGACGGGGGACTGTCCTCAAACGCCCGGTATGGCGGAGCTGCTTGCCGAGTTTATCGTGAACACGCGGAAATGAAGGAAGGTTATTCCTCACAAATAACAAAATTTCATAAATATAATGTGAGTAGTGCGTCATTATGCGGTGCGGTGCTGGTCATTATTGATCTCGATGTGTTAGATTAGCATTTTATCTTTCCGTCATTGACTTCCGAATGTTCATATAAAAACATAATGACCAGATCAATGCATTCAAGGCCAAATAAGATGCATTTCCTTTTCCTAAACTGATTCCGTAAAGTAAATCATTCTAAGGAAGAAAAAAATATGCTCTCGAGGCCAAACAAGATGCAATTTCCTTTAAAAGGTTCCGCGATAAAAACCGACCAAGAAAAACTAAGGGCTTTTAAGGTTTGCAAAAAAACCAAAGAAGTTCCTACTTCGAGCCATACTTTGTTGGAATAAATACTTAATTGTATTTTAAGTTTTAAATCCGCAAGGGTTTTTTACACTACATATTTCTAAATGAGACGATTTATTTTATGTTGTTATAATGCGAGCCCGTATTGGTATTTTTCGTTTAAAAAAAAATTGTCATTTACTATGCGATTAATACGAAGCATTTTGATTTTTATACATTTAGATTTATTTTATTTCTCAAATTAAATTACATTATATTCAGTACATGTCAAAATATATGAATTCAAAGTTGAGATCGTCAAAACATTAAATAATAAAATAGAATATATGTCATCACAAATTAATAATAAACAATTTAAATTAAAAACAAAAAATAATACAACACTATCAAAACTTTAATTCAATTATCACATATTAATTACAAGCGATTAATAGTCATAAAAACAAAATAATAATTTCTATTAATAATTTAGATTCAATTAAACGTCAATTCCATATATGAATTAATTGAAATGCATTAAACATATTTTAATACTTTTCATACAGAATTTTTGTATTAGATGAAAAGATGGTTATTGCGTACATAGTAATTATTATCTCCTCCAGTAATTTTTATCAGTTTTATCATATGTGCATGATAACGTTAAAATCGGTTGTCGATAACTCGAGATGTTGATAAATGATATCACAAGAGTGGCTAAGTATCTCGCAACAAAATCATTTCACCAAAAAACATTATAAGCGTACATTCTAGATCCCAAGATATGTGCAGTTATTTTTGTATTAATTAATTTATAATTAACAAGCATAAAACAAACTGTATTTTATAGACAAGAAAGTATGTTATATAAAATCATACCAAGGATTGTATGGCATTTGCTACATTTTGTTTTTAATACAAACAATATCGGGAAAAATCAGAATCCTGTCGTAAATGTATTTTTTGTGGCACAATCGACAATTTATTGGATTAAGATAATTGCAACGGCAACGTTATCAATATCAACGTTATCAATTGCAACGGCAACGTTATCAATATTTTTTCATTGAGTCAGTTTTTGAGTGATCTATGAAAAACAAGGAAATGCAGCAGTTCCGTCTTTGATCTTCATTCTTCGCTTCAATGACAATCCATGACAAGTACCTAGTCTTACAACAATGAAATTTACTTGCCCTTTTTGATGCAAACGTTGTAAAATCCTCTTTTCTAGTATTTATTTTATATAGTTATAAATTTAAACTTACTTATCTAACAAGCTACCTATACAGATCAAACAATAATTATTTCGATAATTAAGCCTGTAAGAAATATTTCACGTGCCTGTATAAAGTAGATTGGGTCAGCTGCCTCATGGTAAGTCCAGTCACGCTAACCTATATAGAAAGGCAACCAGATGTATGAGGCGACGTCCTAATAGAACGCAATTGCGCGAACATCGCTAGTTCGCGCGAATTTTGTTCGCACGAACGCGCGATCAAACATACTGATATCGAACAGATGATATCCTAATTGACATTCCCGCGATCAATTAGGAAACCTGTTTGACATCAGCATGTATGATAGCGCGTTCGTACGAACAAAGTTCGCGCGAACTAGTGAACGCAATTGCGTTCTATTAGGACCACGCCTTAAAGTAATGTAACAATATACCTAAGTAAAATAATGTTGCATATTTATAGGTAAATAAAGGAAATTAAGCGTTTAGGCTTCACTGACACGGGCTTTCTAGTTCCGGATAAACTGTCTCTGAAACTATTCCAATTTGAAGTCCCGGGGATGGCTGTGACAGACGGGCCGTGCCCCCAACTACGAGTATTAGCTTATGTTTTAGCAATATTTTATGCGAAATAATCGACTCGTTCTCACTTCTGGAAACGCTTTGAGTTACTCGACTTATTAATATTTACTTCGACTTATTTGGTAAAGGGAAAAAGGGTCAAAGGTGCGTACGTAGTCCAAGACAGAAGTAGCATGATCATTTTTAAATAGTTTTTAATATTGACTACATTTGTATGATTAACGGAAGAGAAAGGCGTCGTCCTACTGAAACGCGATTGTGCGATCATTGCTAGTTCACGCGAATTTTGTTCGCACGAACGCACGATCAAATATACTGATGTCGAACAGATGTCCTAATTGACATTCGCGCGATCAATTAGGACATCTGTTCGACATCAGTACGTTTGATCGCGCGTTCGTGCGAACAAAATTCGCGCGAACTAGCGATGATCGCGCAATTGCGTTCTATTAGGACGACACCAAAGAAAAATAGTTCGTACTCAGTAACTAATTTGGGTTCAAACCCCGTCTCGAATTTGATATTTACCGATAGAATTTCGCTGAAGAAAAACCTCTAGAGGAAACCTGCATACATCAGCGAAGTAATTCATCGATGTGTGTGAAGTCCCCAATCCGCACTGGGCCCAGTCACTGTGAGAGGGTGCTTGTGCCTAGCAGTGGGACGTATATAGGCCATTATGTGTGATGTGAACTAATATTCAAAACCTATTGAATGTTTAAATATTTGGATATGAGGCAGTTAAAAGTCATCTCATGCCTCATCTTATTATTATGAAAACCATAAATCACCTTGATTTGTTTAAGAACTAAAATCTAATGCTTTTTGATCGTGTATCGGCCAAAAACAAATGATGTCATTTGTCAGGTGAAAACCACGACAACGGCGTATTTTATTTTAGCGGCCTCTATTCGGGAACGCTAAGTGATTCTGTAGCGATTCGTGAGCGAGATTTCTCACCTCGCTCTTACGCATTACGCGTCATGCGGAAGAGTGGGATGAGAAATCTCGCTCACGAAAAGCTACCGAATCACTTAGCGTTCCCGAATAGAGGCGCTGTAGTCTCTATACTTTTAAATCCAAACAGAAATAAAACGCCGTGTACCGTAGTTACAGCTGTTTACAAGTTCTTTATCAGCGTTGTGCAACTGGCCTGTTGATATTAGCGCTGTTACGGCTTTCTTACGTAAGTGTTTGGGACCGTAGTGCAAACGTTACTGCATTTTGTTACGTGTACATTTTCGTTCCTACTTTTTCTTTTGGTGCGTATTTTTGGGCATGTTGAAATCTGAGAAGTGTTCTGTTTAGCTCTCCACAAATTAATTAGACAGACAGGGATTAAAGTAAATACTTTTACAGTAGGCTTTACTATTTTGATTAAAGTAGAGACCTTTTTAGTAGGCAATTTTACTGTTTTAGTTCTAATATATTTTTAATCATATTTAATTTTAGAATATAATCAATTGTATAAAATTCGTGACGATGTATGAACAATACTCAATAAAGAATATGAACATGAATATGAATGACAACATTCATTTTTGCAAAGACAGCATCTGTAGCTTTTTGGTTTTAAAAGGTCGTATTCAATACAATAAAGCGTTTCTAAAACATTTTGTATTAAGTTAAATCAGCAAAACCGATAATCATATTATTCTCTCTGTCAATTATCACTTTGCAAAACATAAATTCACTGTTCCGTTTTGACCAAACAAACACACACACTTTCCCATTAATGATATAGGGAAGAATAAATAAATTATTCGTTCATTTTATATTAGAGATCATTTTTCTTTCTTTAAATATTGCTAAGTTACATTGAAGCTTATTTGTCTTAAGAACAATAAAAACTAAGCTGCTGCCTCATTGGGGTAGTCTTTCGCACTTGATATAGTATCTATGCTTTTAATATCGGTGATATTGCTTTAGACTTTAATTTCAGAGGACCTAATATAAATAAATATTGGTCTGACTGCGCCTGTACTTTATATTAAGGCACGTATGCAGTTGATCCTAGACTGCGACGGTAGTACTTACATTTATTTATTTATTTCGACATATTGAGATTAGCAGTTTGAACGCAACTTTGTATTACGGCTTAACATGCTTATAATACTTATAACGAAGTTACTATGACCTATTTGTTCTCAAACACAAGTACATTATAAGTCAACGCATTGCTTTCTAGCTCAAACCCCTTGCGCTTTGATAGCTCATGTGTTATGACCAATAAGAGCGTCATTCAAGTCACTGACGTTTGTAATTGCACCTTTCTTGCTGCCAGACACCCATTGCTATAAGTTTGAAAATTAAAACGTTTTAATTTCAATCATAACCCGACACGATTTGATTTAAATTTCAGGGTTATCCAATTTCCAGTTACGATTGTTTGGTTCTAGACAACTGAGCAGCAGTAAGACGAAAGAGTTATGGTGCTTAGACCTGTGCATGAGTAGGTAAGTAATTGGGCAGTTGTTGTAAACAATGGTACTAAATGCATGATTTATGTATTAGCAAAGCTGTAGGTTTGTCTGTTCGTGATTGGATGCCGTTTCCGAACATGGTTCGTTGGACATTTCGAAGTTTTAATGTTCTGTTGTCTTATTTCTTCATGAACTTTTCGTCCTCGATATTCCCACGGGTATCATTAATTCTTTATAAACGTAGGTACACATAATTTATGGCAAAATAAATGAAATGTTTACTAATGTGCAAAGATGAAATGTATCCTATGTCCTTTCTCAGTCACCAAAATAGATGGCTGCCATTTTTTTTAAATCGGTTAAGCGATTTAGCCCTGAAACGTAATAGACAAGAGTTGAAAAATAAATGAATTAATAGCTTGGTTGCAAGGTATATCATACGATGACACTGAACAATTAAATAAATAAATAAATCAGGGGACAATCTCTTTACACAAATCGATCTAGTCCCAAAGTAAGCTCTAAAGGCTTGTGTTATGGGTACTGGACGACGATATACATACTTATATAGAGAAATAAATACTTAAATACATAGGAAACATTCAAGACTCAGGAACAAACATTCGTGCTCATCACACAAATATTTGCCCTTACCGGGGATCAAACCCGGGACGCTAGCTTCGGAGGCAGGGTCACTCGCAACTAGGCTAACCGCGTCGTCAGCGTCAAATTCCTGACATATAATAACAAAGTTGCCTTGTCATCAGTTCACACAGTTTATTTGGAAATAATATTCCGGAATTCAGTAACTAGCAATTGAATTCTAAGTAAGTAAATATGACGTTAATATGTTATGGGCCTACTCTATTTTAAGTAATTATAAGTAATTTTAAGTCTAAAATCGTACACCAGTAGCCTAATTTAGATAAAATGTATAACGGCGCACAATCGTTGCGAGTTTTTAATTAAAATTTTCTTTAATTTGCTTGGTTACAGCTGACGAAGCCTGTTGCTGATATTCTTTGTTACCGTTTGACGAAGCATGTTGTGGATTCAGTATTTGTATTTGTATATCTTGAAATGGTTTCATAAATTTATAATTACGTGGGGCTTTAAGATTATTCTGTAATACATTAGTTATTCTTTTGTCTATTTCATATTGAATGTATTGTGTTCGTGACCTAAACTAACACTACAATATTAAGTCAAATGAATAACGAACAATAGGGAATATGCATGATATTTTTCTATCTTTTATTGGAAAATACTGAGTAAAAAATTACACGAATTTGATGAAGAGGCCAAAAACTAGTAATTCAGAACTATTAAACAATACGTATTTAATTTTTCACTTATTTTGACCCTACATACATGCATTTATTTATATTTTCTTTCATAATATATAATTGAAGCATAATTTATATTCATGCGCATATACATTGTCTGAATTAAATAATAATAAATCATTATTATTATTATCTTTCGCATTTGTATTAGAGTAATGGATATGGATAGTATGAATAACTGGACATAATTCACATGTGCCGATTTGTCATTTATTTTCTTGTATTTAAGTACTCATAGTGCGGTGTTATAGACTCGATGTAAACCTACAATCAAGATATTGTCTATTCACTAGAGTCTAGTGAATATACAATATCTGAGAGCTATTAAATAATCGCCGTTCGTTCTATAATTGCTTCTTCATTGTAAACAAGGGTACTTTTACTCCTACCTAGACTAACTTAATTTAGTACACCATTAAAACTTTGGTTCGTTTAATTATTAAAAGTTATACAGTTGTAAATTATAGCCAAAGAAAACCGATGTAACTATTTTTCAATTAAGTACGAGGCGAGCAAACTTTACGTTCTTTATTTTAGTAGCATTGTTTTAACAGAATTCGAATTAACTGTGTTATTTCGAATACGCTTATCACACTTTTAATTACCGATAAGAATCTTGTGCGATGTAATAGATGGCTTATGTTTTCTGAATTATTATAAAGTATTCATCGAGATAGTATAATTTGAACATTGAATTGCCGCTGACCACGAGTATTAGAAGAAAAGGGCAGGCAGTTTCCTGAAGCAGCCATGTTTAGTCGCGGTATGAAAAGGTTCGTCACATTTCGATCTAATGTCTAGCGAATAAAGTTCAATCGCGATAGAGCAACACACCCATTGCTACAGATGGTGCTGGCTGAAAATAGCGCTGCGGGTGTCTGACACCTCAGCATTAAGTATGCTGAGCCAGTGACCGATTCGCTGCCGCCATAACACACATCCCTCGTTTGTCTTTATTATTTTGTTGTTTTTATTATTGTGCGTCTTCTGAAGTGAATAAATGTGTTTTCTTTCTTTCTTTCAATAATTCAAGGTCAGCATCATCTTCGATACCGTTCCGCGTGGACCTTTTATTGGTATAAGGTTTGATTCGATTCATATTTTTACTAGTCACAAATATTTCGAAGTAGGCACCTATGTTATTTGAATAAACGACCAATACGGAATTAACTGCAATCTCCTTACTATGTCTTTGAAATCAGTTTTTTTTTAAATAAAATCCGAAAAATTCCGATGGCTTTTGTTGTACACATGCATGTTGGAAATGAACGTACAGTTAACTAAACATTTAGTTTAAACTATATTTCAACTTAGTTTAGCGAAACTTTGAACAAAACAATGTACCTATTTAGGTTTAGTTAATTAATAAAATAATAAATAAATTTTATTTACTCATTCGTTGTCTAAATATATTTGTAATTTTATACGGCAAAGCAAAAAGAGGAAGGTTATGATTTTAGCAATCTATAAACAATAAAACAATAATTTATTCAGTAACTTAGATTAGGTAACAATATCTCTGCTGGTGCCTCTTTTTAAGTATACAGGATACTTGTGTTAAGCGAACACCTATCTATGTATGTTAGTTTGTATGGATGCTCATCGATTGAACAGAAAGTTGGTCCTAAATGGGTTAAATTTAAATATTTTTAGGGTTCCATACCTCAAAAGGAAAAAAGAAACCCTTATATGATCACTTGTTTGTCCGTCCGTCTGTCTGTATGTCTGTCTGTCAAGACCTTTTCCTCAGTAACGCGTGGAGGTATCAAGTTGAAATTAATATAAAATTCTCAAATCTGCAATCTCCTGAAGCTGTAAAAAAATCAACCTTCTAAGTCAACGCAATCAAAAGATACGGCCGTTTACGTCACATATTTTGATACTTTCAAGGGAATCCAAAGGGATTCAAAACCTATAAGGTACTTCCCGTTGACCTAGAATCTTGAAATTTGCCAAGAAGCAGTGTCTTACAGCACAAATACAGGAAAAATTCCGAAAACCGTAAATTTGTAACTACATCACCTAAAAAACTTGTTAAACGGAATAACCTTTGCAAGGTCGTATCACACTCGATGATTGCACGGAGATAGGAGATTGCGAAAGTTATTTTTTGTCTTATTTTATAGGTAGGTTGTTGTAAATGGTTATCTTGTTGTTAAAAGTATTTTTTTATTTTTAGGGTTCCGTACCTATAAGGTATTGTTTCTTTTCAACCGACTTCAAAAAGGAGGAGGTTCTCTATTCGGTTGTATTTTTTTATATTTGTTAACTGAGAACTCAGTCATTCATGAACCGATTTGAAAAAATCTTTTTTTAATCGGTAGGATATACCTCCAGTTTGGTCCCGTTGCAGTAAAAAGTCGAGGCGTAATGAGAGGATTTATGAGGAATTGATGGAAATCCTCAAATATTATAGGCACGCATATTGCAATTTTAGTATTTTCTCTAATAACTCAAGCAGTTACATTCCGAAAGCATTATTTGGTGAAGCGGAACTGTTGATGAAGACCATAGATGATCACCAGAACTCCTAAATGATAAGTATTTCACGGGTGGGATTCGATTTTTGTATATACGGTTTAGAGGCAAAATATGTTCATGACAATCCATGTGGTTAAATAGAATCAGTGGTGAAGAACCAGGAGAATTTCTCAACCATTAGCATCGTTGCATCTTGGATAGCAACAGTTTGTAAAAGGGGATGAGCAATTGGCATTATGATATTGTTACTTGAATGTACTACGTTGTAGTACATGTGTGTCGTTAAATCACATGATAGGAAGCAAAAAGTGAAAATCAGAACAATACTTTTTCAGAGGCTAGTATTTTTTATTTGATAAGGTAAGTACGGAACCCTCGGCGCGCGAGTCAGACTCGCACTTGACCGGTTTTTTATTTATTTAATTAAGGCGTAGTTAAGAAAAAGTTTAAAAAGTTCCTCTGTGTTACGAAAATTAGCCATGTAATTGTATGGTTAATTTTCGTAACGCAAAGGAACTTTTTAAACTTTTTCTTAACCGAGCCTTATTTTAGTACAAGTTTTTAGAAATTCACCTAAATTATATTATGAAAAATGGGGTGTTGTTGGCTTCGTCTTAGTGTACTGCGTATCAAAGGCTATATGACGTTATAAGAAATCGAGCATGATGGATAAAAAAATTAGACGAGTGTGCTAAATTATGTATCAATGACGTCTTGGATTGTGAAGATTTAGAAAATATATAACGTGTATCGTAAAATATTAACCACTCTTCTGTAAAACTATAAAACAAACGATAGAAGATCAAAGATTTGTACTGATTAAAAAGCCCTATTAATGAAACTTCTCCAAAGGTTGGTACATTTTAAGACTGCATTTTCATCATTATAAAAGTTATAGTCGGGTGTTCGTTTTCAACTTTATCTTGTTAATGTTGTTGTTACAGTTTTGGTTAGTACATGCTACCTCTATAGAGGTGACGCAATGGTGTTTAGTTAACCTAGTCTAATTTTAACGCATGCTTCTATAATTTTAATATGTCGATGTCACAACTTAATAATTATAATGAGCGTTCTACTTATTCATTCACGCCGCGACACCCCGTGAACCCATACCTGCCTGCTTCACTTACCCTATGTTAAAATAAAAGAGAAAAGTATACGCTTCACGGGGCGTCGCGGCGTGAATGTGGAGCGCCCATAATATGTTAATACTATTTTTTGTTAGTCTATAGTGTACCGCTATAAAACGTGTCCCTTGTTCGACAATAAATGAAAACCTGGAAAGTAATACTTCACAAAAGCGCTATGAATAGTTTTGAGTTTTTTTAGGAAAAAACTAGTATACATATTTTCTAACAAAATCCCAACTAAACTAAAACAAATAGTAACATGCTGTATTAATCATTGATAATGCCAAAAATAATAAAGTAACAGGACCTATGCAACACATGACAGTGTCAATGAATACAGGTTGCTCCAACGTGGTAAAGTGAAAAAAAATGTTTTTTTTTTGGTATATAATAGAGTGATTGTATTCATAACTTGCACATTGGTCCCTTTTGAACCTTGATGTGATCCGCCATCAGGCATATGAAAATTGCACTTTTAAAGTACCTATAAAATTTTAGCAATAAAAATGATAGTGTAATGGTCATTTTTATAAATTGGACATGGCAATGTGATATAATTACATATTTTTTTTCAATTTTGCAATGTTATACCTATGATTGAGGATATAATATAATTATCATTTAACATGGCAATTCGTTTTTATTTTAATATAAACTTATGGTTGATAAAATCGTCAATAACATAAAAACAGTTACTACATGATAATAGATAGTGTTTTAAATGTAACAAGTACCTTATTATCCTTTTGAACGCCACAGCTGAATGCAAGAAAGCGTGCCACAGACGCCGAATGACGGCTGTAGCCGACAAAAAGTATGGTAAACGGCATTCCGTGGCGGCAAGGGCACGTAAATCTGCTGTCGGCAGAATGTGGCAATCACAAAGTTACATATTTTTGTACACATAAATACTCGTATGCACTCTAATTTCTGATAACTAGTTTTGATGGAGGAAGTGTTATTTGGTATCGCCTCTGTTTTCTATTTGTTATTTTAATTGCAAGGGGAATGTGCCGGATTTCGTTTGAAAATACAGCCGCGTCATATAAAAGTAAGTTATCTGCAAAGTTTTAAACCAAGTAAATCTCTAGAAAATCCTATCATTTTTAATTTATTACCATCGCCGCAAACTTTCAAATCAATCCCAAAGTTGGTAGAATACATAATAAGTTATAGTTGATTTGACGCCATCCGAATACCGTTTGTAATTTATGTAGATTGTCGGCACTCTAGCCGGCAAGGTGAGTTGAAATGGAAAATAATTTTCTTTAATATCCTTTAAGGAAATGGAACGGGAACGTGAGGATCAATAATAATTTTACGGTAAAGGGTCTTGAATTTCAATTCTGATTAGGTATTGGAGACGTGTTTTTCAATAAATGTGAAGTGTACATTAATGTCTTTGGATACAATTTTTACTTGTCCCGTTGCCCGCACCATAGCAATTATTTCGGAAAGTTATGATTACTCTGGAATTAAACACGTTCAATACGTTTACATTCATCATAATTATTATGAGTAAGGATGAGCTCAAAAATTGCCACGAGGTGCATCTTAAAAACCGGACAAAAGCGAGTTAAACTCGCGTGGAGAGGATTCAGTACCATTGAATTTTTGTTAGGTTTTACTGTAATCTGTAGGTAAATAACTATTTTACTGTGTTTTTTTTTTAAATTTTAGGCGCAGTAGTTTCGGAGATAAGGGGGGGGGGGCAGAATGGTAAATTTTCACCTTTTTTTCCTACATAACTTCAAAACTATTTATTTTAATATTATAAAAAAAATAAGATTCTTACAATGAGCGCTTTCATATGATATATCACACGACATAGTATGCAAAACTTTATTTTTTTAACTTTCTAATAATTTACCCCCTAAAAGCGGCCCCTATGTTTAAAATTCATTTATTTACATTACACTTCCGTGTTGCGGTCATCACCTTACATATGTGTACCAAATTTCAACTCATTCGGTCCAGTAGTTTCGAAGCAAATGGGCTGTGACAGACGGACAGACAGACAAACAGACACACGAGTGATCCTATAGGGCTTCCATTTTTGCTTTTGAGGTACGGAACCCTAAAAATCCACCCGTGTTCGATGTCTCCAAGGTTTATCTTAGAGTTTAGTAGTTATTTAAAGTTTAAACTCAGGCTTTGCGAGGTGGCGCGTGCACTTTTTTTTCACAGGCTGTTCTTTCGGACAGGCTAAGGCCATAAAGACCATGCTACCTCATTGTACATTTCTTGTTGTCGATATAACCCAGAGAATACGTCTACGAGGACACTTAGTGCAATTTTCCGTATAAAAGGATCGGTGCTACGGTGTACTCCCCAAAAGCATTAATATGTAGACCAAAAGTACTAGGCAGTGTTAGCTTAGTAATTGGACGCGTGCCTCTCTAGCAGAAGGTCGCGGGATTTTCGGAAGTGATAAACGGAATACACTAACACTAGCATTTTGGCAAAACCATCGTGAGTAAACCTGCACAGTTCTGTGAAGTAATTCAACGATATGTGTGAAGTTCCCAATCCGCACTGGACCTGCGTGGCCCAACAGTAGGATATACGTAGGCCAATGATGAATGATTAGGAAGGGTTTTATACTGACCGAATTTTTAATCTAGTTAGAACTATGTTTTTTTCATTTGTTATGCCTACAATACATCTCCGTGTGTGATATTACCAACTTTTGGACCCGCCACAGCTTCACCCGCGGTATTTTCCATACAATCTTTATCACCTCTTTTCATTCCATTAGGGATGGAATTTCCAAAAAATCCCTCCTTAGTTGTCTATAAGTGAGTCACGGTACTTTTTTATATGTACTGATGTTCGAGGAAAATATTTTCACAACATAAATAGTTTTGTTAGATACAACCTAAAATCTGAAGACCATCAATCTCTCTGCAATCATGACACAATTCTTTGATAAGACGAGATAAACAACCAGTGATCATCATTCATATGTTTAAATATAGCTTTAGTTAGCATGTTGTGTTAAAGTTGAAGAGAGACAAGTAATTACATAATAATAATCTATAATTTATAAAATAAAAAAACCGACTTCAAATAGCCTTTGAAAAGTACCTAAGTTTTTTGTTGCTTCAGAACTTTATACAGCAATTTAATCGCCAACCGTGAAATACTCAACATTTAGGAGTTCCGGTGATCATCTATGGTCTTCATCAACAGTTCCACTTCACCAAATAATGCTTTTGGAACGTAACTGCTTGAGATATTACAGAAAATACTAAAATTGCTCTATGCTTGCCTATAATATTTGAAGAGTTTCATCGATTCCTCATAGATCCTCTGATCATAACTCGACTTTGACGACAACGGGACCAAACTGACAGTATACCCTACCGATTAAAAAAAGAATTTTCTAAATCGGTTTATAAATGACGGAGTTCTGAAGTACCAAACATAAAAAAAAATACAACCGAATTGAGAACCTCCTCCTTTTTTTTTGAAGTCGTTTAATAATAATGAAGGTTGTGTTACGTAATAGGCGAGTGGGCACTGTATGACGACCGTTTAAGGTTCAGAAACACCTTTCCGCCAATTCTTTCTGATGCTCTGGTATTGTTGCCCTCTGGCTGCATTGTATATTCATCTATTTTGGACTGAGTTGGCGATTCATCGCCTACCATTTTATTCCGTTCATATAAATTATCAGTCAGACGCCGTAGTCTCTTCCATAATCTAGTTAGCCACTTCACAGCATTGCCTATGTACATAATCAAGTTAGTTTTATATCCACTAACTTACTACAGTCCTACACAAACTGCGTGCACACTTTTATAGTATGAAAGCAGGCTAATTTTTACTAGCAAAAAAGCGGCCAAATGCGAGTCGGACTCGCCCATGAAGGGTTCCGTGATTTATGACGTATTAAAAAACAACTACTCACTAGATCTCGTTCAAACCAATTTTCGGTGGAAGTTTACATGGTAATGTACATCATATTTTTTTTTAGTTTTATCATTCTCTTAATTTAGAAGTTACAGGGGGGGACACACATTTTACCACTTACGCAAACTATTCAGTTTATAAAAAACCGGGCGACAAGTGCGAGTTAAACTCGCGTGGAGAGGGTCCCGTTCCGTACATGATTATCTGAAATTTACTAGGTTACCTTATATACCATAGACTTTTTATAGGTTTTCCTGTAATCTATAGGCAAAGATGTATTTTCTGTATTTTTTTCAAAATTTTAGCCCCAGTAGTTTCGGAAATAAGGGGGGGGGGGGGGGGGGAATGGTCATTTTTCGCCTATTTTCCTGAATATCTTCTAAACTGTTGTATTTAAAATTCAAAAGAAAATATATTTAAGATCCTCACAATTTCATTTCATTTGATATGTCACACGATATAGGTACATAACTTTTTTTTTAAATTTTCTAGTTTACCACCAAAAAGTGGCCCCTATGTTTAAAATTCATATATTTACGTCAGGCGTCCGTGTTGCGGCACCAACTTACATATGAATACCAAATTTCAACTCAATCGGTCCAGTAGTTTCGGAGCAAATTGGCTGTGACAGACGGACAGACAGACAGACGGACAGACAGACACACGAGTGATCCTATAAGGGTTCCTTTTTTCCTTTTGAGGTACGGAACCCTAAAAAATGATATTAGAAACCTCAATATCATTTTTGATGGCCTATCCATAAATACCCCACACGTATGGGTTTGATGAAAAAAACATTTTTGAGTTTCAGTTCTAAGTATGGGGAACCCCCAAAATGTATTGTTTTTTTTTTAATTATTTTTGTGTGAAAATCTTAATGCAGTTCACATAATACATCTACTTACCAGGTTTCAACAGCAAAGTTCTTATAGTTTCGGAAAAAAGTGGCTGTGACATACGGACGGACAGACGGACAGACAGACAGACAGACACGACGAATCTATAAGGGTTCCGTTTTTTGCCATTTGGCTACGGAACCCTAAAAAAACTGTTAAACTTGCGGGGCGCGCGCGGTTTTAAGAGTGCTGGGATGGGTGCGTTCGGCTATGCGGCTACGCGGCGTAGTCTATTGGATATAAGTAAGCAGGGATAATAATCGCATTTCATTTAAATTGTATGTCTTAAGGGCCTATGCGTGTTGGTTTTGGCCCTATGTATCCCTTTCAAAGGACCCAAATAATCCCGAGAGCAAAAAGACACAAATAATAATAACAATAATAATATTTTGTTGAAATACATATTGATCCCCACAATAGAATTCCCTGTACTATGGGTACTAGAAAACGATATAAACATTTACTTATATTGATAAATACATACATATATAAATATAAATACTAAACATCGACGACTCGTTTTCAAAAAATATTCGTGGTCATTAGATAAAGCTTTTCCTGTAGTATGACTCAAACGCTCGATCTCCGGCACAGATCGCATGTGTACTACCACTATGCCTTAAAAATAATATGGAAAAAAAACAAAATAATTATTCTTACAATAACGCTATTTCACATCAAAAAACCTTCACTTCAAATTATGAACTAAGTACCAAAGGTAATTTAAAAATTTCGTGCAGGCAAGGAAGAGCCAATCATTAGTTGGAAAGTGTACACTGGATTCTAAAACCGAAGAATTCTCGCAACAAGGACACTCAAGAAACTCAGAGCCATTGAGTGCCGACAGTGATTGAGCGCGCTGATGAATCGCCGGCTTACAGACGGAAGCATTCTCATTCTAATAAGGTATAAGGAGCATTGATGAATGCTATACTTGTTAAGGAGAAATAGTAAGAGCACACTAACGTTATAAATTAACATTGGGGCCAATTCGAAAGTGTTTTCGCTAAATTTAGAAGTCGGTAAATTTGAAATAAGAAAGGTTCGACTCGATTTTGAACCTTGGAGCTATACAAAATCGAGTTTAACGTTTCTTATTTTAAATTTAGGCAATCTTAAATTTAGCGGACACCGTTTCGAATTGGATCCATTGTTACAAGCTTTTTATTAACTTGCAATGTTTATAATGTTTGTTACTTGAGGTCAAATCTTGCAAGCTGAATTAAAAACACACTTTTACATATTGATTCAGTTCCGATGACAATACATTTTTATGGTAAACATGATCTGAATCGACATCCAGGAATAACTCCATATAATGGAACTCTTCATCGGTCAACAGCACAGACAAGAAATTTTGTTTACGCATTTTATTGCAATATTAAAGCGTATTGGGAAAAAAAGCTTGTCATAAAAATGATTTTTAATGCATCATGTCTGCTGACGTCGGATTCGGAGCTGATATAGATAGGTGTTATCAACAAGGAAATAAAAGTTCTAGTATAGACTTCTTGTATCAAATCACATTTAACTATGAAACATTTTATATTAATGATTTCACTAGTATTTTATTTAAAAGAAAATAATTGTTTCTTTACCAAAACCTTTGTACGTGATTTAAATGGACTGTATTGAATGAAACTATGGAAAATGTGAAAAAATATTTATAACAGGACACAAAATTACGACCAAACTACCTGACAGCCAAAAGCAAAAGAATATCAATTCATTTAAAAAACCATTGACATAAACATAGAAAAATATTCTAAAAACAGCAAGCAGTTTGCAACATTCCGCCCTCTTGTGCATGAAAGTGCACAAACTAGTCAGACAACAACAATAGCAAAACATTATTTCAAGTGGAAAGCCTGACAAGCTTCTTGGAAGGCCGGCGAAGCAAACCACCCGCAGTGGCTACGTCCACCACCATCACCATCCTATACCATCCTTGCCAGGGAAGGTTGCAGCAACACGACCACGCGGCCAAGTTCCTCTTGGTAAGTTTTCGTCGACGATGAGGACTATGTCGCCAATATTTAAATCGGACTCCCTGCTTAGTGCAACCTGCCGCGGTTGCATGGTGGGAAGAATCTCTTTCACCCACCGGTTCCAAAAATGGTCGGCTAATCTTAAAGCTTTCCGCCAGTCTGCTCTTCTTAATAAATCCCGATCGTTTAAGGTCGAAGGGAGAGTTTGACTGGATGATGAGCCGATCAGAAAGTGAAAAGGTGTTAATGTTTCTTCGTCTTCATGGCACACGGAAACGTGACTTAAAGGCCGAGAGTTTACGATCGCTTCCGCCTCCAGCAAGAGAGTCACGAGTATCTCTTCGTTGGGTGCTCTTTCATGAAGGGTGGCATGTAACGCTGTCTTAACGCTGCGGACTAACCTCTCCCAACACCCACCAAAAAAGGGTGCCGCGGCAGGAATGAAACTCCACTTTATGCTTCTGTTAGCGGCAAAATCCTCTATTTGTGGTTGGTAAAACTCTTTAAGCAGCCGATTTGCCCCAACAAAACAGGTGCCATTATCAGAAAATATTGTATCGGGAGTGCCTCTTCTTGCAATAAAGCGACGTAAGCTCATAATGGCTGAATCAGCAGAGAGTGAATGCACCAGCTCTAAATGGACGGCTCTGGAAGTCATACATGTAAAAAGGGCGACGTATCGTTTTTCTTTTCTTCGACCAATGGAGGTATTGATTGGGCCAAAGTAGTCTAAACCAGTAAAGGTGAAAGGGCGACTATGGTGAGCAAGCCGCTGCGCCGGGAGATCTCCTGTCTTTGGATTCATTGGTTTCGATTTTCTAATACGACAGAACAAACATTGGCTGGCTACGCTTCTAACGGTACTGCGCATTCGAAGAATCCAATACTTTTGTCTCAACTCGTTAATGACCATTTCATTATGAGCATGACCTGCTCTGCGGTGGAACCATTGCACCAACAAACGGACAACAGCGTGACGACCATCCAGCAATATGGGGCGTTTCACTTCGGCGCTAACTTGCTCGACGGCTCCGATTCTTCCGACCAAACGTAACAGACCGTCATGTCCCATCATGGGTGAAAGCTTTAGTAGACGACTGGACTTAGGTAACGGATCACCTCGGTTGATTAACGAAATTTCTTCTGCAAACGTTTCTGACTGTAAGCGTTGTAGAATATGCCTTTCTGCGGCTTCCATCAAATTAGCTGACAAGGGCAAAAGAGTGGTGGACGCAGGTACACCCGCACAACGGCGGCCTCTAACATCGGTGTTAGGGATAGTGACTCTAGCACGGTCCAAAAGTGAACGAAATTCGGCCGCAGCCTGCAAAACGCGAGCAGTAGCGCGGACTAAACGAAGCCAGTCACTAAAACGACTGAAGTTTGCTGTGATAACCAGCTGAACAACCACAAGACCAGAAGATCGCTTACGCTCCTCCTGAACTATAGGCTGGCCAGCTGGCTCTAAGGGCCAATTCTCTGGGGATTCCAAAAGAAATGAAGGTCCTGTAAACCATCGATGATTAGGATTCAAATGAAGAGGTTTCATACGAGTGGCATCGTCAGCGACGTTCAAGTCTGTTGGGACCCATCGCCAATCTTGTACGCATGAGTTTTCTGTAATTTCCCCGATTCTATGGGCCACAAAGGGCTTGAACGTTCGTGCATCACTCCTGAGCCAACCAAGGACAGTTTTTGAATCTGTCCATAAAAATGTTTGGATGGGCTTCTTGTTGTGAAAATCTTTGATTGTAACAGCAAGGCGAGAGGCGATCAAGGCAGCTTGCAATTCTAACCGCGGAATTGAGCTCGGTTTTAAAGGCGATACTCTCGCTTTACTGGTAATGAGGGCAAGCTTGACGGTACCGTTAGCATAAACAAAACGCCAATAAGCCACACAGGCAAAGGCAAGCTCGCCCGCATCGGCAAACACATGCAATTCCCTGTGTAAGGGCTCGCCATTTACTTTAGCGTACCAACGTGGGATTCTAATGGTTGATATATCAGAAAGCTCTTTAAACCATTCGTTCCACTTTAAACTCTCTGAGGGTGGAAACGGTGCGTCCCAGTCAATATTTGATCTCCACGCCTCCTGAAGCAAAATGCGTCCTTTAATAACTATTGGTCCAAGTAACCCTAATGGATCATAAACTTTCATGAGGTGGGATAAAACTTTTCGCTTGTTCAAAACGCCTTGTAACTTGCAACCCTCCAGACCAGTTCTAAAACCTAGAGTATCCGATAGCGGATCCCATGAAACACCTAAGACTTTAACACTGGTGGAATTGGAATCGTTGCCAAGTTGCACTTCAGTCGGCTGCGCGGCACGTAAATTGTCTGGAATAAGACGCAACGCTTCCTGATTATTTGAAATCCAGTCTCGCATTTCGAAACAGGCGTTTCTGTGGATAGTGACAATATCAGATGACAGCTGCGCAGCCTTGGTGACGTCATCGAGGCTATCCAAATAATCGTCCATATAAGAATTGTGAATGCTAGCGTTGGCCGCTTCTGGATACGAACCTTGATGAGTCATTGCATTTTTATTTTTTATGTACAGAGCAGTAAATGGACTGGAAGACGCCCCAAATATAACAGCTGTCATTCGATATTCTTTTATAGGTGTTGCATTATTTGACTGAACATCGCGCCATAGAAAACGCAACGCATCCCTATCCTGCTCTCGAATTCGTATTTGAGGAAACATTTCCTTGATGTCAGCTGTCATTGCGACACAGCCCTCCCTGAACCGAAAGAGAATTCCTAACAAGTTCTTTAAAAGGTCAGGCCCTTGGAGAAGCAAGGAATTCAAAGACACTCCTTGATTAACCGCGGCTGCGTCGTGAACTACCCTAAGTTTACGTTTTTGTGGGTGATAAATACCAAAATGTGGCAAATATAACCTTATTTTTGGCTTAGTGTCATCTTCAGTAGGCTTAATATGCGAGTTTGAATCCGCTTTATGAGAATTCATAATCGGAATTGGCGCTATTTTTTTTGGACACTCTGTATTAGGGCTGCTAAGATAACTAGGGCTGCCTGTAAAGGTGGAGTGATTATAATAAGTGGCAGGATCACATTCCTCAGCATATCCTTTATCAAGCATATTATCAATGAACTTTTTGTAAGCGGCAGCAAAATCGGGCTCTCGGAGCATGCGTCTCTCCAGACTCAAGAAACGCGAGAGAGCCTGCGGGTAACTATCGGGAACAAACTGAATGTTGTCACGCCACGGGAGCCCTACTTCATACCTTCCAGTCGGCAAACGTGTAGTAGTAGAGTCTAAAATTTCAATAGCACGTAAATCTTGCTTACTATGAAGCGTTTCGCGCTTAGAAATACCAAGTGCATCAAGTTTGTACTGTTCCTTTATGAGATGCTCTAAGCGTTCATGTTCTGAGGTTTCGGCACAATCTAACTGACAGTGATTAATAAATTCGATTGGCTTAGTTTTGCTAGAAGCCACTCCATACAATGTCCAACCCAACAAAGTGCGACAAGCTACAGGCTCATTGCGGCGCCCAGTGCGGACTTCGCGAGTTATCGACAAATGCCAGTGCTCGGCGCCGATAAGCACAGTCGGTGTAGCATCACTATAAATCAAAAAGTCTGATAATTCAGTAAGGTGATTGTAGGATTTAACCAATTGTTTGGACAATGTTTGCGTGCTTAAACAAAGTGATGGCATAGCCCTAGCACGACTAACAAAGTAATTCTCAGATTCATATTTACCTCGTATGTAAAAGTCAACATAAGAAATTTTTGTACATTTGTGTAAACCGCCGATACCATTGACAGTTATAAGCTCTTGCGGTCCTGACAACCCTATGCGAGTAGCTACACTTGAGTCGATCAATGTCGCTGTGCTACCGTCGTCAAGAAGAGCGTATGTTTCGTAATTACCAGCAGGGCCAGATAAAATAACTGGTACCACTTTTAAAAACGTATTTGTTCGTGATGACGTCATTAACTGGTTGCGTTGGATACCTGTATTAGAAACCATTACCTTTTCTTCCACCGGCACCTGTGGGGCGGCTGATGAGGATGACGTACACGGAATGTCACTGAGAGACGCAGTTGCACACACAGTGTTGCTAAACGACTGTGCATCGGGTGCATGCGATGACGTTAACGTATCCTGCCTACCATGTAATAGGGGATGGTGACGGTATGAGCAACCATCGACACCACAAGGGTTTATTTTACAAGATTTCCATTGGTGCGAATTACGCCTAAAGCACTTGTAGCAAACCTTGTTCTCTCGCAACCAACGCCATCTTTCGTCGACTGACAGAGATTTTATTTCGTCACAATTTTTGACGTTGTGATTTTTTTTACAATAAACACATTCAGCTTTGTCGTTCGTCTTAGTTTTGTTGTGTGAGACAGAGTGAATATGTTCGCGTTTGAATGGCTTATTAACAGGCGGAGCCATATGCAACTGTTGCGTAGCAAGTGAAAGACCTAAGTCAGGCGACAAAGCGTATTTGATGTAACGTTCGTGCTCGCGGGTCAAAAATTTGGACAAAACCTCTAATTTTGATGTGAGAGGGTTTGACACCTCTGACGCATAGTCAGACCATCGCATTTTAAGAATAGGGTTTAATTTACCTAAAATAATATAAAAAAGTTCTGGCGAGTGTAAGTACTCACTATGGTTGAGTAATTTCATCGTAGAGAGACTATTTCTTACTCTATTCGCAATCATACCCAGTTCCTTTAGGTCGGTACCGAGTCGAGGTAGTAGCTTCAACATTTGCACCTCACCGAAGATGATCATCTCAGGGCACGCAAAGCTTCGCTCGAGGGCGTGCATGATCTCCTCGGGGTCCTCTGCAGAGACGAGCAGTGACGCGACGGCCTCTCGCGCGGGGCCTCGGAGCGCGCTCTGTAAACGCGCAATGTTCTCTGCGGGCGAATATGAAGGTTTTGTAGTGTCAAATAGCTTTTTGAATTGAAGCCACTGTGATGCACTGCCAGAAAACGCGAAAAGCTCGATTTTCGGTTTTTGTGGCTTGTTTTGTGAAGTAGCCAAATATTTGGCTGCAGCGGCGGTGTCAGCGATTGCTTGTAACAGCGAGGGAGAAAACTCATTACTAACTACAGGTACATGGTAGCGTGGTTCGTTAGGGCCCAAGAAAGAGGGCGGCAGCGCTGTGGCAGCCAGCCCGGGCACCTGGGGAACGAAATCTGCCTTATTACAGTGAGAATTAAGGTGTGCTGCTAATAATGGAGCAGCAGCCTGAGTCTCCATTGACACCAGTGACGGTATTAAATGAGCAGGCTGTGTGACCTCTGCCGTAATAATTGCCTCGTCGTGTACCTGAGTAGAGGGAATATTTTGCACCCACGTTTGTGTCCTTTTTTGACTCGAAGAGCTTCGCCTACTACGGCGACTTCCTTCATCTTCCGCTTCGGCCTCGATTTGTTCAAGTTCAGCACGATACTCAGCCTCCTCGACATCCGCGAGCTGTAGCGCGAGCTGTTGCGCGAGCACCTTGCTGTTCTCGTATTGGCGGCGCTTGTACGCGGCCTCCGCGGCGGCCTTGCGCGCTCTCAGCGTAGCAGATGAAGTGCACGAGTTTGTTTGTGCAGAGCGCATACTGCTAGCGATGTCATCGTCACGGGCACAGGCTTTATTTGGATCTACGGGCTCTTTTACGTACAATGATGATGAAGGATCATGCGTAGCCTGAGGAGCGATACCGACAGACGACGTTGCCATGGTTTTAGCTTTACTACGCGTGTGCATTACGTGATACAAATAACGAACACTAGAACACAATGAGATGAATCTACTAAATAATGAAATGAATACGTGACCCTAAAAATTATATGAAAACGAAAAAAATCTGGATGCAATTTTACCGTCGATGGACCAAAATGTACGTGATTTAAATGGACTGTATTGAATGAAACTATGGAAAATGTGAAAAAATATTTATAACAGGACACAAAATTACGACCAAACTACCTGACAGCCAAAAGCAAAAGAATATCAATTCATTTAAAAAACCATTGACATAAACATAGAAAAATATTCTAAAAACAGCAAGCAGTTTGCAACAACCTTCAAACTAATAACAGGCGATCCCACTTAAAAAGTCGACCGTAACACGCTGTAGGTATCTAGACTTCATATTCCCTAAAGTTTTGGACATTTCACCACTAAACAACAAAGCCCTCTCAGTTCGCGAAGACTTAATCCACTTAGTAACATTCGGAACAATAAAGACCATAACTTAATAGAATAATGAGCTTTGTCTTTGGGAATTGGCTAAAATTATTACATTCGTTTTTACCAAACGAAGCCAACATTTTTGTTAGCTTTGCATTAGCTATATATACATTGTAGAAAAGGTTCTCTATTAAAATACCTACCGAAAAAATATTGGCCGAATTTTTATTTCGCAGTTCGGCAGGCGATGCGTCAAACATGTGTGGCTGACGCGCCGCAGCTGACACGTGTTAATACTAATAAGTATGAAAATGTATGACGCCGCTTCAGCGCCTTCCATGACAGACGCGCGTGGCCGAGGTCAAAACTACATACAACTAGCGCCTCTATTCGGGAACGCTAAGTGATTCTGTAGCGATTCGCGAGCGAGATTTCTCATCTCGCTCTTACGCATTACGCGTCGTGCGGAAGTGTGGGATGAGATGTCTCGCTTACGAGTCGCTACAGAATCACTTAGCGTTCCCGAATAGAGGTGTTGACTGGCCTTTAGCTGAAAAAACCATGCCGCATTGGCGTGAAAATTCGGGCATTCTCAATACAGTTAACCAAAAATTATTTGGTCAAATAAAATACTAACTGTAGGAAGATATCGCTTCCACCTAATTGCGTGTCATGTTCAGCATGAATATGAGCATGCGGGGTATTAAAAACTGCATATTTGCCTCATAAGCCACATGTAAACTAGGTCTGCCGGCTAGCTGCAAAAAAATAGATGCTCGCCCCAGATGCATCAGTTAAAGCCGTGAGTCGTGAGTTACCAACATATTTCTTGAAATTTCGAATAGTTTGCATGAAAAGATTATAATATTATCAGAAGGGTTTTTGGTTCTTAACAGGTTCTATAGAAACAATTCGATATGCTAATCTGATGCGATATGATAATAGTGGGCGGTAACAGAAGTAATCTCTTGAGCTTTATTCATAATAATTTATTTTGTAGAGAGGATCGCAAAAGGTCGACATTTTAGAAGTTTGAATAAAATCAATATGAATGAATATTTATCGAGCAGTGGACGTTTTATGAATGAAATGATGATATCAATATTATGATGATGAATAATAATATATTTTAAACTCGCCTTTATCTGATTCACAGTGAGCGAGTTTAATTTCTGTTTACAGAACTGGCTACAGTTCCCTAAGAAAGTTCTAAGCGCACCTATTAATCGTGCGTAAAAATTAACAGCTCCTGTGTAAAATCAGGAAGGTACACCAGTCATTTAAAAGGTACAAGTAAATATCGAATCTAATAACTATATCAGCAGCTATGTTATTCTCTTAGCAAATTACGTCGCTCATTTCGTCTCTCAATTCGACTGACAATCATTAATTGACCCGCCCGCTCCTAAGTATTATGAGGAGTTAGGTACCTACTTCCTCGGCAGAGCTGCGTTGAATACGACCATTTTCGAAGAACCGCACGAACATGTAGTTTATACGCGCTGAAGGGTCAAGCTTGGTTCGTCGGTGAGGTCGGTGACGAAGTGTTATTTGAGAATTACACCCCAGTATTCTCTGAAATCCCAGTTCAATAAGGTTAACCAAACCGCCATGAGATTTGTAACTCAAACCTTGTCTGAATTCCAACTCCACCTTAAGATTATTTCAAGCGATTTTCTGTAATTAGAGAGATAAGGAGTTCTTGAGTTTGACTAGACGTTGAAACCGACTTAGCTTACAACTTGGAGATAGAGTTGCGACGTTTTGAATTTGGCTTCAAATTATTCCGGTCTCCATTCTTTACTGTTAATTAATACTTTTTCGGAACCAAGGCAGGCCGTAATAATAATAATAAAGAACCAGGTAGACGCCGTAGTCTCTACCATAGCCCACTTAGACAATTAACTAAAAAACTATCTATTAAAAGCATTTTAATGCAATTATAGAGGGAAATCTGGAGGAATGTTTTAGATATAAACTCGGGTCGCTAGTATTGAATTTTAAAAAAGAATATGTATAAATACATTCATACAAGAGTTATTTGCTGGTTTAATGCAAGACCATGATTTAAAAGAAAATACATTATTAACGCATTCACTGCCACTAGTTTTTCCTGGACCTTCGCCAGATGCTGCACTTTCCTATATGCCTCAAACGCACATGTGAGTTTAACCAACTATACCCAGTGCCTCAAACGAATACTAAAATACGAATATTAAAATTAATAGAACTCACATATGCGTTGAAGGCACTGGGCAAAGCTCACTAAATATATGAACTCACAGACGCGTTCAAGGCACTGGATGAAAGTAAACAAAACGCATATATGCGTTGCCGGCAGTGAATGCGTTAAGTTCCAGTTACCGGCGGTTATTTCTTTTTTGCTTTCAGAGTTTCACTAGCTTGAGCGAACACCATAACCTTTAAGTACCATACAACAATCACGTAACGAACATTTTAATATTGATAACTTTCATGCATGGAGACGATATATTATGATTACCATAAGGGAATTATTCAAGTAATCAAATCAGGGTATTATTAAAACACCTTTAAATACAGAAGTGAACACACAAACCCAAATAAGTGATTTTAACTCTAATAAAAATTAAAAATAAATAAATAAATAAATTATAAATTATTGCTAATACCAACCGAGCGACTTATTTCGCACGGAGCTTGCAAAGCTGTTTTCTAAAATCTAACAAGTCAAAGCAATCACATGTCTATAATTTAAAAAGCTGTTATTTATTTTCAAATAAGTCCAGGTTGTATGTAGCCGTAAAATTTTAGACAATCCAAATTGATACTTTGCTGGCACTTCGTGTTCTCCGTGTAAACCTGACTGCATTTTGCTTTAATTTAAACAATATCCGGTATCGGGGATACAATTTTCTCTTCGGAGATACAATGTCAACGGAAACTCAAGCTTTCAACTTTACGTGATGTCCATTTTATGATAACCTTTTGATATTTAAGGCGAACGTCCACTGCAGCTCACGATGTGCACGGACGTACGTAGCTCTGGTTGATGTCACCTAAATTTTGATAAAAAGCGCTACTAAGTCTATTAGCGTAAACTAATGAAATCTCAGTGCAAAGAATGCGCCGCAATCGGCTTCTATTTTAGGAGAGCTGTCTCTAACTCCATGTGCTCAATTACGTAACACCAATTGGTATCACTTTCGCGAAAAGTAAACCAAATGTACCCTTATTTACACCGAGTGAAGACTAAATTGGTTTGCATTTCGAGCCAAACCGATACCAATTGTGCTACGTAATTGAGCTGCAGATCATATATCAGATGAAATTTAAGTAAATCAGTACAAGTTTTGGCATTTCTGACCTTAATTTGATCGAACGGATCTTTATAAAACCCAGCCCAAGAGTTCTTTATTAACTGGTCGTTATTTTACTATTCCAATTTGTGATTGCGTTACCCGTGTTACAGAGCTCCTGGAAATTCAAAACGTAATTGTCTTTGTTTGATTTGTTTATTAATTACTTTGCCTTTAATTTCCGCCCTGTATTCATTGATGTGAAACGTCAAATTTGAAAATAGAATTAATATTGCCAAATTGTTTTTGATATTTTCTTAATAGAATTAACTTATTAGGTACATAGGTATTATTAATTTGAAATTTAACCGGTTTTTTTTTGTAACGATTTAATGTGTAATGAATGATTTAATAATATCTGAACAGATTTGAATGCAAATACTTCAGTAAATATTTGATTTCCTTCGACCCTTACATGAATGACACAAAGGTAAGATAGACCGTCTTATTTCTAAGTGCGTCTGTCTCACACTAGTGCCGACGAAAGAGAGGGTCATAGAGATAAACGGTTTTAATTTATCTTTGTGTCATTGATGTTAGGGCCGCTGGAGTGACATAATATTACATGGAAGTATTTAAGGCCAGATTAAATCCAACATGAAGAATCTGCGTAGAATCCTTAGTGAAGCGAGGCATTGAAGTTTATAAATAAACTAGTGTCTCTGTGAGCTGTAGACCTCGCGAGTAAATATGTTTTCTTTTTACGTTTTAAACCTCAATATCTCCCTCATTTTCAAAAATTTCGAAATACTGCATCGACTAAATTATCGAACCTGCTCACAAAATTTCACTAGAATCGGTTGAGAACTGCGCCCTGTAGAGAACAGCTGGACATCCAGACATCTGGATATCTGGACATCATAAGCATTTTTGCCCAAGTTGAAACGGAGACGCTTCGCGCTCGCTTGGTCAATAATAAAAGTTTATTAACACACATATTAACGAGAAATAAAAAGCCAGGAAAAAATCTGTGCCGAATGGTGCCATTCAGCGTTACGCTAGATTAGAATCTCCCTAGCGCATCGCTAACATATCGCTTGGACGTTCCCGAATAGTGGCGCTGGGCCTCTATTCGGAACTGCTAACTGATTTATTTATTTATTTAAGCTTTATTGCACAAACAAGGTACAAATGGCGGACTTAATGCCCAATGGCATTCTCTACCAGTCAACCAACGGGCCAAGCAGAGAGTACTATCAAAAAGGTGCATTGAGAACGGGAACAATAAGTAAAGATATTATTATTATAATAACTATATAAAAGAGACAATACAATATATATACAAATACATATACTTATAAATTATATAACACACAAAACAGATACAAGTTCAATGACGGATCTGATTACTACTTCTACTACTTTACTATATCACCACTAAGGTCTGTTCGCCGAGAGTTGATAAATATTATGATATCGTTTCGAAATAGCGACTGTCGCTTAACTATCGCAAACTGTATGACGGGCGTCGCTTATTGCCGCGCGCACTAAGTTTCGTGGTACGAGGGACGCAGATGTTGTCAACTGCGGTTTGGCGCCGGGCTGACGGCGGCGAAAGAAATATATTTGTTTTGTTCATATACACAATCGGCATATTGCAAATTAATGTCTTATATGTCTGCGTCAAATGTCATACAAATTCAATAATCTGCACAGGCTTCGGCCAAAGAAACGAAAAAGAAAAAAAAAACAATGACACATGTTTAAAACTCTCTACTGTCTCTCTCTCTCTGTACTCTCTCTACTCTTTCTACATATAATAATGTCATTGACTTCGAGTGTGGCGTTGGGGTGTTCTGTTCGCGTTTTGCTTTCTTTTTATACCTACAGTTAGACTATTCAATACTAATATTCTATGAAAAACATAAGTATAATTTTTCTCTTTAATTTTTTATTATCGTCGGTAAAAATAATTAGCTGGCCGCTATTTGTAATGAGTTAAGAAGCCCTAACTTTTTACTTTTTTTATCAACTCTCGCCGAACAGACCTTTAAATGACAAAACCGCGAATGTAAACGTCAAACACCTACAGAACAACGACACATCCGCGGTTTTGGCATTTTAGAGTACCTAAATCACATAGCAGTCCCGAATAGAGGCCCTGGAATCTCTTGACAAAAAAGCTTACATAATAGTACATTGTGCATCTAGGGCCGTAAGAAGGGGATAACTAACGAGAGTGTGCCCGATGCCGATAGGCGAGGGCTTTTATGACTCAAGTTTGTTATCCCCTTACTGCCCGTGATACACACAATGTTTTTCATCACATTTGCGAGGAAATTAAATAAAAATTAGATAATATATATATACATATATATATATTTTATTCCCATTGTACACCATGAATTACCATCAGTAAAGTGGTAATTCATGCCATCAGGCGCCTCATTCGGGAACGCCAAGTGATTCTGTAGCGACTCGTAAGCCAGATCTCTCATCTCGCTGTTACGCATTTCGCGTCGTGCGGAAGAGTGGAATGAGAAATCTGGCTTACGAGTCGCTACAGAATCACTTAGGGTTCCCGACTGAGGCGCCAGGTGGGTAGAACAAACGGTATGTTGCGATCAGCGCGGGGCGGCTCCGCCGGCTGCGGCACCCGCGCGCCCCCTCCGACCTGGCGCATACTTAACTGCCCGCAGGAGTTCGTTTATAACTTCCGCTGACGGCGGGGCCCATAGAGGAGTTGAATCGGCTATAGCTGCTCTATACGCCTGCGTATAATAACACCCTTTCCGAGCAAGTGTGATGAAAACATAATTATTAAAATATTTTTTTCAAGTAATTCATAAGTACATATTATTATTTTTTATACATTCTATTAAACAAAACATTCACGAATGGTGAAACTAATTAAATCTCTCGTTATGTGCTTTTTGAGCAACTTAAGTGTTATGTTATGCTTAAGTACTCGTAGTTGTGATAGCTGTAAGTAGCGTTATGACCGTCGGTAATGTCGCATTAGCTAGCTGTTGCCGGAGCATTTTATATGTTTTTCAATATTTATAAGCTACACTTAACTGATATTCTTCTAAACATGAATTCTACAATTTCCGTCCAAGTGTTATAAATAAAGTGAATTCATCTATACATGTCTTATTTGGTAAACAAGTTTTTAAACTCAAAATGTACTGTTTTTGGGTGAAACAACAATTTTATCCTAAATAAAGCAATCCTAGATGAAAATTGGCAAAGTAATGTCTAAAATATTATATCTCGGTTGCTTTATTCACGAGGAAAATGGTGTTTTAGCCAAAAAAGGTGCGTTTTGAGGTTAGAAACTTGTTTACCAAATAAGACAAGTAAAGATGAATCCACTTTAAACCTATTATGATACTGCAAAAGTTATAAAACTGTATCTAATCTCTTAGATTCGGAAAGGAAATTATGACTGTCAGAAAAAAAAGAAAACCAGACACTATAAGAGCACGTATTGCTCTGGACTGAAAACTAACAATGTCTTCCTCCTTTTAGGAAGAAACTATAAATGTGTGTTTTGTTCTATTGTTAGGCCAAAAATATCTACAAGACAATTGATATTTGGATTGATCGGCAAAAATATTTTGATTACGATATATTTTAAATTTCAGATTCATTAAATCAATGTTATGTTTTATTTTGGTAACACCTATATTTAAAGTTAATTAGACCGTATTTAGGAGTTTTTCTCTTTGATTTTTTTTTTTCAGTTTAGAGAAAGTTTTTCGTGGGAGTTTGTTTTGGACATATTTTAGAACACTGATTTCAATAATGTTTTACTTCGGTATGTAAATGATGACATTACATATTTGTAGGTCATTTACTGATTAAAATGAATTCTAAACAAGTTAATTATTATTTATTAATTTTAATTATATTATAGCAGAAATACAATACACCGAATGAAACCTATTTACTACTTTGCTTCATCGTTGACTCTTGGGATCTAAAGCCGACAAAATAGATTGTTATCATCAAATAAAAAACCGGTCAAGTGCGACTCAGACTCGCGCGTCGAGGGTCCCGTACTTACCCAGAGAAAAAACAATACCTTTTAGGAATCGAACCCTAAAAATGATAAAAAATTGCTTTTGCAGATAACCGTTTAAAAATAATTGCAACCAACAGCAACCGTCGAGTGTGATACCACCTTGCAAAGGTTTTCCGTTTTATTTTGTTTACTCGAAACCATAAATATTAGAGGCTTCGTTTTATTGTTTGTCTTGGCATGAATAATTTAAGAGTCTTGGGTTGGCTAATTTCAGAAATAAGAGGGTGAACGGTCTTCTTTTGCTCATTTTTGTTAACAAATAATAAAAAATAAGCGGACAATTTTATTTATTTAATTTTATATGAAATGCTGAATTTATTTAAGCTTGCTTAAGCTCTATCATATGATACCATTTTTGAGCTCATTGCTTGACTATTGCGAAATATTATTTAAAAAAATATTCCTGCAATATATGGGTGCACGCAACTTCTATAACTGTTCCAAATTTCAAGTTTATAACATTAATATCTGCTGAGATAACAGACGAACAGACGGACGGCCGGACGGATGGATTGACTGACGGACGAGTGGACAGACGGACGGATGAACGGACTGATAAACTGACGGACTGACGGTCTAACGGACTGACAGACGGACGGACGGATAGACAGACTCACGTACTTTTAGGTACGGAACCCTAAAAAGCTTTTGTTCCTCAAAGTTTTCCAAGGGCAAAGCATTTGGGCAAATAATCGGAAAATAGATTTGTAGTCTAATTCAAATTCAATTTAAAGATTCAAAAACATTGAAAAGTCGTTGATTTCAATTTCAAAATGAGCATTTTGTATTGACCAATAGCATCAAGAAGAAACATTTATAACAAAAGTAAATTTATTGAAGTAGTACATTTTGTGCCGGCCCCTATAACACTTTTATTGCCAACTGCCGAAAAGCGGAATAACGCTACTGCGTGTTACAGGCTAAATTAGTTTGTTAAGAACGTGAAAGTATCCCAGAAAATTGGAAATACTCGACCAAGTCGTTTATTATTAAACACTTTCATTCCGATCTTTTCATCTCTGTATGAATGTATTTTAGGTTCTAAGAAAATTAGCTTTCTAGACGTTGCTGTTTCAGACAGACTTGTTAGGTAAGTATACTTAAAATTCTAATCTCACAAGATTATGACAGCTTAGCAACACTGCGAGTGTGTAGCTGTAACATTTGCTACTTTACAAGTTAAGTCATGTTTTTATCGCACCGGGTTGAAGACGGCAACCTACCCGGCGTTAACAGTGATTCTATAGTCAAAGGCAACCAATTATATAAAATTAAACACGCTGTATATTATGTAATGCAGATTATTTCTACGCAATCGGGCCGACTGGCGAATTAGAAGTGGGTGCACTATATCTTGTGTAGTAAAAATTAAGAGGATTGTGCAGCATTTATACAAACAAGATTAAGAATGTGAAGATTGCTTTGCATCTTGTTTTTATTTTGTGTTAAAAAACACAACTGTAGGGTGAACACAGACGCCTTCTACAAGCGACGGTCGACTGAACAGATTCCAACGTGTCGGCGGTTGCGTCCCACCACGATTCGCGTGCTATCCTACGGCCAGGAATACCTACCTACACGATCAGATTGTCGAACGATTTGCTGTGTGCGTACCAGCGTAAAAAAAAATATCTAATGACGTAGCAAACTATGTTTATTGCATTTCACAGCACGCGACTCTTCATCGCGATGACTTCAAATGCAATGACCCAATTTCAACTTGGTGATATCGGCGAAGGCGACTGTCGACTCGCTTTGTGTCGCTTCGCTTGCTGAAAGGTGGCAGTCGACTTGATATAAACAAAGCTTCGACGTCATCGCCTTCACAATTGCCGAAATTGACAGTCGACCATGTAAACACTCCTTTTAATAACCCAGAATTAGTAAGGTGTAATAATTTTTGCGGCGTTGATATCGGTTAATGCGTGAGTTTTTGGTAAGACTTCAATGATTCTAGTATAATTTTCTATGACGATTAGATATCGCACCGCCAGCAATCAATTACAGAAAAATGTATTCAATAGTGCCTCATACTAAACGTCACCAGTGATTTCCAGCCGTTTGTATGTTTGAGAGTCATTCAATAATAAATAGCCATTTTAATGGTTAATGCATTCAACGACCACACTCCACGTTTGCCACAAAAAAAGTGGGCCATACTTCCAATACACAGACACAAACACTTATCGAGAATAAAACATTTAATTAAAAAAGTATTGCGTATTATTTAACTTTGCTTATTTTATTTAACTTATTTCGACTTTGTTTATTTTATTCCACTTATTAATTTTACAATGAATGTATTCAAATATTTTAAGATCAGGTTTTGGCATGTATTTTTTTAAGATTATGTTATTATTAACATACATACATACATATTATCACGCCCATTATTAGGGTAATAGGGTGGGCAGAGCCACAAGACTACTTGTGGCCACGTTCGATTAATTAGTCCTAAGATGGTATGATGAACCGTATGGTGACAGGTGATCAGCCCATCGCCCATACAGATAGTCCACCATGTTGGAGAGGACCCGTCCCTTAGTCGACTTTTACGACATGCCAGGATGATAAGCATCTGCACACATTCTACGCTATTTCTTCACTCCCAGTGCAGCAGAGGAGGAGTTATTATTAAATAGTAATAATATGAAAAATTTAAATTAAACAAAGATTTACTTCCTTCCGCATCTTTATGAAATGAAAATGAGTTTTAGGTACTCCGGGGAACAGAAGACAAATACATTCGTATTAAAAAAACATTTGAACGTGTTTACCCAAAAAGGACGGGTACTATCTGAGCGCCTTAATATTAGATGAGGCAGCTTGATTATACGGCCGTGTCGAGAGAGGAAAATAAAACAAGAAAATAAATAATAGAAATCGGTACGAAAAGTGTGATCTCAATCGTAGACTTGATAAAAAAATAGAATAATACAATCAAACAGAATCTGGTTTCAAATAATCTCATATGCGTAATTGTGCCCGTTAAAAGCGCACTCAAATAAAATATTTCATCATCTGTCTCGTGGTTTTTCCCGTTTCTAATTTGGGATACGCTTTAACCATAATCCCAAATGGCAGGCAGAACCAGAGCAATTAGATTACGGTTACAAATTGGTCATCTAATGTGCAGGTTTCCTGACGATGTTTTACCTCACCGTACGACCATAGGTTACTGCAGTTCGTAGGTATGTAATGCACAAAGAAAATCTCATTGGTAAATAGCAAACGCTTGGATTCGAGCCCAGTATCTTACGATAACAATCGAATTCTTTAGCCTGTAGAGGCCACCTTAGGAGTAAATATTTAATGTCATCTAATTGACTTTTATAAAGCATCTTATGTTACAAAACTTTAATTACACAACTCGTAGATCCTGTGATTAAGGTTAGATTGTAGTTCAAACTCCCGGTGAGATTTATATCATACTTAATATATCACATTATCACCGTTGCCAGTGACATGGTTTCAGGGCCTCGCATTTAATTCAAGACGTCATCATAAGAAATACATGACCTCCATATATCCAGCCTGAATATGTAATAATCTCGTCCCGGATACGTCCTAATGCGTGCCATAAATCGACAGATATCGCGGATGTGACAAAAGTTACGGGCTACCAATAAATTCCGGGTATGGGCGGTTACGGCGGTTATCTAGGAGGTTACTGGTTACGGCGGACGAAATATTGACAACCAAAAATAAAAAATAAACTGGATCGCGCGGACCAAAAATGTCCCCAACATATCTTTGTTATACTCGTAATTGTATATAAGAAAATACGCTTACACGTTTGAAAGGTCCCTCTCCTCAAAAGATGGATACGATACAGAAAATGTAACATAATTTCATAAGAAAGCGGCCCCTAAATGTATATTTCCTTTAGCGACTCGAATCCGAAGAATTTTATTTTCACACGCAATTTATCTTAAAAGCCTACTTTATTTCGGAATCTGACGCCATTGGCAGTGTGAATGGTCAATCAAATTCCTTTCACAGTCGAAATTTTGCCACTCCGTACACGTCTTTTATAGGAAACAAGGTCACAATTTTTACGACAAAGGAAGAGAATGTCTTTGCCTGGATATTCCGGTTGTTGAACTTAAGTTTCGCATGAGCTCCAGCAGTTTACTGCCGGTCGATATAACTTTATCAAGAACGGTGGAAAATTTTACATGATACCAGAATTACATGAGGTTATTCTGGGAAATGGCGATCGGTAAACCGTGCTCTTCATCGAGTACTTATTTCAATTCGATTAGGACCTTTGACGAATACCAACCATTGCATAATTTATTTAGTCAAATACTGCTTATTCTGTACAAAATTAGATTCTTATTTCAGGGGCATGTTCTTGGGAGATGAATTTCCATTTACGAGTGAAAATCAGGTAAATATTCACATTTTCATGTTAATTACTTTGATATTTAAAACGTTCCCGGGTTAAGGTAGGCTGAGCTTGCTTATACGCCTTCCAATCCACTCTACAAATATTGGGCAGTTTGTCGAGGGCGTATACAAAACTTCTATTCGATTGACGGATGCTCGAGCAATCAAAAGAAAGAAAATAGTCGGTACCGGCGGGTGGGCGAATATTCGTATTTGCCTGGCTCTTTACCGAAAATTCGGGTCGCTTCCTTTATGTACAAATTGATCTCTTTATCGAATTTATCCTAAGAGCACTAACTTGAATGCGATTAGTATCGATGATTCTAAGAGGTAAAAAGGTTTTATTTGACATGATTTACTTCGGAGAATAAGAATGTTTGAATGTGTTTTTGATCAACATTTGAGTTGTAGGTTTGCCATTAATGAACGAACTCCTTCTGAAAATTACTGATTAGTCACGAATTTCAGAATATTAATATTATGCATGTTAGCAGCATTGGCCTGAAAACATTAGGAAGGGCAATGTTAAGGAATATGGAATTAGTAGTCGTTAAGTTTTACGGTTTTTATCCTCATCATCGACTGAAGCCATTGGTCTATATAATGTTATCATTATTCGCAAATGATATAACATATAGCAAATGTGAGTAATGTCCAATCCATGAAAAACAAGGTGATTTTATTATTTCAGTGCCTGTTAAAAATTTAACACATATTTACAGCATGGCTGTTTCGTGCCCATATAATTATTAACATTAAGTAGTAAAAACTCTATGATTAAATTGATGAATGAAACACGAACATGATAATTATATATTTAGCTTGAAATGGAAATGGTTATTTTGCTATGCGTAATAATTTGATTATTGTATTAATTCAAGGAATGTACTAGAATACCATATTTATGCATATTATTAATGTTATCCAGGCGCCTCATTCGGGAACGCTAAGCGACTCGTGAGCCAGATTTCTCATTCCACTCTTCCGCACGACGCGAAATGCGTAAGAGCGAGATGAGAGATCTGGCTTACGAGTCGCTACAGAATCACTTAGCGTTCCCGAATGAGGCGCCAGGTCTTCCGTAAGTCGACGTCTTCACGTATGTATGGATCTGCGGCCCTAACACGCAAGACACAAATGACCGAATTCAGAAAGGCCACTCAAATTGAGTTTAAATTAAAATGAAGTTTCAGTGACGCTTCTGTATATGTTGACAACTAGTTGAGCGACATTTAACTATTTAATATCTAAACAAATTCTTAAGTGGCGTTTCTGAATTCGGCCAAAAGATAAGTTAAACTCGTTTATCTTTATGACTATCTCTTTTCTCGGCACTAGTGTGAGAGAGACGCACTTAGAGATAAGACGGTTTAACTTATCCTTGTGTCTTGCATATGTTAGGGCTTCTGTGGGACATGCTTGGAGTCACAAAGACTCATACGCATAAAAAATTGGTTTAAGCTTAAGACTAAAATGCCTCAATAAAATTCAAATTTGCTTTTCCGTGTGTTATAGGTATTTTCGTCTTTTGTTTTTTTTTTCTTAATTTTCTTACTTAGTAGTTTAGTATTAGCTACAGCATAATAACACAATCGACTTTTATCCTCATTAGCGTTTTTCCATATGAGTAGGTACATAAAAATATGTATAATAACCAACTTATTTGGAATAGGTTTTTAGCATATCTATGACAGTCGTAAATATGTAAGGATCAATCAGTTACCGAAGATTTATATATTATCAATGACAGTTGCTCCGGCTGACGTCGAGTAATGTTTATCATGTTCATATAGCTTGGCTCAGCGATCAAGAAATGTCCTGGGGCATTAACATGACGAATATTCTGATGAATGTGATGTAAAAAGATGTATGAGAGATGAGAAACACATTACCTTTTCTTACTTAAAGCAGTCGGTTAAGAAATAAGCTTTTATTTGAAAGTGTTTTCGGTGAAAATTAAGTCTTGTTCTTCACGTTATTAATAATAGAATTTCGTTCATCAATTTCATTCCATTTGCCTAAATAAAAACTGTTTTATTGATATTTTTCTATTAATATCAGTCTACCTGAACCTGACCTGAAATCATGATTGAATTAGCCAGACTAGTTTAATATACGAATATAACCTACTTAATAACTAATAATGCATTAATCATTAAGAAAGAAAGAAAGAAAGAAAGAAAAACATTTATTCGTAACAGTGCACAAAATACATCACAAGACGAAAAACTAGAAAAAGTAGAAATAGTGCCAACTGTTACGAAAAGGTCCCAACTCAGCATAATGCTGGCTTGGGGGCCAGCGCTGGTCTTCCGTTGGAACCACCTCGTAAATTAGACGTTAGACATGTCTCCGTATTTATCGTAATCACTCACAAAGCAATCTGGTGACTACATACAAATCTATACACGACTTGGTCACTTGCTAGTGATCAAACGATCACGTCACATGTTCTCATATAAAATTACATTTAAGTATCTTCCAAGGAATATAATGAAGAAATAAAAAAGGAATAAACCCCAAATTAATTCAAGTTAATTCTGAAGATTGTCCCTAAGTTGCTCCGTGGAGTAAACACAATTCATTTTCATATAGATACGTCCCTCAACAGTAATTTGCACATATACTGGTAGATGTGCATCATGTCTGAACAGACGAATTTGATGGTATTAAAAACAGCGGAGCGCGACGACAGCGACACGAACTTAACTGCTGTGACTAATCATACAGCTTCCCAGCTTTCCGCGGAGATGCCCACTTTGGTAAATTAATACTTGTCAACATTCAAGTCATTTTGTCTTTATATTTTGGATATGCGGACTTTCAAAACTGGTTATATTTTTAATTAAATAATCACGTCACGGATAACCTGTATTTTGGTAAATTATTAGTTGGTAAATGGCATTTGTCAACTTAGGTATTTGTTTTAATTTTAAAATTACAGACAGATAATTCAATTATATTTATTTGTATAGAATAAATTGTTGCTCAAACATAGTATTGTCTCATTGTTTTCACGATCAATTATTTTATTTTTACTTTTAAAAAGAGGTCCATAAACAATTGAAGATCCATCCTATCGTACATCAAGAAACGCTATCTTAAATGATCTCATTACAAGTTAAAGAAACGTCCACGGGACATCAGCCACGGAGGTCGCAAAAAAGATTGTAAGCCTGAAGCCGTTAATCAATGGAGTAGTTCGGTTTTTCTTAAGCCGTCGTCCTTTTGTGTTTTTGGCCCATTGGTTTCTCCATTAGTCTAGTCCGGACATTTCATACACCGTTGGCAAACAGGCAAGTTTATGAGCTTACGGCATTTTATTGTTCAGAGCCCTTAATGCTTTTTAGGGTTCCGTACCTCAAAAGGAAAAAACGAAACCCTTATAGGATCACTCGTGCGTCTGTCTGTCTGTCTGTCTGTCTGTCTGTCCGTCTGTCACAGCCAATTTGCTCCGAAACTACTGAACCGATTGAGCTGAAATTTGGTATACATATGTAAGTTGGTGACCGCAACACGGACGCGTGACGTAAATATATGAATTTTAAACATGGGGGCCACTTTTGGGGGGTAAATCAGAAAATTAAAAAAAAAAAGTTAAAGTTTTTTCTGAATTTTAAATAACATAGTTTGGAAGTTATTTAGGAAAATAGGCGAAAATTGACCATTCCCCCCCCTTATTTCCGAAACTACTGGGGCTAAAATTTTGAAAAAAATACAGAAAATAGTTCTTTACCTATAGATTACAGGAAAATCTATAAGAAGTCTATGGTATTTAAAGTAACCTAGTAAATTGCAGATAATCATGTACGGAACGGAACCCTCTCCACGCGAGTTTAACTCGCACTTGTCCGGTTTTTTCACTATGTAACTTACACATGTGAAATTTTGCAAGTGGGTCTCTTTTATTAGGGTATAGAATAAGAAAGGATTTTTCGAAACTCAACCCCTGAATGGGGTTAAAAGTCGGTCCAAAGAATGTTGCAAACTACCACGAGCGAAGCTGTGGCGGGACCGCTTGTATTTAATACAGACTATTTACTTAACTTTTAGTAATTAATGTGCACATTATTATTCACGAGACGGTATACAAGCCTAAAACGTGGATAGATTACGAATTATATTCAGACAGAACGCTAAGCTCTAAATTTTTAATTAACAACCGCAATCCCCTTTCATCAAGCTACACTGAAACAATCCGTGATAAACACCGAGCTAATGACAACATACATCCCGGGGCGAATCCTCTGCCATTATTATTTCACGCTCCCCGCCCGATTCGTTTGAGCTACGGCCCCGCCGGGCCCTCGTGTACTCTCTAACGTATCTATTATTTAATCTTTCCTCAGGTATGAATGTTCATTAGTCCGAAAATATACGCTTTCATGTTCAACGACCTTTATAGAGAAAAATACTTATAGCGTAATTATTTTTAAGAGCTACGAACAGAAAATACTAGGGAATCTAGTCGGTCTGAAGGATTTAAATAGGCTATGCGGCTTTCTACGTTTTATAAATAAAAATGAATTTCGTTTAGTTCCGGAGGCTTTATTATAACGGATACTGTAAATCATTTCGTTTTTCGTTTGGTATTTGGTAATGGAGCGGCTATGAAGGAGGTCGCTGGAATGTCATGTTTTCTTGCAAAAGAATGTCATTTATAAAGGAATTACTATCCTTTTTAGGGTTCCGTACCTCAAAAGGAAAAAAGAAACCCTTATAGGATCACTCGTGTGTCTGTCTGTCTGTCTGTCTGTCTGTCTGTCCGTCTGTCACAGCTAATTTGCTCCGAAACTACTGGACCGATTGAGTTGAAATTTGGTATTCATATGTAAGTTGGTGACCGCAACACGGACGCGTGACGTAAATATATGAATTTTAAACATAGGGGCCACTTTTAGGGGTAAACTAGAAAATTAAAAAAAAAAGTTATGCCACCTATATCGTGTACATATCAAATGAAAGGGCTTATTGTGAGGATCTTAAATATATTTTGTTTTGAATTTTAAGTAAAATAGTTTAGAAGTTATTCAGGCAAATAGACGAAAAATTACCATTCCCCCCCCTTATTTCCGAAACTAATGGGGCTAAAATTTTGAAAAAAATACAGAAAATAGATCTTTATCTATAGATTACAGGAAAACCTATAAGAAGTCCATGGTATTTAATGTAACCTGGTAAATTTCAGATAATCATGTACGGAACGGAACCCTCTCCACGCGAGTTTAACTCGCACTTGTCCGGTTTTTTTTATTACCTGACTTAACTTCGATTACTTACGAAAAAGTCACAGATCGTATCGGTGGTTGATGGGAGACGCTTTTTCTTATATTATACTAACTACATATTCACCCGAACAAATATTTTGCCGTTCGTTGTAATTACTCTCCTTCATTTTTTCAAAAATATTTCCTGGATCTATTGTGTAATTTCACACGAGGATCAGAGTATCCTGTATAAATATTTCATTTATTCTATTTCACATTTACAAATGATGCTCAAATGAAACACCCTTGTTTATGTTATAAGAATGTACTATGTTATTATAGGACTTCACCCTCAGGCGTTTCTAGAAAATAAACAATAATACTTGTTTTTATAAAGTCTAGGTAGCCAATATAATTTTCAATTTAGCAAGGATCTTGAATTGACAGAATCTATCTATTCTACATTTAAAGTTTTGGGTAACATTAATATTATAGTATTATTCTTACCTAAAACTGTGAAGGTAAGTTTTCCTCAGGTAAATAAATAAATAGAATCATGTACTTAATATTAATAGATAGACTGGCAGAGTCTATCTATTAATATTCACGATTATTGTTAAATTGAAAGACTTTAGGCCGTTGATATTTTTTTGAATTAAATAACTCGTTCTATTGTAAATAGTTAAAACCTCGTTAAAACCAAATATCTTAATACTCTATACACTGCGCCTGCGTTTGAAAACAATTTTGTACCAAAATACCTAAAAAATACTGCAAACTCAAACGAATATTCCGGAATTTATTTGGATGTAACGAACTAAACCCTTTAACTATTTATATATAATACTAGCTGTTCCCTGCGATTTTGTCCGCTTGGAACTCGGGAACTGTGCATTTCCCATGAAAAAGTGGCTTAAAGCGCAAAGTTGGTCGTTAAGTTTTATGAAAGTTAGAACCTTCTACAAAGTATTAGAATTTAAAAAAAAAGATGAAGGATATCAGTAAAGTCATTCTCAAGTTATAGCATGACCAAGGGAAACAGGGATCCATTTTTATATATATAAATGTACTTATACAAAGGTCCAATTTAAGTTAGAGGAATCACCAACAAATGCAAATTTTTCATATATTGCGATTCTGTTTTAACCTTTTTAGAGAAATAATATTTCTACTACTAATCTATGCAACTACAATGCATTTAAAATAGGAGGAATAATTAAGACTAGCGTTACCGCAGAAAACTCCACAACAAACGTTATTATATTGTGCATAGTTGCATGCACTTGTTATAGAAGTGCAGATGCAGATGGGTTCAGTGAATGCCCTGTGATGCACCGGGACGAGTCGTTAACCCTGAACTTGCGTCACAACCCTAGAGGTATTCTATATTTACTTTGTACAATCACGTAATCCTTGGAGTTCATGAAAACGAAGCGACGGCAGCTAGGGTTGTCACTGAGTGAAAATTACAAGCCAGAACATAATGGACGGCTTCGCGTAACTTTAGAATGGCAAATGAACTATTATTATCAATATTTCAATGAAACTTTTAATTAAGTAATATCAATTTCCATCTAGAAACCATATCATTTATTATAACACTGCGCCTCTATTCGGGAACGCTAAAAGATGTTGTAGCGACTCGCGAGCGAGATTTCTCCTCCCACTCTTCCGCACGACGCGTAATGCGTAAGAGCGATTTGCGACCCTCGCTCGCGGGTCGCTGCAGTATCACTTAGACGTTTCCGAAAAGACGCCCTGATTTTATATAATTTCAATTAAAAATAATATCTTCAGAATAACAAATTACTAGACTAAAATAAATATTACCTTAACAGTCTGAAATACTTTCGTATTTTTTCCGTAATGCCCCAGATATTATAAGAACCCGAATTGCTTTGTCCTTTAGCTAGAAATGTTTTGTAATATTCTCAGGGTTTCTGGTTATAATTGAAAAAATAATAGGATAGTTGTTCGCGTCTGAGAAGCGTAGTTCTTATTATCATAATGGCTATATTTCCATTCCAAATCCAATGTTGTGGCTTTTTAATACGGTATCCTTTTCCTAAAATTACAGGATATTTTGTTATTGTACCTAATCGTAAATTGTTGTAAATTAAATAATATTAAAGTAAGCTGGGAATGTAATATCGTCATATTTAAGTTTATTATTTGATAGAGCAATTTAAAGTGTAATTATTATCCTGTTTATGTAGTATTTGAATTTAAAAAATATAACAATTTAATTGAGTTTCAAGTCAGATCCGTTAATTATAATTTCAGGAAATGTACTTAGGTGTCCTATAACCTGCCTTTACTTAAAAGAAAAAAAAATGTTATAATCATGTAATATTGCTTGTTGTTTTGTTTTACTGTGTGTTTTAGTGCTTTGTTTTTGTTTATGTGTCATAGTGTAGTGTGTAATAATGTTTATCTACACCCATATCATAAAACCTCCATTGGTTAATCAAAAACCTTAGGAAATGACCACCATTTTGACAACCAATTAGAAAAAACCAGTGCTGCGATAAAGAAATAACATGACTTCTTTATCGTTTTTAGTAAATAAAAGAGATTAAATTTGGAACAGCTGTCAAAACTCAAGTGGTCTCTATTCTAGTATCCATAGATATTAAAACAGTTATTGATACGAAACGTCAATTCAGTATGTTTTTTTAATATAAACTGCACAATATTTGATCTCGAGTGACGTGAGAATAGAGACTTCATCCGTTTGTCTATGATTTAAAAAAAAAATGGTCTTGACGGAGGATCGCCATGTTGGCGTTTTGCTGAACGAAAGTAGAATTGTTTTTGAATTGAATAGAAAAAGTTGTTTGTAATTTACATTTTAGTTGAAAATATGAATAGTAAGTAGTCTTCTCGGAGTGTATGTGATGTGAAAATGCGCCGGATATCGGAAATATGCAGCCACGATTGCAACAAATAACTTGTTGCCAAAAAATATTGTTTCTGAACCCATTATGGAGGATTTATAATATGTGTGTAGATAAAGTTATGTATGCAACTCTGCATAATTTGGCCTTAAAACACTAGTGCGGTTTTCATGAAACGAGCCGACAGGCGAGTTTCATAATAAGATCGCACGTGTCTATCATTATGCAACCGTTGCATAAACTACTATTATTTTCTAATTGACTTCGGGTGTGGGCCAAATATAGGGCAACATTGTTCATTGGTTGTAAAACGAATTTATTTAACTTGTCTTTTATGAAACCTTACATAAGAGATATCAACGTCTAGCGGTTCAGCAATGGGTCGCTAACCCTGAACTAAGTACGAAGCCCTTCGCTGCATTTTCTACTTTTTAGTTATATAATGCCACCAGTTTAAAACCTGAAGTTTTTTGTCAGAAACATGTGAGATAAAAAGTAAAAACCAAACTAAACACCTTTTGATCGTAGTTCAGCAAATAGTGAATGATTATTAAGGCAAAATGAAATTTTTATTTTTATACCTTGGTGGCATAAACATACGAGTTATGAAGCATCTAATGATACGCAATTTATAACCATTCAATTCAACCGATGACTCAGTACGAGACAGGGGATGAAAAAACATTAGAAGTATTCCTTGGAACAAAGACATTGACAATTATGCCCAACACACACTAAAGGCTTGGCCGCGTTTGGTTTGCTCCGGCCTTTACGTAAACACAATACAGGTGCATTACTAGTAATATCCTGTCACTCACCGTTTGAAACTCAAAAGCAAACTATTACCTGAAGTGCTTACTTACATACATTACGTTACATTAAATCCACCAATAATCGTGCTGGAATATAAAAATGAACCACAGTCACAGAATAGATAATAGTACTAACATACAGAAGAATCACTGTCTAACCAAACCGGTGTTTAGGCACGAAAATAAGCCTAATCATGCTTTCCCTCTCCGTGGCATAAAACGTGCTCTTTCGTGTTCGCTAGGGTTGTCAGTTTTATCCGCGTTATCCAGCGACAACTACGCGTGAATCGCCCAGCGAGCGAGCGAGCGGCAACCTCCTGCGATTTACAGCTCCGAGCAACGCGACGGCCGAGCGTACCTAAAGTGCGGAGTGAAACCCGCTTGCCACAGTGGACTTTCTTAGCTTAGCTTCCTCGTCCTTTTCTGGTTGACAGCTAGCCGCATATATCCTTCACTCATACAAAAATAGATACGTTTACACTAGTTATACATAGAGAATAGAACTATTGAACTTTTGGGAATAGACCTAAATAGACCTGAAACCGTACTTGATTAACACCTCCCCCACGACATTATTACTGCTCACAGTCTTGCCTCGTTTAAAGGGAAACTTAAAAAATGGCTAATCGAGAAGGCGTTCTATGACTACAAGGAATTATTCTTAAAGTAACTCGAAAGAGCAATATGCAATATTATATAAATTACTTAGCATTAATCATCACTAAGTTTCATAATGTAAATTGACTTGTAATAATTATTATGAATAAATATGAATATGAATATATGAATATGAATATGAATATGATTATAGAGCGTGCCGAAACGAAACCTTCAGAAGTATAAAAAAGCACGAACCAATCTTTATACTAAGTATTTACTTAGTTTATGATTTCCATGCACATGCGAATCTATATTTTATTGTAACTATTTTTGAGTATTTTTTTATTAAGTTGACTTTCGTCTGTCAACATGTTTTCCCAATCACATGTTTTAACAGTATTACAAGACCGCCCGGCCGCTAGGACACATTTTTACTTGTGTTCCAATGTTTCCAAGACGTCCAAATGGCCTCATCTATCCTGCGAAGTCTAACAGTTATTAATATTAATAAATTTTAAGCATTAAAAATGTAAGCATATCGGCTGTTTTTAGTTAATATTTTTAAGATAGTAAACATATCCAAGGCGTCAACAAGCCACGGAAAGTTGGTATTCTCGTGACTCTTCAGAAGGGTATTATTCTCAACGGGTATTATCGGTCAGATCTGGTCCCTGGTGCCACCCAGCACCACCGGGTGAACAGTCGTTTAACTGACCTATAAGCGAGCGAACGTTGACGTAGGACCCTTTGCTAAATTGTAACTACAAAATGGAGGTAGCTTAGCTTAAACGAAAAGTGATGGCCCTGTGGTGTATATATTTGTGCCGAAATAGAATACAGCCAATTTTATTTCGGCGAAGTTTACTTTACGTCTTATGGTATCTGTCAACTTAAGATTAACGTAGATTTTGATGTATGGACTGTTGAAAATAAAATCTTATGACAGCTTATGCAATGGCGTAATCTGATTAATTCATTAGTATAATGATATTATCGGGTATTTAATTTGTAAAATAATTGTATTTTGGAGAATATATAGGTATATCATTACCTATGTCACGCATGGGACTCCGCGTAGCATAAACATTACACTCACAAATACTGTCTTCGTATGATTTTTGTTTTTATTTCATCTTTAACCGTGTGACACTTCGTTTAAAATTGTAATACGTCCTAAATTAAGCAGATACCTTAAAGAAAGCACTCTACAAACTGCGACCATGATATTTTAGATACTTAAATTAGCTTTTCACCATGAAAAAACGCCTCTTCGTTTAATTTGCTTAGTACCTGGGCTGACTCTTTCTTTATTTCTATGTCTGGGATGACACTATCTAGATAATCTTGGAAAGTAAATTTTATGTAAATATTAGTAAGTATTGCTTATCTAAATACAAAATTTCATCCATACCGTTAGAGCCGTTTCCAAGAAACAGATTTTGTACAATAAATAAACAAGAATTGCTGACTAAAATAAGATTCAAATAGCAATTAGATAGTAAAACCTATAATTGGCTTTATTATAGTTTAAATCTGTTAAGTTACTACTTTCATTGTACGCTGTTGGTTGGAAAATAAAAGTAAAATAAAATACGATAGAATTTTTTTACAGTCAAATATCGTTACTGGATAAAACCTAACATCGTTAAATGAGCCAAAGACGAAAAGTGAACAATAAAGCTGTAATCGCCGAAAACAAAACAAAGTCAACTGAAGTAAGCACATCTCTAAGACTAAACGTTGATGTAACACTATCGCTTAAATCTTACGAAACAAAATGCAGTTGCATTTCATGCTTCGACTGAGGGGCGGTGAACTGTTCAGACGAGTCTCGGTTCAGTTCTCATGCCGACTGGTAATTCAGACGGCACTCGATTTCGTAAGTACCATCTAGTTTAGGTAGATTGAATTGAATTCAGTTTTAATTTAGATTTATTTTTATAAAACATACACACATTCGACATTAAATTCAGAGTGTAACAGCTAATTTTACGGTGTTTTGTCCAAACTCGAGAGAATCAATGTAGACGTGAAAGACGCTCTCAGTGGACTATGTGTAGCTTTTAGGCGCAGCTAAAATTTGAAGAGGCTAGAGAGAGAGAGAGAGAGAGAGAGAGGGATAACTTTTATTTGTAGACATAGTAATGGTATTAGTAGCATTTTATCAATAATAATGAAGCATTAGAAAAAAACATTCAACAGATACGATTATGAAATCCCGAATCTTTTGTATGGACACTGGACCCTGACCAAAGAGTAGGTACCTACTTACTCGTACTATTACCCTGACTCTTTCCGATTAGTAGAAGATTATCTATTTAACAAGAACCTAGTCTTCTTAGAGGTAATTATATAAGAATATAAACTAGATGCTGACTACTTTCTATGAATAAATTATTATAAATAAACTTATTAATAATAGATTATTTAAAGTCAGTTTCATGTTGATATCTCATTTAAATACAGGAGAGTCATTATGAAAACATAAATCCCAATTCTGAAAATAAAATATCTGGGAAAATATGAACATTAAATGGATAGACTTCTTAGTATTGTAATTATAGGATTCAATCTTAGAATATTTCCAAAAACTTATCAGGTTACAAATGCAGACCGAAAACACAATTCTTTTTCATTTAATAAGGGTGCGTGGGTGTCTTTACAAAAAGTTCTCGGAACAAAGCCGTCCCAAAAAATAAGTGTTTTCACCGCTTTGTCGACTTGCGATTAGATATTTGAATTTTTAAGGGTTCTGAACATTCGATAAAAAAACGGAGCCCATATAGTGTCACTCGTGTCCGTCTGCTACATCGGACCGTCGGAGAGGGCTTCGTATCAACGACAGCCTATTTTCTCAGAATGTTATAGACGAAAAAAGTTGAAAGTTTGTATGGAACCGTTGTCGTTGTCCTCGGGTAAATCGACTTGAAGTTTGGTGCAAATACTCTCCAAAACGAACAATTAGGTAGGCTTTTGCAAAATAATCCGTGCATAGGAGGAATTTCGTTCCTGCGTCGTAGCGTATGCGTCGAAGCATAATGCCAAAACGCAATACGCCACTTTGTTGTTGTTGCGCAATGCAAAAAAAAAAACAATTGCACAATACGAGGACCGCAGTTTAACTTAAATGTTATGCATTTCAAAGCACTTTAAGATGCACCACACGATACGTAATAAACCGGCCAAGTGCGAGTCGCAATCGCGCACCGAGGATTCCGTACTACGCCAATTTGGCGACTAATCAATAATTTTATTATAATTATATGTAAGAACTATGACAATGCAACTAAGTTGGCATATTTTTAAGCTGCAGCGGTCATTTTGTGGTTTTGATTTCAATATATTTTTCACATTTCTATTACAGAACACCAATCAATATATATATGAATCAATCAATATAAATTTATTCGTCAAAATACGTGGAACTATGTTGTACTTTTTGGCATACGAAATATAATACAATTGTGGAGAAAATAAGAAATAGAATGATTACATTGAATTGATATTTGTTGTTAGCAAACTTTTTACGACACATGAACAAGTTTTGTTTGACATTTGACGCTGTCAAATATAACGCGATCTAGAATTTTATTACTAGCACCAGTTAATAGTAAGTAGTATCTTTTGAGAAATTTTAGAAATGGGTGACGAGGCATTAGGTGGTCGTAACAAGTCTGTGTTACTGAGCAAAAGTCAGACTAAGTCTATGATTCAGACGAGATCTTTAAGTAGATTAAAGGTCAGGCGACAATCCTATGGTTTCCAAGGAGTACCAGGGATCAGGCCTGTGGAGAGGACCTCGCAGGTAAAACAATACAGGCTGAGCCTATAATATTGGTAACTTCACGGGCCTGTTTCTCAAAGTATACTAGGTAATCTACTAATGCTAGTGTTTCGATAAATTTCCTCTTTTAATTTACGAGAAAAACATTACTATTATTTGACTATGCTTTGCGAAACGGGCCCCAGGTTTTATTGGTGAATTTCGAATTGTTGAAAATGGTGCATTTATCAAATGTTTGTGAAGCCCGACCTGTTTTTTTATTTTAGTAATTTTTGGCTATTCTGTACTGCTAAGTGATTTATTCGTCAATAATATACCAATACCGCGAATGTGAGCGTCAAACACATACAAAACATCATGTACGTATTTGCGGCTTTGGCTATTTACTTAATGCTGTTTATAGTAAATCACTAAGAGATATGTCTCCGTTTTTTTGCAGCTCGGCATAGAGTTTAAGCGGCCTCCTCTATTGTTTTTGAACACATACCAGCTGGATCCAGTGCGTTTATTCCATATTCCCAGCGTCACGGCAGTCATTGATGAAATGCTGGACGAATCGTTTACGGGTCATAAATATAATGCTCAGGTATCTATAGTTTAACTTTCTATTATCTAAATATCTCATATCTAATATTATATCTCACTCGCATCCGCTTGAATATATATGCCTCGCGCTCGCATCTCCGGCAGACTTTCAACGTGTCCGGCAAAATGTAAAACCAACAAAACTGTCCGGGTACTGAGGTAATATCTTTTAATAGTCCCCCAAGTAACATATATAAAAATCATCAGCTTTCATACTATACCGTAAGTATAATTATAGTTTATTAAAGTTTAGGGGTGACTGGTAAGGGGTTGAAACTACACTAGGTGTTCGGCAATGAATGACGTGTTTTCTAATATTATTCTGAAGAAAATATTTAAAAAAACTGAGCTTTATACTTAAACGTTTTTAAGGTACTATTTTATACACCTTTCTTACCTGTTACCTGCCAAAGTAACCGCGGTCCAAGGTACATACTCTCTGATCTTTCTTACCTGTGTTGGGAAAATGTCGGCCAGCTGTGTGCTATAATAATGTTTAAATAAATGAAGGCACCCGATTGCACATTGATCTTAATTATAGGCCACTCTTTTTTTAAATGTGGATTCACTTTATACAGTCGGATAAAAATTTACAAAAAGGCTGATTTGTGGTATATATATCTAAACATTGTATTTAAGATAGTTTTTACACTGTCATCTAGGCATAATCAAAGTGATCCAAAAGCCGGTCGCCCCTTATTTCCTATTTCTCCATCCTGTATCCTGCCATCTCTTATCCCTCCACTCCTCCTGCCCATCTAGACCAACAACGCATTAGGCATTTTGGCATTGGCAATAGGCGGCGGTGACCTCTTTCCATCAGGTTTGCCTATATGCCTGGGGCTATAAAATAGATGCTGCTCGCCTCATGGCAAAGTTAATAGAGTACGTGTTTAACGAAGAACAAAAAAACAACAACAGTAAACAAATGTATGTTTATCTACACCCATATCATAAAACCTCTATAGTGTAATCAAAAACCGTAGCAAATAACCACCATCTTGACAACCAATTAGGAAAAACCAGTGCTGGAATGTTATTCCCGTATCGATTTTAGTATAGAAATTAGATTAAATTTGGAACAGCTGTCAAAACTCAAGTGGGTCTCTATTCCAATATCCATAGATATTAAAACAGTTATTGATACGAAAAGTCAATTCAGTATGTTTTTTTTTTAATATAAACTGCACAACATTTGATCTCGAGTGACATGAGAATAGAGACTTCGTTCGTTTGTCTATGATTTAAAAAAAAAAATGGTCCTGACGGAGGATCAAATTGCCGCCATTACTGCTTTCATGATGGTTTTTTGCTGAACGAAAGTAGAATTGTAAAAAGTTGTTTGTAATTTACATTTTAGTTGAAAATATGAACAGTAGTCTTCTCGGAGTGACTGTGTGATGTGAAAATGCGCCGGATATCGGAAATATGCAGCCACAATTGCAACAAATAACTTGTTGCCAGAAAATATTGTTTCTGAACCCATCATGGAGGACTTATAATATGTGTGTAGATAAAGTTATGTATGCAACTCTGCATAATAAGGCCTTAAAACACACGTGCGATCTTATTATGAAACTCGCCTATCGGCTCGTATGTAACTACTATTATGTACGCGCTGTGCATTCTCATTGGCATTATTTGTTAATTCCAGGAATCTCCCGCGTTAGTGATACGCTTGGCTGGCGACCTCATGCGCAAGCTCAAAGTGATGGACTTCCCCCGCTACAGATTCATCACGGTGGTCACCCTCGGCCAGAAGCGTTCCCAATGCTTCAACAACGCCATTACGTTCCTATGGGACCACGAGAGAGATAACTACGTCAACGTGCAGAGGGAACTCCATACGGCTTTTATACAGGTCACTGTTTTTGGAGTATATCTGGATTAGATTTGCTATTTTAGCATAATATGTCCGCGACCTTTTTGATTCCTCTGGCGTCTTTCCCTTAAATGATACATTCCAAATGTTACGAATTATAGTTTTATTGTAATAGTAGCGTTTCTGGACTTAAATGTGCAGCACAATATGACTTTCTGAACCTCTATTGCGCACGTGTCAGCACTGTTGAGTTTAAAGTTCAGCCGGAAAATTAAAAATAATCCATTGTTTTTTAAAGTATTAGTTTTGGTTACTAGCTTTAATTTATTTATTAACTTGTGATTAAACAAATTTCTGATTATTGATTTCTTTTCTTTTGCCATGTTATATCGGAGTTGGTCAATGATATCATAAAATAGGTTTACCGCCAAAACTATAACTTCGAACGAAGATAAACATCAGTGTAGTCCTTGAAACGCCCCGAACATTAAAGTACCGAGCCGTTTCCAAACAACACGCCTAATTATTTGCAAAACTAGAAACAAAGGACAAACACCCGAACATCCCGGGACTAATATTTGCTTTTTGCATTTGATTTGTGAGTTAAGTTTCAATAAATTTCAAACATTTCAGTTTCATCCGAAAACAGGTTGTGGAATAATTCGATTCATTAGCGTAATTTTTTTAGAAACACGAAGCAAATACTTTTTAAAATAAGCGTGTAAAGTGTTTTGAGATTATCAGTCTATATTTTAAACTACAACACCCTCTATTGTTTTGATCATGATCACGCCATTATCACCCACGACCTTCCAGTTTATACACTTTATATTTGATTTGATAGAATTATTACTAGACTTTATAAAAACCATTACAGCAAAGTCTAGCCAGGACTTCCAGATTTGTAGTTCATGAAATAAAAATGTATCTTCTCGTAAACAATTTTCGAGTACATACAAGTGGAAAAATTGGAAGAGTAGTAACGTTTGAACCAGGTTCAGCATCGCAATCTCCGTTTCAATTTCGTTTCCTTTAAAATTCATACCCTCATTCGAAGAATTCGCAATTGGTTACAGTACAAGGCATATTTCTTTTGTACAGATGCATGTACCTACAGTAGTAGTATTTTATTTTCTAATATCTTGCAGTTGAGACGAAGTTTCGAGCGAAACTTTCATAGCATATTATTATGTCGATATAGATCGTTGAGTGAGAAGCAAGACAGGAAGGTTAATATACGCAGCAAGTAGCGCTTGATACTCACTGGTAATGGTGTTTACTAGTAGTCCATGAAAAAGTTAGTGATGTCGTAACCTTCAAATGTCTCTCACGCGGAAACTTTAGATGTTCGATTAACACTTTCGGTACACATAATAAGCCACGACGAAAAGTCTTCACACGTCATTATAACAACGGAACCAAATGTAGCGTATGCAGGATGTATGAGTTATAGTAAAAAATGTATAACTCAATAGATTTAGCATGAGGACTGTGGTTGATCTAGGAACATTTTGTACGGGGACTGTAAACCGTTAAGTGTCATTTAGGTCTAAATGAATAATGGTCTTGTTGAAATGACAGATTTGAAGTTAGGCCAAAAGTAAGACTATCCAAAATTAATTACCGATGAAACAATTCTATTTTAAGATGTTATTTAGATTGAAAGTTTTGCCCTGCAGATGTATTTCAAACTGATTTCTTTCTAATGCCACTTTAATCGGACGTAGTTTTGCAGAAATAATCGAAATCCACATGACTGCCACGGTTGGATGCCTTGCCTTTTTTGCGTAACTACGTTCAATTTATAATTTAAACCACCTGACAGAGCAGACTGTAAACGTAATAAATCGGTAAATAAAGACCTTCATACAGTGCATCTATTTTCTTAAAGTCTCTCGGCAAACTTCGTGTTTCGTCCGTTGTCGGATTTCTATCAGTTGCATTCGTTTGTATTCGGAAATGCGATGATTGCCGAGAGACATTAAGAAAATGTTTGCACTGTACTTTTTAATCTAACAGCTATGCAGACCGAATATAACTGTTTAACTGCACACACACTTGACCCAACACACATGCAAGTTCTCAGCGGACTAAATCCAGCTTAATCAAGCGAACTGGGTTAACAACTACAATGCGCCCATTTACACGATGCACTAAATCAAGCCAGTAACGTTCGTATATGCGTGAATAGGTATGTGAGCTCTATTTGACATTGCAACAAAGATCTCAAAAGAAGGATATGCCTATCAGTACAATTTCGTGTAACAAGTCTCATAGAAGGTTGTCAAACGCCAGCGCCATAGCTTACCTACACCCTATTGCTGATGTCTTAGTATTTACGACATACATACAAAAGTCTACTATTGCTTGATTCATACGCTATAATATCGTTGTGGATGGTGTGGTCGGTGGTGCTGCGGTCTGACACCGCACGATGCGGGAGGGCAGTTTTTCAATTATAACCATGTCACTCAAATGGTTGTCATGTATGATGGTTGACATGCGACTGAACCTGCAATGGTGTCAGATTTGCGTTCTGACACCTCAAAAGTAAGCATCTCGAAAATTGCTTTGAGCTGTTCTTTACTATATATTTCTATGCATTGCAAGTAATTTGATCGTCTTTCACGGGCACTAGCATCCATATTTTATTGAAAACCATAGGTATCAAAATCTTTACATTAATTAATTTCTCAGATTAGCCTATACAGACAGACAGGACGACAGAAAAACGCGGGGCGGACTTAAATTTATAATTTTGTAGTAAATTGTTAACATGTCAAAAGGCACTTCGGCGTAGGCAAGCATGCCATCACTTATTTATTATGCAAAAAATACCTTACAAAACCAGACTTTACTGATTTGTTACAAGGCTCAACATGCGCTTAGGCATGACTGCTTGTGCTTGAGTGTAAACAAAATTGAAGTTCCTATTAACCAATGTATTTTTTTTTAAATAAAATATGAAAGATAAAATTTCATGGCATTTTTTCATCCTAAGAAAATACTGAATACAAATGCGACATTTTGTTTATTTAAGTGGTTTCAAATCAAATGTATGCTGCCATTGTTTAAAAGGTTAATTCTCAGAAATTTTTAAATTGCATTCAGACAAAAGCGCGAGTGCGAGTCGGGTTGGCGGGTCATGTCTGGAAACAAAATAAACGGGTCAGGAGAATATACTGCGAAATAATATATCACGTCGTCACTAAAGCCTCTTAGTTAATCTGAAAATCCATAAGACTCTTGAATTCTTTGTGGAGATTATCTTAAGTCCTTTGTCTTAAAATTTAATAGTATTACAGCTTCTGTTATCTTAAATTCAAGAGGTGATTATTCACTGAAAATTAGTATTTAGGATTTCAGTAATCTGCCTACGCAATATACTTTGTGCACGAGCGACGCTTAAGGGCACGTTTTTCTTTGATCGGAAAACAATGAGGATAATTACATATTTTTTTTGCGAAGAAATAATTAATATGAGAAATAAGATTTGGTGTTGTATTTGTTACCATGCACGAATAATTTCTGTTTGTGGGGAATTTAATAAACATAATAATTAATTCAGTCGTTATTTTGATGCTATTTTTTTTTCAATCATTCAAATGATGCCATGTTTGTACCTACATTAAATAGCTTGGTATAATGACAGCCCTGTCAGATCATATTATGGAATATCAGATACTAAAAATTGATATTTTTATTGAATACGAGCAGAAATGTTGAAAATTGGTTTTATTTTCCTTGCAACGTTTTATGATTATTTTACCTTATTATTCTGCCTACCAGCTGTTATCTCACAGACACTGAGTTAACTGTTTTTACCCGACTGCGCAACGCAAAAAAGGGTAATGGGTTTATCAGCGTATGCATGTTTGTATGTATGTTCCTTCGTGGGGCTCTAGAGATAAAACGCGTGAGCCGATTTTGATGTTTCGTACGTCAATCGATTTGTCTTAATTAAAATAATTGTTGGAAAAAAAAATCACTTCTGATTGGACATAATCCGAGTTCACGCTCAAGTTACTTATTGCGTGGGTTACATAGGTACGCCACGTAGGTCACCCGATTGGCTACGAACAAAGGCGGCATACGCATGTAACACGCGCAAGTAACACATTCAGTGCCGAGAACTCGATAGTTAGGTTTACCGTTCGGAGCGCAATTTCGCTCGCGGGAAAACGCTCCTACGCGCTACGTAGCGTTTGTCGGCACTGAACGTGGTAAGCTACGCCTTTACGCTCCAACTACTTGCATCGTGTATAAGATCCAATATATTTTACTCTTACATCAGTATGACGCTGAAACTATAACTTAAGTTATCCTTTATTATTTACGACAGAACACACATGTACGAGTAAGTATATATTTTTAAACTCAGAACAGCTGCTGATGTCTTGTTGTAAAATTTTATTGGCTTTCTGGGTGATTGGACGTTTGAAAAGATCGTTAAGGCTAATACGAGGTAAGGCTATATTCAGAAGCACGTTTCGCTTCATTTTTTATCGTTACTGACGATGCATGTATTAGCATGTAGATATCGAAAGGCAAATTGAATGTCAACAGCGTCGTGCGTGTACATTTTTTTTTTTGCGAATATAAAGAGTTTTTTCTTTGGATACCGTCGCTTTGAGTTTAGAACGTTATACCTACCAATGATATTAAAAAACCGGACAAGTGCGAGTTAAACTCGCGTGGAGAGGGTTCCGTTCCGTACATGATTATCTGAAATTTACTAGGTTACCTTAAATACCATAGACTTCTTATAGGTTTTCCTGTAATCTATAGGCAAAGATCTCAATCTGTATTTTTTTCAAAATTTTAGCCCCTGTAGTTTCAGAAATAAGGGGGGGGGAATGGTCATTTTTCGCCTATTTTCCTGAATATCTTCTAAACTATTTTACCTAAAATTCAAAAAAATATATATTTAAGATTCTCACAATAAGCCCTTTCATTTGATATGTCACATGATATAGGTGGCATAACTTTTTTTTTTTAATTTTCTAGTTTTTCCCCAAAAAGTGGCCCCTATGTTTAAAATTCAGATATTTACGTCACGCGTCCGTGTTGCGGTCACCAACTTACATACGAATACCAAATTTCAACTCAATCGGTCCAGTAGTTTCGGAGCAAATTGGCTGTGACAGACGGACAGACAGACAGACAGACAGACACACGAGTGATCCTATAAGGGTTCCTTTTTTCCTTTTAAGGTACGGAACCCTAAAAACCAAAGATGCGTCTTTCAAGCTCAAAATTTAAACCCAGAAAGCGACCCAATTGTGATCCTTTCAATTAGTAATGCGCGGACTTTAGACCGAGTAACACATGTCGTGCTCTATTGAAAATATTCCCAAAACAGACATTCTTGAGGCAAATGTAGGTACAAAAAAATTAAATGGAAGAACTGATGCTTTATTTCATTTGTAGATACATTCAACGTAAATAGAAGTACTAAAACACATTTAATTTGTTCATATATGATCGCCATATTCCAAATTAATGTGTAATATCCGCACGTCAAATGTCACCTAAAGCTGCACTGGCCGAAAAACGAGAAAAAAAGAAGATCATCTAAGTCACGTTTTTAAAACGCGTTGAGTATGGATATAACGTGTCTTTCTATAATATGTCATTGATACCTACTTAACATTTTTAATTATAAAGAATTCAAAGAGCAACGCAAACTAAAGAAGAATTACAAAAAGAAGTTTGACTGATTTGCAAATCTTTGAATATAGAATTATGAATTTGCATAGAAAATGTTTCAACAATGGTTAGACGGGTGAAATAAACATCGAAACCTAATGATAGTAAACAATGCGAGACTAAAAACTGTATCTAAATTTAATATAGACCACATAATCTCCAATTTAATACTAACTTGGTGATTGTCAATTCGCCCATTAATCTGTGGCTGGTAGCGTTAGGTATTTCAATATACTGCACACTTTACAACAAGGGTTTCATTTTTATTAGGATGTATGTGACATTTGACAAGTCATATTAGTGATACATTGCATAGAAACGAACGAAGAAACATGCTCAATGAAATGAAAATAGCAGTCGGTGACTTCAAATAGCTTTTATCTACACCCATATCATAAAACCTCCATTGGTTAATCAACAACCGTATGAAATGACCACCATTTTGACAACCAATTAGGAAAAACCAGTGCTGCGATAAAGAAATAACATGACTTCTATATCGTTTTTAGTAAAGAAATGAGATTAAATTTGGAACAGCTGTCAAAACTCAAGTAGGTCTCTATTCTAGTATCCATAGATATTAAAAAGTTATTGATACGAAACGTTAATTCAGTATGTTTTTTTAATATAAACTGCACAATATTTGATCTCGAGTGACGTGAGAATAGAGACTTCTTCCGTTTGTCTATGATTTAAAAAAAAATGGTCTTGACGGAAGATCGTATTTGCCGCCATGTTGACGTTTTGCTGAACGAAAGTAGAATTGTTGTTGAATTTAATAGAGAAAGTTGTTTGTAATTTACATTTTAGTTGAAAATATGAATAGTAAGTAGTCTTCTCGGAGTGTGTGTAATGTGAAAATGCGCCGGATATCGGAAATATGCAGCCACGATTGCAACAAATAACTTGTTGCCAGAAAATATTGTTTCTGAACCCATCATGGAGGATTTATAATATGTGTGTAGATAAAGTTATGTATGCAACTCTGCATAATTTGGCCTTAAAACACACGTGCGATCTTATTATGAAACTCGCCTGCGCCTCGTTTCATGAAAATCGCACTAGTGTTTTAAGGCATATCATTATGCAACCGTTGCATAAACTACTATTATACTTATCGTATATTGATTATTTCATATCGACCCGACGAGCACGGTAATTTCATGTTTCTTTCTTTTTGAGTTTATGCAGTCGGGTAGTTTGTTTTAAAAAATGAATAATGTTTATTTTATTCTTTTTAATAATTAGGTTTGGGTTATGAGCGAGTTGCCTACAAAGCAAGATGCCTAATAAAGTAAGATGCCTAAGTATTATGCCTACAAAGCAAAATGTCTAAGTGATTAAATGCCGTCTAGGCAAATGGCCTACTTGCTATAATGACTACCAAGCAAAATGTCTAAGTAGTTTAATGTTTTGAAGACAAATTGCTTGGTAATTTAAAGCCTGCAAAGCAAGACACCTAAAATGGTTTTTATTGTAGGTAAACGTAACACATGAAATAAAGATCGCAACAAATATACGGGGTCAAGGTCCAGCTTTTTGGCTATCTTGCTTCTGAGACATCTTGCTTTTGAGACATCCAGCTTGTTAGGCATCTTGCTTTTTAGCTATCTTGCTTCTAAGGCATCTTGCTTTTGAGACATCTTGCTATTTGGCCATCTTGCTTTTGAGACATCCTGTTGTAGAGCATCTTGCTTTATAGGCAACTCGCTCATAATCGAAAGTTCTTATTTTACCACAACTTTATTATATGCATTGAACATTTTAGTACGAATGGTTGCTAATCAATTTTAAATCGTTATATATCCTAAATGATCATTCGAAATGAAAACTGATAAGAGAAACCTCAAGATGATTTTCAAATACCTATTCAATGATATCCCACTTAACATAGTTTGTAAACTTGAGCTTTTTATTTTTCACGATATGGCGTCTGGTTGTCGCCATATTACATTTTGATTACTGTTATGTCTTTAGCGACACTGGCAAGATTAAGACGCGTTTGGTCTCTAGAGCACCACAAAGGAACAAACATAGATACGTAGGCTGATAAACACATTACGCTCCTTTGCGTCGTGCAGTCGGGTAAAAGTGCACGGTGTACCTAACAGCATAAACCTGGAGTAACTAAAGCCACTTGGCATGCTTAGTTAGCTCCTAATAAATTACTATTCCAAGCGTGCAGTCTTATTATTTGCTTTTCTAACCAGAGAAAACCCTTTATATTACTATGTAACTTCTGCTTTACAATCTGCCTTTAAGAGGTGTCACACAAAGCTAAGGTGGAAACCTCGTATTTATCGCGTTTTTCTTGATTATATAAGTGAATTAATAAAAATCAATAATGTAGTCTGTTACAACAATGTTATTGCTTCTGGCGTATTTATGTGTGTAATTCAATATTTTGGCATGACGATGTAATAGTCTAATTTGCAAAAAATATTCATTGCGGAAATACACAGTAGGCATGTTACTGTATTCATCATGATAAAATATTGTATTACACACATACACCAGATGGACAACCTTAACGTTGAAAAAAGACCTACTGCTGAGTTTCTTGCGGCGTTTCTTCTCAGCAGATGTCACCTTTCGAAGCGCTGGTAGATTCAGACGTGTAAAAGAGCCCAGGTGGCCTACTTGCAAAATAAATATTTTCATTTTCATTTTCATTTTTCATTAACAGATTATATTTTTGATTTTCACTCAATTTCACTTAAATAACCGAGAGTAACGCGAAAAATGCGACGTTACCAGGTCAGCTTTGTAAGACGCCTCTTAAGTTATATCAGTCACGCTTATAAACATTTACTATACCAATGTAACATAAATGTCAATGTGTGCAAAAAGAGATATAAAATCACATTCAGTGAGCAAGTTACGAGTTGCAACGTAATGCAATTTCGTATCTGCAACTTAGGGGTGGGTGAACTACTGGGCAAACTTACATTTGCAGCTGGAGGGGACGCAAGTGTTTTGCCAGAAGTAAAATTTTGTATGTGTAGGATTTAGTTTCGAGACTGACCACATGAATTGTTAAGTTGGCAACGTTCGCTTTCTACGTGCCACTGTTTGACCGCACAAGAAGATATAAGTAAGACGCTTAGTTAGAACGGATATGTTTCGTAATGATACTCGTACTCTGTTTAAACATTACAACTCTGACGTAGCTATGATCTGTTAAGCTGCCAGACTTGGTAATAATCACTATTTCTTGTAGTAGTACTTAAGGCGCTGACAAGACCTTAATTGGCTTTACTTAAACAGTATTTTAACAAACGCTATTTAATTTGGCAAAGCGACAAAAATATATGTTCCTGTTCTTTATATTATTGAAAACCTTACTATTTCAAAAACACAATTTTATAAAAACGATACGATTAAAAAAATCGTGAAGTCACGTCTGAAATCCAGTCCATCCTTTAAACAGTTCTATGTCATATTTTTTTTAACTTATGGGTTTATAATTAATAACGCTCATCTAAAAACTTGACTAATTTATATTTCACATGTCGCACGTTTAAAAATAAAAGGAAATCCAAATAAAATTCACTTTTGTTTTACACTTTAATCAACAGCGATAGAATTGAATTTGGAATGGATTTGTATTTCACATTATTTCTTTTTAATTTTAAACGAGCGATGTGTGTTTTTAATTATATAATTCATCCGTTTTTGATTTTCCCCATACACCCGCACAGTGCTTCTCGTTCACTCAGGTGCAAACAGACAGTGACCGATCACTCAAGGTCATTGGCTCTTGTCAGCGTCTTAAAGTAAATAAAAAAACGGCGGTAAAGCACCTATATTGCTACTTGGAATAAGTTTTACGTTTGTAAGTTAGCACATGTCATGCCCAGTAATATAGAAATCAATTTTTTGTTGGCTTTGTATTTAACCAAAGGTTCTGTACAATTAACTAAGAGCATTATGTTTAAATATTATATTGCAAACTGGTGCACATTACGAGAGACCTTGCAGAAGTGGACTATCACGGGCTGATAGTTATGTTAAGAAGACTGTGAATCAACGGCAAATATCACCCTTTTCATACAAAAGTTGATAACGATTTTCACCCCTTAAATGTTAACCGATTTTAACCAATTTTTGACAGGTTGTCAGTCATAACAAAATCCAGGTCTATCCGTTTTTTGAATATTGATTAAAGATCAACAAAGTCAAATAATCGCCGAAATTACATTTGTATGAGAATATTTAAACAACAATAAAACTGAAGTTATTGATTATAGTGAAAAAACTAAAACGTACAGACCTAGATTGTTTTCTGACTGACAACCTATAAAAAATTGGTTAAAATCGGTTAACATTTAAGGGGTGAAAATCGTTATCGCCTTTTGTATGATAAGCGACAGGTTCACACTCCTCTTAATAAAGATTTATAATAGTCATTTTATTATTAAACTATTATGACGAGTATTTTAAATAATAGTGAAAGATAAAACCATCCTTCCTGTCCCTATCATGATTAAGTTACAGAGTAAATGAAAACGTTGACCAGGGACAAGCGCTGGCAAGTTCAATGTCAGACGATGACCCAAAATTAAAAGTGCGGCTCGTCACGACACTAGATATGGGTCAGGTGTTGCATGCTGGCAACCGTTAGATGAACCAGAAAATTGATATACCTAATGATTTTTTGTGCAATCTATAATAATTGCAATAAGATATAAATAAAGATATAATATAGATAAGTTTTTACTTTTCTGTTTTGGTACACAGAAAAGTAAAAACGCCCATGCTTGAACCCTGAAGCATGTCCCAGTAGCTCAGTTGGTAAGAGCAGAGAGAGAGAGTGATATAGAGAAAGAGAGAGAGGGGGAGAGAGAGAGAGAGAGAGAGGAGAGAGAGAGAGAGAGAAAGAGAGTTGGTTTTGTTGGCATTTCTTCAGATGGAGAGAAATGTTGCGGATTAAGCTTCGTCTCGGCGTTTACTTTTTCTATATTGGTTAGTATTAGTAAAATATAATGGTATGAAAACTATTGAAAACCACAAAAAATTAAGTCAGTTAAATAATTATTTATTTTATTGATTACAACTATATCGGCTGGTTACTATAAAATTGTGCTGTTTTTACTTTACCCAAATCGGCAGAAGGGGGGTAATATTTTTCGAATGTGTATTTACGTACCTATGTGTATTCTTTTGACCTGATCTAGCGTTTAGACGGTGTGATGGATTTTAATATTATTAGATGTCGTTAGATTCGTTTTAATTGAGCGAGTGATATATCACTCGCTCAATTATTATAAGACATAATAATATTCAACGAAAAACACAAAAATAAACGATTTATTAAAAACAAAACTAAATTAAATTCTACCGTAACCATAGGGGTTGCTATGCAAAAAGCAGTCAGTCATAAATAAAATCCTATAATATCTATTCGAAGCCACCAACTGCTTCTTCCATATCGAACCTAATGCTTACGGCAGAATAAATTTCTTGTTTCTCTCTTTTAAGAGGTTATGCAGTCGGCAGCTCAATTACGCAGCACAATTGGTATCGGTTTGGCTCGAAATGCAAACCAATTTAGTCTTAACTCTGTGTAAATAAGGGCACAATTGGTTTACTTTTCGCGAAAGCGATACCACTTGGTGTTACGTAATTGAGCAGCCAGTTTTTTGTTTTGATAATTAATATTTTTTATCTCATATTTAATCCCTTTTCTCTATAGCTCAATAAATTCTAGTTGATTAATTTCATGGGTTAGTGGTTAGTGTACTGGCGTGGCACTGCCGTTAGTGTCGAAGGTCGCGGTTTCAAATTATTTACTTCGTGTGATGTGATGCGCAAGACTGTTTGTACCCGAGTTATAATATGTTTGTATAGTTGTTTATTACCCTAGGTTGGGACCAGATATGTTAATAATGACAATGAGTGACCATATCTACTCGTACTTGAAGGCTAACGGCATTACTATGTATACCTATGATACTTTATCATTTTCTGTACCTGTCGCAAAAACTTTAAAATGTAATATTTTTAAAATTCTTTCAGTTGTGTTCATAATTTAAATTTAGCAACAGTAGCGGAACGAACATTTAGTATTAACGATCTCTCAAATCCGCATTTCCGCCTCATTTCGATTGAGTGCGAATTTACTCGAAAGATTCAATTGCTTAATTTAATCGTCGTATCTAAGTTATTTTCGTACAGAAATTCGTTAAACACATTTCAATCAAAACATATTTAGCAGTGCCCGCGACACTGTCCGCATGGGATTAGGATGAAAAATATCCTATGTTTATTCCAAGACTAGCTTCGCCCGCGGTATTTTCTATACAAACTTTACCGTTCCTTATCACCCCTTTAGGGATTGAATCTCAAAAAATCCGTCCTTAGTGCATCTCTAGGGTACTCGAGGAATATTTCCTTCAAACTTCAATATTTCTTGTGACATTGCCTACGCGGGCCCGCTTCCCACCCTCTCCGCTTCCGTTCCGTATTGCGGTGTGTGAAATTCCTTAAATCTTTTTTTGCACGTTTTTTTCCACGTTCGCGCACATTCAAACAAACGGTGTTTCACATCTACCTACCTTATAAATTACGCATTTACTTGTAAAAGTATCCCATAAGTATTTCTATGGTAGTAACTACTTACTACCATAGAAATACTTATGGGATCTTCTTTACATATAAAACAGTACCGTGACTCACTTATAGACAACGCACAGCCTAAACGGGTCATCCTAGAGGTTTAAAATTTGGAGGAGATATACCTCGAGTACCCTAGAGGTGCAATAAGGAGGGATTTTTTGAAATTCCATCCCTAAAGGGGTGAAAAGGGGTGATAAAGTTTGTATGGAGAATACCGCGGGCGAAGCTGTGGCGGGTCCACTAGTAATGTAATAAAAGCAAAACAGCCATACAAACGAACAACTTGCTTTCAAATTTAATATTAATAGAAACCTATACCTATTCTTTCAGAATCCCATTTAACTTTTACTGTGACTGCAGATGATTTTACAACTGCGGGCGCTTTTTAGAAAAGCACTCAGAATGGCTTTAAGGTTTAGCCAAAGGTTGTGGTCACTGACTTCGGTGGCAATCCTGGCTGTTTCCACCTCGATACACCGTCCACGGGTGTAGCGAGTTGGAAAATGGCTCCTCTTTGTGCGTGAGGATTGAACTGAGTTTAGCTAAGCTGCCTTTTTAGAGATTTAATAAACTGATACATTTCTGCTCTTAAAAGAGTTCGTTGGGGAGGTGAGAATGGATTATTATTGTGATCAAGATTTTACTCCTCTGCTGCACTAGGAGTGAAGAAATAGCATAGAATTCGTGCAGATGCTTATCATCCTGGCATGTCGTAAGAGTCGACTAAGGGACGGGTCCTCTCTAACATGGTGGACTATCTGTATGGGCGATGGGCTGATCACCTGTCACCATACGGTTCATCATACCATCTTAGGACTAATTAATCGAACGTGGCAACAAGTAGTCTTGTGGCTCTGCCCACCCCATTAGGGATTGCGGGCGTGATAATATGTATATATGTATGGTAAAAATGGGTGCTTAGAATTTTGGATTGGATTGAGAATTGGTTGCTAACAAAGTTCCTTTTATTTTGTTAAGACGTTCTTCTTTAAAGCTGTAATACACTATTCCTTCTGTACTTTTGATCAGTGATATCAATCCCATCCCGTTTGTTAAATATTTACGATTCTCCAGATTAAGCATTTGAGAATTGTTCGGCCATTGCATCAGTCTGCAGACACATTCTGGCTGCCATACGAGTTTATACTAGAGCTGCACCAAACACGTTTATACCGTCAACGACACAAATGTCAATACCGAACTTTTCAAAAATGTCTTCATAACTTTTCAAAAGCTTCCAATGTCTTAATTTCCTCCACTTCTCAAAAAATCATTTTAATTGTACGAGAAGATCCCTTTGATGTTCAGAAGTAAGTATACGTTTGACGCGTTAATAATGTGAATAAATAAAGAGTGGGATTCTTAAACTCATGCTCCAAATATGAGGCTAAAAGATTATTTACACATACATACATTTACATATCATCACGCCCGAAATCCCTAATGGGGTGGGCAGAGCCACAAGACTACTTGTGGCCACGTTCCATTAATTTGTCCTAAGATGGTATGATGAACCATATGGTGACAGGTGATCAGCCCATCGCCCATACAGATAGTCCACCATGTGGAGAGGACCCGTCCCTTAGTCGACTTTTACGACATGCCAGGATGATAAGCATCTGCATAAATTCTATGCTATTTCTTCACTCCCAGTGCAGCAGAGGAGCAAAAAGATTAGAGGGGTAAAAGATTATTTGGACAAAAGTATACCTAATGTTGTATAACCGATGTATCATTATCACGTTTATTTTCGTCAGTGTGTTGCTAATAACTCTACGAGTATAATTCCCATGTTCTTTTACAAAATATAAATCTTAACTGTGTTATAAAAATTGGCTTCGGTGTGTACATTGAAACGCTTTCCTCCTCAATGTACCTCACTATAAAGGAGCATGGAAACTATATTTTTAGCAATGGTTCTCTACTGATCTTAAGCGGCATTATAATTTGGATTGCTTGCGTAGCCAGCGGATTATTCCGGCCAACTAGTACAGCAGTCACGTCCCTAGCCTGGTCAAACTCTGTTTATTTGCTCCCAGAATTGGAATACGAGACGAGGCACTTATTGCCTCAGCGGACCCAACACAGATAAGTTTTTGTTCGCCAACACGAAAAACGTATTGGTCTGATTCAGAGTGAAAGTGGAAGAAAGGGATTTACATTTATTTATACTTTCTTTGATCGGATTGGATCACGTGATTAAGTTGAAAACCAGACAGTGACAGACTTTAAGTGAATATTTTGGTATTATAAAATAAAACGGCACATTTCTGAAAATGTACAAATAATCTTAATGAAGTTATCGTGGAGATTAATAATATTGAGAAATAAATCTTTCGTTGCAAAGAATTAAATCAAACTATAGCTAAACTGAGAGTGGGAGTGGGTCCAATTAGAAAAGGAGTCGACTACATTTAAAATTCCCTAGATTTCAAATAAGAAAGTCACACTCGATTTTGTATACCACCAAGCTGTCAAAATCGAGTTTGACATTTCTTATTTTAAGTTTAGCGAGTTTTAAATTAGCAAACACACTTTCGGATTGGCCCCAGTGTATGTTTAATACAAACAAGGAACTATGAACTATAAAATCCCGTACAAACACTAAATAAATCTTCGAGTATTTTATGAAAACAAAAGAAATCAGTACATAGAACGTGGTACCTGTGATATTATTTTATCATGATGGCATCCCCTATGATACAAGCGTACGTGCCTAGAATTTTCTGTAGTTGATTTCACTCAATTGGACTAGATTCAGAGGCATGGAATCAAACGAAATTGTACCTTATTGTGTGGCATAATGCTTTTACAATTTGTAAGCTTAATGCCATTATTAAACAACAATAACTGACAGACCAATTGAACTGAATTCTGAATTCTGTAGGGTTTTATATATTTACAAAATAATTATGGTTTCAAAAATATTCGATAAGTATTTTTGTAGCATGAGGTATCAATTTGTTGATCAGAAATTATAAGACTCGCGTGCGCGTACCGCGTAGTTTATTGGCAGATACCGTCTGCGGCGCACGCTGTATGCTGCCACGTAGTTTTGTGTCGTTTCATCAGCTTATATACATAAATCTACATCTGAAACTCCGTGTTTGTGCATAGCGTCCGCCTTATAACCACCTAAATTTGACGAGATATCACTTTTTTGAATAACCACTCTTTAGGCTTGTCACAATGGCCGCGAGTACCTATAATCCGATACTAGTTTTATTCGCTCAAAGCAGGTATCCAGATACCATTACAGCACTGAACAGAGTCATCCCTGGCCCTATACGTTCTGGACATTGGTCCAAGTGGTACAGAAACCGATCGTGACCATAGTAACAAAATGTCGCTTAGTTTAGTTCCTTTTTTAGCGTTTTTCCTTCTTACAACCTTCAAAAGAAGCGTGAAGGAGCATCTCCTTGGCTAAGCTCCTATAGTGATGGTGACAGACGCCACACTTAGTTATGGTTAAGCGCTTGTCGCCCGCACTCATGGACTTGCCGCTTACCATCAGGTGGCAGAGGAGTCCCATGTCATGTCGTGCTCCAGTGTTGAAAGAAGCCCTGATAATACTTATGTTGACGACGCGATTAGCCTAGTTGGGAGTGACCCTGCCTCCGAAGCTAGCTTCCCGGGTTCGAACCCCGGTAAGGGCAAATATTTGTCGGATAAGCACGAATGTTTGTTCCTGAGTCTTGGATGTTTCTTATGTATTTAAGTATTTATTTCTCTATATAAGTATGTATTTATATCGTCATCTAGTACCCATAACACAAGCCTTTAGAGCTTACTTTGGGACTAGAGCGATTTGTGTAAAGATTGTCCCCTGATTTATTATTATTATTAATGTATTTATAAATCTTATGTAAAGGATTACAAACGTGATTCATTTTGAATATTAAAAAAAAAGAAAACCATTTGGAATAAACAAGATTTTAAGTTAAAACTCCGTACAATTTTATACTAATTTTGCTTAAAACGTTTTGGCTTATTTCAGTAAACTCCTAGTATGTTATAGTTTATTTAATTACCTGGCAATTAGGATGATACATTAGGCGAGAGCAGGTGTACTCGCGTCGGTATATAACTCAGTACAAACACAGTTAGAGCATATTGTCACAGGTAGTTATAACTAGAGATGCAACGGATAGTAGTTTGGCCGGATACCGGATACCGGATATCCGGCACGGCCACTGGCCGGATAGCCGGATATCCGGCAACCGGATATCCGGCCGCACACGAGCTATCTCAAAGCTGTGTTAGCTTGCGCGGCCTTCGCGCGGCGAGCAAGTTTCAACTTGTTACGAATTGTAAGAATGCGGGGAGTCCCTTTGAGGTACAATACGCGCTTTGTTACGTCAGTTGGGAATATTCGAACGTGCACGACGTGATGTCACATGTTAGTTTTATACTTAAATAAAAAGAAAACTGTTTTAATTTAATAACTGACGTTGATTTTGTTTATTTCTGACGACTTTTCTTTGTTTTATCGTATTTCTGACCCAAGTTTTTACTATCCGGTATCCGGCCGGATACTGACTCACTATCCGGTATCCGGCCGGATAGTAAAATCATGGCCGGATAGGCCGGATACCGGATAGTAACCGGATATCCGTTGCATCTTTAGTTATAACTGTTAATTCACTCTGTGATTATTAACTAGCGTTAGTATGCATAAATTATTTTCTTGATCGCTTTCATGTAATGACAGATCATAAATTAGAAAGGAAGGCTGTAAAAGTCGGTATTGGCTTTCAAAATGACGCACAACGCAGAATTAATGTTTAGTTTAAATATATAATAATATCATTATAATGCAAGAAAATAGCTATATGGAAACCGATGAACGCCTCTATTCGGGAACGCTAAGTGATGTTGTAGTGACTCGCGAGCGAGATTTCTCATCCCTGGGCGTTTATTTGGGAACGTCTAAGTAATACCTGTCGTGCGGAAGAGTGGGATGGGAAATCTCGCTCGCGAGTCGTTACAACATCACTTAACGTTCCCGAATAGAGGCGTTGGACTAATGTCGAATGTTAACTAGGACTATATCCGAATTAAGAACAAAAGAAAAAACATGTTACGACATGTCGTACCTTTACAATGACAGTGACCTAACACAAAATTGCAACTTTTTGGGAATGAACAAAATATCATTTAAAATAGGTTATTTGAAGTCGTTCTGTGACAAAAACTCAATTTTTAACATTTTTGGATAAGGTCACTTTCATTCTGAAATTTATTTACAAGGACCCGGTAGCCAGGTTCCTTATCCGTAGTGAGTTTTCACACACAGCGAACAAACGCTGATGCTCGCTGCGAGCGCAGCTTGTGGTAATAAAAGTTTTCACTCTAAAGCTATCTTAGTCCTGAGACGTCAATATTTCTATAAGTCTATCAGAACAGACTAAGTCCCCTAATCTGTAGTAATTCGTGACTCAAGTAGCGAATTCTCCGATAGAAAACTGAATCTCGTCGGAAATACCTAAACTTTTTCCAACTAATGGATTCCGATGGAACAAGATAAAAAAACCTTGTCCGCGCGATGTTTCAAATAATTCTCCAATAGATTTCTACTTTTTATTTGAGCTATTCAGGATATTGGGATTGATCGAATTGAAATTGCTTTACTGCATTTCCAATTAGACTAAGGAATACTTTGTTGTGCATAAACTTTCTGTAGGTACTAACTTATTAGTAGCATCTACGACGTAGCATGCTACGAACTACGACGTAGACGGAGAGCTTTGCGACGAGAACTCGTAAAAGCTATTTCTGTAAAATGTGATTCCCATGCCATGAAAAGTTCACCGAAAAGAAATATTGGTGTTTGTGGATTTTGAAGGATTTGTGATGACGCTTTGATTTGTTGGTGTTGCACTTGCAGTGGACTGGTTGCAGTTTTAAGCTCGTATCCAATTAGGTATCAAGCTTTAGTTTTGCGCGTCAAATAAACACTTTTAACCTTCACTTGTCACTTTATTAGTTCTAGTCTAGACTTTAAAGGTCAAATCTCGCCAGACAAAGATATACGTAATTCCCAGATAAAGCTTTGTGTATGTATCGTGTTAAATAATAACAATACATAACTATAGTCATTTGGCGACGTACAATTTTCATACCATAACTAGACTAAATTTTCCACTGTTGGCTAGAGCACATAAGCATAAAGTTAAACTGCGCCTCTGTTCGGGAACGCTAAGTGATGTTGTAGCGACTCGTGAGCGAGATTTCTCATCCCACTCTTCCGCACGACGCGTAATGCTTAAGAGCGAGATGCGAGTCTCACTCGCGAGTTGCTGCAGTATCACTTAGACGTTCCCGAATAGACGCCATGCTTTGTTTAGAACTCTTTTCTCCTGGAACAATACAATTAACTGTCACTAATGTCTTAAATGCAATCACGCTCAACACAGAACCAGCCCCACCCCAGCAAGCACAGCAAGGACACCACCGCTCACGGTGGTTCAAAGGCGTGACGTCAGTCGCTCTGACGTCACTGCGTGCATGTGGGTCAGGGGGGCGCGCAGCCCGGCCGCCTCACAGCTCGAAATGGGTCACAAAACAGGGGATTATGGACACCTTGTGCCTTATGAGTCGGTTTAAGGTTAGCTAAGTCTTATAAAGTGTCGTGAAATGTTTTATGTATACAGAAATGACGTTTAAACATTGTTACATTTTTATTGTGGTGAAATTGTTTTAATGAAAAGCAAGATAATTAGGTATTTATGTATTATTTATAGTACGCCATACCTAAGCATGGTTGATTTAATGTGATTTTCACTCCTATTCAACAAGAACTCATTTCTATCCTACATCGTGGGAGCAAAGTCGTAATTTGCTCTCTCCAAGCGCCTCATTCGGGAACGCTAAGTGATTCTGTAGCGACTCGTAAGCCAGATCTCTCATCTCGCTCTTACGCATTTCGCGTCGTGCGGAAGAGTGGAATGAGAAATCTGGCTTACGAGTCGCTACAGAATCACTTAGCGTTCCCGAATGAGGCGCCTGTTTTATCTCAATTTATTAAAGCTTTACATTTTTTATTTAATGACAGTTTTATTTAATAACATTCTAGAGTACTGCAGGCCGCAAAAGGTATAACGTTTGCATAATAATATATGCGTTATATAATATATAATATATAATATAACGTTTGCATAATTATGAGGATTACGGTTTTACTTCAGTTATGTATTCTTGACGTCACGAGGAAGTATATTTTTGATGTTGCTTTTTTTTATGAATTCATCATTTATATCTGTAATTGTATATATTGCATTTGGCATGGTGTTCTAACTACATATATCACAAATCTCAGCTTATCTTGAACACGGAAACTAGTTAATTTACTTCTAAGTTTTGACCCAAATATACCAATAAACCAACTTACAAGTGAAGTAAACTAAAAACTTGTAAAAACGTACGAACAACCTGAGAATTTGACATGTATTAGTTAATACACTTCTTAACACTGACTGACAGACAACGCACAGCCTAAACCGGTGGGTCTAAAAGCAAGTTTGCAAAGTGTCATTATATAGGTAACGCAGATGAGCACTAAGAAATGGTTTTTGAAAAGTTTGTAATTTTTGAAGTTATGAGGTGTCTCCGATGGGGAAACCTATCGAATACACGGCTTGTACATACATACATATATCACGTCTGTTTCTCAAAGGGGAAGGCAGAGACCACGGATTTCCACCTGCTACGATCCTGACACACACCTTTCGCTTCGTCTACTCTCATTAAGGTCTTCATGCACGCTCACCGGTTTAGGGTACTCTTGACTTTGCCTTTCTAAAGAACGTCCTCGGTCTGGTACAAAGCAAAGTAATACGAAAAGTAACCGTGCAATTATATTTAGACCAAAATCTTTTATCACTAGTGGCTCCGTGAGCTGTAGACCTCGCGACAAAAGACTTCAAAAAACTGAATCTAAAACAAAAACTCTTTGAAAAAGTAAGAAATAATGATTGGCCTTGTGACAAACTTAACTTTGCCGTTGAAAAACTGATATCTCCATACATCGAGTCAGTTTACCAACACCGCCAGTGAGTTTGTAATTGCAAAAACCTCCATATCTCCGCCATTTTCAAATATTTCGAAAAACTGAATCGACAATTTTTTTTTATACATTTATTGAACCTCCTCACAAAATTTCACGAGAATCGGTTGAGAACTGCGAGCTGCAGACGAGAACAAATGGACATACGCTGGACGCTGGAAATTGGACATACAAAAGTATTTTTGCCCAAGCTGAAACGGAGACGCTTCGCTCGCTTCGCTCGCTCGGTCGATAATTGAATATTCAGCTAGATTATAGGTAAGGAACGAAACTTTATTATGCCTGATATTATAAGCTTATCTCAGCTTTACGGTTTCACAAATACACCAATACTCGTGTTTTGTATGCGAGCATAGTGTATGTTTTATCTCAAAGCTTTGCCTTCGCAAAGTCGCAAGCTTTAGTGAATCGATAGATCCCGGAATTTGTCGCTATTGAATAACAACAGGGGAGATAAATATTTTTACTCAAGTTTTGTTTTTTGTCCCTATGAATAAGGTATTAGGATTATGCTTGTTTTAATACTAGAGATATCCATGTTCTATATAATAGCGAAATACCGCTCGCTCACTGATAAATCATTTAATCTCACAGACATAGAATCTACAAACGTTAATTTTGGCATTCTGTAGACGTCCTCTATGAAATGATTTTACAATAATTCAACCCTAATGGGGTGAAATGAGGATAAGGATAAATCGCAGGCGCAGCTGCGGGGCGTTGCCGCGGCTAGTCCTTAAAGTCAAAGCCAAAGTTATAGTTTTCAGTAATGTGATTTTTGCCATAATATTCATTAATATTATTTTTACTTTTCATGCTCGTAAAGTCCTTCTTTAGGCTAAAGTAGTTCTATGATCTTGTGCATAAACTTTACTTCTCGAAGACTACGACATTAGACCATTCAGCCATTTTACTTAGGTAAATATAATTCCATAGACAAACGATGTTATTTCAATTTTTCTTCCTTACATTTTTCTATCTTTGCGTTTTGTGTATATACAAGCAGATATAGTAATTTAATATTAAGAATAAAGCATTAAAAACAAGAAAAAACAAAGCGGTTCTTAAGGAGCGACCAAATTAACAAAAAAAAATGCATTAGCGGCAAAGTGCCGTCTGACAATGTAATAAGAACGTTGAAAGTACACTGGGTTCTTAGATTTTTCTTAAAAAGTTTTAAATTAATTTGAGCAATACTTGTATTCGAAGTGTTCGACTCGGCTATAAAACCCATTTTTACCTCGAACCGATAGCCTTGCTTGCCTATTACTGTGTAGAAAGTTCAATTTTTAGTTAGTAAGTCGTTTCATTTTTCTATTTCTTCGTTATTCACATCACGATTTTACGATTCATTGATTAAGTATCTTTTATCTAAGTGGACTTCATTTTTATTTGAAAACAATTCGTTGTTTATCATCTTTTCTATTTCAAGTTACTCACAAAACTTTTATGGACCATTAGTCAGCTCAACTTGATAAATAATGGGGTGAGGCCGTTCGAATTTTTTTTTTTTTTTAATGGTCACTAAATTTAAAACAAGAAACGTCAAACTCGATTTTGACAGCTTGATTCTATACAAAATTGCGTTTCATGTTTCTTATTTTAAGTTTAGCAAGGCACCGTTTCATATTGGCCTAATATACTTTAAGTAATTATGTATAATAAAGTGGACGCCTCAACTTGATTCTTTATAAAGCCTATTGAGGCCAAATGGCACAAACGCCTATAAGAAAAACGATCACCGCCGGACGCGGCGCGCATACCCGCTCCATCATCAAGTGCTCGTTGTCATTTGTTTCAGATATCTGGCGCCTCTATTCGGGAACGCTTAGTGATTCTGTAGCGACTCATAAGCCAGATTTCTCATCCCACTCTTCCGCACGACGCGTAATGCGTAAGAGCGAGATGAGAGATCTGGCTTACGAGTCGCTACAGAATCACTTAGCGTTCCCGAATGAGGCGCCTGTTCTAGTTAGTGTAACGTAATAATTCAATGCCAATAATTTATGATATATTTTAAGTGAAAACTTTGTAATATGAGATGATTTATTAGATATCTTTGTGAAAAAGCACAGTGAGCCTTATAAAGGCTGAGTAAAATTTTAAATATCGCAAAAAAAATAATTGCAATCATAATTTAAGGATCGCATGCGTATGGTACCAAAGAAAGCTATTTAAATCATGTCGGTGTGCGTACATAAACATCTGTCTAGATTTCCATCAGCATTACAATAGCACAATTTGAATATAAATACGTCTTACCCAGAAAAGAACGAATACATGCTTTTGTTATTTATGTCACCGAACTCCAAATATTCACGCATAAAAACAAATATACATACGCGTCGAATTCAGAACCTCATCGCTCGGATTTTTTGAAGTCGGTTAATAAAGCAGTCACTGTGCCCTTTATAACGAGGAAGTGAAACGGAAAATCTAAGATTTCCCAAGTGTACGGAGAAAAACCGGACAAGTGCGAGTTAAACTTCCGTGATTATATGAAATGTGAATGTTACTTAAAATAAGGTTTTCCGGTAGTCTATAGGTAAAGAAGTATTTTCTGTATTTTTTCGAAATTTAGGCCTAGTAGTTTCGGAGATAAGTGGGGGCGACAGGTCAATTTTAGCCTATTTTCCTAAATAACTTAAATACTATATATTAAAATTATAAAAAAAAAATTTTAGATTCTCACAACGAGCTCTCTCATTTGATAAGCAAATTTTGTTTTTTAATTTTCTAATTTAACCCCCCAAAAGTGGCCCCGCTGTTTAAAATTCATTTATTTACGTTCACGTCTTCAATCTTTACCAAATTAATTCAATTGGTCCAGTGTTTCGGCAAAAATTGGCTGTTACAGACGGACAGACAGCCAGACACACGAGTGATCCTATAAGGGTTCCGTTTTTTCCTTGTGAGAAAAGCAAAATTACTTTCAGGTTTTTACCCATAGGTATTACCGATGTGTGGGCTTGTAAATAAAACTTTGATTAGGTACCTACTAAGCCCATATTATTTATATATTATAAATAAAGCCTCATCTTCCTCATTTTAAGGCTTGAATTATCAAAGTGAAAATTTATTAATTTTCTTAAACTTATCATTATAATATATGTTTAGGGCTTCATGCACCAAAGAGATAAATTTAGTTTCAGTCTTACGTACGGTTAATTTATGTCAAAATGTATGGAACTGTCAGAATTAAATCAGGTTTAACAACTTAAAGACCCATTTACATGAACAAAGTTTCACGCACGTTTTGTGGCAAGAAGTCATATTTTTGCTTATCTTATACAGGCCGTCCCATTTAAATGTTTACTTACATTCATGCAAGAAACAATAACTTGTCTTTGATAATATCATATCATACTCGTAATACAATTATCACCAATTGTTGTTGTTTACACTACGAGATTATTCTAGGGAGATATTTGTCTGTCAGACATGTGACGTTTTCTTCGAAGTGACATATTCCACACCGTACTCTAAGTTGTCAGTTAGGTAACCAAAATGATATAGGTAGTACATCTACAAGGCCTCAAATACGACTTACCTCTATATTTCACCTCCCGGAGCGAAGGAACTCGTTTTATCGTCCATCTAGCCCTGAAAGGCGCGTTCATGCAAAATTTCATACATTCAAGGCCCGTAATTTCGTATTTCAAAGTTACCCATCTAGCATATTCTTCGTCTGGTTTAAGTGCAAATGTAGGCTTTGTGGTTTTTAAAGACAATAATAATAAGCTTGGCAATATTATTGTGAAAGGCACTTTATTGACTATATTTACATACGTAATTTTCGAACGCATCATCATCATTTCAGCCGAAAGACGTCCACTGCTGGACATAGGCTTCGCTCAATGATCGCCACAACGACCGATTCTGTGCAGCTCGCATCCAGCGGAGACCCGTTATTCCAACTTATTTATATTTAATTACTTGTAACCAGAGAAATGATCTTCGTTTCTAGTCTAGAAATTTTCGCAGAAATGATAATATTTTCAAAGCGCTTATCGGTTATAAAGTAACATGCCGTGTCGTAATATGTTAACATTAATTAAATATTTCGTGGGTGAAACGAAATTCCTCTAGAGAATTTGTAGAATATCTTCTAAAATGTTTAATTACATCTCGATTTTAAAATCATCGAACTAAAATGGCACAGTTCTTGCTCTTGTATTTTTTTTATAAGGGTTATCTTTATCGGCCACTTCATACACCAGACAAACAGAGTAACTATAAGTGTCAGTTCACAAAGTAGATACTTATCTTTTACAACATCTACATAGCCATTAAGGGAAGTGTGCCATCAAAATAAAACCAATGAACCCGTTTATGTCAGCTACCCTCAGGGGAAACTTATGAGGCGTAAACTTAAACTTCACATCAAAGCCATTTAATGCCACCGCACAATATTTATCATAATAAACCAGATCTGGTCGTGGCTGCCATTCTTCCTCGACACCATTAACTAAAGCGCTGCTGAGTTGGGACCGTTTCGCAACAATGATTTATTCATTCTTGATTTTTATAAGTGTTTAGTATGTTTATTGTTGTAAATAATTTACTTTCCTCTTCTGCTTCTTCTTCTTCTGCTATCTCCACTTCCTTTTTGGGGATGTTTTGTCGACAATGATGACAGAGGCCTTATTACGAGTAGTAGACAAAATTTTTAGTTTGTCTGTGCTAGAGTGTGTCTTAAACAGCATAACTATGATCAAAGAAGTAAATAAAATCAGAAGCGGTGCATAGAAAATTTCTATTATACGCTGGCTTATACCAATGTCTATTAATACGTTCTTACCGCGGTTTGGAGTTTTCAACTAACCTTTATCGTTTCCTCTTATTTTCCATTGATCCTTGTGCACCGTATTAGACAACATCATTAGTTACTAAATTATTAGGCAACTAACCCTTAACACCCATTTTCGAAAAAGCTGAAGATTAGCTAACACATTGCGCGATTTCCATCGCCTAAAGGTTAACCGATGTTTTCCAGTTTTTGATATGTTGTCAGTCAGTATAAATCTAGGTCTATACGTTTTGGTTTTTTCACTATAATGAATAAATTCAGTTTTTATTGTTGCTTCAGTATTCTCATACAAAACTAATTTCGGCGATTATTTGACTTTGTTGATCTTCAATTAATATTCAAAAAAGGTATAGACCTAGATTTTGTACTGACTGACAACCTATCAAAACTTGGTCGAAATCGGTTGACATTTAACGGGTGGAAATCGTTATCGCCTTTTGTATGAAAGGGGTGATTTTAGGAGTTGGTTCTCAGTTCATATTTCTAAAAGACAATGTCGGTTAGTTATCCACCCTTCATCTCCCGTTTAAGTCGTACTTGTTTGATGGTTTTAATTCTATTCACTCCTATCTATTATTATAACTATATAGTCAATGTAACTTCAACAATAACATATTCCTATAAAAATATTCCTCGTCAGCAAATGTTTTTATAACTTAAGTGAATATTTTGATGATATTAGCAATGAATATACTTTAACATAGCCCAAGATTATTTCCATGCGGGCAATATTTTAAGTTAGGTTAGGAAGTAATTAATGAACAATATTGTATAGTACATTGTGCATCTAGGGCCGTCAGAAGGGGATAACTAACGAGAGTCTGTTAGAAGCCCGACGCCGATAGGCGAGGGCTTTTATGACTCGAGTTTGTTATCCCCTTACTGCCCGTGATACACACAATGTTTTTCATCACATTTGCGAGGAAACGAAATAAAAATTAGACAAAAAAGTATATATATTAATTTTATTTCCATTTTACATCGTGAATTACCATCAGGTGGGTGTTCATAAACTGAGCGTACGTTGCGATCAGCGCGGGGCAGCTCCGCTGGCTTGTGGTCGTGCGCCCCGCCGGCTGCGGTTCCCGAACAGCTCCACTGACCTGGCGCACTTAACTGCCCGGGGGAGTTCGAAACCATACAAAATCTATAACTCCCTAGGGAGTTATGGATTTTGTATGGTTTATAACTCCCGCTGACGGCGGGGCCCGTAGAGGAGCTAAATCGGCTATAGCTACTCTATACGCCTGCGTATAATAACACCCTTTCCAAGCAAGTGTGATGAAAATTAAATAGTAGCCCTCTCAAATTGCTGTGCCCTTGCAGGGCGTCACATGTGACTATACATATACTGTGATTCCACCAGTTGTAAAAATGTGATGTGCAATAAATATTTGTATTTGTATTAATGAAACAAAACCCTCATTTTTGGGCAGTCGAGTCGTCTAAAAATCCTGGCATTCAAATAAGACACTGGAAACAAAACCTCGAAACTACCTTAACAATAAAGTTCTAAAATGAAAAATACTTATAGAATAATATTAAAAGAAATTTGGGTCTTTAATGTAACCTAAATTGCTATCAGCAGCAGTCAAGTTTTTTAATCACAAAGTTTTGTGGTATAGAATTGCAAATGAAGTCCTGAGACGTATCGTCCTAAATGTGGAACTTGGCGGCTATAACTTTATCTTTGGAGCTCTTATCTTTTATCTGATAAAAAGTGAACATTTCACTAATAAGTGAAATTTAATGACTATTTATAATAAGACTTTTAATTAAAGGGTTTGATAAAAAGTAGTAATATAACTTCAAATATAGAATTGTTAGTCCAGCGTCTCCAGCACATTTGTTAACGTTATATTTTACAATTTTAGGGTTCCGTACCTCAAAAGGAAAAAAGGAAGCCCTATAGGATGACTTTGTTGTCCGTTTTTCTGTCTGTCAAGACCCTTTTTCTCAGGAACGTGTGTAGGTATCAACTTGAAATTAATATAGAAGACTCTAGCCTGCAGTTCCTAGGAGCTGTGGAATAATAAACTTCTAAGTCAACGCAATCAAAAGATACGGCTGTTTATGCCGCATATTTTGCCATTAGCAAGAAAATGAAAACCAATAGGGTGCTTCTCGTTGACCTAGAATCATGAAATTTGGCAAGAAACAAGGTCTTATGGCACATGTCAAGGAAAAAATCCGAAAGCCGTAAATTTGCAGTAATATCACGAAAAAAAAAGTTTATAGCGATTACAATGTATGTATAAGAAGTGTGAACCAACGACTTTTCATACAAACGGCGATAACGATTTCCACCCATGATGTTAACCGATTTTGACCAATTTTTGATAGGTTGTCAGTCATATGAAAGTCTAGGTCTACACGTTTTGGTTATTTCGCTATAATATTCAAAAAACGTATAGACCTAGTTTTTGTTCTGACTGACAACCTATCAAATATTTATCAAAATCGGTTAACTTTAACGGGTGGAAATCGTTATCGCCGTTTGTATGAAAATGGTGATTTTTGCCGTTGGTACACAGTCTTCTTATTTGCCGTTGATAAACTGTTCGTGACCTACGAGTATGTCGATGTATGGGGACAACAGTTAATTTTTCAACGGTAAAGTTAAGTTTTTCCCTCAATCAAGTTTATCTTTTCGCCATATCATATTATCGACCGAAAACACTGACGTTGAAAACTAAAAAGCAAAAACTCATTACGCAAATTCATTCCAAATCGAACCTTGCCTTGTGGCAACAAGGTTTATTGAATAAATAGGTTTGACTTGTTCTTGTGTCTCTTCTTCTTTAACATGTGAAATTAAGGACAGCTGGGACGTCCCTTCACTACAAACACACGACTTTAACGAGCGCTTTAGAATTCGTCTGCTGCCTACAGGCGTTCAGTTGAGATATGCGGGCCGTATAATATTTGACTTAACGTAATAAATAATACATAATGTCAAAGTAACATTTACTTTTCGCATTATGGAGAAAGCTATTGTAATAAAAAGAATTATAACTTATTTCCACTTGGTTAAAGATACACTTGAACTTCGTTATTGTATCGGCACTGGTGGTAAAATAAAAGTAAAATTAGAAACCAAAACCCGACTGGCTACACAAAAGCATCTTTGCTTCTAGTATGAAGCACTCTTAGATTATTGTATTCCTATGACACTTGCACGTTCTGTACTAATCATAGTGATACCCTATTTATTAAAGTCGGTACAGTAGTACACGAGCTAAAGAAGAACATCCGATCTATACAGACTGCTTGATACCTTTTGGTACCGCGCAGTCGGATAAAAAAAGTAAATAAATATATACTGGTGCTAAAAACAGAACATGTTTAACAGTACTTCTGTTATTGACATCGCATTAACCAGCTTTCAATCATAAAACTAACATAAAATAAATGAGCTAATGTCAGCTTCGCGGTATCCAGGCACATTGAACAAGGCACACGAGGCGTGTGCGGTGCGACGCCTGCTCAACCAGAGGCAGTTTAAATGGAACAACCTTTATAATCTCTCCTTTTGCGTCGGGGGTAATAGGTACTAAGTAATGAAAATTTCAATCTTTATTTAGATATATCCGGGTCGTTTCTTGAATGATTATATGAGTTTCGACGGATAGAAACCGTTTAAAGTATATTTTAATTCCTAAAAAATCATAAGGATACAATTATTATGCTTTTCATCACACTTGCTCGGAAAAGGTGTTATTATACGCAGCCATATAGAACAGCTATAGCCAATTTACCTCCCGCGGGAGTTATGGATTTGGTATGGTTTATAACTCCCGAGGAGTTATGAGTTTAGGTTTAAACTATAGTCACCCACTCGTACTTCATTTCAGGCTAAGGAGGTTTAAAATTAGCCAAGTTTTATTTCCTATCTTCATAACTTGTAGAGTTGTAATAATGTAGAGTCAATGTAAGGTCAACGTAGAGTCAATGCAGAGACAATGTAGAGCCAGTGTAGAGCCAATACTTAGCATCACGGCCGAAATCCCTAATGGGGTGGGCAGAGCCACAAGACTGCTTGTGGCCACGTTCGATTTATTAGTCCTAAGATGGTATGATGAACCGTATGGTGACAGGTGATCAGCCCATCGCCCATACAGATAGTCCACCATGTTGGAGAGGAAATACCATGGAATACGTGCAGATGCTTATCATCCTGGCATGTCGTAAAAATCGACTAAGGGACGATTAGTCGATTTTTACGACATGCCAGGATGATAAGCATCTGCACGTATTCCATGGTATTTCTTCACTCACAGTACAGCAGAGGAGCCAATGTAGAGTCAATGTAGTCATTTTAATGTTTCAACTTTAGTAAATATTTCTTTTTGTCTAATTTTTATTTTATATCCGCACAAATGTGATGAAAGCATTGTGTGTAACACGGACAGTAAGGGGATAACAAACTCGAGTCATTAAAAGCCCTCCGCCTTCACAGTCGGGCTTCTAATAGACTCTCGTTTGTTATCCCCTTCTTACGGCCCTAGATGCACAATGTACTAATGTACGATAGTACGAGAAATCCTCTATTACCTCTTGTTGTTTAGAAAAGTAAGGATATTTTTTGGGTTATCTCTGTCAATAGGCTACACTTCTTGTTACTGTCAGAGTAAAGTGGGGTTCTGAGCTTACTTCGTTAGATAAGAATAGGTAAAAGATAACAACAGAAGACGGCCGACATACAGGATCCCTTTCTATTCAAGCTAAGGTTGTCACTGAAATATGTTTTTGAAGATAGCTGAGTTATGCTGTATTAATACAATAGTATCGTTTTTCAGTGTCAAGTTTGAACGTGGACTGTTAAAACGGGTCTTCATTTTAGTTGTCACATTTCATTGAGAAATAATAAGGAATGTCAGAAAAGGATCTCTTGCTGAAAAGTCAGTTTTCAACTTTGAGTAATTATATTGTATACTAGAGGGGACACCTCAACTTGATTTTTTGTAAAGCCTGTTGAAGCCAAATGGCACAAACGCCTATAAGAGATTATCACCGCCGGACGCGGCGCGCATGCCCGCTCCGTCATCAAGCGCTCGCTGTCATTTGTTTAAGATGTCTGTTCTAGTGAAACGTAATACTTCAATCGTTTTCAAGGATGATATAATTAAAGTAGTATATTAATTATAATATAGTAGAGGTAATTCAAAATTTCTTGCAAAATACTTTAAAAATATGTGTCCTATACTCTGTCTGTAATGGAACCGACTCTTCCTTAGCGTATTTTTTAACCGACTTCAAAAAAGGAGGAGGTTTTCTATTCGACTGATTTTTTTTAATACTCACTAACTATTGATTAAATAGACAATATATTTAATTTCAGTTTGCAGAACAATTTGGTCTACCCTGATTGTTTTGTATTTTGATAACATCATTTTATAAATTATCAGTGGCAACCCTATTTCAGTAACAATGGAAGGAGTTTTATTAAGTAAGCCGTCTTTATGAATCTCAGGACACGACCAACTTTGCATATATGGGTCCGGAAGCAATTCCTTACATCAGAGTTTGTATGTTCAGAGTTACTTAGTCATGTAAGATTTCTGAATGTCTTTGAAAACGTTCGGGTTTGTCCTACGTTGTTAGACACAAAGCAATTTGCAGCAATATTGCGTTCGAACTTTGTCGGTGAGTTCTGGAATTAAGTATGTTGAGAACATTATACAGAGTGGGCCCTGTAACTGAAGCAAATAATTAAAATATAGGCATTTTAGGCTGTCAGTAATCAGGTTGCAATGACTTTAATCAATTGAAATGATACTTAAAAAACACAAATGTTTTCTAACAAATTTAATCGCACCGGCAATGTAAACAAATATTAAATTTGACATCTACGTCGTGTGCAATCGGAACACTTCGTTGACATTTATTAAATTTGAAAATCCATTGATTATGAATACTCTAAATTACTCTAAATTACTATATCGTGACCTGCACCGGCGATCCCTGGGTCTCGATGAGCGTACCTGCTGTAGTATATACATAGATTTGTATAAAACTGTAGACATCATTGTTGACTTATATGTGTACTGATTTGAAAAAATGATACCTCACCGAGTTTCTTGACGGCTCTTCTCAGTAGAGGGTTTTTTCCGAACCGGTGGTAGATTCATTCCTTGACCTTCATAAGAGCTTGTAAAAGCCTAAATTGAATAAAGATAGTTTGACTTTGACTTTATCTCCGAACAAAAGGACTTTGAAACATTAAGACCACTTGGTAATAACTGTGGATACTCTAAGGAATCTCCATTTTAATTATTTGATTCAGTTACAGGACCCACTCTGTATACAGCCACATTGATAATTATTTATTTATTTAAATCAGGCAACGATGGCTTATATAATATACCTAATATATCATACAAAAATACAATACAATAATACATGACTTATAAAATGTAATATGGCACGTTATGTATGGCATGCTTGGTTTAACGGAATTCATTAAATTAAGGAATGAAAGCCCACGTGTTTGATGATAGTTTATTGCTATTCTCTTCTTCTTCTTCCTAGCGCTTTTTCCCGTCCACGCTTACGCTACGGGGTACGCTTTGACCATGATCCCGGATTCGGCAGGTCGGGTTATTACAGTGGAGCGACTGCCATCTGACCTCCGTAATCCTTGTGACAGGGGAACCTGACCAATGGATCATGTTTACACATTTAGTTACCCAAATGTGCAGGTTTCCTCACGATGTTTTCCCTCACCGTAAGAGCATCTGTTACCGCAATTCGCAGGCAGATAATGTACATAAGTTAGAAAAATTCATTGGTACATGGCAAGCGCTTTGGATTCGAACCCGGACCTCACGATCACGAGTCGACATCCTTAGCCATTAGGCAACAGACGCTCTTTATTGCTATTCTCTATACAAATACAAAATAGCTAAACCGCTTGTCCATGTTTTCTCTATGCCAAAAATCACATCAAGCCCATTTTGGGACAACATACAAAACTAAATCCGATGGGTCCAATTCGAAACGGTGTCTTCATAATTTAAAATTTCCTAAACTTAAAATAAGAAATGTCAAAGTGTTGTCAAATGTTTGAAAGGTTGTTCTTTTAACTTTAGTGACTTTTATAGCAAACACACTTTCTAATTGTCCCCAGTTTCATATTTAGGGGAAAGTGGGGGCAACGCGAACGCGGGGTAATCCCGAATCCAATGGTTCTAATGTGTTAGAAAGAGGTAGCCATATTTTACTTGCCGCCATTTCGGAGATCACTCCACCACTAGTGCCAGTCAACAACACGGGAGACGCGGACGCACGTACTTGTCAAGGTATACATTTTTCAATATTTTGCATGTTTATGATGTAAGGTTTTTGGTAAATTCAAGTCGGTGTTGATTTATTTCTATCTAAAACAGTAATTTAACTTTTACATAGTGGAATACTCACATGTTAATCAGCTAAATGACAAACTTTTATTTATATTAATCAGCTAAACATGGTGTTCGTGTTTACCCGACTAATGTCGGGTAAAACCGAACACTAAAGGTTTTGTTTTTTTTTCATATTGTTACCATTTATTAAAAAAATATAAATGTTGATTAGTGAATTCGTTAGACAGATAACTAAACTTTATTAACTAAACAATAAAGAAACTCTGTCATTAAATTCCACTGTTTTATTTAAGTTTTCCCTTAGGTGTTCGTATTTCCCCCACTTTCCCCTATAAGTAAGGATATAAAAATAAAATTATGGATAATAGTTACGTAGAGTGAGTTCACTGGTAGCAGAAAGACGCGGGTTCACATCGCGGCTCACACGTCTGCTGAGTTTTTCACAACATATGCGTAATTTAATTTGATATTTATCAGTAACATAATTGATATAGATATATATAAATACTAAATAATAGATAAATACTAAATAATCATACCTAGTATTGTAAAAATTAAAAATATATAAGCCCTCTCACTAGTTTTATAAGTTGCTGTGCCCTAGAGGGCCCACAATGAACTTGTAAGTTGATTTATGTACCTACCATCTAATTAATACATTCTGGAACGCAATAAAGATTGAGTATTGAGTATTGAACATTTCGGTAAAGGAACCAATGACCATGTTTATTTTTTATATAAGGGAAGGCAAACGAGCACGGAAGATGTTGTCTTGAATGCTATAACATTCGGTACTACTGCCATTATATAATGAATATCTCTAGCGTGTGCAACGGCTGATCAGTGGATAAACGAAGCTATTAATTAAGACTGTACGGCCAATGTTATTCGGTCTACATTTTAATGAGTCCCTCGCTCATCAACCGCTGCGCTCGTTAGATAATCTAATTGCTGGTAATATTTGTGTATAGGTAGATCGAGCTTCTATTACTAAGCAAAGATTATACGCTGGATTTATTTCTAAAAGCGAAACTAAACGATAATTCTTTCACACAGTTGTGGATTCCATGCTACATTATGTTTTTCGGTCATTAACCACGTGATATATTTGTAGAATTTCTTATAAAGACCGGTGACAAAATAATACAAATAGAGAATATTAACTAATGTTCCCTGTTTAACAATAAAATAATATAATGCATTTAACACTTTCATAGCCAAGTACGAATCATCGTCACCGGCTGCAGGCCAAATATTATATTCCTACAGCTAGTGTAACATCGACACTGCTGCCGTGTTGGCGTCGTGTGGGCAACTTTATAACGGACACGGGAGCCGTGTCCATGTCAATGAAATTGTTAATTTATGCCGCTATATATAGGCAAAGTCCGGAAAGTTTTAATAAGGTACTTAATAGGGGATGGCCCGTGCCTTAGTTATGTATAAAAAAATTAGAGGCATTTTCTCATGACTGGTGAACATTTATTTCACCTGCCCATAAAGACGGTCCCGAGGGAAGAATGAAAAATAATAGGCCTATCTCGCCGTGATGCCTCATTGTTCTCTATTCAGAAAAGGGTTTATATTTCTGGTATACGATAAGAATATGATGTCAATGGGTGACATAGAATAGGGTATTTGCATGAAAATCAGAATAAGGTTTAGATTATGAAAGAAAGTGTTAATAAATGGGCGTAAAAGAAACAAAAAGAGTCCGTTCCTTTATTTTATTAAGGGTCAAAATAAGTGAAAAATAAATATGTTTTTTTAGTTCTGAATTACGTAAATTTGATGAGGAAGTCAAAACCTAGTATCCTCATCAAATCAATGTAATTTTTTATTTGTATGATAAAACAGCCTAAAAACCGTATTTTCGGAAATAATTGCAAATTTGGCCATATATTTTGTACACTCTAACGTGTTCTGTGACGTCATAGTGCATGTCCATTTTGTATAGACCGTTTTTGCGAGTGGTATGAATTATTACTTTTCAAAGCATCGTATTTGCATTACTGCATGTACTCAGTAGTTTCCAATAAATCATGCAAGTTCCCTATTAAAATAAAGCAAGAGGGAGTTGTGTTTGTTATTTATTTATATTTGCTATTTAGTACTGATATTATTATATTTAAGCCGCAAGCTTATCAAATTAAAGCAATTTTCGTTCAGGTTCGTGATTCGTTTACCCAAATCGGAGGGCGCCAGTTAGACATAATGTATATTATTATTAAAAAATGTAAGGCCTATAAATCTGTACTTACAGTAATAATTTCAAAGTTTATATAATGATTTCTGCAGACGCTAGCCAATGACGCTCTCCGACGTAAATAGCTCTAAGCCGTTGATGCAAAGGCCCGCCCCAAATCAAACCTTGACCCACTTTCGAGCCACCCTGGTTTAACGTGAACGTACCTAAGTAACCAGATTTTGGCCGTGATAATAATGTAAGCTGACGGTGAGAAACGGTAATTTAATATAGGGTAAGAGGATTTAAAATAAAATGTAAAATACGGGATGTTTTGTGATGGTGAAAAGGTGAAAATAAGCATTGAAGTATTACGTTACACTAGAACCGACATCTCAAACAAATGAAACCGAGCACTTGATGACAGAGCGGGCATGCGCGCCGCGTCCGGCGGTGATCGTTTTCTTATAGGCGTTTGTGCCATTTGGCCTCAACAGGCTTTACAAATAATCAAGATGAGACGTCCACTCTATTATACATAATTGCTCAAAGAAAATAAGTTAATTTTACTGAAGGTTGATTCGAAAACAAGTTATAATAAAACTATACCATTCAATATTATTTTATTGTCTTTGATTTTATTTATAGAACTGGGACAGATCGTTGCAATAAAGTCGCGCGATCCGTTATCTTCGGCGTATATTTTATGCCAGCTTGCTCAGCAAACGAGGAAGTTACGGTCCCAGCGCAATTGCTTCCTACTATAGAGCCGGTATCAGGTTTAAGCGGATTTCTTCTTGACTTTGCAAATTTGCAACTTGAGATTCATCGCGTAAGACGGCAAAAACCGTATTTTATCGTTAGTATTGGGGGTAACTAAGTAGGTTACAAGAAAAGTTTGTAAAGTCATCAAAAACACTTAAAAAAACAATGTAGAGATACATAAAGACATCATCACCAACCAATAAAATGTAAAAGAAATTAAACCAATGTCTGTTTTTCCTTTCAATTTTAGTTAAAGAAATATAAGAAAACTAGCTGTCCACAGCTACAGCGGCTATAGCTTTGTCCGTGTTATTTCCAATACAAACTTTTAAGTACCATTCGACCCTTTGGGGATGATTTTCGTATGGATCATTATCTTTTTTTAATGCTCCAAAAGGTAGTGCTCCCTGTATTACCTCCTCCCCCGCTTCGTTCCCCGTTCCATCAATATTAAATGTTTCCTCCGTTCCGTCTTCACCCTTTTTATCAATGTTGTGTGTGATTTTATTACTGTTAACAATAACATTTCTTTGTAAGTTGTTCGTCTCCTATTCACAGGTGAAGGTCCTCAGCAGCGTTTCTGTCCCCCTCTCTTTTCTTTGCTCCCTGTAACTGGAATTATCCTTTCACCGTAATTATTTCATCCTTGCTGCTGTCATTTAACTATCGAAAAGCAGAATATTCAACAGCTGGTCAACACTTACGCAAACTGACATTGACACCCCGGCCTGTCATTAAAGAGAAAAAGAAGAACAGCGCCTGTTTTTGGGAACGCTAAGTGATGTTGTAGCGACTCGGGAGAGAGATTTCTCATCACACTCTTCCGCACGAAGCGTAATGCGTAAGAGTGAGATACGAGTCGCTCGCGGGTCGCTGCAGAATCACTTAGCCGTTCCGGAATAGACGCCCAGAAGGATTTCAAAAATGCCTTTTTAAACTATGTCTACATATGAAAAGAAACTTAGCTGCCAAATTTAAAGTTTAATAAAAGGATTTATAATTCTTGAGATTTCGTGATTAGTCAGTGACTTTAGGATTTGGATTAAATACGTAACTATACATATAAATCAAAGAGAATGCTACATATAAAATATACCATTTCACTCTTTTCTTAAGATTTATATGTGCATTGTAAAAACAAGCGATACATCCGTTATTCCGCGCCAAGAGCCAGTGATGTATATTGCTATTTGTACGTGACGGAACAAAACGGAACCCACTTAAGAAATTGTAGGTCGGCGTTGATAGTCATTGCTAAAGTTTAGCAAAAGCCAGATGTTATTTACGACCTTTCCCGACTCGTGTGCCCCTGCTGCCGTAAAGTCTAGATTCATGGCCGACCTACATTTACACTTACGGTTATTTCTCACCTAAGCACTTAGTTTGGAAAGATGGCGAATGAAATTACTTAATCGGCACATCCTAGATAAACTGATTGCTTAGTTAGATTATACACTGTTTTTATCTTTTCTTAGGATGATGCCTGGAAAAAAATACTTTACCAAGTATTGACGGCCTACACTGTCGGCCTTCCATTATCTTTACAATCAATTTGGCAGCTAAAATCACACGCTTCCTTCATACAGGTAGGAATCACTTTGGGGAAGGATTTGTGACTGTAGTGGTGTTGCGAATAATGTTTGTATATTTATGAAATGAATAATTATATATGTTTAGGTTTCTCTTGAACAGTCCAAGCAATGTCGATAAAATCGGGGGTTTGAGGGGGACGATTTATTAGGGGTACCGTTCCTGATACAATCTCTGGTCAGGGTTATTTAAGCATTTCTTAAAGCAGCGTTAATAATTATGAAATTAAAAATCGATTTTTGATATTCGACTGCAGTTTGATTTTAATACATATTATAGGTACGCTTTGTTTTTCCATAAGCTTTTTAGTTTTAATTCACTTGTCAAAAGTGAGTTTCCTTTTTAATACTATGAACAACAAAAACGTACCGTATGAGCTAAGTACATCTGAATTTAAAAATATACATACCTTACCATAAATTTGCTTGTATTTTTTATATAAGACATTACTGTCTACAATATAGGTTTTATGACCTCTTTTCATCGTTTTTTCCTGTATACGCCTGTGTAGACCTTTTCCACAAAAACCTCTGTACTGGAGGCTTCCGTAATAGTCGTCGTAATGGTGATAAATCACTTTAAGCTCGACTGATATTGCCTCGCTTCTACAGATAACCGATCCGCCGATATTTAAGATGACAAGGGCCATTGAGGCATTTTATTCGAAACATAATAAACATCAGGGATTAATATAACTTGTCTTTAAAATACATTCATTTTTCAGAAAGTTAAAATTCCTCATTTATTTATATACAGCCACTGCCACTGCTCCTCGCGCTGCCAGAAATAATTCCCGTATACTGTTTTCGAAGGCAGTGGGTGTTTACATACTGCTCCTGACTCACTGCGCGCCAGGCAACGCGAGTAGCAGCGGCAGGAGCAGGAGAAGTGACCCATTTACATACTCGCGCTGCCCACTTCCATGCCCAGTTCCCTGCTCACTTCGGCTGCATGTAAATGAGGCATAAAGGTGTTTGTAAACGAGCGCTGACGGCCATTTAAAATGTACGACCGTCAGCGCTCTTTTTACATTGGTTGGTCACTCTACGCTGTGACGTCATAGTCAGGTCGATTTTGTACTGAGCGTTTTTGCAAGTCGTATGAACTATTATGACCTTTCAAAGCTCAGCATCTCAACAAATAATCAACATAATAAACTTTTGCTTTCCAATAAAAAATAGAAAAATAAATCTCGCATATTCCATATTGTTTTATAAAATAAAATAACGAAGATTTAATCAAACATAATCATTAGGTTACTATAATAATTTGTTTTGTTGTATTCATTCGAACATTGTAATGTCATCCATCACTTGAAATGTAAACCCCAATTAGTATTTTTTTAAACAAAAGCTTAGAACTTAGATGATAATAAAGTATAAATAGAAGTTGAAAGGGTTTGCATAAATTTTAATAATGTAGGCGTAATTGGTTTTTTGGCTTAATGCTTTTAATGAAACAAAATCCATTTGAAAAAGTGCCTATTATGCAGCTCATAATACTTGGAACGCCTTATTCAATAGTTGTTTTAAAACAGATACCTATAACAGAGGTTTTGTACCTCAGGGAGGTTATCACGATCTTAAACTTCCATTCTCTTTAGGCCCTGTCATAGTATCGTGAAATAGAGATCGTGTTAACCCCCCCGGTTATTTGCTTAGCGTAAAAAGTTTCTATTTAAATTCAGCATGATCTTTCGAGGCAAATTCGAGCGATAAGTTTCAAATAGCCATCAAAACAATGATGCCATTATGCCAGTGAAATTGGTTCATTAATATTAAGAGCATTATAAGCCTACCCAATAGTATGAGCGTTTGGTTTTTATGTAAATTTCGAGGCGATTATAATCTTCGCTTTAATTTATTCCTTGCACAGAATATCGTCGCGAAGTAAGCAGATGATTTAACTTTAAGAATATTCGTGAAATGGCCAAGAAAAGTGCGTGAGAAGAAGTAAGAGATAAGTATTCTGAAATAATATTTGACCACTCATTATAGGGAATTGAGGGCAAAAAATAAGTTAGACCTAACATTGTTTAAAGAAAAAATAAATGTACGGTCATATTTTACATTGGTAGGCTGAGTTAATAATTTCATATCACAAATTATTTAAAACTGTACTAACAGTAGGTATTGGAAACGATTTTTTTAATAAATAGTATCATCACATTTCGTTTTTGAATTTAGTTGATTAATCGGAATCTCCTCCATTCTCTTAAATAAACGCTTTAATTATTAACGCCCTACACTAATTAAGATAATTTAATGCCCTTTAATTTGTGTGCTAAACAAATATCTTTATTTAAATTGCGTAGCTAATTATCCTACAAACACAGTTTCTGACAGAATTAAATAATTTCAGTAATATCGCTTGAGTGAGATAATTTTATACGGGCCCCGTAAGTACACAACCATTACACAGTCATAATAAAATTCTTTGTCAAGATATTAATTCATTCGATTTCACACTTTAATAATGATGAAAAAGAGTTCATAATGAAAAATAAAAATGCTTGCTCTGTTGTATAATTTAAAAAGTGTTTAAAGTATTAAATATAATGATACACGACCTCGACTTATTTTTTTCTTAGTGTGTCTAAAATTCCATCCATGTGTTGTGTCATTATCACATTTTGAAGAACAAAGGCTAGCCCAGCCTAATTTGCATAGCCATTTTGAAGTTACTTTAGTCATAATAAATCTGTATTTTTATCTGCATTCAGGAAAATTACTCCTCTGCTGCACTGGGAGTGAAAAAATACCATGGAATGCGTGCAGATGATTATCATCCTGGCATGTCGTAAAAGTCGACTAAGGGACGGGTCCTCTCCAACATGGTGGACTATCTGTATGGGCGATGGGCTGATCACCTGTCACCAACCGGCAGCTCAATTACGCAGCACAATTGGTATACGTTTGGCTCGAAATGCAAACCAATTTAGTCTTAACACTGTGTAAATAAGGGCACAATTGGTTTACTTTTCGCGAAAGCGATACCACTTGGTGTTGCGTAATTGAGCGGCGGTTCATCATATCCTCATCATCATATAGTCATATATCATATAGTCTTGTGGCTCTGCCCACCCCATTAGGGATTTCGGGCGTGATGCTATGTATGTATGTATGTAGGAAAATTGGTAACAGAATTTAAAAATCTTAGATTATATTTTTGTATTTGTGAGACCATATTATTTACGAATACCATTTGTCGAATTCACAAAGGCCAGTTAAGATTTTTATTAGAGACTAGCTGTGCCCGCGACTTCGTCCGCGTAGAGTTTGATTATGGTTATTCCCTCGGGAACTTTTAAATTTTCCGGGATAAAAAGTAGCCTATGTGTTAATCCAGGGTATAAGCTATCTCCATTCCAAATTTCATCATCATAATCCGTCCAGCCGTTTTAACGGGAAGAGGTAACAAACATACATACACACACACACACACACACACACACATACACACAAACTTTCGCATTTATAATATTAGTAGGATTAAATAGTTAAATGCCTCTCAACTAGTCGTCAACCTATATGTACATAAACGTCACTTTAATTACAGACCAATTTGAGTGGCCTTTGTGAATTTCGCCACATATACGACATTATACTGCTGAGTACAGACCTTTTTGAAATACGTTATTCTCTAACAAATCTCGTCGCCCGTTTCGTTTCGCATTTCCGCGACAGTCATAAATTGACCCACGCGTTCGTAGAAATTATGCAGAGTTAAGATACCTACGTCCGTAGTCCGCATCTAAAGACGACCAAGTTCGAAGACACGTACGAACATGAAGTTTATACGCACAGGCGGGTCAATTTAGGCTCCCAAGTGATTACATGAAAGAAATTATTTAAGAGAATCACACCCCTGAACACAAAATAAAAACACCAAATGTAGCCTAGATTGGAGACTCTTGGCTGAATTCAGAAACGCCACTAAAGCATTTGACTAGATATTAAGTAAGTAGTCAAATGTCCCTCAACTAGTTGTCAACCTATACAGAAACGTCACTGAAACGTCACTTTAATTAAAGCTCAATTTAAATGGCTTTTCTGAATTCGGCCATTAGAGAGTTTTTTTTATAATTAGCAACTTTAAAAGCTCCTTTCGATCGAACAATCTGAATTATTTTAAATATAAGTATATATGTAAGCTACGTCGATACATCGTTGTATTGATTCGATTCCAATATGATGACGTGATGCAACAAGTCTAGTACATAACTCAGGGACATAGCTGTGGGAGCAGAGATAAATTACATTTGACTTCAGTCTCATTTGTCACATTAAATAAAGTTCATATTTGACTGCAGGTGTTTCACGGAAGGTTTACGCGAAATCTAGGTTTTCCCGGGATCTGATAGAAAGAGACAGGTAGCTCAAGCTGCGCTGGGGTTTGCAAATGGGCTGTCAGAGATGCACTCTGACCTTTCCTTTTAAATTTGCTGTGGTTTCGCGCACAGATTTCGTACTGCATTTCGGAATTTTGCTTGCAACAAGAAACAAAGCAACTGAACTCGTGAAAAGAAATAATAAGTTCAGTTGGTTTGTCTCGTAGAATATCAACACTATTTAAAGCTCTTTGCGTTGTTAGTCAGTTTTAGTAGTACTTTTTAGGATTCCGTTTCTCAAAAAGAAAAAACGGAACCCTTATAGGATCATCCATCGTGTGTGTCACTGTCTGTCTGTCCGTCTGTCACAGGCAATTTGCTCCGAAACTACTGGACCGATTGAATTTAAATTTGGTACACATATGTAAGTCAGTGACCACAACACGGATGTGTAAAGTAAATATATGAATTTTAAACATTGGGGCCACTATTAGGGGCTAATTATAAATTAAAAAAAAAAGGTTTGCAAACTATGGCGTGTGACATCTATACATCTATATACATATAATAATCTATATTCATATAATAAAATCGAAAAGTGGAAAATGTCTGTACATTGAATATAACAATGAAAAAATGCTATGGGGGGCTTCAGAATGAGCAGTAGAACAAATCCCAATGGTTTTTGAATTTCATGTCTGTTTGTCTGTTTGTCTGATTGTATGTTCGCGATAAACTTTAAAACTACTGGATGAATTTCAATGCGGTTTTCGATAATATATCCAGGAACACTTCAGGCAGGACATAGGCTATAGAAACTTTTGGAAATAAAAGTGGAAGGGGGTAAAAGAGGGGGTGGAATTTAGTATGCGAAAAACTGTTTGGATGAGTTTATTAACTTAAAACTTGGTATAAATACTCTTCAAAATAGAAAAATACGTATGCGGTATAAGACAATATGAAACTACCCCTAAAAAGGGGGCCTTGGGGCGTTAAACTTTGTATTCGAAAAACCGATTCCAATTGTTTATCGACTTGAAACTTGGTATATATGCAGTTCAAAACAAACAATTAGGTAGGTAACCGTTTCTAAAATAAATTATTGTGTGTGTGTGTTTGTGTATGTTTGTTACAACTTAGCTCCATATGGCTGAACGTATTTTCATGAAACGTCGTATATAGTTAGACCTTAGCTTCTGGATTAGAAAATAGGGTCATTTTTGTCCTAAATAACTCAAAAGTTGTGGAGGGTATAATTACAACCGAATTCCACGCGGACGAAGTCGCGGGCGGAAGCTGGTATGAAATAAAAAGACTCGCTATGAGGAAACCTCTCCACGTGACTAAAACTCGCACTTGTCCGGTTTATTTTTATACAATATGCAGTAATTCAACTGTATCGGCCAATCTTCAATCAATAACATACCTCTGCAATCTCAAATCAGCAGTAGGTAAATCACACAATATCCTCGTCTTAGAGATGTTGCTTTGTGACTTAATTGGTAACATTCATAAGATAGTTGCAGCGTGCAGTAGTGCCAGGAGCGCCTGACTTATACATGTCTCACTTCTATTAATTATGTAGGTGTTACGCTTACAGCTTAAAATGTATTAAGAGGAGTGTGAATCTACGGCTTTTCATACAAAAGGTAATAACGATTTCCACCCCTGAAAGGTTAACCGACGTTAACCAATTTCTAATAGGTTGTCAGTGAGAACGAAATTTTGGTTTATACGTTTTGGTTTTTTCACTATAATCTATAAATTAGGTTTCATTGTTGTTTCAGTATTCTCATACAAAACTATTTTCAACAATTATTTAATTTGCCTATGGTGATCTTTAATCAAAATTCCAAAACGTTTAGATCTAGATTTTGTTCTGACTGACAACCTATCAAAAATTGGTCAAAATCGGTTAACATTTAAGGGATCGAAATAATTATCGGCTATTGTATGAGAAGGGTGATTTTTGCCGTTGGTCACAATCCTCTTAATTTAATTTGATTTGGATTTGGTAGTAGGCATATTAGTGTGTCTTTTTACCGTCATAATCTTGTTTTGCGAAGTTAATAATAACATTAGAGAAGCAATTGGTCATGTCGAAATAGGTCTCATTTAAGCGGGTTAGTTTTAATAATGATCGAGTTTAACGGTCACGGTCAATTTGGTTTGCCTTTGGTAAAAAACAATGTGTTATTCAGCCCATCTCTATTAGAAAAGGTCAGCTACGCAGACCTCTTTTTCACTCAGCAGGCTTTGACTTGGTGTATTTATCTCAATGAATAGAAAACATTTTCTATTCCGAATACCCTAGAGAGGCCTGCCCGGGCAGCTAAAAATAGCAGCACCTCTTGCACTTTGCTTGCAACCCTCCACCTAGCGCGTACTGCTATCGATTTGAGTGTTTGACCTATGCCAATATTGCTGCTACACTTTGAAGGGTATTAAAGCCAATTTAGTGCTATCACTTTTGTTAATCTATAATAGAGGGCGAACTCAGTTTGGAACTTTTAATTTTGGAAATAATAGTAGATTGTTACACCTCAGAAAGTGATTTATTATTGGGCCGAGTGTTAGTTTCGAGCCCGAACGCAAGTGAGCGCAATAATACATCACTTGATGCGAGGTGCATAATCTGCTTTTCTTTCCACTACTGCAACTTTCAACTACTGTAAAAAAAGTAAAAGTATAGTTAAACCCGACTAGCGAAGTAAAAAGGATTTTTTCACCTGGTATGACGCACCCTTAGAATTTTTATATAGCCTATGACACTCGGTCTATTATAATCGGTCCAGTGATTCAGAAGCTAAGGTAGAACATCCGAAAATTTTCACAGACAACTTGTACTGGTCAATTCTAACTGCGAATGGGCGGATTGAGTGGCTGGTGGTGTAAACTTCTTGAATGAATTTTGTATGCAATTTTATTGCTTTAGAGCAAATAAAGGCTGCTTTGCGCTGAGTATTTAACATCATAATGATAAAATTCAAGCGTATTCCAACTACGCTTTAATTTCATCATTATGGCCTTAAATACTCAGCACCAGAAAAGGGTTTTTTTTAATATATCTAGCCTGCAAAAGGTTAGCGACCGTCCGAGTGTTTCAAAACACATGCCTCTACCCGAATGGACTATTAAGCATTCAGCGTACGCATTGTGATCTCCGCTCGAAGACACACCCTATGACTTTTAATATGAAAGTCTTATACTCTTGACTTGATGTAATTGTTATTATGAAGCACTAGCTTACCAAACAAACACACGTTTCCTATTCATAATATAAGTAAGGATATAATCATAGGCTCTGTATATCTCTAGAAAAATTAAAACAACATAATTCACAGAGAATAAAATATCAATCTTCGTTTAACACTTCCGCGAATAGGGACTTGCTTTTCATGTTAATTTTTATTGGAATTGTGTTTCTGGATTCCAAATGCTTATTGTTAAGCACATTTCAAAGACAGAGCGACGTTAATGATAGACTATTTCATGTCAACAACTATCATGATGGACATAATCTAAGTCCTTCATTGGGTAAAGGGTGGTTGATTGGTGATATGTGCACAAAAACAACATTAAATCGTATATTTTAAATTGAAAACTTGTCTACTTTTGTGTTAAAATAATGTTTCAGTCATAAGTGTTATGTATGTCGTACCACAGATTACAGTCGTACTTAAGTCGTATTGTGGGTGTTGGGCTTTATAAAAGTTGTGTTTAGTTGGTTTGGTAGCTTTTCCGGTGTCTTTCCTTTGGTATAATGGCGTTTGCGAAATAAAGTGTTCATAGTAAAAAGATGTTATTTTAATTATAACCACATAGATTCCACTGATATAGCATAATTTCAGCAATAAGTCATAATATGAAAACAAAAGCATATCTAATATTGTCAATTTATTATTAAAAAAAAGGAGGAGGTTCTCAATTCGGCTGTATTTTTATTATTTTGTTACTAAGTTAATTTGCAGAATATAAACTGCGTGGACGGTCACAACATTAAATTAGGTGTGAGACTGGCTGCACGCACTTGTTTATGCTACTGAAAAGCCTGACGTATATGTGATTTATGGTATCTACGATTTATGGTACGGTTATTAGGTTTAACTTTATAATAACAATCTATTCTATCCCTACAGTCAACCGGAGTAACTTTACATACTCAGGTAACATTAAACGGCCTTAAAAGTAATATTTAACTTTCAAATACGTCTAATTCGAGGAAAGGTCAAAAGGGGTCTTTAACGAACATATTAATACAAATATATTGTGGTAAAATATTTTCCGAGAGCTATTTAAAAGCCGTTTAATGTTACCCTTGTTGACCGTATGTACTTAATAATATTTGCATGTTTTTATTCGTGTATAGTTTTTTTTTTAGGTCAATTGACTGACAAACGAGCTGACGGCCCATCTGATGGAAAGTGGTCATCGCCGCCCATGGACATCTGCTACATCAGAAGTGCTGCCAATGCGTTGCCAGTCTAGGTAGGATGAGGAATGGGGATGGGATGGGGATGTGGGAATAGGCCTCCGGATCTCGTCACTCACCGTACGAAACGCAATAGCAAGCTATTTACTTTACGCCGATATTCTGTGGATTGAATATATTCAATATTGGAAACGGACGTTACTCTATATCAATCGAAGGGCTGGTAAGTTAGACAATCACAGCCTGCGAGGGGATATTGTTTGTGTAGTGGGTCGTTAGATGCGGACGTTTAAAGACCTCTATTGGTCTCTACCGACCTTGGTCTTAGTGATTTAGAAACCGAGTGTTACTATGGTAACGCAGTGTCATTTTGTTTTGTCAGTTTCTTTTCAATGTAAACTCCGAAAACAAGATAAATACCGAGCAATGCAATATGCTATACCAAATCACTTCGGGAATGTGGTGGTGTGATCCCTCAGCGAGAAATAGAGAGAAGAAGAGAAGAAGAACAAAAGACTTGAGAATAGTATTTTAGGATGAATGTACTTAATTATATTTGGGATATGCCGAACCTCATTTTTGTTACAATTTTACGTACATATAGTACAAAAGAGTCATGTGACTCAATAGGTTTTCAGATGAATATGAAATACGAGTGAGGGAAAATGTACATCATTAGGCTACACGAGTGGAATGTAAAGTGGCAGTTAAACTCAAATACCAACTAGATTTACGCAAATTTGTGTCATATTTCGCACAGTGTATTTTTTCCACTTTTCTTACACAATTTAATGCGTAAGGATTGATTCACGGTCTCTTTAAATTTCTGTTCAAACTTACCAACTTTGTTGTACTTTTTAGTTATGCGTAATGGCATATGGCATGTTTTGGTAATAACTATTTTTTTTTAAAGTGCTTAATTTTTTTAAGCGTTGATTATAGTACATTGACAGAAGGCGGACATATCGCCTCGCTTATAGTACTTTGCGGATAGATTATGATTGTCATATACAATAATATATAAATTACACCTTAGACAATGTTAATCCAATATAATTATTAAATTCATTATAAATTCTCTGTTGAGTTAAGCTAGATCCAGTTTTAAACTTTAACATGGTAATGAATAATTAAGTTATAAACCAAACCAAATCATTCTATCTACACTAATATTATAAAGAGGAAAGATTTGATTGTTTGTGTGTTTGCATTGCATAGGCTCCGAAACTACAGGACTGATTTAAACAATTCTTTCACCGTTAGGAAGCTACACTATCCCCGGGTGACATAGACTATACTATATTTTCACAAAAATTAGGGATCCTTACTAAAAGTCCAATAATGTAACCCAAGGTGTAAAAAACGGACTTAATTTTTTTTTTTACTTCGCGTGCGCTGAGGAAACTATGATATATGATAGAACAAAATAATGTACTACGACTTTGCAGAACACATTATTATCTACAAAAAATGTCGGGACAGCATATGTCTAATTATTATGGTTACGTCACAATAAGTGCTCTTCGATTTTAATTAACAAATAAAAAAAAACCGACTCCAAATCCCCTCTGAAAAGTAAGAAATAATAATTGGCTTTCGTAAGGCATTTACCTAGAAACGGTAGATATATTATTGGTTAAGTAAAGTCATAAATTAAATATATCGAAGTCGGTGGCATCATACAAAACTGAGTTTGAAGTTTCTTATTTTATTTATGATATTTTAAATTAAGAAGAAACCATTTCGAATTGGAGCCAAATGTCTATATAAAACAATGTATGTGAAAGAAAAGACCCTAGAATACGCCTACTTGAATTATGTGAATACATTTAACATACAAACGCCTTTTACGAATTGCCTGAAAATGCCGAATCCCACGCAAAAAAAGACAATGTCTGGACAGACATTGTCGTCAACGCAAGTCAGATCAGATACATTTCCTTTGTCAATTCAGTCTACTAAAAGTTGAAATATTCTAGACGATGGTAAACGCAGCGTGCAATTTAATATCTTGACCTACCTAAACAGAATGAATGAAACGTCCACTCCATAAAGATCCCCTTAGCAAAGCCCCATAAAATCGTGAATGTATATTCTATAAAATGCTTTACGCACAACCCTGATTCGCCCGTACGGTGAGTGGCATTAAGCTTCCGACTTAAATATAGCGTAGCTGCTATTACGCGCGGTAGTCTGTGTGCCCCTCGTAATTGAGCCAGGTAGCGACGTGCCCAGACTGCGTAGCCCCGCCCTGCCTAACATTGTACGCGTGTGAGTTGCTGCACGAGTGTGCGTGCCCTACATTTCGATCTAGGGTTGTTACTTTCATATGATAAGATCGAGTTTTTTTAAGGTACACGAAATTACGATGGCTTCGTAGCTCTTGTGTAAACCAATATTTTTTAAGAAATGAAAAGGGCGTTTTTCTGTATGAATGTTTACGCAATATTCGATCTAGGGTTGCTATACTTACATGATAACGTCAAGTTTTTTACACATAGACGAAATTACGATGGTTAGCTTTAGCCTATATTTTTTGAATAAATGAAAAGGGTTTATACTTTAGGTTTATTAAAATAATATTAAATGTTTCATCTCTGTGCTTTTACTGGAAAACGAAAGTTGTAATGTTGCTTTAGTTTTATAAATTAATACAAACTTAGACAGCCATTAATAAATGCAAATGGAACAACGTTGGAAAATCAAAATGAGGTTAAAATTATAAATAATTAAAGTAAATGTAAACAAAAGCATATTACAGAAAAAAGCAGATCATTTTGGCTAACTATTCATTTTTATTTGATTAAGGGTCAAAATTAGTGAAAAATATATATTGTTGTTCAGTTCTGATTTTAGTTTTTTGCACGTCCTCATCAAATTTCTGTCATGTTTTATTTCAAAGATGTTGGTCTAAAAACAGTATTTTCGGAAATAATTACAGATTTCGTTTAAACGCCATACATTTTGTAGTCTAACCACAGCGGTGACGTCATAGCTGTTGTCCATTTTGTATGGAGTGTTTTTGCGAGTAGTGGTACGAATAATGACTTTTCAATGCTTCACAACTCTTAAAATAATCAACATAAAAATGTTTTGCGTACACAGATCGGTTTTTATTACTCAGCACTTTTCAATACAAGATGATAAAAAATGTATGCATCTTCCCTATTGCTAATTTCCTTCATAATTTCCAGGTAATTAAAAGTATGGAAATGGCACAGCGTACAATAGAACGGAGCGGCCCTCACCCAGAGCGCTGTCTTTCATTAATGTCAGGGTTCGCGCGATCGATGTAGCGGCCGCCTACGCCGGGCCGCGTCCGCATCACGCGGTGGATGCAAGGCAAAGGCTGTAGCGTTTAGAGATGTAAAACGTCTGCAAAATACCTAAACTATATCTTATACAGTTATGAATAATCTAGTGCTTATGTTGTTTACTTAAGAGTGGGGACTATAAAAGATAACACTTAAAACTGATAGAAATCCTATCAACTTATAAACAAAAGTTACGCAGGTACGGTTTTTTGTTTATTTCAGATATCATGGCTCGTGTAGTTTTTAGCTGTTTTTAAACATTCGCGATTATTACATGCCTCATCAAGAATATTTGAAAATAGCTAATAAATAATTAGCAGCTATAGTCAACCGGGTAACTTTGGACATTCGAGTACCATTTAACGGCCATAACGATAGCTTGAGCAAAATGTTTTATCACAATATAAATGTATTAATAAGTTCATTAATCTAATTTTGACCTCTCCGTCAGTTACAAGTATTTGAACGTTTTATATAATTTTTTAGGCCGTTTCACGTTCATCTTTCAAGCATTATTCAATTTAATGAAAAAGAAATTGGAAATATATATTTTGCAAGTAGGCCACACGGGCTCTTTCACATGTCTTAATCTACCAGCGCTCCGAAAGCTGATATGTGCTGAGAAGCCGCAGGAAACTCAGCAGTAAGTCTTTTTTCAACTTTAACATTACATTTTAACTAAATCTAACACATAAACCTAATGGGCACAAATCAATTACAGTAAATAAAAACTCTATTTGCCTCCCGCTACCTCTTAACACGTTCCCTGCGTACTCTCATGGAGTACAAACCAGCTCAAACGTAGCTGAACGGGTCGAATGGCTGTGGTGTTGCGTATGCGCTTTGAATCGCGCAAGTATTCTCTCAACGCCTCTGTGAATGGGCAATACGATGCTGCTTCAATGTTTGATACTGATACATTTAGTTTGACAATTTTCAGACGCTTAATGCGGTAGTTAGTGTACGTAATATTTTAGTAAAAACATGCTAAAAAAACCGGTCAAGTGCGAGTCTCGTACTTACCTATGAAAAACAGACAGTACCATGTAGGTACGGAAACCTCAAAATGAAAAAAAATATTTTTAACAACCATTAACAACCTACCTATGAAATAAATTAAAAAATAATTTTCGCAAGTTCGTATCTCCGTGCCACCGCCGAGTATGATACGACTTTGCAAAAGTTATTCCGTTACACATTTTTTTTTTTTGTGATTTAACAAGTAATTTACAGTTTTTGGACTTTTTCCTTTACTTACTTGTGCTGTAAGACACGGCTTCTTGCCAAACATGCTATGTCAACGGGAAATACCCTATAGGTTTTGATTCCCTTGCGATACCCTTGCGAGTATCTAAATATGAGGCATAAACGGCTGTAGGTATCTTTTGATTACGTTGACTTAGAAGGTTGAGTTTTTCACGGGTTGCAGACCTGAGTACTTGATATTAATTTCAACTTGATACCTTCACGCGTTCCTGAAAAAAAGGGGTTGACACATAGATAGACAGACAGATAGACAGACGGACAAACAAGTGATCCTTTAAGAGTTCCCTTTTTCCTTTTGAGGTACGGAACCCAAAAAAAAACAATATTTTAAATTTTCACCTTTCGCAAATAAGTTATAGTCGTCATAGTGTGGTGCACACGTGGAGTATAATTTTTCAAATACCTACTTAATTAAAGATTTTCCTTTGGCGTAGAAATTGAGGTGTATTTTTGATGAAAAACTCTTAAGGCAGACGATTGTTAAACATCAAAGGCTATCCGCCTACAATACAACGTCAAAGGGAGGAAATATTATTTCTCGTAAGCGATTGTTGCGGAATGAACTTCGGTCGTAAAATAAAACTAATTTGCGTGTAGCGCCGAAGCCTTCGCCTTGAAACTTTATTGTAACACATTACGGCTGTCTGTTTTGGCTTTTATGCCGTCTAAATTGCCAGAGGGATTACTTAAATTATTAAAAAAAATATTTTGAAAGAAAGAAGTTCATATCGAAAATCCAAATTTCACCAATACTGCCTCGATGATACGCAGTGTCAAGGGCGTAGCAAGAGGGGGGAGAACCGTTCTGGCCCACCCCAGAATTTAAACATATTGCTTAATTAAAACTAGGTACAAGTACTATTATATCGACTATTTGCTTCGCCTTTGTCTACATTCCTTTTCCTTAATAATGACTTTCTGCCAGGTACGGTGTAATTGTTGGAACAAATAACAACACAATTGAGCAAACAATTTTGACATCGAGGCGTTCAAGAAAAAAGTTTATATTTCCTTCGAAGTACCTACGGTAAGGAATCGGTGACATTTCTAGGTTTTCGGTTAGGTACTGACTAATCGTTTGCCTTCCGCTTTGAGAGAACTGTGAACCAACGGCATAACGGCATCCGAGAAGGAAGCTTAGTAAAACCCGGCTATTCTAAAGGCTAAATAAAGTTTACGATCAAAACAGGTAATTTAGTTAAGTAACCATTAAATTGTTGGTGTTAGTCCCCGGCATTGCGTTAAGGTCAATAATGACACCAATCCGCGTCAGGCAATGAATGGATTAAATGTTTAGACTTTAATCAAATGAAAGAGGCAGGTTCCCAGGAACTTAAATACGCTAAATTGATATACTCATCCACTCTGAAAACAGGCTTTTCTTTCAACATCAAAATAGGAAAAAGAATTTATCTACACCCATATCATAAAACCTCCATTGTTTAATCAAAAACCGTAGGAAATGATCACCATTTTGACAACCAATTAGGAAAAACCAGTGCTGCAATGTTATTTCTTTATCGTTTTTAGTAAAGAAATGAGATTAAATTTGGAACAGCTGTCAAAACTCAAGTGGGTCTCTATTCTAGTATCCATAGATATTAAACAGTTATTGATACGAAACGTCAATTCAGTATGTTTTTTTTAATATAAACTGCACAACATTTGATCTCGAGTGACATGAGAATAGAGACTTCATTCGTTTGCCTATGATTTAAAAAAAATGGTCTTGACAGAGGATCGAATTGGCGCCATTATGTTGGTGTTTTGCTGAACGAAAGTAGAATTGTTGTTGAATTGAATAGAAAAAGTTGTTTGTAATTTACATTTTAGTTGAAAATATGAAAAGTAGTCTTCTCGGAATGTGTGTGATGTGAAAATGCGCCGGATATCGGAAATATGCAGCCACGATTGCAACAAATAACTTGTTGCCAGAAAATATTGTTTCTGAACCCATCATGGAGGATTTATAATATGTGTGTAGATAAAGTTATGTATGCAACTCTGCATAATTTGGCCTTAAAACACTCGTGCGATCTTATTATGAAACTCGCCTATCGGCTCGTTTCATGAAAACCGCACTAGTGTTTTAAGGCCTATCATTATGCAACCGTTGCATTAACTACTATTGCTTAACAAAGTTCCGTCTAGTATTCGTGATCGCGATTCCAGATGAAGTCGTAATACCAAAAACCTAGGGTCCGCCCGTACGTTTCGCCAATAGATATAAATAATAAAATGTATAATTTAGGTAGCATATTATCTACATTGTGAAGAAACAATGTAGATACAACACGGGCCTCTATTCGACATTACCTAAGTGATATTGCGTATAGCTTTTTTACGATGCAGCTACCTTTGCTCGTAAGTTAATAAGAGCTACCAAATCGTAGCGAAATAATTCGCGATATTGCTTAGGCAATATCGAATCGAGGCCCAGAACTGATTCAACCTTACAAAGATAAAATGTGTTTTCAAAACTTGGAAACAAACTTCAGTACCGTAAAATGGGGTGAATAGGGATCGCGGGGCGAATAGGGATGCCAAAATTCTTTTTTCAGTAGCTACTTTAATTTTCGGGCTCAGGTTGCTCTTAAAGTAATTTTATTATATTTCTAGACATATTTTTTTTTTGGCAACTTAGTGTTGCCAAATCATACAATTTTAAAACACAAATTCACTGTCAAAGGTGATACTCAAAATCGGCGAATTTTTGATTGAATTAAACTTCGTTTTTATGTGAAATTTGTCGAAGTAAGTGTTCATCAACCTTTTGGATATCGTTTAAAGACTTACTAGGCTTATTGGAAATAGAAAAACATAAGTTATATTTTCTTTATTTATAATGGTTTTAACATAGAAAACGATTAAACCGCATTTGAGGATTTTTATGGGGTGAATAGGGATGTATTGAGGGGTGAGTTGGGGCGACAACGGGGACCGTTGGGTCATGAATGGGGTGAGTTGGTGTTACGAACGGGGTGTACCGGGATGATAGAGGGGTGAGTCGGTGTTCGTGGTACAGGGTTATCAATTTACATGAGTAGTCATAAGTGTGTTACATTATGATAAAATGGTAAATATTATTTTACAAAATATTGAAGTATCGGAGGAGTTCAAGTAATTTCAAATTAAATAAACATGTTATATTAAAATAAAGGTCACAACTTACAGAAAACATTAAATCGGTTTATGTAGGAGCATAAATAAAACATAACTTTGCAACATAAATAAAATATTCTCTTGACAAGTCAAGTTATTGGCATAACCCGAAAGTGCCAACCCTAGCAAATTTACCTTCTCACCCCATTGCTAACGCTTGTAACCCCAACTACGGGGTGAGATGGGATTGCCTACTATTATGTGTTTTTCATTGAGACTATGAAATGAAACAACAAATTATCATTGACAAACTAAAATTCATACCTCCGGACTACTCTTTTTTTGTATATAAATCAATGTGCCACATATACAAAATAAACTTTTATCCAAGTTTGAACTTCGATTTCGTCCCTATTCACCCCTTTTTATGGTAGTAATAGTATTTGCAGTAGTATTTTTCTCACCGTCTTATTATTTATTTAATTTATTGCAAAATAGGTACATTGAAAGTACTACGAGTAGCAAAAATACTCAAAACTGATCAGATCAGTGCGTTATGATTAGCTAAATTATACTCGTATAGTAAATTCTATCCAAATTGCCATCGACTCAAAATCATATAAGCATGGTATGAATTTTAAAAAAAGGTGTCGAATATCAAACGTATTCTAATTTCCCAATATCAAAGCTTTTACGAGTTTGCGTGACCGTTCGCCAAGACTTTTATCACAGGGATCACATTACAAAAGAGTTTTTAAAGATCCTTCAAAGGATCCATAAAAAAACATAATGTTTTAAGACCGATTATGGCATAATTTATTACTGAAGTTGAACTTCACGTACTAAAAATAAACGAAATGAATCGGGTAGGCCTTCTGACTAATAAACGGGTGACATAATATATGGGTCTGTCGGTACGACATGTCTGACCTTGCTTGTTGGCTGGCAGATAATGAGATCATCGATTTTTAAGTAGGCACGCAATAAAAGTGATTGCTATCGGACATCTATTATTTATACAGTAGGTTACAAAGTCTAGCACGATAGCCGCGACTCTTGTATATTGCTCGGTGCGTCCCTCTCTAGTTAGTTGTGTTCGAATAGGCCAGATTGAGAGAATGTAGTTACAGAAATTTGTAAGACATATTCCCTTGGGGGTAAACAGAGACCAAAGAACGCTGAAATAAAAAGAGATTTTAGCTTTTCATATCGACTATTGAATTTCATTTCATCTAATCTAATAAAAATAAAACTTTGTCTTCAGTCATTGTTGGAAGCCAAGATCCTTTTTGGGTCACTGAGCCAGAGACGTCAGTGAAAATAAAACTTATTAAAATATTCACTTGCCATTACTGCTATTGCCATTATGGCCATTATTGCCATGATTGCTTGTTGATCTTACAAATTTACCAATTATTATTCGCATAAAGAATTAAGAATAATAATAATAATAATAATAAATAATAAATCAGGGGACAATCTTTACACAAATCAATCTAGCCCCAAAGTAAGCTCTAAAGGCTTGTGTTATGGGTACTAGACGACGATATACATACTTATATAGTTAAATAAATACTTAAATACATAGAAAATATCCAAGACTCAGGAACAAACATTCGTGCTCTTCACACAAATATTTGCCCTTACCGGGAATCGAACCCGGGACCGCTGGCTTCGGAAGCAGAGTCACTGCCAACTAGGCCAAACGTGTCGTGTCGTAGCAACGCCCATAGCATTTATGACTTCTGCTTTTGTTTTCTAAAATACCTACCCAATACAATTTCTTCGGGTCAGCGTTAGAAGGGATCTCGTTAATGGTGCACCATGAAAATTTCAGTTTCTAAAACTGTATTTATCTGGTCTGAAAACTGGTAAATAATGACATTTCTCACAATAATAAAATGTCAATTAAATATCAATAATTCTTAAATATCTCTGAAATTTGTGCTCAAACATCTTTTTTGATTATTTGAACTCTCATGAACATGGAGCTCTTCTTTTATTGGTCTTAAATTCAAATGAATAACAGTGCATTTATAGATTTAAAAATATTTAAGATCTGCCCATGACTTTGTTCGCGTGGCATTTTACTATTTTTTTTTGTTTATAAACAAACCGAAATAAGAATTTTTCAAGTCGGCCAAGCCATTTTTGAGTTTTAGCGAGACTAACGCATGGCAATTGATTTTTATATAAAACCGAGATGAAGATAAAATGTCACGTTTTACTTAATTTAATGTTTAATGAAACCTCTGATCGACTTGTCGTAGATTGTGTTTAAGATGAAATGGCACCCTGAGCCGTCTTTATTAATCTTGGCCGGATTGGCTGCGCCCACGCGTTTTAAAGGATTTATTTGCTGTTTAGGTCAATCGATATTTCCGTTCTTTGACGGGTCGTATAGTTGCCCAGAGCTAGGGATTTAGTTTATTGTGTCATTCTGTTTATTACTGTAAGTAACATTTAATTTAATTCAAGGAAGCTGACCTATTATTAACAAATAGAAACACTATGTCATAAAATTAAATTGTTAATTGAATTACATTTTATTGTGGTAATTATGCCTGTAATATTTAATATCTAATTCTAGTATTTTTATGAACTGCATGTTTTTTTAGTAAATAATTATTACCATGGATTGTAACACCTCTGCAGAAGTAGTATGTATGGAGATTTTTAATATGTACCAACTAATTTACTACATGTACGCATTTTAAATAAATAAATAAATAATTGTGAGTGGTAAATGTGGCTTTTGTAAGTGTGTTTTTTATATTTACTTAACACTTTACACTCATGGGCGCCATATTTTGCGTAGCACTCTACAATAGACGATAATGAAGTACTTTTTTATTGTATACAGGTAATCATAATAATTATCCTAATCATTTATTTCAGGCATCAGTTACATAAATATCTTACAGACTAACATACATTTAAAAATAACTTTCATGTAATTAAAATTATGTAGTCGACGAAAAGGCAGAGCTACTTAGCGTCGTCACTCCTGCGCCTCTATACGGGAACGTCTAGTGATATTGTAGCGACTCGAGAGCGAGATTCCGCTCTTCCGCACGATGCGTAATGCTTAAGAGCGGGATTCGAATCTCGCTCGCGAGTCGCTACAATATCACTTAGATGTTCCCGAATAGACGCCCTGAAGTCGAATCCTGGACATGCAAGCTGCCCCAGAAGCGCCTGAACATGACAACCTTCGGCCAGAAGTCATGACATGCGACTCTGCGCTACCTATCTCTTTTACTGTTACATAAATAGACCTACTTCTATGTCATGTTTAGGTCCTTTCTTCTCCGCTCACTCACGTTGATGAAAACCTATAACTACGTAATTTATCTTTCGCTAATAAAATTAATCAACTTGTAACTACCCTACGCCATTTACCACCATGTTTGGATATTTACGTAAGTTAAGTTCTAACGCTATCTAATATAGTATAGTAACTTTTCTTAATTATCCTAGTTTATTTTAAGTGACATGTGATTTATGATAATATTTTTGTAATTTATTTGAATGCATCTGTTATCTAAGTTAATTTATTATTTTTGTTTACTTACACATCTGTCTATTAACATTTTCAAACACAATGCTTATTGTTCATGTAAAAAAAAATTAAAAATTAAAAAAATGACGAAATTTGGCCCTGTTGTATCTTAAATTAAAGTCCATAATTAGGTTGGCAACGCATACATGATTATTTATTGATTATATTAACATTCTTAGACTCTGGTATTGATGTCACTGAAATAATACAATTTATTTGCTCGTATCATTAATAGCGTGATTTTTTTAAATTTTGATATATTTTAATAAGTTTATTTATATTTTGCGTAAATTTCCGTATCGAGAAAAAGGCCCCTAGGCACATAATTATATAACAATGCTAAAAAAATACCGTTGGGACGATAACTGCTGTCTACATTTCGTTACTTTCGTAGAAAATTTACATTTAATTTTCAGCAAAATGTTAATTTTAAGAAGCGTTACAGCGTAAAAGACTTTCTCAACTACAAGATTTGTAATTTTTTTTATTCAGTCTATTATTTACGGATTAGTACGGAACCCTAAAAATTAAAAAAAGCGTTTAACAACGGGGTAACCATTTACAACCTACCTATGAAATAAGACAAAAAAATACTTTCGCAAGCTCCTATCTCCGTGCAATCGTAAAGTGTGATACGACTTTGCAAAGGTTATTCCGTTTAACATGTTTTTTTATGTGATGTAATTACAAATTTACGGTTTTTGGACATTTTTCTTTACTTGTGCTGTAAGGCACGGCTTCCTTTCAAATTTCATGATTCTAGGTCAACGGGAAGTACCCTATATGTTTTGATTCCCTTTGGATTCCCTTGAAAGTATCAAAATATGAGACAAAAACGGCCATATCTTTTGATTGCGGTGACTTAGACGGTTGTTTTTTTCACACCTTCAAGAGATTGCAGACTTGAGTATTTCATATTAATTTCAACTTGATACCTGCACGCGTTCCTGAGAAAAAGGTCTTGACAGACAGACAGACAGATGGACAAACAAGTGATCCTATAAGGGTCCTTTTTTTCCTTTTGAGGTACGGAACCTTTTTAAAGGTGATTCTTTTCAAGGCTAATCAGCGCCTCTATTCGGGAACGCTAAGTGATGTTGTAGCGACTCGCGGGCGAGATTTCTTGTCTCACTCTTCCGCACGACGCGTAATGCGTAAGAGCGAGATGCGAGTCTCGCTGGCGGGTCACTGCAGTATCACTTAGACATTCCCGAATAGACGCCCAGATCAACTGTGGCGGCGGGCGGTTTGCGCTTATCAGGAAGGTGAGATCCGTCTTTTAAAACTTCTTCTCCTGATAAAGTTAATCGCACTTTCGCAGCATCCTACTTATTATCACACGCAGCAATGTAAGGAGTATTTTTTAGCAATTAACAGGGGTTTATTATCGGGTTATATGTTTAGTGAAAACTTAATTTACTACTTTAAAATTACACTAAACCGGCGGGCGTGCATCAATAACTTAAGACGAAGACGGAGCGAAATGTGTGTGTCAGGATCGTAGCAGGTGGAAATCCGTGGTCTCTGCCTACCCGTTTGGGAAACAGGCGTGATATATGTATGTAGGTATGTAAATTACACTAATATTATTAGACTACTCTTCACTCCTCTGCTGCACTGGGAGTGAAGAAATAACATAGAATGCGTGCGGATGCTTATCATCCTGGCATGTCGTAAAAGTCGACTAAGGGACGGGTCCTCTCCAACATGGTGGACTATCTGTATGGGCGATGGGCTGATCACCTGTCACCATACGGTTCATCATACCATCTTAGGACTAATTAATCGATTTCAGGCGTGATGCTATGTATGTCTGTATTATTAGATTATGGAACTAAAAATGTATTGTTCGGTAATATTCACATTATGAAATCACGTTTATTAAGGTCAAGACAGTTGGAAATGTAATAGATTAAGGCAGAATTACCTTCAGACAAACAACTTTGCTGATAAATCATCCTAATCGCCCGCAGCCACCGAATTGGCGTTGGGAGGAATTAATCGATTATTCCACGATGCCAGAATTTAGCAATACATCGCGAAATTACTAAATGTTGGCGGAATTCTTTTAATAGATAACATTCCAGTACTGTGCCATGGCACCAAGGGATAAGCACGCAATTAGGCAATTTGATAATGGGTTTTGGAATAATAGATTCGGAAGCAATATATATTTTTAAGTGGCTACGATTGATAGCTTCAGTAGTTGATAGAAAAACCTACATGCTGTTTGAGAAATAGCTACATGATGCTCAAAAAAGTTGTAGGTATCAAGAAAATTGTTCAAGGACTAGAAATAATGGATAAAATTAATAATTTGCGCTCCTTTTTAAATGGGACCTCTAACAATATATCCAAGTCATAAGTTGGAGCGATAAATTTTTAACGAACTTCAAAAAAGCCGAACGAGGTGGTTTTCGATTCGAGGCGCAAATTCGTTGAACGATATGTTTACTTTTAAAAATGGTAAAAGTCATGACTATTTTAGAGACTATTTGTTTCAAACTCAAAAGGTAAGCGTTGCAACTGTGAATTTAAAAATCGTAAATACCAGCAAAAGGACAATGTATTTTTTTATTACATCGACTATCTATTAATATTTATTATTTAAATATATGCTTAAATAGCAGCCACAATTAATTACTTAACTGTATTATGACTAAAGTACCTAATGATAAAAAAATAAGTCTTTAATTGGTAAATAAAAAGTTATTGATGGTAAATGTAAAGTAACCATAATATTTACCCGCTTACCAGCTTCATTATATTTAAATTCTTTGGGTTGATCCAAAAACGTACCTCTGTTCAGTTCAAGGAAACTCTCCCTACTTTTGGATTACGCAATTCTAAGTAAACAAATAAATCTAGTACGCAGAGTGGAAATCATTGCTTACAACTTTGTCCAAATTACAGTTAACGAGACTAACAAACTCTTTAATTGTTGTTTGTCGCAAGTTTTGAGTAATTGCGTAATTTACTATTGACCCGGAAGAATAATGTTGTTGTAATACTTAAGGTATGATAAAAACTGATCAGCAGCATATCAGACGATGCTTAGTGTAGGGTTCTGTTGATATAATAACTACGAAAACAATAACTTTAGTTAGTTATCCATTCAACATCACTTGTTATGATTTTATGTAGGTAAAAACAAGATTGTCGCGTATAACTCATGAACCAATGAAGTCTATTGAGTTGTGATAGTTTTTAGGGTTCCGTACCTCAAAAGGAAAAAAGGAACCCTTATAGGATCACTCGTGTGTCTGTCTGTCTGTCTGTCTGTCCGTCTGTCACAGCCAATTTGCTCCGAAACTACTGGACCGATTGAGTTGAAATTTGGTATTCGTATGTAAGTTGGTGACCGCAACACGGACGCGTGACGTAAATATATGAATTTTAAACATAGGGGCCACTTTTTGGGGGTAAACTAGAAAATAAAAAATAAAAAGTTATGCCACCTATATCGTGTTACATATCAAATGAAAGGGCTTATTGTGAGGATCTTAAATATATTTTCTTTTGAATTTTAAGTAAAATAGTTTAGAAGTTATTCAGGAAAATAGGCGAAAAATGACCATTCCCCCCCTTATTTCCGAAACTACTGGGGCTAAAATTTTGAACAAAATACAGAAAATAAATCTTTGCCTATAGATTACAGGAAAACCTATAAGAAGTCTACGGTATTTAAGGTAACCTAGTAAATTTCAGATAATCATGTACGGAACGGAACCCTCTCCACGCGAGTTTAACTCGCACTTGTCCGGTTTTTTTCTTTTTACTTCGTTAGGTATACAACTTTTCTCTGGCTGTTGGATATTCTTTGAAACAAATTGCTTAGTAGTGCATAATCTGACCAATTGACAAAATATTTATACAACCACCCTAGTATTTAATGAAATATAAAAACTGTTTTATACTTTCTCGCCTTGGAGCAACCTGTGTTTACACTCATTGACACTGACGTCTTGTCTTGCATAGATCCTGTTACTTATGTGCCCACTCATTCAGGTTGCCATTATCAATGATTGATACAGTATGTTACTATTTGTTTTCATTAAGTTTGTTTTAAATGTCGATTTTGTATTCCATAAACAACAGAATATAGCACTTTCCAGAAATTTTATTTTCTAGGTGAAAACCAAGAAAATTTTATGTTGAGCGGCCAGGGACACGTATAAGCTTTCATTTAAGATATTTTTTCCGATTTTTAGAATTAATATTTTGGGGATACGTAAACAAAAATGACACATTTAGACCTCAATATTTCCTAAAAGGTTCACTAAATATCAAGTCATAACATACTTAAAATGTTTTTAAAGCGCTTTCCAATGACGGTTCATTCGACGTGACATACGGACCGACAGACGGAAGAACAAACGGACATGGCGAAACTATAAGGGTTCGTAGTTCAAATGCACTTCGACTTCGACTTTTATGCCAATATCGTTGCTTCCTATTCGCAATTCTGCACAATAGTACTTCCACCACATTCGCTACTAGGCACTGTCATTATTTGTGTACAGTAGCGATTCTTCCTATTCGCAATTCTGCACAATCTGAATTCCACACAATAGTATTTCACAACATGCGCTACTATACTGTGCGCAGTAGTATCTAGTGATTAAGTGATGCTGTGTGGAATTCAGATTGTGAAGAATTGCGAATAGGAAGAATCACTACTGTACACAGTAGAAGAAAGTAAGAAAGGAAGAAAGGAAGTGGTGGAAGTAGTAGTGTGTAGAATTCAAATTGTGCAGAATTGCAAACAGGAAGAAACGATATTGGCATGAAAGTCGAATAATCCGTTCAAATGATGTACTCCTTTAATAAATTATACTTTTTCTGAAAAACTTATTGATAATAATACCGTTCACAAAGACTGGATACCGTCAGAAAAGACGGAAGTCACCTAAGCTGACGCGAGTTTACGTGTAACGAATTCTTATTGCATATATAAAACGGATAAATTTATCACAGTACCTTCTTCTCATCAGTCAGGTAAACGAAGAGGCTCAAGAAGATCATTAAACCCACTCACTTAAGCTACAAACAAACAAACCTACCTATAAAACGAATCCATTATGTAATGGATCCCAGTAATAAAAGCTCATTGTAACCTAAGAATACCGAGGGAAAATACTCAGAGGAATCTGGTCACACCCTTCACGAATTTAGACGTTCTGTGGCCCTATGAAATTGCTCGGCTGTTTATTTGCGAAACGTCTTGAAATTTTCTGAAAGGAAGTTGGTGATTTCACAATTTGCGCTATTTCTCCACGTTGATTGCACAATCGCATCGGGGCAATATAAAAACAAGAGTCCTGCGTAAAAAAACCATCAACAATTTTATTTATAGCGTGTTTCCTCGTCGACATATTATTTACGTTTTCCTGCGGAAATTTTGCATTTGCTTATAGAAAATGTTTTGTTTTTTGGCTTTGTCAGCTTACTCGTTTAATCAAGTCATGTCATGTATTTACTCGTATATCGCCTTATATTATGTATTAAAGCTTGCCTTGGAGAAAAACCGCCGTTTAATCCTTCCTATCTTAAAACTAACCCTTCCCCTTTTATTCTACGAGTTCAAATCCCAGCCCAAGTGTCGTATTTTTCTGTTTGGTAGATTTTTCTTATAGTAAATTGAAAATCATAGATTTTTTTTTAACAGCGATCGTCTTTTGGAGCCTGTGCTTACTCGTATATTTTTGTATAGGGAGTTACGGCAAAATGGTACACACAAAGGCCGTTGGGCCGTTTCAGAACATGCTATTTCCCAAAACATCCGTTCCCAAAACACCCGTTCCAAAATAACAGTTTCCTTAAACGACCGTATGCCAAAAGACCCATTTAAACATCCATATGCCAAAAGACCTGTTTTTCATAGCATCCGTATGACAAAAGACTCATTTCACATGACATCCGTATGCCCAAAAGATCCATATGCCAAAAGACCCGTTTCTCATAGCACCTGTATGTCAAAAGACCCCTGACACCCGTAAGTAAATCCTGATTAATCTTTAATTACCGTTCAAAGATATTTACTATCGGTAGTGTTCAGCGACTTTTGGATTCATTTAATGGATGATACTATCCAGCATCTTTAGGGTTTTCAGAGCTTTATTCAAGTTCACTTTAACAATAAAGTCGGCATCAGCTTTGGCAGTCACGATGAATGATATCGTGCCCTATGTATATTTTAAGAATCTGTCTTAAGGACCTGCGCCTCTATTCGGGAAAGCTAAGTGATTCTGTAGCGACTCGTAAGCCAGATTTCTCATCTCGCTCTTACGCATTACGCGTCGTGCGGAAGAGTGGGATGATAAATCTGGCTTAAGAGTCGCTGCAGAATCACTTAGCGTTCCCGAATAGAGACGCAGGTAGCAAATGATGTCCGCGACGTACAATGGGCCGTCATTTTTAGGTCATTTTAGGGTCGTAACGTGGTAATGACGTTACTGGGTCGTAAAAATACTACCTGGGGAACAGCAGTAGCAGCAACTGAGGTAACAGCAAAGACGGGAACGGATATTTCGGGAAACGGATTATTTAGGAAATGGTAATGACGACGATGTCTTGGGAATGGGTGTTTTGGGAAACGGATAGCTCGTTCCGAAACACCTTGGACCTTGTGTGTACCATTTTATATTTTAAATAAGTAGGTGGAATTAAGTTAAATTCTATTAACTATTCTAACGAGCGGTCCCGACGGAAGACCAGCGTTGGCCTCACAGCCAGCACATGCTGAGTTGGGACCGTTTCGCAACAATTCTTTTTTTTCTTTATTATTTCTTATATGTGTTCTACTGATGTGTTAATTGTTGTGAATAAATTTATTTTCTTTCTTTTTTCTTTCTTTTCTATTTATTTATTGATAAAATGTATTTTTATACGTCATTACACTACAGTTAAAATACGTTACTATACATTTGAATCGGGTTAAATATTGAATTAGTATTAAATCAAAAAACCTTTAATTAGGTTGCAGGGATCGCTGTAACTTCAGTGGAAGTCTTTACAAAAAAGTAATTGAAAGTACAATGAAAAATTTCGGCTCCACCTCGAGCTCTTTATTACAAAGTTTTTTATGCCGCTATCGAAAGGGTCCCTCGGCCTCCTTTGTGAGCTTAAGAAAATGCCTAAAGCGCTTCTCCTACAAACAAAGGACTTTTTAAGGTCGATTAAACTTTGTCAAGGCGATAACGCTACTTGCTATAATGGAGACCCCATTAAAGTAACACTCTGAGATGATCAATGTCCAGGATAAAATATCTTTATTTAAAGGACATTGACGAACTTTCCCTACAAAGTATATATTTGCTTAGAGAAAGTTGGCTTTATTGAAGCAGAAGAAAGAAGACACACAATAATAAAAAAACCGGTCGAGCCTGACTCGCGCGCCGAGGGTTCCGCAATTACGTATGAAAAAGAAACAGTACCTTGTAAGTACGGAACCCTAAAAATGAAAAAAAAATAGCTTTTAACAACGGGGTAACCATTTACAACCTACCTATGAAATAAGACAAAAAATAACTTTCGCAAGCTCCTATCTCCGTTCAATCGTAGAGTGTGATAGAACTTTGCAAAGGTTATTCCGTTTAACATATATTTTTTTTATGTGATGTTATTACAAATTCACGGTTTTCGGACTTTTTCCTTTACTTGTGCTGTAAGACATTGCTTCTTGCCAAATTTCATGATTCTAGGTCAACGGGAAGTACCCTATATGTTTTGATTCCCTTTGGATTCCCTTGAAAGTATCAAAATATGAGACAAAAACGGCCATATCTTTTGATTGGGGTGACTTAGAAGGTTGATTTTTTCATAGCTTCAATAGATTGCCGACTTAAGTATTTGATATTAATTTCAACTTCATACCTCCACGCGTTCCTGAGAAAAAGGTCTTGACAGACAGACAGACAGACAGATAGACAACCGAGTGATCCTATAACGGTTCCTTTTTTTCTTTTGAGGTACAGAACCCTAAAAAAAACAACAAAATAATAAAGAAATTGAGGGATGTGTGTTATCGCGGCAGTGAATCGGTCAGTCACTAAACATAATGCTGAGGTGTCAGACACACGCAGCGCTGATTTTCAGCCAGCACCGTCTGTAGCAATTGGAATGCTATACCAACACACTAAACACTAATAATTACACAAAACTATTTGGATAAAGAAGTATTATATATATTGAGCGAATAAAAGAAAAACAAGCCGCCATTCTTGGTACAGTATTAACCACACTAATAAAATGTAATATCACTTAGAAAAAAACTTTATTTTATTAAGATAGTTCTTAATAAAATATGGTAAGAAATGTTAGCGATTAAAATGCAAAAGGTGAGAAATTCTGTTTTTCAGCAAATCGCAACCACTTTGGGTTGGGACACATTTATTACCTATTAATAATTGAACAATGACATAATACCAATTTACCTCCTTCTTTGTAGATAAATAAACAAGGCAATATTCTTCACCAGTTTTGCCTAACGCCCCAGTTTTTATGTGAATATAATATAACATCGTTATTGAGATGGAAAAGGTTTCCCTCGGAATCTCTTCCGCGAAGTGAAATGTCAGGAAATTCAATAAAGTGGTAATAAGTGGATTTTTCGCGGAGTCATATTTTCGTCAATTCCTATATAGAAGTCTTTTATTAAAGCCCGACCTTTCGTTTCTTTCGCGGGTGAGATTCTTGAACGTATTATGAGAAGCAGGTGAGGTAGAAAATTATTGGTTCCTTTAATCCTATTTCGTGATGAATTTTTTCTTTGCCACGAGGTTCGCAAAATTTCAACGAAAAGAGCCAATATTTTTATACGCGCCTATTAACCTTGCGAACCTTTATCTATCTCAGGATCCTACGTATTGAAATAGGGCTACTTCGTTAGGACAAAACTAAGTTAACAAATGATACAGATAACGATAACGTTTTTAGCCAACTTCAAAAGAAGAGGAGGTTCTCAATTCGACGGAATCTTTTATTTTTTAGGGTAAACTGTTTCTCGACGTTTCGAACACTTTGTAGAACTGGAGGCCGGTGCCTGATTTATCTATTTTTATAGCTTATATTTATTTTTTTCTTCAGAGCAATATGAAGGTGTGGCAGATGATATACATACTAATATAAGATGAATGGCATCACGTACCTACAGAGGTAGGGACACAAATAAAACGTGTGCCTGTTCCTGTATGGCATCTGGCAGACGGTTTGAAAATTCATATTTGAGACGTATTTTGGACCATACAGGAACTAGCAATTTTTTTGTGTCTGTCCCTACCCAATAATGTGGCCTCATCTTTGTAAGTAATCGTTACAGAAACGCTCTGCACGTCTTCTAACTAAAATTTATAAATATGCATATCAGATTGCTGTTGGGTTATTAAATACGAATTTATTATTTATACTTAACACATCTTTTCGTACAAGTTACTAAAACAGACTTAATATCTTAATTAAGTTTAACAAAAGCGCCACTTAATCTTAATCGATTTTAACACGCATCTTTCTCAATTAATCTTTATCCTGGAGATATTTTTATTTTTAATCAATTAAAATTTCTACGTCGTCCCGATTCAAAAAATATGCTTAATTAAGATTGGGGATAAAGGTTAAATAACTTTTTAATATCACTTTCACGTAATCTAAAAATGTTATTCTGAAAATAAATCACCCGTTGACCTGCTTTCACGAAAATGAAACCGATATTAATATTGTGGCTCCTTGTACCGTAATAAGTAATTTCGGAAAACCTTAGCCAATATTAATAAAATGAAAAATATATTAATCAAATACCAAGATGATCATAAGTACTTTCAATACACTTGCTTCAAAATTTTGCCCGCGATACTGTCCGCAAAATTCATTTATCGCGATTACGCGAACATTAAATTTTTCCGGAATGAAAAATATATTATTTGTCCGTCTACATGATCTAAGTTACCTCCATGCCAAATTTCAGGACAATTAGTTAGGCCGTGAAGGCGTCACAAACATACAAACTCACTTTCGCATTTAAGTATAACTAATATTATGTAGTATGGATGGTTGTCGTTTAATGTTTTTTAAATTTGTCAGAAAGTACAGAACTATCAGATTTCAATTAAAGTTCAAGCATGATTTTGCGCTTTCAGAGTGCCACCATGCACAGTTCCGAGTTTTATTTAATAGAAATAAAACATATTATTACTCTTAATATGACCTGCCTGCTTGATTTTATTATGATCCTGGGTTTGGGTATGACCTGTCATTCAAGGTAAAGTAAACAAATTAATAGTAACAGCATGAACACAAGCTGATGTTAGACAGTTCGTTTAGTTATTATTTGCTACAACTTTAAAACAAAAAACCAAACAAGCAACAAAAGAACATCAAGAAACAAAAAGAGCAGCCCTTAACATACAAGTAGCCAGGTAATATTTTTTTCCTGAAAGATTGAATCAGAGGTAGTATTCCCTTAATTATATTTCCCGTCTTTTTCCTCTGTATTCAGGTCATGCTCCTGTTTATTCATTTTATCATTTCTAATCATACTGTATACATACTTATAGATGATTCCACTCACACGTTTATACAAATAGCTTCATCAATTTACTGATTGTATTGAATTTTTGAAATGAGTCATAAATGACTTATAATATAATTTGGTTTTGTATCATTAGGGACTGCAGTAACTTAATAAGGATATCATGACGGAATAATTGCATTTTACAGAGCCAAGGTACCAATTTAAGCCTTATTAATATTGGCATAAAAAATTATGATATTTTTTTTAAACCGGTGCCGTAACACATTTGGCTCGGTGCCACAAATCCACTCAGTTCGCGAAACATTGTAAAGAAGGCTAGACTGATTTAAGTGTTCTAACTTTGAATCTAATTTGCTACGTTGTTGTCAAAATAAACATCCAGTTAGTAACTTTTCGCAAGAAAGCATTTTAAAAAGCCGTTTCTTTAATAATTTACGTATAGAATATCTATAATTTTGCCTCAATCATCCTGTCTTGGTCTGCCCTTTTTACTATAATCTTCCCGAGTAATAAATTTATTCTAATCTAAATTTCTTATTACACACAAAACTTATGTAATATAGTATTAATACATAACATGGTAAAGAATCGGTTTCTATACTAAAGTAATTCGATCTTAAAGATAACTTTAGATAAGTTAAAATTTACGAAGGTGTAGATTTGGCTACGAAATAAGGCCAATATAATAAATAAAAACTGCAACGCACTACATAGCTCGTCTGACCTGACATTATCGTGCCAACATAAAACATAGTTAGTTGGTATGTTAGTAATTTATTTCACTCAGGCTGTATCACCGTCTTCATCGCCGGGCTCGCTGGCTAGCTGCCAGCGGTCACATGCAAGATTCGACAGTCGGTCAGTGCATCCTTTTCGTTCTCTACAGTTTAGATAAGGCCCAAAATAAGAGAGATTTCCTAATCCTTTACGCCGGTTAGTTTACAGACTGACATCTGGTAAATAAAATAAGTATACATTACACAAACTTGTGAACGACACATGTTTACTGAAGTTTTTTCTGAAAAGGTTCTTTGGGAAGGTTTCAGGGCCTCTATTCGGTACTACTATTTACTAATTTAAATTGGTTAGTGTTTAATTTATTAGTTTTGTGCGATATCTGAACCTGACTAGAGAGACTTCATAGTGTTCTCTATACTATATTTGATAGTTGTTCATATTCGTATATTTGTATTATTAGGACATGAAATTTTATATTTCAAATTGTTTCTTTTGATATTTGGAGACCTTACATCTCCATTTTTATACTTGACAGTGGAGACTGTCTACACCTCCATTTAACCTAGATTAATCGATTTAGATGTTTCTTTGTTTCAATTTTTATTTTTATTATTATGACCCTTAGAGACTTTATACATCTCTAAGTTACTTAACTTGTCCAGACGCGGAGACTATACATCTCCCTTATTAGTTATTTATTAGTATTAATTTGTACCCATTAGGTTTTTATATTGCACAGTTTGTGTTAGTTTCTAGATAAAACTGTATTGCCAAAGTTGAAAAAAGACCTACTGCTGAGTTTCTTGCGGCGTTTCTTCTCAGCAGATGTCACCTTTCGAAGCGCTGGTAGATTCAGACATGTAAAAGAGCCCAGGTGGCCTACTTGCAAAATAAATACATATTTTCATTTTCATTTTCACTATATCGTCATTAAAATGCCAAAATCGTGAATGTGAACGTCAAACACGTGCAAAACAACGACACATTCGCGGTTTTGATATTTTACTGATCATATAAATATATAGTTAATCAAACCCAGCAGTACCTAATAAAAGCCCAGGGCGTCTATTCGGGAACGTCTAAGTGATACTGCAGCGACCCGCGAGCGAGACTCGCATCTCGCTCTTACGCATTACGCGGCGTGGGGAAGAGTAGGATGAGAAACCTCGCTCGCGAGTCGCTATAACATCACTTAGCGTTCCCAAATAAAGGCGCAGTACAACAGTCACCAGTAGGTAAGTAATAATGCAAATAATAAAGTCATGAAACGTAAAATGAGATACAAAAATAATAAAGTATGATAATGAGCATCCATAATTTTAAATCGTACCCAAACTTATCGCACCATTTTATTTAAGCGATTTTGTTCGGCTTTCGCCGAATGTTAAAAAATAAGCTCATAATTTGTAGTTAATTTATAAGTAGTTTGGGTACATGGTTTGATGCAGCAGCGCGGGAGTGCAACTCTCATCTGTGGTTGAGGTCCCGGGTTCGATGCCTGCTATGGGAATACTTTGTGTGAGAAGCAAAAATATTTGTAACCTTAGTCATGGATGTTTAGTATCTATTGATATATGTATTTATCTACATAACTATTCCTATTGTTTGTTGTCTAAATAGTAACCATAGCACAAGAAAATTCTAGTTTAGGACTAGATTAATGTACGATAAGGTCCAAAATAATATTAATTATTTATTACGTGTAGGTACTTGATTAAAAAACTACTACTACTTTGTACTGTACTTTGTACGGTACTTTGTTACACCAATCTTTAATCGGCTTCGTCTGGGTTTTATAAATATCCGTTCAAGCAAATTTTGGTCCCAAATGTGTAACATTGTCCTGGGGTCATATTATGAGCTCTTAATTCAGGTAGTTTCCGCCGAAAATTGAGCTGCCTGGATAATTCGTATTATCAGCGCACTAAAGAGGCTGACTTTAGCGCACTCATCATACGAATTTCCAGGCAGTTCAATTTACGGCGGAAACTGCTTGGAATTAAGAGCTCATAATTCGACCCCTGAAATAGGTATAGGTACTAAGGATCTGACAATTGGTCTGACTTATAAAATTCGGCCTTAATGAATCTTATCCTAGTTTCCATATTCGATAACGCTTCTAATTCGATTGCCGTTTTCCCGTGGCTCTGTAAAGTTTCATAACGCGTGCGGAATCGTCATAGCATACGATTTGCGGCACAATTCTATGCAATAACACTTGGCCGTATTCCAAATGTGTCTGTGTAGGCAAATCGATCGGGCTTTCTCGCCGCTGCGACACGAACAAGCCTTGATTCAGGCTTCGGCGTTCAATCGAATCGTGAACTCGCTTCGCTTTGCAAATTGTATGTATGTGAGTAAAAAATAAGCATCAAACGATTTGAATCCTAACAAGGTTATGAATTTGAATAGAAACTCTGCCTTTTGACATTGCCTCATTTACATGCAGCCGAAGAGAGCAGGGAAGTAGGCATCGAAGTGGGCAGTGCGAGTATGTAAATGGGTCACTTCGCCTGCTCCTGCCACTGCTGCTCGTGTTGCCTGGCGTGCAGTGAGTCAAGAAGCAGCATGTAAACACCCACTACCTTCGAATGCAGTATGCGAGAATTATTTCTGGCAGCGCGAGCAGCAGTGGCAGCGGCTGCATTTAACAGCATGTAAACACCCACTGCCTTTGAAAGCAGTATGCGGGAATTATTTCGGGCAGCGCGAGCAGCAGTGGCAGTGGCCGCATGTTACAGCATGTATACACCCACTGCCTTTGAAAGCAGTATGCGGGAATTATTTCGGGCAGCGCGAGCAGCAGTGGCAGTGGCCGCATATTACAGCATGTAAACACCCACTGCCTTTGAAAGCAGTATGCGGGAATTATTTCTGGCAGCGCAAGACCACTGAGCCTCAGCAATAACATGTTTGATACAACTTCCACCAAACCAGTACAGAATTCCAACTTTATTAAAAAATAACCTGCTATTATGCTTCATAGCTCATACAAGGACTGAATAATAATGTATTCAGCCCTGAGCCCTGAGTAACCCGATAACGCTGAACGGATGCCTCTTTAATTACAGAATGGAACCCATTCGGGCACACAAGAGAAGGCAATATTTATTCAATCCACGGCTACATCGCTCTATTTGATTTGCGCCTTAGTTAGGGCAATTGATGTAAATTTATCCCTGGCTGACCTGCCCCTGTTGCACGAATTGGTCCATGCGGTAACACAATTGAGGAATCATCTCATGATAAAACCATTTTTCGGTTACGCCCCTTTTTTAGGTTATTTAGTAATTGAATTGAATGAACTCATTTTTTCTGTTTTTTTTTTTTATGGATTATTTTATTTGATGATGATGAACTCATATTCATTTAGCTTACTAAACTGCCTAACTTGGTTATTTATTTTCTGTTTAATTTGCAAATTTTGAATGTCACACACAACGTGAGACTTGAAAATATTGACTTCGGTTAGATTGTATAAAGATCCTTTCTATTAAATTTCGATCTTGAATCTCAAAGATTGTACTTTTAAAAAAGACATCCGAAACGTGTTCAATATATACATAATAACATCCGGCGAAACCAACACACGTCCAATTTTTGTGACATGTTGACTCCTATCTACATATTTATGTTGTTGCCGGAAACGTGAGGCACACTTTTTTCAATGCCACAGGGTATCTACCTGAAAAAGTTATGGCTGATCGTAAACCGACAAAAGCACGTAATTTCACAAAACCAATTTATTATATATATACAAAATAAAAAAGCGGTCAAATGAATCGGATTCGCACACCAAGGGGTGCCGCACCATTGTTACTATCTTATAAGCCAATGCATATCTATATAATTGTTAAGGTATCATAGATACATTAAATTCCATTCCACACAAAAACTCTTGAAATTGAAATCCCAAATTATCAGAAGAGATCTCATACAGAGCAGTGTTCTTTGGTAGGGATCATTAATTTTAGACGTACTTATTATATTACTGATATAAAAAAAATATGACGCCAACGCCTATTGGACAATTTATATGACTTGAGAAAACAGACAAAAATTGAAGGAATGAACGATGGGTGTCTCAAATAACACTTCGCTACTGCACTTATCGGCAAAGCTAACTTGACCCGTCCGTACGTCTAAACTACATGTCTGTGCGTGCCTTCAACCTTGGTCGTATTCGACACAGCTCTGCCAAGGTCGTAGACACCTAACTCTATAGATAAGTGCGCAGGGCAATTTATGATCATCGGCCAAAATCAAAGACGAAATTTGTAAAGAGAAAAACATAGCTGCTCAATGTAGCCTAGTTCTGCTCTATAAAAGGTCACGAGCTCTTTCAGTTCTATATGGCACGCTTCCGACAGTTTGAATAATTGATTCGTTCATTTAAAATACATTAAGCACACCGGACACGATTACGGTCCCAAAAGTGAACGTACAAGAACAAAGGCAATTTCCGAGGCCCACATCCTAGTACACGTGATCCTTAAAATGAATTGGATTAGGCTTTTTGTACCAACTTAATATTTACCTGAACCATAAAACCAGCCTTATTTCAGGGACTTACTTCTTCTTGAAGTTGAAGTACTAATTATAAAAATGGATTTGAATTAAATATACATTTATAATTATAACCTTCATCATCATTATCAGCGTATATATGTACGTATACGTCCCATAGGAAAATAGTCCAGGGACTTCAATTACATCTTCGAATGATTTGTTAGATGGGTTTCGCAAACGCATTGCTTTGTGTAGCTTTTTTCCGAGTCCCATATTTCCGCGATCGATTAATTTCTTCATCGGAATTTTACTCGTAGCTTTTTTCCATTTCGTATTTTTCCGCGATCGATTACTTTATTCAGCATTCTACTCATTGCGAGAAAAATAATGGTGGTTACTTTATCAAAAGGCAAAAGACATGTGGAAAAAAATTAAGTGTGTCTGTGTGTATCTTTATCGTTATTTGCGAATCGCCTCCTTCCAATAACTTCTCAGATTGAAGTGGGTTTTCCCACGATGATTTTCTTCACTGAAATGATTTGTTCGAGGTAAATATCAAATTAAATTTCGCAAATGTGATCCGAAAACCTTGGATGTGCGAGGCTGATTTTCAACCCGCGGTAACTCTGCTCGAAGACCGCGTGTCAGAACACAAGACTACCACTACTTCTCCCGTGAACTCCTGTGTTATGCATAAGTTCAACTCACGGGTTCAACTTATGATAAATGTACATACAGAGCGCTAAGTCGGTTGCTTCGTTTCCAGCACAGCTAAACAACATGCCCGATTACCGTATCTCGCTAAATCCGTCCCTTTCAAGGTTCACTGGTAAGAAAAGGACACTCTGAACGAAAAAGGTGAAACAGGCATATCGGGCTTGCGGTTTATTCCGCACATCGGTTACAGCTAATGGTATGGGATATGGATGTAATTAATTTTGCCTGAAGGGCTCGATTGGATATTCGTATTTGCGGGGGATTAGATTTTCATTGGATTCCTGCGTGGGTAGGATAGATAATTTATACAGATGCGGGCTTAAATGTGACATTTATTTATTGACAAAATATCCGGTGATCGTTACATGGCTCGTTTATTTGGGCGGATGATTCTATTTCAAATACTGAAACACATTTTATCTACACCCATATCATAAAACCTCCATAGTGTAATCAAAAACCGTAGGAAATGACCACCATCTTGACAGCCAATTAGGAAAAACCAGTGCTGCAATGTTATGCCCGTATCGTTTTTAGTATAGAAATGAGATTAAATTTGGAACAGCTGTCAAAACTCAAGTGGGTCTCTATTCTAGTATCCATAGATATTAAAACAGTTATTGATACGAAACGTCAATTCAGTATGTTTCTTTAATATAAACTGCACAACATTTGATCTCGAGTGTCATGAGAATAGAGAATTCATTCGTTTGTCTATGATTAAAAAAAAATGGTCTTGACGGAAGATCGAATTGCCGCCATTATGTTGGTGTTTTGCTGAACGAAAGTAGAATTGTTGTTGAATTGAATAGAAAAAGTTGTTTGTAATTTACATTTTAGTTGAAAATATGAATAGTAGTCTTCTCGGAGTGTGTGTGATGTGAAAATGCGCCGGATATCGGAAATATGCAGCCACGATTGCAACAAATAACCTTGTTGCCAGAAAATATTGTTTCTGAGCCCATCATGGAGGATTTATAATATGTGTGTAGATAAAGTTATGTATGCATCTCCGCATAATTTGGCCTTAAAACACACGTGCGATCTTATTATGAAACTCGCTAAAAGCTCGTTTCATAAAACCGCACTAGTGTTTTAAGGCCTATCATTGTGCACCGGTACATAAACTACTATTTCACGCATTTGGTACCATGGAAACATGCCTTCATGGTAACAAATACGCTGAAAACAACGCGGTAAAATATATAATGCGCGGCAAATAAGATGGACAGTAGGTCCAAGTTAAGTTGTCCACCGTGTACCTTTGTCATCTTTTTAACCACGCTCCGAGAGCAAAGGAACATTATATATGTTTAAGTTTGCTTCATAAGCGTATACAAACGACAAAACTTCATGATATTCTTCTCATTCTAATCAATACCATGATGATAAATAGTCCAATCGAGACATATCATACATAGAAGAGGTTGACTGAATTGGCCAGAATAACCTAGTCACGTGGGTTAGTTTGCTAATATTTAATTAAGTACATAGACAAATTGGGTATAGTTACCGCCCGCTTACCGCCACATCGTTACGCCATTCATTGGAACCACGAAACATTGCTAATGGATTCCGAACCTACACTTGAGTAATAATTATAGCTTATAAAAACTAAAAAGCACGCTTTTGTCAGTAACGCATGAGTTCCATTTTCCACCTCCCGGATCCATCATCAGATCCTCGTCACCAAGTGTAAATGTGTTGGATACGTCAAAATAAACCTAATGAGCTCATACTCAAGTAGATTACTAGTAGCTATTGAAGAGTTCTTGTATCCACCTCCTGCAGCCCTAACATGCATGCCACAAAGATAAATTTAACCCGTTTATCTCTATGACTATCACTTTCGTCGGCACTAGTGTGAGAGAGACGCACTTAGAGATAAGACGGTCTATCTTATATTTGTTTCATGCATGTTAGGCCCACTAGCTCCATTGTTAGATCCGAATTACATACTCTTGCAAAGTATCAAATCGATATGACAATTAGAAGTAGGTTAAAATCGACTTCATGAGCCTTCTTTAAAGTTGCCAAGTGCTATATTACATCTGGGCGATTTATTTCGTGATTTGCTGAAAAGTTAAATACTTAATCTGTGATTGCATACCTGAATTCATATTTAATAATGCAGAATTAACAAAAAGCTAAAAAAAATTGAATATATTTGCGAAATTAAAATGTGTTGATGGAAATTCCGTTTCTACTGCAGAATTCATGACTAGTTTAATTGAATTCCGATAGAATGCAGTTCGATGCTATGATTAGAGCGAAGTTCAAAGTACGATAAAAAGGCAGATTTATTGGTTTTGTTCCCGGTTGTTCGTATAAAATATGAGGCTATGAAATTTATTTTCAGAACAGAGAATATAATAAGTTTTCTATGCGCAAGCGTAATAAACAGAGCCTGTTCATTTTTATATTTCAACGTATGTTAAAGCCCTAAATAATTTAAGATTTGAAGGCATTTCTTTGCTTGCCAAGATTAATAGTCAGTAGAATGTGTCTACGTTAACAAATGATTTTTGGCTAGAGACCAGACCGAAATTTTAACGCGTTTACTTGCTCATCGGACTCCTATAGTAGCACTTTTTTGGCATCCATTGGCCAACGGTAGGGAATCCGTAGGAATATAGTTAGTAGTTTGCCCAGATAAAACTAACATTGGACCAATATAGCAAAAAGATTATCATTACGCTTAACCAATTACCAATTTTGAGCCATTGTGAATACCACTACCGTTGTTTAAAAACGGTTGGCATTTCTGCATTGTATACAACGAAGGCCCTATTAGATATTCAGTACCGTTGGCCCAATATGGTAAAATATTATCATTACGCCCATCTACTTACTAACGATGGGCCAATGCAACTTCTGCTACCGTTGGTTTAAAACTGTTGGCATTTCTGCATTATATTGGTTCAGTTGGAAATTCTACAATGCCCTTGCATGCGTTACCTCAAAACGACGGCCAAATCTAACCGTCGTCCAACTAACGAGATCCATGTGTCCCGACGAAATGCCAACACTAAATGCTGTTAGGGTTATAGATACCATCGGAAACAACCGACTACTGAACTACAAAAAACGTTTAGCATCCGCCATATTGAATTTAATGTGACTGTAGCCTAGACTATTTTAGGACATATCAAGAACACTTGGCATATTATTAGTTGAAATCGGATGAGTATTTGCGGGTATACGAAGGAACAAACTATCTGACATACATAATATGTACACCCTCATTATTCCTCTTTTGGGTTTGCTGGACAAAGTGTGTGGAACCAAATGCGTTGACCAGCATCTTTTTCCATTTGGCTACCTTGGACAGTGTTATTAATCTTATTCGGGAACGCTAAGTGATTACGTAGCGATTCGTGAGCGAGATTTCTCATCCCACTCTTCCGCACGACGCGTAATGCGTAGAGCGAGCTGAGAAATCTCGCTCACGAATCGCTACAGAATCACTTAGCGTTCCCGAATAGAGGCGCAGAGCTAGGTTACTATACTCTATTCGTTTAGGTAGTTCACGAAATGTAAGCAATCTAACATACGTAACTAGGTTAACTAGCCAATCAGACATACCAAAAAATAAAAAGAACGCGTCAAGACAGCATTACCGATAAAACCGCCTATTGTCTACCTTGTTACGTATTTCTTTGTCTTTTGTCCAATATATTTTATGTGGCTTTCAATAAAGAGTATTTGTATTGTACTGTACCGTAGAGTCCTTAGATAACAAAGTTTGACTGCATTTACCAGTAAGCTGAGTGACGTGGATTACTTTATTTCATCATCATCATTTCAGCTGAAAGACGTCCACTGCTGGACATACGCCTCCCGCAATGATCGCTACAACGATCGATTCTGTGCTGCTCGCGTTGAGCGGAGACCCGCAATTTTCACCAGGTCGTTAGTCCACCGTGTGGGTGGACTGCCCGCGCTGCACCTTCCAATACGTGGTCGCCACCCAAGAACTCTTCGGCCCTATCGGCCATCTGTTCTCCGAGCAATGTGGCCCGCCCACTGCTACATAAGTTTAGCAATTTTTTGGGCTATGTCAGTTACTTTAGATCTTTTGCGGATCTCCTCATTTATAATTTGATCTCGCAGCGATACTTCGAGCATAGCCCTCCTATAGTTTGATTACATTTAGTTAACTATGTACGCGAATGGAGTATGTACACTCATCTCCGCAATTACACCAGGTCAGACTAGCCCACCGCGCGGCGTGGCTCGTGCTTCAGTTATCTTTTGATTAGCATACATTGTTATGCGGCAGACCGCCGTCTGTCCGGTCATATTGCATAATGTTTGCATTGTGTAGCTACAGAATACCTCTTGTTTGTACACATTACTAGGTATTTTATACTGTAATTAAACGTTGCTTATCTGAACTGTCAAAGTTAAGTGACAATTATAAAGAAGCGTTGGCTGCAGTGCGTGGGCGTGCCAGCGGATGCTGGAAATGTTAGAAGTATCTGACATAATAACGGGAGAATTTAAATGATTTAACTTAATAAAATAAAATAAATTTAAAGTGACTCTTCAATTTATACAATTTAAAATGAAAGTTGAGCGTTCCGTTAGAAATAAGTTATTAAATAATTTTACTAGCTTCTAGAGCCATTAAACGATATTTACCTTTTTTGCCTTTCTTAATTAATAAATGGTTTTTATTTCAAATTGAGCTAATATTTTTAAGCTATCTGTCACCGTCTAGAAGCACTGAATTCTAGTGATAATATTCTAGCAACTAAGGCAAACGCTTGTAGTTGTTCCTTTATTTTGAACCCAGTTTTCTTTAAATTCATTTTAAAATTTTGATCAATGAAACATCATCATAAAGTGGATTCATTCATACTTGTCTTATTTGGTAAACAAGTTTCTAACCTCAAAATGTGCAATTTTTGGGTGAAACAGCTGTTCTATTCTAAAGAAAGCAAACCTAGGCTAAAAATTGATAACGTGACGTCTAAAAAATGGTCTCCGGTTTCTTTATTTGCAAGGAAACAGCTGTTTTAGCATTTTGAGGTTAGAAACTTGTTTACCAAAAATGTCAAGTAAGGATGAATCAACTGTAAGCTTATATACGTCCCATTGCTGGGCACTTGCCTCCTCTCGCGCGGGCCTACTGCGGTTTTGGGACTTCAGAGACATCTTTGAATTAAATAATTGTATTTGAACTCCTTATATGAGATCTGAAAATCTCAAAGGTTTGAGCCGGGATTTGAACCCGCGACTCTACCGATTTTAACACATTCAGTGCCGAGAACCCAATAATTGGGTTCACCGTTCGTAGCGCATTTTCGCTACAAAGCGCAAAAACGCTGCTACGCGCTACGCGCTTAGCGCGTAGTGTTTGTCGGCCCTGAATGTGTTAAACTTACCAGCAAACGAGGTAGCTTTTACAATAAATAAATAAATACATTAGTCATAGAATATCATTCATAATCATAATTATATTAATGTTTTACTGACGAATAGAAGTACTTTAACACCTCGCTATACACTAGCGCGCCAGCTTCTTCGCAACTTTGAGTATTATACCTGGCATGGCCACTGCATTTCCTCTTAACAAAAACTCATTTTAATTTTAAAATTCGAATGTGCTAAAAACTAGTGCAAGTCTAATAAAAGATACAATGGCGCAACTAGGCAAGCTAGCACATCCGGGAACGCGGTCAGGTCAAGGTCACGGCCCGCGATCGATGCAGCTACGAGCTGTAGCCCCGCTACGCCCCGCCCCGCTACGCCGCTACGCCCGAATATATCGCGACCGATTTCCAGTTTTAAATTCGGGGTAGTAGTTTTGGATTAATAATTTATACTTTATATTTTTGTTTTTTTATGTTGTTTATATTGTTTGACATATTTATACTAAACATACCTAATGTAATTTAATGTGAGATATGATGAAATAAATCGAATCTAATCTAAAGCAGATTAGATTAGATTAGACTTAAGTAAAATGATTTTGGCTGTATGTTTTGCTACTCGTCAGATATAAATAAATCATAGTCTTAGTTAAGGATTAATAATTTTGAATATTAAAACTGGTTTCCCTCTATCCTTTGAAGCCAACAGAAAGCGTTAATTAAATGACAATTCTCAATTATTCTATTATTTTAAACTATTAGGTACTCCTTCAATAACTTATATTTACAAATTGTATGGAATTCGCAGTTTAATTTGTATGGGCGCCCATATTACTATTCCCGGACTTAAAATATAAATGCGCGCGGTATTCCTGACGGAGTCTGTCTGGGCCAGACGTTTTTATCGAGGTCAACTGCTGAAATCCACTCGTAAATCACAATACCGTACTTTATTTCATTAAATTCATTAATAAAATCTTGAGGGATAAGAAGGTAAAAGGAGAGTTCTTTTGTAGTTGAATTGAAAACTAATTAACAGCGAAATAATGGATAATAGAGACGTCAAATACAATAATGAATTAGGTATTTTATAGGTCAATCGTTCTTGAAAGGATGAGGTTAATACTGTCATTGTTAGAGACCCGGGAGCTAAGTTCTATGTCCGTAGTCAACTTTTAACTATAAAGTGGGAAAACGTTGTCACAACGTGCCTTTGAAAGTGTTGAGAATGCTGTCTAAAACTTATTTAAACTTGAACTAATTCTAAGGAAAGTTTTTTGTCCACATATTAATTCAAACTAGAGTCTATATAAAGGCCTCTACCAATTGTATTACTTTTAAAAACGCGCAATACAATAGTAAAAAATACATAGAGGCATACAATAAAAATAAAAATACAGTGAAAGCAAATGAAGTTAAATTAGAATAACAGACTGCTTAAATACAACAGCGCCTCTATTTGGGAACGCTAAGTGATTCTGTAGCGACTCGTAAGCGAGATTTCTCATCACACTCTTCCGCACGACGCATAATGCGTAAGAGCGAGATAAGAAATCTCGCTCGCAAATCGCTACAGAATCATTTAGCGTTCCCGAATAGAGGCGCAGTAGTGTGATTATCTAACGTGCGCAGCGGCTGATCAGCGGATAAACGAAACTATTAATTTAGACCGTAATTACCAAGTCTTTAGGTCCAAATTTCATTGTGTCCCTCATCGCTGATCAGCCGCTGCGCATGTTAGAGAAATCACATTGCTGAGAAGGAAGTATTCCTTTTTTGAATCATTGTTAGGTTTTTATTGGAGTTGGATTCCAAATGTGAATATTTTCGATATTTTCCTAACTTTATTCTAGTCGAAATAGATATAAATTACTTATTTTGCACGGTTGTACTGAACAAAGTTGTCTGCAATGGTAATCAGCATGTCATCTGCTATTAGAAATTAATAAAATTGTGTTTCATCACGCTATTTGCATTCACAAACATACAAAAATTTGAAAAACATATTCGTATTCTGTTCCTTTCTTTATAATAATAATAATAATTAAAATAACATATCTTATTCTCGACCAACCTGGATCAATATTTAACCTTTAATATTCACAATAAAAAAAAAACACGAGCTTCTTTTTAACGTTTATAAATAAATAACGATACAAAAAAGATATTTACACAAAGAACAATTCGTTACCTGCGAGACTCGAACTCAAGACAAATTGATCGGGCCTACTACTGTATCAGATGACTCGTGGGTGTATTTTTAAACTGTCTTTGAGCTCTAAAAGCTCCTATCTGAGTATGTTAATAACTTCACGTAAAAGTATTTAAAATCAGAAAATAATTTAGTATTTTTTTTACTAACTTTACCTATAACTAACTTGTGCCCGCGGCTTTATCCACGTTGAATACGATTATCACCGATGTTCCCTCGGGAATTGTGCATTTTCCGGGATAAAAAATATTCAGGGTAGCTATGTATGTCCATTCCAAATTTCACTTAAATTCGTTGATGCGTTTCAGCGTGGAGGAGTAAGAAAACCTTTTCTCAATCCACTAGACGCCGTTTTACGTCCATAAATACCAAAAAAAAAGATTAATTTTTCTGACATGCCTCTTTTCAAATTAGGACGACAGAGCACGCTTCAGAAACAGCTAACTAGACAATAAACGAGGTAATGAATACCCTCTGAACTATGGTTGACCGTATTATCTGGAGACCCTGCGCTGAAATAGTAATCAAAGTCTAATGAGACTCCAATTCACCTTAGTTTTAATAATGATATATTTTCTTGCATATTTGTATGACTTTAAGTACGGTATTTTATGAAGGTCAAATTTATTTTTGTTTCATGAATTAAAAGGAGTGTGAACCTACGGCTTTTCATACAAAAGGCGATAACGATTTTCACCCCTTAAAGCTTAACCGATGTTGACCAATTTTTCATAGGTTGTCAGTCAGAAAAAATTTTAGGTTTATACATTTTGGTTTTTTCACTTTAATCAATAAATGCACTTTTATTGTTGTTTTAGTATTCTCATACAAAACGAATTTCGGTGATTATTTGGCTTTGTTGATCTTTAATTAAAATTCAAAAACCGTATAGACATCCTATCAAAAATTGGTCAAAATCGGTTAACATTTAAGGGGTGGAAATCGTTATCGCCTTTTGTATGAAAAGGTTGATTTTGCCATTGGTTCATAGTCGTCTTCATTTATTTTGATACAAAAGAGGATAAAATAAAATGTTTCATTGTCATTAATGTTTGAAAATATCGGTTAGGTCCGTCCTTACACCATAAAACACACGCGTACATAACTATCGATTTTAGCTACATTGGCATTTGGGTTTATTTATTTAACGAGAATCCACAGGTTTTATTCTAAATACACGTACGTTTTTAATTTACAATCACATTAGCCAATTACGGATTCTCAGTATATTACAACAACATTTTATAAATGGTTAAAAGAATCATTATAAAAATTGTAGTGGCAGACAAAATCCTTTGTGAAACTTGCCCGAATCGATTTCTCATTAGCGAAAATCGGCAGATTCAATTCGGGTCAGCCCATCCAGACGATTACCTAACGTAATAGATAGAGTTGTTAGATAATTAACTCTTATTTACACGGGTGCGTGAGATAAAGTAGGAGAAAAGCTAGATTTTATTCTCAGTTTTTCTATTAAAATACATTAAAAATCGTACTATCCGCTGCTGAAATAAATGTGATCAATAGTGAAGTTAAGAGCTCTTTCCTTGAGTCCTTGATACAAACATAGTTCAGTTGTGGTTAGGATATTTTTAGCCGAATCGCGCTGAAAATTTGAAAGGATATAGATATAAGGCACATCGAGGTATGTACATTTCGTGATTGAGAAAATTCAAAATATACAATAAAAAACCGGACAAGTGCGAGTTAAACTTGCGTGGAGAGGGTTCCGTTCCGTACATGATTATCTGAAATTTACTACGTAACTTTAAATTATAGGTTTTCCTGTAATGTATAGGTAAAGAACTATTTTCTGTATTTTTTTAAAACATGTAGCTCCAGTAGTTTCGGAAACAAGGAGGGGAATGGTAAATTTTCGCCTTTTTTCCAAAATAACTTCCAAATTATTTTACTTGAAATTCAAAAGGAAATATATTTAAGATCCTTACGATAAGTCCTTTCATTTAATATGTCACACGATATAGTTTGCATAACTTTTTTTTTTAATTTTCTAATTTACCCCCCAAAAGTGGCCCCCGTGTTTAAAATTCATATATTTACGTCACGCGTCCGTGTTGCGGTCACCGACTTACATATGTATACCAAATTTCAACTCAATCGGTCCAGTAGTTTCGGAGCAAATTGGCTGTGACAGATGGACAGACAGACAGACACACAAGTGATCCTATAAGGGTTTCGTTTTTTCCTTTTGATGTACGGAGCCCTAAAAAAGATAAAAACAGGTTTTTATGAGAATTCAAAATCATTTACACCTGTGAAATTTACAAACCTCGATTTGTCTTTTATCTATATTCTAGCAAAGTTTCTATGCGATCCAGTTAAAAATGTCCAAACCACAACTGAACTACGATTGTATGAAGCGCTACTCAAGGCCAGGGCTCTTAATATTAACATCCAACAGAAACCTGTCCACTAAACGTAAAGTACCCGATTATTGGCACTCAGAGTACCAGCTATCGACACCATATGATTGTACAATTAACACCCCATTAACTTGAACTAATGTTGAACGCGCCCATCATTAGGAGAGTGGTGACATAGACAAATATGCTATACCGCTTGACTTTTACTAATAAAGAAAGCTGCCAAACTTGCGGGTCGCGCGGGGTTTTTAAAGAGCGGTGATAGGTGTGTTCAAGGTTATGCTCCCCTCGGCTGCCTGAAGCCCCATCGCTTATAAATGGTTTTTTGCCTCTAATGCTAGCAGCGGGAGTCGCTGTACTCATTGTCCGTAGCGCGAAAATAGTATTACTAATAATAAAATGTCATTTTCTTACTACCGACAATACCTAGTAAAGTAAAGAGTAATAATCATGTGACGAAACGAGACGGGGAGAAACTGGCACTAAAATGGGACGCGCTAACGGTACGTTAGGCGTATTTCATTGTTCAAAATGAAACACCGACGACCTACTCCGCGTTTTGAACAGCAGAATAACATTAACCGAACATTTTTTACGAGTTTCACTAATTAAAAATTACGTAAAACGTGAATAACACTTCTGACAACTTTTATGCAGTATAACTTTTAGCGGCCCTAACATGCAAGACATAAAGATAAGTTAAACCCCTTTTATTCCTATGACTATCTGTTTTGTCAGCACTAGTGTGAGAGAGACACACTTAGAGATAACACGGTTTAATTTATCCTTGTGTCTTGCATGTTAGGGCCGCTGCTGACTCAAAATTTCGTCGGAAAATATTTATTATGAAGTTCAGTGTTCAATATTTTATTCGAAACTTCACTGGAGCATATAAATTGGACGCTCTCGAGCTGGTATGCGATTGTTTATCGTCGTTTCGTTCCTCTAGAAAAGCAGCGCTCGTTCAATGCATTTTAAAATATCTTATCCTGTGTTCGTGTTATAAATTTTCTTGATGTAGTTTAATGTACATTAAAAGATGTTTTCGCCTTTATAACAGTTTTATACGAGACCTATTTTTCAATGCTGAGGGGTTACTATGATCTTTTAATGCGATTTTCTTTAGGCCCTAATGCTGCGTCGCTATTTCATACCACATTGTATGTACATAACGTAAAATACCTATATATGGCGTAGTACGAAATAGCGACAGTTTAATGTAGGTCCCAATTTAAAAGAGGGTCACATTTAGTGATCATGGTAACCCCCCTGACCTTCTTCTATTTTTAAATATAACATTAATCTTTCATAACTCTTTTATTGACTCGGGCAAATTGGTACTAAATTGGCTTGGTTTGTAATAGTTTGCATTAGTCAGCACAATACTATTATCCGCCATTATCAAAGGAACGATTATAGAACCCATGTTACGGCGTAACCTCGAAATTTACTTTATTACTACCGTAAGCGTGCAACCCCCGGTCGGTCATGGTCACGGAGCGACCCCTTCGTTGTGTACGACACGTCCGCTCACCTCAGAAGCAGGCGCCCGAATGGCCTTTCATGCGCTACGACAGGGAGGGGGATGTTTACCTCCCCCACCCACGCCCGTGCCAGCTGAGCGCAGGCACGCTATATTTAGGTTGCGCTGTAAATATTCGCTCCAAGTACGGAACCCACCCCGGAGGAGGGGCGGGGGGGGGGGGGGGTTCGTTCGCGCCACGAGGCGGCTGAAAGTAAAAAGTTCACCAACGCCCGGCACACGAGTTCGCGCTGTTACGAAACGTTTTCTTTATTTAAATTCTATTGCAACTTGTTCACCGTTGTATTCTCGGTTGAATTCGCAATGCCGTCTAATTTCTCAATGTTGGCCCCGCAGGAGAACTTTTTTCCTGAGTTAGGACTCTTTGAATTATTTTCTGGGTTCAATTGGAGTTACAGTTTCATATGTGTTTTCTCTAACGACTTTTATGGTTATTGTTGTGGTTCAATTTGGCTGAAACGGCTCTGATAATTACCGTGACGGCGCAAATGACGCGATGTTCTTTTTGTGGGGGCCATTACGAAATGAACACAGTTTTCTCTTTGACAAAATTGAAACGGATTACTTTTCACCGTAATGGACTGGTTGCGTGCGAATATAATTTGAGAGTTCATCACAGAAGGGTTAAAAAGCGAGCAGAACCATACATAATAGCAACAACTATGATTCCACAACTTTTATTAAATGAACTAATTTAAGAACTTTATAAAATACATAATAATAAAAAAACATTACGTACCCGTCTGTTTAATTACATTAATACGGTATGGAAAATCAGGCATATTACAACTATCATTGGTTTTATAAAAAGGAATAAAATACAGAAGTATTTGTATAAAAATTTGATTTCCGCATATCCTTATTTTGGGTACGATAATTCAATTTCCGCCACAAGTAAACGCTTTCATATTGCGTCATTTCCGTCTCATGGTAATCGGAAAACGAATCCTTGAAAGATGACACCCCGAAGTAGATATTTGAAGCATCTTATTACCAATATCCGTTATTTGTGTACGGTTTTTATAATATTTATGGGGAAGATATTCCTTATTAAAACTTTAGAATACTTGACCATAAACAAGTACGAGATTGCTTTTAAAAAACTGTTTCAATTATTTTCCCAAGGGGTCACACCAACCTTTCAAGGTCTCAAAACATTTTAACCAATTAAAAATAAATTTTCTTCATGTATGTTATGATTTCATGTCCTTCTTGCTTGATTTTGTCAATGCGGACGAAAAATTAGAACGCACAGACATAGTGGTAGAATGTGGTTCATCCGTAGAATACATACTAACAAGGTCATCCTGAAACAACACTAAATCCGTGTCAGGTTCGGGTTTCGTGTAATCGTAGTCGGGCTCAACTTCGCTTTCGTACGTCTCGTGTTTCGGGTCGTGGAAACTCACTACGGTGAAGACTGGCGCGGTTCCACCGTAGGCTATGTGCTCCTCGTGGCTTGCGATTGCGAGAATCGAGCCTTCAGCTGGATAGGAGCAACTTATGTAGCGATTATGTAGGTTGATGATCTCTACGCAGTTAGTCCCGCTGCCGCCTATGATTCCGTACTTGCCTTTGCGATTGTACTGAAATAGAGAAACCGAGTTAGGAAACGTAGTCAAACTAACTCCCTACTTACTAATCATATTACAAATTACTAGCTTTTGCCCGCGACTTTGTCCGCGTGGAATCTGTTTATTACCTACTTTCGTTTATTTATAAAGTTACAAAAAGACATAAAATATCGTTTTAACTTTGAGCCACTATTGAAAACCCCGTGGGTTTATGTCATAGTTGGCGAGTTCTCGCAAGATCTAGCTAGGGATCTAATGATCTATGGATCTTTTTGGGATAAAAAGCTTACATTACTTTGATTTACCACTATCGCTATACAAAAGTCACGTCAATCCGTTGCTCCGTTTGAACGTGACCGAAGAACAAACAAACGCACAAACATAGGTTCGCTTTTAAATATAAGTAAAGATAAGGATTATAATAAATTCTACACCCATCTACCTACCTAACCTTTTACGCATATAACTATAAAAAAAACCATCAGGTATGCCAATATAGTCAAAAGTTTCAGGACGTTTCAGAGGTTTTAGATTTCCGACGTAGAATCCCTGTCACGAGCTGAAATAAAAGAGTTTGAAATACCGGTCTAAACTGTACCGGATATTTTCCAGTTTTCGATAAATTTTAAGTTGCAGCGTGAGAATTTCAAAAGCTGTCAGAATATTGTTTGTTAATTTTATTATGTTTGTATTTTATCTCTTTATTACATTTAAATGACACACATCATTATTAATTATCATCTTTGACTTGAAAAATTGGGTGTACTGCTCTTTGGGAAAAATATTTTTGCCAAATTTTACTTCCCAAAGAACTTGTTGCAGTAGTTTCATTTCCCAAGCGAATCTTTAGCACATTTACATTTCGTATTTTATTAATTTGGTCAAATTATCATTTAGCATAATTTAACTTTGTCAAGTTTTATTAAGACAAACGTTTATTAGGCAAACGTTTTCTTAGGGCTAATATTATATTCCAAAAAAAATTGAAAGGGAAGGGCGCGAAGACCCCTTTAGGGGGAGGGAGGGGGGGGGCGATGCCCCCCACAGTGAATAACCAAATAATCGGAACAATTGTATTATTGGTAGGTTAGGTTAAGGTTAAATTGTGTCCCTTAGAGCGGCAATAGGCACCGTCGCTGGCGGTTAGGTTAGGTTAGGTTTTCAACTAAATAATACTTGGTAAAATGAAACATGATCAAGTATTTATTTGTTAAACAATACTTAGTTTGCCAAAGAATACTTTGCTAACTGTAAAATTGCTATAAGCCAAATTATTATTAAGCTATTTTTTGCCAAATGATAATTTGAGTAAAATAGTTTGGGATGTGATACTTTGGGAAAAGTTTTTTGGCTACACATTAGTAATCCACAATTTTGCACAGAGATAGATTATAGTCTGAAATAGCACATAGGCTACTTTTTATCCCGGAAAATGTAAATGTTCCCGAAGGAATAATTATAACTGAATTCCATGCGAACGAAGTCTCGGCCTGAAGCTAGTTACATCTAAATACTTTATTAAGTACACTAGAACAGCTGTACAACGAATAAATGAAAACATTATGTATAAGCAGAGCAATTAACATCTGATATCGAATCGGGCCGCAAGTACCGCGCAACTTTACTGTTAAGAGCCCGAACACAAACCAGACTCGGCTTTACAAGACCGTGGATTTGAGAAGTTGAGCAATATTAGCACTTGAGCGGCGATGCGCCAAGCGTGAAGCCGATAGCGACAGCGTGTACGAAACAAACTGATTATGTAATATTTATTCTTTTTTTTTCGTTTTTATAGTAAGAGGGGGCGAACAAGCAGGCGTGTTACCTGATGGTAAGCGATCACCGCCGCCCATGGACACCGCAACACCAGGGGAATCACGGATGCGTTGCGTTGATTCGTGTTAGGGTATCACTATCCTATCCTACTAATATAATAAATACGAAAGTTTGCGTGTGTGTGCGTGTGTGTGTGCGCCTGCGAGTGTGTGTGTGTGTGCGCCTGCGAGTGTGTGTGTGTGTGTATGTACACTCCGTAACGGCAGAACGGATTTTCATGAAACTTGGTATATAGTACCTTAGGTCCTGGAAAAGTTTGTCAGGAAATAGCTATAACCGAATTCCACTCGCGTGAAGTAGCGGGCAGTAGGTAGTATTACTATACTAGCGGCCCGCCCCTGCTTCGCACAGGTGCATATTACACATTGAAACCTTCTAAAAATTATCTACGTGATGGTAAAACCGCATTAAAATCGGTGAAGTATTAAAGAGTTTTAACAAAATACACCGACAAGCACATCGCTGTTACCTTTGTATCGTATCGTAGTTGCTCATTTGGCGGAAAATATTATGTCCGCTCTTCTTCTGTACTTGGAACCGATTTTACAGAGCAACGAAATTTAAGGAGAACATACTGCTGAAACCTCAGCAGATCGCTTGTTTTCCAAATCCAACTTATTTTGCGGTTATTCATTGCTAAATAAATAGCCTGCTGGGACTTCAAAAGGAATTTCTAGGTAATCATAAAACTTTGCTAGAAATTACGGAGAATATATCGTTGATTTGCTGTGACGAGGTTCTGTGACAAATTCAACCCCCTGGGGTCAGATTATGACCTCTTAATTCCAGGCAGTTTCGGCTGTAAACTAAGCTGCCTGGAAAATTCGTATTATGTGCACGTTGAGGAGGTTGGTTTCATCGCGCTCATAATACGATTTTTACAGGCAGCTCAGTTTACGCCGGAAACTGCCTGGAATTAAAAGCTCATAAATACGACCCCAGGGGCGTGATTGTGATTCTCTTTAAATGTAACTTCGTTCATGAATTCACCGGTGAGCCTAACTAGACCCGTCAGTGCGAATAAACTATAATTTGTAGGTACTGTAGAGCAACCTCTTTTTGCTCTAGTATTTTATTGTAACTGGACAGGCGTATTGCCGATGTATTTGTTTTTCATATTTTTAAATTTAAATATTATTAGAACATCGGATGCGAATGTCCAGATGCTCATGCTTTGTTTTTCATGGTGGAGGTGCGGGGTAGGAGCCTATTGTCGCGCGATACTACGCATGGATGTTAAAGGCTATATACATTTGATGTGTCGTGTCGGGTGTGAGGCGATATTTCGGATAGTGCGGTATGACCTAGTATAAGGCAGGGTCACACTTGATATATTGTGTCAAGGTTACTGTATTGTATAGCCTTAGTTTTATACTTAAAGAAAGGTAGAAATTTTGTAAAGGACGAATATTTAATGGTTAAACTGGTTGGGTTGCCATATTACCGGAATATTGGTTCTCGGTTAGGCGCTATAGCTAGGGATCCTTCAACTAATGATGTTTAATTAGGAACCACAGCACGACCTTTGGGGTTGGTTTTGGTAGGCTGGAGCATGTATTATGCCCCAATGCAGGATGAAATTGTCCTCGATTGGCATTTGGACTGATACATGCTATTCTGTAGTAAAGAATGGTTCCTCTGTTTTTTTATTGTAACTGGACAGGCGTATTGCCGATGTATTTGTTTTTCATATTTATAAATTTAAATATTATTAGAACATCGGATGCGAATGTCCAGATGCTCATTCCAACCGGTGCCGTCGAAGAGGCTCCTCCTATGTCCTTCCGATAAGAAATATAGTACAAGTCGCTTTAAAAGTGTTTTAATTCCGAAAGTCAAGATCAGCAGTATTTCCCCGTCTTCTCTGCCTGCCATCGAGTTACACCGCAACAGTACCTTAATCCGCATACTGTCTACGAGCGTGCAGGTCAATTTATGGTTGTCGGGCGAAATGAGAGACGAAATGAGCGACAAAATTTCTTAGCTGAGTTTATGGAGTATTCTTCAAAGTTTTACGCTCGCGGCTTTGCTTACGTAGCAAACCTAATCTTTTTACATAGTTTTACTAACACTACTACCAAGTGTGATTTGTGTACGTACCAGTTTCTTAAATCTTAGCGGTATGACCAAAGATCTCAAAAGAAGGATATGCCTATCAGTACATTGTATCAGTACAATTTCGTGTAACAAGTCTCATAGAAGGTTGTCAAACGCCAGCGCCATGGCTTAACCACACCCTACTGCTAATGTCTTAGTTCTTACGACATATATACAAAAATCTAATATTGCTTGATTCACACGCTATCATATCATTGTGGGTGGGTTCGGAGGTACGGTCTCACAGGTTGTGGAATTCTACTGTAATGGATACTTTATTATAATAGTGTCACTTAAACGGGTGTCACGGACCGTGGTTGCCATGACTGAACGTGCGATGGTGTCAGATTCACGTTCTGACACCTCAGAAGTAAGCATCGCGAGAATTGCTTTGAGCAGTTCATGTTCATTTCAATGGGTATAACGCTACACGTTTAGTGAACGAATTTGAACTCTACTTATTTGTCATAGTCTAGATAGCAATCAAAAATATAAAATAATCTAATTTATGCAATAATTTATACGCAAATTAAGCGTTTAATATTATTAAATTAAATAAGTATATTAATAGAGTTACTGTGTTTATCGCATAACATAGGTCAGGCAAGCAACACGGGAAGGAACGGCAACTTATAAGAATACTTTAACGAACTACGCCGAAGTTGAACGAATAAATCATAATAATGCAAGCATAATAATACTCATTTTTTATTATTATTGGAGTTTCGCTTGACCACAGTCTCACCTGATGGAAAGTGATGACGCGGCCGAAGGTGGAACGCGATTACACAAATGAAACTGAAAGTGCCTAAATCATAAGTATCCGGAGATACTGTTGCAGGGAGGTCATTATATTCCTTTGATGTACGTAACCGGAATGATGAAGCAAAACGCTTCGCACGTCAAGGTGGAAAGTTAATGGATACCTAGAGATAATTAGGGATGGAATTACTCCGGAACTGATGTACAGACAGAATCCGATGATTATTTATATACTAGTGCTTCTGTGAGCTGTAGACCTCGCGCGAATATGTTCTGTGTTTTTTTCGAAAACCTGAAGCGACAAAAGAATTCCATATAACCTGTTCACAAAATTTCAGGAGAATCCGTTGAGAAATGCAACCTGTAGCCGAACCAACTTGACAGGTGGACATCCGGACATACGAAAATCTTTTTGCCCCAGCTGAAACGGAGACACTTCGCGCTCGCTCGGTCAATAACTTATAGCAACATATGCAATGCACGTAGCACCCATTCCGTTAACGATGGATACTTCAATTAATTGGCGACACTGGAAAATACTCGAGCTGCGCATAATACCTATTATTATGGAATAATTCTATCAAGCTGTCTTGGTAAAAACAACAGTTTAGATATTATAAAAAAGTTATGTATCCAAGAGAGAAATAAAAAACGGACAAGTGCGAGTTAAACTCGCGTAGAGAGGGGTCCGTTCCGTACATGATTATCTGAAATGTACTACGTTACTTTAAATCCCATAAACTTCTTATAGGTTTTCCTGTAATCTATAGGTAAACAAAAGAACTACTTTTTGTATTTTTTTCAAAATTTTAGCCCCTGTAGTTTCAGAAATAAGGGGGGAGGGTGGTCAATTTTCGCCTATTTTCCTAAATAACTTCTAAACTATTTTACTTGAAATTCAAAAAAATATATAATTAAGATCCATACAAAAAGCCCTTTCATTCGATATGTAACACGATATAGGTTGCATAACTTTTTTTGTGTTTTCTAAATTACTCCCCAAAACTGGCCCCCATGTTTAAAATTCATATATTTACGTCACGCGTCCGTGTTGCGGTCACCGACTTACATATATATACCAAATTTCAACTCCATTGGTCCAGTAGTTTTGGAGCAACAGACAGACAGACAGACACACGAGTGATCCTATAAAGGTTTCGTTTTTCCGTTTAAGGTACGGAACTCTAAAAAGGACGAGGGGAATCTGTGGTTAGTTATCCCCTACTTATGATTCACCAGTGATACGGGAGAACATAGTTTATACTTAATTACTTGACATAATATATCTATATTATTCTGTATCTTTGCATCTACATACACACTACATACTTTCGACGTCCAGTATTTGCAGGCGTAGATATATTCCCCGTCCACGTCGGGCCGTCGGTTCTGCACGCGGACAGCTGTCAACTTCTTCATGGCGACAATATCCCAGACTGTCAGAGCGTCTGTGGGCTGCCAGCTGCCCGCTAGGCAATGGTCCCTCTGAAATTAATAATGTTTTACTTTCGAAGTTTACCTAGATATGTATGTGTCGTTCCTGAGAAAAAAAAAGAAAGACGACCTGCCACGTTCGGTCGCCTAGGTATTAAATAATAAATTAAAGAATAAAATTACATAATAAATTAACAGTTTTCGCGACTTTTCTTAAGAAAACAAGCGCTTAGCATAACAAATGAAAAAAAATACAAATGTTTATTATTCCATCTAAACTTATTTCAAATTCCATGTCGCTGTACCACGACTATAAAACATAATCGATTCGCACAATCATCCATTCATACCTTTTTAATCGAACAGCTGTTCATCGAAAAATCGTTTCGAATTTGTCTCAAATTATACTTAGCACAACTATTTATTGAATTTACTTTTCATAGAACAATTAGTGATACAATGTACGTAGTTATCATAACATGATTCACAGAGAATTTACGTTACACACATTTCTTTAAAATGACGAAAAACGTTTCACCGCATTAATATTTCATCGCAGTAACATTTAATTTGTTGTTATATCTATCTTTACGGTGTCCCCTGGTTTCGCAGATAGAAATTTCATATAATTTCGTTTCGCAGAAAATGTTTCATGTAATATTTGTTCCTTGTATTATTATTCCGAATATTATTGTTTTAACGACTATTTACTTGAATGAAACATTTTTCATAGAAGAAAATTCGACGAATGGTATTATGGGAAATGAATATCGGCAAAATGATCTTCATTAAAATAACGGATTCCCTGCTTTTTAATTTCAATAAAATTATTCCGCATTTCTTTAAGAGACCTTTACATGTATTTACGGTACCTTTTATCTATTTTTGTAGATATTGACGTAAATTCAAGTGACACGTTTATCCAACAAAATGAAACTTTCTCCGTTAAACGTAATATTTCATACAAAGATTACATTTCTATTCATTAAACAAGGAATAAAATTATTCCGGTGCAATGTTAAATTTAAATGAAAACTTCCAGTACCTGAAAGTCTGCAATAATCCGCCCCGCCCCTAAGTCACCTTCAAAAGTTCGTTCTACAACTTACACCGGTTAAAAGCAAACCTGAAGGGTTCCAAACTAGGAATAAGCATCTCGCTTTGGTATTCAGACAATTCCTTAGGTTAGAATTAACGTAGAACTTTGTCAACTTAGTCTGTAGGGGACCGTCTGTACACCGCAACGATGAAATCGCTTACCAACGGAAAGTAATGAAAGTAACAAAATAATATTCTTGAACTCAAAGAACGAAGTAAGATCGTCAAACTTTATAACGAGTGGCGAGGCACGGCTGAACTGTAGATGAACCACTAGACACTTATAGGGTTGTAGCGGATGAAAAAATAATCTGCAAGGCAGGATCAGGGCGTCTATTCAAGAACGTCTAAGTGATACTGCAGTGACCCACGAGCGAGTCTCGCATCTCGCTCTTACGCATTACGCGTCATGCGGAAGAGTGGTATGAGAAATCTCTCCCTCGAGTCGCTACAACATCACTAAAGGCCGGGGCAAATCAAACGCGTTCGCGCCGCAAACGCGCCGCAACCGCGTTTGGTGTGCTCGGGCCTTTAGCGTTCACGAATAGAGGCGCAGAACACTGGGAATCTTCAGGTCTTCTAATATAATTTAAAACACATTTAGATGAATAACACTGTGCCTAAGGAGTTTTCTGTCGTACTTGTGTTTGTTTAAAATTATACCGTATACTCATCTGCGGAATAATTCTTACGCATCCCTTATTTCAAGACCGCTTAGTTCCAGCAAGACTAAAGGCAAGTTTTTAATTAAAACTGCTTTGTATTAGCTTTGCTGGACGCCGCTCAAAATATTAGATAAACTCAACATACGAGGGGAAACTAACTTTTCTAACAAAGCGGTAAGCTCTTTGCAGTTTGAAAATAGAAAAACACTCAGTATGATTTTAATACGAAATAGTTTTCTTTGAAGTGGTTAGAGATAGTTCTGCCTATTATTAATTTAACACTTTCTCAGTCAAATTCAAATACTTCATTTGCTTAGTATACTTACTATACTATACTATACTTATAATAATAATAATAATTTATTGTTCAGGCAGTACACCTATAGTGGAATTACAAAATAATAATAATAATAATAATAGCTAAAATTAACACAATTTGAAAAAAATAATCATTTTAATTATACTAACTATTACTATACTACTTTCGATACTTATGGATTATATACTAGGTCTTGAGGTAATTGGTCCAGTATTCAGAGAACAATCGACATGCAAAATCTTACAAAATAACTGAACATGATTAATTTAAAGGAGCATCAGCAAAAAACGATCATCTTAAAAATGGATTTAATAAAGAAACTTATTCGCAGCTAGTTGAATTAAAACAGGTCTTAAAGTTAGCCATTTTCTGACAAATTCCAGTCGTGACATCATTCATTCACGGGCTGTCTCTAGAATCAGTTTAAGCGTGAAGAATTGTGCGTGAACTCGCATCGCGTTTCTTGTGTAAACGACTTTTTTCTGTTGCAATGTTTTTTATTTATGCTTCGAAGAAAAAGTAATACTCACTTTAAGGTCGATGCTGTTACTGCACACGTTGACACCTTCGAATGTCATCATGCAGCCGATTGCGCATCTTGTATCCCAGACCTGTGACAAAATACAAATCTATTCTGCTCTTAAGTAAAGTAAATAGGTACTGCACAATACAAACACCTAAACGCAATTCGACTATTGCATTAGCATAGCTTTACCTACCTTATTTTTAAGCTATAGGATACTGAAAAACAAATTTATCAGCTTTTGTTTTAAGGTACTTGAAAACGAACGATTTTCTTGGCATATTATTGCTGCAATTCAGGTTATCTCCAAAAGTTTACATTAAACCTTTTGTTCAGTGTAGTGATTAAATATTAATCTTTTTAGGAATAGCCCAAATTGCAGCAATCAATTGCCAAAAACTTTGAGTATCTAATTATGCATACTAGAGTGGATGGCTCAACTTGATTTTTTGTAAAGCCTGTCGAGGCCAAATGGCACAACGCCTATAAGAAAACGACCACCGCCGGACGCGGCGCGCATGCCCTCTCCGTCATCAAGCGCTCGCTGTGATTGTCCTTGTGTCTCCAAACCCGTTTAGTCACAGGTTGTTTCAAAAATATAGTTCAGCAATTTTCAACTCCTACTTTACGCTTTAAAATGATGAGGAATGTACCTTTAACATGACGACTATTACATTAAATTACTAATATTATTCAACTGTGAAAGAGACTTTCCCAGGCAATCATTACAAGCGTTTAGGGAATTCCGTGTATTTAATAACATGACGAGAAACTTTGTGGCGGTTAAAACGGTGAAAAGGAACGCTTAATAAATAATTTGAGCAGTTAACCGCGAAGTGAAATATTTTAATCTCGACAGAGACGCTTTGAGTCAACGTTTGATGCAGGGTTGACAAAAATACCTACTAATAAATAAATAATAATTTCAATTTAATCGTTTGATTAATCACAGCTAAATTCTTGACGGCAAACTAATCGACTTCTAAACTTGTTTCCAAGTTGATTAAATTGCATGCAAAAATTATGTTACCGTAAGAAAATTCATAATTTAATTTTATTAATCAATCCTCAGAACTGTTACAAAAGAGCCTTGAAGCAAGTTTCTGAGCCTTGAAGATGTTAAATAAATTAAATCAATCAATTCTGTTTTAATAGGCCATTCGTTGTGATTGAAACTTTATACTTTATTCATTTCTTCAAGCATAAAACTTTACAAATAAAAAACTCCTACTAGTAACCATTCAACTATAAGTAAAATTCAAAATAGTAATGCAAGAAACATGGTATTCTTTTTTTGATAAATGAGTAAGAGTATTGTTTTTGACAGGGTCAATTCATGGTAGCAACGATGAACTTCAAAAAAGAAATTTTATTTTTTACTAGTAAACTAAGAGATACTTGCTTGTCGGAAAGCTCCAAGTAACAAATAATAATAAACCGCTGCAACTAATTCTTCATACTCTCATTGTGTAAAAAAACTAATAGCTTGGTGGCAAGGTCTTTCGAAGACACTGAAAAACTTGCTGACAACAACAAAGTGACCGCCTTGCCATCAGTACACACTGTTTATTTTGTAATTTGCTTTCGGAATTCTGTAACTAGCAATTAAGTTCTAGTAAGTAAATATAATGTGACGGTAAAACGTTATTGGCCTACTCTCACTTTTTATAGTACCTAATTTTAAGTCTAAAATACAGGTTACACCTTGTACCCTAGTTTAGACATAATCTATAACTGCGTATTAGCCCGAAGATTAACTCTGTAATACATTAGTTCATTTTTTTTAATTTATTGCAAAATATAAAAATCCAGTTTAAAAATGTACAAAATATCGCCAAACTACAGAGCAGTTTTTTGGCGATTTATTTTATGTATTTAAACTAAACCCTAGAATACAAGTTAAATTTTATGGAATAACAATTTTATGGACAGAACACAAACCCAGCGTCTAAAATAAATTATTATTATTATTATGTTATTATTGTTTTCTCTTACAAAACGCCAATTCTTACTAGCTAGCAACCCTAGGTCACTGTCCGCCATATTTTATTCAGGGCGCGCTTACAGCGACAAGTTTAGTGGCTTTGCGCTGTTTGTCACAGGTGATATGACCCGCGTGCCGTGTGGGGGACAAAGACGGAATGCTCTATCGCGAATGCATGCATACTAATCGTCACTAAATAAGGGTGTTGTCAAACAAAGGACAAAGCTAAGCTCATCGCGATTAAAGAGGTATTAAAGCAAATGGTGAGATTAAAATCGGAGATTTAATCAGAATAGGTATAACCGTAATATCCAAATATTGATGTAATAATAGATTGCGAAAATACAAGTTACAACTGGCAACACCGATGACAGACTCCATACAACTTCCTTGCCAGTTTTTGCCTGTAAAATTGTAACTTATAGCTTTGTGAAACGGCCCCCAAACGGACATTTTGTCACGATTATGTGATGATCGCATCTCTATTTCTCACCATTTCCGCACGAGCGAGAAATCCGATTGCCACGCGATCGCAATAAGGCTATTGGGTAACCAACTTGTGCACTAGGTAACCGTATTTTGTAAGGATCAACATAATCAATACAATACAATACAGTCCAAATTAATCATACTCGTACATCTCACTCCGTAAAGAGGACTGAACTGAACAGAAGTCGTCATTGTGTACCTGTTTGTCCCTTGGCCCACGTCTCAGTAGTACCACGAAAGCATTCCCAAAAAGTACAAACTGACATTAGTCGATCTCCCTCTTTTTGTCCTGTTACTTTTATGTCAATTGACTGACCAACGAGCAGACGGCCCACCTGATGGAAAGTTGTCACCGCCGCCCATGGACATCTGCAACACCAGAGGTGCTGCCAATGCGTTGCCAGTCTAGGGAGGATGGGGATGGGATGGGGATGAGGGAATAGACCTCCGTAATTCCGTATTACAAAATAACCCACCTGTCACGTATTATACCTTCACACTCGGTTTCGTATTAAACCAACTGTCAACGACGGCCGTGTTCCAAAAAGTACAGTTTCATTTCCCTTTTTTTCAGTTGTTTAAATTTGCAAAGGGCTAAAAAGGTTAGGTACGTTTTAATATCTCTGTGGCAACAAAATAACATTTCGGGTCTTTAAATACACCTTTATTTTATAAAACTCTTTTGTAATTTGTGAACATTTCCAGGTAAATTAATAATGGAAACGTAACAGTTATTTAGGATTCCGTTTTATTTGTTTAGTTGCAAAATGCCTCTTAATTGTAAATGTAATTAATTGGTATTGTATGAACTTAGGCACAGAACCTGGCTTAGTTGCATGGGCTGCAACATTAACCCTTATCCCAACGTACCCTGAGCGTATTATCCCACGCTGCGCTGGCGAAGACAAACGGCCTCTCGTCGTGGCACTTTAGAGCGCAAACCTGACCGGCATGCATGCGTTGCAGCTTCTTCGGAATAAACGGAAGACGTAGCTTATGCACTTTGTACGTCAGTTCCACCTATAAGCAGGATTTGAGTTAGAACTTCTAGTTGTAGTCTTTTAGTCTCCTCTTTGGATATGGATCATCGTTTAAAATAAAGGCCCGGTCATTGCGGGTGCGACTGCAGCGTGATGATATCTATTTTATTGTATTGGAAGTTCAAAAATGTCATATCCTACTAATATTATAAATACGAAAGTTTGTGTGTGTGTGTGTGTATGTTTGTTACCTCTTCCCGTTAATACGGCTGCACGGATTCTGATGAAATTTGGAATGGAGATAGGTTATACCGTGGATTAACACATAGGCTACTTTTTATCCCGGAAATTCGAAAAATTCCCAAGGGAATAACGATAATCAAACTCTACGCGGACGAAGTCGCGGGCACAGCTAGCAAGTACATAAATCGCGCGCGCCGCGCGCTCGGCTTGGCTTGGCGCGCTCGCGGCGCGGCGAGAAAGGTGTCATGTCTGTTATGATTTATAATAAAATACAACAGATGGCGTTACGGTAGCGGCGCGCGCGACGAATGACATCGAACGTTTAAAGTTTGTACAAATATTGTATTATATTATATTCTTGCACTCGTCGGTGCTGTTCACTTGAGAGCTTTTTATGTGCTAGCATAAATTAAGTATAACCAGATAGGTCAACTCCATACATTGAAATGTGACCACCTCAAACCCCCGTATTCGTAGATGGCGCTAGGGAGCAACCCTTTATTTACAAAGCCTCTAGGATTTCAGCGCCATCTGTCAGTTTTCTTTGAAAATACATGAAAGAATAACTGTTTCTGGTTATGGATCTTTGGAAAAAGAATCGCAGATGGCGCTATTTTAGGAATAGCATAAGCAATTTCGCAAAACGATACCCAGCAGCGCCGTATAAAAATAATTAGGTAAAATTTCATGACGCGACCATAGCTTCATGGCGTGAGGTCGGTAGGTAAGTACCGTGCGCTCCCCGCTTCTGACGTCACGCCACGGAGAGGTTTAATATATTTAATATGCGTATTTCAGATGATCAAGCAATTTTTTAATGATTTGAATTTTTCATATTTATATTTATATTAAAATATGATACATTCTTTTTAAATATAAGTACATAGTGTAATTTAATAAGTTCTCATTCTTCATCGATATTTTGCACGAACTCATGCGGCACCTTAAAATCTATATCTGAGGATTCATGTAGCCTCCGAAAACGAATCCGTGTCCGTTCTCAGAATTACAAAAAGCGGCCAAGTGCGAGTCGGACTCGTCCATGAAGGGTTCCGTGATTTATGAGGTGTTAAAAAAAAACTACTTACTAGATCTCGTTCAAACCAATTTTCGGTGGAAGTTTACATGGTAATGTACATCATATTTTTTTTAGTTTTATCATTCTCTTATTTTAGAAGTTACAGGGGGGGGACACACATTTAACCACTTTGGAAGTGTCTCTCGCGCCAACTATTCAGTTTAAAAAAAAAAGATCTTAGAAACCTCAATATCATTTTTGAAGACCTACCATAGATAGGGACGTATGGGTTTTATGAAAAAGAATTTTTTGAGTTACAGTTCTAAGTAGAGGGACCCCCAAAATTTATTGTTATTTTTTCTTCTATTTTTGTGTGACAATCTTAATGCGGTTCACAGAATACATCTACTTACCAAGTTTCAATAGCATAGTTCTTATAGTTTCGGAAAAAAGTGTCTGTGACATACGGACGGACGGACGGACGGACGGACGGACGGACGGACGGACGGACGGACGGACAGACAGACAGACAGACAGACATACAGACATGATGAATCTATAAGGGTTCCGTTTTTTGCCATTTGGCTACGGAACCCTAAAAATGGCGGCCATTTTCAAAACTGGGCACCGTTAATCAAATAGTTAACTTCGTTAATCGCTACTGCGTTCCTAACAAAGTTAACTTCGTTAAACGTTACAGCGTTACATTACGGAAGATTTAACGGAAGTTAACGTTAATCGTTCATTGGTAACTCGTTATAGAAGTATGCCGTTGCGTTAGGTATTTACTTATACAAAATATTGGTATTGTGCTATGAAAGTTTAGGCAGGACATGAAACATTAGTAAAAATTGGGTACCTACTTATTGCATTAGAGTTTGTAATAATACCTATTACCTATTTAGAGATCAAATTCAAATGAAAAGCTATCTGACATATCCCGCGCAGTGTTCTTTTGGCAAATAGGTACTAAATAACGTTTAACGGACTTTAATTGTTTTAACGGAGTTTAATGAGTCCGTTAACAATTTCAGAAGTTAACTTAAAAGTTAATCCGTTACTCGAAATGTTAACTTCGTTAATTAACGATCAACGGATTAACGGTCATGTGTCCAGCCAGCTATGGCATGGCTGGGCACCGTTAATGAAATAATTAACTTCGTTAATCGCTAATCCGTTAATAAAAAGCTTTAATTCGTTAAACGTAAAGAGTTACATTTCGCAAGATTTAACGGAAGTTAAAGTTAATCGTTAACACGTGATAGAAATTCCATTTTATATATCGTTAATGTTAGTGATTTACTTACTAATAACAAAAATTATGGTATGGACTGTGGAGGTTTAGGCAGGACATAGGACATGAAAAATGTATAAAAGAAGGGTCTACGCGCGATGACCGCGGCCGGCTAGCCCGACCCGAGCGTAGGCATACCTACTTACTAGTCAGGCGTGTTTTGCGCTCGCGGCGCCGTAGATACGCTCGGTGTCCTTTTGGCAACCAGTAGGTACTTTACTTAATTAACGATTAACGGGCATTAGTTGTTTTAACGGAAGTTAATGAGTCCGTTAACAATTTAAAAAGTTAACAATTTTACTTCGTTAATTAAGATTTACGGATTAACGGTCTTGTGCCCAGCTATGACTAGTTCATGCGTGTCTTCGACCTTGGTCATTTACCAGCGCAAGCGGCCATGGACTGGACATAGATACCTAACTCCGCGTAATGCCTAGGTACGAGCGCGCGGGTCAATTTATGATTGTCAGACGAAATGTGGGATGAAATGAGAGACGAGATTACTTCGAAAATGACGTCACATAGCTGGTGAGAGCCCGTTGATATGTTTGTATGTATCTGCGCAATTATCTTAAAATCCGTCCGTACTAACTTACAAGATTAAATGCCATTGTTATTACATTACCTACCTACTTTATTTTATTAATTATACATTTCTCTTTAAGGGTTCCGTACCTTAAGGGTACTAATGTTTTCCATAGGAAACTTCAATATACAGACGTAGCTCTGTTACAAGTTTATAAAATAGGATATTTTGACGACGCGGTTAGCTTAGTTGATAGTGACCCTGCCTCCGAAGCTGGCGTTCCGGGTTCGATCCCCGGTGAGGGAAAATAATTTACGTGTTGAGCAACAATGTTTTTTTTAAATCTTAGATGTTTCCTACGTATTTAAGTATTCATTTATATTTATAAGTATGTATATCCGGTATCTATGACCTTTTATATGAAAACCATTGTTATCGGTCAAATTAGTCACATCACAATGCACAAACGAAAAAGTACGATACAATTGTGTAAGATGGCGCTAAAACAGATTTTTCGTATATTACTTAAAATTATTAAGTGAATGCTTTTAGGTCATTGAACGTATAATTTTGATTATTCATACATAAAAACCTTAAAAGTAAATGAATCATTAAATTTTCAGACATGAAATCGATAGATTTGAAAAATATTAAATGACCATGTGCATACTAGCGACATCTGTTTACACTTTTGTTAAATAAATAATCCACCGAGGGCATGGTTTCTCTAGGTCTTATTCCTCTATGGTGCTAGTGATGAGCTTGCCTTCCAGCGCGTCATTGTTCAAAGGTAATTGTATATACTTATAAAAACTGTTCGCCGAGAGTTGATGAAAAAACAGGGCTTATTAACTCATTAAAAATAGCGGCCCGCTAATTGTTTTTACAGATGATAATAAAAAGTTAAAGGGAAAATCTATATTTTTTTCATAGAATATTATTATTAAATAGCCTGTATAAATGTCCCATTGCTGGCATATCATCGGACGACGACCATGACGAAGTCTCAGAGTCGGAGGAAGAATAAGAGTCGGTGACGCTTATTATGAAACGTTCAATTGCTTCGTCTAAAACAAGACATGAACACCCAAACGGTACACTCGAAGCATATTCCAGAACGGAATGGCAATATGGCCGCCGCGAGCGCGAGCTCGCCCGCCCGGCGCCGCGACGCGCTTGACAACAACTGCATGCCTTGTACCTCGAAATTCAGTGCGCGCAGTGATAAGCGACGCCTGTCTTACAATTTCGCTATTTAGAAACGATATCATAATATTTATGAACTCTCGGCGAACAGACTTTAGTAGGTGGACTGATGATTTCGCAGTTTTTGACTTAAGAGTTAAGACGTTTCTCGTTTGTCGCTTAGTGCGGGACATTCTGCAACAAAGCCACAATTGGACAACATATTTACCAAATTCTTATCATTTCATTTTGTAGGTATTAATTTAAAAATTAAAAACAAAATGTCATTAAGTTAATGCAGCGCGAAAACTTCTAGTAGGTACCTACACCCTGAAGTTGTTCCGCAAAATATTATGCTATGCACTTTGCAACCTGCGCCTCTATTCGGAAACGTCTAAGTGATATTGTAGCGACTAGCGAGCGAGCCTCGCATCGCGCTCTTACGCATTACGCATCGTGCGGAAGAGTGGGATGCGAGTCTCGCTCGCGCATCGCTACAATATCGCTTGGACGTTCCCGAATAGAGGCCCTGAATAATATAGACTCCATCACAATGTTTTGTCATTGAAAGATTCATTAAGCACTATCATGTATTACTGAAATTCGGCAGACCCGATATAAACCTCTTGAATCTAATCAAGGTAAATTAGATCCTGAGTTTCAAACGACAGAGTCCTTTTCCAATCTTGTTTCAGTAGCATTACGCGCGGCGGCGGTTACAATTTTACAGCCGGTCCCGTTAAATGTAATCCTTGACCAGTGACCCAGTTTTAAAAGGATTAAAGGGGCCCTCAAGGATACCGTAAAACCATTGTAATGTTGAATTTACGGCCTAAGCCGTAAACTGAGATTAGGCTTGGACGGTTTATTGGTTACCTACGTTTTACGCACACTCGTAACAAGTGGTCGGGATATAAATTAGATTATTTGAAAATTCTCAGTGGTAATAAAATTAGGAAGTGTTTGTTCTAAGAGATAGTCTTATTTTATGGGGACAGTCAAACGTACAGGATTTTTAAAATTCTGTTAACGATGTCATATTACTTTAGCCAGGTTATTTGTTCAAAGAAAGTTTCGCTACAAAACAAAAATCGCTCGCTGCTACTCATTAAGCTTCGTATCCAACGATCTCAAAAGAAGGATATACTGGGGTCCTAGTTAAAAAGGTGTTAAATCGAAAAAGTGTGATGTTTAGTTATATAAAGCTTGTTCTGATTTCAACAAGCTATATAACTAACAATCGCACTTTTTCGACTTAACCCCTTTTTCACTAGGACCCCATGGCGGTTATAAAAGTGACAGTTCGTCCTGGTAACGCCATCTATTTTATAAACTACAAAACTCGACGTCTTAGTTCTTATGACATTTACACAAAGTTTTATTTTGCCTGATTCATAGCCGAGTTTCATTTCTCGCTAAGAGCACATTGTCATATAATTTGAAAGTCATCTACCTACAGAAAGCCCGTTATATATATTTTTTTACTTTCTAAGGTTTTGTAAGGATTCAGTGTCGCAAATACTCGTACGTTTCTGAAATACTTACGTATCTTATTCAAACACGTCTTTCCTATTAAAAGCGGTAGCTTTAGCGGTTTACTGACCTCCTGGGTCTCCAAGTCGAACACTTTAATGGATGAGTCGCTATACCCCACGATGATCTTCGACTGGTCAGCTGATAGCCCCAGCGAGAGCGCCGCCGACCGCTCTATAATAAAATAGGATAATTATCGGATTCATAAACTCATACCTCGACCCCAATCTCGATTCATGTGAGATGAATCACATGCGTAATTTTTATGTCAGATCCATATGTCTCATTTACATGCAGCCGATGTGAACAGGGAAGTGGGCATGGAAGTGGGCAGCGCGAGTATGTACATTTGTCACTTCTCCTGCTCCTGCCGCTGCTACTCGCGTTGCCCATGCAGCCGATGTGAGCAGGGAAGTGGGCAAGGAAGTGGGCAGCGCGAGTATGTAAATGCGTCACTTCTTCTGCTCCTGCTGCTGCTACTCGCATTGCCTGGCGCACAGTGAGTCAGGCAGGAAGCAGCATGTAAACACCCACTGCCTTCGAAAGTATTATGTGGTAATTATTTCTGGCCGCACGAGCAGCAGTGGCAGTGGCTGCATGACGTAAACACCCACTGCATTCGAAAGCAGTATCCGGGAATTATTTCTGGCAGCGCGAGCAGCAGTAGCAGTGGCTGCATGTAAATGAAGTAATACAGTTGTGTCAAAGAACTGAATGCACTGACGTTTAATCTCATATGTCAACCGATCTCGCATACACAGAGAAGTGGAGTCCTGAGTCGGACTCGAAGTTTCAAAAATAAAGTTCACTAGGCTACATAATAATAGGGTTAGACTAATATATTACAGCATAGATTGTGTTTCGTCTGTTTTTTTCTCCAAATATGCTAATAATGTAAGTATGTAAGCCAGCCATGCCACCTTGCTCTGTAGTGGCTGTGATATGGTGGTGGTGGTGCTCTATTTTACTAGGCGAAATAAAAATGGTCACATCGCGGTAAATTTCGAGTTTATTTGATTTTCAGGCGTTTAGATATTGCTTTTTACACTTTTCTCTAAATTATCTCCAAATTACCGCTGTATGTAGACTCTAAGTAATATAAAAAATAGCTACGGCCTTTCGCCGTTGCCGCACTCGAGATGAACCAACAAAAGACACCAGAAAATGGCCTCCACGGCCGCTGTCACGTGACCTGAGCTGTGCCTGCCTCCTTCCGGACGACGGTGTTGCCGGTAGTCGACAATTAGGTCTTAAAATGTTATCAGGTATATAAGTACTAGGTTTCTTTCGTCATCATAAATTATGTACTACCATAGAACATGAAAACTTTCGCTATCTGCACCGATAACAATGTTTCTTAATTCTTAACGAGCGAGTTCGTGCAAGAATCCTCGGTGCATTGGCGATAATATCACATGTGAGATTAAACGTTCATACAGTTCCTTTGACAAAACTGTATGAATCTGAGGTTTATTCTTGTGGGCCTTAATCGAAATGTGTTTACTTACGAACTATAAAAGGCGTGGAGAATGCGGAGATTGCTGAGCCTCCGTAGAATTGTATGTTCATACTCTCCAACGCTGGGTCAGCTTTGATGCAATATTGTGGCGGAGCTTCGATCGAAGGTGCCATCTAAGATCATAAGATAAAAACCTCAGTCGATAAGCCTCGGGTCACGGGAGTGAGGCTGGCTGTTCATTAAATATTTGTGAGGAAACGTCCACCCATGAACCGATACTATCCTACTGGCGTTGTTTTTCCTCGCTCATCCTCTCTGCTGATTTGTGGTGAGGTAGAACAGCTAGACTCAGGTCTGAGACAAACTCGAGGTTCATTTAGATTTTGCTTCTCAAGGGGATATGACTTGTGAGTTTGTAAAGTCATTGGTATGGTATACATTAATAATAAACATGCCCGAGGAACGGTTTCAATTATTAATTCGTGTTTCCAATATAATATGTTTAAAGAGAAAACTTACATTATACTAGCTATAGTATACATTTGGTGTTACAAACTAGTTGATTTAAACTTATGGTTTGAATAAATTATGTCTTAGCTTCTTAGGTTATTCCTTGAGCTGTTTTTTAGATTTCGCGGCGTTTTAGTTGCGCACTTGAATAACTTAGGAGTCGCAATTCATTTACACTAAATATAATTACATTAGGAATCTCAAGCCGATACACAGATCCATCCATACAAGCCGCGTAGCAGACCCTTTCCTCTTTACGGCTGTACTCCAGCGCGTATATTGGCTTCGGCGGAAACTGGATGTTGCGTAGAGTGCTTAATACAGCACCAGTGCTGCCGTGGCGCATCTGAAATTAGCCAAAGTAAGGTAAGGTCAGAACAAGCCTGCACGTCTAGCACGACCTGTCCTCGAGTCATTTGTCGCTCAGTGCATCCCTTACATATCTGACAAGTTTGACGCATGGAACGACAAACGACTTTTTCATTTCGTTTGCCTTGTACAGTAGTTCAATCCACGAGCTCGATTTTTATGAGAAACTTGCTGCGGAATTTCGGCTTTATATCAATAGATAAGAATAAATTGCATAAAGCGAGGACGCTATGAACTATACTCCACCATTCAGCAAGTCAAAGTTGTCTAAGTCTTTCAGTTTCTCATACTAAGAACACCAAAGTTACCCATTTAATGAAAAATTCGTAATAGGCCTCTTAATTATCGTTTTCACATACCTGTATTAATCCGGTTGAATGACCAGTGATAATATGGAATCCATTAGGAGCATACACTAATGCAGTAATGTAACCGCATTCGGAAAAATACCATCTATTGTAGAAAATCTCGTTAGGGGTTCCAGTCAAAAACGTATCGTAGTTCAGTTTTACCCAACGGTTTCGATCTTTCTGCTTCATTGTGCCTCTATAGTATAAAGGATACCAGATGCTACGATGCTCATTTTGGCTTTCATAATAGCTATATATATTAGTTGCGTATTCGCCGACTATAGTTTTTCCTTCACCCATTATTTGTTTTTGACTTAGCAGCCTACTAGATCTAAAGTTTCATAACGATTATATTTTCGATGGTACTGTTTTAATATTCTAGCGTTTGCATACAAGCTACGGAAAATCTGTACGTAGGTACCTTTTTATAAATATAAATATTATAGATAGGTAACATAGTTTTTCTTTCCAGCGCCTCTATTCGGGAACGCTAAGTGATGTTGTAGCGACTCGCGAGCGAGATTTCTCATCCCACTCTTCCGCACGACGCGTAATGCGTAAGAGCGAGATGCGAGCCTCGCTCGCGGGTCGCTACAGTATCACTTAGACGTTCCCGAATAAACGCCCAGACCTATATTTTATTAATTAAACAAAATTGGTCAATTGATCTAGGTATATTGTTAATAATTATTGACTTGAATCCAACGGTTAAGAGATTTTTTAGGGTTCAGTCGTCAAACTCGGAAGCCGTATATAGTTTCGATATGTCCGTCTGTTTGTATGTCATATACATTTCTTGAAGACTAATTAAAGCTCTCAAGGCTAAAAATTTGTACAACTAAGTAAGTAGGTAGAGATGTTTCTCACGCGTACAACGACAGTATAACCTAAGCAAAAATATAGGTAGATATATATCCATAGGTACTTAAATGTAGGTAAATCTGCTTCGGATGGGTGTCGTGGAAAAATATTGAGTACCTACCTAAATACCAACCTGTGTTCTTATGTCTTTTTTTGGATTTGGGGTACCATTTAGGAAGAAATAGAGCTCTAATATAGTATCATTTCTGTAGGAGTTACGTGTCCGTCTAAGCAATTATAGGGAACTTATTTAAACATACCCACCTGAATCATACCAGTGGAATATCCAACAATAATGTGTTCGCCATCCGGAGAGTATACCATACAAAAAATAAACCCCATCGCTGATAAGTAGTCCAATTGAAAGACTCTCTCATTGGGTGTATGCTGAAAGAATCTATCCTCGTTATCCTCGAGCCAGGCTATATCTGTCAAACTCAGCTTCGTTTCGGCAAATGATACAAAAGGGCTTTTGCAGTTCGTCTCTACGCATTCTAACTGCTTTAAGATTCGCGTTCTAAACTGTTTTACAAATACAGTAATATCCGATTCGGTGACAGATAAATTAAATCGACTGTAATTCGAAATATCAAATATACTTGTAGCCATTCTTATGCTTTGTTCACTATTTAATAACTAAGTATAAAAAATAGCAAACCCTATAGCTTGCGCGGTTTGCTCGGGTTTTGATTTGAATACATTCTCATTGTCATGTCCATGACAGGGCATTGTTTAATTCAGGTGTGGTTTAATTTTTTTGCTTGGTACCTTAGCTCTGTACCAAGCCCGCCACTGAAGCATTCGAGAAAAGCTGCCAGTTTGTAAATCACTGGTAACCAGATGCGGTCCGAAGGGAGGGTGCACATGGGACCCCTCCCAAAACCGTACACGTCAAATTGACTAATCTTCTAAAAATTAAAAAGTCTAGTCTAAAAGTAAAGTCTAATTTACCCGACATAATATTTTATTTTTAGTGACCCCCTCCAAAAGTTCAGGCTGCGACCGCGCCTGGTTAGTTTTTATAAATAATAAGGGCCTCGTTCACAAATGTCTAAGTAAAACGTATCCATCGAATAACTTTAAAAAATTCACTGTTATCTGCCGAGTACCGCCGTACTTAAGATTGTGAAAGAGGCCCTAAGATTAAAATGGCCCTGGCCCCCAATTCTCGGTGCATTCGAGATAATGCCGATTGCGAGATTAAACGTCAGTGCATACAGTTGTGTCAAACGACTGTATGCACTGACGTTTAATCTCGATTGTGAGATTATCTCGAAGGCAGCGAGAATTGGGGGCCAGGTGCGGTCCGAAGGAGGGGTGCACATGGGACATGACCCCTCCCAAAATCGTACACTTCGAATTGACAAATCTTCTAAAATTAAAAAAGTCTAGTCTAAAAGTCTAATTTACTCGACATAATATTTTATTATTAGTGACCCCCTCCAAAGGTTCAGGCTGCGACCGCGCCTGGTTAGTTTCTATAAATAATAAGGGCCTCGTTCACAAATGTCTAAGTAAAACGTATCCATCGAATAACTTTAAAAAATTCACTGTTATCTGCCGAGTACCGCCGTACTTAAGATTGTGAAAGAGGCCCTAAGATTAAAATGGCCCTGGCCCCCAATTCTCGGTGCATTCGAGATAATGCCGATTGCGAGATTAAACGTCAGTGCATACAGTTGTGTCAAACGACTGTATGCACTGACGTTTAATCTCGATTGTGAGATTATCTCGAAGGCAGCGAGAATTGGGGGCCAGGTGCGGTCCGAAGGAGGGGCGCACATGGGACATGACCCCTCCCAAAATCGTACACTTCGAATTGACAAATCTTCTAAAATTAAAAAAGTCTAGTCTAAAAGTCTAATTTACTCGACATAATATTTTATTATTAGTGACCCCCTCCAAAGGTTCAGGCTGCGACCGCGCCTGGTTAGTTTCTATAAATAATAAGGGCCTCGTTCACAAATGTCTAAGTAAAACGTATCCATCGAATAACTTTAAAAAAATTCACTGTTATCTGCCGAGTACCGCCGTACTTAAGATTGTGAAAGAGGCCCTAAGAATAAAATGGCCCTGGCCCCCAGTCTCGGTGCATTCGAGATAATGCCGATTGCGAGATTAAACGTCAGATTCATACAGTTGTGTCAAACGACTGTATGCACTGACGTTTAATCTCGATTGTGAGATTATCTCGAATGCACCGAGAATTGGGGGCCTGCCTGGCACGCGGCGACATAATATTTTATACGCATAGTCGACTCGCGTTTCGTACCGGAGTCAATCTTACAACTTAAAGTAACTATTGTGGGTTGTCCAGACTTTGCAAAGGCTAAAGTAATAAGCTAAGTTAAATTGGTAATCGTATGTGATTCCAAAAAAAATATACTTTTGAGATGTTGCTGCGTCAAATGGAACGTTGTGATGTTGGTATGTTTATATTGGCATTACTTTTCTTTGATGTCTGACAGAGACAAACTTACCTGCAGAATGCGCATGAAAGCGAGCGAGCAATATAGCTACCGGTCTGCTGCGATTGTAATCGAAACATTCACATTTGGACGCCATATTGTCATGTCAGAGTTTTGACGGTGGAAGGAGTTTGCTTGAGAAGATATTTACAATAAAAAGTTCTTGAAATACGAGTTTTATCAATCAAGTGCGTCTTATTTGTTAAGGTAAAGTTTTAAGCCGCATTATGATAACGATAAGAGCGCCATTCTAATTGAAACATTGAATCGATTGAAATAATAAAGTCGGGTGTGGTATTTAGTTCACGCGATCCCCTTTTGTAATTGTTTATTTTGTTTTATCCCTTTGATTTTACTCATGAATAGAATACAACTCGAGGCAGGTGGGAGTGTTTATGTTAGGAATGTAAACTTATAAGGTGTAACGAATCGATAGTCGCAGCAATCTACTTACACGATAAGTACTTTTGTTACAGACGCTGGGTGCAGTGTTGCATCCCGTGAACCATGAGCTATCAGATCCCGTCTTCGCAGAGTCGCACGAGTAAGTGTTAGGATAATATTATACAACCATCTGAACCTTGATAATATGATATCAAGGATTGCTCTAGTACCTATGTGATTGTTATGGTGACTCATGTCAAAGGCATTGACGGTGTCAACTCTCATACATTGCTTACCCACACAGAAGCAATCTATCCACAATTCATGTTCTGGGTATTTTTTAATTGTCTAATTTCATAAGAGGGTTAATTACATATTACAAGGCAATTTATAAGCCTTACCCATAATTTAGTGAGGTTTTACACATATTACTTCACATAAAATAGATCCTTTTCTTATACTGTTTATATTTACAACAACAACTATCTAGAGAATAAGTTCTATTGCGACAAGATAATGATTCTAACTTAAGAGAAAAAGGAGAGGTGATGAGCAGAGCTGGCCAGTCACTCTATCACTAAATTTATAAGCATTTTGGATTCTGACTTTTATCTGTTTATCTGTTCTGCATCTCTTCAGGGGTAATGCTCTCTTATCAAACCTTTTTATGTCTAAAATCATGGGTGCTGCCAGGGTTATTTTCAGGGAGTTGCATCTGCATGTACACACTATACTGTTAACTAAAATATATTATTAAATCCTGGCAACAGTTGATTTGCTTTGACTTTAATAATACTCATATTGCTTTTTTTTCATTTCAGTGTCTCACAGCAACTATGGTGGATCTGATGTGCCGATGGCTCCAAGCAAGGAGCAGCAGACTCTGCTATGGCAGCAGAATTCTTATCTTGTGGATTCTGGCATCAACTCGGGAGCTGCCACACAAGTATGTTGACAGGCTATGTCTATTGTCTGAATAACAGCATTGGTATTTTATGTGGATTACTATATTAATAAAATATGTTTTCAATCATATAACATCCTCGATCATCAAAATTGGTAATGCAAATTAGAGATAATAGCCTCAAACATTAAGTTTTTGTAAGGTTTGGGCTGCCATTCCGCCTGTCCTGTTATTTTTTTACTTTATCATCAAATAATCTCCTGGATTTTAATTGGAAACTCACATGGCTGAGATCAAATATAACATATGTTAAAGCAAAACTGAGCTAGCTTTCACTGCCCAAAATGTTGAGATAGAGAAAATACTAGTGCACTTTTTTAAAGGGAGGCACTGTTTTATAAAATAATGGAGTTTTACTTCACACCTGTGAACCAGTCATAGTAAACAAATTACTAAAATTGTCCAAATTTCATGAGAAACTCGCAAGTAAAAAATTAAATGACTGTTTTGAAATGTATAACAGGTGCCTTCACTTACGGGCAAGGAAGATGACGAGATGGAAGGTGATCAGCTCATGTTTGACCTGGACCAAGGGTTTGCCCAGGGATTTACTCAGGAGCAAGTTGAAGGTAAGGCATAATTTAATACTTTTATCACTGGTTGTGTTCTGATTGGCTAGCCCTAATATCTTGACTTGAATTTTGAAAATTTCAAACAATATGCCATCCTGGTCAGTCAAATTGTTTAACTAAACAAATAAACAAGTTAAATCAATTAACTTGACTCGAGAGCTTTTAATAATTTAAATAGTTACCTTGGCTTTGATCTATCTTTGTATAATAATTCTTACTAATCTTATTCCACATGCTTACCAGACATGAACCAGCAGCTATCACAGACCCGCTCCCAGCGTGTCCGGGCTGCTATGTTTCCGGAAACCCTGGAAGAGGGTATTGAAATCCCCTCCACACAGCTGGACCCAGCTCAGCCAACTGCTGTGCAGCGCTTGTCTGAACCCTCACAGATGCTAAAGCATGCTGTTGTCAACCTGATCAACTATCAGGATGATGCTGATTTGGCAACTAGGTAAAATGTTGATCTGAATAAGTCATTTAAATTTAAATATTTATTACTATAGACTGGTAACACAATTAGTTTCCATTCATATTTTTCATCCTGTGTCTGATTAAACTTATTATTTCAGAGCAATTCCTGAGTTGATCAAGCTCTTGAATGATGAAGATCAAGTAGTAGTGTCTCAAGCTGCCATGATGGTTCACCAGCTCTCGAAGAAAGAGGCCTCTCGTCACGCCATCATGAATTCCCCACAAATGGTGGCAGCTTTGGTGCGCGCAATCTCAAACAGCAATGACCTCGAGACTACCAAGGGGGCTGTTGGAACCCTCCATAACTTATCCCACCATCGTCAAGGTCTACTTGCCATCTTCAAAAGCGGCGGAATACCCGCCCTGGTCAAACTGCTCAGTTCCCCTGTGGAATCTGTCTTATTCTACGCCATAACAACTCTGCATAACTTACTCTTGCATCAGGATGGCTCAAAAATGGCAGTCCGTCTGGCTGGAGGCCTGCAGAAGATGGTAGCTCTACTCCAAAGGAACAATGTTAAGTTCTTGGCAATTGTTACTGACTGCCTTCAGATTTTGGCCTATGGAAACCAGGAATCGAAACTTATTATTTTGGCATCTCAGGGTCCAATCGAATTGGTGCGAATTATGCGCACCTATGATTACGAGAAGTTGTTGTGGACCACTTCAAGGGTTTTGAAGGTATGATTTCTGTTATTAATTCAACACTTGAGACTAAACACAGCCATCTAAAATATTCTGACCTTTATATGTTCAAGGTTTTAGAATTGCTATTATTGATCTCTTTGATAGCATGGTATTGGTAGGCATTGTAATGGGGAACATACATGAAAATTAAAATGAAGTTTAAATGATATATTATGAAAGTAAATGTAAACAAAAGCATATTATAGAAAAAAGCAGATCATTTCGACTATAAATTTTTATTTGATTAAGGTTCAAAATTAGTGAAAAGTATATTGTTTTGTTCAGATTTTTGGACATTCTCGTCACATTTATGTCATGTTTTATTTCTACGATGTTGGTGTAAAAACAGTATTTTCGGAAATTTAAACGCCATACATTTTGTACAGTCTAACGACGGCTGTGACGTCATAGGTATTGTCTATTTTGTATGGAGTGTTTTTGCGAGTGGTGTGTGCAATGACATTTGAAAGCTTTATAACTCATATAATAAACAACATAATAACGTTTTTCATACACAGATCGGTTTTTATTACTTAGCACTTTCCAATACAAGATGAATAAAAAATTTGCAAGTTCCCTATTCTTTTGTTTTCTTGTATAGCCAACAGTAGTATTTTAAGCTTTTTATTTTGTGGCGATCGTTTAAATAAAGTTATATAAACAACATAGAACGTGATCCAGAGCAGAGCTATAGGTTTATCTCATCACAGGTCCTCTCGGTGTGCTCAAGCAACAAGCCGGCCATTGTCGAAGCTGGTGGCATGCAAGCTCTCGCGATGCACCTCGGCAACCCGAGTGGCCGCCTCGTTCAGAACTGTCTCTGGACCCTGAGGAATCTGTCTGATGCAGCTACTAAGGTAAAACAAATATATATGCTATAAAAACGACAAGTTAATTTTGCTGTTACAATTCTAACCAGTGATGCAACGAATACTACTTTTACGAATACGAATATCAAACCTACTATTCGGCGAATACGAATACGAATATCTCGCCATGGTAATAAAAGACTTATTTATTTGATGAATGTTTACTCTTCTAATAATTAAAATTTACAACAGGTAAATTTTTATTTAAATAACATAAAATTTGTAGATTTTCTGGTTTTAGGCGATTTCTTTTTTGTCTGGATGTTCCCAGCCGTTGAAAAAAGTCTTTCCGAGGCGACTGTACATGGCTTCAGTGAAAAATATTGCGTCGTCGTTGCGGTTAAGGGCCTCTGCACACGTCATATTTTTACGCGCGTTTTTCAAATCTGCAGTAAATAGAGTTGCGTACAAAAATATCAGTTTTTAAATATTCGTATTAGTATTCGCCGAATACGAATATTCGGTAAATGTCTGCTATTCGGCGAATTCGAATATTCGCATTCGTATTCGTTGCATCACTAATTCTAACATCAAGTCAACCAATTCGCAGTTACCTCTAGAATGAGATCTCTTTCCTGAAACAGACGGATAATAATCTGTAGGCAACATATATCTCCTATAAGTATTTTTTAGCTAAACATGAATTTTGCATTCCTTTAATAAATGTGTTAGCTATATTACCGATCTGAATGCAACAATAGCAACACGACAAAATATTTCCATATACTTTTGATACTAACTTGTTTGAAATGTCTAATAAAGTCTTAACTTTTTAATTCCGTTTCAAGTTAATTATTTACTTATGAATACATCGCGAAGTTTAGTCGAGGTTACAATTTGAATATTGGTGTTAGTTGACGTTTCCCCAGGTGGAGGGCCTGGAAAATTTGCTTTCAAGCCTCGTGCAGGTCCTGGCTTCTACGGACGTCAACATTGTCACCTGCGCTGCTGGTATCCTGTCCAACTTGACCTGCAACAACCAGCGTAATAAGGTAAGTAGTGTGGTTACTCTAACGACAAGCAGAATATTACACTAGCTTAACCTTTTGACCGCCCCAGTCGGCTGCGGCCGTCAGCGTATACAGGGTAAAAAAGTCCTTCATCACCTTGACTTAAAGTTGAAATTCGTGTTACTTCTCAGACATGCTTGGCGGTCAAAAGGTTAAAATTGGTCTTTTGAAGAGTTACCCTATGAACGCCACAGTCGTCAAATCACGACAGCATTTTTTTGTGCCGCGGACGCAACGATATACGTTTATCCATATATTTTGCGTCGGCTAATGCATTCCAAGGGTTAACAGTTCCTAGGTAACAGTGGCGCAGCCTGCATACAAGCCGATTCGTGACGGCTTTACCAAGCTAGAAAGCTACGGCGAGCTGTCAGTGAAGTCCATGTTACTCTAACTAAATGTCATACTCGCACCTACGGTTCTAATTCTTCCGGTTTCCTTTAGGAAATATTTCACGCTTCGCCACTGCTAGGTAACTACAATTACCATTGTGAAAGTAGTTGTGTTTCTCAAATAATTTGAACTGCCTTATTTTTTTCGTTGTCAAATTCTGATTATACAAGTAAAGTCCTAGAGTATAACTAGTGGGAACATACCCAATTTCTTGTAGTTTAGTGTAGAAAGTGTAACGTGTGTGCGCAGGTGACGGTGTGCCAGGCCGGCGGCGTGGACGCGCTGGTGCGCACCGTGGTGTCGGCCGGCGACCGCGAGGAGATCACGGAGCCCGCCGTGTGCGCGCTGCGCCACCTCACCTCGCGCCACGTCGAGAGCGAGATGGCGCAGAACGCCGTGCGCCTGCACTACGGGCTGCCGGTTAGTGAGCACTGACACTCATCGGGATTTACGATATTGCGAACTCCTCAGGGCTGCCTGCCAAGAAAACTTGGGTTGAAAGCAAAAGTTGGACGATAAAATATAGAATCCACATTTAAATTTTGCGGGTTACCTGTGCGAAATCAAAACCATTTACGCATTAAAAATACTTATAATTGTACTGTTGCAAGATTAAGGAAAAGAGAGATCGGCTGTGATTGAGGTCCTGTGGGACCGAAGCCCGGAGGGAACAATTTTGATAATTGTATATATGCGTCCCACTTGAGAAACTTAGCGCGGTCGGAGCCATTTGATCGCTCCTAATCCACGAAGTTCTGTTATCTGATGTGGTAGCGCTCTTGTAACTTGCTACGTCTTCTGCTTGATACGAGATCTCGGTAGCACTCGCTACACAATGTTGCCCGGAATCTTAAATCTAGCTGTTAAGTTTTCTTTTTACCATGTGTGCTTGGTTCGGTTTGCAGGTGATAGTGAAGCTGCTGCAGCCGCCGTCGCGCTGGCCGCTGGTGAAGGCGGTGGTGGGGCTGGTGCGCAACCTGGCGCTGTGTCCGGCCAACCACGCGCCGCTGCGCGAGCACGGCGCCGTGCACCACCTCGTGCGCCTGCTCATGCGCGCCTTCAACGACACGCAGCGGGTGACTCCACGCACACACTCACCTTACAACACAGCGCCCCTGCCCTCAGTCATACTATACTTGCAGCAAACCAAATTGGCACACCCGGCCATAAAACGCAAGACAGTGCTTCACACTATAGTGTTTATCTACACCCATATCATAAAAACTCCATTGTGTATTCAAAAACTGTAGGAAATTACCAGCATTAGTACAAGCGAATTTTACCATGAGCTGTCTGTGGTAGTAGGTAAAATCTGTACTGTAATGTTATTATCAATTTTTGTAACGTTATGAGTTTAAATTTGGAACAGCTGTCAAAACTGAAGTGGGTCTCTATTCTAGTATCCATAAATATTAAAACAGTTAACGATACGAAACATCAATTCGATATATTTTTCTAATATTAACCGCACGACATTTGACCTCAAGTGTCATGAGAATAGGGGCTTCATTCGTTTGTCTATGATTTAAATAAAACATTCGTCTTGACGGAGGATCGAATTGCCGCCATTACTGTTGTGATTTGTTTGTTGGTTGGTTTTTTGCTGTTTTACGAAAGTGTAATTGTTAAAAGTTGTTTGTAATTTACATTTTAGTTGAAAATATGAATAGTAGTGACTCCGAGAACGATGTGAGCACTCCGCTGGATATCGTAAATGCAGCTACGATTGCATATTTTCTAGCAACAAAAAACTTGTTGCTAGAAAATATTGTTTCTGAACACATGGAGGATTTATAATATGTGTGTAGATAAAGTTATGTATGCAACTGTACATAATTTGACCTTAAAACACTTGTGCGATCTTATAATGAAACTCGCCTGTCGGCTCATTTCATAAACCCCATTCGTATTTTAAGGCCTATTATTATGCAACCGTTGCATAAACTACTATATCCTTTTGGCGTGCTACATTCACGCCGCGACGCCCCGTGAACGCATCCCTGTGATCCACTTACCCTTTGTGTAAGAGAGAAAAGTCAACGCGTCACAGGGCGTCGTGGCGTTTATGTAGCCCAAGCCCATGGCGAGAACTATGGCCAGTATGATAAGATCATGAGATTAGTACGCGTAAAAGTAACTTTAGCTTGATTCTGTTCAACTATATGTTATCTACCATCCTGTTCATACGAGCAGTACTTCACAAGTTTTTCAAACTTATCGACCTGCTCTCAAACTTTCAATTCAATTGCAGCAACGCACCTCCGTGTCCGGCGGCACAGGCACGGGCGGCGCCTACGCAGACGGTGTCCGTATGGAGGAAATAGTCGAGGGGGCCGTCGGCGCTTTGCACATCTTAGCGCGTGAGAGCCTCAATCGCCAGCTAATCCGCCAGCAGAATGTCGTGCCGATATTCGTACAGCTGCTGTTCAACGAGATTGAGAATATACAGGTTGGATCACAGTTTATTTTCAGATTTGGATATCAGTATCTATCAAGTAAAACATACGTTTTCGTTCTTGAAATTTTCCTGCTACTATCTGATAGGCAGCCATTACACGCTCAATTTAGATCGAAATCCGTGATCTTGATCCAGATTGACTATGTAAGGCAGCCGTTACACGCTCAATCTAGATCGTAAGGTGTTGGATTGAGGGATCGCGACATAGGATCACAAAATTGCGATCCGTGACCTTGGTCCGGATCACGATCAGGCCCCAATTCTCGGTGCATTCGAGATAATCTCACAATCGAGATTAAACGTCAGTGCATACAGTCGTTTGACACAACTGTATGAATCTGACGTTTAATCTCGCAATCGACATTATCTCGAATTCACCGAGAATTGGGGGCCTAGATTGAGCGTGTAATGGCTGCCTAAGATGTTGGATTGAAGGATCGCGACACAGGATCACAAATTATCTAGAATTTTTGAAATCAATTGCGTTCCACGACCTTGGTCAGATCACGATCTAGAGAGCGTGTAATGACTGCAATAGGCCATCGATAAAAGTGGAACCTCAGTTGAATATCTTACTTCCAAGATGAGTGCTCCATAGCGATAGCCATTTTTTTCACACAGCAAAGAAAACATCAATGCATGATAATTAGCTGCTTTATGTAAATGTAAATAAGGTTTACATGTTCACAAAATTAAGTTGTTTGTTTTTTATTTACAGCGCGTGGCTGCCGGGGTTCTGTGTGAGTTGGCAGCCGACAAGGAAGGCGCCGAAATGATAGAAGCAGAGGGAGCCACTGCGCCTCTCACTGAGCTACTGCATTCTCGTAACGAAGGTTAGCAATGAACTAGACCTTAGAATATCTGGGCAAAAACACTTCGCATGATATTGTTATCTCGCTCGCACTCGCAACGAGTGCAACCAGTGCAACTGGTTGAGACTAACTGACGAAGTGGTTTTTCTACTTTACCTGCCTAGTGTTAATTTTTATGCCACGATAAAAAGTACAGAACTCCTGATAAACAACCATTTATTCAACTTGTAAGTATATTTTACACCAGTACTAATGGTCTGATAAGCCTTTGTACGACTAAATTGGCTAGTTTCCTGAAAAAATCTAATTAGTCCGTCATTTACATTATAAAAAACTTTAACACATTTTTTCTTTTGTCCATTAAACAAAAAATTACGAAGATATAGTGCGTTGAAATTCCGCGTGACGTCACGACTTTGTACACTTTTTACCATTAAGTGACGTCATTAGCCCCCACTCCCGAACTTTGATGCGCGTTATCTTTATCAATTGTGATTGATTTGATAAAGCAATAAATACGTGTTCAATATTTTTTGATAATCTAACTGACGGACTAATTAGAATTACTATTTTTTTACCCAGGAAACATCCCTATTGTTCACATGCAAGACACTGCCTGTTAACCAGTTCCTACTGTTACCAGGGGTGGCGACGTACGCCGCGGCGGTGCTCTTCCGCATGTCCGAGGACAAGCCGCACGACTACAAGAAGCGCTTGTCCATGGAGCTCACCAACTCGCTGTTCCGCGACGACCACCAGATGTGGCCCAACGATCTCGGCATGCAGCCCGATTTGCAGGTAAAATCCTGAAGATATTTGGACACTTGATATGGAAAGACAAAGTGGAATAAACAGTGTACTGGGCCATTAAAACTGGCCATACTTACTGGTAAATGAGAATCACAATAAAAAACCTAGAGGTGACCAATGAAAACTACTTCATCTGTTAACAAATAGCTACTAATAAACCCGATGTGGTATGTCTAGTCTTGTTGATGGTTAAAACTAGAGATGCAACGGATAGTGGTTTGGCCGGATACCGGATACCGGATATCCGGCATGGCCATTGGCCGGATAGCCGGATATCCGGCAACCGGATATCCGGCCGCACACGAGCTATCTCTAAAGCTGTGTTAGCTTGCGTGGCCTTCGTGCGGCGAGCAAGTTTTAACTTGTTAAGTAATTGTAAGTGCCGGGGAGACCCTTTGAGGTTAAATACGCGCCTTATTACGTCAGTAGGGAATATTCGAACGTGCATGACGTGATGTGACATGTTAGTTTTATACTTAAAATAAAAGGAAACTAAGTTTTAATTTAATAACTGACATCGATTTTGTTTATTTCTGATGGCTTTTATTTCTTTTATCGTATTTCTGATCCAAGTTTTTACTATCCGGTATCTGGCCGGATAGTAAAATCATGGCCGGATAGGCCGGATACCGGATAGTAGCCGGATATCCGTTGCATCTCTAGTTAAAACCATGTTTGTGGATGTATAAATGCTATGTAAAGAAATGAAAAACGTCTGGCCGTGATTTAAAAGGGTTTGCCATTTTGTCTTTCCCGGTTTTCTTGTTTGAAAGTGTGTGATCGAGTGTTTTTTTTGTGTAGTTAGATATTACGCTTTGTAATTCTGTCATAATCAGGGTGTGAATGATTTACGTGTTATGAATCTATTTTTGTTTATCCCATAAATGTTAAATGTATGACCTGGATATACTGACCACTGCTATATCTTTGAACTGGTTCTCATGATTCGGCTGGTATTTGGCTTTGCTATTTTGACAGCTAGCGATTTCGGAGAAAACGCAGTAGACCCTCCGTCCTTGAGCTGCCATTTTGTTTAATATAGTAATAATATTATTCTCCCGCTCCATATAAGAGAACAGTAAACTGCATCGTGAATAAAGTGTGAAATTACGTTAAAGTTGGGTTTGCCTTTTTAAATCTGATACCAATAATGTAAACATGACATGTGCTACCATACATTTTGTTTAGATTTGTGGCTTTAAAGACTTACAGCGTAAGCAGGGCTATTCAAATAGGCACAGATACACAGCAGTCAGTCCAGGGAAATAACGGTGATCAGTTCCAGGGATAAAACAAATATTTTCCTCCAATTATTTTTCATGTTTTTATTTAGACCAGTAGTCCACGTACAGTATTAGCCCTGTTTTATTTGATTTTGACGTCCATTGCCCGTTCACTAGGATATGCTTGGGCCGGAGCAGGGATATGAAGGGCTGTACGGCACCCGACCGTCCTTCCACCAGCAAGGTAAGACCTAGACACCTCCGACCCAGCTTGTTTCACATTGTGTAGATATTTGATACATATTATACTATTTACTTACTTACAGAAATGGATACAAGTTCTGACCTAACTCAACTAACATGCATGACGTATGTCACTCATTCTTGAATAAACCTATAATTTCAATGCAGTTATCCGTTTTTGCTTTTATCCTAAACATAAGGGGCTACCTGTTCCGAATATCCTTGACTTTGATACAACGACCACCATCAGTAAGTTTAAGTGCCACTTGGACATTTAAAAACAAATATCAAACTTAATAACAAATATAAACATAAGAATAAAATAACGTTACGAAGTTCAACAATTTGTATGGAGATTTCAATATGTTCGGCATTTTATGATGACCAATCAATAAAACAAAACTGGCACTTAAATTAATAGGTTCATTGGTTTTTCACTTAGAATTGTTACTTGTATGTAGCTATAATAATATGACAAATTAAGAACTAGATACGAAACAATTATTAAATTTGATATCTTTTGACACGCAGCTTAAAAAAACCAGATCCCCGATTTCCTTACGAATAACAAGGATTGAGGAATTCGATAATTTTTTTGGAATTTATATTTTGAGAACCAACTGACTAGATTAGATCAGACCTGAAATCTAAGAAAATTTCTCAATTTATGCAGGGAACCCCTTAGAACCCCGCCTGTTGGCTTTAGCTATATATTTTATTCGCATTGCTGGCTATATTTTTTTACACATGGCAAGCAAACCATGGCTAATGTTAAACACGAACCATTTGTAACCTTGTGTTATCATTATCATCATATATTATATCTGTAATATAGTATCAAGTATCTACACCGTGTAAGTTGTTATGTATGACCGATTGTTCCAGAAGCAATTATTTAATCATGTTTCTCTCTTCTTTACACGCAGCTTAATCCGGGACCTATTTATCACTAAAATACAGGTGAAGGGAATATGAGTTTTATCGTTTGATCTTACATGACTAATTTTAAAATTAAATCATTAACATGCATGTAGGTTTTGGTTATATTTATATTACTGTTGTTTGCAGCTCTGATATTATTTCAAAAAACAAATTTGATACATTAATACTTTACTTAATCTTATGTAAGAATCACCGTTGGTGTGGCGCTTCAGTGTTAAACATGGAGTTGGTTACTTGCATTAATTATTGTAATCGGGACGAGTAAAAGGCATATATTTATTACGTTGCCTACAGGACCGGCAACAAAGTCATAAGTCATAATTTATTAATAAAATCAATTTACAAGTCATTAAATCGTCAATAAATTTATGACGACATCCCCAACTAATAAACTAGATATCATTATTGCCACGTTTGGGCATTTAACAAAACATCCTGGAATGTGATAGATGAGCAGTCACATTTCATGCTCCAGTAAAAAATAAATAAAATAATTATCTGTGAGTCCAATGGCGTTCGTCTATTTGAGCCAAGTTTGACTTGATTTCATTGGTACGGTTAAATTGGTTTTGTGTTCGCGGTGCGATTTTGTAACCCAGTTTAAGCTGGTGTTTGCGCTTAACAATATTTACAATTTGACAGCTACATTCCGCTTTATAAAATAACCTTATATCAACCGCTGTTTATTGTAAGATACATTATCAAGTTTGTGTTCGAATCCGATCCCCAAGTCTTTTATTTGCTTTAGCAGATTTCCAATAACAATGACATGTTCTAGGATACGATCAAATACCGATAGACTCGATGCAAGGGCTTGAGATCGGCAGCGGCTTCGGCATGGACATGGATATAGGGGAGACGGAAGGCGCCGGGGCCGCGTCGGCCGACCTCGCCTTCCCCGAGCCGCCGCACGACAACAACAATGTCGCCGCTTGGTACGACACTGACCTTTAAACCACATCACATAATTTATAAGTTCTTTATTATCTTAAAATCATATCATAATCCAACAAAAGATTATTTCAGATTATGATTTGTTATGAGGCCTGTATTTTTTTTATTTCCTAGTTTTGGTTTAAGTCGACAATGCTATTCGGCAATCAGAAGGCATTGTAGTTTCCACGCGGCACTATGCTAGACATATTCCAGTGTGGAGAAATTAAATTATTTTGTGTTGTCGACACATTTCTTTTTTAACCTGAATTGGTTTACAAACTCCTCTAACTATTAAAACGTAACTAATAATGCCATAAAAAAATATAGCATCTTGAGGCTCTCTGGAAATCATGAGACTTCAATATATATGATCAAGAATCTGTGATACACAAGAGCAGCTTATCAATTATTATAATTCAGTGTTGCCAAAATACGAAACTGAAATGAAATTAGTACCATGATAAAATTGACAATTACAACAATTTATTTTATTAACAAAATAATTCCTTCTCGCTATGAGAGGCCTGTGCCCAAATGTGGGACCTTTATAGGCAGATGATGAACAAAATAAAACCCGCCTTTGTTTTAAACATTACTTTGGTGCTAAGTTTAAACGAGCTTATTGGATTTATTATTAATACGTAAAATCCATCGCAATACTTAATTGTAAACTTAAAAAACGAGCCCTGCTTTGATAATATCGGTCCTTTTTCACGCGACAAATGAGTGGCGTGTAACTCGGGAAATAGGGTAAAATCATTTTGTATTGTGTAGCCGTCAAAATCATAGCTAAATGTATTTAACTGTATTCAAATTTTAAAATGTCATTTAATTTCTTCCTAATGAATGTTTAAGATTTTTTTTTTGTTACATTTTATACTAGAATGTATCTTTTAATTGAATTAAAATGGATAAGACTGTCCTGTTATTGTCTAAGGCGTGTATTTAAAAGTAATTTTAGTATTTGACTGCCATTTTTATTTCCATGAAAATCAAAAAAATCAGGTTTATGCCATGGCTGAGTATGGTTGCAAAGTAGCTATTATGATTGTGTTTATATAAGTGTAGTTGTAGTATTCGTTTAATAATAATTATTAGTATTTCTCAGGACAATAGTTTTAAGTGAATAGCGATTTAGTTGCAGTGAATGTTCAGCCCTATAAATGTTATACGAATTGGTTATAACTAGATGCCAAACTGATTTTTAAGGATGGAGAGGGTTTTCGCATTTAAACTCTAGGTTATGAAATGAAAACTGCTTTTAAATTTCTCCTTTATGTTACCACTCTAAATTGTACATCGGTGATTTATTGAGGATTACATAAAATGTGTCGGGGATATTTTATCTTCGCATTTGGTACTTATATTTCTCTGAACAAACTGTGGTACTTCAGAAACAATACATTCTAACATAGACCTTGCACGTTTTGAACTTCAAATGTAGAAAATGCACTAAACATTTACTTGAACCATAGCAGAATGTAATGTTTAGGCTATAATCGTTAGGCTTAAAGTGTAGAAATAATGACGTAATTGCCCTCGATTAGGGTCCTCTTATGTAATTTTTTAATTGATACATATTAAATGAACATTGCCAATGTTTTAATACGATAGAATATGAAAACATTGTCGGTGTGTGAGATTTTGTGTCCATTTATGTATGGATAATGAATAAATTTGACTATATAATGTTTGTCGTTTTAATTGATACCTTACACACACTTGCCTATAGCACAATAAAATTGAAATAAGCTGTCCCATTACAGTTGATACTTTACTTTCCATCTCTTTCATCACGGCTAAGGGCGAAAAACCATGCCACGAGCTGTCGACGTCGGTTGCAGCCGACGCAAATGTATGAAAAACGGCATATCGTGGCGTCAGGTGCACGGAAATCTACTGTCGGCTACGGCCGACTAGCGACTTCAAAAGTCGGCTTCGTTTTCAAAAGGTTAAAAACATGTACTCGCAATCACTTTAACAGCTAATCATGTATTGTTACAGTACAAAAGAAATTGGAATATTATCATATGCAACAGTACCTAACCTAAGTAGGTACGTCAAATTCAATACTGTTGTCCTTTTATTCCCAGTCCAGCAGTTCCGTGGCGGAACTAGTTAAAAAAAAATCCACCACACAGTAACAAAACAATGACAACCTTTACTTTAATCTGACCACTGACGCGCATGTGTGTGTGTCCGTGTGTAACGATTCATGACGGCCGCTAATCTATACAATTTAATTTTTAAGTGTCTGTTTGTAATATCAAAATAACAGATTTTTACTAAATACATATGAAAGCATATTCGGTACTTATAACAAAAAAAAATGTTTGCTTCTGTTTTTTCCGTCTAAACGAAACCCGAAACGGCTGCAACGGTTTTGACGAGACTCACTGGGAGATATCAGCGGCCCTAACATGCATGCTACAAACATAAATTAGAACCGTTTATCTCTATGACTATCTCTTTCGTCAGCACTAGTGTGAGTGAGACGCACTTAGAGATAAACGGTTCTAATTTATCTTTGTGTCATGCATGTTGGGGCCGCTGATGTTATAAGGAATAACTTAGGCTACTTTTATTTTAGAAACACAAGTAGGGTTTCGCGCAAAAATCCATGAAATTGTGAACAAAATTTGATATACGCGCCGGGGACAGCTAGTTTTGATATATTTGTATAATCTTCACGGTGTGACGTAACCAACGTTGTATTTATTTATTACTAGTTTTTACCCGCAACTTCGTCTACGTGGAAATCTTATATATAAAATTCTCGTGTCACAATGTTCGTTCCCGTACTCCTCCGAAACGGCTTGACCGATTCTCATGAAATTTTGTGAGCATATTGAGTAGGTCTGAGAATCGGCCAACATCTATTTTTCATACCCCTAAATGATAAGGGTGACTCACCGGGCAGGACGACGTCCGCTGGGTCCGCTAGTGTATCTTTAAAATATGACGAATTTCCATGTTATTGACATTTTACATTAGATTTTTCCCTCAAATAACGGGCTCTCATCAATTTTCAAGCCCTTATATCACGGATTTAGGGGTCGATTTTCTCTAAAAAAGTTGCCTTTTATTTTTCCGTTCCCAGTGATCCAACTATCTCCATACCAAATTTCATCAAAATTTGGTTCAGTGGTTTAACCGTGAAAACGTAGTAGACACGGTATAGTACTTTCGCATTTATAATATTAGTATGGACTATGGTTTGATTTACCCTTTGAACACTCGGTCAAATACAAAAGTTGTCACTAGGAAATAACAAATTTTAACCTTATGCCAAAACTATGTAGGGTTATTTTACCCTGTATCCCTATGTATGGATATGTTATTCCATAATTATCCAACGTTAGCAGCGAACCAGTGGTGCGAATAAATCTGTCATTCGCGTGAAAAAGGTTAGCAAAACCTTTTATCGCCGGACATGGAATGAACTACACAGACATTCTGTATCTCGTTGATATTGTAGCGAACGATTAGACACGATTTAACATATTAGAGACAGTGCTATGTTTCTTATACGTTACAACGTGTGTATATAACGTTCGCTATGAAGCCTAAATTTAGTTGCCTAAATGTTCTAAACAATAGGTGGAAGACGTCTATCAGCGAAAGGCGACATAACTTGGCTCCCCCACAAATTGTTCAGAAGCTAGGTGCGACCGCAGACCGCCGACGCAACTTCCCCACCTTTGTGCGCAGTTATTATGCACAATTACGACTTAGACCGAGGTACGCGCACTAATCTTGCCTAACTTTCGATGTGGCTTGTGCATTCACAGCGTGTATTGCGCACGCCTGAATTAGAATACCGGCAATAAATCTACGCACCGTCACTATTTCTCATCATCATCATCAACAATGGCGGCGCGTGAGGTAAAACCGGTATATCTTTTTTTTTATTTTAATTTCGGCTGTAGCCGACGCAAATGTATGGAAAACGGCATATCGTGGCGTTAGGGGCACGGAAAACTGCTGATTATTATTATTAGTTATTATTGTACTTATGTAAATTAATGCAAGCTCTTCATTTTGTTCACATGGGTCTGATGGTTAGGTACCAATTTCATACCCAAGAAGTGAGTTGTCGCTACAAAGCTGAAAAGTGCTGCAATGCGTTACGCATAGCACTACGTGCCTAGGAAGGTTGACACGAGAATATTCTATCCCCATCTTATCTCTTAGTGCGTCTCTCTCATTCTAGTATCAAAGAAAGAAATGCACTGAAGATGAAGATAGAGATAAATTGTCAACCTTGCTAGGGTCGCTGGAATACTCAGATTAAAAAGTGTTGTTTAACAAACACGAATCAAGGAAGGGACAAATGTTTGGTCAAGCAGTTAATAACGTGGCTAAATGCTACAAGTAAATAGTAGCTTCACCGTATACCTTCGTTGAAGCATTATCAATTCACGATGGAGTTCACAAATCAAAAGCTTGTATATGCCTGTACCCGGCAATCATCCGGAATTTTACTCATGTACCTATGATTAAAACAAGGGCAAGTAACTAAATGGTTTTCGGTATTCTCTCGCAGGACGATCAGTAATTAGGGTCATATACTATCGATAGCTCTTATACGAAGGTGTTAAAGACAATTTTAGATTGACATTTGTTTTGAAACCAATAATTACTTAGGAGTGAACTGTTGTCGATAATTATTGTTCGAACCAAAGCGGTAAGTACTGACATTGAACGGTGTGCGAGTTCGTAAAGTGAAAATCCGAAAATTACAGTCGGATGGATTGACACAATCATTGCTTTATCCATCTTTTTCTTTTCCTAAACAGATCATAATATTTATATGGAATGGATAAGCTTTACCTATTACATATTGTTCAAAGAGCAGCTTCTGATTTGTCCAACAATTAAGTCGTTCGTTCATCTGACCACACAACAGCAGCAGTTAGCGTTGGTATCTTTTGGTGCGATTCTTCAACGAGCACATCACATTACTTGACCTGGTCGTGTCGCATAAATAGCATAGAAAAATGTCCAATTTCGCGAAAAGACAGCATGGGAGAGTGAGGAGTGGGTAAAGCGTTGTTAGTTTGTGATGGTTGGTGCAATTGACGAGAGCGTATGGTTACAGTAAAATGGTAGTACGTCTGTATACGTTTCACTGAAAAAAATGGTTTGTTAAATGAAACCGAACTTTCGTTTATCTGTAACTTAAAAAAAGTGACTACATAACTTAAGTCATACTTTACATTCAGTTTTGTTATTTATAGATAAACCATTTGGTTACATACAATTAACTTCAGTTACGCCTTACCAAATTATGGTTAAAACTGAAATAACCGAAGTAGTTTGGTTGTCATTTTTTCTCAGTGTTCAATGTGTGCGTGTACAGGGAGCGCGTACGGATAGCATACAAATAAAATTACATTTCTTTTATCACATGTATTTAAGTATTTATTTATCTATATAAGTATGTATATCGTCGTCTAGTACCCATAACACAAGCCTTTAGAGCTTACTTTGGGGCTAGATTGATTTGTGTAAAGATTGTCCTCTGATTTATTATTATTATTATTATTATTTGTGTATTATTTTTAACATTTTATTTTATGGCATTATGATAAAAAACTTATTAAAAGGAAACTTTAATAAGACCACGCGCGCTCTTGAATTGCAAGAACTTTAAGTACCTCAGGGAAGCCATGTGATTCTCTAACGAGCAAATTGCTTCACTCGCTGATGACTTCCCGGCCGCAGCGGAAACAGATTTGTGCCAGAATGCGGTCGAGCGATCGTCATCAGAAAAACACACCCTGTCCAGGCGCGGTTAAGATTGTCGGCGACATTATGCAGTAAAAATTCTTGAAAGAAAGGCATTTTTTACTGACTGTCAGATAGAACGGTAGGTACATCTTCACATAATTTCCCATTTATACCTACGTATAATATTCGTATTAAGGATCATTATTTATCCACATGTTCAGGACCATGTTATTGTGGATGTAATTTTTCCAAGGTCCTAACAGATAATGTTAGAATCAATCAGTCGCTAACTTTACACATTCAATATTTACTCAATCTCAAATCAAACGTTCAAAATGTAGATAGGTAAGTAAGTGTATATTATTTTAATCTATTTGTTCAAGATAGTTTGAAACCCTTAACTTCAATTTGAAATCTTCATTGGAGGGGTTCAGCACAATCGGTAAGGGCCCGGTGATTATTGAAAGTGGAATCTAAGAGTTATTGACGTCAGCTCTTGTACTCGCAAAATCTAAATTTGGAACACCTACTATCCCTTTTACTCTTGAACTGTGGCGTTATTAAATGGTGGAGATAGGACTAAAGTATTCAGATTTAACTTTCCAATGGACAGATCCCTGGTTGTTAGAGAGACTATAGGAAATATGTTACTAGTGGCTAGTTCATTTTTATGTACCCAAGAGCTAACTCATTTTTTCGGAATGTTGGATGTTGGATTGACCACTAGTCTATGGGCATACCTATAGCCATAGACCAGTGGTCAATGGTAATGTAACACAGTCCGTTATTTAATAATAACCATTACACAACCCTGAAATTAATCAAAACAATAATAATGTTTACTTTAAAAAAAAATAAGATGGTTAAAATTAGTGTGTGGTGTTGTAGTATTTACCTACATAGGTATAGGTATCCTTCTTTATTAGATAGGTTATTTTGAGTTACTTAATACAATTGCGCACTGTAGTAGAAGTATTAGAGCATGTTTTATTCACTGACCATATAGGCAAGTCAGGCCAAACTAGCGATCTACAAAGGTTTTTAATTGTATTTATGGTAGATAACTTATTTTCTTATCAGAAAAGATAATTATTAAATCTCTTTTAAATTAATTAATTTAGAATAATGAAAGCGAATGCTACAAATGACACTTACGTACGAAGTCGAGCGCAAAATATTTGTTTCATTTTGGGTGGCGCGATAGTCCACCATTTCCTTCAACAATACCAAATCATTTGTACTAAATATACAAACGAACTTTGAATGATGCATTCAATTTTAATATCACCAATTGCGATCGGGGGCGTGTCCTGGAATTAAATTTGTAAACGTTAAACGTTTTGAACCAAACGTGTATTTAGCTGTCTGGCCAAGCGAAGTGGGCGGAGATGTTTTTACCGGGAATCGAAGGCTTGGGGTTGTCCGGTAGTTTAAGTTTAAAATATAGCAATACAGTCTAACCTAAACTAACATTCATCGTCATCATGAGGCTGTATAAGTCCCACTGCTGGGTTCAGGCCTCCAATAGCGCTGGCCGAGAATGGATTGGGGCTTTCGCCCACATATTTGAATTACTTCACAGCTCGCGATATTTTCCGTCACCGAAATGTTATTGGTGTAACGAAGCGTCAACTTCCTTTTCCTTTTCAATTTCTTTTTCGTCTCGAAATTCAAATTTAGATCGTTATAGATCGATCCAGATGTAGATCATTCCATAAGAGATCGTGGTCGACATTCGCCTTTCTCTAGAATTTATAGAGCTTCTGTCTAGTTCATATTGGACATTATTTAAGTACCATCTAGAATCTGTGTTTTAAGCCTACCCAAAAGTCCCATTCACATCATTATTGTAGTACCCATATTTATTAGTGTTTTTTATAATATTGCTACAGATTGCCTCTTATTTTACAATATAAACTACCAATACCTCATTACTCGTTGTTTCCTTGTGTTCGTGCTGCCTCCGTCCACCTTCACCGACCCCATCAGAGTTTCTACGTTCCAGTGGTAACGCACATGAGATCCAAAAATCCCAGAGGTGAGTAAGGATTAGAACCCGCAACCCTCTGCACGAAGGCCGCGCCAGAACACTAGACTCACTGCACTGAACCTATCATTAATGTAACATTAGCATGGGGTCCGTTTTGAAAAATGCGATGTCCCGCACCTATGTGCGTCGTCAAAAATTAAGCGCCATATTTTAAATATCGTTTTTTTTTTTAATTAAAATAATGTATGTCAGGATCAAGGTCAATAAGCGCAGAAGGAGTATCTTTAGTAGATAGGTACGTTAGAATTGATAAGAGGTAACAAAACGAATTTAAACAAGTGATATGTTATATAAATATATTTGAAAATATGTGTCTACTTGTTTCTAAAATATAGACATTCTAAATAGGTTACGTTACGGTGGTATTCAATGGTTGCTCAGAGTAAAGACTGTTTGGCGGTAAGTATAAAATAGTGTTCGAAATTAGCATGGTAAAACAGAAATGATCCAGTTAGTATTTTACGATCTTTGACCCTAAATTGGCTTCGTCCCCTGCACTTCGGTTTTACGACTTTTTAATAAACCTACATTTTGAGGTAAAGCTAAGGGATAATGCAGTTTTATGATTTACACAGAGTGTGCATCATAAAAAAATATCTCCTCGATTAACAAATCCAGGGGCCGAACCGCAATCATTATTTTCATGCTTTTGTTTCGGTATAACATGATCAAAATTCTTATCAATTGCAAAATATGTTTTTATTAAGCAGCTCACCGATCCTTTTTAAAAGTATTCAAATATTATTTAAACTCAACCATCATGTTATTTATGAGTTTAGTTTTTCAATATGAAAGAATGAAATGTGACGTGCACCGTAACTTTAACAGAAAGATTTGCTATTTGTCTAGGGTCTGGGTCTGTTCTGTCTGGTGGTGTGTTGTTCACGAACCCAGAAAACAGGTTATCCTAAATTGAACATTTGATTTCGACTTTATTTATTTCATTACATTCTTGCATGTTACATTTCTAAACAGACAAAGAAAGCCCAAAGAATTCCTAAAATTAAGTGCCAATGGGCGGGGCACATTGCTCGTAGAACAGAAGAGTTCAAGTGGTTTAGTGGAAGAATCAACGGGCATATCACCCACATGGTGGAACGGCCTGGTGAAGATTGTGGGACTCTATTGAATGCGAGCAGCACAGGATAGGTCGTTCAGGCGATCATTGGGGGAGGCAATGTCAAGAAGTGGACATCTTTCAGCTGAAATGATGGTGAAATTAAATTTTTAAAACCGCAGAACTGACAAAAGTATTGATATGTCATCTCTCTAATTATTGCAAAAGAAGAGAAATACTCGTATTTATACATTTCTGATAAAATACGCGTAATAATTTTATTTTAAATGTCGGTAACGTAGGAACATAGTTTTGCGTTTTACGGAAGTAACTTATTTTTTTCTTTTAATTTCAGATTTATCCGACGCTAGAAGGTATTCGTGGTGTTGTTTGTGACCAGGCCTATAGGCTTGAGCGACAGCCGCGCGCAATGGAGACGGGGCTGCGGCGAGTCCACCTCTGTCGGTGCGGCAAACGCCATTCGGTGCTGGACTCGTGCGCAATTTAGACGCCATATTTAAGTTTCAGTTGGCTTGCGCAGCAAAAATGTCTTCCAGAAAATCACACAAATTCTTTCTGTGAACAATTATTTCATCCATGGAACGACGCCGTGGTTTCGCCTTGGAACGACGCCGTGCTGTTTCACGTTCACGACGTCGTGCCGTGGTGTTGTAGCTCAGCCCTTAGTTCGAGGTATTGCCGCGCGTAATGGAGACCGGGCTTAAGAACTTACGTCACTTTTTAAATAAGGGCCCCCTGATTAAAGGAGATAAAGCATTTAGTAGGGAAACAAAGAGTATCGAGCGAACGCCACCTGCCAACTGTGCCTAGATTAATGCACAAGAGTTTTTATTACTTTTTAAAAGCCCGTGCGGTGCGGGCCAAGATTTTATATTCTGCCTCGAAATTATCTTGGGTCGGTTTATGAGGAGATCGTTATACGTATGTGTTTCTCAATTGAGATATAAAATACCGATATAAAAAAGTGCCAAATCATTAGTTTAGATGATATTTAGAGTGATGAATGAAATAGTTACACACCTTAAGTAGGTAAGTTATTACTGTGGCAAATTTAGGTCCTTGCCCTATTGAAGTTGAATTATAAAATACAAGTAGGTAAGTATTCAAAACGATTATTGTATCATGTTGCGAAAACCAAACGAAAAAATATTCTAAACAAGATCAATGAATAAGCAATGAGACTAAAGGTACCAGGGCTTACAGGGGGTAATAACTTGTTTCGAATGAAATAAATGTAAGACAAAATATCAATTAAATCGTCACAAATCACGAACAAATTTGACAAAAAGTTTACTCACTAAAAATATTCTGCCATCGGAAAACCTTCTGTCCCAACCAAGTCCACTGGGGTGAGCGTCTGATGTTGACAGCAGCAATTAGGGCCCATTCGGCCTGTCCAGTGTCCACTGCCGGCGCAGTTGCCCAGGAATGTTAATTAAATACTTCTTAAACTTCGGATGTTTCATTGTTATTTATTTCGTTTACTTGGGAAAGTAGAAAAGTTTGGCTGGAGAAACCTCAAAGAGTTTAAGTTAAAAAACACCAGACCCTGAGAAGGTACGTATTTATAACCAATGCTATGATTGAGGTTTGGTTACCAGGCACTTGTAAGGCGTTTAGTTTGTATAATAACAGGAGAATTGGTAATATATTCATTGGAATTCGCATTTGATTTACTTAATGACTACATGGCTACAGCTTAGTTTTTCTGAATTACGATTAAATGCGTTTTTAAATTTCATCCATAGTCACGAATATCATTTAGACATCAGCCATAGTTACTGATTATTATTCTGCATCGATTGTCAATAACCATTATCTATCATCAAGATTATATTATTGCAGTGTTAGTCTGAATAAATGAAACCGTTACGTTTTTTAGACGGCTAGAATAAAATATTTCTTGAAAAGATTGAAAGTTATTTGAATTTTCGTTTAGGATTTTTCGTACAATGGGTTCAATAATTCGAAACGTCGCCTTTTTAAAGTTCTCTAAACTTAAAATAAGAAAGGTAATACTCGATTTTGTATAGCAAGAAGCTGTAAAAATCGAATTTGACATTTCTTATTTCAAGTTTAGTCACTAATGTGGCGAACACACTTTCGAATTGGCCCCAATATTATTCAAACTATCTTTTTTTTAAATATGCATATATTCGCACTTTTAGTTTTTCGAAAAAAAAAACTGGGATCTTACGTAGAAAGGTAAAAATGTATTTAGAGGTAAAAAAAGGACAAGTGTCTTATGCCGAGGCGCCGGGGGCGTTGGTGGAAGAGACACTCTTTTCTTCAAACTAAGACAATGGGAACAGAGGTGCTAATAGAGAGGAAGCATTTAATAAAAGCTTTAGTGTAAGATAAGTATGTATGAATGTATGTATGTAAACTCTTTATTGCACATAAATTAAAACAAATACATTCTGCATTTTGACATAAACCGTGTACAAAGGCGAGCTTATCCTTAATGGGATCTCATCCAGTAGTAATGATTTAGGTAATAAAAATTATTAATTAAAAACAAATTTTAATTAAAAAAAAAAAAAAAACACCTTTTGAGTTGTGATTTCAAGTTAGTAAGACCTATTCTGCGATCATAAAAGAACTTTATTACAGATTTATTATACCTAAGTATTGAAAATTTAAGTGAGAATGGTTGCTAACCAACTTTAAATAGTTATAGATCCTAAATGGTCTTTCGAAATGCAAAATGTTAACAGAAACCTAAAGATAATTTTCAAATACCTATTCAATGATATCCCACATAATATGATTTGACCACTTTATTTTTTTTCTTTTTCACAATATGGCGTCTGATTGTTGCCATATTGAATATTGATTACTGTCATGTCTTTTGTGACACTTGCAAGATTAAGACAAATCGATTGACGTAAGAATCATAAAAATCGGCCCACGCGTTTCGTCTCCAGAGTGCCATAAAGGAACATACATACATACAAACATACATAGGCTGATAAACCCATTACCCTCCTTGGCGTCGCGCAGTCGGGTAAAAAGGAAATATTTTTTACACGTTCTTACCAATTCGAAATTAGAAGCAAAGAAGAAAAGCAAGCCTTATAAAATTATTAATAGAGTAAAAACCAGAAATTATTTACTGGCGATATACTTATACTCGTGTTGAAAACAATTGTTTATAGAAGCTGAGTTAAGCTAATTAGTAATCATTCGTGGAATTATATTTGCATAGTATTTTCTGAAAATATAGAATTTAGAAGCGTCTCCACTGCACCTTCGTTCGATCTCGATGGCAATTTAAGGGTGGTTATTTTAAAACATTATTCCTGCTGCCTATTTATTACGCCTTATCTTACTTTCGCATAAATTAGAGGGAGTCCGTGTCGCCTTAAGGTGCCCAGAATTCTTCATCATCCTACTAGTAATTACCTCTCTTACCTTTACATTCGATATTTACTTTTAACTTCGATAAGGTACTTGACAAGACCAAAAAGGTGACGGTTTATATTGAGGACAAAGGTTTATAGTGCTTTGTAGTCTTATTTATTGTTTGTTTGAGACTTAATAGAGAGTGTACATTCCTGTTTCCTGAGCTAGGTTACCCGGTGTACAGGAACGAGTTCAGTGCAAACGCAGACTTTGCAGATAATTTTATTACAATGTAACTTACATTAAATACAATTTATGACGAAGGAATCTTTAAAGTTCTTCTATATCTCGAAGAAGACTAGGTTAGGAAATATTGCTCCGGATCAGAAGCAGTCAATCAAACAGGGTCAAGAACTGAATATTATAGGTATTGATCCTTATCTAAAATGTATTAAGTAAATTAAACCAACCTTTTTTAACTTTATTTATTTAAATTAAAAAGTGGCACAATCCAAAATGAAACCCTAATCCATTTAAATCAAAATAAAGTTAAAGTTCAATAATGGCACGGCGGTTTTTACAGAACGTGTCAGTTTTTAACCGACTTCAAAAAAAAAGGAGGAGGTTCTCAATTCGGTATCTCCCATTTCTAGGTAAATGACGAAAGCCAATTATTATTTCTTACTTTTCAGAGGGGTTTTGGAGTCGGTTTTTTTATTTGTTAAATTAAGTTTTTATCTTTTGAACGCACCGTTATGTTCTTCCTACGATTGCGAAACGTATAGTCAGTATCAATTAGATCAAAAATATTGTACATTCGTTCTAATACCTCATGTAGCAAGGTAGTGTAGATATTTTTGAACTCTTATTGGTTTGCTCTTTACTCTCTGTATGCTGACCTGCGCCTATATTCGGAAACGCTAAGTGATTCTGTAGCGACTCGTGATCGAGATTTCTCATCCCATTCTTACTCATTACGCGTCGCGCGGAAGAGTGAGATGAGAAATCTCGCTCACGAGTCGCTACAGAATCACTTAGCGTTCCCGAATAGAGGCGCTGACCGCATAAAAGAAGGATTAAGGAACTCAGCGCCTCTATTCGGGAACTCTAAGTGATGTTGTGTAGCGAGCGAGATTTCTCATCCCACTCTTTCGCACGACGCGTAATGCGTAAGAGCGAGATACAGCAGCTCAATTACGTGTCACAATTGGTATCGCTTTGGCTCGAAAAGCAAACCAATTTAGTCATCACTAAATGATGTAAATAAGGGTACAATTGGTTTACTTTTCGCGAAAGCGATACCAATTGGTGTTACGTAATTGAGCAGCGGGTCTCGCTCGCGGGTTGCTGCAGTATCACTTGAGTTCCCGAATAGATGTCCTGAACTAAAATAAGCCAAAGTGATATTGTTAAAATTAATAAACATTTTTATTTTCGGTTTGTAAACTTAATTGATCCATTACGTTACTTATAAAATTGAATGTTATTTCAAGAACTTACGGTGAGATTTTCGGGTAGCCTTATTTTACATTATTATTGTTCACATTAATACCTAAAAATACTCGAGTACATCCTCGTCCGCAGTAATAGGTACTTAAAATTATTCGCCTTCTTGACTCATAACTGCATAGCACTCAATTCAAATTAGGCCCGCTGCAATAAAGGAAAATGAGATTTTTTACGAACGGAAAAGTGTTGTTTTTATAGGACAGGATTTTTTTCCCGCTCCACACTGATTAGTTCATTTATTCGAGGGCGGATTTATTATGATTTCTTTCGTTTATTTCCCTCTTGATAACTTTGTTTTGCACCATTGTTATGTGGATGTCGTAGTTTTATCGTTCCATGGAAATGGTTTTCGTTTTATTGCACAGTCTGAAGGTATTTGAAATACCTACATACCTAATAAGCATATAAATTTCTAATGAAAATATTTTAATATTCTTTCTTATAATCGATAAGAAAAGTGGACAAATGGTTTTTTGATGGACAAATGCCACTTTTTTGCCTTGTATTTCTCTATATAAGTAGTTATTTCAAATTGCTGCAACCCACATACTTAAGCCAAATCAATAAATCTATTTGCGTTAGAATATTTCATTGCCGTCAGGGAGGCGTTCACCACGAAATGATGAACTAAATTTATACTATTTCATATCCAACCAATGTGGAAATTTTTAAAACTATTTTATGGTTTTCATACAACTGAGACGTTCAGAGGAAAAAAAGGTTATACTGTCTTCGGTAGATCCACATTTTTACACGTAAATATGAATTTTATACCAGAGCAAAACAAATACTTCGTGTTTTGTGCTTAATGTATGATCAATAAGTCAAAGTATAAAATTATTATCACTAAGTGCATTTTTATCGTCATCAGAAACGCGTAAATGGTGAATGGAGACACTATTTATTACGTTTCTGATATTTCTACCAAAATAACACTTACTATATTGTTTGTGTATATTTGTTTTTCTATCTTAAGACACTTTATAACGCATAATTTTGGAACAATATGGTTCAAACAACATATAGATACCTTTTTCAACACAAATAAAAAAGCAGGCCACTACAATCGCAAATAAATGCAAAGATTTTACCCACAACCTTGTATTTCCCCACAGAGCCGTTGTCCTCCGATACACGATCATATACTGGTAATTGGTACTGAGAGATTTATGCCCCGTCTTCCTAAGTTAACTGAGACCATTTTATCTAATCTGCTCCCTCATTATTACTGATAGAGTGTTCGTTATTATTTGCTCCTTGGATTTGCGTCTGAGTGTATTAGTGTATTTTGATGGTATTGACTTGGATTGGTTGGTAGGTTGTTTCGTTAGGTTATTATTGTTAATGGATTTATTAATTTACTAGCCGTGTGCCCAACGGGATTTTCCCAAAAATAAATGAAAAATGACGAACTTCTATGCAAACTTTCATCCACTATTTAATACTCTTAGGGGATGAATATTCAATCTGTGCTGGCTGTGCGTTGTCTATCCATCAGTCTGTGTTAGAGCTTTTTATTAAATAGATTAATAAACATAATTAGAAATAGTATCTTAGTAGCAAATGCTAATTTAGTATGTTAAATATGTGTGACAGAAAACTATCCTTACCTATTTTACTTTTTAATTTTAAGATATCCTTGTCAGATAATGAAGAAATTAACTCTTATATGATAAATTTGTTGTCTATCCGTTTCTCTTTCAAGACTCGTTTTCTCAGGAACAGCGTCACATAACCACGTTAAATTATTATTCTATTAAAATATTTTTAACCCGTGTTATTTTATACCTACGTAGCCGTTTTTTATGCAACATTATAATCTGGCCACGTATATAGCAGCCCCTAGGCGCGAGGGGTCTTGAGGTTCCCTAGTATACATAATCCTACAGCAGGCAGAAAAATCTGTATGTGTACATAAGTATACAAATAATAAATTAGAAAAATACATAGATAATAATAATATACACCTATTAACGGCCGCACTCGTAGTCAGATAATGTAAAATTTACCTGTTTCATATTCAAAGTTCCATACAAATCATTATTCAGGAACATGTTAATTGCTCACTAACTGACTGAGTTTTAGTGCAATAAATGTCAATATTACAAAACAAGATAATGATACTTAATACGAAACAAGACTTTCATTTTAGCCCAATTGTGAGTTTTTTGTGTAACTTTAAGGTTTATGTCTATTACATTTACGTGGGGACTTTTTAATAGTAATACGATAATCGAGTGAATAAAAAAATACTCAGAAGTTTATAGTACCGCCACGGCCCTGAGCTCTTCTTACTGTAAATAACGTTATTAAAAGAGAATTGGCACAAATAATACACCATTTTTCTAGTCTTAGGTAACTGGTTCACCACTTTCTAATTGCTATCACGTGCTACTGCATAGATGAATCGGATGACGGGGTGACACTAGTGTTAGTAAATAATATAATTATTTTCAAGTAATTACACTCATTATATTGTAGTAACGTAAAGTCTAAATGTTAGTAAAATCGGCACTAAACTAGGGGTATGTAACTCGCAACATTAAATAAAGAAGTCAGGTTTGTCCCTCATCATTTTCAGAATGTTGTTGAGGCTGCCACGGAGTCGCGGCGTTTTTGTGCATGCATGGTTGTGTAGAAGCAGTTGACCCTTGCTTCTGCGACCTGCCCTGATGTCACAATGGGTTTATGCCAACCGTCCTCGTTATGAAGATCTATCGGAAATAATTGCTTGTTTGTTGCCGATACAAGTAAAAAGGGACCGAGCGATAGTTTTCTATTACGAGAACAGTTTGCATACAGTCATGGTAATGGTACTGGACACAGATGCATAGGAGACTTTACGAGGCTAAACTACAAAAAAACTGTAAATGCGTATTGTATGTTATCTCTTTTTACCATAAACTATATAATATATCTATGAAAGTAAGTAAGTAGCATTTTTTTTTCAATCGATTTAATCAGTTGATACTGGGCTAATATGACTTGCCACCTGACCTACTGTAGTCACATCAACTTGGACGCAGGTAAAACTTTTAAGTTATTCGTTACTGGAAACCACCTTTGAGGCTTTTGAAACTTCGCTAAGTCGTCCGCGGTCGTGCCATCAAAAATATAGGGTTGATGATAAAATGTCTACTGGTATAAGAAGCACAGTTTGTTTGTGGCGGTTGGTTTGTGGTCAACTTAAACCGTGCTTTAAACGTCGCCTTTATATAAACCTGGTCAAGTAAAGGAGAGGGAAACTAGTTTTTTGCTGACACAAATATGCTTTGAGTCTGTGGGTTACAAACCTCAACTTCCTTTTTTTCTTAATTAAAAGAGTTTTCGAAATCACTCGATGTAAATAAGGGTACAATTGGTATATTTTTCGCGAAAGCGATACCAATTAGTGTCACGTAATTGAGTACCAGACCCCAAGTCTAGTTAGCTGCTGAAAATATTTAATTAACGAGTTGGCAAGTACAATTACTTATTATTATAGACTTGTCATACCAAAAACATCTGTCAAAATCATAATAACCGTTTGTTACACCTGTAACAAAACGTCAATCATAACGCGCACTGAGACGTAATGCAATTTATCACCCTCCAAAGCAAACATGTCAAAGAGTCTCAAGTCAAAACAGCCATATCAGCAGATACGACCTTTTAAATAAAAAGCATTATAATTCTCAAGCATACTTCAATAAGGTATCAGGACAAAATATTATATACCTAAGCAAGACGGTCATTATAAATGTTAAACGTATAATGCGAAACACTGAATGATCAGTTATAATTGCAGAGCGGCTAATGTCATTAAGGGTTTAAGTCAAAACGTAGTATTGCCAGTTATGACGTTTTAACAGCGTGTAGGTAACTTTATAATTGGTGTCGGCTCGGAGGTTAAGAAGACAATAGAATGCGGCGACACGTGGAACAAATGCTCAATGTGTGGAGAAAATACACTGGGAAGTGCTGGGAAGTGTTCGGATCGGAATTGCTTACGGTTGCTAGCAAACAATAACAAATGAGAGTTTTGTTCCCTTCGAATTCTAAATTAAATAGGTTGAAGTTTTAATTTTAAGAGGACTGTGAACCAAAGGCAAAGATCACCCCTGTCATACAAAAGGCGATAACGATTTTCACTCCTTAAATGTTAACCGATTTTGACCAATGTTTGATAGGTTGTCAGTGAGAGCAAAGTCTAGGTCTATCCGTTTTTTGGATTTTGATTAAAGATCAAAAAAGGCAAATTAATGCCGAAATTTGTTTTGTATGTGATACTGAAACCACAATGAAACTGAATTTAAAGATTAAGTATAGCGAAAAAATCAAAACGTACAGGCCTAGACCTAGATTTTGTTCTGACTGACAACCTATCAAAAATTGGTGAACATCGGTTAACATTTAAGGGGTGGTAATCGTTATCGCCTTTGTATGAAAAGCCGGAGGTTCACACTTCTGTTCTCTGAAAGGGGCTAGTTTTTCGGCATTTTATTGCTGCAATTCGAGCAATTCCCAAAAAGATTACATAGTACATCACAATGGGGACAAAAAGTTTAAATGTAAACTTATGAGGACAGCCCGCCTGCAGCAATAAATTCCGAAAAACTAGCCCATTTACGAGCCCTTTAAGCCTAGAATTATAATGTAGGTACTTACCAAACCTTCTAAATTAAGTTCGGGTTTTAAACTTAACAAACGATTAAATCTAAACAACTATTGACCAGTACATTTTACGGTCGCAACCTATTTATTTAGCATGTCGTAGAGATATTTATTGTAGTCATTCAAGCTTGTTTTTACCTGTCAGATCATCTGAAACAGCTCCTTCTTAGTAATGAAGGGCTACAATATGTAATATTAAGCTAAGATTTTAAGTTCACATTCTTTAAATACGCCTAATAACAATATATAGTTTAGTCCGTTCATTGTTTATACTAAAATAACGAATCATATTTTTTATGCTGGCTGTTAAAATCATATTAAATAATAGTGTTAGGAGCAAAATCACAGCAGCATGTAATTAGATTCATTCTTACTTGTCTTATTTGGTAAATAAGTTTATGATTTCAAAATGTAACCTCTCTTTTTTTGGGTGAAACCTTTACAACACAGCTATTTTATCCTAAGTAAAGCAATCCTAGGTAAAAAATCTGCAAAGTGATATCCAAAATATTATCTCCGGTTGCTTTATTTACGAACAAATAGCTGTTTTAGCCAAAATCGATGCATTTTAAGGTTAGAAAATTGTTCAACAAACAAGACAAGTAAGGATGAATCGACTTTATGTATCCTTACATACATATTATAAAACAAAGGTGCCCGCCGCGTCTGTCTGTCTGTCTGTCTGTCTGTCTGTTACCGCTAATCTCAAAAACCACTGCACGGATTTTCATGCGGTTTTCAACAATAGATAGAGTGATTCATCGGGAAGGTTTAGGTATATAATTTGTCACGGTTTTGTGTAAATTGGTTGAAATAAAACGAGAATTGTTGGAAGAGTCGGAAAAATTCATGCCGCCTGGGAGCTTTCATCGAAAACGCTACCTAATCGTTTTGAGATATAACAAAACAATACATGGTGGGATATTTATCTTTTATAGATCTACAAAAAAGTCCGCGATGGCATATGTCTATCTTTTAAGGATAACTTACTATACCCATCTATTTTCTAAAAAAAAGGTCACGTACAATGCGGTAATTGGAAAGCTATTTAGACAGACTAAGTATTAATCCTTATCAACTGAAATACGTTAGTTACATTAAGCATTTCATGCACATTTTTAATTATGCGCAACAAAAAAATGTTGTTTGACTTTTACCGTGCGAAGCCGGGGCGGGTCGCTAGTGTTTATATAAACCGGGTTTTATACAGATCCGTAAGAAGAATTATCGGTTTCAAATTTCAGTTAATCTATACTGTATTGACTTGAGGAACCTAAATAAAATCCGGCCTTTATTTATATATTTTATACTGCCTGTATATTATAATTAATTTTATAATAATCTCTCTACAATGATAAACACAAGTGCACAGAAATCGCGGCACCAATTTCCGGAGTCTGTGAACTGGATACAAGTTCCTTTTGGATCTCGATTGCTCTTTTGCGTTACTAATACTTTGTATACGATGCTCTAGATTTTTCAACATAAATGTATCTCTAAATCTACCTCCGTTACTATAATTCTAGGTTTTATGTTTAATTTCAAGTTAGAGCGAATTGTAATAAGAAGATCACAACACGACTATATCATTAATATGTACGTGCGTGATAATTGAATGGTGTTTAACAGACAGACAGACACTCTCCTTTTTGGTTTTGTAGGGTGTTTTTCATGTCACATGGGTTTGCCCGTACGGAGTTCTGATTGTGCTCACACATATGGACCAGATACATACGCAAATACAAAGCAAAACCTCTATTCAACATTGCTGCGATATCAAGCGATATCACACATTATTTTTCTACATTATGGTAACTATATTAACTTGATAGCAAAGGCGGTCGCATCGTAAAATCATACGCAAAATCGCTTAAGCAATGTCGAATATAAGCCCTGACAGTTTGTTATTTAATTTAATTTTTATTATGTTTTAGTTTATATATCTCCATATGAGCATGTATCACAACAAAGCATTGAGGCATAGCTAATATAAACATTAATTAAAGGCAGGCTAATTAGCTTTTCAGCTTCGAGAAGTCGTGACCGCGCTGCTACACCTCATATTAAGAGTAAATCCTTTTAAATGCATAAATAATTCAGCTGACAGCGGATTAGTGGGGGCGATAGTCACACCGACGCGTAACATTAAGAGAGAAGAATTGAGTTTCTTTATCGACCGAGCGAGCGAAGCGAGCGAATAATGGAAGGAATAAGCAGTGACTGGCAGTACAAAGGTTTATTACGGTAAAAATACAGCAGTAACACGTATGAAGACAGATTAAAGTTATATAGTAAAAACGTAACCAAGACGACGACGCCTGATTACTTTGACAGGGTTCCACGTATAAATACGATTACGGCCAGTGCAGTGATTCCTATATGACCTCCAACACGCCCCCTTAATCTATTACATACGGGCACTATAAAATAATAAACGTACATTTTGTACTCGCCTGTACTCGGCAATTAAAATGAACAAAATTGTTGAACACTTCTGTCCACACCTATACTATACCTATCAAAACAGTATACTATCATTAAGAACACACAACTATAAATTATTAAGTAAATTATTCTATTACACAAAGCATGAATCGATCCAAGTATCGCATCGTTAATTTGCTAACTACTTATCCGCCCCCTTAATAGAGTAATTTGACAAAGATAACTGCCCTAAAAACGCTTTAATTTTCGGACCATTTACAGATTTTGTAAGAATGTCAGCTATCATTTTATCCGTTGGCATGTATCTAATTTCGACTTTATTGTTTAGAACACATTCTCGAATAAAGTGATACTTGATGTCTATGTGCTTCGTCCTGTTGTGCATCATCTTATTGGCCGCAATTTTATGTGCCGACTGGTTGTCGTTATGAATGACTACCGCTTTTCTGTCGACAGTTATTAAACTGCTCAGTAGGCTTTGTAAGTAAATCGCCTCCTTTGAAGCTTGACTCAAGCCTACATATTCTGATTCCGTCGTGGATAACGAAATCGTCGCTTGTTTCTTACTCTCCCACGTTAAGACATTTTTGCCTAATTTGAAGATCAAGCCAGTGCAGTGATTCCTATATGACCTCCAACACGCCCCCTTAATCTATTACATACGGGCACTATAAAATAATAAACGTACATTTTGTACTCGCCTGTACTCGGCAATTAAAATGAACAAAATTGTTGAACACTTCTGTCCACACCTATACTATACCTATCAAAACAGTATACTATCATTAAGAACACACAACTATAAATTATTAAGTAAATTATTCTATTACACAAAGCATGAATCGATCCAAGTATCGCATCGTTAATTTGCTATTATGCTCCACCCCAATCTGCATCTACGTAGCCACGCAAGTCTAAGTCGCCGGACTTTCGAAAAGTAAGGCAAAGATGCGACGTACCCTTGAGATATCGTAGAACACGTTTCGCGCACTTAAAGTGTATTTCGTCATAACACGAATTAAACTGAGAAAGTACACTTACGGCGTGTGCTATATCGGGACGGGTATTGCAAGCTAGGTAATTAAGACAACCTATCAAATTTTGATACGGCAGCTTACAGTTAGACACTGTTGACTTTTCTAGCTTCATACCTGCTTCCATAGGAGAAGTTACAGGTTTAGCATCCGACATGCCAAAATCAGCTATCACATTTTGAATGAATTGCTCTTGATCTAGATAAATTACTTCATTATCCCTCCTCAGTCTCATTCCTAAAACATGTCTTGCCGCACCTAAATCTTTCACTTTAAACTTCTTAAATAAACCGTTTTTAAATATTTCCTTTTCGTTTTCGCAATTCCCGAATATAAAAATATCGTCAACGAATATTACAACGATTAACTTCTTATTATTCTTCAATTGTTTTTGATATAAACACGGTTCTATTTTCGATTGTACAAACCCTAAGTTAAACATCTCTTTATCTAACTCATTGAACCAAGCATTTGAGGCTTGTTTCAAACCATATAAAGATCGTTGAAGCTTACATACTTTGGTTTCCTGACCTTTAACTACTGCGCCTTTCGGTTGAAGCATGTAAATGTCTTCTTTAATCCTACCATAAAGAAATGCGGTAGTTACATCCCACTGGTCAATAAACCAACCGTATTCAATCGCTAAAGAAAATAGCATTCGCAAAGTTGAGCCTCTAACAACAGGAGAATATGTTTCACTATAATCTACACCACGTACCTGTGTAAATCCTTTTGCTACTAATCTAGCCTTATACTTTGTTACCTTCCCGTCGCTATCTTTCTTGATTTTGAATACCCATTTACACTGTATTGGCTTTTTGTCAGCCGGAAGATCAACCAACGTCCAAGTCTGATTTTCCTTGAGTGATTGTAGCTCGTCTTCTATTGCTTTTTGCCATAAAGCGCTGTCTGGCCTCGATAAAGCTTCCTCAACAGTCGTGGGGTCACCATCAATATTTTCCATAGCACACATCACATTACATCCGTAACGATCGACGGGGTTTCTCTCTCTCACAGGATACCTTCTCTCTGTTTGTTCAGGTACTGTGACCAGCTCTTCAGGTGTTTCTTCTTCTGGTGTATTTTCTGTTGGTTCTACCACATTGTCTTCAACATCACGGTATGCATTGTCGTGATTCATCGATGATACCATTTCACTACCAGATCCGCAGGGTTCACTGGACATAACATTGGAATCTCCATCAAGGTTTATGTTCACAACTGAGGTTACCTTCTTCTCATCTTGCAAGAAACAATTTTCTAAAAATTTTACGTCTCTTGCCGTTGTTACTTGATGTGTCTTCGGATTCATCAAGCGATAACCTTTTTGATTCTCCGGATATCCAATAAAAATCATTGGTTCAGTTTTCATGTCCAGTTTTCGTCTCTTTTGTTTAGGCGTCAACTTGAAGGCTAAACAACCAAAGATCTTCAGATGACTCACATCTACATCTTTACCAGTCCAAAGACTTTCAGGCACCGCATTGCTAATAGCTTTAGTCGGGCTCCTGTTCTTTAAATATACAACAGTGTTGACTGCTTCAGCCCAATACTTTTTGCTTAGATTCGCTTCAGATAATAATGTTCTCGCCTTTTCGATAATGGTTCTGTTTGCCCTTTCAGCCACGCCATTTTGCTCTGCTGTATAGGGAACAGTCCTCTGGTGTTTTATTCCTGCAGACTTTAAAAACGTATTAAACTGGTTATTACAGTATTCACTGCCATTATCTGACCTCAGGCATTTGATTGACTTGTTCGTCTCATTTTCAACTTCCGCTTTGTACTCTCGGAATTTGTCAAATGTTTGACTCTTATTTCTTAAAAAATAAACATGAGTCTTTCGAGTGTAATCGTCAATAAATAGTAGAACATACCTCGAACCACTGAGCGACGGTTCTTCTATCGGCCCGCATAAGTCACTATGAACTATTTGTAAAATTTCTTTTGCTCGCGTACCTTTGTTTTTGAAAGGACTCTTGCATGTTTTCCCTTCTATGCACGGAATACATGCTTGGCTGAACTCTTGACTATTGAATTCCATTCCGGTGACAAGGTTTTTCATATTATGCATATAATTTTTGCTTAAATGGGCTAGTCGTTTATGCCAAATGTTCGTAATATTTTCATTTTGTTTTGACAATGTCAAATTGACGACGTTGTTTTTCTTTTCCTGCAACTCATATATTCCGTCAACTTCCAAACAGTTCGCAATTATTCCATTCTTATTTTGAATCTTGCAACCTTGTTTGTCAAAATTAATGCTGTAATTATTCTTGGTCAAATCGCTAACCGAAATAAGGTTCATGCATAAGTCGGGAACATGTAAAACGTTATTTAAACTTAGTTTCTCGTTTTCGCTGATTTGAGGTCCAGCGTTCCCTCTGCCTTGTACCTGTAGCTTTTCACCATTTGCTACTGAAATTTTCATGTTACCCTTTTCTGGTTTATAGGACAACAACTTGTTTTTATCGTGGGTCATGTGATTTGAACATCCACTATCTAAATACCACATGTCTGTATTAATCGCCCCCTTAGTATTCAGGCAGACATTCGCAGATTTAGTTCGCTCTTTACACTCTGACGCTTTGTGCCCTTGCTTGTGGCACTTGTAGCACTTATAAACAAACTTTTGCTTACGATCATTGGCTTTCGTGTGGGATCTCGTATCGTTTTGTGCTTTTCGTGTAAATAGAGCTTGCTCCTCATTTGTGTTTAATTTGCTCTGTCTACTTCCTTCTTGCAATATCTTAGTTTTTATCTGCTCCAACGTGATTTCTTGGCCACTATTATCTACAGCCATGATGAGAGGGCCGTACTCGTGGGTCAATCCACCAAGCAAAATCGATATGATCCAGTCATCCGATATTTTTGAATCGATATCAGCTAATTGCTGCGCAAGGAAAGTAACATTAGAGATATATTTTTCTACAGATGCAAAATTCTCTAACTTGCAGTTCCAGAGCTCTCGTTGAAGAGAAATTCTTCTTCCCCAACCTTTATCTTCATACGCTGTCCTCAAGCTATTCCAAGCTTCTTTCGCTGTCTTCGCATTGTACACGTGCGTGAAGCACTCTGGTTCGAGTAACAAACATATCGTGGTCCTTGCCTGTCGATCTACGTCTTTATCAAGCTTGTCGGTTTCGACACTTTCTATGACTTTCCACCAATCCTTATTTTCCAAGTAATTTCTCACTAAGAATTTCCAGTTAGGATAGTCCGACGTACCTTTTAGTTTTCTTATTCCGCTAATGCCGGTGGAGGTCTCCCCGGACATGATGCGCAAAATAATTTCGCAAGTTGTACAACCACTATGATTTTTAATATTTACGTTACTCACATGCTCTAAATTCTGCCAAGGCCATCAACGGGAACAGGCCCATAACCTAATGGAAGGAATAAGCAGTGACTGGCAGTACAAAGGTTTATTACGGTAAAAATACAGCAGTAACACGTATGAAGACAGATTAAAGTTATATAGTAAAAACGTAACCAAGACGACGACGCCTGATTACTTTGACAGGGTTCCACGTATAAATACGATTACGGCCAGTGCAGTGATTCCTATATGACCTCCAACAGCGAAGCGTCTGTTTCAGCTTGGCCAAAAATGCTTTCGTATGTCCAGCGGATGTCCGTCGGCTGTCCGGCGTCTGTCCATTTGTTCTCGTCTACAGGTCGCAGTTCTCAACCGATTCTCCTGACATTTTGTGAGCAGGTTCGATAATTATATAGATTTTTTTTGTCGATTCTATTTTTCGAAATTTTTCAAAATGCTGGAGATATGGGGCGTTTTCTAATTAAAAACTTATTTGCGATGTTGGTAAAATGACCCGACCTATGTCGATGTGGGAATATTCGTTTCCCAACGGCAAAGTTAAGGTTGTCGCGAGGTCTACAGCTCACGGAGCCACTAGTTAATTAGTAAGTACTGACGTCTGTTACCTGTAAGAGTAAGACAATATACCTTTTCTTTTACTTAAATGGTCGAAAAATACTTTAAACTCCGCACGTCTAGCACGACCTGTCTGCGAGTCATTTGTAACTCAGTGCGTCCCTTACGTATTTGACTAGTTTGATAGAGAAGCACTGAGCGACAAACAACTCGCGGGCATGTCGTGCTAGCCCCCCTGAGATATATTTGTTAAAGGCATCATCACACTGAACTGATCTGGAGTAACGGCATGCAAGTTTTCTTAATAGATCTTAAAGGACCTACTCCAATACTGAAATGGTTAGTAATTACATACGAGTAGGTTGTCAACTGCAAAATATAACTTGAGTATTGACATCAATTGCATCCAAACTGAATTCATATCCCTGCCCCCCCAGCACAGTCATTTGTATCTCACGCATAAAGCATTTGTCCCTTTCGCACCCGCTTATTAGTTAAAAAATGACAGATTCCTTAGGTGCGTTAAAAAGCTAGTGTACTAGGCCCTGTGCAATTAGTAAAACAAACCATCAAAATGCTTTTGTTACTTGCTATCGAAATATACGGCAACTTTCCTTATTATAAAATAAGTCAAAGTAACTCTAAATCATCAGTTCTCTTTAAACAATAATAATAAATCTATGTACAACTAGGATGGCAGAGTTCGGTGTGATAGCCAGCTTCGTATGAGACGCGAGCGACCCTCGTCTTCTACTGCATCATAATCCTCTTAATAGATTCCCACGGCCGGCTCTGTCATCTAACTATAAATAGAGATCTTAATAAACTGGCTGCATGTCATATTTGCATGTCTGTGGCTACAATTTTGAAGAGAGTTCATGACTGTGCTTCCTAGGAGTATGAAAATGTATTGTGTGTGTGTAGTTCGCGTCACGTAAAAAAAGCGCTGAGGGCGATATAAATTGTATGGCTGCCATGACGCGACCTGTATCATGTGACGTCATTTGATAATAGTCTGAGCTTAAGACTGATTCAGGTAAGGTTTTTAGTGCGAGAAAATGACTGCATGAGTACCGAAACAGGCATCCAGGCCATAGTTTGTTTTCTCAATTTGACTTTCTTACTTGTTAAGACAGACAATTTTTTTTAAATATTTCTATACTGACAGTAAATTTTACTTTGTTGCCGTAAACCCGAAAAAATGTCCTTTACACTAATTCATTGTTCTGATATCGATTTGTGTTAAATTGTATTTTTTTTAAATCTAAAATTGCTTGATTAAGTAATAAATGTGGCTCTACATAAATTATCTCGTAACTCGAATGGCTCGAGTAGGTAAGATGAATTTTAGAAACTTTCACTGCCATAAATTCTAAACAAAAAGACAAATGAAAATAGGTACGCCATTTTCTTCACCAATTTAATGGACCCTTAAAAGCCTTTTCCTGCTTTTAACTCCATAATACCGTTTTATTATTAACTTCTAAAAATAAACCCGAATGGATTTTATTTAGTCCGCCCTAAATCATGGGGTGATACATAATTAATTAAGGTTTTTAAGAATATATATTTAAAGCGAAATAATTTAATACGGTCCGTAAAAGGGTTAAAGATTGTCACTTGTCACGAAATAAAATAAAGCGAAGAGCGAATCCGTGTTAAGTTTAAATAAATAATTTACTTAATTAACGTATTTTGCCTCACGAATTCGCTGAACACGATAGTAGCCAAACTACCCTTTATTCCTCGTATGTAAACTTAACCAGTAAGTCGAAACGTTGGAAAGTAAAAAAGCTAACAGACTGTATAAAAGGAGAATCTAGCGTCCTTTTGAATTTGAAATTATATGCCCCTAGAAGGAGTATCTAGAAAGGAAACGCTTTCCAGAATTATCGGCTGAGGAGGGGCAAAACCCAAAATCACGCGAACGAAGTCACTTCAGAAAAGTAATAACAATTTCAAAACATAAATACTATCTTAATAAAATGCACTGACATTCTTTCAACCGGGCTATAGTTACAATGCCACAAACAAAGGAGTCAAACTTATAACACCCTCGTTTTCAATCGAGGTTTAAAACAAGGATAATTATCGAAAAACACTTGAAAGTGAAAAGTTTTATGAGTGAAAACAAGTGAAATCAGTAGGAAGCGAGTTCGTGTTTCTACGCAACTTTATGTTTTACTGCTTACTTTATTAAAATTTTGTTTTTTCACGTGCAATTTTCTTTCAATGAATTGTTTCTGCGTTACGCAAACTTTTATTTACCTCTATTTTGACTTGATTTGTTAGTTCGTTCGGTCGCTAGTACACCCTAACAGGAAGGTTCACATCAGTGGCGAAGCATCAAATATTTCCTAAGGGAAGCCGGAAGAATTAGAACCGTACGTGCGAGTCTGAAATTTAGTCAGAGTAACATGGACTTCACTGACAGCTAGCCGTAGCTGTCTAGCTTGGTAAAGCCGTCAGGAATCGGATTGTAGGCAGGCTTCGCCACTGGTTCACATCCTGATAGTCTGTCTTGACGCACTTCTGGGTATCTGTCTCGTTTGAAACTTGGTATGTACTCGTACGTGTAATTCTTATGATGCAGCTGGAAGTGTTTTGTTCTACAAAAAACGTATAAAGTAATACTGTTGTCCGTGAATAGTGCATTACGTAATGCCTTAGAAATTTTTGGCTCATATTTAAATAATTATATACCAATTTAACATCATGGATACCGCGAGCAGGTACAGGAAAATAACCTACAAATATTGAATGATTGTTATACACTACCGCGACCTGTAGAAACGTTAATAAATCACAATCCAAGGATGTCTTCTATTCGTTTTCTTTTCTGCCGATCAACGGGTATTGCTGATAACGCAAATAAAAGCAGTCACAACAAACTGAAATTTCTTCAGCAATATTATTTCGGCGCCGAACTAATGAAGCAACATTTCCACTATTTCCATTACAAACTCGTATCTTCCTCAAACGTGTGATGACAAAGGCAACCTTAGTATGCTTCAAATAAAGTACAAATTTCTTGGTAGCGTATTAGAAGCATACGAGCTTAAGAAAGTAAGTAAGCAATTATTCTTATAATAAATTACATATTTATACAGGCAGTTTCAGTTAAAAACAATTGCTATGTCAAGGACGTTATAGAATGATCCGTTATTTCAAAGCAGCATTTCGTTACGATATTTTGCCGAGTTACTTTCTCAAGATCTTATGTTACTTATACGTGGCTCTTAGTTTGAACTTTATCGCAAGCAAGTAAACGTTAAATTCGCATCTTTCTGTTTGAGTACGATGTGAGCTTGTATAAGTAAACGATTTATTACCATCATCAACTTTTTTGTTACCTTCCACCGCCAGATTTATTTGACATATTTCTCTATAAGACTTTGTAAAAGAGAATATTTTTTAGACTAGGCTTTTGCGGTTATGTTGATATCGGGTTGCAGAACCAATACCAATCAGTTTTCTAGAAAATCGAAATTTGTTCTGAGAAAAATATACTTACGGGCCTTTATAAAAGTGTGATTACAGCTTTACCAAGAAAACCTATCTAGTTGATTTTTTTATGTCAATTGACTGACAAACCGGCAGATGGCCCACCCGATGGAAAGTGGTCACCGTCGCCCATGGACATCTGCAACACCAGAGGTGCTGCCAATGCGTTGCCAGTCTAGGAAGGATGGGGAATGGGGATGGGATGGGGATGAGGGAACAGGCCTCCGGATCTCGTCACTCACCGTACGAAACGCAATAGCAAGCTATTACTTTACGCCGATATTCTGTGAGAGTGTGGTACTACCCCGGTCGAGCCAGCCCATTAGAACAGTAATCATCTAGTGAGGATTACTGTTTGGCTCTACCACTACAAAGTAGTTTTATAAAAAACACTCAAACGACGAATTATTTCCTACATTCAAAAATACGTGCCATTTTAGTATTATGTGTTGCATTAACGAAATGTATGCGCTCCGAAATGAACGTACACATGAGTTAAGGCGACAAGGTACTAAATTGCGCCTTTTCGCCGTCGTTCCGACAATGCGGTGAATTATCTTGTGCCAGTAGTGTACAATTTATACGTAGTGCAAACGGAACAATGAGATTAGGAGGACCACACTTTGTTTGTTAGATATAAATTTTATATTTAATGCTTTTTAGGAAAAGGAAAAAACGGAACCGTTATAGGATCACTCGTGTGTCTGTCTGTCTGTCTGTCCGTATGTCACAGCCAATTTTCTCCGAAACTACAAGACCAATTGAGTTGAAATTTGGTATACATGTGTAAATCGGTGACCGCAATACGGACGCATAACGTAAATAAATTAATTTTAAACATGAAGGCCACTTTTGTTGGATAAATTAGCAAATTAAAAATAATGTTCACAAACTATATCGTGTGACATATCAAATGAAAGGGCTCGTTGTGAAAAATATATATATTTTAATTCTAAAGTAAATAGTGTGGAAACCTATAAGAATTCTATGATATTTAATGTAACATAAGAAATTTCAGATAATCATGCATGGAACGGAACCCTCTTCACGCGAGTTTAACTCGCACTTGTCCGGTTTTTAGTACTAAGTTATCTCTGCCATAATGTCGGCATTTCTCGTAAAACAGATGGCCGATGGGACCGAAGAGTTCTCGAGTAGTAACCGCGAACTGGAACACGCATCCTGGGCAGACCACCCGCATGGTGGACTGACGATCTGGTGGAGAGTGTGGAACTCAGCTGGATGTGAGCTGTACAGGCGCCTCATTCGGGAACGCTAAGTGATTCTGTAGCGACTCATAAGCCAGATTTCTCATCCCACTCTTCCGCACGACGCGTAATGCGTAAGAGCGAGATGAAAAATCTGGCTTACGAGTCGCTACAGAATCACTTAGCGTTCCCGAATGAGGCGCCAGGATAGGTAATTATGGCAATCATTGGGGAAGGCCCATGTCCAACAGTGGACTTCTTTCAGCTGACATACAGAAATTCGTTTTATACAATATTAGCTATATATGTATGACCGATCCATCTTAGTAGTAGTAGATAAATAATTATTAGCATGTAGTGTATTTGTATAGCGCTCCGTGAGTCACAGACGGTGCTGGCTGAAAATCAGCGCTGCAGGTGTCTTACACCTCAGCATTATGCTGAGCCAGTGTCCCATTCACTGCCGCGAGGACACACACACCACCATTTTGTTTTGTATTGTTTTTAATTTATATTTATTTTACTCTGTGTGTCTTCTATGTTAGTGAATAAATGTTTCTTTCTTCTTTCTTTCTTTATTTATAGAATACAATCTTAGTTAACATTATACGTTTTACATTTCCAATAAAAAAAATACTAGGAAGAAAAACCCTGGTATATTTTAATAACGATGATTCTTCAAGTTTGTAAATACCACCAGTATCAGATTTAAGTTATTTGTATGTTACTACAAAAGTAATAAATCAAATTTCATGAAAACATTGCTCTCATACGTAGTAAATAGGTTAAAAAGGAAATTGTATACGTTTAACATATCGTTTGCAGAACCCCGCAAGTTTCCTTCCAAGAAAACTAATTCATATATACCCATTTCTCTTGCTGAATACTATTTCCGATGCTTCAGCAGAATGTTACGGTTCTTTTATGATTGCTTTCAATGGTATTGAAGGAAATGCTCTGTACACTTCTTTAAAGACTGTATTATTAAAAATAACTTCAAAATAGATGACATATCCCTCATAAAATATATTCATAAAAAATGCTTGTCGCCCAAGTAAAATTTGTTCTTGAAGAAATCAATACAATCGAACAATTTTAATAAAATATGTAGCAAAAGAAACAGAGCAGTGGCAAATTAAAGAGTACACAAAAAAAACTATTATAGTATGAAGCTAAATAAAACTTTGTAGAAGGCGCTTGCTACGGCGTAGCTCGCGACCCGTAGCAATGTTTATTCAATGAATAAATTCGTAGCCGATCGTACTTACCGCTTGTATAAATAATGTTGTACCTGAAGAAAGTCAGATGAGCAAAAAATATAACAATTCCTGAAGTCCAAGCCAAGAGTCATGCCAAATATAGCAACGATTTCGGGTCACACGTATAGTGACCTATATTCGGCATTGTTTTAGTCATATCATAATCGTTCGGATTTTATTATACTATCTTTATCTTTTTTTACCACAAAGAAAGAGGTAAAACATACCTAGCGATAAATAAACCTACCAGTTATTAAACAATACCGAATACACCGTATTCTTTGTTTGTAAAAAACTCCGATCTGTAGCATTTTTTTGTTGGTGCCTGCAGATTTTCGTGTTAAAGTAATATTAATATTACTAAGTATTTCGTACAAGTTAATTGAAGGAATCATTGCTTATCAAAATTAAACAAACGTGAAGAGACTTTACTAACTTTATTTATCTCAAAATACTTGTTAATACTCGACCCTCGGGAATCGTAGGATGAAGTCTGGCTTCCCTGAATCCCAGCGCAGCTGGATCCGTCGAGCGATTTATCGTGCGATCTCGTCAACAACCCAACAAAGTTGACCCGTTTATCGCGTACAAGATCCCTCAACTCGTCCGTATTTATTAGCAATGAGAGGGGAGGTAAAGGTCAATTTATATTGGAGTAAGGATGTGTTGTTAGACAATTTGCTGGATAAAAGGGGGGTTAGGTGGGGAAGTGAGAAGCGTCTAAGGACAAAACTTGTTTACACTACTTACAGAATTAAATCACTTCAGTCGATGTTTGTTCGTAAGTGGTCCGGTGACTTTGTGTCTTATATTAGGGGATGTTTTCAACTCAAATACAAGCGTGATTTGAATAGTAATGGTGCGTTAATTTTGTGCTGCGGTAGGGAGATAGCATAGATATATGCTTTTTAAAGTATATTTTCGTAAAATGTGTATTACAAATTAGTTTTATTTTAAACTGCCTTGATTTTTGCTGAATTGATATTCTGCGCGAGGTTGGCAGGAGAGTTTAAAAATAGCGTCGTTAATATTAAAAGTCTGGACGCGGAACCTACTAGACTTTGCACTAAAGCATCTGATATAAATACTAAATTAAAATGTTCCTTGTAGATATCTCATAGAAAGATTCAGTTTATATTAAAAGTTGCTTTCATTTCCTTGAACTTTTTGCTTCCTGATGAAAACGAATTACAGATAATAGGAAAATAAAACAATGTTCAATTTGGTTTAAGTAATTTTATTAAAAAAAAAAACTTTGGCTCGACCCTTGATATTGGTCTGTTATGCTATGATAGGTACATCTAGCTATAACCTTCCTTCATATGTTTATATTACTACGTTTTTAGGGTTCCGTACCTCAAAAGGAAAAAAGGAACCCTTATAGGATCACTCGTGTGTCTGTCTGTCTGTCTGTCCTTCTGTCACAGCCAATTTGCTCCGAAACTACTGGACCGATTGATTTAAAATTTGGTATATATATGTAAATTGGTGACCACAACAGGGATGCGTAACGTAAATTAATTAATTTTGAACATGGGGCCCACTTTTGGGGGATAAATTAGAAAATTAAAAAAAAAAGTTGTGCAACTGAAATCGTGTGACGTATCAAATGAAAGGGCTTATTGTGAGGATCGGAAATGTATTTTTTTTTTTTAATTTTAAGTAAAATAGTTTAGAAGTTATTTAGGAAAATAGGTGAAAATTGACCATTCCCCCCTTATCTCCGAAACTACCGGGCCTAAATTTTTTTTAAAAAATACAGAAAATAATTCTTTACCTATAGATTACAGGAAAACCTATAAGAAGTCTATGGTATTGAAAGTAACATAGGAAATTTCAGTTTATCATGTATGGAACGGAACCCTCTCCATGCGCGTTTCACTCGCATTTGACCGGTTTTTACAATATTAACTTGATGAAGTGAAATATCGGATAGGTACTACTTCTATTTCATGTATAATGCAAATTTAAATTGCCGAAGCAATTTAAGTTACGTGTCATGTAGCAAGCGCACGGCACGCTCGGCGCAGCGCGGACGTGCTACCACGAAACTTAATTTAGATCTAGGACGAACGCACCGGCGCGGCCGAACTTATCAAAGTACGCTCTTAATTTCCACTCGTTCACCGATAACAATGCAGCAAAGTTATGCACGGCAGTTAGCGCGGGGCGGGGGCGCCGCCAATCTTCCTCACATTGCAGTACAAAACCGAACTTCTTTGTAAGAACACCTCGCAAAACTTTGTGCCAAGTAAACTCGCGGAATCGGCCAAGTCCGCGACCACCCGGGCCTGGCCACTCTCCGCTCCGCTCCCCGCTCCGCGACACCCCCGCGCCCCCCGCCTCAGCAACGATCCGCCTCCGACAAACAAACGGACAAGTTTTAATGTTTTGCTCACAAAGTGTATGATTAAACGCGGAGAGCGGCGGAGAGAGCCGCTCGTAAGTTATTGATTTTCCCCGACCGAACCCCTGTCGACTACGCGGCTCGCGGTCCGACAAGCGAGTTTCTCTCGACGACGTCACTTGCTAACTCGTGATAAACGCTGCAAAAACTACTTTTATAAATCAATAGTTGACTAAAAACACTTTTAATGGGGTGTTGAAAAGTTTAAGTGGTAAAATTGAAGCGCTAAATAAGTTATTTCGGGGGCTCGTCATGGGAAAAGTTGGGGTCGGCTGCGCGACTGCACCGCGAGCCGCGCGAGTCGCGCACCCTACAACTTCACGTTGCTCTACGTTCCGAAGTTAACGCAAAGTTCCGCCATTTTGGAACATGCTCACAACCCACTTGTTTTATAAAGAAACTTTTTATTAATTCCTGTGGGCCGTGGAGTGTCAGTAAGATGTTTTGAGGTTATGCTGGTAGACGGAAGACGTTATCCTGACTGGGAGCTGATGTTTGAGTGCCACGGGGACCGTTCGCTGCTCAAATAGAAGTGTTTGTGTCGATTTAAGGTATTGTTTTGAAGTGTTATCAGGAGTGACGTTTCCCGGATGATGCTCTTATAATTTGTGTTTACGTCTTCACTTGTGAGGAGACGCTGGGACAGTTTCGGAGTCCGCCAAGGCCTGGACGCGTTAAAAGTGAAATGTGGACGAGGAAAAACTTAGTTTGAATAGTTTATTTGGAGGCTCGAAAGTTGTGCTAGTGAAAAGTTTCAGTCAAAAGTGTTTACGAGTTGATGGTAACATTGAAAGTGCAACCACTGGGCGCCGTGACTCCCAGCCACGGGCACCCTGGGCTATTGACTGGTGCCAGGCTTCTGACTCATGAGAAATATCTGATTTATTGTAAGGTAAGCGTTATTATATTATTTAGATAATAACAAATATATTATAAAGCATCTTCTAATTATTATGATCGGCCCCACCACGTCAAACAGTATGCAAATTTATAATATCTCATCAGAAACATGAATGAGGGATATTAGGAACGGGACGCAGTTAGCAGGAGATTATTCTATGCGAATTAATTTTCTCAGAAGAATAAACAAACTGAGCTTATAGCTTCCAGAAACGGAATTTTAAATATGACGCGAAGACGTAACCTTGTTTCGGCGTACCGACACGATCGATACTAATTGTTATGACTTTATTATTTCTTGGAGCTCCTTTTAACAATATTCGCCCGAATATCTCAATTAAATCTCAATACGCGAAGCACTTCTAAAATCAAACCTGTCATACAATATCGTTTAAAAGCAACGAATTGATAAGTTATTATTACGTTCGCAAAGTATTAAATGTTTGTTTTATTACCCAATTTACGGAATACCCTTTAACATTAAATGGGACAGCGAGCGTGGAATATTGGAGCATTTTATTGAGGGCGCCATTACAAAGTCATTTCAGTAACCGGTCCCAGTCTCAGTCCATTGTAGAAGGAAAATCTTTCTACAGTCACGGCTCTCGATGGGATAACGCAGAGCGCCAGATCCGAAACATCCTACCCGCGGAACCCTGACCATTCAATTATCGAACCTAATCCCCCCGGTTACGGCGCAATCTCGCACATCGCCCAAGAAACCTATGAAACTTTGTTAAATAACTTTTCAGATAACTTGAACTCCATCTATTTGCGCAAAGTTGGAAGCGGTGTTTCACCGCGAGCTAATTCAATCTCTCCTCGGTTGTAATAAATGTTGTTTTCGCGTAATGCCAATTGGAGAGTTAGTGTAGCAGGTTGAGTTGGAAGTTGTGGACTTCACGAAGCAAAACGCGAACTTTTGTAGAACATTTCAGTGTAGTTAGTACAATGTTATAATGGAAATAAGCACTTCAAAATGGCGTCGTCTGAAGCTGTGTTATAGGTGTAATAATGTATTGATTGACTTGTTCTTCACGTTATGTAATTGTTGCGATGACAGATTACTTTAATTAAGAACATAAGTTATTAACGTAATTATTCGTTATAATGATCAAGTGTTTTGATCTGCGATAATAACAGTTATAAAATTTTGTATAATACTCTATGTGCTATTCATGTTTAATAAGGATTATGCACATAATTATTGGTAAGCTAGGATCTGCCCGAGACTTCGTTCGCGTAGAATTCGGTTAAAGTTATTCCCTCGGGAACTTTTAAATTTCCCGGGATAAATAGCCTGTTTGTTAATTTAAGGTATAAACTATATCTATGCCAAATTTCACTCAAATCCCTTGAGCAATTTCATCGTGAAGAGGTAACAGACACACTCACAAACTTTCGCATTTATTAATAGTAGTGTTATATTATGATTATCGCATTAGTTTTGATTATCTCATAATATATAATTTACCATCAGGCTGTACCAACATTTGGCTGTAACGACCAATTTAGATTAGGATCCCTTACAAACAACTACGTATACTTAGACACTTAGCACGCTTGGTACGTACCAATTTCAATCTAATTAAATGACTATCTTTGTCTTGAGAATTGTACGTACATATTTCACTCAAACACGACATTCTGATATTTGCTGCTAGCTCCTGAATAAACCCTAACAACGTTTCGCGATGAAAACATCGTAACAGCATTACCAGGTGCTATTCAAAAAGCAACGCTAGTGCTCAGTTTTAAGTTTTAATTTTGAGTGGGTTGGAGAGGACATACGGTAGTTTGAATTTGGGCGGCTGTTTCTTTTTATTTGGTTGGAGCAATAAATTGGTCACAGCTACACAACTGACGTTTCACATGACTTAGCGGTATTAGGCTAGCGTATACCGTATCAAGTCGATTTTATTATCTTTCATGAATTTTATCGACATCATTTTATTAGGGTTGCCACTATATTTGTAGAGATATTTTTTTGTACTTATGCATAGCAATAATTATGATCGCTTTTACCCGCGGCTTGGTGAATAATGATTTATTTAGCACTTGTAAAATCACACTTATATTATAAATGCGAAAGTTTGTACGTGTGCGTGGGTGCGTTTGCTACTCCTTCACACTTCGGATTTGGATGAAATTTGGCATAGTGATAAATTATAAAAAGGATTACCATAATAGGCTTGTTTTTATCACGCAAAAATTAAAAGCATCCGATGGAATACCTATAACGGAATTTTGTGTATATACGGCCAACTTCAAGTATAAGGCTAATTTGACAAAAATCATTAAAAAGAAAACATTTTTTTACAGTAGAACACTAGTAGTTGTATACTACAAAGGAAAATAACAATTTGCATAATACCATGAAATAATACTTAAAGCAAGAGGACTGCGCCTCTATTCGAGAACGTGCAAGCGATATTGTTGCGGCTCGCTAGCGAGAATCGCATCCCACTCTTACGCATCGCGCGGAAGAGTGGGATGAGAATCTCGCTAGCGCGTCGCTAAAATATCACTTGGACGTTCCCGAATAGAGGCCCTGTCAATTTCCATACTATCAAGCGTTCCTCGGACGTTGTGACGCCATCTATCGGTGAATTTCATAAATTTCTGCTGCAATTCCTTCAAACAATAATGGTTTCCTTCGAACAGCTGGTAGTTTTCACAAACGATGCATAAAGACGCACTAGACGTGCTATTTTGCTCAATAAATTATTTAATTTCGTTGTATTAGTTTGAATATTTCTCAGGCTACGGCCGTGGCGCCATCTAGTTAAATGTTTTAGCAGCTTCGCTTTTCTGTGAGGTACGATCGCCGTATGGCCATACTGTCTTCATTACTTCACATTACTTAATTTTTAAGCTTAACGTAAACGGTGATCCTGAAGTGTTACAGTCTTATGGTCGTGTTCTGCTATTTTCCAAGTTATAACGTCGTTCGAAAGAGACAGCACTAACTTTACGTAAGTAGCTCTCTTTCACGCAGCGTAAAAATGATGCCCCAGCTTTATGACTTCGTTAAAGTATTTTCCGAGTAACAAAGTGGATTATCTTAATAAATTTCCGCTGAAACTTCGCCTTTCATTCAAATCATTCTTGCTTTTAGAAGACCAAGTTTTAATAGAATATTTCAAATGCTGAAGTGAAATTTAGGTAGAAATAAACATTGTGAACAAGGTTAGTTATTTGAAAGCTTTGAACAAGTTTTACTAGTTAACTGCGAACATTCGATTTTAGTTTTTGTTTTTATTTGATAAAGTCGAAACTACAATGGAGTATGTTTAGTTTACGAAGTAACGTACGTGTTTTGAACTCGGTCAACCCTGACACAGGCATTTTATTTGAACAAACCTTCGTAATGCGGTCCTATATGAATGTAGTAAAAGTAGATTTAGTTATAGCTTTAAAATTAGGTTTTAAAAATCGACTTGCAAGTGAACACTAGGTGAAAACTTAGGCGAACAAGCGAACAAACTGACTGACTGAAGATAACTTAAGTTTTTAAATATTTATTGAACTTTGTTTTTTGATTACTTATTCTCTTTCCCCATTATTCTTTACCTACAACATGTCAAAGTAATGTCAAAGTACTCTCTACTTTATCTTGTAGAAAATGCATTTATTTTAAACATTTGAAACATCTTATATTTTGCGATATCTTATTGTAGACCAGGGCCTCTATTCGAAAACGTCCAAGCGATATTTTTGCGGCTCGCGAGCGAAACTCTCACCCCACTCTTACGCATTACGTATCGTGCGGAAGAATGGGATGAGAATCTCGCTAGCGCGTCGCTTGGACGTTCCCGAATAGAGGCGCAGGTAAAAGGTGACAGATGCAACAAATAACATCTGTCAATATATCTACAATAAAAATAGACATCATTGTGGTAAAACTTGGGAATTTTAAGTTCGTGTATTGTTCTAGAATGTCCCGCAAGTCCCGGCAGGGCTACAGCATACGCCACCTCCTTCAGCTGCCGAACGCCCCCCGCAGCCCGCCGGCCGCGCACCCCCCCGCGCCCTGCATCAAGGTACTGTCCAGTGAAAACAAATTGAAGCATTATTGATACCCTTTTCACTCCCCATAAATGATACAACTCCGTGAAAAAGACAGGGCTCAAAGTACTTTGAATACTCGAGCTATAGACATTCGAATCGATTTGTTCTAAAAGAGCTTTCCATCGCAAATTAAAAGTTATTTTTAGCTATCAGGGCGTCTATTCAGGAACGTCGTAGTGATATTGTAGCGACTCACGAGCGAGATACGCATCCCGCTCTTACGCATTACGCATCGTGCGGAAGAGTGGGATGAGAATCGCAGATGAGAAGGCGCAGGAGTCTGCATTTAATATTTTTAGTAAAAACATCTTCTAGCTATCGTAAATTTTATTAATACATCTTGTATACACCTATATCAGCCCCTACAGTAGTCATGTATAGCTATGAGTCCCAGACCGAAGACACTTCATACTACAGAACCATTTTAATTGACTACACTACCACATGTGCACCAGCCCGCGCGCACACGCCGGAGAGTGTGTGTAATGTAAAGCCGATTGGTCCAAGGCACAAACGCACTGCATTTGCAACATAAAATAAGGAGAGTTGCCGTCAATAAGGCTAAACAAATTTATTAATTTAATTTAGGCTTATTGCAGTTGTCTCTTGAATATGGGCATATTTAAAACCTTATCATTTAAGAATTTTCCTAAATCTAATTCCATAATACAAATTTTCTCAATAATTTCAGTAGACGATCTTACAAACAAACACCTGTGAATGTGACCTATAAAAAAACATATCCACTGTCAACAATTAGTAGCGCTACAGTTATAGCCCGTAGTAGCGTTTTTAGACCTATTATAGAGAACCCAAGCAATAAAAAAACATTCGATTTTAATTTACAGTTTTTAGTAAACTGTAAGGGCATCACGGAAAAAGAGAAGCAGCTTATGTACGACGGCTATTCTAGCTGAGCTGTCTGCTTAAAGTGAGTTGACGATGTCTCGAGTTTAGTACCATATGCGAATTGAGTGGAACGCCCGCTCCATGGACTCTATTGCCTAAATCTTTCCATCAGTCTCGATCTATAAGCATAAGGCTTACCCCACAACTAGGGTCTTTCGAGCGGCAGCATCTTGTCAGCGCCCGCGCAGCGCCGGCGCACACTCGCGCGGCGGCATCGTTAGTGAGGGCAGCGCAGCGCTTAAAAAAACACTTAAAAATGGATTATGACGAAGAAACACTGCTGTTGACGGGACTGCTAAAACGAAAATTACATAAAAGAAAAAGGAAACATCACTGTTAATATGGGGAAGATCTTCTGAGGAGTTATTTATCCTACAATATCATGACGATTATGTATCGTGTGTTCTCTACTGCCAACGTTGTATTTGAGGGAGGTGGCAGAGCGAGGGGAATGCACTGTCCGCTACGTGAGCATCGCGTCGATGCTGCGCGGGCGCTGGCAAGACGCCGACGGTCAAAAGACGCCGCTAGTCGCAGCGCCGCCACGCGAACGTCGCGCCGATGCTGCGCGTGCGCTGTCAAGACGCCGACGCTCGAAAGACGCTAGTGTGGGCTTACTTCTCTTTCTGGGCGACTGGCTACTTTCTAGCTGCAACGACTGTCCGATGTTTGTTTCTCTAGAGTGCCAGTTTGTATCTGTAATGTACCGATGAATATTAATTTAGAGTAGTCACGCTCTGATAAGAGCCAACAGCGGTAAAAAACTGGACAAGTGCGAGTTAAACTCGCGTGGAGGGGGTTCTAATCTATTCGTAAAGAACTATTTATTCAATTTTTTTTTTAATTTTAGCCCCTGTAGTTTCGGAAATAAGGGGGGGAATGGTAAATTTTCGCCTATTTTCCTAAATAGCTTCTAAACTATTTTACTTGAAATTCAAAAGAAAATATATTTAAGATCTTCACAATAAGTCCTTTCATTTAATATGTCACACAATATAGGTTGCATAAACTTTTTTTTTATAATTTTAATTTACCCCCAAAAGTGGCCCCCATGTTTAAAATTCATATATTTACGTCACGCGTCCGGGTTGCGGTCACCGGCTTACATATTTATACCAAATTTCAACTGAATCAGTCCAGTGGTTTCGGAGCAAATTGGCTGTGACATACGGACAGACAGACAGACAGACACGCGAGTGATCCTATAAGGGTTTCGTTTTTTCCTTTTGAGGTCGGAACTCTAAAAATCATACATACTGATACTGTTAGGTAACAGTATACTAATTATCATAGTCTCGTAGTGTATTTTATTCATGTAAGTTTTGTGGCTAGTCGGTATTTCAGGTATTATGCTAAAATTGCTGGTTTAACTTGTAACTTTAACCGTGACTGCATTTAGTGTACAAAAAAAACATTGAAGTTCGCTTTACACTTGAACCACACATAGCCGATTATCAATTCAGAGAGCGACGCCTAAAATACGCTTTAGTGACGCTTTTATTCTACAAATAAAGTCTAGGCGTATTGACTTAATAACGTAATATTTTTGATTACTGACATATAGGATTTTCTTTATTAAAAACTTTGTTTTGTTATGATTTTTAGACAAAGTACTTCCAAGTACTTAATTTTATACATGTCATTTGAATGCCTAAGGAAATATTAAGTTTGATTAGTTTGTTTATAAGGTATAATCGATAGTTTCCTCCTCTACTGCACTGGGAGTGAAGAAATTGCATAGAATGCGTGCAGATGCTTATCATCCTGGCATGTCGTAAAAGTCGACTAAGGGACGGGTCCTCTCCAACATGGTGGACTATCTGTATGGGCGATGGGCTGATCACCTGTCACCATACGGTTCATCATACCATCTTAGGACTAATAAAACGAACGTGGCCACAAGTAGTCTTGTGGCTCTGCCCACCCCATTAGGGATTCGGGCGTGATAATATGTATGTATGTATGTATATTTGCGATGCCGAAAGAAAAATGGCTGTTAGTTCTTTTGTAGCTGCTATGCTCCAAGCGCCTGAGAACCTACTAACTAACCCACTTTTACAAAATATATAGGTTAACTGACTTTAAAAAAACCTTTAAGTGGCTTTCGGGTTTTGAAAGCTGCAAGAAATCATCTAATACGATCTCCTAATATAATCGATTAGGACTTTTTGTGCTTTAAGATTAATTAACTGTTTTTAATCTGATAATTACACTTAGTAGTGTTATAAAATCAGTTATTGAAATATATACCAAAATACCAAAATAACTTATTGAAATTAAATTACTCCTAACCCTTTATACATTTTCTATCAGGGGCTATTACTTATAAAATTCAGAGTTTAAGGTGCAAAATAGCTGCTTAAATGTAACTATTGTTAAATATCCTCTTCCACTCGTTTATAATGCCGGAAACATATATAATTAACAAATTCACTTACAATTTGTTTAATTTCATATTAGTTCACACTGAAGTTTGGGCTATCCCCAAAACGATTACATATTACATCACAATGGAAACAAAAGGTTTGAATTTAAACTTTTGAGGATAGCCCCAATTGCTGCCCCTTAACGTCGTATTTACCTAAAGTGATGTTATAATCTTCTAAAATCCTTGAGAATGGGACAAAGAGATTTGATTGTCTTTGTGAAAGCCATTTTCCTACACAGTGGCGCCTCTAGTGGAGTAAATGGTTTTTAATGTAATAGACTTCTTCGTTGTGCATCATATTTGCATGATGATTTGACTGAACTTGCAATTTGATTTATTGAGCCGCAGAAATAACTAAAAACTACCCATCAGAAAGGAAAATAAAACAAATGCACACTGATATGTGCAGGCACATAAAAAAGCAGTCGTATGATGATTGTGATAGAGTTCAACTTCATTCGCTCAGCTAATAAAGGGAATACTTAGAAACACTCCATTTAGAATCACGGTGAGTTTTCGTTTGCAACCCTCCGAAGTGAACTACCCTCGCCAAGGAGGTCTTAACGTAGTTCCCCGTATTTTGTTTAGATGGCGCTGATTTCAGAATGATACTTTGAAATTTTATTTATTGCTTGCTAACTTTATGTGTGTATATTTATCTAACGTTAATGTCATGAAAACTCTGTCTTGAATTACGAAAAATTTTATGACAGTAAAGATGCAATTAACGTTCCAACAAGTGCCAACAATTAAAAGTTAAATAATATAAAAATTATGGAGCACTATACCATTTTTAGGGTTCCGTATCAAAAGGGTAAAACGGGACCCTATTACTAAGACTCCGCTGTCCGTCTGTCCATCTGTCCGTCTGTCTGTCCGTCTATCACCAGGCTGTATCTCATGAGCCGTGATAGTTAAACAGCTGAAATTTTCACAGATTATATATTTTTGTTGCCGCTATAACAACAAATACAAAAAAAGAGAATAATATAAATATTTAAGGGGGCTCCCATACAACAAACGTGATTTTTTGCTCGTTTTTGCTCGATATTGATAACGGCAACAGGTAGATGCTTGAAATATACATAGAATATTTAGTTATATACTCACATTAAAAAATAAATAATTATATAATATCCCATACAACAAGCGGTTTTATTTTTTGCTTGATTATAGATAATGGTACGGAACCCTTCGTGCGCGAGTCCGACTCGCCGGTTTTTTAAACAGAAAAATATTTTTTTTGCGTTTTAAATCTTTTTAATATGAGACCAAGTTTTGAGACCTTTTTGTGAACACAATTTTCAAGCTTTTCTTTTCTTTTCATAAGTAATTTGCAGACTTGAAAATTCTTCTCCTTATTGATAAGGTAAGAACATCGTGGAAGTGTTTTCGAATACAAATATAATAAACTACACTTTTCTAAATCATTCTGCTTAGGTGAATACAGAAATTGGATATACCTCCATGTCCTCTGTAGCAGTAAATAAAACGACATAGGTACATACGTTAAACCTCAATTAATGTAATTATAAATATAATATTTCCCTATGATTTATAGATTTTTTATTTTATATAATTTATCAACGAATGTTTATAAACACATCGCATTCAACTCAAATCATCGCTAGCCCCTCTGTTTATAGATATCCTTACATCAGCACATCACTATTTAAAATGGCCAATCAAATCCCAAACATTTCAATAGAAACAACAAACAAACCTTATTCGAAATCTAAGCCAAATCAATTTAGCCTCTGTCCGAGGAATTCTTGTGAAGTATTCGGATCGGTTGTAGTATTTATTTACGGAGCAAATCAACTATTTATTTATTGGCTATCACTTTGATCGTCGAATGACCTCGGACAAATACGATTGTCCTGTGTAAAGGGTCGGGTGGGACTTAACATGGACCTGCCTGTGATAAAAGTAGGATGTTAAAATAATTTTCAATCAAAATGGCAGCGAAAGTGAACAAACGTGATTCGCTACGTTTTATGAAGTATAATGATTTTAATGTAAATCCGTAACACTAAAAGGTAAAAAGAGTATTTGAGTATATATTAATCAAGTATTGAAACTAGACTTTTCAAATGATTAATAATATTTCAAACTAGTTTCTGTTTGCTGGGTAGCCACCTGTTTATATCTGTAGTCAAGATTTTTATTTTATCCTTCTAGTATATCTTATGTATATTTATTTACAAAACACTTATGTAGTATATACGTACTACCCACAGAGTATTTACTGTGCAGTTTCGTATACTTATATACTCCTACCTACTGCAAAGTCACGCTCTTATCTAAATGTTTATTTTATTGGTGATGAATATTAATAAATTAAAAGGATTTTTATTATTTTGTTAATAGTTCGTAATTTCTTAAGTAAGAACGAAAAGCGATACTATTGCATCCCTTTGTATTCAAACATATTGCCCTCTGATTTAATAGGCATGAAATAAAATATGATTTCGGCATATCCACACAAAGCTTCATGTCCCCGATAGGCCTTCTTTTTCGGACCCTCGCCAGCTCCCGTTTGTGTACTCGTGTAAGAATGTCCGTTGAGTCCGAAGCGTGATCGATTGGTGCTTAGTTTATATTTCTGTCGTAACTTGGCTATACAACCTAGTTTAGACCACGTAAGCGATTACTGACATGAGCATTCATGCAATTTTTTATTACTAAAGTTCTATGACTAGTGGATAAGACTTTGATCAAAATAAACAGGCATAATTGTCTTTGTAACTAGAATAAACTTAGCTACACCTAGGAACAAACTTACGATTATGTCAATAATTTCACACTACCGCTTTCACAAAGTAGGTAAATGTTGAACTAAATAAATTAAAACAATTTTACAATCATTGTAAACTTTTCCAAATCAGTTCGATATAGCGAAGCACAAAAACATGATAAAAATTGATTATCGTTGTAGACTTTGTCGATATCTCGACAAAGCTCGGTGTCAGCAAAACCTTTCAAAAGTTTGCAATCCGCGGTACTTATCGACGCGCTGCCGTTCGAACATGACGTAGCAAATATTTTTGACGTATATTCCACTTGATGTATTGCTAAACGGTAAAATAAAGCAAATAAATACTATACAAACACATTTTTCTTGTACAGCGCAGGAATATTGCCGCGTTTTTGGCGTGAACGATAAATTTGTCGTTAATCTGGCGCGTTAAGTGATTAAGCGCACGGCGGGCGGCCGGTCTCTTACACGCTGATTTGTTCAGTTATAAACACTACCCAATAGTGAAGTGAAAAGTATCGATTATTTAGTAACTAAAAAGCTTGCCATATAAAACCTAACGGATAAGCAGGTGTAAAAGCGGTCGTTGGAGGTAATTCACCTTAACAAGGCATGCAATAACAATATATAAGCATATTTCAACGCAAAAGCAAAATTATTTTTAAACAGCTATTTTTAAAGCAGCTGCCACTTAAAGTAACGATTTCTTTAGTATTTAAACTTGTGGCCGTTCCCGATATTCAATCCGTGGATAGATTTGATTACTTACTACTGGTTAAAACATGACATTTGCCCCATACCTACTCGTACAAAATAATTATGTCAGTTTTTACTGGCTATTGAGAACGGGTGTTAATGAACATTGATCAATTGATTTGTTAATCAAGTGCGTAATGATTATTATTACATAATACATAAATATTGGTAACACCGCGTTGACTCGTCTAACTTACCTACTCCAAATTAAAATGAATATTAAACAAGTATAAAATGCTTATATGTTTACTACGAAGCAATTTTTGGATAACTACCTTGTTTATATGTTTTATCTTTGCTTTCTACCAGCCAGAATGGTGATTAAGCGTTTGCCAATACAGCACAAAATGTTGAACCACCAAAAAAGCAATACAGACTGAGGTAAGTAATAAATAAGTTTCAACACAATCGAGTCAAACTTTTATCGATAAATTCGCGGCACTAGCCGGAACGGGCAGCGCGGCGTTGACGGCGATATTTCTTTCCGGCGTCCGACCGGACGATATTTCACGGTCCGGGTAATGTACGGCGGCCGATTGAAACATAACGACTAATTGTTATTTATTGGGCTCGAGGTGAAGAACTGGAAGTTGTATGGGGAATTGTTTAATTCTTGTGCTGATTATGTGAGTGATGGAAAATGTTTTAAACTTCAAGTGGATTTAGTAACCTTTAATAAATAAGAAAATTAAATCAATATTAAATTTAAAATAAAGTTGTATTACAAGAAAAGCGTAACACGAAGTCGCCATCTTTGAGAAATATGCGGCGTTAGTCTTGGGGTGTGATTCTCTTCCGTGCAGCGGCTGATCGATGGATTAACGAAGCAATTAATTTAGACTGTAAGAGCAACGTCATTCGGTCTTAATTTGAATGTATCGCCATCGCTGATCAGCCGCTGCGCAAACTAAAGAATCACATGAATGGATACATACCATATACGATATATGCAATGAATGCATTGAAATTAATAATTCGCGAAACGTAAGTTGAGCTTTTCACCTTGAATGCGCAGAACTCATTTTCGGGTCTCAATCGAGGTGCGGTATGAGGTGCGACGCTTTTTTCCATACTTGGACCTGCGCGGCAGCTGCCATTTAGGTATCTGACATTTTGGGTCAACTTATGCGTACCGGATTATAGCATCCTGGAATCAAAACTTCAACTTGTCATTAAGAGGACTGTGAACCAACGGCAACAGTCACCGTTTTCATACAAAAAGCGATAATGATTTCCACCCCTTAAAAGTAAACTGATTTTAACCAATTTGTGATAGGTTGTGAGTCAGAAAAAATCTTTGTCTATACGTTTTGTGAATATTGATTAATGATCGACAAAGTCAAATAATCGCTGAAATTAGTTTTGTATGAGAATACTGAAACAGCAATAAAACTGAATTTATTGATTATAGTGGAAAAACCAAAACGTAGCGATGTAATTTTTACTTGATTGACAACCTGTCAAAAATTGGTCAAAATCGGTTTTCGTTTAAGGGGTGGAAATCGATATCGCCTATTGTATAAAAAGTCATTGGTTCACACTCCTCTTAAATGACAGACACACTTACATAAATACACACAAATATTGTTTATTCATTTGAAAGTCCGCATAGCAATACTTGTAAGAAACATAGTTTCATATGAATAGCCTAAAGTACCTGTTTAAAACCGTACAAAAGCAAAAACAATCAACAATCAAAACGTAAACGTGAGCACTTTAGTGGCAGAATGTGTCCCGAGCGACCTATTGCCAACAATAGGTCGTGTATGTGCCGTGCACGATGGAGTGCAGGACCGATTGGCAATTTTTCTAGTTAATTGTCTGGGGTGCAACATGTGCCGAGTGCGATGGGATGTCTTACTGTCTTATTCATAGCCGCTAAATCTACTTCAATCAAAAATAAAAAGAATTTATTTATAGCTACACCACAAAACACACAGTTTTACATTAGACTTTACAAATTACTACAGTATACTAAGAAATAACGGACAGAACACGACACTTTTTAACCGACTTCCTCTTCTCGAAAAAAGTCCTCTTTTTTTAGAAGTCGTTAAAAAGTGTTCTCTATGGAGGTTCTTTTTTTTATGTTTGTTACTTCAGAACTCCGTCATTTATAAACTGATTTTGAAAATTATTTTTTTAATCGGTAGGGTATACCTCCGGTTTGGCCCCGTTGTCGTCAAAGTCGAGTTATGATCAGAGGATCTATGAGGAATCGATGGAAATCTTCAAATATTATAGGCAAGCATAGAGCAAATTTAGTATTTTCTGTAATAAATCAAGCAGTTACGTTCCAAAAGCATTATTTGGTGAAGTGGAACTGTTGATGAAGATCATAGATGATCACCGGAACTCTTAAATGTTGAGTATTTCATGGTTGGCGATTAAATTGCTGTATAAAGTTCTGAAGCAACTTATATCCATGAAAATGCATGTAGTAAAATTGAAGACCCAGGAGAACTCCTCAACGATTGACATCTTTGCACCGCGGATAGCAACAGTTTGTAAATGGTGATGAGCAATTGGCATTATGCTATTGTTACTTATGCAGTATATGTGTGTCGTTAAATCACAGGATAATAAATAAAATGTGAACAAAAAAACTTAGGTACTTTTCAAAGGCTATTTCAAGTCGGTTTTTTTATTTTATAAATTATACATTGATAATTATTTATTTTCGCAAAAGAACTAGAGTAACCGACATAGCTTGGACACAGCCCAGATAATTGCTCAACTACGAGCCAATTGCTCGCACTTGAAGGCGCAGCGTGGGTAGACCATTAACGCGGTGGACTGAAAACCTTGGCTTCTATTTAGGTCTTCGTCTAAGCGATATTGTTGCGATTCGCGAGCAAGATTCGCATCCCAATGTTACGCATTACGCATCGTGCGGAAGAGTGAGATGAGAATCTCGCTCGCATTGCTAAAATATCGCTGGGACGTTCCCGAATAGAGGCGCTGGTGAGGATCGCGGGACTCCGCTGGAGTAGCACAGGATCGGTGATCATCGGAGGAGGCCTATATCGACTGAAATTAATAATGACGTTAATGAGAAGGACACGGTTTTAAAAAGTGACATGACATCATGATATTAATTTCATAATTAGTAGCAACACTATGAAGATCTACAAAATAACTTCATCACTCGCAACATACAGTCATCCGGAACACTGACATTTCTACATCCACCAACCAACAATTTATATCGCATTACCTCCATAACATTTGCGTCGACGTGACCCCAGCTCTAACGGATTTTTGAGAGCCGAGACAAGGACGCCATTTTAAAGGGATTCACACTTTATGAGTACATTGCGAGGAGTTGTCCTACTATAAGCCAAAACAGCTGCACACACTGAAAAAAAAGAAACACATTGTAAACAGCAAATAAGTGAAGAAAATCTAAACAACTGCAGCTCCCTAATACCCGCATATACGTATGTATAAAGGTTCGTGATACTCGGAGCTTGATGATACGATGTGTGTGTTTATATTTTAAGTCAGCACAAACCACGCGTCAAATATATTCTGCGTCTCCATAAGTCTATAAGTATTAGCCGCAAGACAATTTATTTATTTACACAACGTCAAGGCGCTATCACGCATTCATTAGCTGGAGTCAACTCCAGGATCCCGATGATCCGTCCATTAAGTATTCATCTCGCGACATTAGTGGCGAGCGTTATTAAAACCACCTGTAAATCCCGCCAGTACGTGTCGAGATGGCACAGGGGGGCACCCGTCCCTTCCGCCCCTGCGACTTTTGTCTCAAATCTCAGCGCACGTCCTGGACATCGGGGCCACGTCTTACGGAATTAATAATAAGCCAAGATGCCGGGTGCGGTTTGGGCCGCAATGTGCCGAAATTTCCAACCCTCATTACTGGTCCTCTGCACTCAACGCGCGCTCCAAACTTTGGGCGTTCGCGCCGTTCTCGGCTTGTTTATCGGTCTTGTAGACATCTTGCTGCTTGTACCGAGTTTTAATCGTCGAATAAAGGATTCTGGGAGCGTTGTGATCTTAGCCGTTACCTGTTAGCTGGTGCTTTGAAATATGCTGCGCTTTCCGGGTGCCTAATGTTGTAGCAGATTGTACTTAAGACATTTACGATTATTGTGCCCTGTTTGCACAATTATCTTAAAGGTAACTTCAATAACTTTATCCTTATTTCTGAATAACTCAAAGTTAATTTATGACATTATGACGGTGTAGTGATATGGTGATTTCATTCGTGTATAATGTTCTACAAAACACTGGCAATCCTTAAGACTAACTTTAAATCCAAATAAGTAGTCTAATAGTTGTGATGCATTAATTGTTTCGTAGACTAATGGCCGAATTCAGAAAGGCCACTCAAATTGAGCTTTAATTAAAGTGACGTTTCAGTGACGTTTCTGTATAAGTTGCCTTATACTAAGGGCATTTAACTACTTAATATCTAGTCAAATGTTAAAGTGGCGTTTCTGAATTCGGCCATTAACCATTTTGTACAACGTTACAAAAACATAAAACATTCTTTTATATTTGTTGATCAACTGATCCAATTCTAACTTTATTATTTGATGCTACGGGGCTAATGCTAATATCAATTTGATATTTATATCAATCAATCATTAACTTCTGAGAATATGTTACAATGTAAGCCAGTAAAAGTGTTAGTTTAGCATATTCTGCCAACATAGGCGTAGAAATATTTCAGAGAATGGTATAAAATCAAACAAGTAAAAATATTTAATAATCAGCTATCTTCCGACCAGCTCAAGCCGTTTAAAGATGTACCTATTCAATTCAACAAAGCTGGTTGACATATTTTGAAAGGTTGACACTATCACCCTATCAACAACTCCGCAGAGTCCTAACAATGTTACAAGTGACATCTCGGAACAGATCCGCGGCTGGAGGCCTCGGGCCATAGTTGTGGGAGATCATAATGCTCGCAGGATTACAAATACTACGATGTCGACAGTCACTAGTTCGGTAACCCTCCTGTAGTTTGAATTGGGTATTGTATTTTAAAACAGTCCTTGGTAGATCTAGGTCTTAAAGGTGCTTGAAAATAAACATATTGCAGCTGATATTTTTGTTGATCTAATGCACGTTAGGTGAAAAGGATTTTATTAGAAACTCTAGAGTAAAAAGAAGGTTAAATATTGTCAATTTAAAAGTAAGTCAAAGATAAATACTAGTAGGAATTAGGTTAATTGTTGTAAAAAGTAAGTAGTTACATATTTATGTGAAAGTGCCATCGACAAATAAACTGTTAGTTTTGCGAAATTTTGTAAAAAAACCGACCTTTTTTGAATAAGAAAAGATCAGTTTTTAATACGTTGATACGCAGTACGCGTTAATATATGTGTGTACTTATAGGACACATAAAACGAAACCATTGTTGTATTCTTGAACAGGAATAAATCCTTCAAATAAACCTATTTCAGATTGCCTTATAGTAAGTCAGGCAGAATTTATTTTCCTATGTAAATATTAATGTCAACAGCGAGCTAACAGTTCCGCTGTATATTTTCCGGCAGGCGCATGAAAAGGTAAGCCATTTATTCAAGACGTGCCTGTCCCGCCAACGAAGGGAAATTCATAATAATTTCAAAAGGAGTGGGGTGAAATCATTTCGTAAAATCAAAAGTTGGTCTCAAATTTCAATTACTTATTCGTTCGACGCGTGTGCCGCATGCGAGGGTTCCGTAGGAAATGAAATAACACTTAGACGTGATTTATGTAAGAAAATAATATTAATCTATGAACGCGTTGTTTTCTTGTATAAATCTTAAACATTCTGTAACGACGTTTTGGCTAACATAAAGGTTGCATTATGACTACAGTGTTCCGGATGTAGAAGGTACCTAGTAATTACATTGGGAAGAGAAATAGTAAATGTAGATTTGAACTATTTAATATTTATTTATTCTGCAATAAGATACACCGCGTGCGCCGCTGAAGCCCAAAGTCTCAGGGCTGTCGACAACTTGTGAAAAGTTGGCGTATTATCTTAAAGCACCTACGGCCTCCAAACGGCTGCATAACAAATTTTATTTCCCTCCAAAAGGAGCGTCCGCACAAAAACAGAACACGAAAGTTGGGCGTTACCGGCGTCCTCCTGTGAATTTATATCGCTCCAAAACAAGAAAACAAAAGTGGAGTCGCGCCAAAGGTACATTATCTTAACAAAGTACAGCAATTAGGTACACGTTCCACATCTGACTCTAATAATTTAAATATGATAAACAAAGTAGGCGAAGAATAAGGCGGGCCCTCGCTTAACTTATTTATAAATTCTTCCCGTATTCGTAAGACGTTAGGCTGCCGTGAGACGGAGGGCCGGGTAACCCTTCCCCCGTATAATGCAATAAAAGGGGCACTCATATAAGTATCACCGCTTCACGTGCAGCAAGATAAAGGCTAATCCGCCGCTCTTCTCGGGACCGCTGATCTTTGTACTCGCTCATTAGATTTATTATCGCGTCTTAGGAACTTCTCACTTAGTTAGTTCCGTCACGTTTCTTTACTATTTAGCAGCTAGTTAACTTAACTTTAAACCCTTTCACCGTTTGAAATTGAACTGGCTATCCGACATTAATTTAAAGCAAATGGCATTCAGCCATACATATGCCTCAAGACGGTTGCGGTTTTGAAAACAAAGGAGTTAAGACAGAGTTCAATAGGCCACAGTTCATAGCGTGCCAATCTAGGGGCTTCAAAGCTATAAAATTACAGATCAAAACTTATCGACCCGGTGGCCTTTATTCAGAGTCGGCGGAGCGCACTATCAAAGAAAGTCTACTTAGGAGTTAGCATCTTGGGGTAGCCAAGTTTCCCGAGGGTTTCCGATGCGGGCGGGGTCGTTTTTGAATGTAAATAGTGGTGCGTGGGCCTCGTATGAATTAAATTTAAGTAATTAATGGATGCCGGTGCGCGCTGTCCGACTTGTGCGATTACGTAGATTATTATCATGATGTTTTCTTAAATTGAACGCATTTAGTTGTTTGAAAGGATTATGAAGAATTAGCGGTTGGGATTCAGTTAAAGATACAATCTTCAGAAAAAGACGAATGTGACACGAAAGATAATTTATAGTATAGACGATAAAAGAACCTATTTAACAAACTTTAAGGTTATGCCAAGCCAAGATTCACTGTCAGGTCGGTCTCCATTTTCTGGCAACGATTTTAAATTAATTCAATATATGGTCTCCCTGCCACAATTTATTAAACCTTACAGTGTGTGTAGTGCACATACCTTTCCCGGGTCCAAGTGGGGGTCATTTATTAATTATAATGAACCTTGGGGCTAGGGTTGAGGTCAGTCTATGTCAAGAAAGGTCGGCTATATTTTAAGATGTTGTCATCGCCTGGGTGCCGAGGAATGTGTGTTAACATAGGGTCCCCTTTAATTATTTAAAGTATGCCCTTAAGTATACATTGTAAAATTGGTCCATCCATACTACCTATGAAAAATAAATAACGATACTTAAACATAAAACCTTTCCTTTGGAATGGTATTTACCTTTTTTAAAATAGTAGTTTATGCAACGGTTGCATAATGATAGGCCTTAAAACACTAGTGCGGTTTTCATGAAACGAGCTTTAGCGAGTTTCATAATAAGATCGCACGTGTGTTTTAAGGCCAAATTATGCAGAGTTGCATACATAACTTTATCTACACACATATTATAAATCCTCCATGATGGGTTCAGAAACAATATTTTCTGGCAACAAGTTATTTGTTGCAATCGTGGCTGCATATTTCCGATATCCGGCGTATTTTCACATCACACAGTCACTCCGAGAATATTACTGTTCATATTTTCAACTAAAATGTAAATTACAAACAACTTTTTCTATTCAATTCAACAGCAATTCTACTTCCGTTTAGCAAAACACCAACATAATGGCGGCAATTTGATCCTCCGTCAAGACCATTTTTTTTAAAATCATAGACAAACGAATGAAGTCTCTATTCTCATGTCACTCGAGATCAAATGTTGTGCAGTTTATGTTAAAAAAACATACTGAAATGACGTTTCGTATCAATAACTGTTTTAATATCTATGCATACTAGAATAGAGACCCACTTGAGTTTTGACAGCTGTTCCAAATTTAATCTCATTTCTATACTAAAATCGATACGGGAATAACATTGCAGCACTCGTTTTACCTAATTGGTTGTCAAAATGGTGGTCATTTCCTACGGTTTTTGATTACAATATGGAGGTTTTTTGATATGGGTGTAGATAAACGTTATTTACTACACTGTTAAAGTTTTATTGATTGGAAGACAGACTCAAGACTATTGGCATTCACAAATCATTCAGAACGAATATCTTCCTTTCAAATGTTGTAATTAACGTAACGATATGCATGAGCTGAAAAAAAAATGATTTTCACATATAAATAAATTAACACTTTTAGTCAAATTGCATTGCAATTACATGAGCAAATCGAAAACTATATTTGAATTTATATTTTCTTAGTCTAAAAGTTGAAGATAAACTTTATTCGTGAGACACAATTGCATTAACCACTAGCTTTTTCCCGCGACTTCACCGGCGTGGAATTTATTTATCGCTATTCACTTTAGGAATTGTACATATTTCCGGGATAACAAGTAGTATAAGTATACGTCCTTCTTCGGCCCTCTAACGGTCGCTATCAAGTCAATTAATTATGCCCCGTTTTGACATGAAAGAGGAACAAACATTCATACAAAAACACACTTTCGCATTAATAATATTTGTAAGGATCAGGGTTTTAAGAACATTTCGTCCTTTAACTTAAGTTCACGTTACTTAAAATTGAAGATCCAAATTACAAACGCTAAAGTTTCTTGGCAAGACGATGCCTCTCGCGTTTCGGACGTGATCAAAGCTTTGACGTAATCGACGAGCTTTCTATCTGAGGCTCGGTAAACATGACACGGGGAGATGTTTTGGACTTAATTTTACTTGAAATGTTAAAAATAGTAAAACTTAAAACTGAACCCTGAAAGGGATTTGCGATTTAAAGTTCTAAAACTGAACTGATTCGCTATTCTGTACTACGACATATAAATAGGTACTCCTACGACGTGTTTTGTATGGCAGCGTTTCAGTAAAGCTGTTATCTGCTATAAATAAAAATACATATAAATGCATTTGCCCTTGAGTTTTCTTAAAAACCAGTCAAGTGTGAGCCAGGATCGCGCACCAAGAGATTCGTACCACGCCAATTTTGTTATAGTAAGATTAACAACCTCATCATAGAGAAATAGGAACTTTCGTGGGATATTGCTAATAATTTCCTAAGTTGGCACAGATCCCAAATCTGCAGGTGGTGTTTTTCGTTGTACGAAAAAATTTAATATACGCAAAAATTGGTAAGACTCCTTAAAAAGGTCAGAATACTAGATTAAATGTAGCATCACTCAAAATTAAGTTCCACTGGTTTCAGTAATTTCCCTTAGGCTGTAATTTCGCCAGTTGATCATGTGAAACGCAACTTGTTAAATATTCAAAGAAAAGGACCGGTCGGGCAAGTCTCGGGGGTCGAAAAGACCCCGCGAAGTGGGGTTAACCCGCGAGCGCTCATGCGTACCTAATTTCCGATTTGTCGACGTAAAGGGTTGACTGATTAGCATCTGACTTGTCACAACGCATCAGATTACCTTTGTTCTCGATGTCGTCTCAAATGATTATTTGATTTGTGCTATTTCGACTGTGAAATTATTTAGTAATGCCGGAAGTTCGTGAGGTTTTGGATGGATCGCGGTATAATGATTGGACTTGATAAATAAATAATAATAATAATAATTGCAAACAAGTATGGTTACACTTCTATCTAGGGCATCTGTAAGTGGATTTTCCTGATAACGAGCAAAACTGTTGTAAATTTCTGTTTTTCGAACTCGTGTAAAATATTTATGATCTTATAGAATTTATGTAACCTTTATGAACGAATATTTTTAATGCTCTATTTAGGATTGATACATTGGTTTTCACAAATATTTTTGTCCGCGACATACGGGAAACTTTTAAAGTAATAACGAAATGATAGAGAGGCGAAGCAATTATTCACTTAGTGATACTTTTTCAATAGAATTTATGGTTGGTTAGTTATAACGAATCTTATAAATCTGCGTGAATCTCAGAAAAAACTGGTCGTAAATTCTTATTTGTTGAGTTTGTTTTCTTCTTTTCTCGAATTTTGAGGATCGTTACCTCTACATATGTTTCGTCAGATATTCGGCAATGGGCTGAAGCCATCAATCAGGGTCATGTATCTTCCTTAATGTGAGAATTACGAAAATCTCATGGTTCATCGTGTAATAACCAAAAGTACTAAACAGCAACATACTCGTACGGTGCGCCATTAATCTTCAATGCAGCCTAAAAACGTGTAAGATGTAAAAGAGAGAAGAGACTAAGAAACAGTGATAATTCCGTCCACTAATGCTTTGTCTACAGCTCATATTTTTCTGTCACGTCACATGGGGCCTCTCGCGACATTAAGCCGGTAATGACACGCGTAATCCCGCACGATGCCAGAATAACACCTCATGAATGTCTCATTTATCATAAACAGTAGGTTTTTTGTGGCCAGTGTTGTGTCGTAGTTGAGGTTAGGTTGCTTTGTTTTGTTTTGTGACCAAAATGAGATACGAGCAGGAAATAAAATAAAAAAATATTTACGCTGTCATGGTAGTAGCTATTTCATGCATTATGGCGTGAAATGGGTCGTTTTTGAGACCAGCGAAAATGGAAAACAAAACCTTGACCTTAGGCAAGACTTGTACCTACCACCGGAAACCACACATGATCATCGGAACGTTCAACGCTTAGTAATTAGTGCACTGAAAAAAATGGTTTGTTAAATGAAACCGAACTTCCGTTTATCTGTAACTTAAAAAAAATGACTACATAACTTAAGTCATACCTTACATTTAGTTTTGTTATTTATAGATAAACCATTTGGTTACATACAAATAACTTCAGTTACGCCTTACCAAATTATGGTTAAAACTGAAATAACCGAAGTAGTTTGGTTCTCATTTTTTCTCAGTGTGATAAGGCATAGTGTAACACTATGCAGTTGTATTGGTAAAGAAGTACTCCAGCTGGGCGTCTATTCGGGAACGTCTAAGTGATATTGTAGCGACTCGCGAGCGAGATTCACATCCCGCTCTTACGAATTACGCATCGTGTGGAAGAGGAGGATGAGAATCTCGCTCGCGAGTCGCTACAATATCACCTAGACTTTCCCGAATACAGGCGGTCACTTATAGCGGGTGGTGCAAACGTCTCGCAGCTTCGCCTCTCGAGCTGAAACTGAGTGGGCGTTGATGCTCGCTGCAAGAATTCGTGACGTATTCCTTCGCAATATTGAACATTAAACATGGTTCGAGAAGAAAAAAGCAGACACTAGCCTGAACTACACATTGTTCACATCTCGCCACAGACAGTTTAAATTATCCAGCAGGGCTCAGGCGACGTATCGGCTGTCACATTACCGCGCGGGTGTTATTATGAAAGTTTTTGAGGGGTCGCCGGACGATGCGACGCCGGCCGCGGCTGCCTGCTGGTGTGGCAACGGCTTGTGTTTCTGAAAGAGAAAATACAAAATATATCATACTTTTACAATAATGCAAGTCTTGGTATTATGGGCAGGTTAAATTTTGAGTTTAAACAAATATTACAAACAGGTTACATATTTTAAACAGTCGGGTTAGAAACACATCAAAATGGATCAATGCCGAAACCGAATTTTGAGATAAGGGAGACTTTCAAAAAAATTGTACGTAATTAAGGCGTTGTTAAGAAAAAGTTTAAAAAGTTCCTCTGTGTTACGAAAGTTAACCATACAATTATATACCTTATTATTTGTAGCCATAAGGCATATAATTGTATTGCTAATTTTCGTAACGCAGAGGAACTTTTTAAACTTTTTCTTAACTACGCCCTAATTACGTACAATTTTTTTGAAATTCACCCATAAGAGTAACACAAAATACATACGTGTCTCCGTAAAAGTAGATTTGGAGAACTGACTGATGTTGATGAAACTTATTTATTATCTGCAAAAGTAAAATAATGGTATATGAGGCTACGCTGACGTTGTGCCTATTTTAAATCAGATTTATAATTTGTGTTTGTATTTCACGCAATTAAACCCTTCTCCACTCCAATGTACCCTGTCGCTCCAAAGTCCAGGAGGCGCATATGGTAATTCCTTATTCCGATAGGAAATAGAGGCGGCCAGTGGCAATAATCCATCACTGGCCATTGTTGGAGTCCGCCATGTTTTATGTCATTTTACGTATTCCTTACAGGTCCTGATAAATATTTGTTTCGGTCAAGTTTGGACATGTCTCGGAATTGAATATCCGGGGATGGATGTAACCCGTTTTGTTTAGGTTTATTAAAGTTCTGTACGATGGTAAACATGATCTTTTTAAATAAAGTGTCAGTTTTGAATAATGAACTTTATACAGGGATCAAAATGATACATTTTACTATTCCCTCAAGTTAGTTAGCATGTTGGTGCAACTATACACTGCAATAAATTTATGTCAGTTAACCAATGTGTAAAATAGCTGCACCAAAAAAATAACAAATAAAAGAAAATAACATCCTGATTGAACATTACATGATGTTCACAAAATCAATTTCAGTAATGGCCGAATTCAGAAACGCCAATTTAATGTCCCTCAACTATTGACAACCTATACAGAAACGTCACTGGAACATTACTTTAATTAAAGCTCAATTTGAGTGGCCTTTCTGAATTCGGCCATTAGTTTCATATACTAAAATTCAAAAATTCCAACGCTTTTCATGGACAAAGTTCGTGAAGACAAAATACCGACAAAAACTATCCACGGAATCCTCCAGGGCCTTGACGTCATTACAGCGTGGAGCTAAGGATCATATGCATACAGAATGGGCTTATCAGTTATGCATAATGTCGAGACCCCAAAGGTGGGCAAAATATTGCAGCGCCGGAGACGCGAGATATAGGGTGTTCGCGGTTTGATGTCTCCATATTGTTTGTACATTTTTGTGAACAAAAGGTAGAAACACTTGGCACTATTTACAAAATATAAGCATATCTTAAGATACGACGCCAATTGTAATGAAAAAGAAGTAAGGTTTTCAACCCATTTCTTAAAAACTAAGTTATTTCCTTACAAAAACTATTTCATTGCCTTGCCCACATTTTCTATTTCTGCACGTATTTTGGCTACATAATGCGTAAAAATATGCTATTACTGGCTAAGGGCTAGGAAAAAGACGAATAATCACTACGAAAAAGTTGGCAATCAATGTGATAAATGTCTTTCATGTAGCAACCTTTTTCTTTGCTACTACTTGCTCACTTTTAAAACGTCCAATTTCTTATTTTTCATCAGAAAAAAGGGTCCCGCTGTACTATACTCCCACGCGCCGTGCATGTCAACCTGATGGATTCCGCTCTCTGAATCTATTACAGTTTTTTATTTGTCATCTGCCACAACAAAACTGACCCATGAATATGAATGTGGTTCATGTCCCATGAATGTATATTTGGGGTGCCTGAGTCATTTGAGATTTGGCATGTACATTACCTTTTTATTTACGTTCTATGAAAGATATCAAATATAAAAACATACAATTTAAACGTACGCAATTTAAACTTAATAAAAATTGCAGTATTTATTTGAATGTATATTTTAAATCCATCGAACATGTATACGGAGAAAACTGCTCCTCTTTTTAACCTTAACATGGACTATTATAGAAACCTATCGTTACTACGGTAACGAAATGCCACTTTGTTTTGTCACTCTCTATTCAATGTAAACTTCAAAAAGTAAGATAAAGACAAAGCAAACCAATTAATATATCGTATCGCTCAGCCAAAATCAAATAAAGGCCCAGCTTTGCTTAAAAATAAGAGCAAAAAGTAGTAACGCGTTCTCCGGGTTGACTTTACTTGACGTTATATGAAACGCCGAACTTATTCGTTTTCAGATAAATCGCTCGGTTGAAACTTGACGTCGATATATTGCTAAAAGAAAAATAATCAGCAACGACGTTATCCAAAAATAGACTTTGAATCAGGTCCAGAGACTGCTTTGTTAGTTAGTTAGTCATTTATTTCTTAATGAAACTACATTAAAAATTACATGTCAAAAAAATAATGCTTTCACAAAAAGATCGTCAATTAAAATAATATTATATAAAAATAAACTAGAAATAATCAAAATGTCACAAAAAACAAAAATAGAAAAAATATGTCAGGAAATAAAAAGAATAAAATAACAAATAACAAAAATAACAATTTGATAACAACAACTAATAATATTTCATACGAGCGGTTGAGAACGCTCCAAATATTCTAACTACCCAATATTACATAGATTGAAATTCAAAAATTTGCCTCCTTCCTCTGAGATGGCTCACAATTTTTCAGTAGGATATACTTTTAACAAGCCAGCTACTTTCCATTTGTCACATTGAACCTTCTTAGTCGTGACAAATCAAGGAGGAAAAAAAAGTTACAAGAGCGATAATGTGCAACCCCATCTGTTAGGGAACAAATGAACGCGATCACTCACTCGCGACTCGTGTTAAGCCGCGAACGTACATGTTTGCGAATAGTTACACTTGAAGTCTTGAATGGGGTGGGTTACTATAAAACAATTTGTTAGATATTTATACAAATATCTCTACGAATTATATGTATTACTAGTGGACCCGCCACAGCTTCGCCCGCGGTATTTTTGATACAAACTTTATCACCCCTTTTCACACCTTTAGGGATAGAATTTCAAATAATTCCTCCTTAGTCCACCTCTAGGGATAGTCGAGAAATTAGTCGAGAAGTTAGGCTCTGCGTTGTCTATAAGTGAGTCACGGTACTGTTTTATATGTATTCATGTTTTTTTTTAAAGGTTTTATTGAAAGTGCAGTGGTTAGGTGCAGTGTGGTCCGACGCGCGCTTGCTATACTGAGGCTCGCGGGTTCAAATCTCGACTTTTGAGTTTTAACAACTTTTGTGTCGAATTCAATTGATATTTTCTACTAGCATTTCGGTTAAAGGAAAACGGTGAAACCTGCACACATCTGTGAAGTAATTCAGCGATGTGCGTGAAGTCCCCATTCCGCACTGGAACCGCGTGAGGATTACTGCTCAGTCCTTTTAACTATGAAAAGAGGCCTATGCCCAGCAGTATTAAGCCGATGATGATGATGATAAATTTAAAGCATGAGCATGAGCATGTTTTTTTTTGTCAGTAAAACGTATACCCTTTTAATGAGCTTCCAATTCTATTTCCATTAAAAAAATAAGGAAATAATGAAATATTTTCAACGGAACTGTTTTCTCATTACTTCATATATCGATAAAATGCAATTCCAAGATATCTGGCAAATTATTTTCCCTTCACTGACACCCTTAAAAACCTTAAGAGGTAACCGTAAAACAAATCAGCGTACGATTCGCGACACTTTAACTAAAAAGGGCCGCGGACATCGGATCGGTTTCCAATTAACAGTGGCTGCTCTCATTATATTTTTAATTTGGGGGAGGAATCCCAAATTAAAGCGCGCCGTCAAAGGACAAGCTCGGTGCCATTAGAGATAAATAATTAAAGAATCCGACCGTCTTCACAGTCGTTAAACGGAATTAAGAAACCGCCACAACTTTGTAATTTTGATTTAGGTACCATTATTTAATCGCATAGTTCATTTAATGGTAGCGGATTTTGTTTAATATTTTTACTGGTATTTGTCATTTATTAAAAAATCTCAAATTTTTTTTTTTACTTTTCAGTATTCCTTAAGGTAAAGGCAAATAACCTAGACACATAAAGAAAAATTACCGCATTATGAACATGGAAAATCCGACTCCTAATATGAAAATGAAAATGAAATTGAAAATATTTATTTTGCAAGTAGGCCACATGGGCTCTTTTACATGTCTGAAGCTACCAGCGCTTCGAAAGGTGACATCTGCTGAAAAGAAACGCCGCAAGAAACTCGTCAGATAATAGATAATAGTAAAAGGAACTCCATGGAATCATATATTATGCTGCGGCATGGTCGTCACTCGTCGCCCAATTGTTTAATCGTAAATGTAATAAAAAATATTATTCAGTCATTTATTTGTGGCAAGGTAAAAAAAAAACTTTTCATAATTTTCTCTTAGTTAATAATTTTCTTAGCTACCTTCTTAGTTTCTAGTTTACGGGTTGATAGTTTAGCTCCCGAACTTTAAGAATGTAAATTTCAATTTTGCCTAGACGCGTGGACGTACCCCGTTTGCATGCAAACAAGATTCATTACCACTATCGACTTAAAACTAGTGCTTGGGTAAGAAAGGGTTTATAAATTTAGTGCGCCAAGGCAAAAACAGGCCAAGTGTGCGTCAGACACGCCAAGTTATCAGAGTAACTGTAATTAAAATATTGAAGTTGCACATAACATTATCTATTATCTAGTGCGGGTTATTAACACAACTAAGAAATAACAATCACTAAGATTAATAAATATCAACTTAAAGTTTAAGCAGTTCTAGTGAGTACTAAATAAACATGGACTTGACCCTAGATAACACAGAAAGCTGGGTCTAAAATATGGTGTACTACCCTTTCGGCAAAATATTTTTCGTCAAATTTCACTTCCCAAATAATTTATCGCAGTAGTTTCATTTCCGAAACGAATCTTTAGCACATTTACTTTTCGCATTTTATTCATTTGGTCAAATTATCATTTGGCATCATTTTACTTTGTCAATGGTTGGTTAGGTTAGGGTTAACTTCTGTCCCTTACGTAAAAACTTATTTGTCAAAAAATAATTTTGCTAACTGTAAAATTGCGATAAGCTGTTTTGACTAATGTTTTTTTGCCAAATGATAATTTGAGTAAAATAGGTTGGGGTGTGATACTTTGGGAAAAGTTTTTTGCCCATACATTAGTAATCCCTAAAATATGTTTCCTAAACTGACAAAAATTACTTTAATTTTGGCACCAGACAGTCACTGCACTATGTAAACCCAAAGGCACTCATCAATTTAAATTATTAACTAATTAGAAGTCTGCACTTTAATCACACACGTAGACCATTCGGCGCTAAAACTGAAACTGTACAGGTTTAATCTAATCAAAGCTAAAAACATCTTGAAGGTAATGTCGCAGGGTTAGGGGATAAATCCAGCTCGCAGGGTCTACGGGGCCCTGGGGACAGATTCCAGCGGAGATGACCGCTGAGGTACTCTGCTGTTATTACGAAACGTTAGCACACTGACGGGTGGGACGCGGCGTTTGTTTAGAAACGTCCGTGGTATTATAGTGGGGCTTGTTCAATTATCTTGGAGTGAAAATTCACTTGGGATGTATTTTCCAAAATTCTGCTGTGCAACTCTTTTCTTCTCACGCTAAATAAAAGCAATGCAACACTTTTTTGACAAATGCAGCCGAGTGGTGTGGCACTCTTATCATGTGGCACACCTATACGTAGTACTCGTTTGCAATAATTTGAGCATATGCAATGTTAGAACTTACAAAATTATTTGGAAACAGCTTTAAATTATAATAACGCCGAATAAACGAATTGAAATTTTCCTTTAAAATGTGAATAAATACACAAATCCTCATGTTGCTTAATTTTAACGTCGCGTTTGAACCGCCAGTTTGTACCTGCGAATGTCACAGACAAATAGCGATCCGTGCAACGACTTGGCGGGCAAAGGGTAATGTTGTTTACATTTTAATGTAAGAATGCGGTACGGAGCTCGTTAGGGGATCATTTTCACGTCCTATCCAAATGACTCTTCTTCTTTTCATGGACCGTGGTTTGATTAAAGTAATTAACTCCGTACTTATTTTTTAGCATGACATTTTAATTATTTTTAGCTGGTCAAATATAAGTTGGAAATGATAATGCGATTTTTTTTTCTACTATTCAAAAGTCAAAGACAAAAGCAATTTTTACATGTAAGAGTAGAGATATTTGTGAGCTTGGATTAAGTAAGTAATATTAAAAACTCTCAAATCTTGTTTGATTGACTTTTGCTATAAATAAGATGTTTTGCAATGATGTGTAAAATAATGTACATTTTTCAAAAGTATAGCTGGTAATTTTTTGAAATAAATACATTTACAACATACATAGCCGATGACTTTAGTTCCTTTAGCTATTAATTTTAATGTCTTAACGACATAATTACACTACCAATTTATAACACCCGCTTTTCCTAAAACCGGAGCAGGCTCAACTCTTTCCAATAAAGTAATAAAAATATTAAATCAGCGCAGTAAAGGGGCCATAACAATTTCAGTTAATATTAATCGTTATTCTTTGCCGACCCTTCCCGGGCCGATTTGCTCTATTTTCCCTTCTATTTGTCCCTCGAGGATCACTATGATATATTTATTATTACCAAGACCATTCGAAGACACTCTTGAGATGTATTACTGGTACTTCGGCACCGTTATTGGTAATAAACAGTAATAATTCGACCTGCGGAATTGTTTCCTTTAATCCTAAATGCTGCATGCTGGTTTGGAATACGCAAGTGACCGAGAGAAAAAAATTCTTAACAGAGTAAAGAAAAACACGTAAATCTATTGATACAAAGTTGAATGAGATGCTTCTACATTTGAAATAAATTTAAATTTAAAATACGTTAGACAACATACTTCCGGAAAATAACCAGAGATGGCGCTGCCTGTCTCAATATCTCCTAACGTCTAAAAGTAGCACAACGTGACCGAAAGCCGATTAATATCGATGCATAGTTTTATTATTCTTATAAAAGCATTGAAATCTAAATAAAGAGTGCAAATAGAAAACTAAACCGTCATCCTGCTAACGATCAAACTGCGTTCTAATCACGAAACGTCAAAAATGGATATTCGAAATTGAATTGCATTCTTTTTTTCGTATCACAAAGGGCGAGGGCCCGGTAAAATGGCCAGATCTCAATAAGGGTACGTGTTTACCCGGTACCCGCAAAGCGTGTTTTTTACATTTTTCCAAACGTTATTTACCCGGTGTCGTAAAGGCATTGTGCATTGGACAATAGCCGGGGATATTACGCGATCTTTTTTGGTTTGTTCTCTTGCGAGTTCTGATTCGTTTCGATTTTCGACAGTGAAACGTCGGCTTTATGTTTTGCTCTTTTAAGCGCGAGTTTAATCAGCATTCCCTGAGTTCGTGTAAAGTTTTTGAATGGATTTTGGAACTGAATATTAGGTCCTCACATATGAAATTGGCGTTTTGTACGCGAGGAATATAAGGTCAATTTTTTTTTGTAAAATATATTTAATTAATCAAAGTATGCACCGTTGTCATCTATGCACTTTTGCCATCTCATAGGTAGTTCATTGATCCCTTTATTAAAAAACACATGGGGGCGAGAATCAATAAACTCTTTGAAGGCGGTTTGGACTGCCGCATCGGAGTTGAATTTTTTTCCTTGTACGAAGTTGTCCAAATTCCGGAAAAAATGGTAATCTGTTGGAGCAAGGTCCGGGGAGTACGGTGGATGTCGCAGAAATTCCATTTGTATCTCATCTAACTTAGTGGTTGCTTTTTTGTGCAGTGTGTGGTCTTGCGTTGTCGTGAAGTAGCAGTGGCCTAGAGCGATTGACCAATCTCGGTTGTTTAGCAGCTAGTTCTTCCTTTTGCTTCAAGTGGATTAATACAGTTTTATCACTTACCCCGAAGCCTGCAGCTATCTCTGAATTGCTTTGTGATGGATCCGCTTCCACAATAGCCTTTAATTCTTCATTTTCCACTTTGGTCTCCGGCCGTCCACGGGGTTGGTTCTGAAGGTCGAAATTTCCAGAACGAAAACTTTGAAACCAAAAACGTACCGTGCTTTCTTTTGCGACACCAGCGCCGTACACATCATTAATCCTTCGAGCTGTTTCTGCAGCACTGGTGCCACGGTAGAACTCGTACTCGTAAATACACCGATATTTCATGTTTTCCATTGTGCGGTAATAAGCGACGCCAAAGAAAAAAATAATGAGGAAAAAACTAATGAATGACTGCTTTCAAAACTCAAATGTACCAGCTAAATGAATTTATAAATGTGAATTTGGAAATCTTACCCAAAGAGGAGATATTTCAGATCAAAGTGGTCAGTACGAAAAAACGCTAATTTCATATGTAAGGACCTAATATGTATAGCGTGTCGCAAAATCTGTATTAAGAGGACTGTGAACCAACGGCAAAAATCACCCTTTTCATACAAAAGGCGATAATGATTTCCAACCCTCAAATGTTAACCGATTTGACCAATTTTTGATAGGTTGTCAGTCAGAATAACATCTAGGTACCTATATACGTTTTTGGAATATTGATTAAAGATTAACAAATTCAAATAGTCGCCGAAATAAGTTTTGTATGAGAACACTGAAACAAGAATACAACGTATAGATCTACATTTTGTCCTAACTGACAACGTACCAAAAATTGGTCATTTAACATGGTGGATATCGCCTATTGCCTTTTGTATGAAAAGCCGTAGCTTCACACTCTCTTAATGCATATTGAGAAAAGGATAAGTAAGGAAATGTCAATAGACAATCCGTCTAATCCGTTGATTAATTTATTTTCAGAAAAAAAAAAATTAAATATAGAAAAAAAAAAGTAAAATTTGCCTTATATGCATATATCTTCATAATAAAGCATAATAATTTAAAAAAAAACCAATCGTTATAGTAAATTACCTTTTTACCGGACTGCAATGGAAGACCCAGTCATAGTAGCGTTTCACCTCGTTATCAAAGATAATAAACTGGAAACTCGTATACACCTTCAGCGTTCTAAAAGTTGTCTCAATAGTCTCATAAAATCAATTGTAGAAAATAAAATTTGCGACAAATTTTGTTTCAAACTTCATTTCATGCGCTCAACCGTTTTTGAGATAGAAGGCAGAAAGCGCGCATTAGCCATACGTACGTACTGTAAAGGAAGGTAAATCGTGAATCTCGGGGAATAATACCTTGTATAAGGTTATTACATCATTAAAATATTATTAACAATGAATAATTTGTATTATTTATTAGTTAATAAGTTGTATTCGATATTATTTATTCTTTTAATTATTAAAGATTTGTAAACATTTCTCTTCAATTTAAAATGTGAGAAATATATTATTTCACTTAATAAGTTTTTGATTACACAAAGCGGTAAGTATTATTAAATGTATACTTTAGATATAAGTATATATAAAATGTTATTAAATATATACAAATTATTAAATATGAGCCCAAAAGCTGGATAATGTGTTTGGGGTTATTTTTAGGGTTCCGTACCTCAAAAGGAAAAAAGGAACCCTTATAGGATCACTCGGTTGTCCGTCTGTCTGTCTGTCTGTCTGTCTGTCTGTCTGTCTGTCTGTCAAGACCTTTTTCTCAGGAACGTGTGGAGGTATCAAGTTGAAATTAATATCAAATACACAAGTCTGCAATTTCTTGAAGCTGTGAAAAAATCAACCTTCTAAGTCATCGCAATCAAAAGATATGGCCGTTTATGTCTCATATTTTGATACTTTCAAGGAAATCCAAAGGGAATCAAAACCTATAGGGTACTTCCCGTTGACCTAGAATCATGAAATTTGGCAAGAAGCAGTGTCTTACAGCACAAGTAAAGGAAAAAGTCCGAAAATCGTGAATTTGTAATTACATCACATAAAAAAAAGTTAAACGGAATAACCTTTGCAAAGTCGTATCACACTCTACGATTGAACGGAGATAGGAGCTTGCGAAAGTTATTTTTTGTCTTATTTCATAGGTAGATTGTAAATGGTTACCCCGTTGTTAATAGCTATTTTTTTTTCTTTTTTAGGGTTCCGTACTTACAAGGTACTGTTTCTTTTTCATACGTAATTGCGGAACCCTCGGCGCGCGAGTCAGGCTCGCACTTGACCGGATTTTTTTTAACTCATCTTTCCTTTACCTATTTTGTTCTGGGCGCAAAATCTTTCACAATGGTATTTGTTCTATATTTATATTTTCCTGAAGGATGGTGGGGCGCTTGGAGGCATCACTCATCATTTCATGCTACATTACCCTCCACACACGGGGGAGGATTTGTGATATGAAAAGGTAAAACTTATTAATTTACAAAATGTAAACAATTAAGAACTGTTTATTGATTAGAACTGCACATGTGGTTTGGTTTTATATCATTATTATTTAAAATTTATAGTTACTTGTAAACTGTATTTGATTCATTTTTTTTTTTTTTATAATTTAAGTAATATCAAAGTTTCTGCACTATCACGAAAATAATCATTGATGTGGAGGTGTAATCCTCCTAAATAACACTTCGTCACCAAACTCAATGGCGAGCTAAACTTGACCCGTCAGTGCGTATAAAGTACATGTTCATGTGTGTCTTCGACTGTGGTCATATTTCGACGCAGCTATGCCAACATCGTAGATACCTTTCTTTGCATAATGTCTACGAGCGCAAGGGTCAATTTACGATTGTCACGCGAAATGTGAGACGATCACGAAATTCGTAGCTGACTTACAATAATATTTAAAAAAAAACACCGATAGCCAAAATACTTATATACCCTGCAATATAGAGTATGCATGGTTATAAGTTGACCATCATGAGTCATTATCATTATTCAACGCTACAGTATCGTTTCACACCGGTCGTTGCAAGGAATAGAAAATAATTGTTTCTCTATAGGGTTTCTTTAATTAAGATTTGTTTTATTAATTTATTATTAACTTATTCGCTAAGTGTATGCATTAATTAAAATTGGGTAAGAGTATTAAAGTGACGTGGCCATAACTCAGATCTCTGGTTTGATTCATGAGCTTGATAACCAACGTCGTGAGTCAATTGAATTATTAAATTGACTCAGGACGTGGTCTATAGCTATTATTGCATAGTGACTTACTTACTGACGCAACTTACATAGTTTAATTTTTTGATACATTAAATGCACTAACTATATGAAGACTATAGTTTATATATTTTTTGCTGTAATGCGGTTAGAAAATGGTCCGCAGTGCGATCGCGGCGCTGCCAACTTTGCCGACCTTCGAGTTTCGCACACAGCTCTCTAGGCTAACCTTGATATAGGCCGTTCAGTCGCGAAACCGAACAACGGTTGTTGTAAGCAGGCATGTGTACATTTAAAATGCTGCTAAGGCCGCTTAGCCCGCTAATACCCTTTATTTAATAATAAAGGAGCAATAAAGAGCTTCGTAGCCGTTTTCAATAAACACCTTTATCGATTATTCAGTCCGCCGTCCATACTTACAGCGTAGCTCCGCCATAGACAGAGAGTTGGCAAACTAATTCTCAACACAGGCATAGCTTGCGCCGGGTGGCTGGAGGTGGTCGCCAGGCTGCCCGGTGGACAGGGGCGCCCCGCGGGGGGGCGTGCCCCGCGCTGGGCGGCGCCGACCAATCGCCGCATCCCACCCGCGCGAGCCCGCCCACCTTACCTGCGCTGCACCATTAAGTCTGCTTTTCTCATACTTTTTTCGCGGACTTCGCATCCGTTCGCTGGCGCCGTCTTTATTTTATTTTCTCCTTTATGCCTCCTTCCCGCCTCGACTCCTATTTTACGCCCGTCGGCGTAGGTAGAAAACCTTTTGTGAATACGAATGCTGAGCAGGTATCCGCGCTCGTTAGCTACGGCCGCTGTTATGTAAAGCACCTGAATAAAGGTTCTTTGAAAGCCGTCCGTGTAATGTATGTAGACGAGAGGTTCCGATACTTGATTGGGATTAGACAGCTCAGCGGTCCTGGGTTTAATTAAAAATGTGTCGTAGCTGTCGCTAGAGCAGGCGCAGACGAAGTTCGGTTTACGAGCGGTGTCGCGGCGCGGCGGTGATAAACTTTTAACTTCCATATCGACCCGCGAAAAGTTCCGGAGGAAAGTAATCCCGGGCAGCCTTGCTCCACATTTTGTTTCAATGGCCCGCCGAGTATGCAAGTGTCCCTACAGGGTGAACGATCCCGCATCGATGAAGTTCAACTGAACTTGGAAAAAACTTGGTAGAACTTTGTTCACGGCGCGTGATTAGGAGGACTTAGTTTTGAAGTGTGTTGGGAACTGTTTTTTTTTTTTCAGTTTTGAAAGTTGGTGGCTCAGTTTATGATCCGGGTGAAAGTCACGCGGATCGATGAACTTGGGGTCAAGTTGGATCAAAGTTTACAGGGCTAATAACTGAATTTAATGCGCGAGGGGAACACTTGCAGTTTGCCTAACGACGGGCCGCGACGAGCTCCCGACTGTATAACTGCATTTTATACTATAGTACGTGACAACTAAACACTTTTTTAAATGGGAAGTTTTTCTAAACAAAATCAGTTAGACTAATAAAACCTGGTTAAGTTATTTTCAATGAAGACTGAAATCATTATTAAATTCGTTAACAATATGGCTGAAACAAGAACAAAAACAAACTTATTGAACTTGAAAACAGAAGTTATTTAGGTAAAGCTGTAGGTTTCTTTTAAACACAAAACAAACGTAACAGAAGGCATGGCCCTTAATTATTTTGGAACAAACTTAGTATCTTTTAACTTCATTAAAGTCTCATCACTTAATCATATTTTCGTCAGAATTTAAAAGTAGTCTTAGTCGTAGTAGTCTTTTTTAAGTAAAGTTGGCCGTCACGCACACATGCCACATATAAATAAACGGCACCTTTTCAGAAAAACAAAACGTTCCATTGTTGAACCAAAACAAAAGACTGAACTTATGTGCCCGCCTTATCGCGATAGTTGGGCGCAAGATGTCGCCAGCATTATCGGTAACGAGCGATCGCAGATAGACTAGACGTGATGTGGGAATAGAGATGGAGGGTAGATGATACGTTCTGAAGCGATAAAATGAACTATGCTTTTTCATTGTATGATAATAAACACTTTTAATGGTTCAAATCTTCCTATTCCACGAGGTTAATAGAATGTGCAATATGTCATATAAAATGTGACACTCGTTTCTGACTATCCGTTAAATTGGTGTAGTCATAGAAGTCACGTCTTGCCAATCGTTTTGCTAATTTATCGGTAATTAAAAATGTACACGAAAAAATAAAGGTTCCAACAAACCATTTTCATTTGTTTTCTTATCGAAAATATTGCACAAATTCCCTCAGCACTTATTTTCCCCGCGATCTCGCTTCGCTCAAGTGCCATCTTATGAACGGTCCGCAGATAAGAAAACTTGAGCGTCAGCTGACCGCGCGTTTCATTAGATCCACAGATTATACCAGGTTATATTCAATGTTTTGTTGTTTTATAAGTTTTTGCAAGTTTGCAGTGATTATTCAGCGTGGAGGTTATACGTTTTGTAAATAAATTGTTAATTATGGACCAAGGATTAGGAAAATATTAGAAGTATTTCAACTTCCAAACGATTAGGCAGGGCTTTGTCTGTAAATGATAAGAATCTCGTCGAGGTTAATCTTCAGATCCATACAAAACACCTTAACAACAAGGATTGCAGGGCTCTTCCAGATTCAGCTTTTTTTTTAAATTAGCCCCCAAAATTAGAATTCGTTTATTTACGCTATAAGTACGTTTGTGATTGGCTCACCTAACTCTGTATACTTAACACATTTATTTCGTCTAGTAGATTCACGGAAAATAGGCTGTTGATGATTGAACTCTCTTCACGTGGATCTGACTCGCACTTGACCGGTTTGCACTGTATTTAAAACTTTGAAAAAATATCCTGGTATGTGAAAAACGATTCTATGAAAATACATCGATTTGTCCATTTGATATACAAGCGTAGCGCTACATCGCTAAAAATAATTCGAATTAAACGTTTACTAACTTAAGGTTATGATTTTGTTTTAAGTTAAGACTAGGCTCGTCGGAAGAAAAGATGTTCAGCGCTTGCTTTAGCTAAAATACAGCTTCTGAATACAAAGTAATGTTGTTGTAGTTGTGTGACTCCGCTGGATGCAAGCAGCACAGATTCGCTCATATGGCGATCATTGGGGAGGTCATATGGACGTCTTTCAGCTGAAATTATGATGCATACAACCTGGCGTGATATAGAAACGCCCAGTCAATTGAAGCTGCACAGTCGTTATTTTAAAGCCTTTGTTAAACATCTATCAATACAACAAATAACCCCAAATACAACCGCTTGTGACAAATCGTCTTACCGTCCCTCTACAAATGTAAGACTTGTACCAATTTGAATAACGCGCGTCGACTGCCGACCTTAGTCTTAGAGCAAATCAATTATTTAGAAGCCTTTCATCTGCATTGGAAATCGTAGGGCGTTCCGTTTCTTGTTGAGCATTTGAAGGTTACGTCGGGATATTAGAGGTTTAGTACGTGAGTTGTAAGGTTGCAGGATATTTTATTGCTTGTAAGAAATTACTCTCCCACTACCACATTATTCACATGACACTAATATTATTAATATAATTTCAAATGTAATCTTTAATCTATTTAATATACTGTAAAAAAATATTAATGTTTGACATGGATATTATTATTTCTGGAATTTGAACAATTTGAATGTTTTCTATTATTAGTAAGTACTACTTACAGTGAAACTACTTATTCGTGTGCATGTTAAATATAATTATAATTATCTGAATTTATTATTGTAAGTATAGTACACTTCGATTTGCCATACCCTTCGAGGGTATCAGTTCCTTACCTTAAGACCTAGATCATAAGCGTCATGTAACTGATAGTGCAAATTATGAATAAATAAATAAATACATAAAAAGGTATCATCGAGAAACACACGTGGGATTACACAATTTTTACAGGAGAGTTAGTTAAAATTTTGTTATCTTATGAACACAACGCATAATAACAAAGTGATTTATAATGAGCCACTCCAAAGCGTGACCTCTAACTTCTATGCAAATGTAGTACATTGATTCAAATTGTTAGTCTGAATTTTCAATCAATTACAAGGGTGAGGTGTGCGGAGACTCGACATAATGCCTCGTCCGATCCCTCTGAATATTCACTAGGCATCTTTGATGTAGTGAGTTCTGGGAGTTATACTGTATTCTAACTTATACTTGCTTGGTACCCCCGGAATATAAGAGAGTTTTTAGACCGTAACTGATACCCTGGTGTTTAAATTGATGGCTGCTTTAGCTTTTCATTATGCAAAGCTACATTTATAAGAAATTATTCCACTTTTAGAATATAATAAATGCGAGTTTAGTTATTAGGTTTATGTGATGGATAAATATTGAAAGTAGAATACTTTATTGATTAACTCTTCTACTGACCTCTATTGGCGTTTTATTTCGGCAATTAATAAACTTGCCATAACTATACTTCTTATAGATGTTTATCATACCACCTCAATTTAATTCAACGTTGAATAGGCTGTCCCTAATAAATCAATATAGTTTGGTTCCAAGTTATTTGTAGTTCATAATCTATTTGTATAAACAAGGAACAGATAAATCAGGGTACGCGGTGAGGCATCGTTTCTTATATTAGCCATTGTCTTGCCGAGAGGGGTAATTAAGAGGGGTACGGTACACGGGTAAGGTGTGCATGTGTTAATTGGGCATATACTAGCAAGTACAAATACAAGTGCTGAATACTCGGCATTATTAGGCTTAAGAAGAGTTGTGACTATTGAAACCTTTTATTTTTTATCATTTTTAGGGTTCCGTACCTCAAAAGGAAAAAACGAAACCCTTATAGGATCACTCGTGTGTCTGTCTGTCTGTCTATCTGTCCGTCTGTCACAGCTAATTTGCTCTGAATCTACTGGACCGATTAAGTTGAAATTTGGTATACATATGTAAGTCGGTGACCGCAATACGGACGCGTGACGTAAATATAAGAATTTTAAACATGGGGGCCACTTTAGGGGGGTAAATTAGAAAATTAAAAAAAAAACTTATGCTACCTATATCGTCTGACATATCAAATGAAAGGGCTTATTGTGAGGATCTTAAATATATTTTCTTTTCAATTAAAAAAAATATAGTTTTGAAGTTAATTTAGGAAAATAGGCGAAAATTGACCATTCCCCCCCCCTTATTTTCGAAACTACTGGGACTAAAATTTTTTAAAAAATACAGAAAATAGTTCTTTACCTATAGATTACAGGAAAACCTATAAGAAGTCTATGGTATTTAAAGTAACGTAGTAAATTTCAGATAATCATGTACGGAACGGAACCCTCTCCACGCGAGTTTAACTCGCACTTGTCCGGTTTTTTTTTTATTGATGCATTTCAATTTCAACACTTTCATTCGTTTATAAAAGAACACTGCAGCGTCCCGTTTCTCGAAGCATATTAGTCTAATAACATTAGTGTTTTGTCTCGTTAATTAAAAAAAAAAAAAAAACACTAATATTATTAGACCAATATGCTTCGAGAAACGGGCCCCAGGCAGTACATACCATCGGTTTATATAAAATATATTGATTAGGTTGGATAATTCAACAATAATCAATTTTTTAAGCAAAATAAAAAGTTTTCGTATTTACAAGCAAAAGTACTCCCTTCGTGACGCATTTACTACTAATGCTTTTTGGTCGCAAAACAAGGTTGTATATTTCCCTGTTACTCTGTACCTTGAAGTAAAATTTAGATTGAACAATATCATCCCTATCTTGAGATGATAACCATTAAGGCTTGGGTCGGCTAGACCTTAATAGCAATATTGATCTAATAAATTATATACGGGGATTATTGAGAATAATCTATTGAGGTAAACATTGGCTACGTATAAACTTTAATATATGTGTAGAAATTATCCTGTAATAAAGCTACATATATCAGAAAGAGATATCTTAACCTCTAAGGTTGGCGAAAGATTTTCAGATTGTAAGCTTGCTCGTTTCTGATTAGTACCTAATTATAAAGAGCTATTTTTGGTAATACTTTTGTTCCTAGACTTAACTACTGTGTGTCGTCCCGTTCTTCTTCTTCTCAGTAGATGTCATACTTTGAAGCGCTGGTAGTTTCAGACATGGCTTCAAAATAAATAATTTAATTTACATAAAAAAAAAGTTGATTTTCATTTAAGTGTGTTAATAAGTCGCTCGCTGTTTTGCTCCAAAAAAATTAAACCTCTGTCTGCAATCCTTGGATAGGTACCCCTTAAAGTACGTTGGTTTCTCGATTCTACTTAATCGTTTAACCAATCTCTCATCCGTAAAACCGCCACTAAATCGAGACTATAAAATCCTTGCAACATTAAAACTTGCAAGACATTCCTTTTACGGTATGCACCTCAGGAATTCCGGACCGCTGTAAACGTGCCTTAAGACCGTCCGGCGTAAGACCGTTGGCATTTAAGACCGGTATTAGACGGTCTAAAGGTTCGACCACATTACAGGCGCTAATTGCTTCACGCAGATGCCTGGGTGTGCCGGACATTACGTATATGTGTGACCGATCTCTAAAGCCAGAAAATACTTGACCCGAATCCGAATATTGGATGTTCAAGATTCAACAGTTTCTATGAGTATATATAGATTAACTTGTTTTCAAACGACACCGGTCACAGCATTTAAGATACCGATGTCATTAAGGGTGATCATAAAAGTTGGCTAGGATTTGGTTATAGAAATTTTTAATGAAAGAAATTTTAATGGTTGTAGTTCAACCATAAAATGCCGACGCAGGAAAAACGCCGATTTTAGTGCCTTTTGAAATATCTAACACTTCTACTAAGGTACCTGCACCATGTAAGGCCCAGTGCCTAATAAAGCCCACATTAAAAAAAACCCGCTAAAAATAATGGCAGCGATTTGAAGTTTTGACAGTTCATACAATAGACAAAATGGTCGCCATGGCCAAAGCGTCAACACTCGGCCGCGGGTCTGTTCAAACCTGCCTCACAAAATAGTTGCACTCGTGACCGCACGTGACGTTTTGCTAACACTGGCCTTCAAATATTGTACGTGACTTTGGGTTTTGCCTAAAATTGTTGATTCTTTTTGCTTTCAGGTATCTCTTTAATATGTAAATGAATCTTTTTAAATTGATTTTATGAAAGAAATCCCTATGGTATTTTTTTGGCGAGGGTAGTTAGAGTACCTACCGTTTTTAAAAAGGCCGGGCCTTTTTATGGGATAGGATGCCAAATAAAGCCCAAACGATAGTTTATTTAAAAAAAATGTTAATACATAGAAGATGTTGATTCCAAAGATTATTTTTCTTCTATTTAAGTAAGGTAATAAACAACTGATTATATAAAAATGCAGTTTTATTTTTTTTAGCTTAAAATAATATATTTTTTTGCTGTTTATGTGTTAGGTGGGGCCCTTACATGGTGTAGGTACTTACATGAACAACTTTCAAAAATTCTGTTCACGCATTGTTCTACTTATTTTGCAACTATCGACACAAATAGGCGACTCTACCCTAACATTATGGGGTTCAGATTAAATGCACTAAGTTCGCAATGTCCCTCTAAAAGCGAATTGTAGTCGGCGGCGAGGTTTATAATATCATTATAGCGATGTCCGGCTTAGATTAAGAGATACTTTCGTGTGGACGTCTCACTTGACAAAAGGGGAGTCGTGATTTGGTTTCAGGTTTTGCCATTCGTAAATAAACATTTCAAACATTTTTAATAGTTACAATAAAAAATATGAATGAAAAGCAAAGAAAGGCATGCATATAAACCAAAAAAAAATATATGTTAAATGTGTTAAGGATTAGAAATTTCTTTATATAGGTAACGACATTTTGAAAAACTTTAACGCTTAAAAATATGTTTAAGATTTTCGTGCAAACACATTAAGGTATTAGGTCCTTACATATGAAATTAGCGTTTTGTCGTACTGACCACTTTAATCTGAAATATCTCCTCTTTGGGTAAGATTTCCAAATTCACATTTATAAATTCATTTAGCTGGTACATTTGAGTTTTGAAAACAGTCATTCATTAGTTTTTTCCTCATTATTTTTTTCTTTGGCGTCGCTTATTACCGCACAATGGAAAACATGAAATATCGGTATATTTAGGAGTACGAGTTCTACCGTGGCACCAGTGCTGCAGAAACAGCTCGAAGGATTAATGATGTGTACGGCGCTTGTGTCGTAAAAGAAAGCACGGTACGTTTTTGGTTTCAAAGTTTTCGTTCTGGAAATTTCGACCTTCAGAACCACCCCCGTGGACGGCCGGAGACCAAAGTGGAAAATGAAGAATTAAAGGCTATATTGTGGAAGCGGATCCATCACAAAGCAATTCAGAGATAGCTGCAGGTTTCGGGGTAAGTGATAAAACTGTATTAATCCACTTGAAGCAAAAGGAAGAACTAGCTGCTAAACAACTGCTTCACGACAACGCAAGACCACACACTGCACAAAAAAACAACCACTAAGTTAGATGAGATACAAATGGAATTTCTGCGACATCCACCGTACTCCCCGGACCTTGCTCCAACAGATTACCATTTTTTCCGGAATTTGGACAACTTCTTACAAGGAAAAAAAAACAACTCCGATGCGGCAGTCCAAACCGCCTTCAAAGAGTTTATTGATTCTCGCCCCCATGTGTTTTTTAATAGAGGGATCAATGAACTACCTATGAGATGGCAAAAGTGCATAGATGACAACGGTGCATACTTTGATTAATTAAATATATGTTACAAAAAAAATAGCTAATATATATAATGTATTAAATAAGTATCAAACTAGGCTTTGAATGCTCACCATTTTATCTTTATACTTTACTAGTGGACCCACCACAGCTTCGCCCGCGGTATTTTCCATACAAATTTTATCACCCCGTTTCACCCCTTTAGGAACCGAATTAAAAAAAAAACCCTCCTTAGTGCATTAGGGTACTCGAGGAATGTCTCCTCCAAATTTCAAACCTCTAAGACCACGCGTTTAGGCTGTGCGTTGTCTATAAGTGAGTCACGGTACTGTTTTATATATAGATGACAAAAATAATATATTATATTTGCCCCTGTGCTTAGTATGTACAACTTATCTTAGCACTTTTTTCATAATTGGTTTTTACTTTTATTTATCTCATTCCATTTTGTCAATTATTCGCGACTATTTGGATACCGAATTTATCGGCTTCGCATTCGGTATTGTGACATAACCGAAAACCCTATTTACTGACACATTGATGGAATCAGTGAGCGGTCGCTGAGCTCAGCGCAAAGTACGTGCGGTGTTTCGACTAGGAAATGCTTTTGGGATAAACCTGGTATTAGTAAAATTAGAACACTTTGATCTGTTTCTATAAATTATCTTTATTTCGCCACACCTACTGTAGAGTAAGTTCAACGTAAAAAGCTGTAACTTCTACTAGACAAAGATATTTATATTTAGACGATCTATCAAAGAAATCGATCTCACAATGTAATGTAAATTTTAAACTTCACCTAAGGCTACAAACGTGTACACGTTCTTACTTATAATATAAAAACCAATGTAGTAAAAACATCCAAAATAACAGCTTTATAGTTCACATAGTCCTCGGCAAACAATGACGCATTTTATTAAGGAAGGCTAACTTTTTAACAATTTCTGATGCTCCTGTCGGCGGCAAAGGCGGACTGGAAGCAAACAGCCTTCGAAAGTCTTCTAGACTTTAATATGTTTAATATGTAAATGTTTTAAAGATATTACAGAACATGTCTTTAACTTTTATTGGTGTGACGAATTTCAACGTCATTCAGTGTCCAAACTCACCCGTTGTGAGTTCTCATATGAAAGCAACGAGCATCCTACGAGTATATATATTTGCACTAGCGAGACGTCTCAAATACAAATATTCGTATGGAAGTTAAGGGCCGCATGTGTGACGTCTTCGTTAGAAAACTTGCCCCGACTGGGCGAACTAACTCGTTTCATTCATCGTCTTATATGGTGACTGACATGTTTTGATGCTTGCATAATATATTATGTTGAAACTTAAGCAGTCAGCCGTATTGATATGTATATGTATTTAAGATATGTAGAATTGACGATGATATAAAAGGCCTTTTATTATAATATTTTATTGTTTCTTATTTTTTGTTATGTCTAAAAGAACCTCAGGGTTGTAATAATAGAACAATGATTTGATAATTATAATTTTATAAAACCGCCCGTCGTCCTCACTATATTTAATAAAATTGACAATTTTTACAGTTTTAGGACTTCGCTACGATTTTGAGCAACGAACTGTATCATAGCGTACTAACTAGTATTTCGCGGGACTACACGTTAATGTGCTATGCTTGTTTGGGTCGCTCAATACAATACAACTTAAACTAAACCAATTGAGGTAAACCACAAAGTAACTAATAGGTACTTGATAGTTTACCTAAATTGGTTTATTTTACTTTTCTGCCTACATGAAATATTAAAACAAAATTAACCGAACAATTATCAAAACCTATCGCTCGCTGTATACCAACAATCAGTCGTCGAGATATTACACGAGAAGATGTCCAATGCGGCGGGCGGGGCGGCAGATATGACATATCTGGGAGCCTTCAGCGCCGCAACACTGTGCCAGAACTTGCTCTGCGGCCGGCTCCACATCTGGTACCGACAAATATACATCCAGAGCGAAGTTTTCAAGTGAAAACGCCTCGGGCAAAGCCTATGCTACAATTATTAGCGGCCATTGGAACACGACTATTTACTTACGCGGCACTAACCCACGGGCGTTGGGGATCTTTTTTGAGTGGAGATTAGGGTTGGCGTGACCTCTGGAGCCTTTTAGTTTCGAAGGCTTGATTGTTAAATTTCAAATGCTGTCTTCATTACGGCTTTCTAGCATTGTACTGTACGAGTTGCAGAACATTTAGAAAACGTTGAAAATTTTGGAGTTTTTTTCTATAACATTTTTGCAAAACCAATAAAATCATTGTGTCAATTAGAAGTGCTTCTACTAATTAATTTATATTTCGATGATTTAGCTTCTTTACTATGATTGCCGAAGTCAATATCAGTCTAGTAAAAGTGATATTTATTTTACATGTGAGTATGTTCTATCTTACTTATTCACATTTCCAGCCGTCTCCTATTTTATTACGCCCCTTACCCGCTGTGACGCATTGGATTTCGGTCACGTCAGTCCGCCATTCAATTTTCAATGGCAAACATTTGTTCGGAGTTCTCAAATCAAATTTAAAAATATGGATATTTGTATGTAGATTCGACCCTTCGCGCCGTGTGGGTGACAAGCGGGGCATTGTGAAGGTGGACCCACTCAGCCTCACGATTTCAATAAGCGAGAATATTCTTCCATTTTGTAACGGCTTTATTGAAATGCATTTGTGTTTGTGAAAAACTTCGGAGACGGTTTTCTTTTAATGTATAAGTATCGCCACGAGAGTTGAGGTCACGCACAACGCGGCATGTCATGTGTGGACAAGACAATTTCGTTCGTATTTTCAAATATGTGTTTTGTATGGCATTGTATACTTGTGTATAATCACACTGAAAACACACTACACGTTGATTTAACAAAATCGCCTCGGTTGACTCTTTTTTCGGTTGAACTTACAAAAAATTGGTTAATTTAACAAAAATGTTTTGTAACGGTTTTGTTAAATTAACCAATTTGTAGTAAATTCAACCGAAAAAAAAGTCAACCGAGACGATTTTGTTAAATCAATGTGTTGTGTTTTTTCAGCGCATTAACCTCAACTCTCGTGGCGATACCTATACCTAAAAATGTTTCTGACATAGGCTCCTCATCAACAAAATAGAAAACTAAGAATTTAATAAACTTAATAACCTATAACTAATTTACCTTTGTACAAATATAGCCTAAATCACGCCTCCAGGCAGATTGAGATTTTATATCCCTTACTATTTAAATTTCGTATTTAAGAAATAAGTAAACATCTTAAAAACAGATTAAAAAGTCTCCCAAAGTTTTGTTACCCTGTAGTGAAAATTAATCACTCATGTTAATATAGAAGAAGAAAAAGATAAAAATTGTCCTAATACAGATGACACACCAAAGTAATATAAACCAAGAAAACAATATAAAATCAAAATGATGTGTTCATTTGCCATTTTGGTTATATTTTGGTAAACATATTTCTGCATTTTAGATTAACTAAGTTGTTCTTATATACATAGATACTATTAATATATTGGCTACGTTAGGTCACCGCAGAACACACAAACTTATAAGACGCCATGGCCAAAATTGGTCAGGAGATAATGAATGATAAAAAAATGTATTTCGGAATAATATAGCAACGCTTCTCACCCGATCCTATTTCCGAAATCATATTTTAAGCTGACAAGAGCCAATGACCTTGAGCGATCGGTCACTGTCTGTTTCCACCGGAGTGAACGAGAAACACTGTGTGGTCTTTTGTATGGCGAAAATCAAAAATGCATGAATTATAATAATTAACATAAATACTACACTTAAAATATAAATTAGTAATTATTTTTAGTATGGGCGTGATTTAATAATGTTATTAATTATAGACCAATAAGTTAAAAATATTAAGACATTGAACTGTTTAAAGAGGATTTCAGACGTAACTTCACGGTTTCTTTCTATGGTATCGATTTCATCAAATGGTGTTTTGGAAATAGTTATTTTTTCAATAATGTAATGAAAAAGAACATTTTTTTTTCGCTTTGCCAAATCGAATAGTTTTTGTTAAAAAACTGTTTAAGTAAAGCCGATTTAGGTCTTGTCAGCGCCTTAAGCTACAAAATCATAAAATATAATAAGATTTGTACAAGAATCTTATAGTCCAAATAAAAACACTTTTCCTTTAAGACCGTAGCCGCCACCAACAACAAAGTTGTTATGTATCAACCCTCGAAGGAAGGACCAATGATTCGAATTTATGCTTTATGCAGTGGAAAATGATAAATTTATGTGCGTCCAGTTCCTGCTATACATTCCTTGGAGAATCTTGATTTTTTATGGTTAGTGTCGCACGTTTGCATAATTTGTAAGGTCCCGTCTCATTTGCAGACAAAGACGTCTGCGGAGGCTTTGATAGAATTGTCACCGTAGGTATCTTTGTTTTCTTTTAACTGTCATCGCTTTTTATTAGATTTTTTTTCACTGCTCTCTTAATTAATCAGATTGAAACGTGTAAAAACTGTCTATTTATGCAACTAACACTTTTTATTGGGTTTAATTAAAACTGGTATTTTTCCATGCTCGGACTTCGAACAAAACTTTCCTTGGAAAAAGTATTTTTATTTTGAAGTTCATTTGTATTTTAATATAAGATAGTATCGGTTATTTCGAACCAAAATTATAGTCCTGAACAAGAGATAAACAATTCCAACTGGCTGAAGACAGATGGCGCGCGGGATCACGTAGAACGCACAACCCTTCCTGGATAATATCTTTAAAAGTTTCCCCCCGCCCAGGGGAGCCGGCCATCTTTAAATTATACTGCCAACAATCAAAATATATTAGTGTGGCAGAAAATACAAAATGGTAAAACTACTCAATATAATTGAGAATACTTACAAGAACATGTTCATAACGCAAGGCTTACTTTTCCCGTAAATTTTAAAGCTTTATGCCTTAGAGAGAAAAGTTCTTGTGACAATACGTTTATGGACACACTTAATATTTTTGTTAAGAAGGTTCATTCAAAAGTGAGTCGTCAAAATACAGGTGACTCATTATTTGTCATATTTTAGATTCATACTTTGTTTTCCACCTTGTTTCAGAATCATAAATACACCCAGTAGGTATATCTTGTTCACGGTTATAAAATACATCATATAATTATATCCTTTGGGTAGAGGTTTTGACTTATTTCTTTCAATACAAATACTTGATCGTTTTAAAATAATTCATGACCGATCAAACTTTTAACTAATTTTATTATAATTTTAATAATATGATCCAAATAGATTGAATTGACTTGCAAAATAATATTGAGCTCACGAAACCTAATTACCAAAAGGCCATCAAACGAAAAGGGAAATTCGTTTAAGAGTATTTAATTAAAATTGAATTTGAGTGAAAAGATTACACACCATGGAAGGGATGATTGATTTAATTAGTCGACTCTTAAGACGTGTCCTCTTATAATTACAGTTCATTACTTAAGCATCGCTTTATACAGAATAATTACTTAAAAGAAGTAACGAGTTATTTCCATCCCAAAGTTCTGCAGCAAAAGCAGAACGTAATTAACATTAAACAGGGCTGGAAACAAATTATATAGGGCCAAGTAAATGACAAGTAGAATCGAGAGGCCCTTTCTCACTTAAAACTAATACCGACATTTAAAAAAAGAAAGCAGAAAATAGTAAGATAATCATGAATCCATACCTTTCTGTAAAGAGTTAACTAGCGTTGCAACATGTCATTGGCCCTTTTGGTTTTATTAATTGAAAATGATTGCATTTTAGGGTTCCGTACCTCAAAGGAAAAAACGGAACCCTTATACGATCACTCGTGTGTCTGTCGGGTTGTCTGTCTGTCCGTCGGTCCGTCTGTCAATGGTTAAAAAAATGTTTTGCAAACTATATCGTGTGATATATCAAATGAAGGGGTTCATTGTGAGATACTTATTTTTTATAATGTTTTATAAATATTTTGGAAGTTATTTGGAAAAATAGCCGATAATTTACCATTCCCCACTTAACTCCAAAACTATTTGGCCTACAATTTTGAAAAAATACAGGAAAAGGAACAGTAACACGATTTAAAGTAACATAGGAAATTTCAGATAATCTTGTACGGAATCCTCGCGAGTTTAACCCGCACTTGTCCGGTTTTTATCTAATGCCATTTGAAATGCCAAAACTTGAGCGTCAACGGCAGCTACACGAGACGTCACCGTCACGATCTAAATGGGAAAGAAAAACCTATCGAAGAGTATCCTCACGCCCTTATAAACGTCAGTAACGATATGCTACCTTTACTGTAGACTAAAGTAGATCGACCTTTGGTACCTTTGATTTCCTAAAAAATCATAGAAGAGTAGCATGATCTAGCTTTTCAGATCAAACTCAGCTGTGACCCATATACGATATCTGCAATTCCTCCGGGTTGTCCAATCGATTTGCGCACATGAAACTGCGATAACTCAATAAGACCCCGCGGACGTATATTTATGACTAGCTGCCATCTTAGATTGTAGCATCGACTGCAACTGCACTGTTACGGAGTTTAATTGCAGAGATTTTATCACATGTCAGTTAAATTGTCCTTCAGAATGATTACAAAGTTGAGTACTACAAATTTCAGGAACAAATTATCTGATCGTCTCGTTTTATAGTTGAATCCTACACTTACATAAATTTTAAACATTATATTTTCTTAATCTTTACATTAACAATGATTCATAAATTTTGGCCTTTTCTCTACTACAGGCTCGTTATCCAAATAAGCTTACTTGGCACGCATTACATAGCAAGTAGACAAGGTAAATGCTATATACCTACTGAGTATTTAATCTTGGAGAAATTCTCACCAGCTGTTGCAAACTTATAAAATTACACTTATTTTGCCGTCTAGGTCCATTGAAGATAACAATATAATATTAATCGAGACATTTGCAAAGGTCTACCTAGAAACAGTAAAATTGTGTTCATCACGAAACTTATCTTTGCCAGCCCAGTGGATCATCTCGGGGAAAAATAGGTTAAAGGGGGCCCGCCCAGGGGGACCGCTGATAAAACTTCGGGACAAAACTTTTGTTTTGACGGAGCACCTTGGAGGGGCATGGGCTGTAACTCGCTACAGAAAAACCCATGAATATCGATGTAGATTGTAAACTGTAAGCGTAATTTTGGAATAAATTGCTTTCTGGTGATTATTGCGGTCTGCGTAAGATTTTAAAAAAGCTTTTGTGCACTTGAACAAAAGTAAACTTGCTGATCTATATAATTTGACACTATGGTGTTTTGTGTCCAAGTGTTTCATGCTCCATAATTTATATAAATTATTAGAAAGAAAAAACATTTTTAGGTCAAAATGTTCAGAGGTGACGGTATTCTAAAACTATTTATTGCATTCAGTTCATTTCAATGAATAAACTATATTAAAGACTATATTAAATTCAGTGCTCCATTACAATCCTATATCTGCTCCCGAATAAAACAAACAGCGTAGTTTGTAGCAATCAGTGTGTATCAGTGTGCCCAGTGGTTCGGACCGCACAAAAAGAGGGTCCAAATGTGAATGGATGTTAACGTGTTTTTTACGACGGCCTCGGTCAACATATCGTTTTGTTTGCGCTCGCTGATATCTTTATTCCCGGTTAACCCCTGAGTTTCGATTTTTCTTTTTTAAGGACGCGTACGTCAAATAGATGCATTATTGCAACGCCATTGGGCAATGGGCATTCTATTGTTTTGTCCGATTTTTCAGTAATTGGTACATTTTTCAGCTGTTCAAGATTCTGATTTTCTTTCCGTAACATCATAAATAAAAGCCGAATGAGATTGACAGTGGTAATTTATTTATTCGATTTATTGTCATCGTGCAAGGGTAGGGAGAGTCAACATTGACTCGGTGTCGAAGTGTTTGCTCAGTATCAGGCCCCTGTATGTCTTTGGACGGGCTTTGTCAGTTCTTTTTGTTGGAAATTGAGCGTTTTCTTAGTCTTAATACGCCCATTTTTTAAGCAATTGACGACTGAATTCAGAAAAGAAAAGTCTCGATTGTCAGACAGTTAAAAAATAAAAGGTCATCTGTATCATGACGCGGGAGGATCAAAGCATCCCGGGCATAATTGTTCTGGATTCTGGTGATAAATTGGCTTCATAACATTAACCATCCTTTTTGTCTGCGACCTCGCTGGATTTGCCCTTAGGCCACGCTGTAGTAAAATGGAGTGAGACTTTTACTCAAACGCGTCTAAAAGGTGAATAATGGCCACCATCACTGTGTGTTTTGTATCAGTCTGACTAGGATGACTATGTAATAAGAAAATTTTCTGAAAAATTCTAATTAGTCCGTCAGTTAGATTATCAAAAAATATTGAACACGTATTTTTTGCTTTATGAAATCAATTAAAATTTACAAAGATAACGCGCATCTAAGTTCGGGTGTGGGGACTTATGATGTCATAAGTCCCCACTTATTGGTACAAAGTGTGCAAAGTCATGACGTCATGAGAAACTTCAATACATACAAACAATATCTTCATAAGAAAAAATATGTATTCAATATAGAATATTCAGAAAACTTGCTTATTGTAAAATTCTCCTATTACCATTATTGGTGATATTAAAAGACGGAAACGGTACTTGTAAAACTAAAAGTAGTTACATGATCGTAACAGATAATTATATGACATTTAATCTGAAATAATTAAAGAATTGGCTTATATATTACCATGTTTTTATTAACTCGGTACAAATTTTGCAATGGACTTTAAGCTAACTTCCCAGTGAGCTAGAGATTGAAACTTTAAACAGCTCAGAACTGAATGATAATGCATACTGAGTCGTCATTCTTGGTATCTTTGTTTGTTTGTCTGTTTCTTTCAAATTCTACAATCAATTTTCATTCACTAAGCAACATAATATTATTTCTAGATGCACGAAATAAAAAAAAATACAAGCCAAATTGATATTTCAGAAAACCCCAAAAACATAAGTGAATCTCCATATAGCCGCATCCTCTCGAGCCCGGGGCCTATTGTCATGTCGCATTAACGGGAATCGCATCATAACTCCCGATAATCTACGTTTATTGGCTCCCGCTCTGCTTTATTACTCTCTTCAAATAATATTGCATTACGTATATGGCGTATAGGCCGCAATGGAGCATGACGTGGGGGCAGGAAACATTTTGCTGTTGGTTCCACTAAGGATTTTTCCTCGGCGACTTTGCTAAGAGCCATTAGCAATTAGAAAATAATACGCAGAAGGAGGTGGGATAAAATCTTGTAATTTTTAATCACAGAAGAATTCGATTCAATTTTTTTATGAGATTATAATATTGTAGTGTATCAAATATTGTTAAAATATTAGGGCCGGTACAGACGGACAGCATTTGAACTGCAAAATGGCGGTTTGAGTGCAGTTCTGATGCAGTTGACGTAACTGCATCAAACCGAGTGCGCAGTCCGCTTGCAGTTGCCATGCAGAACTGCATCGAACTGCCATTTTGCAGTTCAAACGCTGTCCGTCTGTACCAGCCCATAAATGCAACTCCAAACAGCGCCATCTATACCGTCACTTTTGCTATGATAATATAATATCCTGTCATTCGATCTTTTATACCGAGCAGCGTTTGTTTTTTTTATGATTTCCTCATATATCAAGTAGTTAAACATTATAATCTTGTTTAATATCAATATAAACTATTAAATAATAGTAGTTTATGCAACGGTTGCATAATGATAGGCCTTAAAACACTAGTGCGGTTTTATGAAACGAGCTTTTAGCGAGTTTCATAATAAGATCGCACGTGTGTTTTAAGGCCAAATTATGCAGAGTTGCATACATAACTTTATCTACACACATATTATAAATCCTCCATGATGGGTTCAGAAACAATATTTTCTGGCAACAAGTTATTTGTTGCAATCGTGGCTGCATATTTCCGATATCCGGCGCATTTTCACATCACACACACTCCGAGAAGACTACTTACTATTCATATTTTCAACTAAAATGTAAATTACAAACACCTTTTTCTATTCAATTCAAAAACAATTCTACTTTCGTTCAGCAAAACACCAACATGGCGTCCTCCGTCAAGACCATTTTTGTTTTTAAATCATAGACAAACGGATGAAGTCTCTATTCTCACGTCACTCGAGATCAAATATTGTGCAGTTTATATTAAAAAAACATACTGAATTGACGTTTCGTATCAATAACTGTTTTAATATCTATGGATACTAGAATAGAGACCCACTTGAGTTTTGACAGCTGTTCCAAATTTAATCTCATTTCTTTACTAAAAACGATAAAGAAGTCATGTTATTTCTTTATCGCAGCACTGGTTTTTCCTAATTGGTTGTCAAAATGGTTGTCATTTCCTACGGTTTTTGATTAACCATTGGAGGTTTTATGATATGGGTGTAGATAAATATACATTTTAAAATGGTTTGTACCATAGTTATAGCTTTACTCAGTTCAGATATTATACGTAAATATGCAATAGGTAAGTAGGTAAAATATTAATTAATGTTCTTCTGAAAACATTTCTTGTTATCAATATATTCTCATTGAAACTTTAATAAATCCGACATCATTAGATTATCATTATACCGAATGTAATAGCAGCATTAGCCTAAATCTCAGGATCATCCGAGTCTTGAATTTAAAAAACCAGCTTATATATCTTAACTCCAATCACGATCAAGCATTATACTAAAGACAATTCATTATTAGAGAGCCGTTAACCGGCCCATAATCGCCCGTTACCGCCCTTTTACTGCGGATTTTATGATCGAAACTATTCACCCAAGAAATGTACTGGCCCTTATCTTGTTATCCTTTGTTAGGGCTAATTACTTTAGTAGCCATCGACCTGTGTTTTATTATTATGAATTACTGTTATGAGCGCTTAGATAAAATAATAGACTTCAAAAGGAAAAGAAAGAATACCATCAGGTGAGACCGAGGTCAATCGCTGGTCGGTCTTTATATAAAAAAAATAATATATATATTTATGTTGAGTACTTACAAAGACGTTGTGCCAATGTTTTGGGGTTCCAAATAAAACACTATTTACATTAAAAGTAAACGAAACATCTCTTAAACTAGATTTAGATATAGTGGATTCAATTCGAAACGTTGTCTTCTTAATTTAAAATTTCCTAAACTTAAAATCGACGTCAAACTGGATTTTGTGTAGCACAAAGTTGTCAAAATTGAGTTTGACGTTTCTTATTTTAAGTTTAATGACTTTTAAATTTAGCAAAACATTTTCGAATTTCCCCCAATTCGAAACGGCGTCTTCTTGATTTAAAATATCCAAAGCTTAAAATAAGAAACGTCAAACTTGATTTTGACAGCTCTGTTCAATAAAAAACGTCGTACTCGATTGAGTACGACGTTTCTTATTTTTTAAGTTAAGGAAATTTTAAATTAAAGAAGACATCGTTTCGAATTAAATCCAATATCAAGTTAAAATTAGAGAACGTAAAAATCCAAAAAAGAATTATTCCTTTTCTAAAGGAAGGAAAGCCTTTAGGAATGTTCCCTTTCCCTATTAAGTTGTAACTCCGTAATAGTTGTTTACAACTCGCTCGCTGCGTTTACAATATATTAGGAGGTTGCAGGCAATAAAAAAGGGGTAAGAAAAAAATGAATAAAGCGGCGGTAAAATAAAGGCGCCCGGGAATATATATGACTTCCTTGAGGAAATAATAATGCTGTTTGCAATTCATTTGGCTACCTGGTTACCCTCGCCTTGGAGAAAACAACAGGTTCGGTATTTCTTTTCGACCCCTTGCAATTGTCGGAGGGTCGCGATTTTTATTCCAAACCCTTTGCTTCTCGCCAAAGTACAAGCTTAATGACGATTGTCGGGAAAACGGATGCAAGTGAAATTTTGTTTTTTTTTTTTAATTGTAGGCGTTTTGCAAATACATACGTTTTAGGGTCCGCACATCTGATGAAAAAACGGAACCCTTATATCACTCTGTCGGTTCATCTTTCTTCTTCATTATGAGGAATAATTTTGGGAGACAAATAAGAATATTAAAAAAAAGTTCAAGTGCGTCACATGTAATTTTTTTATAATTTTACAATGCATCGTTTAATAGATATTCAATAAAATATACGTAGATTTAGCAAGTCCCCCTCCCCTTGTATTATCTCCGAAACGAATGAGCCTAAAATTTTGAAAAGGATATGAAATATAGAGCCTCACCCAGGGTTTACAGAAAAACCTAAAAAAAAAATACGAAATCTTTGCATACCCTCGGGTAACGGAACATATCGAAGAGAAACTGAATTAGAAATGACTTATTAAGTAGACGATATTATTCCGAAATGCTTTAACATTATATCCTATATCCTTTCTTTTGTTGATACCGCTTGCTGCCACACAAACAACAATCAAGCTTTATGTAAATACAGCACTGTGCGATAATGTCGGTGTGAAACCACTGCACTGGAATTTAAAAAAAATAAGCAATCCCAGACTACTGACTTTATAAAGTCCATCAATTCTATAATTTTTAACTTTTTCAACGCCTTACGTCAAATGCAAATGTGTCACTCACACGCCAAGCGCGTTTCGAAAGCTATGCAAAAATCAAGTTAATCTATACAGAAGGTTTCTTTTCAGTTGTACCTCCGACAACTATAAGCGTCGGTGGCATGGTAGGCACGACAGCTCATGACGCTTTTAAGCGTTCTTGGCGTTGAAAGAGCTAACAGATTCGTTCACTTGAATCATGATAATAATTCCGTGAACTTGCGGCACACATCGCAGAAATTAATGTGTTAGTTTTAAGTTATTTTGTTTGCATAATGTATATGTCTTTAAGGTATTTATCTTATGGGCTTTGTTGCCTGAATTAAATGGTATTATTATAATTTTTCACATGCCAAAGATTTTATTTTAATATGACATGTCAATGGTAGTACATGACATGACATTACATATATGTCAATGGTATAGCGGATCTTGTTAAACGCGTTGGTATTTACAGCCTTTTTCTTCTGAGGCGTCAATCTGACAACAAATCACAAGAATAAAAATCAAAGTGTAACAAGGCACCCGGCTTGCTTACATTTAAAAACGTAATTGTAAGTAACCGCTCCCTTTTTATTAATTTACCTCATTTATCCTGCCCGACGTCACGTCTGCAAAAGAGTAAAAAAGTCTTTAAAAAAGTAGCGACTAACAATAAAATATTCATGCGGATTGGGAGGCTGGCGTTTCTTGATTTGTTTTTTTATTTTATTTCAAGTGATGCTTGCAGATTTTTGAGGGTTAGAATAGTTTTATACGGCTTTCTTTTTACCGCGACCTGTATTGCTATATTTCTGTACACTTTTAAATGTTTTCAAGTTACTTTCAACACCCATCAAAAACTAAAACAAATTACAAACTTGACATCCTCCAACTGATAATTAAACGAGATTTCAAAGCACTAGTTCAAATCGACTAATAGCGTGGAGAGGCTTAGAAAAGTTTCAGTAACTGAAAGATACGATCGAGAAATTACGGCCCGTGAATATTTAAGAGCCCTCGAGCAGTCTCGAGAGGTTCGAGTCACTTAAAATGCTTGATGAGCAATCGAGTTAGGGGCAGAAGACACCGCGGCGAGTCAAAGGGACTGCATTACGTTTTTGATACGTTTAGTATAGCAATGTTGATGATTGGCTGAGAACTGAAAGCCACTAAATCTGAATAGTAGTAACAGATCTTGCGTGATTTTCAAACTAGGTTACAATTTAATGTTGAGTAAGATTGGCTTAACATTAAAATCGAATGAATAAAAGTTCAAAGACAGGCTGGTTATTTTAGCATCGGCAATAAAATTCTCGATTTAAGAAACAAATGAAAAAATCCCAACGGTTATAAAATGAACATTCGAATGGCCTTTCCCCGTCAAACGCGTCTACCCCAGGGCGCATTCCTTCCCGGGCTGTCTGGAGCTTTTTTAAATCCCGGGTGCCGGTAACAAGCCAATAAATCCCGGCGCATTTTTCCCGAACCCCGGCCTCGGAAGGGCTTAACGCGATTACACTCAAATTTACTTAACACCTACACATTAACCCGCTAATGAGGATATTCTATGTAATTTTCTTATCTCGGATACGGGCGGCATTGTACGGCCCATTTTAATTTAATAATCGTCCAAAAGTGGGTCTTGTGTAAATTTTGTTACGTTCTAATTAAATTTCGCATATGATTAATTTGGCGTTAGGACAAGGCTTGATGAATTAAATTTGGCGTGCATTACATTGATTAGTCTGGCTTTAAAAAGGTATGTTTAGAAAATAATTAGAATACTTAGTTCGTTAGTCGCGCAAACATGGGAGTAAACAGGTTTGGCTGAGCACGAGGACTCTTTTAATTAATTAAGTGTATGGAGAGAGCACACTCGCTGATTAGTTGCATGACGGGGAGGCGCTGCGACAATCTCGCTTCCTCAGAAACATAATGCATCATTAAATTCTTGCGTTTTACTAACATTATACCTACATAAATGATGTACCTATAATGTCCTGCGCTTTAACGAATTGACGCTTCGATTGTTCGTTTTTCTCCCAGAACATTAAATAAGGGGCTAGATTAATTACGTAAGTAATAATTCATACAATAGTTGAAATAAATCAAAAAAAGTTGTGGACTTTAAAAGATATTTGCGCGTTCAAATGTACTTAGAATATATAATAATTATACATATTGACTTATTTTATTTCGTTAATAATTTTATACTTGTTTTGTTATAAATATTCTTAGATTAAAACACGTCGAAGTTATTTTATAAGCACAAAAGTACTCTCTTGATAATTGTGCGTGCACACCCTTTCACGGATTTATGGGACAATCCATCTCACGCACATGCTTATAACGGGCCTTATCCGCGGACCACTTACATTATTACTCGTACAATTGTGATTTAATGGCGTATTTTAACACAACAAGAACAATTACTTATGGAACATACGCCTTCAACTTTATAAAATGTTCTTTGATATAAAATTGAAGCCGTTCTTAAAGTATTATATTATCCCACCCTTCGTAGCCATGATGGTCACTGATGAACAATATTGATACAAATAATTCGTATCCCTTCAGAACCATGTTACTTTTTGCTCTTCATCGGCCCTAACATGCAAGACACAAGGATAAGTTAAACCGTCTTATCTCTAAGTGCGTCTCTCTCACACTAGTGCCGACGAAAGAGATAGTCATAGAGATAGGCGAGTTTAACTTATCTTAGTGTCTTGCATATTAGGGCCGCAGTTGGGTTACAAAAAATGATTGCTACTTCAACAAAACAGGATACAGACTTAGATTTGAAAGCGTTCGATTAAAATTCGTTTATCATATGTATATCATAAAAAATATGTTTTTCTAACAAATTATAACATAACCAAAATTAGACATGGCATGAAGCAAGTTTTCACAAGCTATCCCCATAACTACGATCAACCCACTCAGCGTAATTCGGCAGGTACAAATATCATCAAAGTAAATAAATTATCGAACCCGAGACAGGACTTAAGATTGGGCCTTATTACAAATTCACTTTGGCCTGTTGGGTCTAAATAATCCTGGCCATTAGTGAAATTTACCCTCGAGAAGGAATCCACTAATTACATTTCGATACTAAACACCTGTCATTGGCTCTGAATGGTCAGAGTGATTAGGTTTTCGTGGTCAGTTTGACCGACATCGGGTCGATGCGACCAATTGATTAGACACATGCTTGGGTGATGGATGTACACAGTTTCGGTGAAGGGTGCTTGTTCGAACAAGTCCCTTGGTGTATTGCTGATTGCTTGCATGTTTAATATTCGTGAATTTACATGTTTGAAAGAAGAATTGGTGAATTTGAGGCACGGACGACATGTGGAAAAAAGTTAACTGAATTGACGTATCTAAATAAAAATTGATATGAAAAATTAATTTGTAATTTTATACCAAGCTCAAATGAATTATAAGAAAAAATAAAATATTCTTGGATTTATTTCTAAAACCGGTTAATTTTGTCAATATTATGAATCTTTACTAGATGTTAAGTATGAAATAACAGTTTATGTCCAAGTGAAATTAGTCACAGTGTCTGTCGCCGTGGCGGCAGCTGCGAACCATTCCTCAGGCAAAGCCACATGTGACAGCCTCAAGTTGATCTGCGGCCCTTGAGGCAATAAATCGCAAATATAAATTATTCAGATTCGTCATCAGATTAATTATTACTATTCTAGCACAGAAGGCGGCCGCGATTAACGGTACGTCACTGGTAAATATGGCAAACACTTATTCCACAATTTATATAGGGGGAGAGTGGGGTAATGGGGACACTTGGCAATAAATCTAGCGAAGTGATTTGGTACAAAGCACTGGGCCCACGGTGTAAGCTCGGCTCGGCCAGAAACATCCATTGTGGGCCACACCCGTGGAATCCGATAATGCCTTTGAGATTGTCCCGTCTTTCCTTTAACACCTCTCGATACCGCCCTTCCGCGTGTGTGGGTTGAGCACTAATGGAACGCTAATACATTATGTCTTATGTGTAGACATATTTAACCCCTTCTCTCAGAAAGTTTAATGTGGTACTTGCTACATATTTCTCGATTGATTTGCTGTGACTCATAAGCTGTTTATTTACCATGCAGAAAAGGCTGCAATTTTTAGTCTAATAAATGTAGACACAAACATAACTAATTGTACAGAATTTGGTTTTACGAGTGGGTTAGGTTAGTTGGCTCTTAATTTGAACTAGGTAATAAAATGCTGCGAAGGATTTAGCAGAATCCGTCCGTGCATTGAAAAATAATAAACATGCTGAGGGCTTTAACGAGGAGCAGAAACAAACAGATGGCTTCTAAGATAACATATTGATTAAGGACATAAGAGAAAGGATTTTAATATGTCAGCGGTGTACCACCGCGCCGCGTGCGCCCCGGCCTCGAGTAAACTTAATCTATAAATCAACAAGCGAAACTATTTAGTAATTAGATCGTATTTAGGATGGGGCCCAACACCATCCTTAAGACTCCCGAAGGGTCCAGAGGTATCCATTGCCTTTCAAGCACCTCTTTAACGGCTAATATCTTTGGGAAATGGAGCTCGCATATTTTATACCATAACCTTAACGAGATGCATCATGTTGAAACCTAAATACCTATTTTAACTTTTGGATTTTACATGTGACGTTGGATATTCTGAAACACGTGTGAAAATATTGTTTATCTACACCCATATCATAAAACCTCCATAGTGTAATCAAAAACCGTAGGAAATGACCACAATTTTGACAACCAATTAGGTAAAACGAGTGCTGCAATGTTATTCCCGTATCGATTTTAGTATAGAAATGAGATTAAATTTGGAAACAGCTGTCAAAACTCAAGTGGGTCTCTATTCTAGTATCCATAGATATTAAAACAGTTATTGATACGAAAAATCAATTCAGTATGTTTTTTAAATATAAACTGCACATTTGATCTCGAGTGACATGAGAATAGAGACTTCATTCGTTAGTCAATGATTTAAAAAAAATGGTCTTGACGGAGGATCGAATTGTCGCCATTATGTTGATGTTTTGCTGAACGAAAGTAGAATTGTCGTTGAATTGAATAGAAAAAGTTGTTTGTAATTTACATTTTATTAGAAAATATGAATAGTAGTCTTCTCGGAGTGTGTGTGATGTGAAAATGCGCCGGATATCGGAAATATGCAGCCACGATTGCAACAAATAACTTGTTGCCAGAAAATATTGTTTCTGAACCCATCATGGAGGATTTATAATATGTGTGTAGATAAAGTTATGTATGCAACTCTGCATAATTTGGCCTTAAAACACACGTGCGATCTTATTATGAAACTCGCTAAAGCTCGTTTCATGAAAAACGCACTAATGTTTTAAGGCCTATCATTATGCAACCGTTGCATAAACTACTATTATGATTTAATTATGGGTTGGCTTTTAGGCGAATAGCTTTAGAGATTTTGCGAGATCATTATTTGTTTGAGTAGGTACCTATTTGACATTGGATAAGCAATATGGTATATCGTATCGCTTTACTTTGTCTTTATCTTACTTTGCGAACTTTAAATTGAAAAGAAAGTGACGAATCAAAGCGACATTTGGTTACCATAGCAACGATCTGTTACTGTATTACTAAGACCAATGGACCTATTGGTCCAGTATAAATTGCAATTCCTATTATTGTTAGGTACCTACTTACAAAAAATAAATAGTAGGTATGTTATCTTCAAGGTGTGTAACAGTGTCAAACTCCATTAAAAAGATATTGGGCATATTTATTTCGAAATAATCATTGTCATATATTTACAAAGCATAACAAACATGCCATAACAAGCATTTCTTTGAACATTTAATTACAGCAATCGTTATACCAAAAATAAATATGAAAAAGGGAACTTGTAAAATGAAAAATAAAATCCTCTTAACAAAGCAGCATTCTTTTGGCGAAAATGCTTCTGATGTGTACTTAATGTTTAATAAGTTGATCCTATTACAATGTCCAGGTAACGTCGGCACAATGGAGCCGTGCTAACGAGATTATAACTTATTTCGTAAATAATAAAAAGTAGCAGGTCACGAGGCGTGCTCCGCTCTTGTTCTGAGTGAATGCGTTTGGCGAAGCGAATGTGTTTTGTTTTCATTTTACAAATGTATAACTAGATCTATATATTTATCTACACTCTAATAGCACCGTCATGCTACGTAGGTATTTATGATGATAGCTTTGTTATGGTATTGAAGAAAGCAAAAGGGAATATTCACGAACAAAGCATAGCTATATTAAAATTTTAAATTTTAAAATTGTTACCTTTTAATTTATTTGTTTGTGCGTTATCTGAACCTGACTAGAGAGACTTCATAGTGTTCTCTATACTATATTCTATAGGGTTTCATATTCGATATTTGAATTATTAGGACATGAAATATATTTTTTCAAATTATTATTATTATTTTGATATTTGGAGACCTTACATCTCCTTCTTTATACTTGACCGTGGAGACTGTCTACATCTCCATTTAACCTAGATTAGGTAATCAATTTAGATGTTTCTTTATTTCTTTATTTTAATTATTATTATGATGACCCTTAGAGGCTTTATACATCTCTAAGTAGCTTAACTTGTCCAGACGCGGAGACTATACATCTCCCTTATTAGTTATTTATTATAATTAATTTTTACCCATTAGGATTGTTTGCTGCCCTTTTCATGTGTTAGTTTTAGTTAAAACTCTCATGTAAAAGTTAAAAAAAAAGACTTACTGCTGAGTTTCTTGCGGCGTTTCTTCTCAGCAGATGTCACCTTTCGAAGCGCTGGTAGCTTCAGACATGTAAAAGAGCCCATGTGGCCTACTTGCAAAATAAATATTTTCATTTTCATTTTCATTTTCAAAGCAGTTAGAGACGATAATTCACTGAAAATGCGATGCGATATGAAACCATATGTAAACGACGATACGAACAGTGTTAAACTGTTCGTATCGTTTTCGTTAATACGTTCGTAGTTAAACCTTTTCGTAGCGCTACGCTCGCAGCCAATATCAGCGTTTCTCTTCTTGATGGCAAAAACTTGGCATGGAAGAGTTGTCCAGAATTATTATTATTATTATTATATCCGATTCATGCATTAAATGCATTAAATTTCAGCTTACATTTGAGAGCGTTTCAAACTATCATCAATGATGATTTTACATTATAACATACAGTATATCCAATTTTTTTAAATATCAACAACTATAAAGAATTATTAACAAAATCGAATAAATAATATTAAATTGTATCGGTAATAAAAGGATATAATATAGAGTGGATATTTAGGCATATTAATGCTCTTTGGTGATTGTGTATATGGCAACACTCGACTGACGGAATCCCGGGCGCACATGTCAGATAATCCCGTGTTAATGAAACAATAAATTCGTATTCCGCTGGCGACATTGTATTAAGTAATGTACAGTCTGTCCAAAAAATATAAACTTAACGTAATTTTTTTTTCATTATTAATTCTTAGGTTCCTGTTATAAATATTTTCTTACAACTCAAATCAATGAATAAAAGTTAAATATTACAATAGTTAATCCAATTATCTAACCACAAAAACAATCATTTACTGTCATACTGGTCAGATGGAACAGAAACGTATTTTTTAATATACGAGTAGTATATAAATGACCTAAACGGTAAAGAATTGGTTAAAAATACATAGGATATTATTCAATAACTATGAAGTAATTTTTCTATCGTAGGTAGTTTTATAAACTGACTTCTCTACATGTATTGATAAGGTAGCTGACTGTACCCATCCTTATAATAAAAGGGGAACCTTTCAGTAGTGACGCGCGTTGTCTCTCATTAACTTAATATGTTATGGTTTGTACTCGAGCAATATGCGCAAGATGAAATACTTGCTGTTTAGGGGGTGATTCATTATTATAATTAATAATTTTAATCAAATTATTGGGAAAGTCGTGAGGATGTCGAAATGCGCTTAATCAATTGAAAGTCAAAATATCGTGGGTTAATAAATAGACAAGGATAAATACTCTGAGTTAGAAATAAACATGACATACTTACTCTATATATTGCTCGTAGAACAGATGGCCCATCGGGTCGCAGAGTTCTTGAGTGGCGACACGGTGGACTGACGACCTGATGAAAATTACTGGTCTCCGCTGGATGCGAGCAGCACAGAATCGGTCGTTGTGGCGATCATTGGGGGAGGCCTATGTCCAGCAGTGGACGTCTTTCGGCTGAAATGATGGGGATGATGACTTACTCTATTCTTTTACCGTCGTCATCCTGCTGTTTTCAAGTAATACGTAATTTTCTGATGAGGATTTATTATGTATGTAGACCCTAGCAACCACATCAAAATAAAAAGTAACAGTTTAACAACAATGACAAGTTAGTTTTTCTCTATGTTAAATAGGCCGATGACCTTATAAATTTGCTATAATTTAACCTGACTTTAACCTATCAGCCATATTGTCAACAACCTGTATGTGATGTAACACGTCGCTTCCACTCGTCAACTGCCCTCACACGATTTGACGTAATGCGGGTAGTTAGCGTCGCCTGGAGTAATTTCATGAACATCCCACGAATGACACGTTCGTGCGAGACCCTTCTTATTCAGACTGTGTAAAAATACTATTCTTAACGAAAGGAGACCGAATTAAACAGATAAATGATAATTGCTTTTATTTTGACAGCTAAAACATGTTAAGGTAGGTTACATCTGTTATAATCGTAAATATTTCCAGACGCTTTGAGCCCTTTATGAAAAAAAAACATAACATTTGTTTATGTTCATCGTGGTAACAAAAAATTAAGTGTTTGTTGTTGGCCAAAATGAATTGTGCTTGCATTTAATTGACCAAGCGAAGCGTCTCCGTTTCAGCTTGGGCAAAAATGCTTTCGAAAGTCCAGTTTTCCGGCTCTTCTCTTATACATCGGTCGCATTCCTCGACCGATTCTCATGAAATTTAGTGAGCAGGTTCGATAATTAAATGGAACTTTTTTTATTCATTAAGATTTTAGACATTTTTCAAAATGGCGGAGATATGGGGGTTGAAAACGTAAAAGAAAACATATTTACTCGCGAGGTCTACACCTCACAGAGCCACTACTAGTAACTTAATACAGATCATCCCTTTTCTAGGAGTATTTGGGTGATGATTACGGGCAGTACATGAAATTGAGCAACTAAGCTACAATGTCGGTTAATTTATTTAGTGGGTCACCAAACAAGTCACAGTCTATAAAACGCCAATAAGTTAAGTAAATCACAATTCATAATTTATTTATAAAGTCTAGTTACAAGTCATTCCATATTGAAACAAAATAGCCACTTATTTTAAAGGACACAATAAATAATGAGTATCTAGACTACAACTTTAAACTGTGTGCACAGCTATTACATTGCAACAGCACGCCGCACTTCCCTACAGCACTGAAACTACTAAAAAAAGGCGGAAAGGTATAGTTTGTCCTAAAAATATAGGCAGAAAACATGCTTTCTCATCCAGATTTTACGAATTCCTTGGACCACTTCTTTACAATAGATGAAACGCCATATTAGGCATATATCCTCTTAGTTATAACAATACTAAGAAAATTCTCCAAAAAGCACTTCAAAATATGTCCTACGAAGATACAGAGAAATTGACCATTGTTTTGAAATGAATATTGTTTTATGTTTAAGTTCATAACACTGCCTATTGGTATTTTGTTATTGTTGTTATTGTTTTTGTTTTATTTGTACTTTCTTTTTTGTAATTTATCTAACTACTAAGAATATTATTTGTATTTTTCATGTGATTGTTTAAGATAGTTATGTAAGTCCATTTTCGCCTGAAACACAGGAACTTCCTAGTTCAGGCACGTGTGTTATTTTTGTTCATCAGTATGTTTAGTCTTTAGTTGTATTAATGTCAAATAAGTTTTATCAATAAAGATTTTATTATTGTTATTATTATTATTATTGTATGTGATTGCTTGGTGGTTAGTAGTGTTACTTAACTTAGATCTATTTAATGTCTATAAATTTGACTACGTCGACGATTGTTTTAGTCAACCAGTCCGCCAACACGTCACATTAATATCCGTCATCACATTATTACCCCTCGAGTCTTAGACTAATAAGTGTGATGCTCTGACGCATCGTGTCGGGATAGTCGGGATTACATGTTTCGTTCACTTTCATAAGCTTTATTGTAAATGGGAAGTCTACTAATAAGTCCATAATCTAGTGCCATCAAGACTGATGTCAAGGTAACAACCATTTTTTGGGAACTTTGGTAAGTCAAATGGGAAACAGAGGATTGGAGAAAGATTGGTTAAGAATAAGTAAGAAAAGCCTGGGGAATGGAATGATACTCACCGGTTTGATTCAAAGACATAAACACAAACTAAATAAATGCTAGTAATAAGATAGGACGAGACCAAATTCACATTTATGGACTACTAGCGTCTTCGACCGCGTGCAATTCTTCTATCGCTATTCCCTTGAAACAATGTATTTTGCCGGGATAAGTATTCTATGTTACTCTCTGATACTCCAACAAACTATATTGAAAAAAGCTCATTCATTCGTTGCTCCGTGTTGACGTCAAAGAAGACAAACAAACAAGCAGATACGCTTTCACATTTATAATATTACTAGCTTTTGCCCGCGACTTCATCCGCGTGGATTTCGTTTATCGCTGTTGTCTCGGATACTACACTTTTTTCCTGGATAAAAAGTCCGGCGCATAAAGTCTCTTAGCAACAAATTACGTTGATCTGTTGCTCAGTTGCTGCGGACCAACCGACGGAAAAACACACTTTCATGCATGCTTAGAGGATACAGTACATAAATCGCGCCCAGTTTTCATTAAAACTTTACTTACCATAGCTTATAAATAAACCTCACACAAGTTGCTATATTTACCTTCATTATTATGTAAACCAGGATATTGTATAGGTGAACCATGCTGTAGCGCAGCCTGCCTACAAACCGATTCCTAACGGCTTAGCTTAGTAAAAGCTAAGAAAACTACAGGTAGCTGTCATTGAAGTCAGTGTAACTCTAAAAAGGTCAGACTCACACTTGTACGGTACTTTTCTCCCGGATTCCCGTACAAAATATTTAAAAATCTGCCACTTTCTATAATTCTGTCTCAGTAGTCGGGGTAGGAACCCTGTAAAATGTTGGAGATACTTCACTTTTACCTTTTGTATGATTTAAAACTTTCGAAATTTTATGAACAGAGTTAGCTAAACGTATAAATTATGGAAAAGATGACCGTCAATTACGAGTATGTGTCTAAAGCAAACCCCAATGCGTACTCACTGCTAGAAACCTGTCTCTGTATATAAAGATACAAGAACGAATGGTCTAACTCAGTTCTCATTTGGCCACATTACGGTCTGCCAGAAGAAGTTAGGGCGCACAATACTAGTCTCGAACGCGACTGATTCCCACGTCCCAAGAGACGGCACGGTCCGGTGTGAATAAGGACTTATGATTATCATGACTTCGGATAGAGCGGACCGAAATTTGTGAAAATTGTGATGGTATTATGTGTGTGGATGTAGGCGCGTTTCAAAGATTAGGAGAAAAAACTAGATTTCTGTTTGATTCGTCGGACGTGGGAATAAAAAGTGTAATTTTAAATTTGGCGTTATTAGTAAATAGTAAACAACACAGTTGGGTATTTCTAAAAGAAAAAAACATTAGATTTAAGCTTGCTTCAAAAGCCACACAATATTTATTGATTATAAACAGTTGTAAAGGTCAAAACCACTTAGCTGACCGGGTGTTTCTATCGAATTAATTTTAATTCCAAACTAAACAGCAATCCACGTCCAGGCTGTTAATTGGCAGCCTTACCTGCCTATCCTATTAGCAACCCTTGCCCACCTAGGAATTATGATTACGCCAAATCGGCAAGATAACGCTTCGTATTTACTTTGATTCTCGTCGTTAAAAGTTTGTGGGGGCCGACGTGGTCCGTCGTTAGGGCTCCTAATGGCCACCATTTGTCTTGTCCGGCCTCTAGTTGTGCCCCGCTAATGAAATTATTGCCGCAACTATACTAGGGTTATAAATACCGGAGCGGACGCCACCTTGTTTCGCACTAATGGACCGGTCAAACTGTAAACTGTGTTATCAATGAAATTACAATTAGTGGAGGGATAAAAATGGCAGAGGGTCGGAAGTTGCATTTGCCCCTTTTGTTGATCAGAGGATATGGAAATTACGCGTCCCTTAGTAAACGTTAGTTACATATTTGTACCCGGTATTTACTTACCTCCATTTGTTTTTTATAAGGGTATGTTAGCAGAACGCTTTTACGGCAGACCTCTCTAGTTTGATAAATACAGACGTGCTTCTTGTAACGGTTGTACCTTTCACTCACAAAATCGTTTTACCAAAGCGTACCGCACATATCCTGTTATTTTCGGATCCCTCGAGACAAATGTCCTCAAATTACAAGTAAAAATATAGATTGATGTTGATTCCATCACAACATTACTCCTTCCAAATGACAGTTGGCGATGAGTTTACAAGAGCGAACTTGGGCGATATGAACACAATAAAACGGCATCCTGGCTGATCCGGGAATGTGTCGGGACGCCAGCTGCCGAGGACAATCAAAACTTTCCCAAGTGGAATTTTCTGCTTAGCGTCCGGCATATTGCCGCAGACAGTGACCCATGTGCATGTCTTGGACGAAGGTCGTCTCCCGAAATGAAACAATTTTCGCTGTATGTGGTACTAGTTAATAGGATAGATTTTATTGTTAACGCAATGTTTCATATCAAGAAAATTAAATTAATGTATTGTAAAAAGACAAAGTATCATATGATAGTCGGAATAAAAAGAAAACTCTCTATGTGTTGTAATAGTACTTACCGAACATTGTACTAAGTAATATTACGTATTAGGAATTTAAGTGACCATCATTTTATTCTCTGTTGCCATGAGCAGGACGCATGCCTGACACCTTTTTCTGGGGGGTTACCACGATCTCTTAATGCGATTCTCTTTAGGGCCAAAACTGAACCGCTTCGATATTGCGTGCCACGATATTGTATTTACATATGTAAAATATAGGGTGAGAAAAGAAATAGCGACACAGTTCAATTTAGGGCCTAAAAAAATGCATTTCGAGATCGTGGTTACCCCCCTGATCGTAATTTGAAATTCGAAAGCCATAATTTATGAGTATTTTAATTTCTATACCATGTAATTGAGATGATCTGTCAAATAATAACGTTTCATTTCCTCTTAACTGACTTCAAAAAAGCAGGAGGTTCTCAATTCGTCGCAATCTTTTATTATATTTTATTGTGTGACTTTCAACATTGCATACGAACTGTAAACGAGTGATTACGTAATTCTTTCAAAATGTAACGTCTCGACGTGTAACGTAACGATGTCTTTATTTCTTTTTGTATGTTATTAATACTTACCTTATATCACACTCGTTGTATAATAGGTAAGTAGTAGAAAAAGTTTCAACCGCTGGGCAGCCGCCAAGCTTCTATCAAACTTTGTTTAAGCTAAGTAGTCTACAACAGGACTTACCGTCACCTCTTTCGACTGCAAGCGAATAAAATACGAGAGAAACTGGAAAAAACCTTTCTCTACATTAAGTTCTTGGAATTTACATCAACCGAGAAGATTAAGCTTCACTTTTAAGTTGTTTCTTTAAAAAAAAACGTTAAAATAGGTTAAAAGGCTGTTTAAAAATATCATAACTCCTTTCAACCCTAAATTCGCTCAGTAGCATTAGCCACATCAAAATACTGTAAACAAACGGAGGCCCGGAAAGGGATCCCACAGAAATTTATCGACGCGTCATTCTTTACTTGAGTGAAAAATACTCATATCCGCAAATACCCTAATCTTCCGACATCAAACAGCAAATCCAAAGCTTGATATTTATTACACGCACCATTTGAACACTTTCAAAGACATTCTTCGGCGGAGAAAAAATTAAAATAACAAAGCAGAATGGAGCGGGAGTGGTTTGTCAGACACCGCACACAGCTACCGGAGATGACAAAATTAAAAATTCCTCTTCAAATCCTCTCCACATTAGTAAAATAAAGTTCCTTAACAGGATCTAAGCATATAGGATCAAACAAAATTTGATTATTTTTCGATATAAGTAAACAATCTTAACATATTTGGGAATGGATGAAATCAACATCACGATACTCCTCATCATAATCAACAGGCATCTATGCCTGTTTCTGTCGAATATAATATTTAAGCAGTATGAACACTTATAAAGTAAAAATGTGGTCGATACAGGTAAAAAAGCGCAGAGCATTAAATAAATGCATATCAAAGGGAGATCATGATGCCGGAAATCTCCAAAATGGTCCATTTCTCATTTCACACGTTTCCAAAACCGCACCAGTAGCGAGCGGCGACACATGATGGATCAGTCGCTTTGTGCTTCCGAGCGGTTACCTTCTAATACACCCTCGGCACTCGCAGGTTTTAAACGCATTCCGCCATTTTGCGGGCCATTAGTCGAGGTGAAAGAGGCAGTGATTATGATTGATCGACTCGCAATGCTTGACTTGTTGAATGGGAACCCTCACGTGTGATGTTTGTCGCGACCTGCATATTGTCAGATTAGTTCGGTGTGCATCAAATTTGCTGCTACTAACGGAGAAAATAATATGAAAATATAATCAGCAAAATAATGTTAGAAAACAATATATATATAAATGAAGCTACTGATATTTGATACAATAACAGTAACACAGATATAGATATCGTAGTTTCCAATCAAGAGATTGCAGTTATTAATATTACACAATTGTTGGCTCTCTCGATCAAATCCAATACCTATACGTACTGCAAAGTGAATAGAATTTCAGTCAATGCACCTATTATAATTGTGAATCGGCGCAAGCCGTCGCCGCTTTCAGAGCAAATCGAGAATGAACGTAGATTAACTATTGAGAACTCCAGACAAGTTTATTTCTCAGCTTTGTTAAGATATTTTGTTAAATCAGTTAGATGATAGATTCATCAAACTTCAGTAGCTAAGAAAAAGTGTAAGTACTGCATTTTATAAACATTTAGCATGCATTGTTTATTTTGTAACAACTGCCAAACCAGTCCGTAAGTTGTTCGGCACCCGATGGACTAATGGTTGCAAATATTAGTCCATCTTCGTATTTTGGTAAAAATATGTGTATTGACTCACAACATTTTCAAGATATTTTCCGAGCCGGAAAGTTCTTAATAAAAGAAATGGCATTTATATTGTAATCTAAGGTGACGGAAACAATTATTTTTTATCGATACGCACGAGCGGGGGACGGCGGGATACCGACACATTGCACCCGCGGGAGCCGATACAAATAGTACGGGGACAACGGCGAGGTTGCAGAGGGAACAAAACAAAGCACTGAAGAATGTAAAGAAATTTCTAGTAAAATAGCCTCTTGCAATGTTCGTTGACTCAAATGATTATTAGTTTGAGTAGTAACACTTAAATTGACAAGCTTTTCGTTTCCGCTATGCTTACCCTGCGTATCCTGTAGCAGCGTTTTCTTTCTTTTTTAGACAGGAGTGAGTCTTTAGCAATGAAATAATTAAGATTAAAAAAGATATGTTAGATTCTAAAAGTAATTATAAATTGATATGAAACGAACACTATTATTATTTACTCTGACAGTTTTTCTAAATTCACAGCATGCCAACCTTGCTCTACATTGTCTTTTTAAAAATGAAGTGGCAACGATACCCCATCCTCGGTATAAGGAGTACTTATTTCCTCCTTATGCATACAAGATTCTTTAGCCGGAGGGCTCGAAGGGACGGTGACGTCTTTTTTATAATCTGTTTACATGTTTCCTCTCTTACCAGATAATCTTTTTGTGTTGATGTTGGAGAAAATGTTTTAGAAATGTACTGGAATTTATATTTCGATATGTAAGCAGACAAACATTTTCATATTTTGATATTTTATCTGCAGCAAATTATATTATGTGCAACAAAGAATATTACCAAATTGCAAACACCACACTACAAGTTATTTAACGCAACACTTGAAAGTCTATCTAAGATTGTATCTCTCGTGGCTAAATAAGGAAAAAAATAGTCATAGGAAAAAAAGATATTTTATTAAATTGTTTGCTATCTGTAATTCAATCAGATAAATATTATTAACCTAATAAAGGTGCGTCATAAACAGCCAGAGAAAAATACCATTGCCAGCCTAATTCAGTGGAATACGAACCGTTTAACAAAGTTTAACTGTACATAAAATTTTATTGACCCGTATATGAAATAGTGAAACAATTCCGTCCCGAATCCAACTCCCGCGTCATTAGACGGGTTTTTATTACCCAATGACAATAAACATGTCGTAAGCTATCGACTGAAAACATTCATAGAAGTTTCGTGTATTTATTCGATTATTGCTAAGTATCGTATCCCGTTCTGTTTATTTGTTTCATGATTATTGGCTGTTAATGGGGTATTGTAAAAAGAAACGGTTAAAGATAATGTTAGTTTTCGAACCGTGGAAAATGATTTTGACGTGTATGTGATTGCTTGTGTTTTTAAGAGGCACTTCATACCTAAACCGTTGTTTGTTATAAAATGTTGCTGAACAAAGTTGAAAATAGAGATGAAATGACACATCAATAATTCTATAAGTAATGTTTTGCTCAAGGCAAGGCTCTAATTCCTATGAAAATCCGAATGCCACAACGTCAGATATTATTTATTGCTTACAATTTTGCTTAAACTGAAAAATATCGCAGTACATTTCTCGAGAGCGCACTTCTCTGCAGAACTTCTAATTTCTAATGGCCCATTTGCCACTTTGTCAATTGCTCCAATAAATCTGAGTGGCTCCGCGCGCTGACTTATGACCTGTCTTGGGCTAAATGTCACGACATTCTTTTGTTTCGTACAGAATTACAACATTTTTATTCTTTCTTTTGAGAAATATTACTGGCCAGTAACAATTTTATTTGTTGGTTTTATAAAAAAAACATATAACATATACCTAATAGGGTAAAGTACCCGATTACTGGCACCCAAAGTACCAGTTCTCGACACCTAGTGATTGTAGTATTAACACTATTAACTTAAAATAACATGTCAATCATTGGGACGGTGCTGACAATAGGACTGTTTACCCTATGGTTGAACTTTCATTTACCATGCTTAATCGCAAGGTTGATGATTGGTTGAGATTTCAATCCAAAGTACCTAAATATTTTTTGAATTACTTACTGTGGGACGGGTCCTCTCCAACATGGTGGACTATCTGTATGGGCGGTGGGCTCATCACCTGTCACCATACGGTTCATCATACCATCTTAGGACTAATTAATCGAACGTGGCCACAAGTAGTCTTGTGGCTCTGTCCACCCCATTAGGGATTTCGGGCGTGATGTGTATGTATGTATGTATGTATGTACTTACTGTGCAGCCTTGATTGGTGAACTGTGTGATTTAAAGTACAATTTGCTTTCATAATTTTTCACTATCATGTTTGCAGAAAAATTTCTCTGCGAAACCTACTTATTATCTCATTTAGATCTTGGCCATAGAATTACAAACCATAGAAAGATAGTTTACATACAACCGCGCTGACAAAAGTGAAGCAATAAACTGGTGCGCTTTGACATTTGACACTATGGGAGTGTTCCGGCGTTTGTATGAATTATTTCTTCAAATTGTGTGCGCGGACTTGGTTTCTATTGCGTTATTATTCTAAGATCATGGCAAATGTAACTGATTTGTTACTAGCGTCACGGGTAACAAAGTTCGTAGACGATCAAGTGTTAAAAATTTAAACTAGCCCTGCTTAGGCACTTTATTTTATCTATATTGTTCGTGTGTGTGTGCCTTTATAGCTCGGGCGCGTCCTCCAGAGGCTAACTTCTCGGCTTTTCATTTATTCATCAGCCGGCCTAGTGACAGTTTATTGATCCTGGACTATTATTCTATTCCTAACAGCGAATTGGTGGAGCAGATAATCGGTAGCTCGTTGTTAATTTTACAAGCTTTATATTAACTTGCCATGTTTGTAAGTAGGTATGTATGTTCGGGTCGTATCTTGCAAGCTGAATTAGAACCACTTCCTCCTATCCTACGAAACTAAATTTTTACACATTGGTTCAGTTCCGATGACAATGTATTTTTGTGGTAAGCATGACCTGAATCGACATCCAGGCTTAGTTCCAGATAAAGGAACTCTTCAACGGTCAACAGCACAGACTCAAAACTTTGTGTAGGTACCTACGCATTTTATTGCAATATTAAAGTGCAATGGCCAAAACGGTTTGTTATAAAAAAGGTATAAAAAAAACTTATATTACTTTAACACAAGTAATGGTAGTAATGTTACAATCAACTGAAAGTTCTATTTTCTATTTACGAACTAAGACCATAATACCAACCAACAGTCTAGACGCTTTCAAATATATATTTTTTGTGGCAAAACTTGGACTATGATAGATTTCAATTAGTAGAAAATTGAACTACTCGTAAAAGCATCGATTTAAAATCGTTAGTCAAATAATTTTATTGCGTTGTCCCGTTTCGCCGAAACGAATGGGTTTTCCGAACGGCTGAAAGCAAAGTTTGAACATCGTATTTTTCAAAAGTGTTTTTTATCGATCCTCGTATGATTGTGAATCACAAGTGCTATATAGACGTCGGAAATTGGTCATATTGTAAATAGAATAATGATTATGCTTGCGCTCAATATGCATTTTAATATACAAAGTTGTGATACCCATTACAGTTTACTATATATTTGGGGCCAATGCGAAAGTGTATGCGCGTAATTTACGACGGCTCGTTTGGCTTAGTTGGTAGTGACCCTGCTTCCGAAGCCAGCGGTCCCGGGTTCGATTCCCGGTAAGGGCAAATATTTGTGTGATGAGCACGAATGTTTGTTCCTGAGTCTTGGATGTTTCTTATGTATTTAAGTTTGTATTTATCTATATAAGTATGTATATCGTCGTCTAGTACCCATAACACAAGCCTTTAGAGCTTACTTTGGGGTTTGTTTGTGTAAAGATTGTCCCCTGATTTATTATTATTATTAATTTAAAAGCCAATAAACTTAAAATAAGAAACGTCAAACTTGATTTTGACAGCTCTGTATACTAAATGAAGTTTCACGTTTCTTGTTTTAAGTTTAGAAAATTTTAAATTAAGAAGACACCGTTTCGAATTGGACCCTATATCATTATTAATTCAAAATACTGACTGACTGCCTCGGTGTCGTGATTGTAGTGCAATTGCCTGCTGTGCTGGAGGACGCGAGTTCTAGTCCCGCTAGAGGTAAACTTTGTGTGATGAGCACGAGTCATGGTTGTTTAGTATCTTTATAAATATGTATGTATTTATCTGCGTATTGATAAGTATTCATATCGTTGTCTAGTACCCATATAGCAAAGGGTTTCGTAGTTTTTAGACTAGATCAATGTGTTAGTGTCCAAGATATTTATTATTATTTTTATTATTATTATTATGAAATTAACCAATTTCTCAATCATAAACGTCAACCTACATAAAGTATGATATAACCAACATTAAAGCATCGCATTTAAAATACAAACTTTTAAACGATACCCGCAGCACACAGCACTGCGGTTGTTTATTTAAGACCAGACCAATTTTGCACTCTAATTCCAGAACGAAATGTGAATCTGAGTCTTTGACGCACCAGACGTGTATATTTGTCGGACATGTGGACGTGCCGCTTGTCTTTATTCCTTGAATTTTAGATGCCGCTAACGTCGGAGTTGGTCCATGGTTATCAGGACCAACTACGCAACCACATTAGAATTGTAAAGTTAGAACGTCTCTTGATATAGACCTGTCATTTTCCAGTACACGGCTCGTGGTGATTTTTCAACTCTAACTTTTAGAGTGGCTAGTTGGGCTTCATAAAATTTAATTAAGGCAAGTCATCAGTCACCAGGAGCCGGGTCGCGTCACTGCTCCTGCAAGATAACGCGGGGTCAGGCTGCACTACCCGCGTCCGCGCCGTGATGAATGTGCCCTTAACAGACCTCAAATATGCCTCTGTTGACAGCTTCCAGCGAATGTTTGAATAAGCTAAGCAATTACAGGACGCCCCTTTCGAAACGCCCTTGATTCGTTAGAGGCCGCAACTTTATTCCGTTGTCTTCTCTTTGTGCTGAAACTACTTACCGCTGTACTCCAAGTTTAGTGTTATTTCGTGCGCCAATATTTTTCTTATCGATTGCTTGATTTACGAAAATCTTGTGCTGCATGATATTCATAAGTTTGTGTTATTCCTGTCGGACGGTGGAACGCAAACAGACCTCGATTCGCATTATTAATCATTCAGACGGCTTGTTATTGAATAGTGGCGGCGTAATAAAGTGGCGGCGTGCCTAATTGTGACCAGCGTTGACCCGCCGCTGACCACCCCATCCATAATGCATGGCATCTTCAAAACCGGCCAGGAGCAAGTAAAGTATCTTAAGAATCGAATAAATTAAAAATAACTTCATTACTCGACGAAATTAATAATCTTCGTTCATAAAGATAAAGCTGAGACTGTTAAGATACATTCTGACGACCTCATTATTAAAATTGGTATCTTTGTGTTAACTTCGTTGTAACTTCGCCGTATCGGCATATTAAACTGTCCATATAAAGGCCTTGCTCGTTACACGAAAGCATCCACCTTCTCACTCCTCATTAAAATTTGTACGACAGCTTCTAAATTCTACTCTTTTCTCCGCACCTTTATTTCAATATACAGGAAAAAGTGGAAGAGCGCTGTGTACGGAGTACCGAGTCGGGCTGGCAAAACTTTTGCCTCCCCACCCTCCCGAGGGGGGGGCAAAAAGTGTTGCCGACGGGTGAGCGTTTATACTTATACCTATGTCAGGGAAAAGTTTTCCGTGTTGCGGGTTGGGGTGAGGGGGGAGGGTGGCGCATGCGCTTGGCCGGGACCGCAGCGCTGACGTGACAGTCCTCCTCGGGACTTAGTCTCCGACGCCCGCCCCTTGCTCTTCTTTGTACCAAAATCATACGTTTCTCGTTAAACTCGCCGATTTTTTAATGACGATGCTTTGCAGGTTTTTGTTTATTTTACAGGAATGTAGGAAGTTAAATATGGGGTAAACTAAGTTTTAATATGTACTAAATCTTAGTAGATATTTGAACGACCTAAGCATGTTTTATCAATAAATACCTAATAATGATTAAGGCTGAAAACCGTTGTCTTATATATCACTAAGAAACAAAGTTAGGACATGTAAAAGATACTTAGTACGATCGATATTCGCTTCGTGCCAAGCAAGTGCTAACTTTTGGCACCAATTACAAGACTACGCCTTCACCCATAGCAGCTTGTAGCTTCTTCTATGCTGCTACGGTTTAATAACATTTATTTATTTCTCCGAAACTTGAATATGCAGACTTCATATTTACCAATGGTATTTTTTTGACCTGGGCATGATCTATAAATTGTTTGAAAAATATACTTAAAGAAAATTAAGATAAATCTTTAACCTAAAGAAAATCATCTCTCAATAATTTGTTTTAAACTGTTCCGCACTATCACGCCAAGTTCAGAACACGCGAGCACCACAAGTATCCGGGTTTGAACTTGAAAACGACTCGCGCGCAACTTTCCAACGGATTTGTTGCGACTTGTTGTTGCTCCGTTTGTTACCAAACTAAATTTGAGTTGCTAAACTGAACTTGTGGATATTTAAAGGGAACTTTTTCACGGAGTCAACGGCCGCCTGTACTGTCACCCAGTTTCGGAGTACCTACGGAGTTATGGCAGTTGTTCGTAACTACTTGGACCAGCGGGCAGAGGGCTGCACTCGGAAGGTCATGGCGCTAATTTGACCTTGCCCACAACTTCTGGGGCCGTGCTCGGCTACTAGTTCAGGAGTTGCCGGATACAGTAGTTGGACTGTATGCGCTGCTTCCTAAGAACGGCAATTACAATTTAAGTGTCAATATAGACGTGGAGTTGGGATAATATACGAAGATGAAACGTGATCCAATAATCTAAGTAGAACCTATTAAATTACTTTCCCGAAGCGAAATTAACGAAATCAGAGCAAAGTCCTAAAGTCGTATCGAGGCGACTTAATTAAGTGAATCTCCATCTGGGCCGTCAAAGGCTTCAAACAAATTGGCCACGACAAAATAATGCGGTGGATAATAGCCGTTCAGACAGCCCGCCGTGGGCGTCGCACCTGACTAACGAAATTAATTACATCCCCATAAGGAAATATTAACCGTCCGCTTAATAAGCCATTCTCGAGGATGCCACAATTAAATTGGGAGGGTCGTGGAGTCATTATTTATAAACAATACTATATCAAAGCGATACGCTCAAGATGGTGCGGCCGCAGCTCCGAGACTCCCGACATTCTTTAATAAATGGATTGTATTCGTTTCGCATATTTGTGATATTCCGAATTACACTTGCGTATTTCTTCACGCCTGATTGAAGTGCCTTTTAATGTTTCTCCTACTTACTCTATCAGTTTCCATGGTAATTCAAAAAGTTATGTCGTCCGTTACAGAGTCTTATTATATGTCAATATTGTTCATAGACTCATAATAATGAAACAACAAAAAATATTTCAGCAAAGTTCCCAAATTAAGTTTCTCACAAGACAAATAATTTACTCTTGTAGTACGCAAAGGAGCCAAAGAGCTCTACGAACAGCGTAAAAACGTGTTCTTTATTTCAAACAGCGTTCACAACAAGAACGTATATTACTAAATAAATATTACAAGAAAATTCTAGTAGCTGGATGTGTACTGGCGCAGAGCAAAACACGGCCTGCGGAGCGTATTTATGGTTATATGACGGGAAAGTTTCCGAGCGTAGGAGCTAAAGCCATCGATTTTCAAAACTTTTTCATGGAAATAAACCTACTTTCGTTGTGAACGTTGCGGCGGCTATGTGTGCGTGGCTCACCCACACAACAACTGGTGGGTCAGAGGTCACACGCTCCAGATGTACTCGTAGATGGATTAGGTATAGATAGCACTATTGATGAGTATGTAAAGAACTATTATACATAGTAGGTACAGGTTTAATAGGTGTGGCTTATTATTTGAATAGGAAGACCATACATCAATCTTACAAAAAAGTACGCATTGAGTAGGTAAAGAAAAAGTAGATTTCCCGATAGAGCTTTTTTTATTGGTAGCATAATGATACTTAATAGTGATACTAAACCCTACGCTGTACTTTCGTGCACATCGTCCATCGACCGTATATCAAACGCACACACACAAACCTCCTTGTAATGGGTCCGCAAAGAAAACTTTTTAAAACTTTTGCGCCGAGGCAATATGGCTCGTGTTCTCAACCGCTATATTTTATTTAGGCAACATTAAGCCATCCCTCTCTGTGACGTGCAAGCTTCTATGAATCTGAGAGTGTTGGATGTATTTTTGTGAGGATCGAGAAAATAGAACGGTGCTTTGCCCGGGATACGAGCTAATTATTTTAATTCTGTCATTGCGGTGTATTTTTAAGTTTTATCGTTTCTTTTTTGTAGTTTGATTACAAAATTTTATAAATAATTAAAATGAGGAAGGCATTCAAATATCTAATAAGCAAAAAGTGATGAGGATCATCGACTCATCATTACGATAGCAATTTGATTTTCAGCAATCACCTTTACGCCTCGGCCTGCAGACTCACGGCAACGGCTCATGGCAACGGCCATTATAGTCCTGTAGCGTATCTAAGTGTCTAACTCCTTGTGTGAAAACGACTATTATTTAAAATAGTAACGTAAGTCAGTTTCTGTAATAACCAAATATGCCAAAACTCGCATAGTGCTCAAAGCATTAATGTGATTCATTAAAATAACCAGTTACCATACTGTTATTTTCAATTAATATTTTGCAGTTCCTGAAAATGCATATCTAAAAGTATGAAGGTACCGATCGTCTTGTATTTTATAGGGTGTTGCTCGCAAGATGCAGCATCATGATCGTTTATCACGATGGCTCTGATTGGGACTCAGCTGCGTTTTACTGCTCATTCAAATTTTCATTTACATCTTACATTATTTCAAATTTTGTTTATACGATATTTATTTTGAAAAATTGCTTTTTTGTTGCAGTAATATTATCATCATGCAATTTTTATATTTATGATAGGTATTTGAGTAAGTTTTCATAAAGGCCTATTCCCTCATCCCCATCCCATCCCCATTCCCCATCCTCCCTAGACTGGCAACGCATTGGCAGCACCTCTGGTGTTGCAGATGTCCATGGGCGGCGGTGACCACTTTCCATCAGGTAGGCCGTCAGCTAGTTTGTCAGCCAAGGACAAAAAAAAAGAACAAAAAGTGTTTAGTCTCAGTGTTCCAATTCCAACAGCCGGCTCCTTATCAAGTCGATGTAAAATTTGAAAAGGTCCGAGTTTCCTCCGCTCCTAGTCGTAAATTACAAGAGCATTGTTTTATGCGCTCATTACATAGATTGTTCTCGAATATTATAGAATGTTCTATGGGGGAGCGTTGTATTATTTTTCAAATGACGAGAAAACTTTCCATCATGGATATAATGGGGAAGATGCATGAAAATGAAAATGAGGTTTAAATGATATATTATGAAAGTAAATGTAAACAAAAGCATATAACAGAAAAAAAACAGATCATTTTGACTATTCATTTTTATTTTATTAAGGGTCAAAATTTGTGAAAAATGTATATTGGTTTCTAGTTCTGATTTTAGTCTTTTGGACACCCTCATCAAATTTATGTCATGTTTTGTTTCAACAGTATTTACGGAAATAATTGTAGATTTTGTTGAAACGCCGTACATTTTGTGCAGTCTAACGAATGCTGTGACGTCATAGTTGTCGTCCATTTTGTATGGAGTGTTTTTGCGAGTGGTATGAACAATGACTTTTCAAAGCTTCATAACTCATAAAATAAACAACATAATAATGTGTTGCGTACACAAATCGGTTTCTATTCCTCCAGCACTTTCCAATACAACATGAAAAAAATATTATGCATCTTCCCTATTGTTATAAAATGAGAACACGTATTATGAGATGATTTTTATTAGGGTGTAAATATTAGTAGACAATTTGTACGTATACACGTTTTTCGTGAACTGGTCAAAGATGAATTCAATGAACTTGTTCTCTGTGATGGATTTGGATGAATCAGTTTCATTGACATTGAGTTATGTGGCTCGCTAGTTGCGAAACATTGTTAACTTTAATACCTTTAGGAAGAAACCTTGAAAAACAAGTTCTTTTTACAGTTTTATTTAACAGTAATTTGAAATTCCAACAACAAAAGGGCGATTGTGAAACTTTTCACAGAATTAGTTAAAAAACATTACTCTGCAAATCCGCCACACGCCATGCAATAAAACCCGACCACTCGAGCGTTAAATCATGGAATTTGCAGTCAAAATACACGAGTCACGTTCGTTGTGACACCAGTGGCGAATGGCATTCCAGCTTTATCTGTGGAATCAATTAATACGGCTCGCGGTGCCTGGCTCGGGCTGGCTCAAGCTCGCGGCTCGAGGCTCGGCTCGAGGCCGGATGTGGCGATCGGCAGCGCATCCGTGCCCAAACGCACGTCACTTCCGCCCTCCAGCACGCCGGGAAATTCTATTTGTTATTTCAGGGATTTTGAAAGCTTTGCCATGTTGGTTTTGCACGCTTTGGCTATAAAATTTGCCGCTTTAACTTCGTAATGAAACTCGTATTTTGTAAAGTTATGCGACATGGTATGATTAGCGGGCGTTAATGACTTATGTGTCAATCTACTGCAATAATACTGCCAATAAACTGTGTTTTTTGTTCCAGGTACCCTTCAATAAATAAACGTAGTAAAAAAATATATTCTTCTATTAGATAAAGGTTAGTTATTATATTTAGATAAAATATTAAGAAAAAATCCTGCCACTTCTCATCGCTCCATAGCCGCACATCTTTATCTTAAATAAACACACTATAATAGTTTAAGATCCGAACAACATTTCAGTACTTGTCGCAGTATATTTTGCTGAGTATTTGTGCAGTATCCATAAAGCTGGATGCGACCAAACCCCGCGGTCGCGGCGACGTCACGCGCGAGTGTGGCACTGCATATTTTCTTGTAATGAAGTTATCAGACGTACTATTTTTAACTGTGCTCTTTACTGTACGGTTGTGGTAAATACGACCTCGCGTAGGCCCACGTTTAGGCCGGTATAACCAGGAGGTTGGGAAGGACAATATGGGAGGTGGAGGGTTCTGGTAAGTAAAAGGTAATAAGTAACTGAGACTAACATTAGATATCGAAATTAAAAGGACTATTACAAATAACGGGACGACACCTTGGAAAAGCTCGAACAGGTAGAAAAATCAATTTCATATTATGTCGGTGCGAATCCCAAAATCGCTATGTGCTTTTTGCGGTTTTCGGTACCTCAAAAGGAAAAAAGGAACCCTTATAGGATCACTCGTGTGTCTGTCTGTCGGTCTGTCTGTCCGTCTGTCACAGCCAATTTGCTCCGAAACTACTGGACCGATTGATTTGAAATTTGGTATACATATGTAAGTCAGTGACCGCAACACGGATGCGTAACGTAAATAAATTAATTTTAAACATGGAGGCCACTTTTGGGGGGTAAATTAGAAAATTAAAAAAAAAGTTACGCTTACTATATCATGTGACATATCAGATGAAAGGGCTTATTGTGAGGATCTTAAATATGTTTTTTTTGGAATTTTAAGATAAATGGTTTGGAAGTTATTTAGGAAAATAGGCGAAATTGACCATTCCCCCCCCCTTATCTCCGAAACTTCCGGGCCTAAAATTTTGAAAAAAATACAGAAAATAGTTCTTTACCTATAGATTACAGGAAAACCTATGAGAAGTCTATGGTATTCAAAGTAACATAGGAAATTTCGGATAATCATGTATGGAACGGAACCCTCTCCACGCGGGTTTAACTCGCACTTGCCTGGTTTTTTTTTATTTTAACACTAAACGCTTCTGTTTTAATTTCTGCAACAACCCACATTTTTTTTTTGTTTTCAGTACTGGTTTATGTGTTATAGGCAAAATTGTACCTTGATAAATTCGCTATGTGAAATTGGGCAGTTAGCGAATTTTAAATAATAACGCACATTTAACAAAGTGGTCGTTTTATTTCGCTATGTGTTCGTTTATGCCCATAGCGATATTTTATCATCGGTTGTCATATTTTTACACATGGCGATTTTCAGTAGTCAGATATCTTCAAATATAGTGAGTAAAACCTGCTATGTAGCAAAATATTCCTAAAAACATAATTTAAGAAAAAAGTCATGTGACCGCTAATTACATAGCGATTTTTAATGTTACATATGAAACACGCTATGTACCAATATTTCCGTTTACGTCATGTATTACTAATAACTTATTAACAAATTTAATTTAATATAATTTATATTGATGTAAAAGTTACTTAGTTATCATAAAAATATAACTACGCATGTTAAGTAGCTATTAAAGAAAAAAACTGTTTTAACTGTCTCCTGAAAAGTAGACCAAAAACACATAGCGATTTTGTAATTCGCACCGACATTATACAACGTTATTTCTCTGTGTCGTTGAGCTGACTGTCTGACAGTGCTGGCAATCAAATAGCTTGTGACTTTCCTCCATTTTTAGTCTTAATTTTGTATTATGTCTACCACCAAATTAAAAAAAAACTTGCGTCAAATCTGCAAAGAAAGGGTATTTTTACCAAGTTTCACTGCCTCTTTATTCATAATTTACTATTACGATATGTACAAAGTAAATGCGCTTGGATTTGCACCAGGTAGTGGATTTATTTCGTCGTTGCTGCGGTGGCAGTGTCACGGCATGCCGCAGTCGCATAAATAGAGCTGGTAATTAGCATTCGTCGTGTCCGTTGCACAGCTTACCAAGAAAATTGTTGTAAAGAAAAGAAAATTAATAAATAAAGATTGAGGGTGATACATGTAGTCTGGCTGTTCAAAAATGTCAATCAGTTATATTTTTGTACTCTACAAGGACCAAAGAAATTAAGCAATCTTTGTGTGAGTTGTTATGAGATGTATATGGGCGCTGCGGACAGCCAACTTTATGAGTAATACCAGAAGAAAGGTGCCTAAGCGTGAAATTAGAAGACAACCAAATCAGTAGTAGAGATATAACCGCGAGCCTAATATTTTTGACTTCTTATCCACTTTTAAAGTCATTTCATCCATTATAACGGGCACATTTCAGGTACCTATATCAAATATCAAAGTGAAATTAAACCCGCGTTTAACTTTGTATCGTTCATATTCATCAGACGCATTGAATGTGTATATAATAAAACCTCGAAGTGTTTGAAAAGAATTGTACTTTGAATTGGTTTTGGCTACAAAAAAATTATTATTGTTGCATAAGTTTGTCTGCAAGCTAGTGTACTTACCGTATTTAAAGCTGTTCGAGCTTTGTGTCGTGTACCTTTATTTTACCTTCTCGTGATGTCTATCAGGCCAGGAAAATGTGTAAACCTTCAGGGAATAACCATTTAAACTTGCCTAATGAAATGGAACTTTAAATTATTTAATACCCGCAGTACTTTTAGATATTGTAATGCGCTAAAATTTATTGTTGAAGGCTTTATTTAGGGTTACTTTTTGGCTGAGACGAGGAATTGAAAAATGATGCATTTCAAAGTGTAATTTACCGACTGCAAACCCACTGTCTTTAATTAATCTATTCTCCACATAAAATGAAATAAAAGGGGTTTAGTATCTTAATTGTTACAATATTTAGTTCATGGCATAACTATAAATTTCTTTGAATGCACGCTGCATTCAAACAACATTCATAAATTAAGTCAAGTAATAAAGTGATCATTTCTTTTAGTCTTTCGCCCGCATTAGCATTCAATACCGTTGGTTTTTATTAATTTGACATAGAAATAATTTAAATTTATGGGATATTTAAGAGACTAGCAAATTCAGTAAATAAAATTTATATTAGGTCGCCGATGTACCGGATAACTCCATTGCTTTGCGTGTCTCCACATTTATAACAAGAAAATTATATCAGTTTCGAATGCAATAGAGTCATAATTTTCGTAACATGACAAATACGCACAAATTACAATAAATTACTCGGTTTTCTTGCGACATTTAGCATCACGTGCGTTGTATAACTGCCTTTCATTAGGGTAGTGTTGACAGTGGCTGCGTGCGCGCCGCGCGCGCCTGGCACCGCCTATCGCGCCACCATCGATGACTAATAAATCGAAACTGCGTTTCACAAACATAAAAAACCAACAAACACACCCTTAAACGCAAAAACATAAAGTTCGTTTTAAATTCTGAAAACGCAAACGCGTTACAGCGCCCTTGTAATCACGAGTATTTTGAGCAAATTCAGGATTGCCGCCGATAAGTATCTTACGCGTTCGGATATAGGGGTAATTTTAGATTGCGATGGATACACGATATCGAGTTTGCTGTAATCGCGACCACTTCTAGCGAACACTTTTAGAAGTTCACCCCCGAATTGAGCGGTCCGCGTTGGAATTATGCCTATCTACTATCAAAGGTTATTTGTGCGTGGGACGCATTATTTCTTCATTTCTATTTCTATTTCCATGTCATGTTGGTTTCTTGATTTCTCCGCGAGTCACGACACGCATTTATTGATACCTTATAGCTAGGGAGCCCGGTGCCAAAATTTCTCTATGATTTGTTCGCTTGGCAGACCTGAATTGTTCGATTAATGACAATTTAAATAACCACAGATAAATAGTCTGCCACCATGGTAGCGCTGCGTTTTCAATTGACAACGTTTCATAAATTTAAATAAAACAGTGTGCTAAATCGTTTGTTCCTGTCTGTCACTTGAACTGATGGTCATAATCATCATCAAAACGATGAACATCGAAGAGGCAGACGTGCAGGGCTCTGTTTTATAACGGCACGTAGTTGCAAAAATGTAAATAAAAAAGCTATACTAAATCATTTGTTCGTCGTTCTCGTTGCGTCCATTCGATTCATTAGGACTCCCAGAAAAGAAAAAAAAATAGCAGACGTGTAGATCGCTGATATTTTTATGTACGATTTTTTAAATTTGTAATTCAAAAATGCAGGGACATACGACTTTCATTTCCTAGACCAAATCGTTTTGTATTGACATAAACTTTCATCCCTATCAATATGAAAAACGAACAAATCATATACCAAAATGGTACCTAGCTCCCTTACTATTAGTCTTAGTTTCACTAATAAACACAGACATGGCAAGTTTTATTCACAAGACAAGACATTTTCTGCGTGTGTTCTCGGTATGAGTATAATTAAAATAGATACTATTTTGCAAGCAGTTCGCTTAATAATTTGCCTGTTCCATGTTAATTACAATAATGATTCTCATTAACGAACTTCAAACATTACTCCGGAGTGTTTTAAAAGGCACTCTCTAGATTTTACGCGTACAACCTGCAAGTAACAATCCGTAAACGGTTTTCTTATTTGGAAAGTCGCAAAAGTTTTATCTTGAGGAGCGGCCGGGCACCTCGAGATTACTCATCTCGCAATAGCCGGAGGCAATTAAAAGCAAGGGGTAGTGCTATCATTAACCGGGACGCTCCCGTCTTAACAAGAATATAATGCAATTTTAAAATAATCCCCGCAAAAAATAAATTAATGCAGGCACCTCGCTGGATTCCCTTTTTATCTCCTTAATTGGTTTTCACATCTTACAGTGTAAAAAATATCGTGTTCTTTGTAATCTCGGGCGATGTTTTAATAAATATAACGAAGTGAGCTCGAAGTCGGGGGATGAAAAAATATTGCCGCCCTTAAATAAACCTTCACACTTGAGAGATCACGCTGAACCGGCGCGTGAGATTTATTGGGAAATAATTAAACACTGGCATCGACTCCTTTCAGAAACTCATTAAAGTATCTCAAGCAAGCCGTTCATTGATTGACTTCATCATATCTTTCACTTTAAATTTTTATATCATAATTTTACATAGGAATCTGACTGTATCACATTGACTGACTCGATGGCGTAGGGGTTTGTGTGATGAGCACACATTTTTATACCCAAGTCAAAGGTATTTAGTATTTATATATGTATGTATTTATCTATATAAGTATTCTTATCGTCTAGTACCCATAGTACAGAGAATCATAGCTTGGGAGTAGATCAATATGTGCTTCCTATCTTAAATATTGTTATTATTACTAATTTAATATTATCAGAACTGCGGCGACTATGGCAAATCCTCCCATTTTTGGGGGAGGCCTATGTCCTGCAGTGGACGTTTACAGCTGATGACGACGACAACGATTATCAAAACTTAAACATTATCTTTTTGGGGTATAAAGTTTAGCCCTACGACGTACACTTTAGCATAACGTAGCAATGACTCGAAATAGAAAACATTTACAATAATACCATAAATGTAAACCTGACCTAAACTTGTCAATAAACATTTTGGCAGAACATCGAGTAGGCAATTGATAAACAATTGTACAGCGTTTATAGCTTACGAGCGAAGTTAGTTCGCGGATTCCGGATTAATACATTTGTTTTCAGCTTTATTCCTCCTCGAGAGGCTCTTAGCGGTTTTTATAGTCGATTCGGGGACGTTTTAGACGCACTCACGAATATGGAATAGTTTTTCTTTGCTAATGTTCACGAGTTTTTCATTTGAAGTTCTACTAATGTTGCTCGTTTATGGTTATTGTTTTATTATTTGGCAACATAAATATTAACAAACAAAACATATATAAACAAAACAGCGCAAAATTTCACAAGAAATGCATTAATGTCACGTGATTATGACGTGATGAAAACCTCGTAATTATTTAATTCATAAATAAAAACACCCAGCAGCACACAATAAGTAGCCGGCTAAGCGTGCGGGCGTAACAAATTGAATCACAACACTCTTGGCTCGATACAAAGTAATGTAATCCAGTCATAAACCCAACATTAATCCTTCCACTCTGCTATACTGTTGTGTCATCAACGGTAGCCAAAATTTTAATCACCTCATCTCCCTCCAGGCCCCGCAGGCCCTGCGGGCCCCCGCTGGCCCCCGCTAGCCCCTTCTAGCCCCCGCCCTGAGCGCTGAGATCGCTCCTTACACGATATTCCCATTACTTAGTCCAGGCTGTAATAAAATTTAATATAATACGAGGAAACGGATGCGACCACGACGGACTGCAGCGGATACAGATTTAAAGTGTGGGGACAGATGGTATTTGTGCCGTATTTTCTTTTATTCTTAAGGTTGGGAGTGTACGTAATAAAGTTTGCTATCAAGTTTTGTCTGCGTTCAGTATAAAAAACATGCATATAAATTGTCAAATATTTGAATAGACGGCTATGCCGTTATTAAGATAATAGTATCTCCTACTCGACACCATTTTCCTTTGTATAATGTAGTTTAGTTATGGATGTCTGGAGGAAGATATGCAGTGATGACCTTATTAAGAACATTCCCCATATAAACAAGCGATACTCATCATTCATACAGGCATTTAGCTTTTTTCAAACGATAGAACATCACAGTTTCAAATAGAGTATTATAATACAAATAGGTACTACTTGCGTTAAAAACTGTTCTGTATTTTTCGCTAGGTCAGTATTTTTTTTATATTAATGAAATTTGCAATACATTCGACCTTTCAGCCTTATCTTATATCAAATAGCCTTCTTCTTAAACATTGGTCGTTTAGTTAACCGATAATTAAAAGCAATAAAGCAAGAAGCCACGATTCTTCCCCGCGGGCTAAAGGGTTATCCATTGTGCGTCCATCTTAGTGGGGCACCGGGAAATTGAGAAATGGACCGGGTAACGTTGTTATGCGCCCCGCTACTGGATTAACTTGGATGAAAAACGCTTTGTTTTCGCATGGCTGGTGAAATATAGTGGTATAACCGCAATTTGTATATAAAAAAAGTTTTCTTTTTTACATACAAATTGCTTCGCGTGATTCGATTATAACTGAAAGTGTAAACCTTTCAGGATACTTGTAAAAATATCACAATTTGCAAGAATGTATCTTTTTGCTTAATAAAACAATGCATCTTATTATTATAGTAGCGTTGTACTTCTAACACAACGTCCCTTTCGAAACGGTTAAATATAATCGTAAAATGTGCCACCTGAATTAGTGATATTTTTCTATTCAGCTTCTATGAAGTAACTTTGACGGCTATATCGAAAATAAGCCAAACAGTTGAAGCCAACTTAGCGCGGAACTTCACACATTCACCCAAACACTTTAATAAATTCACCTTTTTCCCGCTAACTAGTTCCTTAAGGTAAACATTTCCCCTTGACATCAGCTTCGGGCGAAACTAACTTTAATAGCGGCCGACGCCTTGGCAAAGGCGTCAGAACTCTTGTACTTTTAAAAACTTCTAGTTGAAGATGCAGTAAACTCATTAACCTGAGTGCAGGCTTATTAGAAGTCGAGAATACACAGGGGAATGAGGATCACGTACAGATTAGTTCGGCACGATATATGTAACAAATCGCACCTTCGGTGGGACAAGGGCATAATTGTCGAAAAACCCATTTTTCTTTAAGAATACAGAAATGTTCCAATTTGGAACATTTCTGTATACTTAACAAATTTTTGGGTTTTTATCAAATGTGCCCTTGTCCCACCGAAGGTGCGAAATAGTAAATGAATAAATTAATCGGGGACAATCTTTTTACACGATTTAGGCCCAAAGTAAGCTCTAAAGGCTTGTGTTATGGCTACTAGAAGGCGATATAAGTATGTACTTACTTAAATATATAGATAAATTAATATTCAAATACATAGGAAACATCCAAGACTCAAGAACATACATTCGTGCCCATCACACAAATATTTGCCCTTACGGGGCATCGAACCAGGACCAGGACCATTAGCTTTGGAGAAAGGGTCAAATATTTACATGTAAAGATAAATAAATTTGCTCACTTATGGGCTTCATAAGAAGGCTCAAGGTCACCCAAAGGGCTACGGACAGGGCTAAGCTCAGAGTTTAACTTCAAGATCAAATTAGAATTCAGATTTTTTTTTAAGCTGACGTAGCTCAAAGTATTGCTACCCTAATCAAATCAAATCAAATACTTTATATGCCAGAATACTTATGCATTATATACAAGGTCTTGAGGTAATTGGTCCAGTATTCAGTGACAGTGGGGCTTCTTGCTCGTAGAATAGATGGCCGTTGGGACCGAAGAATTATTGAGTGGCGACCGTGTTCTGGAAGGCGCAGAATGTGCAGATCACCCACACGGTAAACCTGACCTGATCAAGATTGGAGGACTCCGCTGGTTGTGAGCAGCAGAGGATCGGTCGTTAAAGGGATCGATAGGGGAGGCCTGTGTCCAACAGTGGATGTCTTTCAGCTGAAATGGTGATGATGATAAAAGATAATTAAATATGTCGTTTTTAGTATTTATGATTTAGAAATAATACAACGAAAGCCAAGTCTCACATTAAAACCGAGACATTTTCCCGAAAACTTAATCTGGTCGCTGTTCTATTCCAAAAAAAAAACTGTTCAATGTTTTTTAGCATCTTTAATCGTCCTCTGCTGCACTGGGAGTGAAGAAATAGCATAGAATGCGTGCAGATGCTTATCATCCTGGCATGTCGTAAAAGTCGACTAAGGGACGGGTCCTCTCCGACATGGTGGACTATCTGTATGGGCGATGGGCTGATCACCTGTCACCATCCGGTTCATCATACCATCCTTTTATAGGTATAACAAAAATATTTGTGTAGGTACTAATTTTATATAAAATAAAATGCATGTACTTCTTAAAAACCACCCGTATCAAAATTTATTAAGTACACTGTTTGGCAGTAATTACATACACATACAAAACAAACGTAACTTATTTTTTATAATTGTTATATGTATTATTGTTTGTTATAAATTTGTTGTCAAAATCTATCCATAATAATATATTGGTGCAAATGGGTGGTATCAATAAAAATATATCGAATTAATTAATGTATGTATATTATTAATACAATGTCTAATTAAGAATGAGTCAATTACTTATTGGCAAACATAATACGGCGTGTGCACTGTGCCCGCACCTGTCTCTTGACAATGCATAGTTGAAACAATCTTACAATTGTTATTTTTTCTCGTCATGTTGTGAGGTAGGCGGTGAAAAGGTACCGGCTCAGTGTTTTTCAACGTTATCTTGGTTTGCTCACAGGGCACAAACTATTTGTTTTTAAACTTAAGTACTTAAATTGTAAAATATTTTTCATGTAAGTGAAACGTATTTCTTATGAGAAATAAATGTCTTTGAACCGATCTTAGAACTAATTAATCGAACGTGGCCACAAGTAGTCTTGTGGCTCTGCCCACCCCATTAGGGATTGCGGGCGTGATGCTATGTATGTATGTATGCATGTTAATCGTGAAACTGATCTCAAAAACATGATGTTTAAAACAAGTATAATTGGGATTCCAACTTTAAGACTATTCAGTCTTTCATCATCATCTTTAAGTTCCTTAGTTATAACGACATTGCACCGCGTCTCCAAGACGATCTCATGAAACGGTGCATGAATAAAATTATTATGAATTTGGGCGGAACATTACAGCCGCGTTAATCAAATGTGTCGCATATGCATAAGATACTGATGCACAGGAAGTGCGGGCTCCACGAGAAAACGTCTGAGTGCTTGTACCCATTCGTTCTGAGATGTAAATTATGACATGAGATAAGAAATTCTGGTAATGCTGCATGAAATGATACATTGCATTTTTGAATAAATTCTCAAAGATTTTTCAATTCAACCATTAAATTCTGGACCTTTTTTAGGATGAACCACTCTTTTTATGACGATTATTAATATTAATCAAACCGCGTGTTATTTTACCTAGATTAGACTTGATAAATAAGACTGTCAATAAAAGTTATTAAGCAAAAACCCAAAAGATTAGAGATTCTACATTTTTATAAATTGGATAACGCAGTAGACATCGATGTCCCCCAATTTTATATGGAAAGAAGCGTATTTTCCCCTACTTCTAAGATGTTCAGCAATTTATATATTTTTGCATATCTAACGAATAAACTAGGAATCTCAATATATAATTTTTTACCAATCGAAAGGACTCAGATATTGTTCTAATGGCGTAAAATAGTACCTTCAAAGTAGATTGACCCTTAGAACTGTTCGAAACTCTATTTATTTTCTGTTAAGATGAAATTTTGCTCGGGAATGCTCAAATATCACATTTCACTATGTGAACGCCCACAGCATTCTTAATGTCTCCAAGAATAGCAAACACCTCACAGGCTGGCTAATCGCTTAATCAAAATTTATTCCGCACTTTGATTTTAAATTTGGAACGCAACATTTATTACTGGCCCCCTCGCAACCCTTCGCGGCGCTTCATTATCGCGGATTAAGGCTGCGGAATATTTTATCGATCGGCTCCACGCCAGTATTCATTTTCAATTAAGCGCCAAGTATTTTATTAAGTTTGAGCGCGGAATTGATGAGTTTTGCGAACTAATATTTACAATGAGTGGCGTGCGTGGCCGGGTCGTCGTGCTAGATAGCGCCATGCCACCTGCCGCCGCTGGAGTCGATCGCTTGATATACATGTGTACAAAATAATTAATATTAGATTTAGTTTTTCCAAATTTGACTCTAGCTAAATTAAAAATAACTACTGCGTTAATTAAAAATAGCTAACAAGATACGTGTAAAAGCATTCGTAACAATTGTTTCTATTTGCATTTAAAAACTTCTGACAGAAATTTACGACGTTAATTACAAAATGTCTCCTGCATTGGACTCCGTTTTCAACCTCACAATTGCAACCTATCATAAAACTTGCAAAATCGATATTCAATTTAAATGAATCTCGAAACAACTCGCAGATAAATTAATAGATCTTCTTTCAAAGCTTTGTTCCTACGTTGGAGGTGACTTCAATTTCCTGGTAGAGACGCGGGAGCGGAACTTTTGAAGGCACCTCACGGAATCCAATGCACCTATGCGCCTCGCTGTTTACACGCCCGTAAGCAAATAGGCTATTGCTTTGTGGTGGCACACGGGCGGCTTGTACGCAGCGTTTTTTAGGTTTAAATAAGATTTTATTTCATTTGAGATTGCTTCAAGGAAATATATACACTGCTCAACAAAAAGAACCATAAACCACCTTCATACTTATTTGGAGATAAGTCATTGATAGCCGAATTCAGAAACGCCACTTAAGCATTTGATTAGATATTAAATAGTTAAATGTCCCTCAACTAGTTGTCCAACTATACAGAAACGTCACTGAAACGTCACTTTAATTAAAGATCAATTTGAGGGGCCTTTCTGAACTCAGCCATGAGTTTAGCTAATGAATCGGTAGTTTTACCTCTTTAACAACTTAATTACAAATTCAAGTTGATCTACGTTACTTGACCAATATTATTTTGTATCTTATCACAAATATTCTCGAATTATTCTGCAGACCAAATATGACGAATTTGACATCTAGGTATATCAAGTTTATAACCTGTCATATTGTCTACGTATTTAACAATTTATAATTACCACTATTAATATCATGTTCTTACATCTAACACACCGTTGTTACGCACTTATATAGTACCTAGGTCTGATCAGCGCGTGTCAACCGCAGCGGTTTCCCGCTCGTATGCGCTGGCCGAACGTTGTGTAGATAAATAGACGCTTTGAGTGCAGTTGCGCGCACTGGCTGCTGCTAATGCAATTTCCGCAGGTGAGCCTGATAATGCACCGTTATTATACACCGATCATGTGATAGATATTTTTTTTGTAATAAGAAAATTATATAGCTAACAAGAGCTAAATCACGTTATAAACTATGTATGAAAATATGCCCGCTTGTGTGCTATTCTGGGTGTACTGGCCTTTGGGCAAAATATTTTTTGCCAAATTTCACTGACCAAAAAACTTATCGCAGTAGTTTCACTTCCCAAATGAATGTAGTCTTAATCTTTAGCACATTTACATTTCTCATTTTATTCATTTGGTCAAATTATCATTTGGCATCATTTTACCTTAGAGCGGAAATAGGCACGTCGACACGCGGGCGGTTAGGTTGTGTTAGGTTTTTGACTAAATAATACTTGTTAAAATGAAACATGACCAACTATTTATTTGTTAAACAATAATTTGCCAGGAAATACTTTGCTATCGGTAAAATTGCGATAAGCTGTTTTGACTAATGATTTTTTTGCCAAATGTTAATTTGTGTAAACTAGTTTGGGGTGTGATACTTTGGGAAAAGTTTTTTGCCCATGCATTAGTAATCCGCAAGTTGATGATATCTTTTTAGGGTTCCGTAACCAAAGGGTAAAAACGGGACCCTTTTACTAAGACTCCGCTGTCCGTCTGTCCGTCTGTCGGTCCGTCCGTCTGTCACCAGGCTGTATCTCATGAACCGTGATAGTAAAATGAAATGTTGAAATGTTCACAGATGATGTACTTCTGTTGCCGTTATGACCACAAACACTAAAAAACAAACGTGATTTTATTGCTCGTTTTTACTCGATTTTGATAACGGCAACTAGTAGACGCTTGAAATATTCACAGAACATTAAGCTATATTCACTATAAAAATAAATAATTAAATCAAAATAAAACAAATATTTAAGGGGGGCTCCCATACAACAAACGTGGTACGTTCGTGCGCGACGTACTTTCGTCCGACTCGCACTTGGCCGGTTTTTAAGATTAATACGGCATGTTTTAGTTTATCTAGTAAAGGCAAGACGTGAAAGGATCGTGTTACATTAACTCGCGTACGTGCTAATGTAGCTAGTGCATTTACCTGGGTGCACGGACGCACCGCTTGATATCCCATTTGTCTGACGAGCTCCCGGGACGAGGTACTCTGTTTTAAAGGATCCGCGCGGAGTAACTTTTCACTCTACGTGCTAATATTGTTATGTTTAATCAATAGTTCCAAGGCTTGTTTGTGAAGACCGGTGTTTCGTTACCAGTCTAGTTCGAGTCTGGTTCGTTATTAACTGGATTTTGATAGGTTCTTAGATTGATTAATATTTGGTAAATTGGTAATGGCATGTTGTTTAGAAGTAATGTACCATTTTACCTTTTACATTTTATATTATAATTAATAACAAACAAAATTCAAATATACGCGTCGAATTGAGAACCTCCTCCTTCGGTTTTTTTGAAGTCGGTTGAAAAGTACTGTCGATATTTTTCTACGTTCACAATAACTCAAGTATTAGCTGAAAGAGATCACTTAAAATACACAGACTCGCCTTTGCACTAATTTAATTGATTTCGTAGGCTTTGATGTGCTGTAATTTCGATAAATATTGCCAAGTAAGAAATTCCATTTTATTATTATCCAGCGAGCGAGCGAAGTGTTTCCGTTTCAGCTTGGCCAAAAATGCTTTCGTATGTCCGTCTGTCCATTTTTTCTCCTCTACAGCCGCTCAATTACGGAACACCAAGTGGTATCGCTTTCGCGAAAAGTAAGCCAATTGTGCCCTTATTTACACAGAGTTAAGACTAAATTGGTTTTGCATTTCGAGCCAAACCGATACCAATTGTGCTGCGTAATTGAGCTGCAGGTCGTATTTCTCAACCGATTCTCGCGAAATTTTGTGAGCAGGTTCCCTAATTATATATATTTCTTTGTCAATTCAGTTTTTCGAAATTTTTTAAATGGCGGATATATGGGGGATTTTGCGATTACAAAGTTATTTGCGGTGTTGATTAACTGACCGCGACCTATGTCAAGGTATTGGGATAACAGTTTTCCAACGGCAAAGTTAAGTTTGTCGCGAGGTCTACAGCTCAGGGAGCTTCTAGTATAAACTGGTTTTAAGTAAACGTATATATATAATGAAAAGACATACAATTTTGACTTGTCGCTATTAGGCTCCGACTCACTCGTCGGGGCTTAGCGGGTCTCACTGTCGGCGAACAGCCGCCTTTTGCGAAACGAAAACTTTTCGAATGTCGGCCCAGCCTTTATTAAAACCTACAGAGCATATTGCATAACTGGCAGCAATAAGTAACGCGACCGCCTCTCCTCGCCGCAATTCAATATTCAGAGTGAGTCGGAAAGTTTTATTATTGCGGCGTAAATATAATGAGTGCAGGTGAGGCAGTTTTGTCTGCTGGGATTTACGGCGGCCATTATTATGAGCTGGCAAGACAGCGCGTCCAAACTAACTTATGCGGCGAGAGGTAAATAAGTTACTGACTGTTTTAAAGTCAACAGTCTTTAGTTCTGAGAAACTATGATGGATTATTTAGACGCTTCATGGTTAAAAAGGTTAGGCAAAAACAAATTAAGAAAGCCAAGACTAACGCCGACCACACACATTCGTTTTCCTGATTCGATTTCCGGATTCGTTTTTCGAATCGGGCTCTCCGAACGCAGCTCATATAACAATCAGGGCTCGTCACACACATTCGATTTTTCTCCGTACGGAATTTTTCCGTCCATTCGTTCCGAATGCTAGCCCTTGCGTTCGAACGGAAAAAAACGAAACGGATGCAAGGCCTGCATACTTTTACTAGGGCTCGTCACACACATTCGGAAGTCACGTCGCATCACGTGACCTAGCTGACGGAATTCCGTAGAGAAAAATCGAATTTGTGTGGTGATTGCACGGAATTACGAATACGGTTTCCGTGTACGATTTTCGAATCAGGAAAACGAATGTGTGTGACGAGCCTAATGCTGAACCGAAATTTCCCTTCTATATCTTGGTTTCGTTTGTTACTACATCCTAATTAAAACGGCCTTTATAACCGGGATAAAAGAAATCACTTGCAAAGATTACAATGTATCACTGTTGATTAAATTATGTCTGTATTATAATTATATGCTTTCTATTTATTTCGACGCGTGTCACAAGCCAGTCGAAAGTGACACGGATAACGTTACGAAATTTTAATGTCCAACCGCCAACCCTGCAAGTAATGCAATTAAAATAAAATTTGAGTGCGACGGAGTCCCAGCTGCGGTGAGACTGCGTTCTGCGGCGAACCTTCGTCACGCCGTCAGCTGCCTGCCCCGATAACACCTACGTAGCCATGCAAGTAAATAAAATGGAGTCTATAGATATTTCATGACGTGTTTTGGACTGGGAAAACGGTCAGAGTTTGTTTGGATGTGACGTACAGGCTATTATGACACTTGAGGTCGCAGGTTCGATTAGCTACTGCAAGAATACGATACTTGTATTTATCATTACATACTTATTATATTTCTTTTGGTTCCGGTCGTAGAAGATACTTATTCTTTTAAGCTGTTTATATTTACCATTTTTAGGGTTCCGTGCCCAAAGGGTAAAAACCGGACCCTATTACTAAGACTCCGCTGTCCATCCGTCTGGCTGTCTATCTGTCCGTCTGTCCGTCTGTCTGTCTATCCGTCTGTCACCAGGCTGTATCTCATGAACCGTGATAGTTAGACGGTTGAAATTTTCACAGATGATGTAGTTCTGTTGCCGCTATAACAACAAATACTAAAAAAGTTTTTATAGATAATGGTCGCGCAATAAGGGTTCCTTATTGCGCGACTCCGACTCGCACTTGGCCGGTTTATTTATCAATATTATTTGACATTAATTTTGCCATAAATCCTGTACACTCCTAAATTCTACTTAAATCTACGAACATTCTTAATAGCATAGGTACTAAACCGTGTCTCCCTCCCTTACATCTAAGATCCACGAAACAATATTTAAAGCAGATCGCCCGCCCATAAATCAGTATGCGCCCGAGGTGCGCATATTTCATACTTAATTCTTTCGTGCTCGAGCTTCCTAGTTTATGAGACGTCAGTCCCGCGGTACGGCCGTTGCATGCACCTGTATCGTTTGATGACTTTATAATTATCAAAAAGATTTTCATTTTCGTGTATGGTTAAAACTATAGGGACTGAAATCTGAGTAGTTAATAGTCTTCTCTATGGAAAAGCGACTTTGCGTTAGTATGCGAAATAATTAATCTAGAATGAAAAAAGGTCTTCGCATAGACTACGGCCATGTCGCAGATGACTTACACTTTTCAATAATAACGTATAATTACAATTAAATACGCTTTATAGAAGGAACTAAATGTGGATTATTGATGTTAGATTTGTTTTCCATGCGAAATATTGCACAGGTATTTTTTTATCTAAACTTAGTTTCGACGTACCAGCTGAATATTGATTATTATTCTACAAGTAATAAATCTCGTGTTTGCGCAAATCTCAGTAGCTCTCTCCCCAGGCAGCCATACATCGCCATATCGTCCGATCCAAAGACGTGCAGTTTGGATTCCCTTTAACACAACCCTCCTTATGTTTTGACTAGCCTTCACATGTGAAAAATAACGTTTATTTACGAGTCTTACTAGTATTTCTGATGTTTAGTATGTTAGCCTTCATACGTGACTATGTCAATTACCAAAAATTACTAAAGCCAAGGCGACGACCATTGTACAATTTGTGCAATTTGTGTATAGGCACCGTCCCATGTAAATGATGGGCCATGACAATAGTGTTCGAACAAGTTTGGGCGAGCTCTTTGATTTCCAAATTCACACCCCGTTTTACGCTCAGTAATTTTCTTGTCCGAACACAATTTCGGCGGGCGCGGACCCCTCACAATAATAATTTCGCACCGAAACTATTATAGGCGATCCTCTCTAGCCAGTAATTAATTTTGCCATAAACTGGCGCAATTGAAGCGTGAAGATTTCGTGTAGGCTGACTCGTCGCTACCGAGTTTTCTCCGAATCATTATCAATTTATTAACTTTTGTTATTTTAAGATGTTTCTGAACTTTAAAAATATATCCCTATGAAATGTGAAATTATTATTACAGATAATTAATCAGGAGAACCATCCAATTTAAATGGTTTCTCATCATTCTTATGAGGAAAAGTTCAAAATTGTACAAAAAATTCTACGTCAATATCTAATTTAGGTACATCTGACCAAAGTAATAATTTCATGGTCCTGTTAAACAATCCTCGCTCTTAATACAAACAGGAAATAGGCAATCGTGTCGAAATTGGCGGAGCACGTCGTGACGTATTACAAAAGCCATTGCTATACCTGCACGCCGCATATGCAATAAGATACATCACAATACCGGGCGAAGTTTCGAGAACAAAGCCGCAGCTCGCATCCTCCACTTATATTATACAAGTACCTACACCTATTTCTGCATTGTCGAATTCACTTATGCTAGAGACACACGGTGAAATAGTTTATTTTGTGTTTGGAAGTTAGTCTAAGATCTCTGTGTGGCCTGGTTGTCAAAGTATTAGTTTAGCCTTCTAGACTGCGGATCATTCTTTGTCTCTTTGTTTAATATTCTTTAACAAATCATATCGTTTCTAATGCTTTTTGTCGCTAATATTGAGGCCAAAAGTTTTCTCACCGGAGTCTCCTTCACTCACATCGCTCGCACAGTTCACAACTGCACATAAGCCACTCAGCAAATTCGCATTTGCACTCTAATTTGCTTGTCAACCTTTCCATCAATGGGTTAGAACGTTAACATGCAACATTATTGGCTCGCGGGCAGCCTCGTCTAGCCAGTTGGCGTCGAGCACATTCTCACCTGAGGCCCGGACTTGGTAAGACTTTGCAACTTTGACGGCGACTCAATAGCTGAATAACTGAGGCACCTCTATAATCGATAGCTCTCGAATAGCCACCATAGTGATGTCAATAAGCTTAGATGGATTGTCTTTGAATAATGTTGGAACTTTAAAATCACCTTTAGCTTTTAATTTATACAAAGTTGCGCAAGTGATCGTGATTATGACAAAACCTTTATAGTTGCCGGTCTAACCTATTGACTTTCAAACAAGTTGCAATGGAATTGGTTTTGCATCTTAATCTTTACTGGGTTCATTTAAATGCTTGTATTAAAATCCATCCGCAGCTCAGTGAAATTTGAATTTCCAACAGCGCCCGAAAACCGTTTTAGGATCCGTGCAAGCGAGCTCTTACAGCGGCGAACTACCCGAACTGCTGATACGTACGGCCGCAAACTTTCCCAGCGTTTAACCTGTCCGTGGCAGCAACTCCAGTTTTTACTTCTCCTAATTAACTGGCGAGCCATGCCGTCACGTAACGGCCGCATTCACCATAAATATAGCAAGAAATTGGGACCATCCCCATAAATTCCTCTCGTAAAAGGCTCCGCGATTATGTTAGAGGGTGGTATTAGCAAAGTTTGTCCGATATAGGGGGTAGCTGGGTAGCCCCCCTCTAATACATTTTTCGTTGATGTAACACGATTTCGCGACGGCTCCCAGTTACGTGATGGATTAAGAAGCGGGTTTCACCGCCGTCGGATTAGAGGCTTCGATATTTAGGGCATCGCCGGCTAATATACAATGTTTGCCTGCCGATAGACTTAGCCGGGTAATGCTAAGGATTCGCGTGGAGTTTCCCTTATGTAGGATTGTAGGTATGAGACGGACCCTACTGAAATGTTCATTTAACTAAAGTATTTTGCTGGCTAAACGCTTCCTATCTTATAAGACATGCAGTTGTGCCATTTTATAGAACGTTAGTGATTGTATAAATGCTTTGATAAAAGAAATAAACGTATGTACTTCCCACCCACCGGCACAATTTCGACAATAATCATAAATACATTACGCCCGATTGGAGAGCTGATCCCGTTCGTAAACAACGCTCACTCCAGCGCAACTCTTTATTGCCTATCTAACTTTCACTGCTTTTAATAATATGGAGACTTACGGGGATAAACATATTTTTCTACGTAGAAAGCTGAACGAATTTTCTCTCATACGATTTTTAATAATTAGGTTTATGCATTATTTAAAAACGGGTAATATATTTATCTAGTCGTCTTTTGTGTCGCAAAGGTCACGATTTTTGTCCATCTAATCTTCCCTGTGATTATGTATCAGGTAAATCTAAGTCAAAGTTAGGTCATCCGGCCACTTCTAAGCGACTGCTTATGCGCCGTACGTATACATTCATTAATGTTCTTAATAATCGGAATAACGAAATACATAAAATAATTACTCAATCTTTTTTATTGTATCTTTCTAAAATAAGAAAAGCGAACACGTTTCAGCGATACTTTAATTACATGCAAAATACAGAGTTAAAATAAGATTTACCTAACTGAATGCCTTACCCTGTTCATTACAAACAACTCTCCCATTCGGTATTTCTTACATCGCTATTTGTACTAATTACAGCAAATTTTACAAATTTTCCTTACATCGGCCGACATCTAGAGACTGGCAGCCCCCTAAGCGTATAAATACTGAATAAGCAGTAAACTGTATTACTTCGGCGAACCCTTTTCACTTGGCGAATTAGTAAAAAGCTACCGGGGAGTGAAAATTTTAACTTAAATGCTCCCGTAAGGTACCTGGCGTGTGTTTGACAGTCCGAAGTGATTACATTGCATACCCTTCCTTTTGTTTGTTTTGATTTAGTCTAATTTGATTTGTGACATTTTTAATGGCTCACTCACTCAAATTCGCTTTTGCATTAACAGTAATTGTAAAACGATTAATATTCAGTGTTTTGTCTTGATACCGGTTTTTTGAAGTTGGGAAGGTCTATGTAAATATCAATTTTAACAACGTGATGGTCAATTGGTTTGTAAATTTTGAGGGGATTTATTAATCGTAACTTATTTGTCTACAAGTAAAAACATAAAGTACTTATCTATTTCAAAGATTTCTCTTCTCAGCTACGACAACGTCCCTTGACATTAAAAAACTTTTCTTTTATCCCTTGTTTGTTTTTACTCTGTGCACAACCCTGGTTAAAGGACAAGAATTCTGGCGAATAATAAATCCATCAATTGTAATATTTTTCTATAAATGTATTGCTTTTTTTGAATAGCTGTAGGAGTTATCCTTCTCACACTGACCCATTTCCTCGCCTGACGTACCCATTGGCGCAACACGTCCCAGACAAAATTATGGATCGTAATTAAAAATGCCAACACACCCGCCTGCCAGTCCAATTAGCAAAAAGTTAATACACACGGTCTTGACAGTGACGAGCCGCCGTGAAAATACCAAGATGAAACACGTTTAATTTGCATCCCTGGTATACTGTGAGAGGCTAAAGTAAGGCTAGACAAGTTACATAAGCGATTCTCGCGGTGGTAAAATAAAAACGGACAAAAATACAGCCTGCGAGCTAAGTTTTGAGTAGCTTATGACGTCATCCCAAACATTTCTTTCGCGCGATAACACTAATGTTACTCATTTTGAACCGCAGGAGTTAAAAAGTCTACGTACGCTTGTGCCTACTAATAAAGTGTGATTCTTTAAGTGCACGCTTCGCTCAACGTTGAAGACGAATCCTATACTGGCACAAACCAGTTTTCTATGCGGCAGACGAGGCTTCGTCGGCGGGTAAGCACTTAATGCGTTACATAATCAGATTGGCTTGGGGATCGTGTAGGGGAGTCTTTAAAGAATCACACTAGTTATACCTGTATCTGACATCCACTGTTCACGGCACTATCCCGGATGCTACATGTAGATTAAGGTCTTGGGTTTGAAGCCCTTATAGCCCTTGAAGCTTAGTTTTAGGTTGGAATAAATGATTTATTATTATTATTATTATTAACGTCTCCGACTAGATAACATTTCAATACATTTTGGTTCGGAACATAATAGTCAAAACGTAACCACTTGAATGATAATGTTTGTGATTTTGTTTCCATTATGTATATCTTTATTGTTACAACAACAATAGTCACGAACAAAAATTGCAAGAAGTAAAACACCGAGGAAAAAATCTATGAATCTATCTTGCCCCGACGCCAGTGGCGTCATGCCAGCATCCGCGCAGCTGGCATGAGTTATTAGACGATGCTGGCGTTGCGGTGCCGCCACGCGAGCGTTGCGTCGACGCTGCGCGGGCGCTATCCAGACACCAACGGTCAATACGTCGGTGACGTCGCGTCGCTACCGAGCGCCGCGTCGACGCTGCGCGGGCCCGTGTCAAAACGCCGACGCTCAAAACACGCTAGTGTGGGGGACCCCATACGGTGGCGTTTCTTGACATTTTCGTGAGGTGTATGCGTAATGTATTTTTCAACAAGAACATATTTAAAAATAATGGAATGCCAAGAGACTTTTATTTAAAATTTAGTTGCTTTTGCTGTTGTTTAGTTGTTTTTTTTAAATATGCCCTTTTTATAATATTGTGTTTTGTTCTCGGCAACACACGGCGCTAAAAACCCATTATAACTCGCTCTCGCTAAAGCTAGTGAGTAAAACTATCTCGTATATACACGTAAAACACAATATATAATAGTTCATTTAGCTCCTTGTATAACAATTTACTATTTAACTGATATTTAATACCTAGTGGCAGCCGAAAAGAAAGAAATTGTAAATGAAACAGCTAATCTAAAAAGACGCGGTAAACACCGTCTATCCCTCATTCCCATCCCATGTCATGTGTAATTAGTATTCGCAACTCATTTCGGCAAATACGCGGCTAAGCGAATAACAAACTAACTTTTCAGCCCGTGTGCGTCCGGCTTAATTATCGCGATGAACCGCATTTAGCCTGTTCGTTTAAATTACTGTTCAATGTTTCGTACTTGTTAACTATGTAGATGCAAACAGTTTAAAAATATATATTATGCGAGCAAAGAATTTGAGTCACTGATCGTACGGAGTCTTGAACGATGTGACCTAGCGATGCGAGACACATTCAAATTTAGACCGAACGATTTTGTCCTTGCAGTCTCAATTGGGTGGTTGACTTTAGTAACAAATATTAAAATGGGGATCTGTGGAATGATAGCGTAACCCTTAACAATACATATAGAACAGGAGTCATGTAAAAATAAATCAAGACTATTTAAAAGTTAAAAAGTTGATTTTACAGGTAGGTAATTAAAATTATAATATAATTTTAATAAGTAAACATACTTATTCATTATCGTTTTTAGGGTTCCGTACCTAGAAGGAAAAACGAACCCTTATAGGATCACTTCTTTGTCTTCCCGTCTGTCTGTCAGTTCAAACAACTTTTTCTCAAGACCACGTGGAGGTATCAAGTTGACATTAAAACCAAATACTCGAGTTTGCAATCTCCTGAAGCTGTGAATACATCAATTTTCTAAGCCACCGCAATCAAAAGATATGGCCGTTAATGCCACATATTTTGATACTCGTAAGGGAATCAAATCCTATAGGGAACTTCCCGTTGACCTAGAATCATGAAATTTGACAAGAAGCAATGTCTTATAGCATAAATAAAGGAAAAATGTGTATTTGTAGTTACATCAAAAAAAAATGATAGTTTAATGGAATAACCTTTGCAAAGTCGTATCACACTCGATAGTTGCGCGGAGATTAGAGCTTGCGAAAGTTCTTTTTTTTTATATCATAGGCAGGTTGTAAATGGTTACCCGGTTCTTAAGAGCAATTTTTTTAATTTTTAGTTTTCCGTACCTTCAGGGTTCTGTCTGTTTTTCATAGGTTAGTACGGGACCCTCGGCGCGCGAGTCAGACTCGCACTTGACCGGCTTTTATTTAGCATTGATGTGTCTATGTATCCATGGCTTCTTTGTGACATGAACTTTGTATAACTTTGTATAATATATTCACCACCATAGGCCTGAACTTCGTTCATTAGGTTGCAGGCTTTTGTACACGAAATAAAGGGTGATGCCAGTAGGGTGAGCCAATTTCGACTGTCTTAAGTTACACTCATGCGCGGAACAAATTCGACATTTCCGTATGTCATAATTTGCATGCAATCAAGGGTTACGATATTACCGTCTTTATTCGTGTCGCGCGAGCCGTTAAAAACAGATGGTTTATTGTTTTGCCAAGAAATACAGCCATGATATAAGTGAAGCGTCGGTAGGTTTGAGTATTCTCAAGTCCAAGCATCCCTCCAAATCATTAAGACCACCTCACACGACGCAAACAGCGTTGACACATCGATCTGTCAAATTAGTCGGTCGAGCGCCACGAGGCTCTCAGGTGCCGAAGACGGGCATTGCTAACAAAGCCAATCAGACGCACACATCGCAGCCCTAACGGATAATCTATCATAATGACATCGATTTCGCATCTACCCACAGAACTTGAACGTGACTGACGCCATGCCTTGGTTTGCTGCGTGAGATCTTGAGATGTGAGATCTTCGAATGGTTGAGTGTTGTAAAGGAACTATTTAAAAAAGTTTTTTATGGTAGCCTCAGGTGGTAACCACGATTTATAAATGCGATTATCTTTAGGCCCTAAACTGAACTTTGTGGCTATTTCGATGTTAGCGATGATTGTCAACTTCTTCATTGGTAAGGACTATAATTTTCCAAATTCATAGTTCGTCAACTTCTCAATTTACCACTAACTGAATTCGTCCATTTAGTAAATAGGCGAATTATTGTTCTGTCAACATCGTAGTTAGTCAAGTTCTTAATTGCCCAATATATAAATTTACCTTTTTCTTATTTGGTGGAGTTATCAAATTGCCAATTTCATAATCGGTCAACTTCTGAATTTGCCAATTCTTTAATTTCCCAACTTCTTTTAGTCTAAAAGAATCATAAATGCACATAAGTAAATATTTGCAGCATAGGATAACACTATAATGGTGAGTCCACACGATTGCCGTTTGCCACAAACTACAAAACCTTTACAAATGCTTGGATAAATTAGGTGATCCAAACATGTCTCCATACGCTTGCGAGGTTGCTACTGTGCTCTGGAGAAGCAAGCATGGCCGACGTCGAGCTTTTGTCCGCCGTAATGAAAATGAAAATGAAAATATTTATTTTGCAAGTAGGTAGGCCTATGGGCTCTTTCACATGTCTGAATCTACCAGTGCTTCGAAAGGTGACTCTGCTGAGAAGAAACGCTGCAAGGAACTCGCAGTTAGTCTTTTTTCAACTTTGACATTAGAGTTGTATCTAAAACTAACACATAAAATGCAATAAACAAGCCTAATGGGTACAAATTAATTCTAATAAATAACTAAAAAGGGAGATGTATAGTCTACTTTAGAACCTTTTTGAGCAAGAATGACATACTCAAGCTGCCGGACAAGAATGAAATACATCAACGCAGTTACGAGCCTAGCCGTAGCCTTATGCCATAGCGTTTGGATTAACCTATTTTTATTATAAAAAGAAGCAAAGTGAAAACACAAAAAGTAAACGGTAAATTAGGGAAAGAAGATGGCGAATGATAAAAAATCATAGGGACCGTACAAGGTCAGTATGTTTCCTATGAATTTATCGATTTTCTATAATTTACATAAATGACTTATTATTATTTAATTTTATGACTATTTAATGAGTTCGTGTTAAGTTTTAGTATTTTAATGCGATGTCTTATTTTAATTGTCCATGGAGTACGGTGGTCAAATTTTTTCGACCGACGACCATCTTTTCCACTCATTTCGGAAAGACTACAATACGACAACGTAACGACGAAAACGATCGCAAACGCTTGCCGCAAGCTTCCTTTGATTTGGGCGTCAAAAATCGATACTCGTTCGGATTGGTCGCAAGCGCAAGCACAATACACAAACCAAGGCAAATGCTCTATCCACACGTTTGAATTTGTGATGACTTGGCGAGGTTTGCCAAACGTGTGGACCCGCCATAAAAGTTTCCTGGGTTTCACCAGCTGGCTAATTACAAACAAACATAATTGATAAATGAATAATTCGACTATGTGAAAAGTTGGGAAATTAATAAATCGACTTTTTATAACCAAGGTAAGAACATCATTATAAATAAACATTTGATTTATATTTAAATACATCTCTTTGATCCTTCTGTGATAAACCCAATCCTGTATTTTTTTAAACATCTTTTATTTACAGCAAGCAAGCTTTACGAATGATTTTCACATAATATACAAGTATCAACTCTTATTCCTATATCTGCACATCACAATTTGACGTGAAGACGTTAACGGGAGGCACGCTCCGCTACGTGTCTAATAAGACGCTCTGTGGCCGCTCATTGCCGACGCATCAACGCTATACAATTACCTAACTCTACGTCGCGTCATGTGAGTAGGGCTTTATGTTTGAGGTGTTGCCTTTTTGGCGGTGCTAAATAGTGCATGCTAGTAAAGTCTGTAGTGCTGGTATATTTGAAAGTTAGCGTACATTTTAGCATTCAACAATTTATCTTATTACTGTTCTGACTGTTCCAACGAGTGATGAGAATATTTTGAGGACAGAAACCTTCAATTCCACTTAATAATCGATCGGAACCGGACAGAATAATAGACATGAGTCAATCTGCATCTGACTTGCATGAGACTGGTCTATTATTCCTATGGTATTCGCATTCATTACAGTTAATTATAAAGAAAATCTATTCAGTAAAGATGATTAAACTAACTTTTTTAGTACCTGTTATCTCAACTAGTGATTTAAATGCGAAAATGTATTTGTTGGTTTATTCTTCTTTCACGCAGCAACGGATGAATGTTTTTTTATGCAATGATTACATAATATTAATTCCGGAAAATTCACGGTTCCCGAGGAAACAGCGATAAAATAATTCGACGCGAACGAAGTCATAACCTATTTACTTGTGAAAAATAAACTTTCATTTATTTATAAACAAATCATTACATTAGGTTACATTTATGTATTTCTCCATATAAGATTAAACTTTACACACACATGTCAAGATATGTGAATTTAAATTGAGATTGTCTGTAATTAAATAAAGCAAATAGAAGTTATAAACCAAATGTAAATCAACTAATAAATAATAATAATAATAATAAGGTTGGTATCATATCATTCAAATTAAAGTGGTCCGTGTTGGCTTTGGCTTGGCCTCATGTACGTATATCTTGATGGAAAGAGACAGATAATAATAATATTAAGTGAAAGAAACATAGTATTTTTCTCCTAAGGATTCATTATTGTTTTACCGTTGCTTTACAAAATTATTTATTCTGAAAAATTCAGCTTTGTGACATACAGACAGACAGAGAGACACCGACATAGCGAAACCATAAAGCTTCCTAGTTTGACTGCGGAACTGCTGGTATATCTATTAAACACCGTAGCTTTTCCGTTTTATTTCTACCCCCTGCCACTCTAGATACGCATATCTATACATCACATCCATAAAACCAATCAGCTTGCAAAAGGACCCGTTTATTTATCCCGCCGAACAAACATCTCCATAGTTCTTAAGAGTAAGACTTTATTCAGCCGCATGCAGATCTTGATTAAACATTCCGTGTTTGCTGCGACGTAATTAAAGATGTGACGTTCACGCTCAAAAGAAACTGTATTTATTAATTTGCAGTCAATATTTGTATTTAATGAACGTGTAGGCTTCAGATCTTAGTACCGTTTAATGAGTTGGCGCGATGCATGAGTTGTTTTGAGATGATTTTGGAAATTAATTTTGTGTAACTGTTAGGATTAGGCCGCACAGGCAGGTGGCTTGCTTAGCGCCTAGAGCCTAGCGAGTCAGGTGACTAATATAGGGCCAAGTGCGCAGTGCGGCTGGTGCCGTGAAATCTAGAACGTTTGTTATAGCCAAGGCTCTAGGCGCTAAGCAAGCCACCTGCCTGTGCGTAGGTGACCTTACTAATTGCTCTATCACAAAAAAACAGCTTTGATTTTTTATTTGTATGACTTACGTTTATTATTATTTTATAGATAAATCAGAATGTTAAGTACACGTCTCTAAAAGGCAAGGAAGGCTATACGTTTACACACACACAACTATTCGTTTGTCATTTTTAATAAATTACGAGTTTATGACTGTTTTGTCGTAGAACTTAATTTCAACATTCAATTAATACTGCGTATACCATTAGGGGCTGAGAAATATTTACCAAATTCAAATAATATTTATTTATTCAAATAGACAGTATTGTACACACAACCTGTCGCCGAACTTCTCAAATAATTACCGCGGCGTCACCTGTGCCTCGCGTCTCTATGCAAATCGGTTAAGGATCGGATATTTCCTGCACATTTTCGCATTCTTATCATAATAATAATGCGATGTGAGCTCGTAGGGTTGCCTCATCGGTTCTGAGCGCCCTGTGAATTGATCATTGATTATTATATCGTAACGTATTATAATACTAAAGACATTTATCATCATCATCATCATCATATGAGCCGAACGACAGCCACTGCTGGATAAAGGCCTTCTCCGAGATGGCCACAACGACCGCTGGCTATACTCGCTAGGTATATAAGTCTCTCCATGGCTGTTAAGTGAACTTGAACTTTGGCTATAAGGCCCCTATTTGTTTTTTTTTATGTCAATTAACTGACAAACGAGCTGACGGCCCACCTGATGGAAAGTAGTCACCGCCGCCCATGGACATCTGCAACACCAGAGGTGCTGCCAATGCGTTGCGAGTCTAGGGAGGATGGGGAATGGGGATGGGATGGGGATGAGGGAATAGGCCTCCGGATCTCGTCACTCACCATACGAAACGCAATAGCAAGCTATTACTTTACGCCCTATTGACCATGTCTCAGTACCGTAAGTCATTACTGGCAACAGGGACGTTTGGCTTAAATCGTCTGCACCGGCGATCCCTGGGTCTCGATGGGCGTACCTGCTGTGGTATATACTTAGATTTGTATAAAACTGTAGACATCATTGTTGACTTATATGTGTACTGATTTGAAAAAATGATACCTCACCGATTTTCTTGCCGGCTCTTCTCAGTAGAGGATTTTTTCCGAACCGGTGGTAGATTCATTCCTTGACCTCCATAAGAGCTTGTAAAAGCCTAAATTGAATAAAGATAGTTTGGCTTTGACTTTGCACTGGTCAAAGGCTTTCGTTTTGAGACACTATGGTATTTGACTAAAGTCTGACGCAAATTCGCATCGATTGCATTCAACATAATTAATAAATAGCTTTGCTTGTCCATTATCAAAATGAACACGGTTTTTTGGGTAAACTAACTGTGTTCGCGACTTCGTCCGCGTGGAATAGTGTCTTTGGGTAGCATTTTTAAATATTTCTTCAGTTTCACATTTTGTAATGACTCCGTAAATTTTACATCAGAATAGCTCTAATAAAACTTATAAAACATTCACATAAACCGTACATATTTCCATACAATCTTTCATCCCCTATTCCCTATTGTTATTTTACACCCTTGAGGGTAAAACTTTTAAAAACTTTGAATGTCATATTTATTTATATCGAATCAGCAGTCTAAAAAATAAGTTTCAAGCTTCTAGCTCTATAAATGACGATACTTCCATACAACTTTTCATCGCCCCCCTTTCAATCTCTTACAACTCTTTTTACACAACAACGCATTAAAAAGTAGCCTATATCCTTCTCATGCTTTAGACTATCTTTGTACCAAATTTCATTTAAATCGGCTTTGTAGTTTTAGCGTGAAAGTGTGACAGACAGACAGAGTTACTTTCGCATCTATAATATTAATTACGGATTTGACTTTAATCTTAAGTTAACTGGCCGGTTGGTTAATATTTAATTTTCAAACATCTTTTTGTGGCAGCCCTGCCAGCGGGCGTCAATTCTGAGATACCGTTCCATCTGATAAACGTGCCCTCCCAATTTCCGCGTGTTCATACATTCGCGTTCGAATAATATTTAGGGTGAAAATATTGGGCATAACTAATTTATTTGCTCTTAGTCGGGAGTGAGAATGAAGGTGTGCACAATATATTTTAATAACACGCTCTCTGGAGACTTGGCTGTGATTCGGATAACGAAGTCGGGTAATAGGTAGAATTTTTACTTTCCGCCTGAATGCCTCTGTAATTTTTAAGAGGGAAATATGGTGCCCGTATATTTTTATTAGGCCATTAGTATGCATGAATCATTAAAAAATTACAGGCTGTTGCTCTTTCTGGAGGCAATTTAAATTATTGCTGTCAAAATTGACAATGGTGATACAGGACAGTTTACAGTATTACGGCAGTCTAAGGCCAGAAAGATTACTCATGAATTTCTTATTTTAATTTTGACTTGATGTTACTGCACAACTTCAAACCCTGTATCGAGCACGGAAATATCCGCGGCGGGTATCAGCAGTATGATCACGCAGGTCGCGGCCACAGATTGGATCGAGTTAATTTCGCTCCACAAACAAATTGACAAAGTTTAGAGCGGGCATATTTCTTCGTCCCTCCCGCGGATTCCCGCGAGCGGAAATTAAATTTCACATCCGAACAAGAGCGGGAACAGTCGCGGAGAACACGTGTCGCGGGGACGAGTTTAGTATTGATAGATTAAACCCGCTAATATGATGATACAAGACACTTGTTTGATGTGGCTGCCTCAATTGACAACACTGCATAATTTAAGCGTCATTCTGAATTTTAATAACACGTCAAAATGCGTTAAATCTGCGCTCTAAATACATATCCAACGTGTTTACTATTCCCAGCAAAACTAATCCGGGTGTGTTCTATCAAAATCGCAATTAAAAGCCCATTTACGGCGGCGGGCTGAGACAGCTCGGGGTCACCTCTAGAAGGACGCACGAATTGGCCATTAGCGGGCGCTTTGGACCTTGTTTACACCGCGCTTGCCCTAATGACGACCTTTGCTCTGCTTCCCTTCGTTAAGGCGAGCGAAAACCTCACACTAAAAGGCGCGGGTCCCCGGACTGGACCCGCAGAGACGTGTGAGACAAAGAAAGCCGCAGGGCGCGGGTGCGAAGAGGACAAAGCCCGATAGCTTTCGGATTAATGCCCATGTACACGCCTGTTAAAAGGCCAGCCGGCCCACTCGGTGCGTCAGGGTTAACAAGGTTATTACGGGATCATCCTGACCAACCGGCGTCGTAAAAGTGTTAATTATGTTTCACAAAATGGAGTTACAGTCGCTTGACGTATGGATCGCGGTGTAAAAATGAAATTATCTAGACCAAGATAAGCTTCTGTTCTCTAATTAAGGACCATAAAAAGTTTACGGTCAATAAAGCCAGTATATTGATGTTTTTTTTTCCGATGCTAACGACGGCCGTGCGGACAATATACCGGGACATTAAAAACTCTCCAACTCTGTCGAATCCTAATGGACTCCATTGACATAAATGTTTTATTCAATTGGAGCTCGCGCCAAAACAAAAAAAAAGTATGTCCTCATCATTATGAGTTCGGTAAAGTTTTTGCATTTTTACTCGTTGCTCAGTAAACGGAGACTCGAGATGTTTGGTTCGTATAAACATACCTTGGTACCTCTACAAACATGAAGCCTTAGTTTTCCGTAAATATGACTTACGTAACACTACCACAACTCTTGTTGATTACGAAACACGCGGAGCCAATTTCGTAATTTTCCAACAACTTAATTACGGCCTGGCCGTGCACCACGTGTGCAAATTCACTATAAATCCACGCATTAGGTAAAAGCCTTCATTACTTAAGTCCCGTAAAACCCTTATCCCATAACGTTAATAACACAATTACTATAAATCTATCATCGTTGCGCAAACACCGTCCAAATCTCAGCCTAAGCTAATACATTTTGTCCACACCCGTATTCATACTTAACGACTAGGGTTTAGTATTTGCTGAGCACACACGGCGCCCGCACGCGCAATATAACCTGTAAGACGGCCGGGTCGAGCCCCGGGGTCCTTCCCCAACCCGAGAGGACAGTAATTACGGTAGGCAAATTAAGCAGTAAGGGGCCGGAGTCTGGGCCGTTACGCCCGTGTCCATCTTTGTACTGCACGCCGGCGGTTTATTTTAGGTTATTCCACCTCTTATTACAATGTAGCTGGCCTCCCCTGCGGCGCGCTCACCTCCGAAACTGATTTGGCCCCGGCATCAGAGTTTCATTACGGTCTGTCGAAAACAATCCACTCTAAATATCTATTCTTGGGTGCGCGCACTGTGGAATTACATTAGTCTGAGGTGGCGAAGGCTCGACTCAATTTGTTTGGCCGTAATAACGCTACGCTATCGGGTTATAACAAATGAGCTATTGTGAGAGAAAATCGGAGGAAAACGGTTTCGCACTGTCTATTCGATTTTATAGTCGGGAAGGTCGGATTTTGTGTGCAGGATTATGAATCACAACATATTACATACCTCTTTGACATTCAGTCGTTTATCATGAAATAGGTGTTCAGCTTGATACAACTGAACTTACTTCTAAGCCACCTATCGCTTAGATAATAAAGCGCTCTCCACGAGCACGTCTTTCGTGTCTGTTTGTAAAGAAAAGTTTGTAAACGTTCGACCGATTCCCCTTTTAAACCTGAAACACCTCGCCTCGCATGTGAGCCTCGCGTGTCCCCGAGGCTTTAAAAGGCGCACCACTTTCCACAATAGCGGCCACGCCATCCTCCGGGATTCAAGAGCAAATATGATTTGTCCATTAAAAAAATCAACAAGCAGTGACCACACTCGACCGTGGAGATGGTCACAAAGCGTCTCGTTAGCGACCGAACGTGCCGCTTGTCACACACTTCAGCCCATCGGCCCTTCCTAAATAATGAGAGAGGGCGGCCCTTATATGGGCAAGATGTATGTGCGGGCTGACGGAGGAGGTACTTGTCTGCATGACTTGCAAAATAGTAAAGTTCTCAACAAAGCAACTCGCAAGATCGAGGCACATATTGTAGTCGTACATTATCAGTATTAAATTACAATTCATATTAATTGAAATGTTCTTGTTGTTAGTTTTAACGGACTTAATCACGTGTATTTATCAGATGTCATGGTCACGGGTGGACACCCCCGTTCCCCCCATCAACCCTTGAACTTAAGACCTGCAAAGGCTTCTGAACGTCGGGAACGTTTCTTAAGTTTATATAACAGCCTACGAACGATTTATTCCAGTAAAACTAGTTTTATTCCAATTTTATAGCAATCGTGAAACCATAGATATATCGGTTATGGTTTCGCAACTTTTGATAAAGTTCATTATTGCATACCCAAAAGCGCAAATAGTATGGAATATCCGTGCAATTGCCACATCCTCTCCAGTTTCTAGTTGACCCCGGATGCCCCTTGGGGAACTAAAACCTACGTGGGCCCCGTCGACTTGTCGTCGGCCGGCAAGCCTGAATACCTCTTAGATTGCCTCCGACCTCCTAAATATAGCCAGACGCCAAACAAGGACTTGTATTAGATGCGTGAAATGGGATTTGCCGTAGATGTTCTGCGGAGATATAAGATGCGGTCCGAAGGGATCTTAATATTGCATTAAGATTATTCTAACGTCGATATAGAACATGTTGGAGGAGTGGATTAGTTTTGATCTGGTTCAGATATCTACTGTCTAGAGAAATTTTTAACACAGACGTTAGCACGACTGTAGGTAACGAACTATGTGTATTGAATTAACATAAGAAAATGTGGAGACATCGTTTTGCAACACCAACTTCTTAAATACAACTGACATTCCTTGGAAATGGGAAAATGGATAATTCGCATAATTTTTTGGTCAATTGATTACCATCACCATGTCACCGTGTTTAACAAGATGATATCTCGGGAATGTGTTAGTGGTGTAGTGGTAGAGCCGAACAGTAATCCTCACGCGATGATTACTGTTCGAATGGGCCTCCTCCACCGGGGTAGTACGACACTCTCACAGAATATCGGCGTAAAGTAATAGCTTGCTATTGCGTTTCGTACGGTGAGTGACGAGATCCGGAGGCCTATTCCCTCATCCCCATCCCATCCCCATTCCCCATCCTCCCTAGACTGGCAACGCATTGGCAGCACCTCTGATGTTGCAGATGTCCATGGGTGACGGTGACCACCTTCCGGTGGGCCGTCTGCCGGCTTGTCAATCAACTGACATAAAAAAAATGTGTTTGTAATAAATAAAGCCTTCGTACATTGTAAGTTATGGAGAAATAAAATTTAAGAGCTTATAAAACATCTAAAAACAATACAATAAAAATACTGAAGATTTATTTTGGAAAAAAATATCATAGAGGTTTTTTAATTATTATTCCCACTTTATTCTCTGGCGTCCGTTTTGCGTAAAGTAGTGCACTGAAAATTATCGCTGCGTATGATGTGGTATCTCGCCCTATTTGATGCTATTCGACAGTCAGTTTTACTTTTTGAATGTGAATCGGTTTTTAGGGTACGGAACCTCAAAACGAACAAACGGAACCCTTACAGGATCACTCGTGTGTCTGTCTGTCTGTCCGTCTGAGTTGTGAGAGTCCGACCGATTGAGTTGAAATTTGGTATACATATGTAAATCATATCAAATGAAAGCGCTTATTGTGAGGATCTTAAATATATATATATATAATTTGAAGATAGATAATTTGGAAGTTATTTAGATAAATGGGCGAAAATTGACAATTCCTCCCCCCTTATTTCCAAAACTACTGGGCTTAAAATTTTGAAAAAAATATGGAAAATAGTTCTTTACCTACCTATAGATTACAGAAAACCCAAAAAGAAATCTATGGTATTTAAAGTAACATAGGAAATTTCAGATAATCATGTACTGGACGGAACCCTCTCCACGCGAGTTTAACTCGCACTTCTCCGGTTTTTTTCTTTATATATCGCGAATAGATTGATTTACATCGCGGTACGATACAATATAATGGTCGTCGAAAGAGAAATGTCAAATTATTACCTCAATTCATTCATTCCCACGCTCGAGGGTCCCCATTATTTACCGTTATCTTTTAGGGAAATTACCTCAAAAATCGAAGAGTAAAGCTTGCACGCAGCTATTTACATGAATTAGTCGACATTTATGCCTCCGTCGAGACAAACCACAGCGCCACCTGGCGGAGAATTATGCGCTCGTTACTCGCTCCGCCGCCTCCGGCGCGGTATCTTTTACAACTCGTATTTATTGAGCCACCGAAATGTGACCCGAAACACCGCTTACGATTCTACATCGGATCAGGCTCCTTGGAGAAAAATTTATAATAGCTTCCAAAGTTGCACTTCTTTGTTTTTATTTATGTTGCATGTAAATTAGGTATGCTGTTACGCCTCTCCGTATATTTCAGATGCTGTTTGGAATCCATTAGAAACAGTTTAACCTTGGTCATCAACATTTTAATAAATTCTTGTTTACAAAGTTTACTCTTAACGTCCAAGTCTCTATTAGTAAAATATTCAATTCAATGTTAATATAAATAACACATTAGCTTTTAACGTGGCGAGAATAAGTTACTCGTTACGCGCTGCGCCAGAGGCATTCCTCTATCTCTTAAATAGCTCCTTTGTGGAGAATCTAAACACGGCGCCGAAGGAACTCGTGGAGCGACACTAATTTGAAAAACGTGTGGGACCTGGAGGTTAATTTCACATTTATATAAAATCCTTTTAAATTAACTACCACACCACACACCGAACTAACAATTATATTTAGTTGTACGGTTGCTAAAATGAAATCAATGTGTTATCTACAAAATTCTACGCTTGATATGTGACTCACTTGTGTGAGTAACTCTTGAAACCCCTTTTGCATTTAAGTAGCTGCTTTAAAGTGGTACCAGGCGATCAGGATCACCGAGGAAGTCTCCTGCCCTGTGCCGTTTGTCTCCGGCGCACCTCCGCGCGTCCGATTTATGGCACAGTTTTGTGAACTCTTAACCGTTACGTGATCTGCTTCCGAATCCAATTTATGCCCTCCATGGGAAAACTTCGCGACGCCTATTCTTTACGACTCATCTCTCCGCCCTGGCAGTCCCGTCTGCCCGGTGGATTGTTTTTCAATATATTTGCGATCGTGCTAAAAAAAATTACATAAAACTTTAGTTTAATGAAATTAATGTTTATAAATAATCAATAAGCGAATACGACGCTTGAAAAAATGTGAATTAATCTTTCATTAAACAGTTCAGTTCATTATGAAAGCGACGGGCCAGAGACAAATGGAGTGGAAGCTAGTTGACCCAAACGGACAAACGGAGGTCCGTCTGTGTCCTAACAAAATACATCCTAAATAATTATCGTGCGGAGGCCACATCCAAATTGGAAAGACTGCTTTTAGGCATCGTTAACATTAGTTTCTGATGATTACCTTACTTACTTACCTCTGTAGCTAAGAACATAGCGGATAAATTAAACTCAGGTCCTCATGCGTCCTGAAAGTTCTTTTTTGTAAGATAAGGGAAACTTAATTATCGTGGTTGTTTTTTTTTTTTTTTTTATGTCAGTTGACTGGCAAACGAGCTGACGGCCCACCTGATGGAAAGTGGTCACCGCCGCCCATGGACATCTGCAACACCAGAGGTACTGCCAATGCGTTGCCAGTCTAAGGAGGATGGGGAATGGGGATGGGATAGGGATGATGTTACAATTCAGATCAATGTTGAGATATATATATTTTTTATCAGAAGATACATTTTTAAAAACTCTTTTTAATTAGTATCTATCTACTCGTACGAAATCATTAATAAAGATATCCTAAATATGTATTTTCTTATTCACATATAACAATTACATGAGTAAAGTAATTCCCATGGATGAATTGATTTCACCCAAACGCAGCATCCGAACCGAGAGCTGCCGGTCACCCGATGGGCAAAGCATTATTATTTATTGACTCTGCCTTCACTTTTCACTCCACCCTCGCAAACAAATCGGAAGAAGTAATTATTAAGAATACTGCAAATACACTGCCCAAATTTATTAGAAATTTTGGGTATATGTAAATAGTCTTTTGATATGTATAAATAGAACAGTGTGGAATAGACGTGAAATTGCTATTTAGAGTAAGGAAAGGTTTGTTTTTTTTAAACAAATACATTTTAAGGTATTAGAAATGTCGTGAAATGCGTGTATTTATGACATAAAAAAGAAGTTGCTTTACAAATTTGATCTCGCCGCTTTGCAGATTACACATTTGTAATAGTTAAGTTCTCATAAATGGATTACCTAATTAATTGCTTTATGCAGCCTGGCGCCTCATTCGGGAACGCTAAGTGATTCTGTAGCGACTCGTAAGTCAGATTTCTCATTCCACTCTTCCGCACGACGCGAAATGCGTAAGAGCGAGATGAGAGATCTGGCTTACGAGTCGCTACAGAATCACTTAGCGTTCCCGAATGAGGCGCCTGTTCTCCCTACGTTTATTGCACCGGATGTTTCCGTCGAAGCCTCAGAGAGCATCACTGCATCATACACTCGCAATGTAAACATACAGACAATTTGAACGGAAATCGAAGGATTTGTAGTTTTGTTATTTCGCACGGGAGATCCTTTTGTTGCATGGATTCGCGTTAAATGGGAGGGAAGTTAGTATAGGGAGGTGCGCTCGATCGGCCGAACCGAGCAATCTTTGTTTCCTAAGGCTATGCAAGACAACCACTGGCACTTGGCACTTGGGGTTGTATAACCCCGTCCGTTTTTGACTCTTTCTGTTAAGACTGCAGGGGGCAAGGAGGGTCTCGGCAGGCCGGTGGTCGTACCGGAACGGTGCGTCCACCCCAGCAGGCTGCTGCGAATAAATCAGAATCTAATACGGTGCGACAAGATTGCTAGAGTTTTCCGTCTTATTGAACCTTTTCCGGTGAAAAGGAATAGGCTGATCTCGCGTGATCGCATTCATTATTTTCCACTTTTACATTTTTTTTTGATAAGCTTTGAGTTGCACTTTTTTCAAGTTTTACAAAACAGCATTTAATCATCTAATGTCTTACAACTGTAAATAGTAACGGAATAAAGTAGTACCTACCCATTTATTAGAAGGCAAAATATAATTTCCCCTGATTTAAAATCGACATATTCCAGTACAGTCGGCCAACTCATCTACAGATGAGATAAAAAAATATGAATTTTAGTAATATTATGCTCATATACTCGTAGAGGAAAAGATCTGTTATTGCTGCAATGGTAAACCAAAAAGAAGACAAAACGACGCTTTAGGCAAAGCATTCACTTATAGGCACGAATGGGCAAAGAGAGGAGCGCCTTTCCGCAGCAGTTAAATGTATAGCACCAAGTCTCCTAAAAGAAGAATCATCTCGTACCATCCTGCCCCTAGGTACTCAGAAATTTTATTCAGACTAAATTACTTCTATCCTTTTTAATTGACTATCTTAATCTCGTCTTTCAAACGAGCCAGTCACGCGTCCCGCTAGCAAAGGCAGCTCGCACGCGGACCGCCTGACTGAGCATGCATGGACCATGCACGTACTTTGAGAGGACGTGTGCGCGGGCCTTATTTCATGCTCCATGGAACATCTTAACGCCCCGAGGTCTGAGCAAATTATAATTACTAATGCTCGTATGCTCAAAGCTGTTGTTTTTGCGGTTTGAATTTTGGCTTATTAAATCCCTGTGAGCCGGACTGCGACTGAAAGGGTTGTGACGGAAATTTTATAATGTGAGCCTGTAAGCAATTTAGTTCCCTTGTAGTGCAAAGCTCATCTACGTTATATATCATCAATTATGTTTTTTTATTTCTGTACCTACTGCTTAACACTAGCTTCTCCATACTACGTAAATTTGTGATTATATCAACCTATCGGTAGAGAAACATTTTGAGATAAATTGTCTCTATGTTAATAATAATGCACATCTACGTCATTGCGCCAATAATAATGAAACAAATAAACGAACAAGTGTGTTATTCAGACTTATAAAACTATCTAAACATATTATTATAAGGTATAATTCATTATTAATCTAGCTTTTTTCTAAAACTTGTACCGAAAACATCTCAAGTATTACCGCATTAATTTCTGTAAAACGTTCTCCATTGACGCGGGGCGTGTACTTTAAGATTAATTGCACAGTTCCCCAAATAATGGAATTAACTTAATCGAATAGTTGTTTACACCGTGTCACTGTAGCAATTAAAATTGTTTCCGAAGACACTAAATCATTGGAGCGAGTGAAACATCACGGTGCACACCTTGCAATAAATTTTCCAAATACTGGGGAATTCTGACGTGCTAGGACGAAATTAATTATGTTTAGCACCGCAACGTACTTCATAATATAATTTAAGTATTATAAATTAAAAAAAAACAGCGAAGCAGTCTCTGTGATATGATTTGTACGTTTCCAATCCTTTAAATCTTGTAATATTATAAAGTTTGCGAGCTTACCAACCAATGACCACTTTGCTGGCACAATGACACCCATTTATCGTTTTTCTGTATTGTTTTTGTTTTTATTGTTGTCTTGTGTGCTCAGTAAATATCTTTTCTTTATTTTCTTTCTTATGTGATGGAACAACCACACTTTAGTGATTAAACAGATGTAATGACAATTGAAGACATGTTACCTGGGTAAAAAAATAATTATTAGTTTTTCAGTTAGATTATCAAAAAATATTGAACTCGTATTTTTTGCTTTAACAAATCAATCAAAATTGACAAAGATAACGCGCATCAAAGTCCGCGAGTGGGCGCTCATGACGTCACTTCATGGTGTCATTTTTTTGTAAAATCGACAAAAGAAAAAATATTTGTTCAAATTTTTTTTATAATGTAAATGACGGACTAATTAGAATTTTTCAGGAAACACGCCTATTGTATAATGTACAGTTTAAGTCAAAAATATCTATGCGGAACAAGTGGTCAACAATATGGGAACACGACTTTATTGTCAAGGGCGTAAGAGCGTTCAGATGATATGTTTGCCCCTTTGGTAACGTACATCTCGACTGTACTGTATTAGCGTTAAAACTCATATTGTACGTTGCAGGGATTAACGTAAGATATGAGTTCCAACTTATTCCCCGTGCGCAAAGCTTCAGGACAAAATCTACCTTAAGAGGAGTGTGAACCTACAGCTTTTCATACAAAAGGCGATAACGATTTCCACCCCTTAAATGGTAACCAATTTTAACCAATTTTTGATAGGTTGTCAGTCAGAACAGAATCTAGGTTTATACGTTTTGGTGTTTTCACTAAAATCAATAAATTCAGTTTTATTGTTGTTTCAGTATTATCATACAAAACAAATTTCGGCGATTATTTGACTTCGTTGATCCTTAATCAATATTCAAAAAACGTGTAGACCTAGATTTTGTTTTTGTTTTTTTGTTCTGACTGACAACCTATCAAAAATTGGTCACAATCGGTGAAAATTTGAGCCATTCTACTAAATGCAGTTATATATTTAAAATACGATGCTGTGAGGGTATCCAGCAAATTTCATTAACGTCGCGCCTCGCCCGAACTTGATTTATTCTTTGCCGAGCCAATTTAATAATAAATACACAACATTATTGCCCGGATAATTTTCTAGAGACTCGACCTGAAAGGAACAAATTAAGTCAGAATTACCAGTATTTTAGCGGCGGACTCCCTGCGTGTTTTCGCTGTCTTATTTTGTCTTATTGTGCAAGATTTGTGTTAAATTATGATTAATATGTTCGTAAAATAAGCCATTTGTTTTAGCTATCGACTGAATATCCAGCTGTCAATTTCTCACGAGTATAACACTTTCATTTTGAAATTTTGTAGCACTACGCTCGTAGCCAGTAGCAGTTTATAGCTTTTGTGTAATTAATGAAAACTTGAATAGCGGTCCTTCGAAATGAATGAAAAATATTTTTGTACAATAAGCTTCACATTGAGGCTAATTCGAAAGTGTATTCGCTAAATTTAAAAATCACTCAACTTAAAATAAGAAACGTCAGACTTGGTTTTGACAGCTCTGTGCTATACAAAATCGAGTTTGACGTTTCTTATTTTAGTTTAGGAATTTTTAAATTAAGAAGATACCATTTCGATAAACTGAAAAAGCACGTAATTTGAGTGTTCTAAAAGATCTCTTATATCTATCGACTATCTTAGAATTGAGTAAGCTATTAACAATCGAGCCATTTTTATCACATCCAGATTAACATCACTAATTTAGCTATGACCAACATCATCCTGCAGAAGATAAATTACGCAGATCTCGTAATACAGGCTGTTATTATTCGGTTTAATGTCGCGAGTGTCACGATGTGTACACATTTCGGCACTTAGCTGGTTAATTTGACGATGACTGCCGCGCTACCATCCGTCATCGCTATGGGCTGTCGCGCGCGTCTTTACGCGCGGCGCGCAAGGGACAAGAGATTGGCGTATTTCAGAGTTCTTCCTTTTTTTTGTCAATTGACTGACAAAGGAGCTAATGGCCCACCTGATGGAAAGTGGTCACCGCCGCCCATGGACATCTGCAACACCAGAGGTGCTGCCAATGGGATGAGGGAATAAGCCTCCAGATCTCGTCACTCACCATACGAAACGCAATAGCAAGCTATTACTTTACGCCGATATTCTGTGAGAGTGTGGTACTACCCCGGTCGAGCCGGCCCATTCAAACAGTAATCATCTAGTGAGGGTTACTGTTTGGCTCTACCACTACAAAACCTTCCTTACTTATTAAGCTGGATAGCAAAGTAACGTATCATGCCATATTCAAACGAACTTTTCTCATTGCTTGCGTTTTCTTAATAGCGTCGGAAGTAGAACTTCTAGATCTGTAAAGTATTATGGTTTCTTGGTTAACTTAATTTCATCGTGACTATTTTTACAATTTCATAAATTACTTGGTGAGCAAAATTTCATAATAAATTCCAACAGCAAAAATGTAAAGCATAAAAAGTTTCAGCTCTCACCCGCTAAGGCTTGACGTTTGCAACGTTGCACCTCTCTCCTAATTTTAAGATCACCCTGTGAAGCGAACGGGGTGACTGATTATGGGACAATGAGTAGCGATTTTTGCACCAACGGGTTAAAGTCAAGCCTTTAGTTAGGAAAGTTTTCAATGGATGCAAAGGAATTTCACTTAATTTTGAAGAAAATTGTCTTGCGTATTTTGTTCCCAAAGGGTTTCAATTTTAATTTGGTTTACCAATATTAACACACCGGGGTTAATTCGAAAGTGTGTTCTCCGAATTTAAAAGAAGCTAATCTAAGAGACGTGGAAAATCGACCTTCACCCATCAGATAACTTGATGAGACATATTTTTTATCAAATACATATACATAGCTATTTTTAATTGAATTAATTTTAAAATAGCTATGATAACTTTTCTATAGGCAAGTTATCACAGGCATGTTTTTTAATAAATTATATTTGATAAAAAGTATGTCTCATCAAGTTATCTGATGGGTGAAGGTCGATCTTCCACGTCTCTTCTACTATAAACTTGAAATAAGAAACATCAAACTCAATTTTGACAGCTTGGTGCTATACAGAATCGAGTTTGACGTTTCTAATTTTAACTTTAGAGAATCTTAAATTTATCGGACACCGTGTCGAATTAGATCCATTGACTGTCTACTGTTATAAGCCTACCACTGCCGGGTTAGTATCATCTCGTCTAAAAAAGCAGCTGGTCTAAGTAGCAACTGGTCTAAAAAGCAAATGGTCTAAGTAGCAACTGGTCTAAAAAGCAGCTGGTCTAATTAGCAAGTGGTCTAAAAGTCAGATGGTCTAATTAGCAAGCGGTCTAATCCACTGTATCTTAAACTCTTGTAAAGTCAAATACTTTTTCCGCCATTTCGAAACAAAGCAAGGTCTATAGCTCACAGAGCCACTAGTAAAATCATAGAGGAATAAGACCTAGAGAAACCATGCCCTCGGTGGATTACTTATTTAAGAAACGTTTGAACAGATGTCGCTAGTATACACATGGTTATTTAATATTTTCCAAATCTATCGATTTCATGTCTAAAAATGTAATGATTCATTTACTTTTAAGGTATTGTTGTTGTCTGGAGACAACAATTATTCAAACTTCTTTACATTAACGGGAGATCCGTTTTGGGAATCAGACCGGAAACACTCTAAATAAATAAAATTACCTCAGTAAAATTATATTTTACTAGTGGCTCTGTGAGCTATAGACCTCGCTTTGTTTCGAAATGGCGGAAAAAGTATTTGACTTTACAAGAGTTCAAGATACAGTGGATTAGACCACTTGCTAATTAGACCGGCTGCTTTTTAGACCAGTTGCTACTTAGACCATTTGCTTTTTAGACCAGTTGCTACTTAGACCAGCTGCTTTTTTAGACGAGATGATACTAACCCCCACTGCCTACTAGGAGGGCTAGCAGAACTTGCCCGCGTGTATTTTGTCGGTAATGAAAAGGCTGACGAATTAGCTAAGCATGCGTGCCGTGGTGGTATACTTTGTGGAACTACCTTTTAATTCTGATTGCATCAAATTAGTTAGAAAACATGTGTGTCAATTGTGGGAAAGAATATTTTGACGAAAGATGGAAAGAAAAAGGAATCTGATATAAAACGATTAAGCCAGAACCACTCAATACTCCGTGCATAGACTGCTCGCTAAGCCCACAAGAAGTTGTAATTGCTTTAAGAATACGTTCTGGACACATTCCCTTAAACAAGTTTGTGTTCATAATGTAGAAGGTTCTCTTCCCGAATTGCTCCACATGTGATATATTTAGTGGAGGATGTGTACCATACCTTAAAAAGAGTGTGTGCGGAACGAGTAATTTAGAGTTTAGTGACGTCGGTGGCTGCAATAGTGCACTGGCTTTTCCAACATCGGATGAGGCCAGGGCATTATTTAAGTGAGTGAAATTTGTTCGGCTGGCATAATGGAGCGACAATATCCGAAATGGCGACGAAAGTCTTTAAATCAGATAAAATAAAATAAAATGTTTTATTTTCAATGTGTGAGCTGCGCGTCGCTACAATATCGCTTGGACGTTCCCGATTAGAGGCCCAGGATATATCACGCGCATCACTAGGTACCCGCAATTTGACCAGTCCTGGTCTTTAGAAGACTTTAATTTTAATCGCATAAAGATCGTGGCATTACCACTGCCTCTATTTGACCTTGCCCAAGGCATATCGCGTACGATATCTTTACTATGCCGTCGCCTTTGCTATCATCAAAACAAAATTTGTCCGATATCACTTAGGCAATGTCAAATAGAGGGCATCGCCTCTATTGGGGAACGTCCAAGCGATGATGTAGCGACGCGCTAGCGAAATTCTCATCCCACTTGTAATGCGTAAGAGTGGGATGCGAATCTCGCTTGCGATCCGCAACAATATCGCTTGGACGTTCCCGAATAGAGGCCCAGGGCATGTTATTTCCTAGGTACCTACGTTATAAATGTGTTTTTGTTTTACCATATACACAAAATATAAATGCTATAAATACACAATTCGAAGTCATTCACAGTTTGGTAAGCTATCGAAACAGCTCAAGTTTCGAAGTGGAAACAAAGGTCGGCCGCGATAATTGGACGGGGTCGATCTGAATGCGCGCTAGACGAGACTTAATTGAGGTTTTCGAGTTGGGCTAATTCGCCCACCTTCGATCAGCCGATCCCTGGGGCTGGGTTCGTCTGGCGAGGTGCCAGCATAATGCAGCGGGAGCAAACGGGTTAAGTGCGGTACACCACTTAGTCCTTTGTAAAACACTTCCAAATTTCAATCCAATTCAAAACAAATTTAAAATGTCCAAAAGTGTTTTCATGTTTTTAGAGTTTCACACATCGGAAAAGTCCACTGTGATTAAGAATTCCCTCACGTTCCACTGAACAAAAAGTAACAACTAAATATTTCGGAGACGGCCGATGGAGGTCGGGTGCGGATAACAAAAAGTGGGGCCGAGTGCGGGACCCTCGACACCCGCGCAGATATGATAATCCCAAGTATGTAAAATAGTGAAATTTAAGGCCTTTCCATGTGAAGAATTGTGCTCGTTCGGTAGGCAAATTATTCTAATGCGGCCCTTTTATTCGAGGCACACTCGAGGCACGGGTCGAGCTCCTCCGGCACTCATTTGTATTTCAATAAAACACCACTACGCCTATCTAAACAGCTATGATTCTGATATCGATAGTGCTCGGCCCAAACGCTTACAGTTCCAATAACTTGTTATTACAATGTTTTTAGCCGGAGTATTTTCACAATTTATAATCACTCATCCATCAACAGAGTTCTCGATGAATCAATTTGAATACATTGAACTGGGTATGGCAACATTCATCAAAGTTTACACAAAGTTACAGATCATGAATACAGTTGGAGCAAATAAAAAACAATCCTAGGTTCGCTCACATTGTACCGGTCCCCTGATACAGTCGTGGTGCATTTGTGGATACGCCAATTCAGATGTGAAAATAAAACCGTCGTATCGTGCGACAGATCCGGCGTGTAAGCGTCCGATTTGCATGGCGTCGAAAGTTCACAATCGCACGCTCATCAGCCTGCGGGGGCATAATTCTTCCTCTCGTCTTCCTGTATCTACCCTTGCGAAACCTCTTTTTGTCGGGGTCCGGCCGGCGGCACAATTCTCGATACATAAATTTTCGCGATCGGTCATCCCTTAAAAACAAGTTTAGCTCTTTATCCAGAGGAGAGTAAGTTAAAGAATGGGTCGGCCGTACGTTACCCTCCAATTCGTTACGTATTCAAATTATTTCGCAGTCCTGTTTTGGGTCCATTTGTATGGCTATGTGTACCTAAGAATTTTGCTCGCTTTTGTTGGGGTGGCCATTGATTTTATGTATTTACGCTACCCCTAATAAGCACGTATATTCTAGTTATATTAGAGAGCTAAAAATAAATCCCTTTGGTGGAATAGTGCTGTGGAGGAAGTTGGTCTATGCCTAATTAATTGGCGCGTCATGTGGCTGGGCTAAGACGGGCCGCGACTACCCTTCACGTGCGTCCAGACAGACACTTCATCGGGTAAACGCAACGAAAATATTCATCCTTTGAATAATTAGTTGAATTAAGTCTTAATTTCCAATCAATATGTAAATATTTAAGGAAGTGACACAACAAAACAGAACTAGAAAAGAATATAGAAAAGAAGGAAACAAGTACCTTTAACAATGGACTAGTGAGTTATGTCATGGCTGTGTAAAGTGGTTCTTTTTTAATGTTATTAATTTTAAAATAAAACTGTTCATAACATGACATTTAAGTCATACACCTTTAGGTTTAGAACTGTCCTCTCCTGTTCCCGAAATTTAAGGTCCCTGAGGCCTGATTTTTTTGCTTGGACTATATCCGCATGTAGGACATTAAGCATAGTTTTGGCCTGTATGAAGACAACGTAAAATTAAGCAGCCTTCGTCAACTTTTGGTCACAGGAGAAATAATTTCTGTTTCTTGAAGTGTGTATTACCCTTAAATACTACACCATCCTTTGGGTCTCTGTCGCCGCAGTCAAATAGATGACATTATTTTGGTTTTTGAAAACCGCAACTAACTTTAATGAATTTTAAATCAAATTGGTATATTATTTTATTAAACTTTATTTTTATTTTTAATTGCCATTATTGGATTTGAATTTTAATTCATCGTTATTATTGATAATATAATTATGAACTGATAACAATTCAAATTGTGTCTGAATATGCTACTTTAATTGTTAATTTAATAAATGAAATGAAATGAAATGATGATTATTAGAAGCAGCAAAAGTAAAGGGGCAATATCGAATTCCTGTAATTACCCTTTATGAAAAAATTCTTTTTTACAAAAAATGTGTTCATCTGTGACTTCAATCGCACCTGATGGTAAGCGCCGATAAGGTACATGAAGAAGCGGGCTTACCGAGAAGACCTATCACTCTGTTTTTAAAGGTGTGCAGGTTATAGGACGTCGGAAATACAGACAGTAGTGTGGGTAATATAGATATAGCATGGAAATGTACTGCGCCCACGCTTCCCGCACCTTTGTCCGCCTCATCCGCGTCCACGCCATTCAAACGACAACGAAAACTTCACAGCAGCTCAAGATAAAGCCGGCCACATGCATGCGACACACGTCTACTCTTTACAAATTCCTGCTGATGTGAAGCCATTGAAACGGCGTGTAAGTTCCGCGTGTGCGCCCGGCTGAATGCAGTGATAAGTCGCCGCAACTTGACAATGAGCGAATCGTGAGTTGATTTCGTATTATGAACTAAAATTCGCTCCACGGATTTTAGATCTGGAGGGATCAAAATTTGCTTAATAATAACGTCAGCGGGTGTATTAGCTTGTTTTGCTTGCGATATCTGTGTACAAAGCAGTCTTATTTTATGTATACGGACTAACTAACACATGTTTGAACGAATTATTCAACTTTCATGCCAATATCGTTTCTTCCTATTCGCAATTCTGCACAATCTGAATTCTACACAATAGTACTCCCACCACATTCGCTACTATGCACAGTCATTATTTGTGTACATTAGCGATTCTTCCTATTCGCAATTCTGCACAATCTGAATTCTACACAATAGTACTTCCACCACATTCGGTACTATGCACTGTCATTATTTGCGTACCGTAGCGATTCTTCCTATTCGCAATTCTGCACAACCTGAATTCCACACAATATTATTTCACAACATTCGCTACTGTACTGTGCGCAGTAGTAGTGATTAAGTGCTGTTGTGTGGAATTCAGATTGTGCTCAATTGCGAATAGGAAGAATCGCTACTGTACACAAATAATGGTACGGAACCCTTCGTGCACGAGTCCGCGTCGCACTTGGCCGGTTTTTATAATATACTGTAAATATCTCAAAAAAAATGAATTTCAATACCACATCCAATATACAGATGCATTAAATCTGCGGTATTTATTAAAACTGCCAAACGTATTCAACAAATATCCAACTTCACTGGTGCGTGAAGACATTTGGACGTTTCCAAACTAATAATCATGACAAAAGTGTCCAATGCTGCTTGTCGTGATGGCATTAGCGGGATAAAAAGCGTCCGATACAGGCCACAGTAAACTTTAACACCGCAGTAAGATTATAATGTAACGAGACATGTGATAAACTCTACTCTACTCTACGAGTATTTCGTATTTTGAAAGGGTATAAAAAAGTAGCTTTCCAGTGTATTTCTATGCATTCATTTAAAACTTTTGAAATACTTAACGGATTTATATACGGATTACACTATAATTTAAAGACATTTTGAGGACGGTAGAATGGTTAAACACCGCACATAGCAAGGATTGGTCGGTGGTACATACTAAAACAAAAGTATAAACTTGTACATGAAAATACTGATGTTTAGGTCGAGTTCTATACTTAATTGTTTTTATAGATTGTACCGTATCAAATGTGCAATGAGCATACTCAATGGTGTTACCATTCTCCAACAGTTGATCACAAGACTACAACAAAGTAAAGTTACTACATTTTGATAGAATTGAAGACTTCTAACTATAGAAGAAAGGATAAAATACACACACTCGCTTGTAAAGATTAATCGGACTTGTATTTAGATTTAGATTTAGCTTTATTTTATTTCTCAAATTAAATTACATTATATTCAGTACATGTCAAAATATATGAATTCAAAGTTGATATCGTCAATACATTAAATAATAAAATAGAATATATGTCATCACAAATGTAAATGACATTATTACATCAAAAAATAATACAACACTATCAAAACATTAATTCAATGATCACATATTAATAACAAGCGATTTATTACTGTTAGAACATTTCTACTGTTATTCCCGTAGCGGAAAGAGGGAAACGCGGCGACGTTCCACCGCCGGACAAACGTATGGGGGGCGCAGCGAACCATGCCGGTGATTCATGCAGTTATTCAATAAGCCGGGTTTACAAACAACCCCGATACGCGAGAGATTGGACATATTCGATAAATCACGCTGAGAATTTTTACTGGTGTCAATTGAGAATGGTCTAAAGTTGATGGCGGATTCTCCGTTTAACTACGTAGTTTAACTACGCTTTTACTCAAACACGAACTCTGTTACATTATATTGGAAATAAATAAAACCCGACTGTACTTTGCAAGAGAGAAATAAAAGAGAAACAAGAAATTTAATATTGAACATATATTCACATAACATGTCAGCACCTTAATTATCTATATTTTAACGCATTCGATACAAATTTCAATAAGTATATTGACACCTGGGCATTTTGCCCGAATCAATTTAACACCCCATTTGTAAAGATCACTACTGTAGTTTATATAGGCCGACGGTGGTGACTAAGTGACTGATTACATTCAAACATACATATATTATCACATAAATACATACCTACGTACATATTTGCGAAAAACATTACTTCTCTTTTTTCTTCGCTGCAGTCAGGTAAAAATTTAAAAGGTTATTAATTTATTATAGACAGGCAAAGGTCCAGACGATTCACCTGATGGAAAGTAAGCGGTCGTCTTCACCCATGGACATTTGCTTTATCAGAGACGCTGCCAATGATTGGTCTGGCTCGAAGATGTTTAATAACACACTTAAAAAAAACACATCTCGCGCAGTGGGAAGGAAAATCTTACCAGTTCATTCCAAATCCCTATTGTAGTAGTTTAGTAAAAGAAGTAGTTCTCCCTTTACCGTAGAAACACGTAATGTAACGTTTATCTTACTACAAAGTTTTCAAAAGCTGACTCAATGCTGAAAGAAAACGTCTAGATTAATAAATATTGTAATTATCAATCAGTGTAAAAAATTAAACAAAGGTCGATTCAAATCATAAGAAAACCCTTTGTTATTGCAATGGTTTCTTTTCTCTGTATACCATGTTAAAAAGGGCCTACACAAAAAAATATTCGGACGTAAATACTTTTCCCCAGTGTTTTCGAGAGGCACAGCACGTGCGATCGACACGGGTTCGACCCCGGCACGACGCACAAATCATGCGCCATTCGGCACACGGCTCCTTACGCGTTGGCAACACAATTAAACTAAAACATAGGACTGTCAAAAGGTTCAATTTTATTGTGAATCGCTCAGGGACAGCTACGTTATCATGATTTTATGAGCGTGCCACAAAATTCATCTTTTGCGCCAATAGAGTTGCGACTCGACATTCGTCGCGCAACTTTCGCCTCCCGAGGCTAGGATGCGCTCGAATTTGTCAAAGCAAAACTCACTGCAGCCCAGTTTTACAACGCAATAAAATATAACGAATAAAAATTTGTTCGCGAACCAGCAATAAAATAAAATGCTAACCGTTTTTACGGCGCCGACAATATAATGAAATAATCGTAACGGCCGTCGACGTCACGTTGAATTGCCGATAAATCTTCCGCGGGTCATATTGTCCGCAGTCCTCTTGGCAACACTTTAATATCGAGAAATATCATCTCGATAATCGAAGCGCGCACTGGACGCCGCCGCTGCGTATAAATCACTCCCCCGCTCTCGCTGTCGTTTATTTTTTAGACTTTCCATTTCCAAATAAAGTCCCTGAGCAGCGGGCCAGCACTTCCTCCTTCCGGGGCGGTTTTTATATGATTTGTCGGCTGTCCGCCATTTCCCTTAATATTGTCAATATTTCAAATATTAATTGTTATAAATCAGAGAACTTTTCGACACTGCCGATTTTTATAGCCTCTCTCGAAATTGAATTTGTATTTAATTGTAATCATATGCGTCTCTTAATGCGTGCTTAACGTGTTTTAAATGGAAACTGAATCGATGGACAGTGTACGTTCGAGGGGAAACGTGTTAAATTATGTAGGTACACTTAGCGCGTCAATCCACGCACTACTTTGAAAAAGTTCCGCCCATAAAACATTAACAAGCACTCAAGAAAATTCCCGGGCACTGCCCCGTTCGTTAAGTAGTGTCAGCCGGTAGTTTTTCCCACCTCGAATTGGCGGCTGTCCACCGGAGGCCGGAGGGTCGCTGTCAACGCGATTGGCGAGCCGATATCTCCCAGGAGTGCCGCCCTCGGCCTCGGCCGGGCCTCTCGAGCACGAAGATCATTGCAAAGCCTTCAATTAATGACAAACAATGGCAGGCCCTCACGCGCCCAATTTTCAGTTGTCGCTCTCGTTTTGCACTGTGACAGTTGGCGCGGGTCAGCCTCTCACGCGACGTTTATTCCCAATGCTCTTGACTTACATTATCCGCCCAAATAACTTGCTAAATACAGAGTGTTTTGCTGTCAAGAATGTTAGATTACTTCAACACCAGATCTTATGACTGCTATAAATATTAGTTATAATTATATTAAACTATATTCGCAAAAAAGTAACACTTACATTCCGAAAAATAAAACATTTTTGTTCAAATTGTAAACAGTACTGTTTTTAAACTTTGCACGTACACAGTTTTCATTTGAAGCCCGGTTAAACATTAAAATCATTGCTTTAAAGCACGTCATGTTAGTCATGGAACGTAGTTGTCCGTTTTCGTGAGGCCAGATACACGAGTCTCCGCCGCGCTCGCTATCGATCCGGCCGCGCGGGCGGGGGCACAAATTTGGGAAAACTTTGAAAGTTTCGCGTCTAATTCAGGAGCACGCACACAACGCAATCAGCCCTGTCGCACACAGTCTCAAATTGTAAGCCTTCCAAACATTTTCACTTCACGTGTTGAAAATTGAATCAATAAAATTAGCTGAAGTAATTCTGGGAATGTAGCAGTCTCAGTGAGTTGTCAAAGGTTTGGTACGCACGAGTCGGTGGCAGATCAAAGCTGGTGTCATTATCCATTGTGGCGTAAGTGCTTTTGAAAAGAAAACAATTAGAAGATGAGTCGTAGGGTGACCACGGCGTGTCCGACAATGCCCCGGAGACGGCCGCTTCCTGCGCGATCAAAGGGATACTTTTTCAGTTTGTTTAATGACTAACTGAATGGTGGCCATTCATCAAGTTTAAGCAAAAGACTGTGTCTGATTGATGCTCATGTAATGAGCTGCGAAATCAAAAGCAACAAGACAGTAATGCTAATGATAATGAATGAATGATAATACGCAAGATGTGGCACTGTCAAAAAAACCTTGGTTCTAGTTAATAAAATATAGTACCTATCCAAATGAAATTGTTATAGGTACATTAACGAGCAATACCCGTATCGTGGTTTTTTATGTCAATTGACTGACAAACGAGCTGACGGCCCACCTGATGGAAAGTGGTCACTCACTCAAAATGGAATAGGCCTCCGGATCTCGTCACTCACCGTACGAAACGCAATAGCTAGCTATTACTTTACGCCGATATTCTGTGAATGTGTGGTACTACCCCAGTCGAGCCGGCCCATTCGAACAGTAATCATCTAGTGAGGATTACTGTTTGGCTCTACCACTACAGAATATATATATTGGATATCTTAAATCTATCAGAATTCACAAAAAAATGCTTTTCATGACTCAAGATTGCTTGTAAATTTTTCAGCTTCCACCGTATACCGTATTTGAAATGTATTTTTCGTTTCTCGCAAATTTATCGCGGATATAATTTTTAACCATCCTTTGTCGTCACCCGCCGTTAGTAAACAGTAAACAGGCTGTTTGTGCCGCAAATAAAGGAATTCCATTCAGGGCGAGCCTTTTGCGGAAACAAAAAAATTGGGCCGCTAAATAAAAACAAAACCGCTTTGAAAGCGCAATTAGTATGATTTAATGGCCATTTAATTATGCGATAATTAATATAATATTTTTCGAGCTGTTGCTCTTTTGTTAGTGATTTTGGGGCAGCTTTAAGGCGACAATGAACAAGAAACTTTTTAATTCTATTATCCTTTTCGCAATACTGAAAGGTTACTTTTCACTGATTATTTAAGCTAAATTCGAAACCGCGACAATTGAATACAATACAAATACTCTTTATTGAACACCACATACAAGATATTGGAAAAAGACAAGGAAAAAAGTAACACGGTGGACAATAGGCGGTCTTAAGTAGCAATTCTTCCAGACATCCTTCGAAAGAAGAGATGGCATAAGAGATACAAAGGCAGGTGGTGAAAGCTATAGTAAACATTTAAGTTATACAAAACCAGTAACATACAAATTAATTAAATAAGCGCATACTATACACAGATTAATATATACTATACATAAATACGTATACATGTAAATATATATAATTATAATTTAAAAAAACCTAGTCAGCTACACAAAAGAGAGGAAGTAAGATTAAAGCACGAACAAATGAGGGAAAAGATGGGATAGATTACAATGGTAGTGATACAATAATGCTATGTTAATAAATCTTTAGATATAGGAAGAGATTTAGCACGCCTTAAATCCGAAGACAAGGAGTTCGAGAAGCGAATAACCTGAGAAGTTAATGAGTTAGCATAGAACCGCGACCTTCGACATATTAAGCAGGGTTCACTAACATTACGCCATCGACCGTCAGATGATAAAATATTGTTAGCATTCTGTTTTATCTCTCTTAAAATTTTAGACTCATCAGTTTCGGAGATGCTCGATTTTCGTATATTTTATTAAGTATCTTTGAAACTAATAATAAATCAGGGGACAATCTTTACACAAATCGATCTAGTCCCAAAGTAAGCTCTAAAGGCTCGTGTTATGAGTACTAGATGACGATATAAATACTTATATAGAGAAATAAATACTTAAATACATAGGAAATATCCAAGACTCAGGAACAAACATTCGAGCTCATCACACAAATATTTGCCCTTACTGGGGATCGAACCCGGGATGCTTGCATCGGAGGCAGGGTCACTACCATCTAGGCTATCGCGTCGTCAAGCTAACCTAAAGCTAAACTAAGCATTCTAAAATTATGTAAAAATCTTATTTGATTTTCTCATAACAAGCCCTTTCATTTGATATGTCACGTGACGCGTGAGCAATATTTTTTTTATTGCTCCTCAAAATTAGTCCCCAAAATCAGAATGCGTTATTTTACGCCATGAATCCGTGATTGGATTGGATAGTTTCAGGTAAAATAGGATTTATAGTACAGAACCTCTACGCGAGTCCGACTCACACTTGACCGGCTTTTCTTGCTCATACTCGTTCGTCGCTAATGCGTTGTGTCGAATTTTGTAATTAATTGTAAAGTAGTAAATTATATTGAAAAATCATCTTTGAGAAGATAAGAATTCTATTAAGTAAACATTTTTCATTGACATTCACCGCCCCACAAACTCTATCGCAATTAACATTCATCCATTAGTATAATGAAAGCGCTCTCTTTTCGCTTGCTTATTATTAACATGGGATTTACATCATTTGGTGTAACGTAATGAAGACAACTAGCCGTTGGTTTGATTTTGTTAATGCAATTTATGAACGTAATTAGACAATTTGGGGAAGCTTTGTATTGCTTTTATATTTGTTAGCTGCAAACTTCGTGTCTTTGATTAATGTGTATGATTTTTTTTTTAATTTTCCTCATTCCTTTTTATTTACCGTATTATGTTTATGAAACCCAAGCCGATATCTTCCGATTTAAAACTTAACAATTAATTTCTAAGACGGTTGCTGAACGAATTAACAGAAATTAAGGAAATCTTGTACTAGGGGGGGCAGAACTAATAGCGGGGCTTTTAATTAAGCGCCGGATTGGAGCAGATGGCATTACAAAAATTAAAAGGTCATGGCGCAGAAGTTTCTACGTTTTTGAATTTCCAATATTGGAATTATTTTACAGAATTTTATTTAGACGTAGAAGTAAAGGTCAAGTCAAGAAAGCCTGAGAAACATTTGGGCCTGCAATTTTAGGGTTCCGTAGCCAAATGGCAAAAAACGGAACCCTTATAGATTCGTCATGTCTGTCTGTCTGTCCGTCTGTCTGTCCGTCCGTATGTCACAGCCACTTTTTTCCGAAACTATAAGAATTATGCTGTTGAAACTTGGTAAGTAGATGTATTCTGTGGACCGCATTAAGATTTTCACACAAAAATAGAAAAAAATAAAAAAATGGGTCCCCATACTTAGAACTGAAACTCAAAAAAATTTTTTTCCTCAAACCCATACGTGTCTCTATGGGTAGGTCTTCAAAAATGATATTGAGGTTTTTAATAACATTTTTTTCTAAACTGAATACTTTGCGCGTGAGACACTTCCAAAGTGGTAAAATGTGTCCCCCCCCTGTAACTTCTAAAAGAACGGAATGATATAACTAAAAAAAATATATGATGTAGTTTCTTCGTATGTGCGGATCGAATCTTGCAAGTAAAATTAGGCTTTTAAAACTTGCAAGATTCAAGGGAGTAACTTTCAATCTGGTTAGCTCAAAATCTAGCATGCGCTTGCTATGGCAACGACAATTATCGGACACTTGGCAAAATGCTAGTCTTAAAAATTACTCTTTTAGCGTTACGTTACGTTAAATTCGTTTCAGACATGACATACTCGCATCAGCGTTATTTGAGCAACAAATTTGTTTATCCGTTTAAAGTTATGTTACGTAAAATTGCTTGAATTTGTAAACAAGCTAAGAAAGTTTTTGTATGTCTTCATTAAGGTCTACAGGAACGAAATATTATAGATAAATAATTATTTGGATAAATTAGAGACTTTTTGAAATTTTATTTAATAACTTCTAAATGAAAGTGATCCTTTAAGTAAATGGAGCTCCGTTGTTTGAGTCAAACTAAAGTCTGTTCGCCGAGAGCCGATAAAAAAAAATCGGGGCTTCTTAACTCATTACAAATAGCGGCCCGCTAATTATTTTTACTGATGATAATAAAAAATGAAAGCGAATAACTATTTTTAATTTTTATAAAATATTATTATTAAATAGCCTGTATATGTCCCATTGCTGGCATATCATCGGACGACGACCATGATGAAGTCTCAGAGTGGGAGGAAGAATCAGAGTACGTGACGTTTGTTATGAAACGTTCAATTGCTTCATCTAAAACAACACACGCGCACACTCGAAGCGTATTCTAGAACGGAATGGCAATATGGCCGCCGCGTGCGCGCACTCGCCCGGCGCTGCGCCGCGAGTAACAACAACTGCGTGCCTCGTACCTCGTAACGTAGGTAAGCGACCGTCGCTATTTCGAGACGATATCATAATATTTATCAACTCTCGGCAACCAGACTTTAGATCGCGTTAATTCTTTAGTTTAATATCTTTTATCTACACCCATATCATAAAACCCCCATTGGTTAATCAAAAACCGTATGAAATGACCACCATTTTCACAACCAATTAGGAAAAACCAGTGCTGCGATAAAGAAATAACATGACTTCTTTATCGTTTTTAGTAAAGAAATGAGATTAAATTTGGAACAGCTGTCAAAACTCAAGTGGGTCTCTATTCTAGTATCCATAGATATTAAAACAGTTATTGATACGAAACGTCAATTCAGTATGTTTTTTTAAAAAAAACTGCACAATATTTGATCTCGAGTGACGTGAGAATAGAGACTTCATCCGTTTGTCTATGATTTAAAAAAAAAATGGTCTTGACGGAGGACCGAACTGCCGCCATGTTGACGTTTTGCTGAACGAAAGTAGAATTCTTGTTGAATTGAATAGAAAAAGTTGTTTGTAATTTACATTTTAGTTGAAAATATGAATAGTAAGTAGTCTTCTCGGAGTGTGTGTGATGTGAAAATGCGCCGGATATCGGAAATATGCAGCCACGATTGCAACAAATAACTTGTTGCCAGAAAATATTGTTTATGAACCCATCATGGAGGATTTATAATATGTGTGTAGATAAAGTTATGTATGCAACTCTGCATAATTTGGCCTTAAAACACACGTGCGATCTTATTATGAAACTCGCTAAAAGCTCGTTTCATAAAACCGCACTAGTGTTTTAAGGCCTATCATTATGCAACCGTTGCATAAACTACTATTCCAACGCTAGCTTAGAATATTTTTTTTATAAATCGTGTTTTATTATGCCAATGTCAAAGTGAAGTTTGATAAATCGAGAAGGAGAGTGGCAATCGGGTCGCTTTGACATTGCTTGTTTACTTTTACTACACATAGTACATCATATAATAAGGTGTAGAATGTTTGTAAGAGCGGTGGCAACAAATAAAGCCGTTAGCAATCGGCATGCGGGTCACGGGTCGGATCAAGAGCACAGGGATATCTAGTAGAGCCGAGGTAGTGACGTCTCTAGTTTTTTTACAGCTAAACCACAAAACGATTTAAAAAAAGTTACCTAAAAAGCTATTGTGTTTTGAATCATGTATTTTTTCAACCCTGCAGAACCACAATAATCATCACATAACCTCTATTTGGCATTAGCTAAGCGATATGGTGTATCATGTGGCTTTGTTTTGTCTTTAGGTATCTTACTTTGCGAAGTTTACGTTGAAAGGAAAGTGACAACGCTAAGCGTACCATGCCAAAGCAAAGATCGGTTGCTGTATCACTTCTAAGTGTCCTTTATTAGGCATTGGCAAATGATACAAAAACTGGCGCCTCATTCGGGAGCGCTAAGTGATTCTGTAGCGACTCGCAAGCCAGATTTCTCATTCCACTCTTCCGCACGACGCGAAATGCGTAAGAGCGAGATGAGAGATCTGGCTTACGAGTCGCTACAGAATCACTTAACGTTCCCGAATGAGGCGCCTGATTAGTTTCCAAATCGCTTTGTTGCGTTATTTTAAACAACCACGTTCATTTGTAACGACATCTGAATCGGCTAATGTAATTCTTATAATAAAATACGACTACCGCGGAAAACTTTTATAACACCTACTCCTTGCCCTCCTCTCTTCTCACGTATACCGTCCACCTCACAAGAAAACCGACGAAGTAATAAGAAAAGGTAGGAGTGCCCCATTGAATGATAACTCCGGGCCTTTGTCTCTCCCGTCTTGACGAATCGAATTAAAAGGCTTATTGTGTCTACGTGACAGCTCGACCCTCGGCGTTTGAGACGCGTTTTTGTTTCAACCAAACTAAAATATTACAGGCCATTCACTAGATCTGAGGGGCGACGGAGGGGATTTGCTACTCGAATTTGTACTCAATTTTTAACCGTCCCCGTTAATTAAGAGCTCCTCTTTATTAGCGAGCGTCTTAATGCGTTAATTGTCGAAATGCAATCTCGGAAGCGGGACTTTTTAATCATTCAAATGCGTCATATTTTAATTTGGAGGAAAGTTTCGAGTTTAAGTGACAGGGATTGTAATGCTAATGGAATTCGTAAATATTTTGCGCGATACATTTTAAAGTGTATTGTTTCGCATTGCAATATTGTGTATTTCAGAAACGGAAGATGACGATTTTAATATAGCATGTTTGTTTCAGGCATCCCTCCGACACCGAATGCCCTCGCCAGACCAAGGTAAGTTGACGCATTTATCTAAAAAATAAGCAATTTGTCGTACAACCTAGAAAAACCACTTCCCTTGTAAGACATCTTAATTATTCATTACATCCCACGACGCCGACCAAAAAGGCGAGTCATAAAAATATACTAAAACGTACACGCACATTAATGAGGGCGGTGCAATATTTATACACAAGCCACCCTAATTGCTAGGGTGGAGAGTGGAAAAAATGGGCAATTTCACGTAATGTAATATGTATATTTAAGGTGAAATTCCCAAAGCCAGCGGTGGAACTCTGTCGCGGCTGTGCTTATTACACGGGACCACTTCAAACGTCTTTCTACTGCGCTGATGAATGAGCCGCGGGGAAGTGGCTCTACTTGGGAAAACTGTACGATCGCATAGTCTTACACTCACGGCTTACGGCGGCTCTTAGACTACTTGTGGCCACGTTCGATGTATTAGTCCTAGGATGGTATGATGAACCGTTTGGTGACAGGTGAGCAGCCCATCGCCCATACAGATAGTCCACCATGTTGGAGAGGACCCGTCCCTTAGTCGACTTTTACAACATGCCACGATGATAAGCATCTGCACGCATTCTATACTATTTCTTCACTCCCAGTGCAGCAGAGGAGTAAACACGGATACAATGATGTATATCAGCTTGCAAGTAGTTGTTTAGGTGTCGCCACGATAGTTGAGGAGAATGATTACACACACCAGTGCACAATGCCATACAAAACAAAACACAAAATTGAAAATTCGAACGAAATTGTCTTGTCCACACATGACATGCCGCGGTGTGCGTGACCTAAATACTCGTGGCGATACGACTGCTCGGTAGGTAGAATGTCAAATTTTTTATCATAAGACGACCATCGACGATTCTTCCTGACAGCCATCACATAAGGATTTTAGAAATATAAATTGTCCAAAATGTTAACTACAATACATTCGTCGTTGCTATTTAAATACTGAAAAATATCAAAAAAACATGAAACCTGCAGTAGAGCATCTTTAGTTACATCAACAACAGTGTAAGTAGCCGGGATTTTATTTTTTCAATATGTTTAGGTGCTCAGCGCTCCCCTCGCCACAATTTCCTCTTGACGGAAACCCTCAATCTAATGATACGGCTCTGTTAAAAAACACAAGGAAATTTAATAACGCCACCAAGCTGCGAACGAAAACAAAGAAAATTTAATTTCAACGATTCCCACATGCTCAATATCGCTGAGAAGTTGCCCTCTGCAGAAATTGCACGCAAATTAAAAACGCCTCCACAAAATTTATTATCAAACTTGTATTTTGGTTCTTTGACAAAAAATACTACGCATATTAATATATCTAGATAGATAAACCGTTACGAATAAAGGATTCACGCAAAAGATCCCCCTAACCCAACGGTTAAGTGACCGTCGAACGGAAAAACCAACAAGTGACAAAATCTGCATATCACGTTACGGGAACGCTTACCCTGCAATTACCGCGACAAAGCACATTTCAAAGGTAAGCAAATTAGTTCCGCACTTAATGATCCGACAAAGCGCGTAAATCTTTTTAAAATGCGCACCCTGTTTCCTGTAGGGTAGGTAAAAAAATATTTGCATAAGCCCGCCCCGCATATGCAAATCGGCCCGTGCGAGACGGTGAAAATTGTATCAAATTGTTCCAACAGCGACATAGGCTTTGCGCGCAATTTGTCAGGCGAGCAATAATTACTTTACCCCAACTTTCATAGACAAAATAAAATTTAAAGGCACGAAAATACTCCTAAGCTATTCGGGTTTTCAGTTCCCGATTTACAAATGGTTCGGACGTGGTGTTGAACGTCGGTGCGCATCAGTGCACGGGCCGGACGGTGAAAAATGCGCGCCACCTGTGGCTTGTGTAATCGTATGCGTTTATCCTGCGGGACCGCGTGCAGTGGGCGAGTGTCCTGTCTGCACCAGGATGTCAGAAAACTCTGTTGAACACTCAATTTCGTCATAAACCTGAAAATACTCTAAACTATGCTTGCTAAACAATTTTTCCGATATAGTATGAAAGTAGTTTTTATGCATACTTTATTCGACGCTAAATCAAGATAATATTATATTATTAAATACATTCTTAGTCACGATACATGTACTTACATTTTATTGTAGCCAGCATCTTACTCATTTTTTTTCCTGCCACATGTCTGTCCGGCAGACGACTCATCTGATGGAAAGTGGTCAATATTGCCTATGGACATATTGATGAATTCTGATTCTTTGTACCTAGCGGAATGACCAAAAATAAGGTAACAGCTAAATAACATTTAATACCTAACCACTCTTCAAAACGAATTAAAACCCTAAAAGTACAGAAAGCCTTTCCAGAATTCATTTCTGACATCCACGCTGCACGTCCCTGCAGTCAATTCGGCCGATATGGCCGATTCCATACCATTCCGCGCTCGCCAATTATCATCCGCGTGTCCACTCGGCCCGGGCCGATACGCCCGGTCAATTAACACGCCCATCGCACCCGATTGACCGTGCAATTTATTCACTGGATTCACGTTCTATTTTTGAAATAGCTTGTATAGCGGTTTATATTACTGGCCAGTCAACATTGGTCACGAATGCGGTTACTGGCGATTATTAGTCATTCCAGCCAGACAGCATCGTTCAAAGGTTTTGAAAATTAATTTTGCAATAATTTTCTTTTGGAAATCACTTAGTAAAATTAAGATCATTTTTAACTATAAAAACACTATAATGCGATCTCAACTGTAACGTGGGAAAAGTTAGAAAATCTTCAAACCTCAAGTGTTCATCGTTTTTCCCACGGTTATGAGGTCTTAATAGTGAGCCGCGGTCCTTTATGAAGTCGGGCGGACACAATAACGATAAAGGTGAGCGGAAAATCCGGACAATAAAGCTGTGCAAAAAAGCTGAGCGAGGGCTAGTGCGGGGCAAATAGTTCGTGAAATTTCGCAGGACCCCACTACTGGGGCAGGCCGGGGCACTTTACGACGGCCCTCCCAGTAAACCTACCCATTACGTTGGGTTAAAGGATCGTTCTACTCGAGTTATAAAGATGCCGAACGCCAAGATTTGTAGCCGGTTGGATGCAGAAGGGTTCTGCGGGTATTATGATCATGTCGAGTCAAGAGCTCGTGTCATTTCTGCGAGTCAACACGGTGAGATGGAGAGGGCTTCGCGTTGAGTATGAAAATGTGAAGCTGGTCTCGTGAATACGATTTATTATTAGAAATACATTTTTCGTTAGCATACCATTGTATGGCAGTGCAGTCTATCTATATATATAAAAGAAGCTGACTGACTGATCGGGTGACATATCAACGCACAGCCAAAACTACTGGGGCTAGAAGTCTGGAATTTGGTACAGGTATTCTTTAGGTAATATAGGCGCCCGCTAAGAAAGGATTTCACGAAAATAAATCATCCCTAAAGGGGTTAAATATGAGTTAACTATTTGTATGGGAATCCGTCTTTTTTTAACTTATTATCATGAAAATGAGAATTTAGGCTTCTGAATAAAAGCAAAGGCCCACTGCGAAAGCATTTTGAAAAAATCAACTCCTGTAGGGGTGAAAATTTAGTAAATTGATTTTGGGGTAGTTTTGAAATTCCATCCCATAAGGGGCAAAGTTCATATGGAAAATACCGCGGGCGAAGCTGTGGCGGGTTCTCTAGTATTTTATAAATTGTTAATAATAAATTGTAAAAGTTAACAATATATATCTGTCTAAATGAGCTTGTTTACAGTTCATAATTTCTACTAAAATAAATTTACACCTTAGTGCCAGTTGCGCAAACGTCATTAAATCTAACATTCCCAAATACAGCCACCTAGGTCCTTAACAACGCTCTCAAAAGGCCACATCTACGTTTCAACGTCGTTCTACCTATTTACTCTTACCAACCAAATTATAACTACAGGCATCTTATTTCAAAATGTTAAAGGTTAAAATTGAATGCAGTTGCAGGGCCATAGATGCAGCTTTAATGTTGGTTCTCAGGTGAGACGTCGGTGGCTAATTGTACACGGCAGCCGTGACTGTCCAGTATAAACAGAAGGCAAAGGCGTTCACAGTGTTTGCAGTCGGCCCTCACGTAAACAGCTCAGGCTACTGCCTTTTGCTTACTGTCTAGTAGCTGCTAAAGAAGAAGTGCTGGCTTAAGTGCTTAATTTATGTTAAAGTAGCTTCTGTCCGCGACTTCTTACGCGTGTAATTCGATTATAGTTATCCCCACGGGTCAAGTAATTTTTTTATCTACACCCATATCATAAAACCTCCATAATGTATTCAAAAACCGTAGGGAAATGACCAGCATTATTACATCCAATTCTACTATGAGAACTTTCTTGTCTGTGGTGGTAGGTAAAATCTGTACTGTAATGTTATTACAGTAGGTATCAATGTTAGCAACGTTATTTATGAGTTTAAATTTGGAACAGCTGTCAACACTCAAATGGGTCTCTATTCTAGTATCCATAGATATTAAAACAGTTATTGATACGATACATCAATTCAGTATGTTTTTTAATATAAACCGCGCGCGACTTCATTCGTTTGTCTATGTTTTTTTTTAAACATTCGGTTTGACAGAGGATCGAATTGCTGCCATGTTGTCATTGTCAACGCTGTTGTCATTTCATCATTCATGTTGGTTTTTTGCTGTTTGTAAAAAGTTGTTTGTAATTTATACTTTAGTTCAAAATATGAATAGTAGTGACTCCGATAACGATGTGAAAACTCCGCCGGAAATTGTAAATGCAGCCACGATTGCAACAAATAACTTGTTGCCAGAAAATATTGTTTCTGAACACATTATGAAGGATTTATAATATGTGTGTAGATAAATTAGTTATGTATGCAACTGTACATAATTTGGCCTTAAAACACTCGTGCGATCTTATTATGAAACTCGGCTGTCGGCTCGTTTCATAGAGCCGCACTCGTATTTTAAGGCCTATCATTATGCAACCGTTGCATAAACCACTATTGTATAGTTACATTTTGTAGCCTATTTGTTATAACTGGGGGTGGGATATAATAAAATGGTATAAGAAAAAATAAAATGATTCTAATTAGTTCATCAGTTACATTTTCAAAAAATATTGAACACGTATTGTTTGCTTTATCAAATCAATCAAAATTGACAAAGATAACGCGCATCAAAGTTCGAGAGGGCTCATGACTCCACTGCATAGTAAAAAGTGTACCAAGGCGTGACGTCACACGGAGCTTTAATGCACTATATCTTCGTCATTTTTTGTTTAATTGACAAAAGATAAAATACGTATCCAATATTTTTTGAAAATGAAAATGACGGACTAAATAAAAATTTTGATGAAACTAGCCTATTATTAATAATTATAAACCAAAATCTACATTCCAAATTTCACTTAAATCCGTTGAGCCGTTTCAGCATGAAGAAGTAACAAACATCTCACTCACTCGCAAACTTCCGCATATTTAATATTATAAGCTTGTGTGAGTTTTTATAACCACAAAAAACTGATTTATTGAGCAAACACTTAACTAGTTCATTTATGCTATGTATTTCGTTACAACGCCGTTTATTTTGAATGGGGATAGCTACAATCAATGCAAATATTAGTTTCTGAATTTGACCTCGAAAATTACCCCTTACAAGTTTCCCAAATATTCCTCATTCAATCTCGCCACGGAGATAAAACCATGTTTTACCCGGAAACACCGAAGGCGGTCGCCAAAGCAACTAACTACGCTGCGGTCTAAACATCTCGCCCTAGACACGTTTCGGTCAATCCTTTTGACGCGACTCCGCAACCTGCCCCGTGTGAACTAGCCCTTTGAGCTCGCACCTACGACCGCAAACGTTTGTGGACACAGCTTTATAGAGGTAGCATTTGGAAAATAAATGTATTCCCATTTTCAAACTTGGATCCTTAATGGCTGCCGTTTAAAAGATCGCTAACTAGGTACTTACATTTAAATATAATAAGCAACGCGATCACTGTCTCGTCATTCTTATTTTACTAAATTAGTTATGTAAATGTAAAAGAAAATCGCCATTCCTTTATATATAACTAGTGGACCCGCTACAGCTTCGCCTGCGGTATTTTCCATACAAACTTTATCACCCCTTTTCCCCCCTTTTAGGTTGGAATTTCAAAAAATCCCTATTTAGTTCACCTCTAGGGTACTCGAGGAATGTCTCCTCCAAATTTCAAAGCTCTAGGACGTTTAGGCTGTGCGTTGTCTATAAGTGAGTCACGGTACTGTTTTATATGTAAAGATTTAGCATAATTATTATGAATGGAGCTGCATTCAATATTTCAAGTCAGAATGGTAAGTAAGAAAAATTTACTGCACTAGACCAAATCGTTCACATTTTGCACATTGCGCTGGGTGTGAAATGAAATGAAACAAAACACTAATAACGGGTCCCTGGCATATTAGTTCGTTCAGGGATTAACTTATTTAAATATTTGATTCTGAAAAATGTGACATCATTGTTTAACTAAACCCACCCGCCTCGCCGCATCACAAAATATGCAAGCAGGCCGCATCCCGCGCCCGCTGCATTTTACATGAGACCAACTTCTGCCGATTTCTTCAATATTTTACCGTGGGAAATCCTCCGCTATATGCATAAAACTGAATAACGTTTATGTTTTATTCAATCGCGTTATGTTTATGTTGTGCTGGAGTTTTAAATTAAGTGATGCTACTTTTTGACGGACGCAGCGGATGATCAGCGGATAAACGAAACAATTAATTTAGACTGTAAAGACAAATGCAATCGGTCTAAATTTGAATGTATCCCTCATCGCTTATCAGCCACTACGCACGTTAGAGAATCACATGCAATTTATAATTAACAATCACAATAAGAGTAATATTTCAATCTAGTTCTACACCGGCGGTGCAAATCGACCACAATTGCAAGCGGAGCAAACAACCCTCGTATCAATAGTGCTCCTGACTGCCTGCAGGAGAATACATTAGCATTGTCTATTAAACGCAGCTCGGGCTCCATTAGAAAACACATTCAATGACGAGATTGCGAGAGTTAATTTCATTTCCTAATACACGCTTCGTATTTGCTCACCGTCCACGTTTGCACGCGAGCTTTCATTTTATTCCTCAGACACCCAACCATATTTTCCTTTTGTCTAGACGAAATCTTAACGAATATTTAAAGGGAGGAACTTAGGGTAATCTATATAGAGCACGTACCACGAAACAGATACAATTATAACCGTGTAGCAACACAAATGTGAGTTCGGAACGAGCGGTATCTCCAAATTGCTCATGTAAGACGAAATTAACCCTCGCCCACATTAACGCAGATAAGTCGGCGAGCTCATTTGCGAGCCTTCCGGCCTGCGCTCGTTACATCTTGATATTCTTTACCCCTTCACCGATACGCGGTTCGGCGTTTGGCGTTCGGCGTTCGGCGCACCACACGAGCAATAAATGGCGCGGAAGGAGCCGCTATCGCGCCGCCCGATATCTTCCATCCGAATTAATTTGAGAACGCTCCAGAAACGAAGCAAGTTCGCGGACTTGTTATTTCTCCGTGCACCCGAGCGAGAGCACGCGAGTTCTAATCGCGAAGAGTTGCAGATAAAATGGCGACCCGTAATTACCATAACGCGCCTTTCGAAGATATGTGGAGAATCTTAATGGTACGGTGGCTCCGTAAATAATGGGCTCTTATGGGAAAGTTGGTAAAGAGCACTGTTTCGAATGTAATTTCAGGGGCTTCGTGCCTCACGTGCTTTTAGAATAATGTGCCAAATACGGAGAGGTACGTTAATGACGGCATTTGTTTTGATATAAAGTTACTCGATGGTTTCGCGTAAAATATCGACTGTTACGGCAAAGAGTATGAATCATAATAACCATAGAGTTCATTTTTTTATATCAGCCTTGCTTCACCGATTTACAATTATTTATGCTATTTGTATGTCTAATGAAGCGCACCGCAGCGCAATTAAAGCGGTTAATATTTCGCAGGATGCTATCAGCCGCAGCCGAATGCAGCTTCAGATTACTTATGAGTTATGATCCAGGCATAGCGGCGCCCGCGGCGCGTCTTGCCCTTCAGACGACAATTTAACTTGCTTTGTAAAACTAAGAAGTTATGCACTCGTATAAACGATGCATTGCTGGGTACTTATTGCTGAGGCATTAAGGTGTCATCCTAGTTTTTTGTTCTGCCAACTTCAACACTAGAGAGATTAAATGGCGATTAATGAATTTGTTTCGCATTTTAATGCATAAACTTAAATGATATTCATATTCAATTTAACCAATTCTAATGTACATATTAGTTTGCAGATATGCATCTGCATGGTTGTTTGAGGTTTCCATTGGATTTAGCGAAAGTTTTTCTTCTTTTTAGGGTTCCGTAGCCAAATGGCAAAAAACGGAACCCTTATAGATTCGTCATGCCTGTCTGTCTGTCTGTCTGTCTGTCTTTCTATCTGTCCGTCTGTCCGTCCGTATGTGACAGCCACTTTTTTCCGAAACTATAAGAACTATGCTGTTCAAACTTGGTAAGTAGATGTATTCTGTGAACCGCATTAAGAGTTTCACACAAAAATAGAAAAAAAAAAAAACAATAAATTTTGGGGGTTCCCCATACTTAGAACTGAAACTCAAAAAAAATTTCTTCATCAAACCCATAAATGTGGGGTATATAGATACGATAGTGGGGTAGATAGGATAGGTCTTCAAAAATGTTAAGGTTTATAATTATTATTTTTAAACTGAATAGTTTGCGCGAGAGACACTTCCAAAGTGGTAAAATGTGTGTCTGTAACTTCCAAAATAAGTGAATGATAAAACTAAAAAAATATATGATGTACATTACCATGTAAACTTCTACGGAAAATTGGTTTGAACGAGATCTAGTAAGTAGTTTTTTTAATACGTCATAAATCACGGAACCCTTCATGGGCGAGTCCGACTCGCACTCGGCCGCTTTTTTTATTTTCTAGAACGCACGGCACTTACGCAAATATTCATGATGAATACAAAAAATTAAAAGAGCACGTTGAGCAATGAAACTGTGTTTTTGAAATGTTGCCATTTTAATTGGATATTATTAATTTCATTGCATAGTAAAAAAAATACAATTGACGGAATTTCTGCCTAATTTCTCTCTACCACTCAATGATAAAACCAAGCTTTAATTTATTTTTTTAATGCTGTTTTATTCTACTTATCAACTGCACTTACTAGTGCCGTATTATTATACAATGTATTTTTACTACATGTTATTTTACACGAGTTAACACAACATAATATCATACAGCAGACCAGTGAAGCATTGAACTTTCTTTTTCCTTTAACTAAAACTCCTAAAGTGCGCCCGAACTGAGTCACAAGTCAACCATCGACCTCATGTTCTCAAGCTAAACACCCCTATATCTAATGAAGTACAATAATATGCAATTTGCGAGACTGCAGAGCGCACAGATTACGCATGAGTTATGAACCGAGTGCAGCGGTCGCCCGCGGCGTCTTGCTTCTTTCAGCCACAATTAACGCCCCGCTTTGTCGTCTTGTTCATTTGTGCTTATCTGTGGTAGATTTAGGATGCCGACTGCTGCGGGGGTTCCAGTCTTGGAAATTTTAATATCGTAAATTACGGCTTTTTTGAAGTTATTAAACGATGCCTGTGGTCTGTGGCATTTTCATTTCCTTCAACCTCTGTACATTCATAAACATCGAGGGCATTATTTCCCCCCACATATTTGCACACGTTTAGTTTATTACCAACGCTGCAACAAGCGCCTAAGTGCAAGGAGCCCGCACATTACAGGCATTGTAAATTAGGCACCAAAAACGGTCTCATTTTCCGCTCGAGCGCCGCGGTTAATATTGTCTCGCTCGTGAAATATGCAGTCTTACCTGAAGTGCCGGCGTGCAGTGTAATCGTTGGATATAGTGGCTCGTTTAATCCGAGCTACATCTTCTGGAATGTTCGAGAACGCAGCCAAGATTTGCAAGCAGTGAGACTTGGCCGCAGGCCTGGCAGTGGCTTAATATGAGCCTTAATTTGGGAAAGGGATTTGATGCCTTGGAGGATTTTCGGTACTGCGATATGTTGGCGAAAATTAGTACGTATTTGTAGTTTGCATTACATGTTCTTTTGTATAGGAAGATGATTTAAATAAATTCACTGTGTTAAAACACATTCAGTAAATGGGTTGCGGGGTAACGCCCACGACACACTCATCTCACCTGCGTTAAAACTGTAAACGAAACAAAACTCGTTTACCCCGAACCCTTTCAGAAGAGTTGAAGTCGAGCCCTCAGCGACCCGCTTCTGGTAAACTTGAGGCACGGCAAACAGCCGTCAGCCGTCGTCGATGAAATTGCAAAAATGTAAAAGAGCTAATGTTTGCTCACCTTAAACCCCTTCCCGACCCCACGTGCCGGCGTGACGAGCCGGATAAAAGGCTTTAATACACCCTCATCCCTTATTACGAAACTTGAAAAAGACAACAATATAGATCCAATGTGTCGCGGGCGCAAGCAATCATACGCGCATCAAAGGTAACGCGCGCGCGAGCTAACCAAGTGTGGAGGCGCCTTTATAGCGCCGTTTTGTGCTATCGCCCCGAAGGGTTCTGTACAGTCAAAGGGCCGCGTTATGACATTTGAAACAATGCAGATTGTGACAATCCCGTTTCCTTCACATGAGGAAATGTTGTTTGAATGTTTAATGAGAATCCTTGGTTTATGTGATGTAATTCCATCATGAAGTTTCAAGTACATGAGCTTAAATATGTCAATTCTTGTCACTTTATTTTCAATCGCTATTTATTATACTATTACACGTGAAAGCGTTGGTCGCAAAGGGCCATCAGACAGTGACATAGCGTCACTAGCGTTGGAAAAAGCTCGTATATCAAAATCAACCTGCAGCAAACTCGACTTTTTTTCCGTTAAACGATTTTGAGATACGAGATTTTTCAAAATTAGTAAAAAGGCTACTTTTTATTTCTGATAAGTTCAGTTTAATATATGCAGTAGTTATTACCACGTGGAGGAAGGCGCGGTCAGTACGTATAAATTGAGATGGTAAACTGAAAAACTTATTCCTCAGCATGTGGATGGATGGATTTGAATTTCACCCTATGAGTCAATATGAAAGAGGCCCATGGTTTGAGGTGTGCTTGACCAGACCAGTCAAGTATATACCTTAAAAGTAATATTACATCGCAAAAACTAAGCAAATTCCAGTTAAAAAAATAGTCTCAAAACTGTTTCCATACCAGCCAAACTGAAACACATCAAGCAGTCATTACGACCCCTGAAAAATCTCCCGGCTGCTTTGCAAGTCAAACTGACGCCGTAAGTGCCGTGACAGCGGCATGTGTGAACGCTTGCAAATCATCTATAGTCTTTATGAATACTGATTCATGGGTTTACGGAGGTTTTTGGCTCAGTTAAAAAATTCTTTGGCTGGTCACCGGCTAAGGAAAAATGTGATTATTGTGGAAGTTAAAACACATGAATGCTTTTGACGCATAAGTATAGAGTACTATGATCAACGAAACACGTTACAGAATTGGGTTATACTTTCTATTTAAAAGAGGGTTTTGGTATACAATAAATTCTTTTCGTTAATTGGAAATAAAGATTACTCCATACTGGGATACCATTTATTGTATTAAATTGATGCTCTCTCTCATCTGACAGTCTCAACTTATTGTATTGCGAAAATTCAGAAAAAACTCGCCATCTGTTGTTCATTCTGTGTGAAGAATGTGTAATGTTTCCTCGTTTATAAGAAAAACAATCAATCCATAATCGATGTGGTGACAAGCCAAAATCGACTATCCGACGCGCATCCTCACGTCGTTAAAGCACTCAAAAATCTTGCCACAAATATAGCCCCGTCTGCCTTGCACATCCTATGAAAGAAAGTGACAGGACTATGGCTTCCATCCGGAGTACCATTAACCGCAACGCAAATTATTCGTGCGACAGCCCGCACCTCAAATTGACATTCAATCAGTGTCGCAACATTGTTTCCCTATCAATCCTTATTGGGAGTTGGCACACGCGCGCAGCGCCGATATGCCGCCATCAAATTGCAATTTGTTTATGAAAATTTATTGTATTTGCCATTACCGCAGCGGATTCTTTTCCTACGGGAGCGACCCCGCGGAACGAAATCACCTTATTCAATTCCCTTTTTGCATACATCACACGCGTCTTATGGGGGAACATCGTTTTTGTCTGAACACGTGAATCGCGTTGTGGGTGCGTGTTCACTTCTTATTAGTCTGGATTTCGTAAAGGTTTTTCACAAATCGCCTGCGGGGCACCTCGGTGTGTACATAACCTTCCTTCCTTGAGATGTGTCGTTTGTTATATTTATCCGAATGTGTAAATTAAAGCTGCCTTAATTCAACAGCGCCACCTTAAGAGGACTGTGAAGCAAAGGCAGAAATCATCCTTTTCATACAAAAAGCGATAACGATTTCCACCCCTTAAATGTTAACCGATTTTGACCAATTTTTGAAAGGTTGTCAGTCAGAACAAAATCTAGGTCTATACGTTTTTTGAATTTTGATTAAAGGTCAAGAAAGTCAAATAATGCCGAAATTCGTTTTGTATGAGAATACTGAAACCACAATAAAACTGAATTTCTTGATTAAACTGAAAAAATCAAAACGTATAGACCTAGATTTTGTTCTGACTGACAACCTATCAAAAATTGGTCAAAATCGGTTAACATTTAAGGGGTGGAAATCGTTATCGCCTTTTGTATGAGAAGCCGTAGGTTCACACTCCTCTTAACCCCGACGATTATAAACTTTCACTTATCTTTGATCTCCTCAATTATCACTTTAACTTTTGTATTTGTAAAGGGATTTGAATTTTATTGAAATTGCTTTAAAACCATTATATTTATTCATTTTAAGAACACTACCATTTTGAATATAACCTTAGTCATTTAAGGTTAGTGAAGCAACATTAAGCGTGTCATTGCACTATCTCCCCCACTCATTACAAAATCCTCCCTGCATTCCTAAGCCAAGCATCTGACGAATCACCTGAAAACTTCCTATTCGCATATTCGAAGGCATTCATTTATCAGCGCGGAATTAGTGCGTCACACCGCTCGTCGATGGTAAGTGGCGCGCGCGATATGACACCGCTTCCCTTCTGTTCCGAGGATTTGGGAAAAGAATTGTCGCATATATCACAGTTAATAGGGTGAGGAAAGAGCACTACTTATGCCTAATGCGACAAGGAAACATGCTCCGCGCTCGTACGCCCGAATACATTTTCAGAACTGGATTTTCAATGGCAATAAATATGTAAGAGAGTGGCACGCTTGCGTATTTATTGGGAAGGTGGAAGGCTTTCTGTTGTGCTTATGATATGCTCTTATATAAGTCGCCATATTAGGCTTATTTTATATATTTTTAGTCGATCAAAGCTTAAATTATTCATTTTGTCTTATTCTTCCTACTGTTTAAGGAATATCCGCTTCAGCGACGTGTAAACTGCCAAATGCAGTACTAACTTTGACTTATCTCATACCCAGTGTCTCTAAGAAAACGACCTTATGCAGCACTCAAGCTCAAGCTTACACCTGTACCCATAGAAAAATTGTACATTTACCCCTTTTTCTTGTAACATAACAATAAACCGTTGACGTGTCGTAAAGCAGCAGAACGACGGCGTAAAAAGCAACGATCGCGGTAAATATGGACAGGCGATGACGATGGGAACATTGCGGAGGCGGTGGTAGATGGGATGGTACCACCTGGTGAGACAAAATAATTATGTGTATTGAAACACATATATACCTATGTCCGTTTTAAATATGACAATAAGTAATTACAAACAGCAAATAATTATTAATATTGTACACACATGAAAACTCACGACAATAAATAAAAACTCTTTTATCTACACCCATATCATAAAACCTCCATTGGTTAATCAAAAACCGAAGGAAATGAACCCATTCTGACAACCAATTAGGAAAAACCAGTGCAGCGATAAAGACATAACATGACTTCTTTATCGTTTTTAGTAAAGAAATGAGATTAAATTTGGAACAGCTGTCAAAACTCAAGTGGGTCTCTATTCTAGTATCCATAGATATTAAAACAGTTATTGATACGAAACGTCAATTCAGTATGTTTTTTTAATATAAACTGCACAATATTTGATCTCGAGTGACGTGAGAATAGAGACTTCATCCGTTTGTCTATGATTTAAAAAAAAAATGGTCTTGACGGAGGATCGCCATGTTGGTGTTTTGCTGAACGAAAGTAGAATTGTTTTTGAATTGAATAGAAAAAGTTGTTTGTAATTTACATTTTAGTTGAAAATATGAATAGTAAGTAGTCTTCTCGGAGTGTGTGTGATGTGAAAATGCGCCGGATATCGGAAATATGCAGCCACGATTGCAACAAATAACTTGTTGCCAAAAAATATTGTTTCTGAACCCATCATGGAGGATTTATTATATGTGTGTAGATAAAGTTATGTATGCAACTCTGCATAATTTGGCTTTAAAACACACGTGCGATCTTATTATGAAACTCGCCTATCGGCTCGTTTCATGAAAACCGCACTAGTGTTTTAAGGCCTATCATTATGCAACCGTTGCATAAACTACTATTATTAAACTCAACTGGCAGTAGGGTAAAAAAACTGGTTAAGTGCGAGTCGGGCTCGTGCACAGAGGGCTCCGTGCCATCGTTTGAATATTTTTACGTGGAGCGAGCTAGAAATTTATAAGGTGATTCATTAATTAATTAATGCCAAGGCCGTGTCGCATCCGGTGTGAGTCCGATGATGTGCTTGGATGTATCCGCGCGATTACCCCATTTTTATAGACAGACATAATTTGGATGATTCTTTTAAAACGGAAACCTTCATTCTCCTGGAATGGGGATTTCCCAGGAGTCTTTGGTTAAGGAACCCTAAAAACAATGAATGAACGATTTATCTATACCCAGGCAATTTTTGGAGGTACTAAAAATAGGCCATCTAGAATCGTAGTTTATGTATAGGTTTTTAAACTAGAATCGTAGTTTATGTATAGGTTTTTAAACTGAAATGTGAAACAGTATTCTTTAATCAAGCCAAACGTGGCAACTGAAAAAGATGATAAATATATAAATCAGACCCTACGATATATACAGTCTGTTCGGCGAGAGTTGATAAATATTATGATATCGTTATGAAATAGCGACTGTCGCTTAAATATCGCAAACTGTATGACGGGCGTCGCTTATCGCCGCGCGCACTGAGTTTCGTGGTATGAGGGATACAGATGTTATAAAACGCGGTATATCACCGGGCGGACGGCAGCGAAAAAAAAAAATGTGTATTATTCATATACACAATCGCCATATTGCAAATTAATGCCTTATATGTGCGCGTCAATTGTCACATAAATCTGCACTGGCCGAAAAGAAACGAAAGAGAAAAACAGTATCTACGAGTATGACACGTGTTTAAAATGCGTTGAGCATGACGTGCTTGTGTCTTTCTATAATATGTCATTGGTTTCGAGTGTGTCGTTTGGATTTTCGCGTGTTTATACAGTTAAATAATTGTTTAAAATTGTTGTTGTTATCATTGTTTGTTAAGGCTCGGGCAAACCGAGCGTATGTGCGGCGCATCGTGTTTTTAACGCGGACCCGCGCTACTTTCTGCTGTGCCGTGTTCAATTCGCTTTGCCGTTCTACAGATCGCGTGGGTCCGCGTCCGAGACGCGAAGCGCCGCGCACGCGTTTGGTTTGCTCGAGCCTTTACTGTTACAATATATTTTTTTCCTTTAATTTTTTATTATCATCAGTAAAAATAACTAGCGGGCCGCTATTTGTAATGAGTTAAGAAGCCCTGGCTTTTAACTTTTTTTTATCAACTCTCGCCGAACAGACTATAGTTATAAAACCCCATTCCACAGTACGCAGTCAAAAATCAATTTTATGCAGCCGCTTTAAGTCATACATACGTATGTACTTATTCTAAAATGTACCGAAATGCAAAACGAGGTTTCGAGGCTAAAATGTTTTTACGCAACATGTGCTTAAAATGGAGTTAGAATTTTATGCTAAGAGGGAAAGCACACATTTGCTCTCAAAACACACGATTAAGTACATGATTACACTGCATTGTGATGCAAATCCGTTGAGCGATTTTTTGCAGAATAACAGTGGGATGCTAAAAGCTCTCGTGTAGTCAAAAATGGAACTTTACGTCATTACTCTTGGAGTGTTTTGTAGTGATGTCTGATGTGATTTAAGAAATATTTAAAAGTCATTCTTATTTACAGATGTAGTGCATAATTAGTTTCCATCGTGTTTTATCGGAAAAGTTCGTATTTATCGTGCTCTCTCAATTAGCTTCAGCAGGCCCCCAATTCTCGGCGCATTCGAGATAATCTAACAATTGAGATTAAACGTCAGTGCATACAGTCATTTGACACAACTGTATGAATCTGACGTTTTATCTTGCAAGCGACATTATCTCGAAAACACCGAGAATTGGAGGCCAGTAGCCATCATACCATGCTGTCATTTTTCATTTTGACATTTGACAGTAAATAATAAAGTTTCATATTAATGAATAAAAACATGTCACTCATTTAATACAATAATTAATTGACACTTCGGGTCCCGTCGTCTTCCGATTGAGATCCGAGTTTTACCGATGGAAACATATTATTCACTATATCTGTACAGGTTGTCAGCTAGTTGACGCAGACTTGAATATCAAATCTCGGATAAAACGCTCAAGCGGCGCTTTTGAATTCAGCCATGAATCACTTTTAATAAATAAATCATCTACATTTCTGCTGTTACTACTACTAAACTATAGTGGCGAAGTGTGAGGGTAAGCCGGTATATCATTTCTATTTTTAAACATTATATTATATGTAATATGCAATTTTTATGTTAATACAATAAGTATTTAATTGAGCCAGACTCTTAGATCGGCCGGATCTGCAGCGGAAACTGCGGGAAGGCTTAAGCATACGAAGTACGCTGCCCTGGAGTCAACGTACGACTTTGTTCCGGTAGCTGTCGAAACTGCTGGTCCTTGGGGTTCAGAGGCCAAGGATTTCATTGGGGAGGTGGGTCGTCGTCTGCGAGAGAGGGGCTGCGATCCCCGCTCTGGATCGTTCCTGGTGCAGAGGATCTCTTTGGCTATCCAACGCGGCAATGCCGCTAGTGTGATGGGAACTTTTGAGCCAGGGGCGTTCCGAGGCGTTCCTTTTGGTGGCGGGGTGTAAAAGTGTTTTTAGTTATTTTATTTCATATTTGTGTGTTTGTTTACAGCTGACGAACCCTGTGGCGGATTTTATCCTTGTTACTGTTTGACGAAGCATGTTGTGGATGAAGTTTTTTTTAACATTATATCATTAATAATAGAATTAAATAATAAATTTAATAACAGTGATTAATAATACTATAATGTTTGAGTTAACAAATTATGAACCGGCTTACCCTCAAGCGCCGCCACTGCTAAACTAAACAGATGTAGATTCATTAATTACTTTCTAAACTTCACTCTGAAAATAATAATATAAATATTTATACATGAATTCATTCATACAATCCAAGGTTCTTACGGAATAAACAACTATTTTAGGCTTCAGTACCTAAAAGCTACAAAAGGAACCATTATGGTAAGACTTAATTTTATGTCTGTCTGTCTCTACGTCACATCCGTTTATCTCAGCAACCACTAATGTTATGAAATGGAAATTTGGTACAGTTATAGAACTTGCGTAGGTAACCCCTATTGAATTTATCAGTTTATTTTAAATTTTACTAAAAATGGGGGGCAAGGAAGTGGGTCGAATTTTAAAATTCAAGCAAGAGGGTTAAAAGGGACGTCTTATGTATGACAAGGCTTTGTTTAAGATTTTCAAAAATAATGCTTTTATTTATTTTTTAGAGAAATTTGCCAACTCTCAAATTATTTATGTATATTTTAAAGGAAAAAATACAAGTTCCAAATAGATAGAAGATTTTCGAAAAACTAAATAAATAGGGATAACCTTTGCAAACTCGTATCTCACTCGAAACTTCAATACAGATAGGAGCCTGCGAAAGTTATTTCATGTTTTATTTCATATGTAGGTTTTGAATAATAGATATTTTTTTCATTTCTGGGGTTCCGTACTTAAAAGGTAATGTGTGGTTTTCATAGGTAAGTAAGCGCGAGTCAGAGTCGAGTGCGGGCTCTCGGCTGGCTTTTTTAAAGGTTTACAGGACGTTATTTAAATCTCAATAATATAGAAAAGTTCATCTAATTAATAAATAAAACACGAGAGTAGGAATAGTCTTCGCTAATGATGTGAATAGGGATGTTTCCTGGGTAAAAAAAATAGTTTTTCTTTTATTTTAAATTAGTCCGTCAGTTAGATAATCAAAAAATATTGAACACGTATTTTCTGCTTTATCAAATCAATCAAAATTGACAAAGATAACGCGCATCAATGTTCGGGAGTGGGGGCTCATGACGTCACCTAATGGTAAAAAGTGTGCAAAGTCGTTCAACGTACTATATCTTCGTAATTTTTTGTTTAATTGATAATAGAAAAAAATTGTGTTCAATCTTTTTTTATAATGTAAATGACGGACTAATTAGTTTTTTTCAAGAAACACGCCTATTGGTATGCCTACTACAAACAAATAAAATATTATGCACAACACGAACGGAAGCCATCCGAAGATTATGCTAAATAGAAAGCATTATTTCCCGCACGCAAACACAATTGAGACTTTATGAAACGCCCCTCGCTAAAAACCTGTTATATTTTCAGCACATGATTATGTAAAAGAATTCCCAGATTTCAACATACGAGGGAAATAAAATGTGTGTCGTTAAGATGCGAGCTGATTTGCATCTCTGTCGCTCCAAGGGGTGTGTTTTCTCACGCTGAAGCATTACTGTATTGGGTGGCATTATGTGGCATTGTTGAATAACGTAGGGATTATTTAAAAGTCGTAAATTCACGAGTCGAGTTAGTGACGTCATAATGAATTTTACAATCCTAAAAAAGTGATATGGAAATGCATATACTTCCAGGTTACACTATGGCACGGTACCATGTACCTCATAAGTCTCATAATAATACCAACAGGGTCCCGTTCCATACCCTTTGCATAAGGAACTCTTATAATGAAAGTAATTTCATCCAGAAGACATAAACTTAAGTTATTTTTAAATCAAATTTCAATGTCATCAAGAACAATGTGAAACAAAGCGCACTGTTATAATTAGAGAGAAAATTTGCGAGATTTTGCAACAGATGTGATCGCTATTCTATGTTGTTAAATGAGGCCATTTGTTTAATCTTTCGATCGGCTAGCTCGGCGACAGTTGCTTTGTGTCCGCGCTGCTGCTCGTAAATTAACAGCTGTCACATGGTCAATATTACAATGTGTAAAGACAATATTTATCTACAGTCGTAGATTAGGAGTTTGTCTTATACACAGATACATTTTTTGCCCCAAATCTACGCTCTGTCAAATAATAAAAGACTAATTTTCCAACTCAGTTAACGACTTCCCCGTCAAGTTAATAACGCAAAACAAATTACAAACGAAATCTCCTAGCAACATCGAAACAATTAATCAAAACGCTGAACCGTTGCAAAAAATTAAAGAAACAATCCTTCCGACGCCGACAATGCCTTTATTATTATTTAAATCTTCAAAATGATTCGACAAAACTGCGCAATATAGATATAAGTCTGCAATAACCCATTTAGGAGGATAAGAAAAAGAGATGGTAGTCATTAGCATATAATGACAGTAATTAAAATACACAAATAGTGCTATAAAGAAGGCCCGGTGGTGAAGGGTTGTCTTCATCATCCGCGGCGAGAATTTATACATGGCAAATATTTTCGCTGCGGCTCAAGCAAACCGCTGCAAAATTAAGAGCGCCTTTGTTTAATTTATTAATTAATGGACCCACTGGCTGTGACGAAATGAAGATTGTGTATTCAGCGGTACAGATTACTCGACTCATTTCAATCTTAATATCGCATGCGGGCACACTCTAACTCGGCATGAGCAGATTGAAGACAAAATTATTATCTTATCCTGTATATATCCTAATTTATCCAAGCAGTTTTTAAAATTATTTCATTGAGTAATTTGTAGTCAAAGCCTATGAATGGATGGAAAAATATTGAAGATTTATTAAATCTTACCAACATCACGAGCTGCACAGGAACCCCCAAGCCGACAGCTCAGCTCACGGCAAAGCCTTCTTCGAGACATAATTTCAATTCATCCGTCAAGTCCGCTCCGCCGCCCTGCAGACAATGGCGGCTAATTACGAGATGTAAGGCTTTATTAACGCAATCGCACAGTTATTAACATAAAAAAATAATATTTACGCGCGCCGGCGCCGGCGAAAGCTCTTAATTTACGAATATTGCGGCATTAGGTTTACTGCGCCCGGCTCAACCCTTCCGTCTTACAAATAATTGCAGTGATGTTACGCCGAGAGGAATGGGATAACCGACGAGATTAAAGCTCATCAGAGATGTTACGCCCAAGAAAATTTTACGTTCGAGGTAATAGCAGGCATTTCACTTTCCTCGCCGCGATGCAAATGTCTTACAAGAACAAATTGATATTTCTTGCACGGATTCTGCAGAATTTTCTCTATTGGCTAGAACGTCTTAAATTATCACCTTGCGAATTACTCACCCATTGATATTTTAATCAAGATCCATCCCTTCAGCGCGGACTACGATATTAGCATATAAATAGCGAGTAAAATATGACATCAGCATTTTAATTTTTCGATATTACGAAACGATTTACAAATTAGCGGTAGAGAAAAACGCCATAGAAGCCTTAAGAGGGTCGACTTGCCCGCAGATGTTCTATTTAAATGTAAATTTTCTTCAACACGCTGACGACACGGATAAAAATAATAATTTAGAATCAAAATATTTGACAGGGTCTTCAAATACGCAGGAATATTTAATAAGAACAAAACAGCATGCTAGAGAAAATTCAAAATTGTATAAGGCACTGATCATAATTGTTAATTTTGACGGAGCATGTATTTGATAAAAATACAATAAGATCCAATAGAACCCTCACCGTATTTTCGGAGTTGAATTGTCATCGAATCTAAACTTTGTACTCAGGAAAGAAAAATTAACTAAATTTGACAGCAGTATTTAATCAACGCCGCTCACAACAAACACTAGCGGAGGGTGACAATTGCAGACACCGGATAAAAAAGAAGAAAGAATTCTTTGCTGTAAAAGGCAACAATAAGAAAAAGAATGATAGAAAAGGGACCGCTGCGGAAGTGCAAGTGACAGATCGTCGACAATGGTGAAAAGTCACACCTCTTGTTTACGGGGCGCCGGGCACAGCCCGAATTAGCCATCATTTACTTAAGTACTTTATATAATTAAGCGGAACAGCCATCACGGTGCAGAGGGTCGCTATATTCTTTCACGAACGACTCTAATTGCGACTATTAGTTGGGCCACGTCGGGCGTTTCGTTTCCTCCGTCAGCCTTTCCGCTAGAACATATAAACATTGTAAGACCCTCCCTTCTTTTATGAGCGCGCGAAGCCCACAGAATTGCTTTTTGTTTGCGAATGTTCATTAAATCCCCTTTGCATCTCGAATTAACGAATCGATCATAATTGATTAAGTAAAGCACCGAGCTGAAGAATGCCACAAAGGAGTCCATTCGGACCACCTCCGAGGAAAACAAAAACACGCTCCCCTCCAGTTTTTGACCGAGCCGTCGAAAGCGAAATCTGGCTTTGTTCATTTACTCGGTAAACCGATAATTTCATTAAACAACAAAGTGGGACTCCTCCGCATCTCTCTGTAAACACGGTAAGAAGCCAATGTCCCCCAGATAGAAAATCCATTCCAAGAAAAAATTAAGGAAAGCGTAGGTCGCATCTCCTCCCTCGCTCTTCTATTTTAATTGCAAAAAAGAATCCATATTCTGAATGTAATTAGTTGTTGAAACTAATGAAAATTAAAATTCTGAGTAGTTAAGCGATCGTGCGGAATTCTTTCGAAAATACCGTTGCAAGTTATTTTCTGTTTATTGGGCATCTTAACCCTACCGTGATCACGGGCTAATATTGTCCGTGAAACCCAAAACGGTTGCATTCCGCACGTTAAAAATATCGCGGAGTAATTTGGAACATTCGGGCGGGCTACTCGCATTAAAGTTAGGTAGCGGCAAATTAAGCTGAACCCCCGATATATTGCGTTTGTTCTTTTGAAGCCGCCAGTGAAGGGTTAAGTTAAGAATGCTTTGCTTTTTATACAAGTCCAATAAACCGGGGGCGAGGGTTGCTCATGGCATAATATGAAACTGGATTTGAAAGGCAAGTCGATTTATCGATTTTCCATATAAATTATAGCATGCATATGCTATAATTTATTTATTTATTTATTTTATTTGTTTCTATACGTCCCAGGATAACACCAAACAATACATCAACTTTCACACATATGAGCCCGCAAAATACTCGTTACGCAAAGCCAATGAATTATACCTCAGCCAGGTAATTAGACCGAAAATACCATTAAATTAATAAATAAAAAACAGAAGCGGACCCCATCGGCTCTCGGGACGAGGCACAGACCCCTCTGTCGAATAAATTTATGTAAAAATTTTCATTAATATTTTTGAGGCCGAGCGTCCGCTAGCCCTTGGGAGCGGAATCGAGTTCGCGGTCGCGATGGAAAAATGCAAACCGAAAATTATGGGGTCCCTCGCCTTGTATTTGCTTATGAATACCTACCAGGTATGTGCTCTCCGCTGGGTATTAATATGTGATACGTTACGGGAAAAATTAAAGCATTGTTTTTACACATACACACAGGTCATATGCCGTCGCGGTATGCTGATATTATCCCAATTTGATAGTGTGGTAATAATCCAACAATAAGAAAATATATGATCACATTCTCAAGTGAAAAGTTTAGAGAGAGTGCGATATTTGGCTTTCCCTCAACTTGTAGGATGCACTATGAAAAACGCCCCCCGCGGGATCGGCGAGATTATGAAAGATTTGTGAGACCTCGAGTGGCCGCGAGCTTAAGTTTGGAGGGCGCCGGGAATTCCAGATACAAACAGATTTCTTACGATGCTGCAATATCTTGGACAAAATAGTGGAATACATTTTCGTAGGTAGTTTTAAGTGGCTACGTTAAATATTTGAAGCCGAGTGGCTCTTTAGGGAAAACTAAAATAAAAAGTGCATTTTAGATATTTTACGCAGCATGAGCAGTTACATATTTTAAGATGAATTTACCTACGCCTCCTATATAACTAGAAGGTCATTGATTTTGTTGGTCACTTGCGCTACCTACATGAAGTAGTAAGTAATAGTTTAATGTGCCGTTTCGAATTAACCTTAGTGGTATTTCCGATAACTACCTACTGGCTTACGACCTTTTATTTTGGCTGCAAAAGAAGCTGTCTAACTTACACAACTTTGCCTATAACACAGAATAAATAAATCTCTAACCTAAATCTCTGGAAACTTCTCCAAGTCCGTAACCGTAGCCAAGCCACAATGCAGCCAAAATCTGTTGGCGATATCTTGCTCCAAACCTGTAAATCTTCGAGCCATTTTTATATTCGGCTCCCCGTCTGAGGGCTAAGCTAGTCGCGCCATCCGAGATTATATCTTGACACTTGATGGATGAATGGTTATTGGATCTCTACATTTTTATCATTTTGATACAGTTGGTAGGGCAAGGTGCGCCCTTTTGTGTCTTTTTGCGCGGCAGGGGGCATAGTTTACTGAAGCGGCTGCTTAACTTGTTTGAACAATTTCATTTTTCAGTAAGGTTTTGAAATAAGTTGAGCACCTAATGCGTTGCGGCATATAGGCATCAATAAAGCGAGAAAAGATTAGGAACCCAGGTCGTAGCTATTTCAACGAAAGTAACCTATTGTAAAAGCTACTATATGTATAATAGATACACATGTTGTAATAAAACTACACAATAGTATTTTTAAGTGTTTAGCAATCATTGTGTTGTTAAGATCATTACTTTAAGAAGATGTATCTTTTCTTCCCAACTTAATCAAACCCAAACACTTCACGATAACATATAATTTTATCTCACTCATATATCATCGGGAATCTCGTGCTAAATAAGAGATATGCGCGATCGGCAATGTTCGTGCGCGTCTGACACGGCGACCCGATCGTTTGCACTCTTTACTGCACCCCTATCTCGTACCTCACATCGTAAGTATGGTTACCAAACAAACTGGTACGAGTATTCGTCAATATTTCAAAGTGTTAACTTTAATGACTACCTTTTTCTAAGCGTTTCGATTGCATAATTGACGACGCGGTTAGCCTAGTTGGTTGTGACACTGCCTCCAACGTTAGCGGTCCCGGGTTCGATCCCCGGTAAGGGCAAATATTTGTGTGATGAGCACAAATGTTTATTCCTGAGTCTTGGATGGTTCCTTTGTATTTAAGTATTTATTTATCTTTAAAAGTATGTAAATCGTTGTCTAGTACCCATAACAAAAGCCTTTAGATTGTAAAGATTGTCCCAAAAAAAAAACTTTGAGAACAATCCAAAGCATTGAACGTAATTCTTTAGATATATAAAATGTTTTAAATCAGTCTCACTGCTTAACCATACTTGCAAAAAAATACACAGTTAAATACACAGTATTATAACTTTTGAAGCTTTTTCAACTTCAAAAGCAACTACCATGTAATCCTCACGCGATGATTACTGTCCGAATGGGCCTCCTCGACCGGGGTAGTACCACACTCTCACAGAATATCGGCGTAAAGTAATAGCTTGCTATTGCGTTTCGTACGGTGAGTGACGAGATCCGGAGGCCTATTCCCTCGTCCCCATCCCATCCCCAATCCCCATCCTCCCTAGACTGGCAACGCATTGGCAGCACCTCTCGTGTTGCAGATGTCCATGGGCGGCGGTGACCACTTTCCATCACGTGGGCCGTCAGCTCGTTTGTCAGTCAATATGACATAAAAAAAAATGTAAATACCAAAATCGATTAGCCTTCTGTTTCCTTGTACTTGTATTTTGTTACAGCAAGTGAACGCCGGCACCCTTCGCCCTTCTATGCGAACGGTACCGTTCCGCCCGTTTTGCGCGTCATACGCGATATGGTCTGAAAAATGCCGCGGCCGGCGTTCGCGGAAACATATCAATTCAATTTGAGAACGCTCGGAACACCGTGAAATAGGGCTGTCGCGTGCTAAATCATGGCGTCGTGATAAACATAACGGAAGGGTTTCTGTTTTATCTGCTGAGTACTTTTATCTACGCGGGAACTGTCCGGAGGCGAGAGACTAGAAAGAAGTGCTCTGGCGTGTAAAGGAGGAAAAAATAGTAGATAAAGTATAAGACTTCTTTTTATGATTTTTCATCGCTAGAGATAGCGGAGTTGGCAGAGGTCAAACCGACTATTTTTTATAAACATAAAAATTGTAATAAGAATAGCAAGACACTCATAAGTCTTTATCCAGTGGATCTATCATTTGTCAGTAAGATTGTAACTTAATATCAGATCATTTCTTAACTAATTGTGCTTGCTATCGTACTTTTATGTAAAATAAACAAGGAATAATCTGCTTCTGACGGCATCTAGAATAATAGTATAAGTTATTAAAATAACCAGACAAAAACTTAAAATTCTGATAGAAAGCAATTTGTAAATAATGAATTAACCCGTTGGCAGTTCATCACCTGGCAACACGGCAAGCACTACAGCGCAGCGCGGGTGAGCCAGTACAGTTAACCCCCCCGTTAATAAGATAGAAAGAGCCTTCAGTAAAAATTCAGCGCGTCATCCACGGCCGGGTGGAGATAAAAATTAAAAATGCACACGCGACCGCCGTGCCTCAAGGAAAACCTGTTTACTCAGCCAATGCTTTGTAAAATTTTAAAGAAACCGACCGAGGCGGTGTTTCGTTGGAGATTTTTCCATGCGTTAACAAATTTCTTGTAAAATCTTATTTAACGAAAGCGGTTTCCATTATGCCCTATGAAGTAACTGCATATAGTTTCACATAATAATGTATATACGTGAATACGTTTAATATCATACGTACTTAAGTAATTTATTTCACTACTAGTGGACCCACCAACGCTTTGCCCGCGGTATTTATATAAATTTTATCACCCCTTTTCACTACATTAAGGATGGAACTTCAAAAAATCCCTTCTTAATGTAGGTACTCTAGTACTTGAGGGATATCTCCTCAAAATTTCAAACCTCTAGGACCACCCGTTCAGGCTGGGCGTTTGCGTTGTCTACCTGTAAGTGAGTCACGGTAATGTTGAATGATTGTTTTTGTTTGTACAAATATGGCATACGTTTTAAACTACAATCAATTATTTCTGTTGATGCTTCCTACCTTAAGTAATACTTCTTTGACTCGCAACATGTAAACTTGACTTACACACAAAACAACTACAACAGAAGCAGCACTAACATCCCAATTTCATTGTTAAAATGCCGTGTAAGACAATGCATAGATAGCTACCGATTTAATAACACTCATAATTGAAGCGCGCGTTCTTCCAAACCTATTAGATGCAGCCAGACTCATCGAGGGCTTGTAATGAACCCGCATTATGAATGCAACGAGGCATCGCCTCGCCGATGCACCGCGAACACACTCCGCCGAAGAATTAATTCATTTGCATGTAAAATTTCACCTACGGAACTCTACTTAAGATTGGGTAAGATGCGGATCGATGGATGTACGCTGTCGTGTCTTTAAACGGTTAGGTTGTGCTTCGTTGAATGGATGTTTTGTTGAGTTTTTAACAAGCAATGCCCACTATTTTTATATTTTCGGATTTACGTATTTTTGATAGCCTTTGACATATACGTTTATATGACATTAACGTGTATTTATCGGTTTATTCAAAATAAACTGGAAGGTTATTGCAAAAAAATGCTGAATAATGTCACGGGCCTTATGCTTAAGGCGTATCTGCTATATTAATTCGTGCTAGATGGTAGTAACTGCAATACTCCGAATACTGTAGTTACAACTTTTTAGCATAAAGTATTAATTACAGTATGTTATCTCTTTATTGTACATCAAAAGGACGTAAAAAAACAACAAAAAGCTAAATTAAATTAGTCCAAAGATGAACTTATTACAAAGGACCTCTTCAAGCTAACCTTTGAGTTAATGGTGAAAAAAGACATATAAAGACAAAACTGACTACTATGTACATGTACACAAACAGACTAAACAATACATCGAAAATATACATAGATGGGCGATGGGCTGATCACCTGTCACCATACGGTTCATCATACCATCTTAGGACTAATTGATCGAACGTGGCCACAAGTAGTCTTATGGCTCTGCCCACCCCATTAGGGATTTCGGGCGTGATGCTATGTATGTATGTATGTATGTATATGAAAGCGTGAAAGAGACAGTAGGGCCAATTCGAAAGAATTATGGCTAAATTTAAAATAAGAAACGTTGAACTTGATCTTGACAGCTTTGTGGTATACAAAATTGAGATCTTATTTTAAGTTTAGGAAATCTAAAAATTAAGAAGACACCAGTTCGAATTGGACCCAGTATCCGATTAGGAGTAGTGTCCAAGCCAAGTTTTCTTCAGTGTTTCCCTCAGCCAAACAACAAACTGGGACTGCCTAACTGACAATGGCAATACACGTTGACAGGTGAAGAACCCAAAGCGCAACTACTTAAAAACTTAAAGCAACAAAGAATATTAAAACCTGAAACACTTCTACAGTCATTACCATACCGGGCCGGGGTTCGTTGACTCAGTAAAGGCGCCCAGAGACACCTGCATTACCAAGTCTCACCTAACGAGTCCCCTCCTAATTTCACGTGCTACTCGACTGCCACTTTTTACTAGGAGCCTCTTGAGGACAATCGGATGCAAAATGGTGACTTTAATTTGTTAGTACCGTTGATTGAGAGGGTAGTAGAGTTTTATGAGAGGTATGGAGATTGGCATGGTTAGGATTACTTAAGATTTCGGACTTTTAATAGCAAGTGATTAAACTGATGGACGGTTCAGCAATGCATGTGTAAACCTAGCCGATGAATACAGGATCCGATATCAGGTATATTGCTACTAGACTATCTCAATTCTATATCTAAATACGGATTAATTGAGGAAGAAGTTTAACAAAGTTACATCCTAATTTCAGTCAGTTAAGAAAAGTTTGAAAAAAAAATGTGGGTTTCCATGTTTCCTAGCTAAGAAAAGTCGAATATTTGTACTTGTGTGTATTAGATATCGAGCGTCAATTGTTTTTTTGGCGCTCAACCAATGAGAAACCTGATTCAACGGCAACGTGCACATCGCTCCCTCGGGCCAACACTTATCATTGACATTAACTTTTTTGTTGTCCATAACATTAGCATAGCAGTAAAACTCTGGCTTCGACGGCTCGGCTGCGGGAGCATACTTTGTAAGATCATTCTCAGTCTCGTGAACTGATATCCTTTGGGAACAGCGGAGTGAGTAATTTGGAAGGAACGCATGAATAAAATAGGAAGATTCGAAGGTAATTTTGGCACATGTTTAATTTTGGCATATATTACCTATATCCATCTGCTTTCAAAATTAATGCAATCCTTACGTTAATTATTAAGAAAAGTAAATGATGATATCATAATTTAGACTTTATGCTATAAGACGTTACTAAATTTAGCACTAATATCAATAAAATAAACCCGTCCAAGTGCATGTCGGATCTCACACAATGAAAGGTTCCGTAGCTGGTAGGATTTGATACTTACTATTTAACCTTCATTGACCCTGATTTAATGAGATACTCTTTTGGCGCTACTCTGGTCAGTTAAAGATGATTAAACACGTTCCTTAGTAAAGATTTTGTATGAAAATATTGAAAAAGGAACAAGTTATTTGATCATTATTTGACTACGAGTGCGGCAGTTTGTATAAAATCGTCGTATTCCGTCATAGTCAGTGTAACTTATTCAAAACATCAAATATTGACCCGTTGACTCGTAGAGGTTGTATGGAAACAAATACCAAAGTATATTGGACATATTAAATAGCCTATATCTCAGAACTTTGTTCACCGATCTCGTTCTAACCTATTCTCATACATAGTATTTACTATTTATCACCTTTCAGAAGCCAGATTTTTATTAGATTTTTAATGTCATGATTGGAATGTCAGAGGGGGAGGACACATTATTGAAAACTTGAGGAGCTCATATTTCGCCAAACGTACATCAAATAAAAAAAAAAGATTAAAAACCTTCATGTAATTTTTAAGGACCTGTCCAACAATACCCCGTTTGATTATATCTGGGAGATTTTATTTTCACGCGCCCCTCACAGTTCCAGGTCACATGCCATTTTTTTAAATTACACGTACAAAACGGACAAACTGATAGAAATTAACAAGATGCTGATTTTAAAATGTCTAGTAATTATTTCCTTAATTCAGTTCGTTGAGATAAAGACTCGTTATAAAGTTGTAGAACGAATCTGTTTAGATGAGAATATTTTGACGGCTGCCACGTACAGAAGCCCTTCGGCGAACGAATCTAATTCGGTCGACGCTAAACGTTATGGGGCTTTGGGAAATTATATGGTGGCCATGGCCATTAAATGTTGAAAATAAGAATGATAAAGAAGAAGAAAAATAACGATGCCGACGTATTGCAAAGAAAAATGCTCAGGCAACAGTACATACTCGTATTCACTCACTCATCCACCAACCAAATGGCTAAATTAGAACCACACTTTCATCATATTAGATCATTTTCTCATTGAAGTATTACGTTACACTAGAACAGACATCTCAAACAAATTACAACGAGCACTTGATGACGGAGCGGGCATGCGCGCCACGTCCGGCGGTGATCGTTTTCTTATAGGCGTTTGTAGCATTTGGCCTCAACAGGCTTTACAAAAAATCAAGTTGAGGCGTCCACTCTAGTATATATAATTACTCAAAGGATTAACTTTAGATTTTATAACAATTTGGTGACAATAAATAGTAACTGCCTATAGAGATGACTATATGGCAACCATCGATTAATTTTTACACATGAAAGTCTAGATTTAATTGTTCTATTGCTAGATTGCACTAGTGTAAAACTAGAATGACTTTGCCTTCTGTCACTGTGTTGGAATTCCCTATTTTTTTTTAAATATCAAAACATGTTATCGTATCGTATTTAATGATATTGTTCTTAATCAAATTATTGAGGTTTTTAAGCATCCTGGAAGCTATTATACTTACTGAAAATGAAAATGAAAATGAAAATATTTTATTTTTGAAAATGAAAAATGAAAATGAAAATATTTTATTTCGTTATTTCGGTACATCGATTGACCAGGTGAGTTGAGATCTCCTAGTAGGTAAAATATTTACCTGTGTCAGGAGAAATCGCTCCTCCTTAGCTTAACAGCTAAGTTTGAGACATTTATAACAAAACAAAAGTGAAGAACTAGTGACTAATAACATATTTTCTTTAAGTTTCTATTTTTTTTTTTTTTTACTTACTGCTGACAATTTCTGGTATAATAGCGTTCAGAGCTTGTACTTAAGGTGGCCGATGTCTTAATAAGTAGGTATCGCGGCCGCAGCTGCTGTGACACCGGCCAGAGTGTCGCTGCAATCACCCTTATAATATATTTTTAAGATACTGCGGAGGAGGACCTTTTTAATATTGTGTGGATTATCTACTTATTTTGATTTTGGTAGTTTTGCTTATCTATCGGAATTTGTTCTTCCTTCTCAGCAATGATTTTTGTATGAGTGGGACTAAGACTAGGTAGGTATATATTTTTTGGACTTACATTTTACAGTAAAATCAATTTAAATTCTAGTGTAAATTCAGTATGTTTTTGATTTGTTATTAATTCTTATTAGTTACTTTGTTGGGCTTTTCGATTTAAATAATTGATTATTATAATTTTATTGATATAATTATAAAACTTTAAGTAAGTCTTCATTTTTATTTAAATATTCTAAAAAAAAAACATAATGTCAAAAAAATGTACGGAACCAAAACTATCATTAATTCTTACCCTCGGTAATAGGAACCAAATTCGCGGTATAAGGGTCAAAGTATATCCAATACCACGGTAATAGGGGATTTCGACATTTTGGCTTTAATAAATATTTAACCATTAGTTACTACCTACAATTAGACCAAAAACCCACAAAATAACAAGTTAAATCTATATACTTTCATTAAAAAAATCCTTACCCTCGTTACGCTGTCTTGATACCCTTAATTTTTGGCTCTTACTTGAAAACTTGCTTAACTACCACGGTAATAGGTGCCTTTACCTTATAACAAATTCCATGTCCAAGCGAGCCGTGTTTCACATTATCATGTACAAATAATGCAAGGGGACTGACAATCACTTTACAATCAAGCGTTTCTCGAAAGTTGTAACGCCATCTGTCGGTGGATTTCTTGAATTGCGGCTGCAATTCCTTGAATCAATAATTGTTTACTTCGAAAATCTGGTAGTTTTCATTAACGATGGGTAAAGGCGCACTACACGTGCTATTTTGCTCAATAAATTATTCCATATCGTTTTATTTAATACGTCGCTGGGTACGATTGTGGCGCCATCTAGTTAAACTGTGTTTCAAAGCTTGGGCTTATTTCCGACGTACCTTCGCCGTAAGATGATTGCTATTCCTCTTGTTTTATTTGTCTATGACATTACATAATTACAATAAGTACAACAAAGAAAGTTACGATGGGCTGTCAAAAAAACTCGATTGCTTGTTTTTTTCTTAATCTGAAAATTTATCTAAATTTTATTACTATCGTTTTGTATATCTGTAATAATTATAATAATAATAATCATTAAATTCAGAAATCAATCCATACACATTTGATAAAATACAATGAAAAAAAAATACATTAAAAATTAGATTGAAATTAAAATTAAAATTGGTTCAAATTCTATTAAACATAATTTATAAATTATCAAAACTTCAACTAAAAATAAAAATCTAAATTAAAATTGAAGTCGGACTAATAAAATAAAAATACAAAAAAGATATAATTTATTACTATGTATCATTTGCCTCATGACAAAGCCATTCGGCAAAAACTGAAAGGTAGTCGGCAAACCAGAAGGATTAGCTCATGCAATATTCCTCAAAACATACGCTTCAATCACATCCACTTAACACCTGAATTAAAATCCAAAGGAATGTGGTCATAAATCGTTATCTCGATGAACCTTCCGAAACCAGAGCTCCGTAAATCACTCCATACTCGCACATCCCGCTCTCGGCCGCGATCGCCTTTTTTCACCCCGCTTCGAAAAAAATAGGGGAGATTCCTATCTTGTCGCTTCTAATTTACTTATTCCTCTTTTAAAGACTTATTTACCTTCAAAATCCCATTGTGCCCGAGTGGGGCTAAGCGGAGATTTCCTCCAGTAATAACGGGAAACTCGCGACGTGTCAAACGAGTTTTTTTCTTAAAAAAGCAATAACAATTTACATAAACACCGAGCCTAGTTAACAGTTAATAAAGGAAACGAGCGCTCAATTGACGAGGCTGTCGCTTAAATGCTCTGGAGATGGAAATCTTGATGGCACATTGTACTGGGACACGGTTTTTCGGTGATAAATTTTAAAAGTGTTTGGACCGTCGCGTGACGTTATCCATTAATGCTTGGGCAATAAACTTGTAAGAAGATCCGTTCATATTCAAATGTAACTTCAATAAAGTCATAATCGGTTGGAGTTCCGCGAACTAATCATACTTTTTATGTTTACATTTGAAGGTACGAAATGAAATGAAATCCCCGGGCTATGAGCGTTGCACACGAGTACGCAATGACCTAAATTCGTAGTTGGCTGACGGAATTGTTTCATTAAAGCGGACCCGAAAGTTTGAAGCCGCGACCGGGCTGCGCCCGCGATCGATTCGGTTCATCGCACTCTTCTCCCGATGTGCAAGACACAGGGGCCACAGGGGCAACACGGGCAACCCCAATCAAAAGTAAAATTACCCCATCATAATTTAACCCCAACGACAAGAACACTCAGGCCGACTTATCGACCACGCTACATTAAAAACTTTCCCTAATAGTAATCCCAAACCAAGTTCAACCAGTTCAAGGTTGCAATTTAAAGTTTTTCGAAAAGTTCCCTTCCCGCTCACTTTTTTATAAGTATATAAATCTTTTTGCCTGCAAAGTTCCCGAAAGTTTTTGGCCCAGATTGTCATCGATTTTTGTTTGGAGAGTTTGTTTTTTCATTGTTCTTCTTTACTTGTTTAACGGTTAATTCATAACAAACTTTGCCGCCAGCACAATCGATAGCGGTCACAGTCGGTATGTTAACGAAAACCACGCTTTCTGACGTCAACTTATATAGATAAGTCAATAGAAATAGTCATAAATCCAATTTTAAATAATTAGACCTCTTTTTATGGCTATTTCTATTGAATTAAATGGTATCTTCAGTGCTAATCAATGCTACACTATAGCGTAGCACCTGATAACGCTGCTACGAATTTCCGTAGCTCGTATTGTATGGCGATACAATAAAACACTACCTTAAAATATAATAAAAAATAGAAAAGAAATTTATTTTACTCATAGCAATATCAAAAATCTACAATAGGGTAAAATATAAACAGAAGCTTGCAATAATAACTTACAATTTCCTTTTTATCTGCGCGAAACAATAAACCGCTTAGTGGCGGAATGTGCTAAAAATCCCCTCGCATGAATAGCTGCGCTATTCCACTCGCTCCATAAATATTGCGTTTTCGCGCGGGCTGTAAATATTTTCCCCATCATAAGGCTATGCATAGAGGTCGGCCGGAGGGCTCTCATCACCTCCTGAATATTTCTCGAAGCCTCTGTCTCGACTTATGTAAATTCGCCCTAACACTTTCGTCGTTTTTCTCGCGTTTGCCGCACAATGCAGCACAATTTGATGCTGGATCCTGACATTATCCCCATAAGTGTGCCCTCAACGCACACGCGGATTCCCAAATGGCAACTGTGATTTGGAGAATTTATTTCTTTGAATTTGAATGGTGCGTGTTGAATCTATTAGATAATATAGTCTTTTGACTGCATCATTGAACAAAACATTAAAAATAGCAATAGAAAAATCAAAAGAACACAAAATGATTTTTTTTGCATTAATTGTTGAGTAGACAAAGAAAACATAATGAATCGCCGTCCCCGCTGTCCGTCTCGACTGATTTATTTCATGACTTTTCGGATATGCAAATAACATTAACATTCAGAGATGTAGGTATTCCCGTCCCCTTAAAAGAAATCCGTGGCGACCGCAGAATGATGCCAATCCAGGGTGAATCTTAATATTTTATGTTGTATTATTTCCCTTTTCTTTTCCTTCCTGATATTATTTATTTCCTCGCCGACAATGAGATTCCCACTTTGGCGCGTAATAAAAAAGAATTATTGTTCATCTTTTTATAGCGAGACGTTTTGTTGGGTTTTATATTAGCGAGATTGAATGACTGCCGATTGGAGACACTCGCGCTTGCCGCTGTCACCTCATCCCTCACCCTTTTTTCTACACTGCCACCTCGATGACAGAAAAACTGAGATTTGATTTAAAGTCACAAGTGGATTTAACACGCATTACAACTGATAATAGAAAAATGTAACTAAACTGTCGTATTTTCTTTTCGTGTACCTATTTTTTTTTTCTCAATATATACAGAATACTTAAGATAAACTAACAATTACTGAATTTCGACGCATAAATTCCCTTTACATGTGTCCAATTCGAAACAGTGTCGAATAAATTTAAAACTCCCGAAACTTAAAATAAGAAACGTCAAATTCGATTTAGTATGGCATCAAGCTGTCAAAATCGAGTATGACGTTTCGTATTTCAAGTTTAGCGACTTTTAAATTTAACAAACACACTTTGGAATTGGCCCCAATTATGTTAATAAAACCCCGAATATCTTAAAAAGGCTTTATTTTAATATATTTCAATTGAATATGACGTTTTTCGAACATTTGTTCTTCAGGTATCTTCCGCACACGACTTAATCTATCTAATACAAACCTAACACCAAACAAAATATCATAATCTATCAATACAACGTATCACGTGTGATTAACAAGTCCCCGGAGGTTTACATACAAAAAGAGTGGGAAAAAATCATTGAGGTGCGTGGCCTGGGGAGTGATCGGGCCGATGATGGATGGACACGCTAATTGGAAGATGGATGATGTCGGGACCAAAGACTGCAGTTAGTTTGTGCGGTCTTAGTGGGTGGATAGGCTGTGGGATGGAACTGTAGAGCGGTAGTGTGTTGAGTTTAAAGCCGATAGCAACTGTGAGGGATCGAAGAGATAATCGATACAATTTTTGTATCAATTATTTAGTGTCAAAAAATCGACTTGAAGTAAATTGTGTGTACATTATATTCATTATTCTGAATTATACATTCTATAAATAGCCAGTGAAAAGAGTCGAGAGAGGACACCAAAATTAGAATAAGTTATTTCGTCAGTGGTTCGTTAAAAGGGATACCGAAAAATATTAGGCCTTTATATTTTGCTGAACTTTATTTTTGCAGATCGGCAGTTCCTATCAAACTCTCTTAGTTACTCTTTAAGTAACAAAATTGAAAAAAATAAACTCTAATTTAGTCTTACTGAGCTGAACACCACTATAATAAACACTACAATAAAGGAACTTTTAGCATTGTCAACCCAGCCTATCGAAAGATCCATAAAATATACGTGTACTAAAAAGAGAACATAATATAAAAAAGACACTGACGAATTGAAAACCTCCTCCTTTTTGAAGTCTGTTAAAAATATTCATACGTTGAAATGAAAATTCGGCCAAATGTTACAGCAGACCAAATCTTTTTTTGACAAATCACAGACTACTCTTTTATAGTTTCAGTACGAATGCAAATAATAATAATAAAATTGTGCGCCTATTTTCACATCACACAAAGTACCTTTATACGTAATATCCTTTATAATTATTTCCCAGATTAGACAGCAAAATGATCGCAACCCCGAGTCACACACATCTAATACACGTAATGTCGAAACGGTAATTAAATTCCACATTAGCGGTACAAAGCAGAAGATACGTAGCGGAACCTAATTTTCATAGCTGATTAGACTTGCCCCACATGGGATGCACGATTACGACGTTACGGCCTTATTCAGATCGAGCGTTGGCTGACTGACAAGTTGACATACGTTCGATAATTTAAAGCTGAGTATACAACTTCTTGGACGTCATTTTTAGGGTTCCGTACCTCAAAAGGAAAAAAGGAACCCTTATAGGATCACTCGGTTGTCCGTCTGTCTGTCTGTCTTGTCTGTCTCTGTCAAGACCTTTTTCTCAGGAACGCGTGGAGGTATCAAGTTGAAATTAATATCAAATACACAAGTCTGCAATTTCTTGAAGCTGTGAAAAAAACAACTTTCTAAGTCATCGCAATCAAAAGATATGGCCGTTTATGTCTCATATTTTGATACTTTCAAGGGAATCCAAAGGGAATCAAAACCTATAGGGTACTTCCCGTTGACCTTGAATCATGAAATTTGGCAAAAAGCAGTGTCTTACAGCACAAGTAAAGAAAAAAGTCCGAAAGCCGTGAATTTTTAATTACATCACATAAAAAAAAAGTTAAACGGAATAACCTTTGCAGCGTCGTATCACACTCTACGATTGAAGGGCGATAGGAGCTTGCGAAAGTTATTTTTTGTCTTATTTCATAGGTAGGTTGTAAATGGTTACCCCGTTGTTAAAAGCATTTTTTTTTTCTTTTTTAGGGTTCCGTACTTACAAGGTACTGTTTCTTTTTCATACGTAATTGCGGAACCCTCGGCGCGCGAGTCAGGCTCGCACTTGACCGGTTTTTTTAACAGAAAGAAAGATAACTGGATTTAGTTTTCTTCTATACAATATCGAACTCTTTATTAAATAGATGAAACTTTATTATATAAATTATAAAAAAAAATTGGTTCAAAATATTGGCATAAGTCAGTGATCATACACGATTGATTTCTATATAAATAAATAAAAACAGTATACGCAATATCATGGCTTAATCACTAGAACGTCGCATCAACATTGCTTCCCACAATACAGCCGTACGTACCCCTATCATCTGTCAGTTCCACGTCGGCGTCACGTCACTTTGACGTCCCGGCAATGAAACGTTACGTTTTTCAGGCTCATACTAATTGAGCCCTAATTACACGGTTGTTATGAATTTCAGCTGTCTACCGTCGTTTGTGGGACCGGCGAACTGATTAGAATTGCACGGGTCTGATCTGGTGGTTGATATTGATGTGCGCATTTCATCCACTTTGAAGTCTCGTAGTGACACTATATCTCAGCGTATTTTTGAGACTATTTGCGAGCAAATATTTAGATAAAAACTGGAAAGACTAAGTTTGCGTACACGGATCAATACTTTGAAGTCTATACATTGTGTTACTTATTTATTTTATTTATTCGGGGCATCAACAGCGATACATTTCACAAGGTCCGTAAAATAAGTACATTTCATTAAGCCAATGACATATGTCCACAAAAAATCGTGTACATATATACATACAAACACATATATATGTATGTACACACATAGGTACTATTCAAATACTAAAAGAGACATAGGTACTATTCAAATATTAAAAGAGAAAAGCGCGCGCGCGCGCGTGTATGTGTGTGTGTGTGTGTGTGTGTGTGTGTGTGTGTGTGTGTGTGTGTGTGTGTGTGTGTGTTCAAACACTTATTTACTTACATAAACTATTTAAGTTTTGAGGCGGACCAGTTGACGCAGGCCGCAGGTTAACTAGTTATATCAGATGTAATTTATTTAGGAACTTTTATACGAACCTAGTTGTTATATTGTCATAGTTTTAAAATAAAGTTTAACGTTTTGATATGACTGTTTAATGAAACTAAGCAACATCGTTAGATAATAAGGTTCAGATTAGACGTATACAAGTTTATATCATTATTTACAATTTTTTAACTAAAACAATACAATATTTTTATAGGTTAGCCTAGTTGGTAGTGACCCTGCCTCCGAAGCTAGCGTCCCGGGTTCGATCCTCGGTAAGGGCAAATATTTGTGTGACGAGCACGAATGTTTGTTCCTGAGTCTTGGATGTTTCTTATGTATTTAAGTATTTATTTCTCTATATAAGTATCAGTGGCGAAGCCTGCCTACAAGCCGATTCCTGACGGCTTTACCAAGCCAGAAAGCTACGGCTAGCTTTCAGTGAAGTTCATGTTACTCTAACTAAATGTCAGACCCGCACGTACGGTTCTAATTCTTCCGGCTTCCCTTAGGAAATCTTTGACGCTTCGCCACTGATAAGTATGTATATCGTCGTCTAGTACCCATAACACAAGCCTTTAGAGCTTACTTTGGGACTAGATCGATTTGTGTAAAGATTGTCCCCTGATTTCTTTTTTTAATATGTTCTAAATGTTAAACGAATTTAGAACGTACTGTATGATTCGTGAAACGTCTATTTACAAACAAATATATACAGCTTGATTCACAAAAGTGACGTTCAAATGTAGGGCCAAACGCAGTACTTCGAACGCTGTATACTTACGGGCAAAGAGTTGGTGCATATAAAAGCTGTCTAGAAAGTTTTCTGTCGCTCGCTGCGATCGATATGGCTGAGGTACGGACGCGGTTCGGTACACCGAGTGGAACAATAGTTTTAGGTTATTATGTCATTTAGAGTGGGGGAGATTTATTCATAACGAAACGTGTTTCACCAGCGTATATTCAGCCTTCAATCCTCGGCACAGGCCTCCCTTCATACTGAGGAAGGCCGGGTAGTTCTCACGCGGGCTCTGTGTCGATTGGGGACTCGGGGCACATACATTATCGAATTACTTCGCATGATGATAATGGTTGGGCACAATATTTATAACTAGATTCCTTTGAGAACTTTTGTTTTTTTTTGGGATAAAAGTACCCTAAGCTTGGACTTAAGTTTCATGATCATCCGTTTAACCGTTACGGAGCTGAGTGGTAACAAACTTTCACATTTATAATATTACTAGGAAATAATTAAGTTAGAATTTAGCGTATAGAACAAACTTAATTTGTATGCATATGGCCTTAGAAGAAAGTGTATATATAACTTTGGTAACATTACATGAATTATATTATTCATATGAAAAAACAGTTTTGTTTACATTACCTATAAGACTTATTCATTGACCAGTATTGACGTGTATACAGGGGGTAGCGTAAATTTGATTAGTTCCCCCGAACACGCACTAAGAAACCTGTCCCTCCGCAGCGGCTTCCAATAGGGATTTAGTCCCAATTATGTATATGATATTCTTACGCTGCCGAAGATCTTTATTTTTAGCGTTGGTTGATAATTTCACCACACATCTCTATGATATTTGAATTTGACTCATGGCCCAATAGTAATTTACTTTATATTTTTAAACTGTTAGAATGTTAATATCTATAAATAATCTTTCGATCTAAAATCAATTAAAATTATACTACGTATAACATACGAGTACACATCAGTTCTGATTATTTGTTAAAAAAAGTTAATGCCCTACTTTGAAATACACATATTGTCAAAAAAGAGCTTCTTCATATTATTTAGATTAAACTTCTGCTGATAATAAGGTCGATTCCAATCCATTGCAAACCTTATTAGTAAAATCTTACGTATTGGATTTAATGGATTTCCCTGTTTCAGATGGCAAATAATCGGATCCATAAGCAAATATAATAATAATACCAAACAACACAAAAAACGCATCAACAATAACGCAAGTAGTTGCTTATTTTAAAAGTTACATCTTCTTCATCAATTAATGCCCTTACACTCTTACCTTTCCTCAGTACTTTGAATTCTTACCATTTTTTTTTATATAAGTTCTCTCGGTTTTCCGCTGACTTGATTAATACTGCGTTTTCTCTTAATAATAATTGTACTTATTTATTAATCCTTAAGTTTGTCCACTAAAAAACATTGTTATTGTTACTGTATTGATATCGGTGAGAACCTGTAATCGGCTTTTTTAATACCATGTTAAGATTCCAAATTGTTTGTAATAGCTGTTCATTTTCAATTAATACAGAAATAAATTAAAACCGACTATTAGCAATGCAATATTCTTTCCGGCAGCAGCGTAAGCGCACATTAAGGAGACGAAACTTAGCTATATCAACTCGCGCGCCGGCTGGGATTACGGCTTTACGTGTCTTAGTGTAAGCCACGCGAATACTTATCACGCATTTTATTCATCCTGTAGTTTTCTGATATGTGTGTACAAGTTTTGTCATTATTGTTAAGTGGAATTATATTGTTTTATAACAATGTGAGATTCGTTTTTAGGCTTATTGTTACATGTTTTTCAAGCTCATTGCAAACTTAAGGTTTTTAAATAAAAAATATATCTTTGAAAATATTTAGATAGTGTAAGTTATTTTAAATATTTTTTGAATAGAAATGCGTAATTCAATTGCCTCACGAAATTTACTGATTAAACTGAACCAAAGCCAAACATGTAAATAAAATTTGTGTATAAGAAATTGACCTTATCCATCTCTACGCTAGATTACCACTAAATGACCGTAAATTCCGTAACCCACACATTACATTCACTCACACACTCGGCTAATTTATCGCACCGTGTGTCCGCACCTTTACGTGGCGCTGACAAGCCCGATTTATGGGCTCGTGTGCACCGGCCCTAAACAAATCAACCACTAGTTAGGGCACGCCGTGCCGAGAATTTTAATACAGAATGACTTGGGTGAGAAAGGATTGCCATCTTGTAATTATAGTATACGCTGTGGTAAAATATAGAGGTGCAATTTGAAGCACCATCTTAAAATGAACGGCCGGTTTATTCCCAGAAGTAAATTTCATATCGAAGGACTTTTTTCGAAGCAATAGATATTGTACCTATTAATAAAACATCTCTTTTCTTAAATTTTTCCCACAAATTTTCTATAAATGTTATACTTAAATGTAACTATTATTGAAGCTCGTCTCAAAAACTCTTTTGCCATGTGCAATTCATGATTTTAATTTTATGCTCTCAATTCATTTACATTCTATAACAACTTTCGTATTCCTCTAGTATAAATAAATTATAAATCATAATTTCTCTCGCACCAGCAACATTTCACGTTTTCAATTCAGCAACTAAGCAAACGGGCTACTCCAATATTACCGACCTGGTTCTTTTCACTGAAACTAAAGTGTTTTCAGTACGCTTCTGTTTTCGCTCCGCAATTAAACTGCTGTTAAACTTCTTGCAGCGGTGTTTGCAGAGCACCTGAATGGTCGAAAGTTGTGCGAGCACCGGCTCCTTGTTTGCCTGCTAATTATCTGCAGAGCGGAGTCAGCTACCGAAACGCTGACCCGCGCCGATCACGCGGACCGCTCATCAGAGGCTTCCGCCACGTAACCATGGTTACCGCCTCGCGCCGTTATTGCATTGTATCAACATTCATATCGGCATCACGTGTACTCGATTAAACGGGGGCCCGAAGCCAGATCAGTCTCCTTTCAAATTAGACGCGACGGTCCGGCTCCGCACTTCACGCGACGTTTAAAATCAAAAGCGCAAAGGGTCACATAATCCGGACCTTTTTGGGCGCGACTTGTGTTTGTGTGCATGTCTCGTCTTTTGTCACGTATTCTTAATTAACGACCGTTGCCGAGCTACCCCGCTCGTCACTTGTATTGATTGCGAAAGGGCTTCGCTCACGCTGGATTGTCCTCGTGATTTTTAATACGGTTGCATGAAAAAGTTGAGCCATGTCAAGCGTACATGTTCAGCGTAAGCATTCCATTAGGGAAATCGCTTTACGTTGTTCGCTTCATACCCCTTTGTCGCTGTCTTATAATATTGTTTCTCATACGGGCGTTATTAGTTATCATGATGATAAAGTAGAGGTGGTATAAATAATTTCTAAATTTGTTTTCGCATTGCTTAAAACGCTTTGGTTGAAGTAGACATTGTGCAAGACAGCCCCTGTTTGCAGATGGGAAGCCAAGCCTAATAAACCGGCGCTTAACCTCTCGCAACAAAGCCGATACAAAGTGAGTGACATCGCCTCAAGAGAACTCGCGGAAAAAACCGGCGACGTGTCAAAGACGCCGCGAGAGAGGGGCCGCTATCGAAATATTTTTTAAAGCTTAACTCCTTAGTGAATTGAGAGATTAAGTCCTTTTTGAAGAGGCAACCGGTCCCCGGGGTCGGGCGTGATCATTCCTTCAGATCTCATTTCCTCGGATGCTCTATTTGATTGTTATTTTTGTTGCTTTTTCCCGCCGTGTCCGGGCGCCCGGGATTTGAAGTGACAGTCAACGATTTGCACTTGAGCGCGATAAGTGTTTTCCAACGTTTTTTTATAAGCAGCTTTGTTAGTGTTTTGTTTTTATCGACGTTTTTCCTTATCTAAAATTTTTAACAAGATAACAATTCCTTGACAAATAATGCTATTTTCTTCTGTGAGTGATATAACGAGCTCTTCGTTTTGATAATTTATGTAATTTTGCCCTAAAATTGGTAGCGGTAATTTTTCATTGGCTCCTACAAGGCAGACTTTTATTGAAAGACCAGTCATCTATCTACTGCCGTCAATTTCGACAGGTTAATACGGTTTGGCGGCGAAGAAATTAACCCTCTCCATATAAACGGGATATTGAAACACTGCTTAGTCATTTTTCAAACTCCTTCAAGTCTGAGGCGCATTTTTGGCATTCAATTCGGAATGATGCACCGCGCAACTATGTTACAAGGGATAAATAATAACCAGATTGGTTCTTTTTTTGAAAAATTCCCTTTTACCCAAGTTTTGACTTGTACCTACCAATATAATCAGAATAAACACTTGTGCCTAAACATTTTAGGACTGCCTAAAAATGTTTAGAAAACGTTACGATGCGAAGCCTCCCCTAAATTGCATTGGCTTTGTTTCGAACCCTTTCCCTCTTAGAAAAGCTCTGAGGCAATGGTCTCCAGTTAATACGCAGTAACGAGTAAAAATTTCATTTCGAAACTCAGCTAATCACGTTTCATTGATCTATGCGATATTATTGACATAGCTGAAAGATTTTAACCCAACTGAATTACATTATAATGTACTCGCTTACGCTCCATCCCAACGGGTCTCGCATGTAACCTGGACAGCCGGCATAAAGCCACAAGAAAATATGCAAATCACTATAAGGCAGTAGGTAAGCGGTCGTAAGCCGTGTAATTATTCACATCGGCTTTGCAAATCGCGCCCGGAGCGCTCCGTTTCCACACGCGCATTAAACTGACCCTTAGCGCGCATTTAAATCAAAACACATGTGCTAAGAGCGGACGGCTTAGCCGACGTTGATTTTCGGATGAGGGCCCCTTTTTTGCGGGTCCCTGCGTCGATTCCTTGGCGAGTGATGATCGATACGCCTCGCCGCCGGGCCCGCCTCCCCCGCTCTTAATTAGGACTCGGAATCTGTGGCGGACACACACACACGAGTCTCGTGCGGGTATAATGTTAATCAACTTTCATTATGCACTAAGGAATTATATGGGTACGCCTGAGGAGTGATTATCCGAGTTAGGGCCGCGTCCCCGACCAAGAAATCATACTTTATTATGATCATTCCGTATTCGGCGAGGCTTTACGGCAGCACCTCGCGGGGCCGCGCCGCATTAGAATTTACGGCACATATATCACAGAGAGCCGTGTTACAGCATTGTCTACAAAGTAAGCACGGGATAATTGCCCTTTGTTGCTGTTTAAGTTCTGCTGGCCTTTTTCGTTAATGGCGTATACGACCAAAGTTACTACCAGCCTTAACTCCTCATCCTGTAAAATTACATTGGATACAAAATATATGACTTACTTAAGATGACAATGTCTGCGCCCTAACATTACAAACATTCATAACCAACATTTTAAACGTGGCCACTGACTAAGCGAATGACGAAATAAGTTATTTGATACGAGAATAACCGAATAACTTCCAAGTACTTTATAATGTAGGTATGATCGGGCGAAGTGTTACGGGCACCGGGCCCTATGCTCATAATGCGTGAGATTGGGTCCGAACCCAATCCTTTGCGCTTACTCGTAGATTAATATCACCAGTCATCATTTAAGTTCACAACTATATTAACTATTTATTGCAAACTGTGCTTTATAAAATGTTTACAATTTATGGTCAGGTTTACTTACATTAAAACATGTACGCTGAGGAGGAAAAAAACCTCGATGGTGTATTACTGTATGAAGTTATAGTTAAAGGAAAACATCGTGAGAAAACCTGCACACATCAGCGAAGTAATTCAACGATGTGTGTGAAGTTCCCAATCCGCACTGGGCCCCCGTGGGGACTACTGCCCAGGCCTTCTCACTATAAGATGAGGCCTGTACCCAACAATGAGATGTTTATAGGCTTACGATGATGATGTTCTTATAAAACATGCATCAAATTAAATCCATAAATCATACAGGTTATTTAAAAACAGGGTAATAAAGTGGCCGCATAATAGCCTCCTTAAAGTGACACAACTCAAAATTCACACAGTCCATTCAGACACCATGGTGATGATGCTTCCTCCATGCTGCAACCGGCAACAGAGACAACGAGAAATATTTACGATTTTTTTTGAGGGTATAAACATCCATGATTAATATATTTTTTTGTTTTAAGTATTCTTTTTTCCAATTGGATATTTACATTTATAGTTTAATTCTCAATTCATAGTTTTTATTGCATATTTTAATTGGATTCTAAATTTTAATTGTCACTGCAACTATGATACCGATTAAAACTTGTATACCTACTCATATATTATTTGCATGCTGCCAACCGTACAGCTGAATACGTTTTTTTTTTCTCGAAAACGTACGTAACATTATTATAAAAATAATTTCCACGCCAAACTGGCAACAGTTTTTTGTGAAACGTACTAATATCCAATCAACATCCCATGTACCATATTTACTGCAATAAAAAACTTACTTACTTAATTACTTTCTTGCAAGTTTTCGTCAATGGTAAGTAACAAAATATTAACATCTTTTGATCTACCTTAACCCGTCAAATGTCCTTGATTTCTCAGTGAACTCTATTGTCAATTTGATACATGTCATTTTTCATGACCTACGGACATCTGGTGTATTGGTGTATTTAGGGTGTTCCATGGGTTAAGATCACGCGCTTTATCTATATCGTAAAAAAATTATTAAAATAATGTGCTAAGGTTGTGAGTCCCCCTCCCTGTACATGTGCCTACTTAAGAAGAATACCTTGCGGGGAAAACCACCAAAACACACTTTTTAAATCTCCGACTAGCTTCTGCCCGCGATTTCGTTCGCCTGGAATTCGGTTATAGTTTCCCTATTTTTCTGAAACCAACCCTGTATTAAAGCGAACAACACAAAACAAATTATTCAAATTGCTGAAGGCATTTTTGAGTTTTAGCAAGACTTACGCATGGCAATTGATTTTTATATTATTGATACCGCGTAATAGTTAGTACATACACAGCTCAAACAACCCATCACATTATTATGTATATGTGTCACTTATTATTTCTATAGTGTGAAAGCGACAGCGATACAAAGCACGCGTCGACTAAACGAAAATTTGGTCATGTGCAAAGGTCCTAATGCGCGTCATAGAGCCCTTTAACTTTAATGCCGCTTTAATCACGCACTAGCCAAGGAGGGCCATCAAGTAAGCTAACGTTGGCCTAAGCCTCCGATAAATCTTTCACAACCCCTTTAATTAAGGTTAATAAAATGAAATTGATCAAAGCGAATAGTTTGGAAGGAGATTTATTAGCGTCTGAGTTTACCTTTATAATTATTGATTTGCTGATCATCAATCAGCCAGCTTTTCAATCGTCTGAGGTCACCTTACTTTATTTAAGTTTCATTTTGAACGTTTACTTGCCAAGTGTCTGTATCTAAAGTCGATTCATCCATACTTGTCTTATGTGGTAAACAAGATTCTAACCTCAAAATGAGCGATTTTGTGTGAAACAGCTATTTTATTCTAAATAAAACAATCCTAGGCTAAAAATTTACAAAGTGATGTCTTAGAATATAGTCTCCGGTTGCTTTATTTGCAAGGAAATAGATGTTTCAGCATGTTTTCAGCCAACAAAGGTGCATTTTGAGGTTAAAAACTTGTTTACCAAATAAAACAAGTATGGATGAATCAACTGTATCTGTATTATTTAGGGATAAAAATATTGAGAAAATAATTTTGTCTTTTATATAAGTCCTACTGAAATAAAATATGGCAAAATTTAACTTTCGCAATGTATTTAATGTGACCTATTGCACAACACACGAGTTTATTGTATTGACGCCTCCTTAATATTTTCAGAACTGTGATAAAACAAAACAAAAACACCGACTTTCATGAATAAACATCAGCATATACTATGTTTTTGTAGGTTAAATAAGTAACATAGTAAAACAAGTAGGGTTAACCTTTCCTTAACAAATCCATCACACACTGTCGAAGCGGTACTTTTGATAAATGAATTTTCTTATTCTCTTCACAAGCAACATATTGTTATGTATTGTGTTAAGTCTACACGGCCAATAATTAAAGACCCGCGTTCCTTAGCTGCTACAACAAAAAAGGGAACCAGGTTTGTGTCTCAGGTGTCTAGTTAAGTTGGTAATCTTTACACACATGCAGGAAAATTCGCAGGCCCTAAAGTAATTTAATAAATGAGGTGTTGCCATTAATTACAAAGAACGTCGGGCGCAGGACACGAACAACGAACGAGCTTGTTAACACCTTCCGACGAGTCATTCTTTGTAACACCTCGGGTGCTGGACCTCATGGTGGGGAATAGATTTACGATTTTGTCATTAGAAATATTGGGCAATGTTTCGGTTAGCAAGATAAAAATGAGAATGAATACAAATTATGAATTTGTATCAAGTTATTATAATGTAGATTTTCAGCATTGAGTAAGGGAAGTAAAGGCTTTTTTTTTATTGATGATGGTTGATTGATCACGGTCTCAGCTGATGGAAAGTGATGACGCGGCCGAAGGTGGAACGCAAATGTCCAAGAAATGCCTATTTAATTCTTATTTATTTATTTATTTATTTATATATAACGCAATGCCCGACTAACAGTTTGCACCAACACGTCGGTCATGATAATATGGATATTTCAGTAAATTATACAGTATGTCACAATTTGAATTACATTACTAATTACACATTAAATATTAGAAAATTAAAATTAAAAAAAAGAGAGAAAAACAGAATTATTACAATACAAATTACAATTACAATAACAGAATAATATAAGAGCTACAATTATTAATTATTATTACAATACAAATTCATTAAATTAATCCTATTTACTCTAAGGAAGGAAGTTGAAGGAGGCACCGAAATTGGAATTGAAAGATCGATCGCTTGTTCGCTGCAACTGTCCAAACGCAACCGCTCCAAATAGCCACTCGTACATATATACATAAATCAATACGTAGATGCGGTCTACACATGTCAACTACCCGAAATAAATTCTTTTTTCATATTTATATGAAAAAACAATTGGACATCCTTGTGGGACTTCGTATTAGGAAGAGTAGAAGTGCTACTAGCTACGACAATTCGTAGAGGTAGGTGCTGTAGGCAACGCGGCATCGACCGCTCATAAGCAAATTGACTTTGATTATGATTGAATACAGCCATCGAAAAAATAATTACGCAGATAAAAATTCTGAGAAATATATACATTAAAGACAACTAGACCAATAATCAAGGCACCAAGCGACCATTTTAGAATACTTCATTCTTAAGTCGATCTGTGGTCGAACCCGCCTTATTAAACCGTTGCATATAACTCGTCGTAGATCCTTCACAACGGAGTCAACCGAGTCATCCAAAAATGCATGCTTATGTTATTAATCAAATACAAAAAGTGGTAGTGTCGGGTTAGCTGTCCGCGGCAGGCTCGTGTGATGGATCGCTAATGAAGTGGGCGATAGTTATTAATGACGCTCGGGACTTCTTTATTTACCCACTAGCACCTATTAGGCGTAGTAGAGAAAATACAGCATAGGTAAGGAATATAACTGCCTATGCCAGAAAAAACATGGTTGTTAAATCTCCTGCTTTTTAATTAAATAAACAATCATTTGTTAATTGTGGACCTATTCAGATAACTTTTCTATTATTTCGTATTGTGATGCTCTGGTCTGGTAACTGACTTCATGCTCAGTGATTCTATTTCAACATCATACTTATTTAGCTTTCAAACAATAATTTTATTTGCTAGCCTGCTGGAGTTTTTCCCGCCATGTATACAGAAGCGTCCGACACACACTCGTTCAATAAATCATTTTGGTACAAGCGGATCAATCAATTTAGCAAATTATAACGAGACGTAAAACTTATATAACGGCAAGTTCAATAGAATAAATACAAAAAATCGGACGGGAAACAAGTCAAATTAGGGTTGCGTTTTAATAAGTACTCTTCAACCTATATTCTGCAAGAGTATTATCATGGATTCCAAAAACAATGATTGGGACGAATCTATTCTAATTCACCCTCGGTTATTTTGTTTTATTTCAATTAAGCAGCCATTTCAAAGAGTTCCAGAACTGCAGCAGTCACTCTATCGTCGACGATTTAAACAGATGTCGTGTTAAGGAGGTCCTCTCAGAATATTCGTTCAGAATTTAAATTGCAAATTCGTGCGGTGGCAGGTGCAGCCCCGCGATTGAGCGACGACCTCTCTTTCTATCCCCTACGAAGACACATCCCTCCCTCTCACGCAAGACGCTCAAAATTAACGAATAATGACCGTCAACAAATAAAACTCGAGCGTTACTAATTACTTGGGCTTGAGCGGAGAGAGGTAATTCTTGCACTCTATTTCGAGAGGAAATCTTAAGCTAATGGCGTTAATTTAAAAGGAGGCCGATGACTGTGATTTTTCTTTTCAACTTTTCGACTCGTGATTTATTGGCGCTGTCTATACATTTGAAACAGGATGCGGGGTATATAAAATGTCAGTCACACACTAGTCCCAAACTAAATAGAGGGTGCGTTCATTATGAGCGGGCCGAGTGGTCGCAGGTAGCGATCTAAATTAAAGTTTAGCCGGATAGTGTGTACAGCCAAGTCGCTTGGCAGGCGGATCACGAGCCGCGCGGCTTAATGAATGAAGAAATTCCGTGCCCCTCACACGTGCCCGGGGCCCCTCGCATACATTGTAAACTGCTACTGGAGATGGGCGCTTTAATGATGCGGGATTCTAAAACATTGGACATATTTCGAAAATCAAATTGTAAAGTTCTGACCAACGAATAGGTACACATATGGCTTGTAAGGAGAGTGCGCTACCACGCCTCTTTGTGCCATTTATGAGCCTTCTAGTTCCAAAAAATAATGTTATGAATGCCCACGTTTTTAGTTCAGTTTTTATTGTAAAAAGCCTATTACCAGTTCTTCGGGCAGTAGATCAGATATTTTATCCAAGCTAAAAGTAATAAAATCAAGCTAAGGCAATAGAATTCCCCACTAATCTTTGTCGTCCCGCAGCCGCAGCGAGTAATTAGCTTTCCAATTTTAAAGAGCGCCTCCGCGCCGGCTCCATCAATCCGCTCCCCCGCCCGAATCGATAATAATTAATTATTTTTGACATAATCACAACCGAAATCCATTCTCTTTTTGCTTATTCACGTCTCGATAATAAAACGGGGCGACGCTTTTAAGGCTCGACCGACTGAAATTGATAAAAAATAAATAAGATTCGACCGAAGTTTTCGCCAAGTCAAACAAAATTGTGCGCTCACGCTATTGGTGTAGCGTGATTAATTACGTTACACCATTATAGCCAACTCGGTCTAAAAAAGGTCAAGTCGGACTCGCGATGCCTTAAGAACTTCATAACGTTCCCTCTATACAAAAAACCTTACCTTCTTTTTTTCCTATTTAATATATTTTAATATTAATACCAAAACTGGCATTGGTAATGGCTTTATACGTTTTCATTGTTCGTTTGCAATTTTTAGCACTGACTTACATTTTATATGATTGTATCTATGCGAAAAAAACATGTATATAATTAAACGACGGAAGTATTCATTATTTAAGATATTAAACTTTTACCGTTTCGGAAAGCCACAATCAATTTATGCCTCTAAGATTTGCTATTTCTATCAGCCCAAAAAAAATCCACAGTAGTATTGAACATGAAACATGTGATTCGTACACACCTGACACGCCGAGCCGGGTCGTGGGTTGACGGGGGATCTTTGAGCGACGCACAATTGCGACAGAGTCAATATCGGCCACGACACATAATGGACCAAGTCTCGGATGTGGGCGACCGTCCCGGTAATAGTTGTTTGAGGACCTTCGCTCGTACACTGATCAATAGCCAATTGTTTTGTACCAAATATTGTCGTGTCGTGTCCTTTGGTTGACAGTTGTTATGACGTTAAAAGCATTTGGCGTGAACATTGCAGAGGGATTTTGCATGAGTTCGATTTAAGTTTTCCAGTTTCCTATAATTCCAAATGAATTATTTAACACAACAGATGTATTTTACAAATGATTTTAACTAAATTCAGTTATTTAGAAACGCTTAGTGGACGCCGTTTTGTGATTAACAATCAAACTTAAAATTCGCGTAGTATATTATGTATTGCAGGAGTACACATCCCCATTCTTTTTCCATTTTCAATTCCATTGAAATCCCATCGACCATAGCACCGGAACAATTTCCAAATAAAACCCAATTAACGTTACCGAAACAGCACGAGCGGGGGCAGAATAAGAACACCGCGAACCAAATACCGGTAAGTTACCGGTACTTAAAAAATACATAGTGAAAACATTAGGTTGGCCCGGGGCGGGTCGTGATTAAAGCCAGCGAGGCATGCATAACGAGGCCGGTATGTTTGAACGCTCCGGAATACTTTCCAAGTTGTCCGGGACAGCGGTTGCGCCCGCCACACCTGCGTTTGTTTATAGCGGCTAAGACTACGCAAGAGCCTGATGTATTGTTTGTTTAGGCTTGACCTACTTGCTCTATTTTAATTCGCTGCAAACCATTCCAGGGTGATACCAAAAAAGTATGCGCTTATCACACATTTAGCTATGACGTTTTTTGTCTTCTATCATGTACAGGTCAACAAAATACTGAAGTAGCTTTCACAACGAAGCCAATAAAACAAAAATGTACTAAAATGAACCACTTACGTGCAACTTAGTTGGCCGGACTGCTAACGCGCGTGGTAGTCTTGAAGGGTCCCGAAGGGTTGTATACCGAGTTTTAAACTCGCATCACAATTAATTACATATCAGACTCGGAACTATTAAATAATGTTTAAAAGGGATACCATGGACGCATGCTAATACAGCTAATGCAAGAAGTTTTTAATTAAAAATCGGAACGGTAAGAGGCTGGGTAATGGCTGATCCTGGAGGGACTGTATCGGGCATATGGAAAGCCGAAGTACAAACATATTTAGGCCTGCACCGGCTAATCACCGGTCAGGCTTGTGTACGCACCGCCTTACGGTCCGTACCCCTTCCAAGCAATATTAATATATTAATTATTTATGAGTATGTTTGGCGAAGAAAATATTTATTGATTATTGGACGACTTACTTTTCCCAACTTGGTATGCAAATATTTGAATAGGTTCTATGGAACAACCGGAATTTATTTTATCTACACCCATATCATACAACCTCCATAGTGTAATCAAAAACCGTAGGAAATAACTAGCATTATGACAACCAATTAGGTAAAACCAGTTCTGTAATGTCATTACAGTATCGATTTTAGTATCGTAATTAGATTAAATTTGGAACAGCTGTCAAAACTCAAGTGGGTCTCTATTCTAGTATCCATAGATATTAAAACAGTTATTGATACAAAACATAAATTCAGTATGTTTTTTTAAATATAAACTGCACGTTATTTAATCTCTTGTGACATGAGAATAGAGACTTCATTCGTTTGTCTATGATTTTTAAAAAAATGGTCTTGACGGAGGATCGAATTTCCGCCATTACTGCTTTCATCATTCATGTTGGTTTTTTGCTGAACGAAAGTAGAATTGTAAAAAGTTGTTTGTAATTTACATTTTAGTTGAAAATATGGATAGTAGTCTTCGCGGAGTGACTGTGTGATGTGAAAATGCGCCGGATATCGTAAATGCAGCCACGATTGCAACAAATAACTTGTTGCCAGAAAATATTGTTTCTGAACACATCATGGAGGATTTATAATATGTGTGTAGATAAAGTTATGTATGCAACTCTGCATAATTTGGGCTTAAAACACACGTGCGATCTTATTATGAAACTCGCTAAAAGCTCGTTTCATAAAACCGCACTAGTGTTAAGGCCTATCATTATGCAACCGTTGCATAAACTACTATTCTGGTCTTACACTTTATTGCACAAGCAGACATGTAGAAAAGTGAACTTGAAAATATCTAAGAATTCCATTTGGCGAGGAATGTCAAATAATATTGTTCGCGCTGTCAAACGAATGCAGTTTTGTGCGAACTATATTTTAACACGGTTTTTACAATCCAGGTTGTATTACGCTCGCCTTTAAGTATGTTACAAAAAGTTAATAGTTTTTTTCTCTTTCAGAATCACGTGACTGTGATGAAGACGAGGCCAACAAGGTAAGTACAGTCACTAGAAAGTTTAAAACTAAAAGAACAACATTTAAAAACCACTCCGCCGTCCCCACAAGCGCAATCCAAACTTCGTCGACGAGTTTATGGCCTCTGCGACCGCCAAAAGTCGCCAGCAAAAGTGCAAGCTTGTTTACTCATATATCAGAAGCATTTCTTTCCGATAAGCTCCCCCGCTGCCAATAAAGTGATTAAGTCACAAATCGTGGCGACCCCGAGGGTGGCTTCGTATTTTTATAATTCCTCTGTTTTTGTAACTGGTTCGATCGATGCTGGTGTAATATTGTAAGATTATTTGGTTGTTTGATTTACATTTTAAGTAGAATAAATTTAATATGCTCTTCGTAATTTTTTAAAACATATTTTGATAATTAAACGTATTTGCCTTTGTTTATGAACTTACACAAATGTTATAAATAGGTATGAAAGTTTGTTTGTGATTTTCTGTGTTTATATCTGCGGAACTGCTCAAAATTCTTTCACTAATAGAAAGCTACACTATCCCTGAGCAACTGTTTTTTTTTTTACCTGAAAAATTCACGGTTCCTGCGGGAACAGCGATAACCGAATTCCACACGGACGAAGTTGCGGGCAAAAGGCTAGTACTAATATGTATCTAGCGGCAGTACTACAAGAGCTCTAACTCTTTTTAAAAAATTGGTATCAGATAAAACATTTCACAGAAATTTAGCTAGCCTAATAAAAATGGGTGTTAAATAATTCAACTTTTTCTGAAATGTTTACTTGTGGGTATAATTTATTTCAGAAACAAGATTCATTAGAGTAATCATGAACTAGGTAGCAAACTAAAATTATAACAAATTCACACTGGTTAACAAATTAAAACCAATCCCGAGCTCGAAACATACCCGACCCAACAGCTCCAAAAGAGTACACTCAGTATGAAACAAAATTGTATATTTCTTATACCTGAAACAAAGACAGTAGCTAATCCATGTTTTGTTCATACCTCTATAAGCCAACACTATGCCTGATGATCTTCATGTGGCTATAGTTCCAGCCTCGGGAACGGAAGGTTATACACACACACACATATTTAGGTTCAAAGATCTCTCTTTGAACCTAAATATGTGCATAATCCAAATATTATTTGCGTTACTCATTGTGAACTCAGTCGCAAAGAAAAACCATCTGCAAAGAATATTAATATCATTATTTGTTACCGATATTTACCAAACCCTAGTCCCTACTATTGTTAGTTACAAATAAATTGCCCTTCGCAGCGCTACAAATTTCATACGTGCTGAGAAATGACATACGGTATTATTTATTACGAGGTTTTTTCGGAAAACACAAAGACATTGTGACGTAATTGAGCCGTTTTATTGGGGCACGCTACAATTTACCGCAATTTTCTATGATAAGGAAAGGTTTCTATACTGTCAGGACGATGTTATTCGATATGTTTTATGATGGGAGGCTTATATATATTACAGTGACGACACTTAGTTGACAACTTAATATCCTAAATGTATTAATTATTAGTACCAGAAAATTACATAATTTTCAGCGCATATTGATCTAGGTCATGAGTTTATTTTGAAGAGCCCTAAAGTTGGATTGTATCTAGGTGTATTGAGAAGTTAAAATCTCATCACCCAAAGTTGGTACCTTACAAGACTTGAACTTTTCATCACCAGTTTTGGCACAGTTAGGTAGGCGTCACCACCAACTACTTATATGTTTCGACATAACAATACCACTCAATAATAAACATAAATACTGACAAAATGAAGCATGACAAACACGAAAAAATTCGTTAATAATCACATCACGATTGATATCTGTCAGCTAGCATTAGCCCCGGGTTTACACGTACCGACACCGCGTTAGACGCAGGCGCCATTAGCTCTACAAATGACACTAAAATGAAATCTATTCATTTCCTTTGAGCCGAGTCAATCGACGCAGATATTGTTCAATTTCACGCGATCCGAGCATTAGATCGGAGACAGCAAGATTATATCTTTTAGCGGAGCGATTTCAAACCTTATTTATATTACGATAAATTCGTTTCAAAGTGTATAGTTAGAGGAGTCTAAGTTTTCATAGTGACGATTCGTGTTGATAGTGGGAATAAATACTTCCATGTTCTTTTACTTCGTTTTTTGCGTCGTAGGAAATGGCTAGTTTATATAATTGAATTGGTTAAGTTTCTGATCCATGTGTCAAATTTACCTACTGGAAAGAAAAGTGAACTTATTATCCTATCCAGTCTAAGAGGATTAGGATGAAGTAATTAAAAAAGTAAGTAAATGTATCTGCTTCCACTTTCAAATCTACACAATGATCAGTATGCAAGAAAATAGTGCATTTCTTTTAATTCAATCAACATTTGGAAATGATACTCATTTTTAACCAACGACACAAACAGAGGGGTGTTATACGTTTAATATGTGTATCTGCGTATCTGTCTGTGGCATTGTAGCTCCCAGACGGATGAACCGATTTTGATTCAGATTTTTCTGTTTAAAAAGTGATGTAATCGAGAGTGTTCTTAGCTATGATTCAAAAATATTGTTCTTCGGTCTGACGATCATCAGCTCTTTTCTATTTGATGAAGGGATGTGAGCAACTTCCACAGGTGTGATCTATTCGAAATTTTGTATCCTGTTACTTCAATGATATTGCAAGGAACTTGATAACCTTGACCTGATGCCACATTATCACCTGCAGACTGCATATTCACCAATTTATCGCCAGTCGGGGGTTTTTAATTTATTTATTTATATAAGTAATAAATACTACAGAATGTTTACTTTTATTATTTGCTATAGTTAAAACAAATGAAAATCAGAACAAATTGGTAATGCAGGACACATTTTGAAATTTTTATCTTTTCTAGCACTTAGTCCATTTTAAGGCGTGTAATAAAACCGATGCCTTAATATATTATATTGGTTAAAGTTATATCTAATTTTATCGATACCATTCCGATTTAGTGACGTCGCGATACCCGTTTCAGTTTTGCCATTTCGCCCCAGTTCATTTGTTACCCGATGTTTATCTGAACATGCACTCGATATGGCTCGATTTCATCAATGTTTGTCAATTTGTATTGGCGAGTTTGACTGAAATGAAAAATGTTTGACCTCCAATGTACATCTGCAATAAAGTATGCGTCATTTTAAAAACATTATAAATGTAACCTTATCTTATGGTGACAAGAGCGTGTTATAAAAGGCATCAAGGATACTTTATCAGAATATGCAGCAGCAAAATTTCAGGGGTTTTTGTACCGTCGAAGGTGACCTTGACGTGGCCTGAACACGAAGATTGATAACGCTGAGCTCGTTAGCCCATTGTAGGAGCCCATCGATTATCAATTTGAACAGCCCCGGAGACAAATTGCGGGTAGCACTATGATTACCGGCTAACTAGGGGGAATTTTAGGGGTCCTGAATTTTGCATACATTTGTTTTGTACTGAAGACGCTTTAGGGCGAGCCTGAAGATGATATATTTTGCAATAATGGAATAACTGGCGCTAGCATTATTGTGTCAGAACGTTCGTAAGAATAACATGATTACTATGAAGAAAAAGAAGGAAATCTGTGTACTGTTTAAATTCACGATTTTAGATATCTAAATATCAATGAATCAGTGAAAAATGTGACTTGTTACAGTCACCGTTCTTCTATAATACCGTTTATTTAACACACGGGTAATACAATGAAAAAACTCACATAATTAGACCAATTGAGTTGCACAAAACCCTTAATAACCCAATAACGTAAATGGGAATCAAACGCTTATTGCTTTAAAAAATGTTTTCCTGTATAATTTTCTACTTACAAGCTACTCAAAATCTACGAAAGGTATAGTTATTCAAAAAATTGGCTTTATTACCGAAGTATTCGCTGTCGTTAACTATCTTGATCAAATAAAAAATTAACCGGCCGAGGGTGACCGTTACGCGGACAAATCGCTTCGATCGGTCAACTTCCCCTGGTACGAGTAGAATCACATGTCGAAACACATACATTTTCTCGACTTGCATTTTTATCGGTAGAAAAGTATAATATTTTTACCTCCATTTTCGAAGTGCGGTACAACAGCCTATACTAATAATAATATTATAAATGCGAAAGTTTGGATGGATTTGTTTGTTATTCAACACGCAAGAACGGCTGAACGGATCTGGATGAAATTTAGAATGGAGATAGCTTATATCCCGGAATTTTTTAATGTTCCCGAGGGAATAACAATAACTGAATTTCACGCGGACAAAGTCGTGGGCAGAAGCTAGTTTTACATAAACATAAACGGCGAGTACCTCGCTCACCTTTGGTGTGCTGATGAAAATGTAGTCATGACTGAGGACTTCAGTACAAAAGTCGATGAACTCAGTAGAGCCTCCGAACTAGTTGGCCTTAAAATGAACATAGACAAGACAAAGATCATATCGAATGGTATGTAAAAAAATAATAATCAAAAAGTAAAAAGAAAATCAGAGACTGTTGCCTCGAAGTTGTTGACATTTATATATATACCTGGGAGATCGATTCCAGTTAGGTAGGGCCTACTTCGAGAAAGAGTTCAATCGTCGAATCCGCCTCGGCTGGGTAGCGTTCGGGAAGCTACGCCACGTATACTCGTCCATTATACCAGTGTCTCAAGACGAAGTTGTTTGACCAGTGTGTCTGCGCTGAGACGTGGTCGCTCACTATGGGCTTCATAAGAAGGCTCATGTTCACCCGAATTCCGATGGAGGGAGCTATGCCTGGAATCAATGCGAGATTGAATTAGAAATGAAGAGATTTGCAAATGATCTAGAGTAACCGATATACTTAAACCCAAAGAATTGCTAGGCAGCGGGCGGGGCACATTGCTCGTAGAACAGATGACTGATGGGGCCGCACAGTGTTTGAAAGGCGGCCGGGTAGGTACTAGAGGCGCAGCGTGGGCAGACCGCCCACACAGTGGACCGACGATCTAGTGAAGATTGCTACACTCCGCTGGATACGACCAGCCCAGAATCGGTTATTGTAGCGATCATTGGGCAAGGAATATATCCAGAAGTGGACGTCTTTCAGCTAAAATGATAATGATGATGGTGGTGTAAAACATTTTAAAATTCAGACAACCTTATCCCAGCAGCCATTCCAATAAAAATATATTTCTTCATGAAAATAGAAGACATCTATAACAAAAACAAATCTCAAATTCAGTAAAATTTTAAAGTCAGTACGGTCGTGCACCTTGTCTTTATGATTCTTAGAATGAAAACATTCAAATGTGTATAATCCAGTATCGGCAGGGGTTGGTGATCGCCTTGTAATGCAGTCTTGTGATCTAAATGCAAGACGAATTCTTGGAATTTCCTTCGTATTATAAAATCAATTAGGTTGCGTCGACATCGAATAAAGCTGGGGTTTCCGAGAACTGTATATGTATTACGACAATCTTTGATGTATTTAGATATGTCTATTATTCGACAACTGGAATTGCTTCAGTTTCAGCAAATAGTAGGTAAAATATAAAGTAATAGGACGGCCAATCTATTGGGACGGCGCGGCGTTGGCTAATAAATAATTTATGATTTTCTTTTCAGAGGAATATCGAAGAAAGTAGGTACCAACATTGATTAAGCATCAATAAACAAAATCTAATAACAGTGATTCAATTAACTTTGTTTTAATAAAATTATTCATCGTTGAGATTTTATAAAACTCCTCGTCACGCTTGAACAGTCAAAAACAATACTTATTCAAATGAAACAAAAAGCAATTAACGGAGGAGATATCCCTCCGTCCTCGGAGGATACGAGAGAAGAGATTATTGAAAAAATAATTAATAAATATTTATGGCAGGCCACCTGAGGAACGGCGACACGGAGCGGTTTCCATTTTTATCCAGTCCTCGAGTACGCATCTGCAGCATTACAGGGAAAGCGGTTTATTACAAATGCAAAATTTTCCATTCATATTCAAAATTTTATATCCCGATGTGGCCGGGAGAGAGCTAATTTATTCCGGGGGATCGGCTAAGGAGACGTCCCGGCGCCGCGTCTTGGGGAGGATTAGGAAAGGGTTGAATGCTGCGAAATTGACAGGTGCCTGTCAAAAATTACAATTAATAATAATTGAGACAATTGCGGCCGCCGCTGCTGCGATGGATGCTCGAAAAGACCTGAAGAAACGATGACTTCAATGAGTTCCTTCTTGCAGCGCTTGCGGCGTTCTAATAATGTGTAACCATTTACACCGTTCTACGGCAAACAAAGTATGTTTAAATCAAAACACAGTCATAAACGTTATCAGCGTGTAACTGACCACCGACGTGGCATCGATCACTCGTTTTACTGCGCGGTTAATGACTGTAATCCGCACTGAGAGCGGTTTACTCCGCACTTACCCGCGCGGTGCCACGCCGCAGATTAATGACTGTTTGCCGAGAGTACTGACAGTGTTTTGCTTTAGTCACATGTGGAGCACACTTGTTTTTCTTTGTTGTACTAACCACACGTGCTTTTTGCTGCCATATATATTATATCACGTAACTAATTTCATTATTAACTTCAAGATGATTATGTCATATACTTTTGGCTTAGAAAAAAAACCTGAGATTTGGATAATCTTAGTTTTCAAATGCTACCTTAGAATAATAAAATGCTACTCTCTATCTTGATACGTAATGTACACTATTGATAGTGAATTTGCTTCAGCTTTTAATAAGTAGGTAAGTATTTACTTCAAAGAAAATGTTTAATAGACCTTCGTAGACTATTTACTGATATTACCCTGCGATGTCTATTTTATTTCCGTATAATTTCGCTAATGAAGATTTAATGTCGGCTGCAACAAATTACGGGCACAACCAGGTGAATTTTAATGTTGCATTAAGGGTTACAATGTGGCAAAAGACGTGATATGCCCATTAAGTCATAAACTCTGACAGATTACATTAATGTCCCATTATATAAAAGCGTAGTAGACATATTATTACTTTTATCACTATGTGCGTTACATGAACTGTGCCGATCTCGACAGACTCGTTGGCAGCAGTAATGAAACTTGCTGGAGGTCGCGCGTTCGAATATCGCTAGGGACAAACTTTGTGCGCTGAACACGAAGGTTTGTAACCGAGTCATGGATGTTTTATTTGTTTGTATATTTTGTATATATTTATGTTTATAAATACTAGTAATCTAAACTTGACATGTAAAATTCCATTTTAATAATAATATATGAATTAAATAATTAAATCCTTGTCTAGTACCAATAGTACAGGGAATCATAGTTTGAAACTATAGTGCAGCCACACAATTGGCTACTTGACTATAGTAAGAAATATTAATATATTTTTGTGGAACGGTAGATTTATGTAAAAATTAATCAAGATTATTTAGAATTTGGTAACTTAAAAACTGCAATTTTTACTTCTAAGTCACGTGACTTTAAACACCAGTCACGACGTATGACGTTTGCATAGGTCGGTTGCATTCCGAATCACGTTGCCCACTTTAATCGCTGTGATCACCGTGAGTGTTATTTGGACCTTACCCTCATACAGACTATACTTTTTTTTACATTTACGACCGGTTTAGGTAAGTTGCCACATGTGACAGCTGACAGTAAGATAGCATTTTTGCGGTAAATTTGAAAATGAAAAATATTATTAGAACTTTTTCCTTGAAAATGTGAAAATATTTTTACATAATCTGAAATGGGCTAACAAACAGCCAAAATAATTTTTCGATCATGAACCGAATTAGAAGATCGCTCGCGTGGCGAGAGGTAAGTGGGGGCGGGCATCAGCACACACGGAGTTAAACTTTCTGAGATAAATCACAAGATAATGATGACTGGACTTATCTCATATTGTGATAATGTACACTTAGCTTTATATCGCTAGGTATATAAGTGTGAAATGCATTATTTGAATTTGAATGTAATTATAAAATTTATGAAAAAATGCATGCATATGAATATTACATATACACATATGCACATAAATAAGAACAATGAAAGAATATACTCGTACGTTCACCAGTGAAACGTACCTTTTTTTAAATGAAAATGTCTAAAGTGAACACGTAACATCCCACACACATTCAAACTATAGTTGAAATGATCGCAACCGTAAAATCAACAGTGCTCTCCAACACGTGGAGTGTGCTACGGGTGGAGTGCGGTAACAAACGATGGCACTCCGTCAAATGGCCAATACGAGCATGAATGTCCGATACGAGCTAACAGAGTGAGATAAATCAACTTGTGGGCTTGTGTTTCTCTGTTATATGGTTATCGGCTTATGATTTATACAGTTTTAAGTAAGGTTAACAATAATTGAGTAGCAGACGCTTAGAGGCAAAATTACTTAATACAAGCGTGCGTAGTACGGTGTGGTCAGCGCCGTATATTATCGTAAGTTCGTTCATTAGGATATGTCAGCTAAGCACTCAACGAAGCGCTTGCAGCTAAGCTAGTCACATCACATTTTGTGTAAAGGCTAACTCACTCCTTTTTAATTATTTGTAGAACTTTTTTTTTCATTTTTGTACCTATCTATTTTCAATTTATATTATTTCCAGATTATCTTAGATATTTTGGAATATCCTGACAGTGTGTCAATATCAGTAATTTCGCCATAGTATAAGTAAAGTTCCTTTTTTTATTTAAAAAAAATATAAAGAAATACTATCCAAAGGAATTTTCGCACTCGTGAATATATTCGAACTGTATCGCATCAATTAATCAACACTCACAAACCAATGAATCAATCACGCACACACTCTGCATGTTTATTGATGGGGGCATTTTTCATCCGTATCGCCACTTCATGCCGTGGTCAGGGCATTTTTCACACCAATCGGTCAATATTTCTACCTTATGACCGATCCAATTGGGTTTTACGCTGTTCATGCCACTTACGGAGTGATGGGTGAAGCCGTTACGTTTGATGTGGGCAAAACGGGTTTGTGTTTACAACTTTTTACTATGCGTGTAAAAACTTTATTGAAATTCAAGTCAGTTTTTATGAATCTTGCGCAATTATTTGTTAAAAAGATAGCCTAATTAAGCTGCATTTTGAATTCGTCAGTCAGGTGCAGTTTCCTAAAAAGCTTACTTAAAATTGCAAATTTATTCAGATCGCGTTTTTCCCTGAGCTGATTTAAAACAAATTGCTCTGATTCAAAGACAAGCTACATATAAATGACTCGGCGCAATTAAAATAGAGCGGGAAGCAATTAGGGGCGCGCGCGCACCGCGGCGTTTTCATAATCCAAACGATCTACTGAAATTCACTTGTGCAATTTCATGGTGGAATTTTCATCGCGTCTGCGTCATAAATATTTTGTCCGATAAACCGTTCGTTCGACAGCCGCGAGGCGTAAGAAAATGTTAATTAACGAATCCATTGTTTTCCCGCCCGGCGGCTCCAAGATGGTGCCGCTTCCGTTTCCGCCGGGCTTTCTTTATGTGCGTTTCCCGCTTATTTTTAGTCGGGTAGAATGGCGCATTGTGGCGTGGGCGCGGGTGCGGTGCGCGGCGGAGTATAATGATTTTAATTTCCTCTAATCAAGAGCCTTCGGCGCGGCTTAAGAATTCTAATCATGCACACCGCACGGCCGCGATCCGGGTGACAGAAACATCAGCACTCATTCTGATTGCGTCGAGTGTGGCGCTGAATAATTAATATGCCTTTATTTCACGTCATGCCCCGGCTAAACAAAAGGACCGCCTTCGTTTATGAATTGCGAGTTGAAAGCGCTGTGAATAAGCGCGGATCTTCCATTTTGACAATTTGTTTTAGATTTATGATTACACATTCTATAACAGTAAAGTTATGTATCTCACTCGAACGAAAATGATGATTAAAAATTGTTTATCTACACCCATATCATAAAACCTCCATTGGTTAATCAAAAACCGTAGGAAATGACCACCATTTTGACAACCAATTAGGAAAAACCAGTGCTGCGATAAAGAAATAACATTACTTCTTTATCGTTTTTAGTAAAGAAATGAGATTAAATTTGGAACTGCTGTCAAAACTCAAGTGGGTCTCTATTCTAGTATCCATAGATATTAAAACAGTTATTGATACGAAACGTCAATTCAGTATGTTTTTTTAATGTAAACTGCACAATATTTGATCTCGAGTGACGTGAGAATAGAGACTTCATCCGTTTATCTATGATTTAAAAAAAAAATGGTCTTGACGGAGGATCGAATCGCCGCCATGTTGATGTTTTGCTGAACGAAAGTAGAATTGTTGTTGAATTGAATAGAAAAAGTTGTTCGTAATTTACATTTTAGTTGAAAATATGAATAGTAAGTAGTCTTCTCGGAGTGTGTGTGATGTGAAAATGCGCCGGATATCGGAAATATGCAGCCACGATTTCATCAAATAACTTGTTGCCAGAAAATATTGTTTCTGAACCCATCATGGAGGATTTATAATATGTGTGTAGATAAAGTTATGTATGCAACTCTGCATAATTTGGCCTTAAAACACACGTGCGATCTTATTATGAAACTCGCCTATCGGCTCGTTTCATGAAACCCGCACTACTGTTTTAAGGCCTATCATTATGCAACCGTTGCATAAACTACTATTCTATACGTATGATAATACTACAAACTCATTCAAATAAATACTTAAAACCCAATCCTGATAAGCAAGTTTATGGCTTTACGTTGGGAATAACGAAAACATTAAGCAACCCTTCTTTCCGTTTAATGCACTTAATGATTGTACTTTGAACGCATATCTAATATTGTATCCATTTCATATTGCATACAAAACAAAACTAACAATTCTTACGAATACCTTCAATTCAAGTATGTTTTTTCATGCAGTAGGTATATTCGAGTCAAGATCGAAAAGTATGAAATACTCATTTAAAGTTTTAACGTCTGTAAACTCTAATAATAATTAACATAGTATATATACTTTAAAAAAAACCCGTATTTCTATTCTGAGACAACAAAATCTACCTTTTGATTTTCAAGCCTGTTTGGCTTCGTCCACGAGCAACGCACAATTAAGGCAACCCTTTCTGTGCGTATAGAAAAACCACGAAACGCTGGTGCAGAGTCAAGCAATAAGAGACTCTTTGTCCATGTCGTAAGATCTTGGAAATAGCCCTCGTTTTCTTGGTTCTGGTATACTTAGCATTCTAATCACTCGCGCCCCGCCACAATACGATGCTTAGCGCCCAAATTAAGTGCGAAAATAACAAGATCTCCGCGCCGCGCTAAATTATGTCGCGAACATTCACATTTTCACCCGCGGATACCTCCAGATGTCAGGAAAACACGCCGTTAGAGTTCATTGTGATTTATACAGGATGTCCCGTTAGTAGTGGTCCAAATGACAATCTCGTGTAGATACAATTATGTGCTATTAAAATAACCCAAAATAGGTTTAGTAAAATTTCACGGTTTTCGAGATATTCACGATTTAAAAGTAAATCCACATTTTTGATTTGATTTCAGTTTTCCGTTTGCTATTTCCTAGGATAAAAGAAGTATCATAAAAATCTTAATGATTGTTACTCTTGATTAAATGCGCTATAAGATGTGTATCAAAATTTTTCAAAAACGCCCACAATTTTTTTCATAAATCTAAATCAAATGAAAAAATTCTAACCAGACGAATTCATTATCCAAGTTTAAAGACCTGTGGTGAAAAAAATTTTGTTAGACCATTGAATGTTTATTCACAAAAAAATTATGGTATTTTTTGCTTACAAAAGAAATTAATATGATTTTATTATAGCGACTATTTTGTGAAATTGAAGAAAAATTGTTCGTCAATATGAGGGCGTTTTTGAAAAATTGTGATACACACTTATAATCATTAAGATTTTTATGATATTTCTTTTATCCCAGGAAATAGCAAACGGAAAAATGAAATCAAATCGAAAAAGTTTATTTATTTTTAAATAGCGAATGAATATCTCGAAAACCGTGATATATTTTACAAAACCTATTTTGGCTTATTTTAATAGCACGTAATTGTATCTACTCGTGGTTCTCATTTGGACCACTATTAACGGGACACTCTGTATAAGTGGAATAAGCAACGACGCTTTAAATTTAACGTAATAAAGTAGATTTTTCTATAGTTATGTATACAGCTAATGGCAGCTAATTTCGTCAAAACCAGCTCGAACTCCCTGCACTCATAACCCTCGACTAACCAAAGCACAGTATGGCAATAAAATGCTAAAAACGATTACAGATCAATGAAGCGTTCCCTCCCGGGGCGCAAATAAAGCCGAGTACACACTTCAAATATGCTTTTCTTAATCGTTCTCATAAAACAAAGATCAGCCGCGGTCTCCCCCGCGGTAAAAAAGTAAAAAATCTCCCCGCTGCATTGCTCATATCGCGGGCCTATCACTGCGGATTTTTACCGCAAATTGTTTCCTTCCCTTCCAAATCGATACTGTTTGGATTGGAATTGCAGCTTCCGAACTTATTATTAGTATTGGAAAACAAAATGGAATTACAAGCAATTCCGAGCACTCGCGGTTCATTTGCCTAAATGATATCCGTTTTATTCGGCTAGAGAACAATAATTTGCCTTAACGTTGATCGTTGAATTAAATTTAATATTTAGTCGAACGAGATGAAAAACGTAAAAGAAAGAATTTTATTTGTATTACTAAATAGTCTACCTCGCTACTATTTCTGATATAAATCTCCAATGAAAACCTTTTTTCTTATACTATTGATCGAAACTTCTACCTACTTGAGTATGGATCTGAATGTCTATTGATATTGATATTGATCTAGATTTCCATAAACATATTTCCATTCCACGTACAGCTAAACCAGTTTCCTGCTTTCTTAAATTGAAGCCTACTTGCCTATGCACTTTACACACCACAGGCGTTCTTCAAACTCCCAAAAATTCCATTACAACTTTAAAATATTAACCTTCTTAGGGAAAAAGCATGGGAAATCTTGGAGGTTGAATTGGCTTAAAACCTCCCGGCGGATGTGTCATTATAATTTGTTGGGGGAGATGACGGATCCGCCCGGGGCCCGCGATTACAATACCGTAAGCTATTTTAATCTTAACTTAGTTAAAAATCTTGCTCACGACATTAGCATTAATCACTTTTGACAGTCCTCGTAATGGATATTAAGTAATTTTGCGCATTATGTAAGAGTATGGATTATCATGAATACTTTTCATAAGCGTGTTGAGAATAGTGCCAAACAAGAACCGCAAAGAAACGCAACACTACAGTTAATTTTGTAGAACACTGAATTGAATTTTTCACAATTTTTAATGGTTCCAAATGCTTAGCAATCGATGGAGCCAATTATATTATAATTAATTTCTCTAACCGAATTAAAAGCTAAACCTTTAAACAAAATTAAATAATTCCATAGTAAGAAACAAAGGCAACGGAAATCTACAGCTTAATTGAACGACGACATTGAGAGATTTCAATCAAATTGAGAAATCCAATCCCCTTTCCCTCGAGAAATAATATTATTTATTCACAAAAAATAATACCAAACACGGCAACGGCACGCCGAACGCTCTGTTGGTTCAGCGGAGATCATTCGATGTAAAAGTTGGATGTGGAGGACGAAGGCAGGAAGAAAACTTGGATAAGCGAAACCCTCTAAAAATGATTGATGCCATAGAGCGGCGGGGGAGTGCGGTTGTGCGTTTTAAAACGAATAAACGTCGAATCGTCCGAAATTCGAAAATTAAGATCATTAAGCGCTGTTTGGCGCGCCCTACGAAGCCAATTTTATCGACTTGTCAATCAAAATTCGAACAACAACAGCAAACGATTTTATTTGAACAACAGCTCTATAACAACCGAGCAATTTCCTAAGGTATTGGAAACATTGAACAATTGTTTGAGGACATGTTATAACAGGGCGTTTAGTCGGAACAAGAGCACGTTTGTTTCTGTCGCATTGTCGGTTCGACAATTAGGAGACAATGCACCGGAGCGGTGGCACTATCGCGGCGAGAATGGTCCGGCTGCGCTCAATATCTTTATGCTCCTTGTGAAAGCCGATGCACTCGGTTGAATCAACCTTCTTACCGCGCTTTAGGTACAAATGTAGAGTAAGGAAACTAAGGAGTAATTTTAGTATTTTGAATGCTTATATGTACTTGTTTGACAATCTCAATGTAATTTCTTTTAATTGGACATGACATGTGATTTAAACTGTACGAGTATATTATAATATTTCTTTTACGGATTTGGAAGTATAAATTCAGAATTATTTTTAGGGTTCCGTACCTCAAAACGAAAAAACGAAACCCTTATAGATTCACTCGTGTGTCTGTCTGTCTGTCTGTCTGTCTGTCCATCTGTCACAGCCAATTTGCTTTGAAACTACTGAACCGATTGAGTTGAAATTTGGTATACACATGTAAGTCGGTGACCGCAACACGGACGCGTGACGTAAACATATGAATTTTAAGGATCTTAAATATATATCTTTTTGAATTTCAAGTAATATGGTTTAGAAGTTATTTAGGAAAATAGGCACAAAATTGACCATTAAAGAAAATTAAAAAAAAGTTACGATAACTATATCATGTGACATATCAAATGAAAGGGCGTATTGGGCGTATGATTATATATCTTAAAATTTTTTTTGGAATTTTAATATGAATGGTTTAGATATTATTTAGGAAAATAGGCGAAAATTCACCATCCCCCCCCTTATCTCCGAAACTACCGGGCATAAAATTTTGAAAAAAATACAGAAATTAGTTCCTTACCTATAGATTACAGGAAAACCTATAAGAAGTCTATGGTATTTAAAGTAACCTAGTAAATTTCAGATAATCATGTACGGAACGGAACCCTCTCCACGCGAGTTTCAGTCGCACTTGTCCGGTTTTTGACATTATTTCACTGAGTGTACTCTAAACTGTTAAATAGAAAGAAAACAAAATTTTCCAGCGGTTTGGGCTAATAGGTAGTTGTGATATGCTACATATACAACACACTTCCAATTTACAATATTGTCAAGGATCTAGAATATTGTAAACCCCGCGCAGTCTCCGTCTGGGCCCACCGCGGCGTCGCTTTGTGCCCATTTCCTCTCCGCCGTCTGAATGCGCCGTCTTTGCCCACGAAGATAACAGCTGCGATTGTACAGTTTGGACGTGAGAAGGACATTTCAAAAAATATGTGAAAGAAAAAAAAACCTACGCCGTCTACCGCTCACTTAAGCAGGCTCCTCAGTTTTTTAACTGTTTAGTGAATATTGATAGTTAAAACTGATCGTGAGTAGCTGGCTTTAAAGTGTGTTCGAAGGTGGCGCTGGCAACTATAACTATTTATGTCAAAAAACCGGAGAAGTGCGAGTTAAACTCGCGTGGAGAGGGTTCCGTTCCATACATGACTATCTGAAATTTACTAGATTACTTTAAATACCATAGACTTCTTATAGGTTTTCCTGTAATCTATAGATAAAGAACTACGTTTTGTAGTTTTTTCAAAATTTTAGCCCCAGCAGTTTCGAAAATAAGGGGGGGGGGAATGGTCCATTTTTGCCTATTTTCCTAAATAACTTCTAAACTATTTTTCTTGAAATTCAAAAGAAAATATATTTAAGATCCTCATAATAAGCCCTTTCATTTGATATGTCACACAATGTAGGTGGCATAACTTATTTTTCATGTTTAAAATTCATCTATTTACGTTACAAGTCCGTGTTGCGGTCACTGACTTACATATGTATACCAAATTTCAACTCAATCGGTCTAGTCGTTTCGGAGCAAATTGGCTGTGACAGACGGACAGACAGACAGACAGACACGCGAGTGATCCTATAAGTGTTCCGTTTTTGCCATTTGAGGTACGGAACCCTAAAAATGACGTTAACTGCCGTGGACAACACTTTGCGGGCAAGTGGATGGACCTCTTCGAAACACATCAGAGGCGCTTTTCAATCACTGACTAGCACTAAGAGAAAAGCTTAGGTTATTTTTGGGGTTCCATGCCAAATATTGATAAAATGGATCCCTTATATATCATTTTGTATTCCATCCGTCCGTCTTTTTGCAAAGACTTTTTTTCACGAAGGGCTTAATGTATCGAACTCAAATTTGCCACAGTCATTGAATTAAAATGACTGCACTCATGAAATTATTAAGCATATAGATAAAATCAATCATGTAACAAAAAAAATTACGCCTACATGCGGTATATTATGTGGAAGATCTAAATGTTGCAAATTTTTATATTGCGTCATTTGAGAGATATTCGTCATCGTTGATAAACGCTAAGAAAATTTGTTCCCCCCCCCCTTATCCCAGAAACAATACGTTGGAATACTTTCAAAGTAGAAATAAATCCAATTATATATGATTAGAAAGATACAACGTTTCCTGTAGCTTTAATAGTTTTTTACGGTTAATTAAATGCTTTGCTTAGAACTGGACGTTTTAAGGCTGATGGTGATACGGAACCTTTTGGGCGCGGGTCCGACTTGGACTTTACCAGCTTTTTATGAAATCATATTTCATTTCAGTTGATGCAATCGAACTCTGAACAATAGGATGCAAAATCCTTCAAGGTGGTTACACTGCAAACACAAAGCTCTGTCAAATCACTATTCAAGCATTTACGCAATAAACATTAAACGCGGTGACGGCGTGTCGACACCTGCGTGCGTTAATCGGCCGAGCTAATTGTCTGTGCGGATTCGCAGGTAAACACTACACGCTCACACGTGGGGAGGTAGCTTTATTCGATTGCGGTTTGGAGTAAGTAATTTGGGTGTTTGAGGGATTTGGGTGATGTTCAGTCAGTTATGATTGGCACACGATGTTATTGAAACAGTAGCAAGGCATTTTTTTTTTCATCGCATTATTTAACAATATGAATGGCCGAATTCACAAACGCCACTTTAGCATTTGATCACAGATTAAATTGTCAACCTATAAATAACAGTCACTATAACGTCACTTTAATTTAAAATCAATTGGCGTGGCCTTTGTGAATTTGGCCGGAAAGTGTACAAAGGTGCGCTGCGTATCTATATAATAAAATCGAAAAACCAGAACGAGATAAAAAACGAAGGAAGAAACGAGACGGTGCCTTACAAAATTTTAAGAACTTTGGGATCACGTTTCTCGAATACAACGCACGTATCATTGGGAAAAACGATTGAAATCTATGTTATAGATATAGGAATAGAATCTTAGCCTAAAAAATACCACTTTCGCTGCGTATTTTATCAACAATCAGCTAAAGAAAATTCGTCATTTCACTACGCTCGGCCATTGTCGGGAACTCTCGGTTAACCTCGCTACATAACGCCAAGTTGAGTAGCCTAATCTTTTGACATTGACAAAGTCTGTTTGTTTGTTATATTGGGATGTACATGCGGTCTATGCTATGCTCCTCTATGCTCGCACGACAAATAAAGTATCAAAGCACGTAGTGATCATATTGGTACTCTGTACGACATGACATCTGACAAAAGTCAAAAAAAATGCAACGGTTCGGTGATGCCGAGAATTGTAAATATTGTCTTATCATATTGCTAATTCATAAGTACTATTTCATTAGCGCGAGCGGAGCCGCGGGTACATCTAGTATAATATATAAATCTTATCTCGACTGCATGCTTGTGGTATTTGAAAACAAATTCATGAAACGAAAAGAAAATACGCACACACGTTTTTTTAATAAAGCTCTCTCCTTCTGTATCGTAGCTCACAGGCACTATCGTCCACACATTAAACGTCGATCGGTATTCCAGTGAACTGGCGCCGAATTAACTGCGGAAGCTCGTTCATGACAATTCTCGTCGTGCAAGCAATCACGTGTGATCCACTGTCATTATTCCTACGTTACAATTACGTCATTGCTTGAATGATAATGAATGGGGGATTTAATTAGGTTAATTAAAGTAGAGGCAGGTTACGAGTATTGTTTGAAATTGGTTTCTATATCGACGTGTGTTAATTAATACGAATACGAGGCAATAGCTTTACGAGTAAAAATAGAAATGAAAAGTAATATAATGTAAAAAATAAACTGACAATTTTTATACTTTTTTGATACATTATTTGATAGAGGGTTTTGTAAACATAGCTAATGAAGAATGTTGACGGTTTACTAATTAAATTGAATATTTTTTAAAGATTGCTCTCCCGAACAGATATACATAAGCATATGCCGATCTAATACAAAACGACTTTGCGTCATGATTTAACATTTTTATACATTTTAAAGTGTTGATTTAGTCGTAAAATCCGAATAAAGCTAACAGTAGTCGGGTTTTACAACCGCTTCGGGTATTTTATGCGCCTGGAGGGGGGATGTTAAGCAGAATGAAAACACAAGAGCGTAGTCTGTATGAAAATCGGAGTTATGTTTTATAGTGGACGTGCAGTGAATAGGCGCCTTTTCGCGTGCCGGTTTCCTGTGACGAATTTGGAAATGTGCTTGTTGCTATAATTGGGAATAATCAATAAAATAGTAAATTTGAAACAAGATGATAATATTTATTATTTTATTCATTCATTTCAACTTTACCAGGCAACCAAAAGGCCTAATATAAAATTACAAACGTTGCTACACAAAGAAAATACCTGAAGTATAAACTTCTTTAATTAACTGTATGTGTGCATGTGTGAGTTCAACTCCTTGCAAAGAAATTGAAAATTGTTCTTTTAAACTACATCAATATTGACCACCCTTATACTTAACTTACACTTTAAGCTTGCTATAAAACATAGAACATAAAAAAACATTTATAATTTATAACAAAGAGGGATGATGAACCTTCGTCGCAGCAAGTCGTCGCCGCTCGTCGCGTCTCGTCGTCGGCGTTTGGCAATTCTTTATTATTCATGGTGCGATCTTGCTCGTAGAGTGTTTTATATGAACGACAATCGAGTATCAATTTGTGCCGAACGGCCCCGTATTAGCATTTCCCGTGCGAGCCCTACATTGTTTTAGTACAAGGGGAGACCTTTTTTCGTTAGTTAAACCCGTGTTACAAGTTACTTTGTTGCGGTAGAAAAGAATTTCAAAGAAGTAAACGTCGTAAATATTATTTCATCGAAATATATCTTAAAGTACTTACTAGAATTTAGGCCACAAGTATGCATACTTAAAAAATATCACACTAGGTCCAAATCGAAACGGTGTCTTCTTAATTTAAAAATTCCTAAATTTAAAATAAGAAACGTCAAACTAACTTTTTTATAGCACAAAGCTGTCATCAAGTTTGACGTTTCTTATTTTAAATTTAGTGACTTATATTTAGCGAACATTTTGAATTGGTCCCACTGGCACGCTAAAAACTCACATTGAGCATAGCGACGAAAAAGAAATAGCCTTTCAAATTTCGAACGACGTTCGCGGCGGTGTTCGTAATTAAAGAAACAGATGACGATCGCGTTTAGTACAAAACGCAAATCCCACAAAGCGCAGTCTCGAACAACGCTAGGTAACGTCTAACCGACACAATACGTTAAGTAGTGTGTGCGCTTATGAGTGTTCATTAAAGATACGATAAAGACGGCGGAGGCGACGGCTAAATTGGCTGTTTCTAGGTATTAAGATAGGGAGACGTTTTAAATGACAGCTGTATTAGGAATTTTGCTTAGCGAGTCGTTTAACGTTGTGGGTTTCTGTCGGCTATTGTTGTAGATGGGAGCGTGGGAATGTTTGTTACCTAGTATTTTTAATCAATTATCTCCAGATATCTATAATAATGTATGTAACGATCCTCAACGTTGTAAGCGCACAATGAAAGCGGCTAACTTATGCAAAGGTGGCGCACACGCATGTATACGAGTAGGTAACAGGGCACCTATGTAATAGATGTAGGTATGTATGTATTTGTAATAAGAGTTTTATTTGTTAAGTTATAAGATTCCAAATATAATAAGTGATATATCACAGCGGCAGCTAAACTTGAACGGTTTTGTCCGCTGCAACAGTAAAAAAAAACCTGTAATTTACTTTTTATAATAATTTACTTTAAATATATAATTTACTAAAAATATTTGGTGAAATGAGAGCTAATGTATGGAAGGCACAACTATTATAATTATCTATATTCTACGGTATTTAAGGACACTAAAGCGCTACGATATTACGCCGTAGCGAGTGTAGGGAAGAGAGAGCTGTGCCTCTATTCGAGAACGCTAAGTGATGTTGTAGCGACTCGCGAGCGAGATTTCTCATCCCACTCTTCCGCACGACGCGTAATCCGTAAGAGCGAGATGCGAGTCTCGCTTGCGGGTCGCTGCAGTATCACTTAGACGTTCCCGAATAGACGACCAGGCGCCTCATTCGGGAACGCTAAGTGATTCTGTAGCGACTCATAAGCCAGATTTCTCATCCCACTCTTCCGCACGACGCGTAATGCGTAAGAGCGAGATGACAAATCTGGCTTACGAGTCGCTACAGAATCACTTAGCGTTCCCGAATGAGGCGCCAGTTCTATATTTCAACACGAAAAACCAATCCTTACTTTATACCATTTATATAAAACTTTGCATATGAAGTAGGAAGAAATACTCGTTGACTTTGTCCAAGTTCACCCAAATTAGGGGGGTCGCTGATTGGGCAATTTCAAAACACAACAGTCGCTTGTAAATATAATTTTGAGAATCAATGCAATTTCACAATAATTATCGTAAAAATAAGAACTCAGTAGGGTTGAGAATCGCGTACACTGTAATAATACAGAAACGCGACACTATTCTGATTTTCGCTTACGAAATGAACATTCGAGTGCAGATGTAGTTCAGCTAACAAGGGGCTGTTAATTTAAATTTAGTATCTTAGCGGCGTAATGAACGGGAAGGTGATTGTTATAATGGGATTGCAGACGTTCGCTTTGTGTAAATATTATGTTTGTTTATGAATATTTGATTCACAATTGTAAGTTATTTAGGCAAATATTGCTTGGTTTTCATCTGTATGTATATAGAAAAAATGCCTCGTCTGATTGAAGTACGGAAGGTGCACCTACTCACCTGGGTTGTTTGCCTATGGTCAAAAGCGCAATTCGTCAAAATACTATTTTCGTCAAAGGAGCGTTTAGTCAAAGGCATGGTTTGCCGAAGTTGCGATTCGTCAAAGTAGCGTTTGGTCAAAGTCACCAAATGTCCCGATTTGACATTGCCAGCTGTACACAAATAGACGCTAATAATGCTTTTTTTTAAATATATTTTTTATGTCAATTGACTGACAAACGAGCAGACCCACCTGATGGAAAGTTGTCACCGTCGCCCATGGACATCTGCAACACCAGAGGTGCTGCCAATGCGTTGCCAGTCTAGGGAGGATGGGGATGAGGGAATAGGCCTCCGGATCTCGTCACTCACCGTACGAAACGCAATAGCAAGGTATTACTTTACGCCGATATTCTGTGAGAGTGTGGTACTACCCCGGTCGAGCCGGCCCATTTGAACAATAATCATCTAGTGAAGATTACTGTTTGGCTCTACCACTACAAAAAATCGATATTATTATTTATCATCGCTTATTTTGATCGGCATCAACGTAATTACTTAATACTAAAAATAACTTATACTTGTAAGCCTTAAGTGTCAAATTGGCATATGTCCTACTTATAACACTAGCGTAATGCAAAACACAATTTGACCAAACGCGCATTTGACAAAAAGTGTATTTTGACCAAAAAGCGGTTTTGACCAAACACAATTTGACAAAAGGCACCTTTGACGAAAAGGGATTTTTGACGAATCGGGATTTTTGACGAATCGCGCTTTTGACCATAGGCAAATAACCCACTCAACTATTTGGAGAATCAAACCTGTAATACACCTGTAAATAAGGAGAAAACCCCTTTCCTCTCAAGAAAATTTCCCTAAATATCCTTCAAGGCCCTCGTACGAGCACATTTGTCTCGCGTCTTTTATGTAAATTTATGAGGCGGAGGCAATTTTTAATTACCGATCTGTCTGAGCAGTTGTCTGCAGACGGTGACGTCGCGGCTTAAGGGTAACTGCATACTGAGAATTTAAGATACTCATTAAATAGTGTGATGTATGTTACTATTTTCATTCGTATATATGAAAACAACGAATACGTTTCGAAACATCGAAATGTGAATGTAACCAGCAGCTCAATTACGTCGCACAATTGGTATCGGTTTGGCTCGCAACAAATTGGGGTACAATTGGCTTACTTTTCGCGAAAGCGATACTAATTGGTGTTACGTAATTGAGCAGCTGGATAGCTTGCATACTTTATAGAAATTCATAAAAGAATTGACAACATTAGTGCCTGGGGCCATCTTCAATTAAAAATTCAGGGGGCATTGGGTGTTTGTTGCGGTCTTATAAGGAAACATTTTTAAATATGATGAGAATGCCAATAGACAAAAATAATGATTAAAGATAAATTGGTTCTAAATTGCAAAATATAACTACTATGTAATTGCATGAAAACAAAAGCATAAATTTTTCCATCTTGTTTCTTAGACTTGAAAATATATAACGAATAAACCGATCGGTTTCCAAGCCATGTGCGTCACGTTCCGCCTGCAGGTGACAACGCGGCGGTTAAGTGCGGCATTTTACGGCTTTTATGCATATTTGATGGCGCCGCCATAATCTCTGCGGCGGGGCTTACCTGCGCGATGAATTGTTGGCTTACATATAGCGAGAAGTATAGCTGAAGATGTGATGAAGTTCTATTTTTGAAATCAAGAAAATATGTGCACCGGGTTATCATGTGTGTGATAAATAATTGGCTTACATATCTATAGCAGGTATGTAACTGCCGTAAGATGAGGAGTAAGTTACATTTTCAAAAATATGCAGTGGGCGCGAGATGCGAAAGGCTAACTGAAGCTGTCTTGTCCTTTTAACAATACCTAAAAAAATATGTAGGGCTGGAATATGTCGCCACGCACAGAATTTTAATATCTGATAGATGTTAGCATTTTACCTGAGGACTACTGGCCAGTCCCTCTCATCATAAGAGAAGGCCTTTGCTCAGTATAAGTATGCTGATTATGACGAGTAGTGTCTATTTAGCTGTCGAAGCGCCTTGCCGAATCGACCGGTGACCAGAGGGCTGGGTCATATTTGGCACAACGAATCAGCTTAGTCATACAGCGTGGCAACGCTGCCAGCCTTCTGGGCACCCTGCCGCCTGGCGCTGATTTGGAACCAATATATTATCTATAGATAGTTTTAAATTAGTCTTAGTTTATTTTGTTAATTTTTAGTTTAAGAGCTGTACCCTGATGTTGTTGATATATAAAAGCAGAATAAAATATATATTTATCTACACCCATATCATAAAACCTCCATTGGTTAATCAAAAACCGTAGGAAATGACCACCATTTTGACAACCAATTAGGAAAAACCAGTGCTGCGATAAAGAAATAACATGACTTCTTTATCGTTTTTAGTAAAGAAATGAGATTAAATTTGGAACAGCTGTCAAAACTCAAGTGGGTCTCTATTCTTTTATCCATAGATATTAAAACAGTTATTGATACGAAACGTCAATTCAGTATGTTTTTTAATATAAACTGCACAATATTTGATCTCGAGTGACGTGAGAATAGAGACTTCATCCGTTTGTCTATGATTTAAAAAAAAAATGGTCTTGACGGAAGATCGAATTGCCGCCATGTTGACGTTTTGCTGAACGAAAGTAGAATTGTTGTTGAATTGAATAGAAAAAGTTGTTTGTAATTTACATTTTAGTTGAAAATATGAATAGTAAGTAGTCTTCTCGGAGTGTGTGTGATGTGAAAATGCGCCGGATATCGGAAATATGCAGCCACGATTGCAACAAATAACTTGTTGCCAGAAAATATTGTTTCTGAACCCATCATGGAGGATTTATAATATGTGTGTAGATAAAGTTATGTATGCAACTCTGCATAATTTGGCCTTAAAACACACGTGCGATCTTATTATGAAACTCGCCTATCGGCTCGTTTCATGAAAACCGCACTAGTGTTTTAAGGCCTATCATTATGCAACCGTTGCATAAACTACTATTAGCTAAAATGATTTACAAATGCTGAAAGCCCTCATTTTAACCAACAACCATTCTTAACCCAAAACCCGTCATCAAACTCCAAAAACACCGGCAAATTAATTAAAATTTGGAATATTGAATGGTGCTTTAGTCTTGACGTAAGCCGCAATCGGAATATAATGACGGGCATTAACCGGGTTTCAATTACTGCCCGTAAGCAAACAGGGCATTACGTGCTTAGTATTAAAATCAAATTTACGTAGAGGAGCCAGTGACATGTGGACCAAGGCGTACGGATAGCACTACGAATATTTAAGAATGCTTTAAGGCTATTGTTCTTTTTTTATCCGCCTCCAAAAAAAAGGAGGGGGTTCTCAATTCGGATGTATTTTTTTTAGTTCCTTTTAAATAGTTTATGTTTGCAAAGTCGAGGTGTGATTAGAGGATCTATGAGAAATCGATGAAACTCTTCAAATATTATAGGCACGCATATAGCAATTTTAGTATTTTCTGTATTAACTCAAGCAGTTACGTTCCAAAAGCATTATTTAGTGAAGTGGAACTGTTGATGAAGACCATAGATGATCACCGGAACTCCTAAATGAAAAGTATTTCACAGGTGGCGATAAGATTACTGTATCAAGTTCGGAAGCAACTTATGTTCATGAAAATCGACGTAGTAAAATAGAACTGAACTGGTTGTGACGAGCCAGGAGAAGTCGTCAACGATTGATATCCTTGCACCTTGGATAGCAACAGTTTGTAAATGGTGATGAGCAATTGGCATTATGCTATTGTTAGTTGATGTAGTCAATGTATGTCGTTAAATGTCGTGATAATAACTAGAATGTGGAAAAAAAACGTACTTTTCACAGGCTATTTGAAGTCCGTTATTTATGCTTTAAATTATATGATTATTATAAAAATTTCTCGTGATTAGTAGTTTCACATACTGAAAAACAGATTGTTATTCCTAAATAACGTCCGCTTTTTCTTTTAAAAATCAAATTCAAATTATTTCCTTTGGTTTACAACTAAAGTAGCTTCAATGCTCCCACCAAAGGGCTCTGTAGACTTTTTCCTGCCTACCCTACGCGTCTAAAGACCCGCGGGCGGTCGCGTAACATCAATTAAAATCGCATTTAGCCCCGTCCAGCACGTAACGCCACGATTCCCAAGATCCGATACCGCGCTAATACCACTATTACGCTTTGTCCAAACAACTTCTATTGAAACACGCTGCTATTACGGGTACATCGATTTTGAAACAACAGTCTAGTTGCACACTGGATTACTAATGTATGGGCAAAATACTTTTCCCAAAGTATCAGATCCCAAACTATTTTACTCAAATTATCATTTGGCAAAAATTGGTTTGGGAAATGAAACTACTGCGATAAGTTTTTCGGGAAGTTAAATTTGGCGAAAAATATTTTGCCCAAAGGGCAGTACACCCTGCACACTGCTGGATGAAGATCGTTATAGGCTTGGTTGGACGCGCCTTTTGACACAAACTTGCACCTTTGAGTTTTTCAGGACTAATGTTTGATTCACGGGATCTTCGGGAAAGAAAGATAACATCATTAGAATAATTTCCCACACGTATTCACGATTAAATTAAAAAAATGTTTTATCTTATCTTATAGTATAGGACTAGTTATGATAATAGACAACGTTTAGCGTTAAACTTATAAAGTTTGTGTCACTGGCATTTTAGCACACCATTTTCATCGACAAATTAGTAAATCTAATCTATTTTGAATTCTTTGGACATTATTTTATGTTATTTTCTTGTATAAGTATATACAATTGTATTTAAATCGTAAAATACTACTTTAATTCAATAATTTTATTTATTATTAAGTTCAGATCAATAACAAAAAAATACAACTGAGAATTAATTTTGTTTCAGAATCACGAGGATGGAATTGTACACAAGCGGTTTCGACCATCGACTTCCAAAACGTGAGTAGAAAGTGCCACTTTTGAGTGTGAGTGAGAGCAGTGAGTTGTGAGTGAGAGTAGTGAGTTTTCATCCACTATCACACATATTTATGCGGTTAAATGGAACTTGAGAGCTTTCAACCAATTCAAAATAATGTATTTAAAGAATCGATTATATTTTTAATCTGATTTCCACATGAAACGATTAGTTAACGACAAGTGAATCAATAAAAAATTTAATTAATTTTATCATAAAGTCCTTAATACAAATAGTACCCATATTACAAAATATATAGTTAAAAATAAATCAAAATAACAGTACGTGCATAAACGATAAAAAAGTAAAGTGTTTGTAAAAAATAAAAAATTAAATGAAACTTATTTGACTACGTTTTATTTTGGTCGCGGTGCACGGATGACCATGCTGGAGGATCCGGCAGTCCAATCGCTCGCACAAGGTGCGAAGAACATCGTCACTGGATGAGCTAATACCATTTCAAATTAAATCATTAATTCTCGACACATTCGACATAGCGCGAGTCACGAAGCCCCAACATTGTTACAGTTGTAACAGCGCCGGGGGCTATTACCGCCTGCAATTGTCGCGATATTTGTACATTCATTTATGTACCGAACATAAATATGTGCGTGATCCTCGACTCGCGGCAATTATTGCGTGACTTATTGGCGAAGGAAGATAACACGTACATCCTGGCCAGTCTTAATAGAACTCGCGAGATCGCATTTCGTCCCTATTTATGTTCTATTTTCCTTAGATCGAGGAGGGGTGAAAGGATCGAGTTATAATGGTGATGCCATCACCGCTCCGAGGGTTGTGGCAGCTTTATCTCGCGTTTGACTCTTGGTCGTGACTTTCCGACAGAGATTTCGCTAATTACGCTGATTATGAGAACGAATCGTGCGCGCTATTTATCGATGGACCCCCGGTTAGAGATAAATAAGGCACGGAAAATTTTGTACAATATATTTAGATATTATAGACCCGTTAATTAATGTGGTAGAAACCTTTTGTCATAATTTCTGAAAAAACACTAATGCCCTGTGGGCTAAGGTTAGCCATAAGGCTATAGAGTCGTTTTCACGTATTTAAGGACATACAGGAGCAATTTTTCATTATTAATAGTGCTCGACAACGTGATGAAGTTTAAAAAAAGGTCATTAAAAACCGCTCTTCCTACAAAGTGTTTTCGGAATGGGATCGAAACTATAGCGAATTGCCAAAAATATATATCTAGACGACTCAAAGGAATTTAAGATTGTTGAGCTAAGAAATTATGTAGATTCTATAATCGGATTAAAACTTTCGTGAGACATTACTAAGACTAGAAATAAGCACGGCTTTACTCACGATTTCCGAAACATGTCTGACTATTTCTGACAATGAATCGTGAGTAAAGCCGTGCTTATTTCTAGTCTTATGTAGATTCTTTTAATTTTTTTTTAATTTACTATGGTAATTGAGTATTCCCCAAGACAGATTTTGAACAACTATTAAATATTGGTGCATACTTTATCATGACTGGAAATATATTTATAACTAAGTAATTGACACTATAACAAACATGTGAAAGAGCCCATGTGGCCCACCTGCAAAATAAATATTTTCATTTTCAATAGATTGATGTGGTTTGACATAGTCCTCTTAATTATATAGATTTTTTGATACATACGACGTATCACAAAATCCACTCATCTAAATATTAAATCTCGCATGTGACTTCATCTCATTGACACAAGAAAAGGATAGGTACGGAAAACATCGTGTTATGTTCTTAAATCGATTATTGCCATCTGCAATAATTCTCGCTATTATATTCAATCTTGATCCCCACTCAACGTTAATTTCACCAAATTAGTTCAAAACTAATGAACACATTATGAACTTTTGAAACCGTAGAACTCCAACCCTAGTCACTTGATAACTCGCCTGAATATTTTCGCGGGTAACAGTCATTTGAATAAGATAACACCAAGATGAATTCGCAAGAGAGAGAGAGGTTTTCTTCCGGCATTATTATCAGCGCAGTTATCCGGACCCAGTGCAGCTCCGTTTACAAGTTGCACCTCCGTCCTCGTTGCAATTGCACTTTGAGCACAACTGAATATGTTACAGCCACCTCCTGAAGTTATCATTTCCTACAACTAACTAAAGTACTAACAACGCCAAAACAAAAGAAGTTAGAGCAAACTACCCGAAATTAATAGCACCGAAAAGTTAGTTTTCAAGAGCTCAGCTACACAAATGAAGCCACTGCCCGGGAAGTTTGATCCAATAAAACAAAATTCCGAACAAACGAATGCATTAAAGTCAACCCGCGAACCTGATCCAATCGTAATATCGCACAGACATCGAAAGTTAGTATGCATTGACTTTGAAAAGTCGTCCAAAACTAAGTTGGGTTATGTTTATGAAACTATTCGGGCGCGGGGGTGTGCGCCGATACACATGCAAGAACTCGCGCCAACTCGAGGCATAGTTCGCTAAGTGGAACAGCTGTAAAACAAAGTAGCGAAGGGTCTAGGAACTTCGTGTGTTCGTCGGCGGCGTTCGGCGGCTGAACACATGTCCTGGGCTCGCGGACTCTTCGCGTCTCAGCGCCCATCGCGGACTCGGAGCCCCGGCATCGCTGCCTCAACAGTAACTGGAGCACGATAACGAACAGCGCCTACACCCCGCCCCCCCCCCTCGCCGCTCGCGCCCGCGTGCAGATAAACTTTTAAAATGACTTTGGAAGCTTTTGAGCTTTTAATCGGTAAAGTTGTACAGACAGACAGTTCGGGTACAATCCTTGAACCGCTTGCGCCGGCGACGGCGGCCGCAAAACTTTGTTTTACAGGACTACTTTTCTTCTTGTTTCAAGGTTGGACTCTTAAAACAAACTCCAGTTCGACGGAGTTCGTGAACTCGGGCGCCAACAATTTACAAATTTCTCTCTTTCATAACAACTAACTGCCGCTCGGCGGGCGAAAGTTGTCCTGCGTAGATCTTAATCGCATTGTCTGTTGCGCTCGCGGCCGCAACAGCTGATTGTGACACACTTCGCAAGTTTTGCTTTACGAATTAACAGGTCATGCGCATCTTTATTTAGACCCACACATTCGAAAAAAAATGTAGGTGTCAGCGTGTGAAGCAGACAGCGACGCCCTCAGACGCGTTTATTCAATTTGTTTAAGTGACATTGATACCATCGACTGCGGTCGAAAAAACTCGTCCGCCAAATTTGACGGCGCATCCCCCCGGCGTCGGCGACTTTTTTCAGTTCACGCCTCACTTGCCCCGGGGCCAGCGTGAAAACACTGATTGGCATTAATTTAGAATCCCGTTTTTAGTGGATGATAATTTTGAGGGTAGTTAAGGGTAATGCATAGGCTTGCAAGATTGTAAATTAAGCTGCAGTACTGGGTATTGCGCGAAAATTTTACGTAACTAGAAATAAATAGGTTGCGGGTGTGTGGGGCGGGTCGGTGGGCGGCGGCCTGCGCGCGCATCCCTCCCCCGCCCGACCCGCGAGCCTCGCCCGCGCCCGGCTCTCGGCTAGTCCACTAATCGCCGCGGCCCTCGCTCCTCGCACTCGCTACGCCGCCGAGTGCTACGAGCCGCGTCCACAAACTTTTCCACGCGCTACGCAGTGGTACATCTCCGACATGCTACGCTTTACGCACTAGCGATGTGCGTGCAAGTGCAGTGAACTTTTTAGTGATCCAGTGTTCGGTACACTACAGTGTGTGATGTGGCTTGATTTATAGCGATGTCGGCTCTCGTCCGGCCCGTCTGGTAAGTCACCGTCGAAAAAATTACCGTCAACTATTTTCTTTCTACCAAGGCAAACAGTTGAACGCACGATTCAATGCGTCGATAGTGTTTTGTTGTTTTTGCGGAAATGAAACGTGTTATTTCAGCGTTGCGTTCTACGTCGGTGAAAAATTCAAGAAGTGTCAAGATACAAAAAAATTACAAAATCGTTTGCGCACAAATCCCACGCCTGTAAAACCATTTCACGAAATGCTTTCAATATGTTTTGATGTGAAAATTGAGGTTATTAATATTATGCGTATTTGATGAGTGATTAGGGTTGGATTAGCGGTATGCTGTCGGTTGACTCCTCCCGGTCGTAATCGAATCAGTCGTGACGTTACGCGGAGACGGAATGCGTAATCGCGTCTGAGGACTGTCACGAGCTCGGGGAACACTAATAAACTGTCAACTCCATGACAATTCTGTGTTTGGATCTTTGGCCAAAATCCTCCATAAACGTATGTAAACGTTTATATAAATAATAAGTTTATTTATAAACACATACTTGTTCCTCTTTCAAAATTTCCATACGAAATATTCACTTCATCATTCATTAACTGACCCTAAGTAATGCCATTAACTATAACTATAGATAGTTATTGTATACGAAACTATATCAAAATGTAGTAGAACATTAAAAAAGAACAGTTTTAACCAACAACTCACATTTGGTGATTTTTTTAATTTCTTCACCTACTTTAGTTAGGCAATTGTAAATTATGAAAATAGGTCTCGACATTAATTAGCAAATAAATAAAGATACTTAAACTACTAAATAACGCTACTCAGAGTCAATTAATGAACGATGCACATGTTCCTGAGTGAAGATTGCATGACACATTAATAGTTCATTAACTGAGTATGAGTGCGACCGTAGTATAAATATAACAAAACATTATCCAATACGAAACATCAATAATATTAAAAACAAACGCTCTAAACAATCATTTACACAAAATAAAAATGCGTACAAAAGCAGAGACTAATACATTATCAAATACATTCAAAAGCCACAGAATTGAAATCAAACGTACAGCCACCTCAAACCCTTTAGCGTCAGGTGTCGAGCTCCGCGCGTGCCCATCTTGATAGCGGCCAAATTGTTTCAACTGAAACCGCTGCTATCTGATCGACTGTGAGCTTAATTGTGGTATATTTTACACGTACGTTTAAGTTAATTCCGTTAAGGGTTGAAGTAGGACTTAGAAAGGAAAACGACCAGACTTCATGATTTTTGGTTTATTATTTTTATTTCATTTAAAGCAAACTTTTATTTTTTTATCAAGGTCTTTTGACCCTAGTCTCACCCCTTTCGGCCGTTAAGGAAAAATAATTATTTTTTATACCTCTACGTAACTGGTTTCCTACCAATAACATAGTACTTTTAGGAAACCAGTTACGTAGAGCTGAAACTGGTTTCCGTAACGGCCGAAGGGGTCTAACCAGATGGAAAGCGAAGACTAGGGTAGAACACGGTGGCGAAGAAAATGCAGAAAATATCAGGATTGTATGATTCAGGAAATACATACCTTAGTGCTGCGAACCAAAAAGGATTTCGCTCACCGCTTGGTACGGCTCATAGGAAATTCAATGGCATGTGGATGAAAGCCCTCCCGACGTCTGGTACTCCGGTGGCAGAATGTGGATGGTGGGATTAGCTCATGTAGTTCCTATGTACACTCGACAAAATAAACCTTATAATTATGTTCGATGTTGTCATATCAAGTTTATTCAATGACTACGAGGTTTACAAATAACTTATTTACTATTCGCAAAGTCAAAGTCTAAATATCTTTATTCAATTTACAAGCTCTTATAAAGGTCAAGGAATGAATCTACTACCGGTTCGGAAAAAACCTCTACTGACATGAGCCGGCAGAAACTCGGTGAGCTGTATTATTTTCAAAAACAGTTCACATATAATTTAACTATGATGTCGCATTTGAGCAACATGCGCCGATTAAATTTTACACATTCAAATCTGGTTATGGTTCAGGAATCGATTGTAGATAGAAGAAGAACAAAAAAATCTGATTAAAAAAAGATTTGGCTTCAAGGAATAATTCTCAGAATATGAATTTTGCAAAAATAGGAATCGATAAATACCATAATTCATTTGTCTATTTTCCATAAAACAATATCTATGTGGTGACTTATCGAAATTAGTATTTAAAGAAAGTAACCGTACAAGAAAGTTGCTCTTAGGAATTATTAGAGTGAGCAAAAATAATAAATACCGCCTTGACGGGACTCAAACCCGCGTCATTTCCCAGCTGAGCTACGAGGCCACACAGAACACACACCACAGCACCCCAGCTAGAAGACGAATATCTTTATCCTGTCCAAAATGCATTGGTCTAAAAACCACAAAAAATTTGCCAATCAAATAATTATTTCTTTGATTGATTAATAATTACAGTTCAGAGTAGACAAAATTATTATTAAGTAATAATATTGAAATCACAAATATTCATGTTTTAGTTTTTTAAATATAAACTTAATAAAATAAATATGACTATATGTTTTGTATAGGTTGTAGAAAACAGCCAAGAAACATTACATGCTCTCATTAATTTGTTAATTAACGAATACTTTTGGACGTGTTTACCTTAATATGACTCCAAAAAAAAAGTTAATTATAGACACAGTAAAGCAATTACAGTCGTCTGAAAAAACTATATACTAACTATTAACTGCTATTAACTAATAAAAATACCATAATAAAAACTTCCCTTGAACCTGATTATCAAAGTGATGACAAGCAACGATATTGGAATTATGTTAATAGAGGTAGAAATACCATTTTTTTAAATCTTTATTTATTTAGGGACTTTGATCACTGCTGAACACGTCAGCCCCGTTAGGTCAAAATTAACAACAACGATTGCAAAGGGTAATAGAGCTCACTTGCGCTAGAACGACCTTATTATTTATCTAAATCTAAATCTAAAAAGCAAAACGAGATAGAAAACGAAGAAAGAAATGAGATGGTGCCTTACAAAATTTTAAGAACTTTGTGATCACGTTTCTCGAATACAACACACATTTCATTGGGATGAACTATTGAAATTTATTTTCTAGATATGTGAATAGAATCTAAGCCTAAAAATTACCACTTTTGCTGCGTATTTTATAAAAAATCAGCTAAACAAAATTCATCATTTCACTACCATCAGCCATTGTCGGGAACTCTCGGTTAGCCTCGCTATATTTCGCCAAGTTGAATATTAATCTTTTGACGTTGAAAAGTCTGTTTGTTTATTATGTTGGTATATACCGTCTATGCTATGCTCCTTTAAGCTCGCACAACAAATAAAGTGTCAAAGCACTTAGTAATTATATTGGTACTCTGTATGACATGACAACTGACAAAATTAAGTCAAACAAATTGCAATGGTTCGGTGAAATTGATTTATTTTTAGTAAATACAAAATTTATCGATTCCAAACAAAAGGGTGAAAGCAACATGTGAGTGCAAAATCGATATCGCAATAGTTTTAGCTGGAATAAGTGGGGTAATGGTAGCTGTGTAATGCGCCCTCGCGAATCACCCTCTCGCGCCATAGGGCTGTCCAAATATTTAGCATTTTTTTTCTCAGTTAACCGGGAGTTTACTCGTACATTGCTTACTTTGGTATTGTTTGGAGACTATTTAAGCTAAAAGTGTGTAGTTATATAAAGATATTTAACACAGAGACAACAAAAACACCGCCAGTTTGATTGTAGGTATCAAGGTACAAGTAAAATAGTAATTCTTCATTTTATTTCATCATCTTATAACGAAACCCGTATCTGTACTCCATCGTTCAGCTTTTCTGGGGTGTAACGTGTATAAATATCGTTTAGATAGTTCCCAACTCTTAAAAAACAGCTTCATTGGATCATGACCATTGTCACAGGTTGTCAAGACAAATTTTAATATTTGAGCAAAAACAAATTCCTCCCGTGTAAGTTCGATTTATTTGAAATCTAATTGATTGTTTCAACTCGTGTAATTGAAATCAAACAATTACACATTTGCTCACAAAAGCAACTCGGAATGTAATAAATAGGTCATGTGTGAGGTGTGGGTGTAGGATATACCTATTATAACATTTTTATTTTGAGGTAACATACATAAAACCTAATAATTATTATTATTACTAAAAAACGTTTATAGTAGTAGTTGAATAGTTTTTTTTTGTAAAGTAAATAAAAAATTAAGTTTAATATAATTAATTTCAGTTGAAATGTTCAAAGTAAATAAAAACATTTGTAAATTCATAAAAAAAATTGTGTACGTATTTCCTTTAAACGATGTAGGCCTTCTAGCCCCTTCTCTGAACGTAAAGTACCTATATCTAATAGAAACAGAACCGCGAACCTATCACCAATACCGGATTCAAATATGAAAATACATCAGCTGAATAATTTTGAGTAAGTAATATTTTTGCTTTCAAAATATATTGTTAACTAAAAAATATAAATAAATGTTTCATGTGCCAACCCTAAAGATGCGGCCAATGCGAGGGTTCGCGGACCCTCTGCACGGACACGTATTGCGTGTTACCTATTCACGCTGCTTTCCTTACGCTAATATTCATGTTTAAAAAGATACTAAACACAACTTGTTTCATATAATACGAGTAAATAAACCAACATTATTATTCTATTATTAATTGGCTTTCATTCAATCACAGTCTAGTCCACAGTCTCCAGATATATTGAAAATACGTTACAAAAAATGATGTATTAGGGTCGCATCGTCGTAAGGACCACATCAATCCGAAACTAAGCGACTGAATTTCCTTCTGAATACGTCCGCAATGTTTTCTATAATATTACCTGCGATACATCACACGCTGCATAGTTGTCTTACGAACCCGCCGCACGCAGAACTTTGGCTGCGTAATTTCGGCATAGTGTGTTTATACATTAAGACTGAATTGTGTAGATTGACTATAATTATATGTTTGCTTTAATTATATTAAATAATAGCAATATTGGATATGAAGCATTATTATTATTAATGTATATAAAACATACGTAGAACACCCCTTAAAGTTCGAGTCCGCTTAGTAACATGCAAAATTGCAATCGTAATTTTTGCTATTAATTTATTTCATAAATTTTAGAAAAAAGATTTCGTTTTGAATACGTTGCATTGAATTTTTAAATTTAAGTCTACGTTGGGTATGTTTTTTTTACTTATATTTGTTTATACGGATTTAAATCTAACATATTATAACAAACTTATCTTTCACCGGTTTTATTTTATTTTCTCTTAAACCATAAAAGCTCTATTTATTCTCTACTTTATTTAACATGATTTTTTTAGATTTATACTCGTAGTTTCTGACATCAAGGGGGGTCAGGGTTATTTTGTATTCGTTTGTCGAAGACGAATATCTCTCAAACAATGCAATACAAAAATCAGATATGTTTTATGCTACCTTATATGAGAGCGTCTATTCGGGAACGTTTAAGTGATACTGCTGTGACGGTCGCCATGTGACGAAAAGACGAAAACGGATTGAATTTGGTAATTCCGTGTATTAACGTTTCTCCATTTTCAGTCTAATCGAAAAGTACAAAGATTTTCTTCTAACAAATTGTCGCTTAGCAACTTACCGAACAGGTAATATTACACATAGACACCTACAGATGCTAACATGCGCGACAACTGCAGCGACCCGCGAGCGAGACTGGCATCTAGCTCTTACGTATTACGCGTCGTGTGGAAGAGTGGAATGAGAAATATCGCTCGCGAGTCGCTACAACATCACTTAGCGTTCCCGAATAGAGGCGCAGATCTTTCACATGACTTACAGCATGCATAAAACCATTTTGTTGTTTTATGTTGTCATGAAATTTGTATTCATTCGGTGCAGTTATTTGAATACTATAACTGTGCCAAATTTGAGCAGGACACGTTAAGCCGTCCGTGAGAAAAGAGTCTTGATGGACAGACGGACAGACAGACTAGAAATTGATTACTGAATGCTGAGTTTCTTGTGCTGCTTCTTCGTAGCAGTCACCCTTTGAAGCGCTGATAGGTTCACACATCTGAAATAGCTCGTGTGGCCTACTTGCAATAGTAAATTGTCTCACAAGGGAGCAAAATGATGCATAAACGGCGAGGGCGATATATTGGATCCTAATTGTTGCGAGTGATTCAAGCATTACCTACCAAAACAAACCACTGGTTTTCACTCCACCTATTTAGAAAATGCAAACAAAATGCTGTTAAAATTAGAAGACATGTTTGATTATAAATTATTATGTTTTAACAATTAATTATGTTAACATGTAATTATGCTTTGACTGCCTGTGAAATATAGTGAATAAATTGTACAATAAATAGAGATCTCTAGTGCCCGTTTTAAGTCTGCGCTCAGGACTCCTATCGTGCTCAAGCGTTTATAATCGACTAGTGGACCCGCCACAGATTCGCCCGCGGTATTTTCCATACAAACTTTATCACTCTTTTTTCACCCCTTTAGTGATGTAATTTTAAAAAATCCCTCCTTAGTGCACCTCTAATCTAATCTGCAATAAGTACGTCAAAAAATGCTACAGTAATCTAGTGGTCGCCCGTGGATTTGTACACGGGTCATTAATCCGCTTAGTTTTTTTGTGCGTCCGAGCTGATAATCTTTGTGTAATGGGTAAATTTCAAAAAAAAATTACATAATTAAGGTGTTGTTAATAAAACAGAGGAACTTTTTAAAATTTTCTTAACAACACCTTAATTACGTTTTTTTTTTTTTTAATTCACCCTTATATATTTATATGTTTAAATATTCCATATATAAAGTTAGGCACTAGGTAGATAACACAATAAATATAAAACAAATTGACAAATAATCTAAGCCCTCTATTACTGCACGGGGCATAGCGCCCAAGACGCTGGAGGCGATTCCGCGCTAGCGGTGAGTATGTAACATTTACATGCAATTTTTTATTGAAAGAACAATTAAATCCTCGTCAGGCTACGGTATAAAATAAATATTATTAAAATTTTAATTAATAATAATAATTCTTAAGAATTATCCAAAGTCGTTCCAATATTAGGTGGCGCGTCCGAGTAATTTACGATAAGGCTTTGGTACCTATGTTTTTTTTTATATTGATTCCCAATTTCTGTTGCGCAATTTTAGCGGTTTTGGGTGGCTTTTCGAACTTTTACAAAATTATCTGTAGTATCGATGATTGATTCCTTTTTCGGCAATATCCTTTTTGGACATATTCCGTTTTCAGCATATTAAATAATATTATTAAAAATTATTAAAAATATTATTAATTATTAAAAATTTAATAGTATAGCAACTAACTAATGATAACCATTAGATACTTAGGTATCTAAATTCATATTCTTCATGGACCCGTCTTTTATAAAAGTTGGCAAAGCCTATTTAAACATTCCATTACATTTATTTTTTTATTTAATATGCTCTTCAATTGATAAGATCCTCATTACAAAAATTACTTTACTATTTCATTACTGTCTTCCTTGTATTAGGTATCTGGTGTGGGAAGGTATATTAAAAAATAGCCCTAGGCATTTTAAAATTTCAGAATAATGATTCTTTCGGAATGATGACTCTTCGAGATGTTCCCATCCACGGGTGTGGTGGTTAAGGTTTCATGTATTTTTTATCGAGAAAATTCGTATTTATCTTTTTGACAAGCAAAGCGAGAGAGCGAGATAACAGGAACTTACATCAAAATACGATGTCAAAACAGTATTTACTACATCTATAAAATATTACTTCTTCATATTTATTCGAGTATTTGTAATATTCACCATTGGAAAATATTTCTTTAGTGTTTCTTTCATGCATGCTATTTATATATACTTATATCTTGAAAATAAAAATAACTATACCTAGGATTAATTTCATTGGTTGTATATAATGATTTATGCCGAAAACGATATGTGCCGAAACAAGAATATGCCGAAAACGCAATATGTCCAAAAAGGAAAGTGCCTAAAAAGGAATCAATCGTATCAACCATGCGATAAAGGACCTTACGAGAATGAGATATCGGCTTTGACATTTGTAAATAATTTGACGTAGTTCCATAAGCTGGATGCCTTTACCAAAATATATGTTCCTCGCAAAAAGCACTTTTATGAAAATAGGCAAAATTTAGTGCAATGTTGAAATGACCTCTAAACATAATTATCTTGAAACTTTCAAACTGTAAGTGCTTCAGTGTTTTGAACTGTTATTCCCTCTTTAATTTATATGTTTTCTATTAATTTCTTTACAAAATTTTAACAGCATAGAAACACGATCAGGTACACTCAAGTCAGCATAATAAATCTTGTATGCTTCGGTTTCAAAATAAACTCAATTGCCATTAAGTTAAAATACTAGGATGAAAAATTATTAATTGCTAGGCCTGTCCCTGTTACCCACTCTCCAAAGCCCAAAAGCACGGTCATAAAATCACGTCGAAAAATTAAAAAAATTATGTATAAAACCAAGAGCAAAAAATAAAATAAATGTATTCCCCACATATAGTGAATCTTAACATTCCTTAAAATAACAGAAGAACTTACTTATTGAGAAGAAATGCCAGCAACTAACTTAGAGGACAGCCGTAACGAATAAGTATTGCATTAACTTTTATCCAGGATAACTATTCTAAGGAGGAATATTGTACTTAATTCCATGCATTTTGATAAACATCTTATAATCCTGTTCAATTTGGTTTCTTGTACATTAAACGAAGGAAAACTCGATTGATCATTAAGGGTTATTTAAGTTATTTTAAGAACTCATCTTACAAACGCTGAAAGTAACCAAAACAAAATCAAAAATCCTTATATTGATGATTTCTGGATTGTCCTACTAATACTACTTCCCGTTTTTATTTATAAACTAGCGGACCCGTCAGACGTTGTCCTGCAGCGCCATCTGACGGGCTGATCATCATCGGGCATCTAAACCATCCAAGGCGCCACTCAAACGCATACAAAAAAAAAACATTCAAATCGATCCAGCCGTTTAGGAGGAGTTCAGTGACATAGAATTATAAAAAGAAAATATAAATATAAATATGTATATAAAAAGAGATAATACGTCAATGGAAAATTCCCATAGTGCCTGCAATGGACAACGGTCATGAACATGCCTGAATTCGATTTATCACAGAACATTAATAGTCAGAATACATTTAAGGTCTTGTATAACTTGGAAGAAGTGCAACAAATATAATATTTTGCTGGCACATGCGTCGTCTGTACTATGTCCCCAGTCACTCACAGACTATTATCCTATATCCATTCCTATAATATATCCTTTGAGATCACGGCTCAACAGAAAGTAAGACAACTCGGAGATTTTATAACATCTATACAAAAAGCGATTTCGTACTTATTTTTGTTACTTCCTTAATTGATAACAGGTTTTCCGATCAATCAACGGTAGGCATCTTTAATGACGCCGATAGTACACAAATAAATTTGTAGGTTAGGTTAGTTATTAACTAACGCACGTGTAAATTTGATAAAAAAAATTATAAGAAATATACTCACTTCGATTCTGCACTAAATTCGCAAAATGTATAGTTTTTTAGGCACACTTCAAAACTCTTCTCAAAACACTCAGTACCTTTTAATTTAATATTTGATCCAGCACATGGTCTACAATAACACAATGATAACAAAACTTTTTTTTAATTTGATCGCAGCGCTAACTGTCGGGACAGACTAAAATTAAAATTCGAATATTATTTAAAATTTGACACTGCGATGGTAGCGCTTTTTTTAATTTGATCGCAGCGCTAACTGTCGGGACAGACTAAAATTAAAATACGAATATTATTTAAAATTTGACACTGCGATGGTAGCGCCGTGTAAAACATTCCAAAATCAACATCTACTAATAAATTAAAAATTAATTAAAAAAACATTGTCCAGCGGACAAAATTGTGAATCTAAACCATTCCCAGATCCCCTTGAACACACACAAAAAATTTCATCAAAATTGGTACAGTCGTTTGAGAGAAGTTCAGTGACATACACACTCACAGAAGAATTATATATTATTTATAAATAATAATAATTTAAAATAAACAAAATCTTTATCATAAAAGCTATTTATCGAGTTGCGTCGTACTCCTAACTAACAACGCCGGCTTCAAGTTTACAAAACATCTTAGTAAGGTAGATTATGTCCAGTTATCAGCCAGTTCCAGTGCGCCATAAACTTCACTGACTCGCGGCAAAGCCGTTTAAACGGGAAACTCAATTCGGGGCCAAATTGGAAGAGCATTTATCTTTGCCGGGGAGTCGATTTAAAAGCAAAATCACGCAAGCACACGACGCCATTATCGCCCGCGCGCGATCCTCAGGCCGCGGCAACTCTATGAATCTAATCCACGGGATTTACCCGCTGATTTACAGCTGAGGAGAGCCGAGAGAACCCGAGCCGCCACGAGGGCGCTCTAAAGAAAAGTGATAATGTCTTAATCCTACCACACTCGACTTTACTTCCCCCCCACACAATTTTATGGTCGCGCGCCCAGACGGCACGTTTTGATTTATGATTTCAATAATTAAGAATTCTAAGGTGCAATTTGAATTTGGAAGCCGTGATTTCTGAGGGCCGCGGGGGTCGACGCGTGTTTGTTATTGCTCGGGGCGGAAAGGGTCTCAGATCTTATGGCTTACCTTTCATTTTCTGAGGAATTATGCCCCTGTTTCTTGGTGTAAGCTTTAATTGTGCAATGAGCTTATGATTCTTATTATTCAATAGCTGTGCCCGTGACTGCGTACGCGCTGAAAACTTCTCTTTAATGGCACTATAAATTTAAAATTGCTATATGTATTTATAGTTAGTCGATTACCATAAAACAATGATTTTCTACTTTCTGTGACCTTCCTTAATCCACTTATTAAATTCCCACCAAAATTCCTTAAGCAGTTTTATTATGATATCTGTTCAAACAAACAAAATGAAAATTGACATTCTATTACATTTATTTTGGTATATATGTTTTGAAACTATCTTTAATGCATAGACGAGTCATTTCTACAAATTTATCATATGTAAGGATAAAGACATCTTTTTTGACGTTCATTGCCAATGGAGCTTCGTCTTCCGAAACTTATCTTAAAGTGGTACTTCGCAGTGCAGCCTAAGATCCATATTATATTTTCTTTACTCGAAATCAACAAAACTTAGAGGGACGTTTTTATGCATCACATAGAGTGTGATAGATCCGACATATGCGACATAATATTTGCCATTTTGTTACAAATAACGCCCGGTATAAAAGTCTTGAACTATTCCTACGCATTTTAACAAGTGCTTGGAGTTTCCGTAAATAATAGAAGCAGAACTGTGGAAACCCGGAGAAGAACAAAAAAAGCCATAAAGGTCCAGGAAAGTCGGCGATGCGTCCGCCCCTTAAGATGCACCGACTCAGTTAAGGTTGCCGAGAACCGATATATACAGAAAACTTGTGACGGTTCCTTGATGCAGGTATTTAGAAGCTATCTCAGCTGCGCGGACATCTCCGAGTAGAAATTATGATGATGACAAATAACCCGAGGCAGATTATGCACACTCGCTATCCTCTGACAGTGTAGCACTAATTTCAACGGTGTACAAATTTACACCGGCAACACAGAGACACTGACCCTGATCAGATAGTGTATAACATAGCTTTTTACGTATACCTAGGACACTCCCTATATTCAAGACAGTCCCATAGTAATCCGGGGTATCTTTGTAATCTCGCAGCATTACAATTAACGCGCGAGATAACCCACCACTCGCCACCCGCCGATAGGGCAGCACTAGTTTAAACCGGTTAAGCGTCCGCCCTCAGGGTTTATCTAATTACCCTACGCTAACACAAGCGAGTTCGTAGGGTTGCCAGGGTATGTGGACTGAATTAAAGAAGAACCTCTCTCTTGATGTCTGTTATCCGAAAAGTGGGAAAAAACATTTTAGCCCAACAAATGAGCAGTTAAAGAAACTATTTGAAAAATACTATGACATTGTTTCATTTTATACAGTACTTAGTCGCCAATTTAATTAAAGGGGGATGCAAGACATAAGAGAATTCTTATAAACGTCTAGTAAAATTATAATTAAAGTTTAAGTCTACTTGCCGGACCCTATCCTTTCATTTTGATAGTTTAGTTTAGCTGTTTTAAATTTTTTGCATAATATTTGTATACCACATTAAAAGTTCTGATAGTAATAATCCTGAACAGCCACGCAATTGGAAAAATATAAGGTTTGTCAACCATTATACCAAAATAGGATAACCAATCTTTTTACGTAACCTATTAAACTCTATTTTTATATCAAAACGGAGTTCTATTAACCCTAAATGCCAACTACGTTTCACGTATGCAAAAATTATATGGGTATCAGCGATTTCGAGACCTTTGTGAAATACCTTCTCGAGGCATATTGCACAACTTCCCGGCCCGGTCGATAAGAAATCGCCTTATGAACCCTATTTTATTAGCATAAAATTTAGAAAAATATATGCTCTCTTTTTTGATGTCAAAACGTGGGTTTGATACCATACCACACTTAGTAACATTTAAGGAACATCTAGGTAATATTAAGTACTTGGTTCATTCATTTTGTTTTTGTGGTTCGATGATTATGACAGCCAAAATAAAACTGAGTAAATATCATAAGAACTTAGACGTTGGCAATAAAGCGTGGTGTAGACAGATATAGTTCTTCGTAGTTTATAAACCTGGAAATAGATGGTGCTACCAAACCGAACTAAGGGACTTGTTCAACGCAGTTGTATTGACAGATAAATTGTTCTTTTGAGATCGTTGGTTTAGAAAGAGTTATATTTTATCGTGCACCAGAATTTTCTATGCTAACCCTAACGGTCCACACCACATACGTAAGTAAACGTTAACCGGGTACCTTCCGGTGCCTTCGTCAAGGACCATCGATTTCCCTCTCGAGGCATATTACACAACTTTCCAAGCCGGTCGATATAAGATTGCTTTATGGACGCTGGTGTGGACTTAATTTACCAACAACGTAATTTTATACAGTTTTTTTTTTGTTATTATATTCTAGCTCAGCCGAGTGTCTTCCAGTGCCATTATCTCGAATCATTGATCTACTTTACTCTCCCGACCAGTTATATGCAATACGAGTTTAATACAGTAAATGTTATCGGTAAAGATCACACAAAAATCGAATTTAATTATCTATATCCCGTAGTAACTGCAAGTTACCGGTTTATTTATCTGAAATTAAAAAATATTCGAAATGCGTATGACAAATAAACATAATATCTATAGCATAATCACTCTTTGCTGACTCGGTCAAAAACATACAAACACTATTTCATAAAAGATCACTAAACATTGTAATGAACACATTTTAAGTCTATTCTGTGGTGTTACAAAATAACCCTAAATGCCAACCCTATCGGTCGAGGGTTCGCGTCACGTACGCAAATGTTACCCGGGTATCTTCCGGTGCCTTCGTCAAGGACCATCGATTACCATCTTGAGGCATATTGCACAACTTCCCGGCCCGGTCGATACGAGATCCCTTTATGGTATATATCTATATTAATAGCTAAGATAGTTTCACGTAGTTGAAGCGTTGATTTGATATTCAAAGGGATTTGAAAAAGTATGATAAACCAACAATTGGGGATATTTAGGCATTAGTCAAGAGTATGAAGGGTAATAAAAATTGCTACACGTTCAAATAATTATTTTGTAGAAGTAGAAGAGTCCACCTAACTGATATCTCATAGAGGAAGACAGAAATTTAATCTGAATTAAGTATTTTTCGCTTTTCACACTTTATATTATACCTGTACTGCGAGTATATTAGCAAAATTAAATGCAGACATATCTATAGATCGAATAAAAAGATCTTATAGGTTTGTTTGTTGAAAAGGCAGCCAAATGCAATGGTCAGAAAATCTTTAATAATATATCAGCATGAATTTAAAAATGTCTATAGTCGGTTTCTAAAAATTCAGTTATTGCAAGTCAATTTCAATGGAATAATATATCGAGAGTGGGATTTCCAGAAAATTTAAAGAATGGTTCGCTAAAAATGAGTTAATTTCATTTATTCAATTGTTGTCATGCATAAATTACAGAAAGGTGATATTATCTTTAAAAAAAGTCAGAACATGACACCCTGCAAGGGCACTACAATATAAACTTAGCCTAAACAATCATTAAAAACGAAAAACAAAAGATCAAAAGAATATAAGAAGAAGAAGAATAACAGTTTAAAATTAAAAATTAAATAGTACATTAACATTGATCACATCATCCTAGATTAATAATTTGCAACCTAATATAATAATAACTACGCATTCATCGTTCATTATTTTTAATAATATGTAATTATAATAATAATAATAACAATGATTCTCAAATATAATAATCCTCAAATATAATAATCATTTTATATAATACAATCTAACTTATTTAAATGCAATGTAATTTATTATAAATTATATTAAGTCATGTCATATTTTCAAATTATCATCTGTCAAAAATTGCTCAATATTGTAATAGCATTTTTCTATTAGCATTTTTTTTTCGAGTCGAGACCTACATAAGTTATTTATTATTAAAAACTTTAGCTTTTAAGTTAGCTATTCTATTGCAAGAGCAAATAAAATAATTGTATTAGAGTACTACAGTGGATTCATCCATACTTGTCTTATTTGGTCAACAAGTTCTAACCTCAAAATGTGCAACTTTTGGGTGAAACAGCTGTTTAATTCTAGATAAAGCAAACCTAGGCTAAAAATTGGCAAAGCGACGTCTAAAATATTGTCTCCGGCCGGTTCCTTTATTTGCGAGGAAACAGTGGTTTTAGCCAAAAAAAATGCATTTTGAGGTTAGAAACTTGTTTACCAATTAATAAGACAAGTATGGATGAATCCACTGTAGTAAATCACTTGAATGAATTTCCTACCGCTTCAATTTCTCAACTTTACAAAGTCATAAAATTTGTTACGAAAGCCAATATCGCTTGGGTGATTTCTTGTTCTATTTGATCAACCCTTTCCTTTGACTGCCGTATTCTTCACGTCTGTCTGTCATATTTCTGTCTCATGTAAGCATTCCTTAAAATATATACATTTTCAACTTTGCAGAGTCATACAATTTAGAATTTTAAGTTTTAATCGAATTTATCGGACCCCCTAATAAACCTACCCAAGGTAATACCTATAGACGGGTCGTCATTTCAGCCGAAAGACGTCCACTACTGGATCTAGGTTATCCGCCAATGATCGCCACAATATACCAATCTTAATCTGCACGCACCGCTATTCTACGAGCAATGCACCTCTCCCACTGCCAATTTAGCAATTTTTAAACGGGTCACCTTGTGATTTTCATAAGCCTTTTATTTCGATAAAAGGTATTGTCTTTATCAATACCAAGAACGTTTTGTTACTATAACATTCTGATACAATACCTATTCGACCTATAACGTCCCGCTGCTATGCACAGGCCTCCCCTCAGAAGTGACACATTTACATACTCGCGCTGCCCGCTTCCATGCCCAGTTCCCTGCTCACTTCGGCTGCATGGGCAATGCGACTAGCAGTGGCAGGAGCAGGAGAAGTCACCCATTTACATACTCACGTTGCCCACTTCCATGCCCACTTCCCCGCTCACTTCGGCTGCATGTGAATGAGGCAAAAGATGTTTTCCTCCACCGAAATGCGATAATTTATTATCAAATTGAATTTCGCACATACATAGGTTCCGAAAAACTCAAAGATGCGGGCCGGCGTTCGACCATTCGGATCATATTGATACATACAGTATGTAACACGACGAACAGTAAACCTTCAAACCCGTTGACGGCTACGTTGAACCGAGCACAATAACCCACTGTCTACACTGGCTAGTATATTATTCATTCTTTAATTTTGATTTTATAATTTTACAAAATTAATAAATTAGCTACCTATGGTTTTAAAGTCGGTTAACACATTTTGTATCACCTATGGTACCGACCGATAATGCACTGAGAGATGTGTTAACACACAAAAAGTTACAAATTCCACCATTCCACAAATCCTATCACATCTTCAACTATGACCGCGGTATAATCACGGGAACGCGATTTAAACAATTGTGTTACTTATTTAAATTACGCATTTTATACTTTTTAGAGTTTCATACACGTAAACAATAACTATCAGCACTGACATCCACTATCTTTATGCCTAAAATGTCAATTTTGTTTTCCCTGCATAGGTAGGTAAAGTCGTGCAAATAAGGTCGGTAAACAATAGTAACGAAAATGACACGATTATATCGATTTGACGTCTTCATGATAGAAAAACAGGGTGTTACCATGAATAATTTAATTATTATAATTGTTATAGGTTCATTATAAATAAATATTCGGATCTTATTAAGACATGTACCTTTCTTCTCATTTAAAACTTTGACGGGTTAAAATATTTGCCTTTCGTCGTATTACATACTGTATAAACGTATACATATATAAATACATGTAGATCAATTGAATTTTCTACCGCTATAATTTCTCAACGTGGCATTTATAAAAATTAGATTTTTATGAAAGCTATTGCTTGGGCTCTTTTAGTGTTCTCCTTGATCGACCTTTTCCTGTGATTGGGTATCCTCCACTTCTGATAATTTCTTCGTCACATATTGTAGGCCGATATTCCTTTAATTATTTGTAATTAGTTGGGATCTCCTTTCCTCTAATTGCCGTATCCTTCACTTCTGGTCATATTTCCGTATCATATAGGCCATAGTTATATATATCTTTTACTTTACAAATCCATACAATTTTGATTATTATTATTAAAGCCAATATCACATTAGAATTTATTAGAACTACTAAAGGGTTTTCCATAGATACCTCGATCGGCTTCCTAGCTTCACGCTTCCACGAGGCAGACCGCCTGTCAAATATGCATATTCCATATTTCTGTCTTTTTCGCACACGGCCACTATGTTCTTGTATCACTTCAATTCTTGAAATAACCTAACTTCTTCGAAGCGTAAAAGAGAAAGCTTTCTGTGTTTAATCAGTAGTTTCCTATCGGTCCATTATTCACAGTTATAGAGTCAAGAAATCACAGCATATTTCGTTGAACCGAAAATATTCACCTGCCTACCAAACTGAATGAATAGACACTTCAAAGCGCACGAGTTTGAGCTTGTATTAAAAAGTAATATGGAAATACTTTCAAACGCGTAATAAATTCTTGAAAAAACTACTTCGTTATCCTAAAAACAAATCAACCGGCGCCTTTTTCTAATAATTCATACAAACTGTCGTATATAAAACCTCTTCACATAAAAAAACCTAATAAAACTCCTCATTTAAAATTTGATCATTGAAATCATGGCCATCAATAAACTATAAAAAGTAAGTTGCTGTTCCAGTTGAAGAAGTTTAATTTGACAGAAATCGAAAACTTTCAATAAAAGTTTTACTTTTGTGAAAAGTTTTTTCCCAATATTTATGCGCATCGATAACTTATTTAGCTTCTATATTAATAAGAAAAATTTAATGTGTAAGTACAAACGTTTTTCAACAAATCAGGGCTTTACCAGCAACAAAAACAATAGTTTACAACTTCAAAATCCTGTTGGTCGCGATAGGACGGCCATCGTACGGAACCATCAAAAGAAATGTTCTCGGACGCGTACTAATAACAATACCAAAATTCTTTATGCTTAATTTGTGTAAAATTTAAGAACTTTTAACTTTTTTGTTCGAGTTCCAACTTTTTGACCTACATTCTTATCCTACCATGTTAACCTATTTTTGGTCTGAAAGCTCTTGAGTGAAATGGTTTTTACGTGGGAACGATTTTTGTGCAACAAAATATAACAACCAAGTGCTTAAAGTGTTTCAACGTCGATGGGAAACGCCTAGAATCATTTCCGCGTAAAAATATTGTGATTGTGGATGGAAAATCGAATCGCAAGTACAATATTTCTATTTTATTAGTGTCGATATATTTTTGTGAGTATCGCGCAACGCGGGGGTGAGTCTGACGGGCGTTTTGTTGCAGGTCGGCGCCGCTGAGCGCGCAGCCGGCGCTGTTGCAGATGAACAAGAGGCGGCTGGAGTTCGGCGTCGACGTGGAGGCATTCCGGGTGGAGCGGCGCGTCGAGCGCAGCAGCAGCGCCGGCTCCATGGACGAGGAGGAGGTTGCCGGCAAGCGCCGCCGCCGGCTGCTCGACGACGACGACCTCTGCCGTCGCGCGCTGCCTGCCTACCGTGTACCCGCGCGCAGTGACGAAGACGACGAGAATCTCATCAGAGAAACACAAGCAGCCCTCAAAACCCTCTCCGGCAACTGGTCCAGAGAACAACCGCCCGCGTACAGCGCCGACGAAAACGATGACGCCAACGGCTTCGAAAACCTCTTCGAAGAAAAACAATCGCAGAAAATGCTACCGTCTTCCCCTTCACCGTCTTCCGAGAGCGCAGATGGCTCTCAAAAGAGCTTCGCGCTACGCCATAGATCTGAGGAGCAGATTAGAAATGGCATGATCGAAAATGAAGTACAAATTAAAAAGGTCGCACGGCTGGATCGTCAGAAAAGCGATGACGAGTACGAAAAACGTAGCAAATACTCGAATCACTACGATGCGCCAAATTTCGACGAGCTAGTCGATTCGTCTTCCAACGAGTTAGAAATTGATATGTCGGATCGGCACGACGATAAGTATGAAGACCGGGAGTCAAAGCAGAAGCGTAAAAGCGAGACGATATCCGTGAATAAACAATCTTTGTACAACGCGTACAAAGCGGCGACGGCAGCGCTACCTTATTCGACGCAATCGGCGTTCAAGCCGCCAGCGGAGGTGAAGCACCGGCTGCACGGGGCGACGTTTCCGAGTGAGCCTTTCGGGGGCTACTCCAATGAGCACGAGAAAGGTTCTGTGGTGAAGGGGTCTAAGCAGTACACGGTGCTGCAGCCGGCGGGCGCGGGCTCGCGCGCCGCCACGGCGCTGCAGGAGGCGCGGGCCGTGCCGTCCGCCACGCCGGCCCGCGACGCGCGCCCGCTCGCCGCGCTCTCCCCGCCGGCCAACAGAGGTGCGCACCATGACGACACACCTCCAACTTCCTTAACGACATTACTATAACGCCGAACTCCGCGACCAACTTAGCCCAAGTTTGTTTCAAGGTCGCTCGATAACTCATAACCCGCAGCGGATCCCGAGATGTTTTACAACGTAACGATTCTTGTATCTTGAAACTGTCTAGACGATTTATGTGTCTGTGAATTGAATGTAGTATCTATTTGTTGTTATCGTATGAATTATAGTAGTCAAACTGAGAGGTCTGGAAATGGGTTTTATCATTCAAAACAATCCTCATCTGTCCGGGCAGATGCCAGTCCGCGGCAGAGGCGCGCAACAAATCATCTTCCATTTGTAAGATGCCTCTCGTAATTTAGTCCGCGACGGTTATATTGTGGCAAGGCTCCACCTACGTCGATATGGTATATAAGACAGTTAAATATTTTCCTCTTATTGTTGGGCGATAGCTGGGTTTACGTTAGGGCGACGCGCAATAAAAACGGGTCAGGCAGGCGGTGGGCGGGGTTTATCGTGCCGCCCCGTTTTTCCTGAAAGAAAAATCGTGAGTCCGCCGCGCAGCCGCCTGGCGTTCTTTATTTTTTCTTTTAAGTCACGTGTGGGGTGGGGCTGGAGCGAGCGGGTGGGCGGCGCCGCGCAGGTACGCCCCGGCCGGCACGCCTGCCCGTATCGATCCACCCACGCCCCCGCCTGATGATTAGGGAAATACTGATTTGTGCACTGGTCGATTTGTTCGCAGAAGGCAACAAGTGTCCCACACCCGGCTGCAATGGGCAGGGCCACGTCACCGGTCTCTACACACACCACCGGAGGTGAGCAAGATGATTATCATGTATTTCAGTCGAGCCAGATATCTACCAACCACTAACTGAACACCTACCCCGCCAAAAATACTACATGACTCTGAACAAAAACAAGATTGTAACAATTCGTACAACTCCAAAGTGAAGGATCTATCGATCGACACAGTTTGTTAACTGTCATGCAAACGCTCCAATACTCTTGTCTGAAACTTAAACTTGAATTTCAAGGTATTGATATCTGAACTGTTTGTGCCCTCAGTCTGTCAGGATGTCCAAGAAAGGATAAAGTCACACCGGAGAGTGAGTAACGAATTTATTGCCAATAGCGCTTCATGGTTGCGTTTGATTTTGTTTGTTCTTAAGTTATTTATTTGTTTTCAGTGTTATTACAGTTGTCATCGTTGTTTTTTATTGGTTACTATTAAGTTGATAGTTCAGTAGGTATACCTAGTACAAATATAGTTGTCTAAAATTAGTTAAACTACTATAATTACTTAAGTAGAAGATTGTAAAGACTCTAAGCGAATCGTCTCTTGGCCTACGGCATTACCGTAAGATCAAACCAACTAAGAGAGGGTTATAAAGGTGTGTTGGATATTGGTCACGAAATAAAAAATGCTCCTACTGATATAGGTAAGTACTAAAACTTGATCTGACATTTGATCTGACGGACCTTTATAAAAACCCGACCTAAGGGTGATGTAGGAGTAACATATCCATGTAATACTCAACTAATGCTATGCATATGTTTTTGATATGATGAAGCTACATGCACGCAAAAAGGTATACCAAAATGATTTGAATAAATTACCACACTTGGTCACACGTCGTTAAAAATAAAGAATTAATTTATCAAATATCCGAGAAACCTATTTATTTACTCCTGCATTACCTTATTATATCATCTCCAGAAAAACGTAGCATTGGTGTCGACCCACTTTTGGTTTCATAACTTGGCTGCAATTGAAACAGATTATAACATTATATAAAACTTGTGCACCTAAATAGTATGAGTGTTACTGGTAATTTATTACTGTTTCAATGTTTGTTTTTTGTCATACTATCTTTCCATACATTCTTGGCGTTGACCTGTAATTGAACATTTTCTTATGCAGTATTGGCACTGCACGAGACGATCTTGAAGTGCCCAACGCCGGGGTGCAACGGCCGCGGCCACGTCAGTTCCAACCGCAGCACACACCGCTCGCTGTCTGGCTGCCCCACCGCCGCCGCGAGAAAGGCGGCCGCGAGGTCACAGCGCGCTAGACTAACTGGTAACTAGCACCACCACCTAGCACCACACTAGCTCCATGTCAGCCCAACTGCAACACGCACTGCTCGCTGTCCGGCTGATCCAACACCGCAGCGAGAAAGGCGGCCGCGAGGTCACAGCGCACTAGACTAACTGGTAACTAGCACCACCACCTAGCACAACACTAGCGCCACGTGAGCCCAACTGCAACACGCACCGCTCGCTGTCCGGCTGCCCCAACGCCGCCGCGAGACAGGCTACCAAGCCCGCAACGCGCTAGACTTATTGGTAACTAGCACCACCACTGATAAAACTAGCGCCACGTAAGCCCAACTGCATCACGCACTGGTCGCTGTCCGACTGCCCCTCGATGCACTGTTAAGTAACACTACCACTGATAACACTAGTGCCACGTAAGGCCAACCGCAGCACGCACCGTTGGCATTGCGGATGCTCTTCCACCGCTGCGAGATAGTAACGCGCTGGACTCACTGGTAACTAGCACCACCACTGACAACACTAGCGCCACGTAAACCCAACCGCAGCACGCGCCGGTTGCTGTCCGGCTGCCCTACCGTCGCCGCGAGGAAGGCGGCCGCGAGGTCGCAATAATGGTGGACGTACTGGTAACTAGCACCAACGCTCACAATCCAAGCCACGAGGTCACTGGCACTGTTACCATAACACAACATTCGTATTGTTCAAACTAAGACGAAAGACCATAGATATAGCCAGTTGGTTTTCATTGTAGAATGGACTACGTACTGGGCACGTAGTATTCGCCCGTGCTTACTTCAATACATCTGGCCTGCTCACATATTTAAATAAAATTTATATGTGCTTACTCTAGAATCAAACCAGTTTTCCTAGCTTATTAGAAACTAAAGTCATAGTATAAAGAGAAGGAAGTAGGGTATCTTCATACAAGCGCACCGCGCGCGACTTGTATGTATGCGCCAAAGTAGGTATCTATAGGTCGCCGCACGTGACCGCACGCACACTTAAACAAATCTCGACCCGCTTAAATGAGCGTAGTAAGGGGAAACGGGTCGTGGTCGTGTTTAAGTGTGCGTGCGCCGCGCGCGGTGCGCTTGTATGAAGATACCCTACTTCCTTCTCTTTATACTATGCTAAAGCCGCAACCATTTGTACCTATATAATGATGATTATATGACTCCTTAAACACATTCGCAGGTCTCCCAACAGTGCCAGCGCCGGCGCCGATAACGATAACGATAGACAGCACGCGCGAGCGCGAGGCGGCCTCGCCGCGCAGCCCCGCCGTGAAGCGGGAGCCCGAACTGCTGGTGCCCAAGCGCGAGGCCGAGCCGGAGCGCGCCTCGCCCGACATGGAGACGCGCCACGCCGGCTACGGCGCGCCGCCGGACCAGCGCTCGCCGTACGAGCGCCCTCCGGACGACCATGTGCGCTCGTATAGGTAAGTTGCAACTGGATGAGGCCACACGTTTTCACCGAGAGGACTTTCTCTCAATCTTCATTCTGGAATGAATGAGCTTTTCAATGAACATCAGGCGCAATACCAAAGTCAAATTATCTGGACAACTCAGTATCACCAACTCGTTTTGAGAAGACTCTAATCCGCTGCTCAGTAGGGGCAATCAGTTGATCTAAAAGCATTCTGGTGATTTACCTAAAAACATCTAGTAAGCTATGAATTTGATCTGCACTTTTATTTTTTACCATTAATAAACGACTGCGATACAACTCACCTCGTATTCGCAATTATTGGTGTTCGCAATTGCACTCGTATAACCAAAGTTTTACAAATGTAGTGCAAGTATTTCAGCCTTGTTTCATTTCTCTTAGCCAAATGAACGAGACCCGGTACGGTTACGAATCGCGGTGTTACGACGGCGTGCCCGCGTTCGAGCGGTACGATCCTGCGCAATGTCCGCAGCGACCCTACGGCTGGGAGGAGGAACGGTACCACGATCCCCACCTGCCCACCCCTATGAAGACTGACCAGTCCGAGGGGGAGACCAACTCCGGACCCATCTACCCCAGGTACGTACTATAGATTAACAAGCCGGTAGCAAACTATGTGGTAAACGCGACACTTAAAGGCAGTCGGGTGGTTTTCGCTTTGTTGAATGAGCCCATTGTCCTAGACCAATGTACCACTACGAAGCGGGTAGCGGAGTGGGGGCCGTGAGCGCGATGGGCCCCGGCGTGCCACCCGGTTTCTCCGCCATCAACCTGTCGGTGAAGATCGCGGCGGCGCAGGCGCAGCGACCGCGGAGCCCCTCGCAGCGCGACCCGCGCGACCCCCGTCCTGCCATAGATCTCTCCACGTCTAGTGGTAGTCCACAGGTGAGACTTTCATGCTTCAAATGGGGTACCGGACTATTTCTAAAATCTTAAAAAAATACATTTAACTATAATCGCTATCCTATGGCTAAAAATAATAGTTTCTGTCTGGGGAAGACAAATAAAAATAAAGGCATAGTAATTTAAAGTAACATCTTCTTTGAGAATTGCTTTTAGCGCTTCGCTGATACCCCATGTAGCTAGCCTACCTGTAGTCCAATAATTACCATTTTGACAACAGGGCCCGTACGCATCCCCGGTGTACACGAGCGCCGGCGCACGCGGCAGCCCGCAGCCGGGCGCCTCGCCGCAGCTGACCGCCAGCCCGCAGGTCCCCAGTCCCCAGGGTCAGACCCTGGATCTTAGTGTGTCCCGTTTACCACATAGGTGAGGCTTTCTGTTCTTAGGATTGTGTTTTTTTTAGCTTTACGGCTGTAATCATCAGTAGCATTTAACAAAACTTACTTGCCAGTATTTAATTCCATATTTTTAGAACTGTCACCAGTGCTGTCGATGGGTAATGCTAAAATGTTTACCTGTAATTTTTTATAAAAGGCCAATAGCAATGGCACTTGTTAAGGTTTTTCAAACATATTAAAGCAAACCATTAGCTAAAGCTTTCACACTTTTATTTCGTCGAAAACATTGAAAATGCGACTTGGGCCACAAATTCGTTCTATCCAATTCCAATCACTAGACACGCAAAATGTCAGTCATTAGTTATTCCTTTGACTTTTTATATCCCATAGCTCCAAAAATATACATAAGCATAGGCAAAATCTCAATGATTATAATGTAAATCACTCGGCAATTTAAATGAGTAATTAGTTTAATGGGTGCCATTTGTCACCAGTCGCAGTTTCCCCGGTGGCGTGTCGTATAGCAGGGAATCGACGCCCGACAGCGGCGGCAGCCATCCCTACCTAGAAGCCTACCACAGAGACGCAGCGGGTGAGTTAATGTAACGCCTAAACCAGGCTACACAATGTACAATCCGCATGCCACTGATAAGGTCATGATTGCAGTGGTTCAAAAATTACAATGTATGTGGTGACTAAAGTTCTACTTTAAATGGACCAAGCATACTGTGATTAGGGCATCAACTGTTCGACGTTATCAGCTTTTAAACATACGATTATCTTCAGGAAACTGCAAAGGCTCAGGCTGATAGAAGGTTAGACAAAGACTTTGTTCTTATAGGTACCATAAATAAACCCTTGCCTTTGTGGCTCTTGATTAAAATATCATCGATGTAACATTATTTCATAATTAATCCAAAGTCATTAGAAAAGCTTTCTAAGCGTAGATACATTTCTAAATACAAACTTCCCAAATATCATGTACCGAGAAGGGTTAAAGGCGCTCCACACGAGCCGTAAAACACGTCGTACAAATTAAAACGCAACCGCGATAATCACTCCCCTGCTCCCTGTGGCGTGTAGCGAGCAACGTGCCGTGCGGTGTAACGTTGCTAATCTTAGCCGACAGGCGCTCGATGCTGTTGATCGACGACGCGCAACTTTTCCTCGCCATCTGTTGAGCATATGTTTGAAATTAATTTATAATTATTTTGTACGTTGACTAATGATGTAATTGAAACTTAGGGTTTCGTCTTAAAATAGGTACGTCTCCGATGCCTGTCCGATGTTCTGTTTACTTGATGACTTTGGAATGTTGATGAACACAGGATAAGACTATAGCTTTTGCATAATTTCATTGTCCTAATAACAAGATTGTTTAGTTATTTAGTACTTATCCCCTTCGTATGCCACGTTCAACTCCCCAACCTTACAGATTCTTGTGAGTATAATGCGGTATAGGCAGAAAGAGATGTCTTGTCGCGAAATAAGTTAAGATTACTTTTGCCATCAACTAATGACAGTATCACACGTGTCACTACTCAAGCTTTCATGAAGACTTTCTATTCAGTTAGATACTAGATACGAGGCAGGCCAGATGACTCAGTAAAGATGATATATATTATACTTGAACTCATCAAATGCCTTGATGTTTATGCTTATAGCTATTGCTCTGATATTAGTGGTATTTTTTTTTACTAATGCTTAATATAGCCTGGGTTTCGACTTTGAACTTAGTCTTTATCTTGCCCACAGGCTACGGTGGAGTGAGTCCGCACCCGGTAGCTGGCTACGGCCTCGCACAGCCCGACTACGCGGCGGCGGCGGCGGCGGCCGGCTACGGCGGCTACCAGTACCAGTGCGGCGCGTATCCCCCGCCGCCCGCGTACCCCCCGCACGCGCCGCCCTACTCGCCGCCTTGCTACATGCCTCCGCCCCACGCGCCGCACGACAAGCCTAAAGACAGCAGGTGAATATTACACTCATAAACTGAGACATCGTCATCTATACGCGTGACACAGGCCTAAAGACAGCAGGTAAATATTACACTCATCAACTGAGACAGTCATCTCTCCGCGCCACACATGTTTAAAGACAGCAGGTGAATATTACACTCATAAACTGAAACATCGTCATCTATACGCGTTACACAGGCCTAAATACAGCAGGTAAATGTGACATATATCGTCGAGACGAGTCGTCATCACTTTACTTAATGACACCAGACATTGACATCCATACGCGTCACACTGGCCTAAAGATGGCCGGTGTATATGATAGTCTTACTCTGCGTCTTCCTTACCAGTAAGCATAGGTATTAATTAAATATCGACACGATGTATCCTCATCTAGTAAATACTACAACATTGGCATCTTAATTGGCAATACCGTCTTCACCATAAGGGCACACGAGGCCCGTGCCCAGGGCCCCCATTATCAGGGGGCCCCGAAGGACCGACAACTTCTCTCACATAATTCGCTTATTATAGTTCGCTTTTTTTACTTTCCAAAAGGGCCCCAAATTCTTGTGTGCCCAAGGGCCCCAGCCTAGTTTAAGACGGCCCTGTTAATTGGTCTATACACAAAAGCCTAAAGACAGCAGATGAATTACACTTATTGCCCGAGGCATTCTCACTGGTATTAATTTTAATTTAACATGAAATGTTATACCATATAATATGGTGTATTAAATGTACAGAACTATGAGTCTTTAAGCACAATTAACGACTTAAATCATATTTATGATTTTGGTACAACTTGCCCCAAGACATCCCCATTTATAATAATAATAATACCATTTATTGCAGGCATCAGTGGCCCATACATAAATAGTTACCTTACAGACCAACATACATATTATAATAATCCCACACAGTGAACCAAATATACGAGCCAACTTGTTTTTACCTGAATAGGTACGTTATATTGGTAAATACTATCTATGGTTTCTACCTGTCTCCTACCTACCTGAATCCTATCCATGCTTTACCTAGAGGTAGACGAGTACCTGTCTCTCCTATAAGTAGTACCGACTTATTTTATTAAGATATTTATTTTCCTTTAATTTATAATTTTATTTTATTATGTATTTTGTGCTCTGTTGTGAATTATGTTTTTTCTTTATTTTTTTCTTTCTTTATTTTAAATGCGTGGCTCCATTGTGTATAGTAAACTAAATTACTATGATTATCATTAGGTACATATGCCTACTACGGTTATAGATGCTCTAAGCTTTTCTTTTTAACAGGCATGTTTTATTAAATTCCGTTATTTATGAAATACTAGCTGTGCCCGTACGTTGCAACGCTTTTTTTTGGTCAAAAATCTTCCTGAGCGTGAAAATGAAAATGAAAATATTTATTTTGCAAGTAGGCCACACGGGCTCTTTTACATGTCTGAATCTACCAGCGCTTCGAAAGGTGACATGTGCTGAGAAGAAACGCCGCAAGAAACTCAACAGTAAGTCTTTTTTCCACTTTAAAATTACATATAACTAAAACTAACATAAAAAGTGCAACAAATAAACCTAATGGGCACAAATTAATTATAGTATACAACTAATAAGGGAGATGTATAGTCTCCGCGTCTGAACAAGTAAATTTAAGTGCCTTAGAGATGTATAAAGTCTCTAAGGGTCATAATAATAAGAATAATATTACGTGCGCACAACTACTCCCCAAAGTTTCATCGTAATCGGATGGATACAACAAAAGCAGCGTGATCGCATTCAAAATTATAAGGCACTTGATAGATGCTATAAGTATAAGTTACTTAGTCATTGCTAGTTATAAAATATCGTGTAAATGGGGCAATATGGCGAGGTCACCTAGATTTCCAGTCAAGGTTCAAGCATTTGTTAGAACATGTTAGTTTTGCAAGGGTTGCTAAGAGCATCGGGGCAACATGAGCATTTTATCGTGCACAAAAAATGTGTCACATTTGAATTAATTCGGTCCTTGACTATTTTTCAAAAAAAAAATAAGTCTGCTTAAAAATAAGTAAGCTTATGTTACATATATATGTGCAAAATATCTCTTGATGAATTTTTCACATTTTCAAACAAAAAATATTAAACTAATTTTAAATTTGTCGCTAAAACGCTATCTAACTGCCAGCCATTGTGACTTATTGTATCAAGTTCACGCAGGTCATTGAACTGTCCGTGTGAATTAAAGAGTTTAAAACTATATTATCTGTAGGTACTGTGTCGTACCATGTTCTGAAACAATACAAAACGCAAACTTAATATTTATTCCCGTGCCTCGTGAATTAGAAGCGCTAAAACAGGTTGCAACTTGCAAGGAACGAATTTGATTACCTAACTGTCTAAAATAACAATGTACTTACTTACTTCTTTAACGACCATTTTTATGTCAGTAACTATTATCTAACAATACTTTTAGTACCAAATTGCATAGTAAATGGCCAGATATTCAGTGCTATCCTGTTAAATCTTAATATAACATATACTTTTGAGGTTACCTATTAGCATTAATTTTGCACTGTAAGCTTTTATATAACCAACATCCATTATATTCGAGATGTATAAAAAAATGTATGCCGATAAAACTGGGTAAAACACTGATTATATAGAATAAATAAACAAACTCCCCCAGGTCGTAAACGTCAAAAAAGCATTTGTATGAGGTAGCGTTCCGAATCACGCTTACGGTGCTGACAGAACTCTCAACCTTTTACTATGTTAACGGTCGGTCTGAATTCGTTAAGCCCCCTTTAACGGTAAACAATTTCTCGCGTGCAATTTAAAAAGTATAATGCGTCAAATCGCATAATGTAACGAGACAGAAAGACATATGGCACACTAGTTACAGGCCCTCTTGGGTCATCAGACGTCACAATATCTCGTGTAAACGCTGTGGCCCGTTAGCATGAATCGGTCCGAGTGTGAGCGTGTTCTGTTTACTGTGAGCGCGATCCGGAATGCACCCGGGTTTTGTGACATCATAAGTCATAATGTGTTTAAGTTACGCGACTTAAAACTAAAAAAATGCATTTTTTAACTATTAAGTATAAATAATCTTCATTTATCTTTACATACATCCAATTATATATATTCTTTAGGGTAAAGATACTATTCCACAGAAATATATTTGATATTTGTTACTAAGTCAAGTACCGTATTATTGTGTGTTAGGCGGCAACAAGTAACCTGCACCGGACATTATCGCCTTTTAAGATTTAATTGTTAATCTGACTCGATAAATGCATAGGACTTGCACGCGTAAACTTAACTATAATATAATATTTTATGTACTAATTTATGTAAGTTAGAAAGAAAAAAGGAAAGAAAAACATTTATTCACTAACATAGAAGACACACAGAGTAACATAAATATAAATAAAAAACAATACAAAACAAAATGGTGGTGTGTGTCCTCGCGGCAATGAATGGGACACTGGCTCAGCATAATGCTGAGGTGTAAGACACCTGCAGGGCTGATTTTCAGCCAGCACCGTCGTCTGTGACTCACGGAGCGCTATACAAATACACTACATGCTAATAATTATTTATCTACTACTACTAAGATGGATCGGTCATACATATATAGCTAATATTGTGGCAATGTGTTCAGAATAATCAATACTAAATTACTTGTTACAGCAGCATTAAGCGTAAAAATAGGAAAAGTTAACAAGTTGTAAAACTTAAAGTGCTGGAATAAAATTATTGTTTCTGGAGCGTCAACAAATGACCTTCAAGCTTTCGCTTGTTAATACTAATAAGTACCTGTGTCAGTTTTAGTTAGATCATTGAGAATAACTCATAAGTGCTAATAACTTAAAAACCGAACACTTTTTAAGCTCAGTTTCCTTGGAGAACGTGATTAATACAATGATTTCAAAAAAAAAATAGTTTTCCTTCAAAACAGGCCACTTTAGTTTTTTCTTTATAGATAACTTACATTATGTTACGGAACATGATGGAACCAAACCAACACTACATCGACTTTTTAATAAAGATTTTTTTTCTCAAAATAATAAGAATATTGCCTTGGGGTATTTTTATATACCTACATACTCATCAAAACACGTACCGTATATTTTTTTTACTGTTGTATACCTATTTACCGACCTTTTTTCTCCATAGTTGCCGAGCGGTACTTTAGGTACTTTTTTTAATAAAATAATTTTATCATCAAATCAATGGGTCCAATTCGAAACGGTGTCCACTAAATTTAAGATTGCCTAAATTTAAAATAAGAAACGTCATACTCGATTTTGTATAGCTCCAAGGTTCAAAATCAAGTCGAACGTTTCTTATTTCAAATTTAGCGACTTCTAAATTTAGCGAAAACACTTTCGAATTGGCCCCAATGTCTTTATAAATCAAGTTCGTAAATGTTAAAATAAATACCTAAGCGGCCATTCGTGCGGTACCTTGCACGTGATTTTACTATAAGTAAGTAGCTACTTCAAAATTCTATAAACTATTATCCACCATAACAGATTACATTAAACTTTTTGCCTTTATGTTAGTGTGACTAAATCGACAATATTTTTCAATCGGTTAATTTTATTTGTATCCTGGATCCACTAACTTTATACTTATCGCGAAATATAAATAAAATTTCAAGAGGTCATTCCAACAATGAGTGAGAGAACGCGATCGTTCTGAAGGGTTAAAAAAAATGTTAGTTCAAACCCCCCTCCCGCCTCTGGAATGCATCGTAACGTTTTACAGGATAGCCCCCCCCCCCCCCCCCCAAATTCGTTATGTAATACTTGAACGCTCCCTAATTAGAAGGACGCTTCTTAAAATAATAAACTTAGCATAACTCGCGGGTAAAATTATGGAACTCTGAACAAATTTACTTTCTAAAACTACGAGAAATTTTGGTCATATTTATCTACTTACTTTTAAAAAAGCCTGGTTAAGTATAAACGGTACAAAGTTACCTTGATAAATACGTATGTGTCATGACTTGCGAATGTGTTAATCATAGTTTTGAAGGAAGTGAAAACAACTCTTGCAACTGTTTAAAAAGTTTTATAACAAGTTTAAAAAGTTAAGGAATAGTTTAAGTAAACACGTGGTTAAAGTAAAAACAGTACATGGATCGCTCTACAATCTACATAACCATAATGTGTGTCGTATTAAAACTTTTCCTGTGTTGATGAATGAATGACTCGGCGCGAGCGAGTGTCTGGTGTCGGAGTGACGTAAGTGGCCTGTGGCAGCCCTCGCTTGGCGTGCATGGCCGTCCGGATACACTCTCCGCGCGCACGTCGGACGCGACAGCATTCCGCACTGACGTTTGAATTTTTAACGGAAATCTAGTATTTTTTAAAACATTCTTTGAAAGTAAACTGCGGTAAAACTATTCAAACTTTTTAAAACAATTAAGATTATGTGAAATTGTGGTGAAATAAAGCAGCTTTACCTTTGTTTGGATGGAATAAGTAATGAAGAATAGTGTGAAGTTTGCGCAGTATCCGAACGGACAGAGTCACAGTCGATGGATCAGTCTAAATATACCGGCGTTCGCGCACCACGCCGTGCGCCGCGCTAGATAACCACTTGAACGATAAGATACACAAATATTAATAATATCCGTGCCACTATAGACTTTACGCCGAACACAACGATGCAACGGAACGGGTGAGTGTCCATTATCAGCACTTTGCATAACTTTTTAAAACTTTTGCAAACTATTCAAACTACGCTCAATAAAGATGGAGACAAAAGTTTGGTAAACATTACACCTCGCTTTATTCAGATTGTGAGCATTTATTTATTAATGGCGACTAGTTCACGCAAATTTTTGATTTATAGTGTGCGTTCTAGGTTAATGACTTGAGTAGATACTAAAATTGGATACGTTAAGGTCGCATAACAATGCGTCGGCGTAACTTTTTTTTTAGTTATTGTTTGTTAGTTGGCGGTCTGTAGCGCCTATTGCATTTTTTTTGTTTATTTTTTTGTTTTATCGAGTTTGTTTTTTTACGCTAGCTTCCATCCGGACGACATTTTCGGTAGTCTGGGCTGGCGGATTCGCGAGGCTATGGCTGCCAAGGAGAGGGACCTGATCCAATGTCCTGTGGAGCACTGCGACGGGACGGGCCACATTTCTGGCAACTTCGCGACGCATCGCAGGCAAGCGGCCGAGTTCGCAGGCGAACACATTGCCGTAACTAGCCTGGCGTTACTCTCCCATGTCACAGCTGACGTTTACCGGCTACTTATTAATTATCACAATTGATTATTTTCATGTTGGCCGCTTTGGTGCCAGTTTAAATGCGGAACGTTCAAAAAAGTTTTGAGAATTTCGTGCGTTTACAAGTTTTTTAAAGTTGACCGTATAACAAACTTACAGACCTTACTAGGTACTTACTGAATTGATAATAATGTTTAATTATTATTTTATTATCTTTGTAATTGGTATTGGTATATAACATTAGCATTGACATTGAGCAGGTATATTAACCACAGCGGAAACTTGAAACTGCAGTCTTAATGCTCATACACGTCTACTTTTGGCTCTTTAAGTTATTAATCGTTGTAAAGTTATGCACATGTCATAAACACGATCAAAGTTTTTTACATCTGCCTGACGTCAATCTTTTAGGGACATTATTCCGTAACAATTAATTAGTATTGACTCTTTTACTCACTACTGACACGATCAAATAATGATAGGGATACTACTAACAAATATAGTTATGGGTTTCGAAGTAGGTAAACCATTTTTCCTGCTTTGCGAACACGACTCAATAATATTTGAAAAAACGTCGCTTATTATAAATCACGTATAATAATGTATTCATAACAAGCCGTTATCTCGATCAGATAAGATAAAAAATAAAATTCTTCAGCCGCGTAGAAATAAAGTTTTGAATTGTTGAACATGGGATATTATTGATTTTATACCATGCTATTTTAATCCTTGATTAGTTGCTGACAAGGTTGATTTTCGCAAAAAAGCCTGATCACAATAGTGAAAATAAAAACCGTTTCGCTCCACCCTAGTCCGGCGGGATCTTGTGACGTCGGTACGGATTTCAATGGCAGCCTTGCAACGTCTTTCTGAGAAGGGCTGAGAGCCAAACTAACCCCTCTAACACAATATGGGCCCCGCACTTCCACAATAGTTAAAAATTTAAATTTACGGAACACTCATTTAAAACCCTTGTTCCGTTGGAGTATGATTGGATTCCGTTAGTGAAGTAGAGTTATTAGAAGTGCAGGTACTAATTATACAGATATGACATAGGTAATTATTTGTAGTAATTTTTTACGTGCACGTATTCAACTTTCCCAGCAATATAAGGTTCAATATGCTAACATTACGTTAGGTTAGATCTCTTTGGAATTTCAACTGGAGTCAAAATCCCAATTAGGCTAGTTACTTACCGTCGTATTGTCGCATTCTTGGGGGCAAAGGGGCAATATTCGCAGCGTGCAATATTACAACATTAGCGTGGTGCACTGACAATTCCGCCCCAGAACGGCAATTTGCGTATTTCCGCGCATCCAGCCGCCAAATGGCATCGTCTCGAGCTATACCCGACTTCCTCGGATTAAAGTTAAACCGACCCCTTTTGGAGGCAAGGGCGCTTGAGGATCGAACGTTTGCGACCGCATGTTAAATTCTCTTGGGTGAAATTCTAAATACCCGTATTTACTTGGACCATTCGTAAAGCTGTTAGATTTTGGATTATAATTTTATTTAAATTAGTTTACATTACTTATATTCGTTGATAATATTTTGCTACCGTTAAGAAAATGTAATCATGGTCTTAAATCCAACTTAAAAAACATTTAGGTCATCAAACGTCTGCCAAACTGCATTGCGTTTGTTCTCAGAAATGTACCTGAATTCTAATCACTAATGCTTTTATTTTACCTAGTGTTAAAATAAAATCATAAAAAGGTTCATAAGTAATTATCAATTTCTAGTTTTACTCCGATAGCGAAATATAAAGTCAGATTTGCATAAGTGCATTGAGACCAGTGAACTTGCGTGTGTCATACTGATTTGTGCGCATTTGATTTTTACCTTACCAAGGGAAAGTGAATCCTATCATATATGTATAAGATGTTAATATCCATTACAAATATTTATCCTATTCCAAAACCGTATAATTCAAGCTGGTTGCTCTGCGAATGTAAACTTTATGCTCCATTATATAAGTAGAAAGATGGCATGACTTCTATTTTGAAATATTTTTTGGCTCTTCGTGCCTTATTATCTACAACTACAGGTTTCGAAGCTACTTGTGCGCAATTTTCTGAGTAACGATTGAACATGTCTAGTTCCTGTTTGCACTAAAGAATAGTGTTTCTTGAGAAAAAGAGCCGACGGATGACAATATTGTCGATAAAGTCGATATAAAAACCCTACGTTTTGAAGGTGTTCATTTTGTAACTATGAAATTAAATGACATATCGGATAGTAGGTATCTTTGTCAGTTGTGGCTACAAAAACAAATGAATGCCAGACATCTCTGGCAAGTCGTGACAATTGTAACGCGATGAAACATGTTACTTATGTCTACAATGTCTATTATAATGCGATTTGTATTATTTAAATCAATTCACAACTTCGGTATTTAACATAATTTGAGAGAAGCGAGCAGAATTTCAGAGCTAATGAAATACGAGTTGGTTTTAAAAATATGATGAGCAAGTTTAATAATCCTACGCATAGCTGAAACCGTTCATCGACATTGGTGCAATAGCATGCTATATATAAACCTATTTATATAAACTAACGTGCTCTTGCCATAAAACTCGGTAGATGCATCGCATTCACCGGACCACCTATTTTTACCGCCAAGTGCATAACGACTGAAATACATACTTCGTTACAGTTATATCTAACCTCCTCACTCATTTCGCACGGCATGGATTATTAATCCATTAGAATTTGTAGAATATGTCGGTTAGTGTGTTTCCTACACTTTCCCCTCTTACATTTTTCTACATACTTATTAGCTTCATAAGCATATTTTTAAGGATATGTACATGCGAGTAGGTTCATTTTCAAAGGTATTTTCACTTTACTGCCTGATGCAGTTGAAAAACACCTACAACCCTACAAGTTATTTCTTGAAGTCATAAATCTTCAAGCACTTAGATTAAGTAGGTACTTTTACAATGTTAAAATATTTTTGAAAATGTGGTCTGAATTTCAGGAGATTAAGTACCTACTTTACTAGATTGGTAAAACCATAAAACCATCGTTATCGTAGGTAATCAGTGTATTTTAGCAAAAGTGTATTAAGAAAAGTTTAACAGGAAATGGAACCACGCATTTCTTTCACTACCTTTTCATAAGCCTTGGAGTAAGAACTTATACCTATCCCACGTGCTGTTTTAATTTATCCCATTGTAATAAAGCCGCAACTAACCTATATATATTTTTCCCATGTAAACTGTAACCGTAATACTCTGTGACCATATTTCATTATTTCTCCTCAATAAAATGTCTCTATAATATAATATGAACATTGTTTCTACCCAATTACCGTAAGCTACGGCACGCTACCCCGTCACGCCATTGTAAGCAGTTTGTATATGTGCAGCCTGTCCGGTTGTCCGCGCGCCGACCGCTCGCAGCTCCAGCCGCACTCGCAGGAGCTGAAGTGCCCAACTCCTGGCTGCGACGGCTCCGGCCACGTGACAGGAAATTACTCCTCGCATCGCTCATTGTCAGGATGCCCTAGAGCCAACAAGCCGAAAAGCAAGCCCAGGGATGGACAGGATTCTGAACCACTCAGGTAAATGTTAAGGAGTAGTGAGGCTGTGTAGTATTTTTACTAAAGTGCCTTTGGTGACGGCTTGTTATACCTATAGGTGAAGGGTTAAGAGAACTGTGAAGCAAAGGCAGAAATAACCCTTTTCATATGAACGATTTCCACCTTTTAAATGATAACCGATCTTGACCAATTTTTGATATGGTGTCAGTCAGAACAAAATCTAGGTATACACGTTTTTTGATTTGAATTCTGATTAAAGACAAAGAAAGTCGAATAATGCCGAAATTAGTTTTGTATGAGAATACTGAAACCTCAATAAAACTGAATTGAAAGATTATAGTGAAAAAATCAAAACGTATAGACCTAGATTTTGTTCTGACTGACCACCTATCCAAAATTGGTGAACATCGGTTAACATTTTCGTTATCGCCTTTTGTATGAAAAGCCGTAGGTTCACACTGCTCTTAATTGGCGTTCTTGAGGCACGATAAATACTTTTTAAGAGGCTGGGAGCATCAGATTAAAGTCCAGTATGATTGATCGGCCAATGTTTGGGTTCTGATGCAGAAATAATAGATTTTGATTTCGGACAAAGTCCCTAACACAAATTAGAAGGTTTACAGATAATATCTGTGAACCTTATAATTATAATGTTAATATTGTAACAATTCTATCTTAGTAAGACCTGAAAGATTGTTTTATTTTACGATCTATACGTTGGTAGGAGTGATGTCAAAACATAAATAAAGACAAGGCCTTGGCTACTGTTGTGCCTAAATGTTTATTTAACTTTCAGTCATTATACCCGCATGTTATAAGAAAGAGTGAAAATGTTATTCTTACGCCCGATATCAACTTCCTTTTCCTGCGTTACTGAATTACCTATCCATATTTACTCCCCATAACGAAACTGCTAAATTTACCTTTTTACCAAAATTTGGTTATTTGCACGCTGCTTAGATGCCCTATACCGGGCTGTGATGGATCTGGACACGCTACAGGGAAATTCTTATCGCATCGAAGGTAAGACTGACTCTCTGTGCAAAGTAGATTACAGTAGATGACAGAAGTAATGAGTAGTTAAGTGTAACTAATTGTGGGTAAGAGTGAAGAGGTAACATGTTTCGGACGGTGTTTATTAATTGTTGTTTTTGGTTTCCCAGTGCCTCAGGTTGTCCGATAGCGAATCGCAACAAGATGCGAGTGCTAGAGAGCGGGGGCACCGTGGAGCAGCACAAGGCGGCGGTGGCGGCGGCCGCGTCGGCGATCAAGTTCGACGGCGTCAACTGCCCCACTCCTGGGTGCGACGGCTCGGGCCACATCAACGGCTCTTTTCTGACGCATCGTTCGCTCTCGGGCTGTCCGGTCGCAGGCGCCGCCACGCCCACGCCGCAACCAAAGAAACCGAAGTACCCTGACGACATCACGCCACTCTATCCTAAACCATATTCAGGTATGAATTGTTCCTTATATCATCAGTCTCAACTACAAGACTATATTCAGTAAAAGTCGAGCGCCCATCTAGCTAGTATTCAATTCACATAGACACTCAACTGTGAAGAAATGGCTGAGAAACAGCCCTTTGATTCAAAGGACTATTTTCACTGACATCAATAGTTATTATTATTGCAAAAGCCCATTTTTAGGGTTCCGTACCTCAAAAGGAAAAAAGGAACCCTTATAGGATCACTCGTGTGTCTGTCTGTCTGTCTGTCTGTCTGTCTGTCCGTCTGTCACAGCCAATTTGCTCCGAAACTACTGGACCGATTGATTTGAAATTTGGTATACATATGTAAGTCGGTGACCGCAACACGGATTCGTAACTTAAACTAATTAATGTTAAACATGGGAGCCACTTTTGGGGGTAAAAATAAAAAGTTACGCTAACTATATCATGTCACATATCAGATGAAAGGGCTTATTGTGAGGATCTTAAATATGATTTTATTGGAATTTTAAGATAAATGGTTTGGAAGTTATTTAGGAAAATAGGCGAAAATTTACCTAACCTACCGAGGCTAAAATTTTGAAAAAAATACAGGAAATAGTTCTTTACCTATAGATTACAGGAAAACCTATGAGAAGTCTATGGTATTTAAAGTAACATAGGAAATTTCAAATAATCATGTATGAGAATGGAACGGAACCCTCTCCACGCGGGTTTAACTCGCACTTGTTCTTGATCCCATCATCATTTTAACCTGTGGTTCAACCAAGAGGCACGCGTAATGCTACTTTCCTCTTGGTCGAACTGATGTTCGGATGAAAGAACAGAGAAGTAGCTGTGAACACTTCTGATTAGGTATATATTTTGGCTAAATGAAATGACCGTATGGGGGGCTTTATATTTAGAAAGATATAAAGAAAATAAAGATTTATTCAGCTTATAAGAAACATTTGCACTTACAATCATACCTATGAATTAAATAAAACGATTATTGATTTCCAGGAATGGAGATGAACATGCAAACGGGTAACGGCGAGGACTTGATGACCCTCGAGCAGGAGATCACGGAGCTGCAGCGAGAGAACGCGCGAGTGGAGTCACAGATGATGCGTCTCAAGTCGGATATCAACGCGATGGAGACGCATCTCAGCCACGGAGAGCGGGTAAGCGTCATTCTCATCATCACTGACTGATGCAGCAACATGTGCTTATCTTCAGATCAATCCCATAGAATCGATTATAAATATGATTTTCTCTGATAACGTAGATGGTAGTGTCATGGCTCCAAACAACCAACTTTGAGTGCTACTAACGTCACATTTGTGAGTACCATCAAATTACTATCCGATCTAGTAGCCACTGGAAGTTAGATGGGCACAGTCTTCTAAGGTCTATAACTATTCGGTTGACATAAACTTAATAGTTTAAACGTTCACTTGAAATACAGACGGCTTTACTCACGATTCATTGTCAGAAATAGTCCGACATGTTTCGAACTCGAATGGAGTCCTTCTTGAGTGCGAGCGCGTTGAAGGACTCCATTCGAGTTCGAAACATGTCTGACTATTTCTGACAATGAATCGTGAGTAAAGCCGTGTGTATTTCAAGTATTCTTAATGTCTCAAGAAAGTTTTAATTGGACTAGTTTAAACGTTATTTGCAGGAGAGCCAGCTGATATCTCAACGGAATAACAACCTCACGGACTACTACGAGAGCCTGCGCAACAACGTGATCACGCTGCTGGGGCACGTGAAGCTGCCGGGCGACGCGGCGCCGGCCAGCGCGGCCGGCGGCCCGCCGCCCCCCGCGCCCGGCGACAAGCCGGCGCACGACAACTTCGACTCCTACCTCACCAAGCTGCAGACGCTGTGCTCGCCCGACGGCTACTGCCCCGACGAGAACCGCCCCATCTACGAGACGGTCAAAAACGCGCTCCAGGACTTCACAGTGCTCCCCACCCCCATTTAAGGGTCGCTGAGCGCCGCCGACCCCGAGCGCCGCTGATGCGCCCGCCGGCGGAGCTTATCCCCACTGACTTAGTGCAATTGAAAGTGCGCGCGAACGTTAAAGCATACACCAAAGATTGTTTTCTCGACAGTGTTCGAATATTGAATCGTTAGGATTAGGCGATGGACTCTTCGTGATCGGTTGTGTACAGTGCCGCCCACGTGCGCCGGGTTATTCTCGGACGTTCCGCTGAGGTAACGATCGCGATGGTTGTTTGTAAACCGTGTATACGATGTCCGATTTCGGTGACATGACTTCATCACTCGAAGATTTGTTCGAGTCTCACTTACTGATAAGATGGACTTATGCGTAGGCTTATATAGGTACATAAATGAATTTTAACCACCGTTACTCGTATGTTAAATGCGTAATATAAATGTAATTGTTAGGGAAGAAATTTATACTATCGTATATAAGCGATTTTAGCCCCACGAACTCAACGATTTCGGTTATGTACATATTGTAACTTTTAACTGGATAAAGATAATTCATCTATGAACCTAAAGGCTGCCGTCGGAGCGGCTTAGTAAAATTATACATAAGCAGACTCGGATTTTTATCATAAAAGTAGTAGGGCATAAGGACAACTGTTATATATTTGTTTAAGTTCTTATACTGGGATGTGCCAAAAGCTTGAGTCGCGGGAGCGCCCGAGACTGCCGCACGAGCACCATACAACAGAGACCTAACTAACGAACGAAACTTATTAATTCCTTTAAGGACCTTCTAGTCAGTTTTTGTAAATAACACTGTGAATATGTAGTTACGTCACAGGGCGTTTTTATTTACACTAGGACGTAAGATCTCATTAGATCGGGTAAGTTAATTCAGTCATTAATTGATAATTTTAGGACTAAATTAATAATTTCTTTGTTAGCCAATGTTCACTTGATTGTGATTATGTTACGTGTTACGACTTATTCGTTGTTATCGACTTCGGAATGTGATAGCTTATTCGACTCAAGTTATTGTTAATTTGCGATGTCTGTTTAGTTCGCTTGAACATGTGTGCAATTATTGTTTTGAATCGTAAGTAGGTGAAGCGAGTCTTGGAACTATTCTGTTTATGATGCGGATTCGTTTGTTGTTTTTTATTTCATGCAATCACATTGGTACACTGAAATCGATACTACCTACTTATATTCGCATTTAAATACTAAAACCTATTACTATGTTACTACTCTGATTGTCATATACGTTTCTGTAATATATTGAGTATGTGTTGTTAAAGAGAATAAAAATAATAAAAACCTACCAAGATTATCGCAACAGTTTCAATTTATTATTTTCCTTCCTCTTTACTTCCTGTTGCCGCTATTTGTTAAAGTTAGAAGGGCATCCATGGCCTAGTGGCTCAGGGTGTCTTTTGATTGTGTTCGAAACCAAACCGGCGCCATCGCGTGTTACCAGGGGCGTATTTGCCCTAGGGGCAAGGGGGCCATGGCCCGGGGCGGCAGGCTGCGAGGGGCGGCGAAGCCCCGCGGCCTTCTTTGTGTTACTTAATGAGGCGGCAAAGTTAAGTGGCCCGTGGAGCCAAATCTATGAATACGCCTTTGCGTGTAACCTACTCTTACATAAGGCTAGCCACTGACCTACAATATAACTGTCCAATATCACTGGTTGCACAATTATATTTATCGTCAGTGGTCGATATTTGACCGTCAATATCATCTACTGACGATCAATATAATTGTGCAACTAGTGATATTGCACAGTTATATTGTAGGTCAGTGGCTAGCCTTACTTGTGAACTGCCGTTCTCTTCCACGACGAGGAGGACATCCTGAAGAAACCTTTACATTATGTATAAGTATTACATTAGTCTGGCCGCCGTAGGTATATGGCGATCGTTTCAAATGGATCTGGCCGGCTGTCATCGTCTTTGTACGTACTAATGGGGCCTAGTACGATCTGGCCGGACGACCACTTTAGTGTCCTGTCGACTAACGTTGCCTTTACACATGTCCGTCCTGGCCCTAGGGTTACCAGATGGCCGGGAAATCCGGGACTGTCCCGGAATTTTACGTTTGAGCCCGTGTCCCGTAATATACTTTACTGTCCCGAAATTCCAAGCGGTGCCCAAAAGGTGCTCAGTTTTTGTTTTAGGTTTAATTAAACGTAAGTGATGATTATTTTGTACCAAAGTTTCATTAATTAGCGTTAAATAGTGTTATATTTTATTTTAGTTGATACCTGATGCTGATTTCCAAATAGAACTTAATTAATAAGCCTATTTAATAGATTCTGCACTTGAAAGTTTCTGATTAACTATACTCAGGAGTAATGAAATCGGGTCACTTTGAATAGTATTTTCCATAAAAAGTGACCCGATTTCATTGCTCTGGGGTGTAATCTGTGTAATACTGTCTTATTATGTTTAGTTTTACACTGTTAAAAAAACGTGTACTACAATTAGGCCTTCTTCTTGTCCCTTTCAAAATATTGATACGATATTTTTTGGATTTTTTTTTCGTGCGATCGATTGATTAGAAATTTCACGGAAATGAAAAACTTAAATCTGGTAACCCTACCTGCTGACTGTATTGTACACCCAATCTCATATGACGACCGGAGTACTGTAATTGATCCTTAAAAAAAATGCAATTTAATGAAACTGGTTGTTGATTAATTTATTAAAAATATTATTAAGTCTAATTATTCAGAACAGTATTATTATTTAAATGTTTAAACCCTAATATCGATATCGAATGAAATTCAATAGAACACAGACCGCCCCCAATTCTCGCTGCATTCGAGATAATGTAAATTGCGAGATTAAACGTCAGATTCATACAGTTGCGTCAGACGACTGTATGCACTGACGTTTAATCCCGTATGTGACATTATCTCGAATGCACCGAGAATTTGGGGCCTGGCCAGCCTGGTGGTTGTCATAAAGAAGTCGCTTACAAGACTCGCATCCAGGTCGTAAATATTTGAAAAATATATTATATCTTGTTTGCTGTCATTCGTTGTTGTGGCGCTGACCTGACATAAGGGTAGATATACCTACCCCCTTCGAAATTTGATGTACCTACCTACTAATAAAATAATGCCGTCTTGTTTTCTTCATTAGGGCGGTGATGTTTGCGGGAGCAACGTAACATTACAGTCGTAGGTTTAGCTGAGTTACAGCGCATCTATTACTATTCTAGAATTTAAAGGCAATACCAATGTTACCGTCAAAATTTGGTTAAAAAGACTAGTATCCAGGGCAATAAAAATTATTATTAAGAAAAAACGTCAAAAAGTGTAAGCACAACATTAAGGCAGCATGGTCTATTATCTTAGCCTGTTCGAAAGGACAATCGAAAAAATAAAAGAAAACAACATGTCAATGTCAACATTGACAAAACGATACCTATAACATAACCTCTCAGTGTTAATTTACACGTGAATTAGTTTTGTGTATTTATATAGTTATTTTTGCCAAGATCAGAAAGAAAAATGAAACCCAAGGAAAATGTATTACTTTTATTACTAAACCACCATCTATGTTTCCTGGACTATTTGTCTTATATTGTTTACTAAATCATCATCATTCATTATTTTATCATTTTTACAGAAGCGATACTTCGAAATCAAAACAGAAGATAATAATGAAAAGACTGATAATCAAAAGGAAGAAGTATACACTGTAAAAGTTACTCCTCGTCTGTTAATGAAACAGAAATTTAGAGAGGTAAAAGCACTTCAGTATTTTTATCGTTAATGTGTTTAGTAACCATTTATAGAAGATTAACTATTTCTAGAAAAAAGCATCGCAATTGAATTCGCATCAGAACAGGCGACCTGGTGTCAACAAGCCTGACAAGAAAGGAGGGAAGAAGAAGTTTCCAGGGAAAGCTCCAATAGATAAGATTAAATTAGAGCAACATTCCCGTGGCGAAGGACTAGGCAAGGGCGTCAGACATCCCTTACATGCTGTAAAGTTAAAGAAAAGAGAACAGAAATTCAACTATGCACAAGATCAAGCAGCCAGGGCGGAGATTCTGCTGACTGAGGAACAAGGGTAAGATCTTTAACATTTTTGTCTGTCTTGTAAAAACCTGTTTTAAACTACCTTACCTAATTTTACTTATCAATAGCCTATATACATCCCAGTTCTGGGCACAGGCGTCCTCTCACAATGATAGGGATGTGTTTGTAAAAGATTAAATAGGACTGAGCAGCAGAAGACAAGGGTCATATTTTATATAGCAATTAATGCATTTTATTTCTGGCACTTCTTCAAGTTTATTTATTTATTTATTTAACAATAAAGGACTTGAATATGTTTACACACTGTTACTCAAAATTCAAAGATACATTTTCAGACCTTTTCTTACATATAAAAATCAATTTCCATGCGTTAGTCTGGCTAAATCTCAAAAATGGCTTGACCAATTTGAATAATTCTTTTTTGTTGTTCAGTTCAATAGAGGTGTGGTTTATAAAAAAAATAGCAAGGTTCAACATGATTGAAGTTGCGGGCAGAAGCTAGTAGTCATTAATAACGAACTGCATAACTTCGATCATAGGACAAGATAATTTAAAATTAGTAGGTATAATTAATAGTTAAAGAATTTAAATTGTATTAAATAATACTTACTAATTAAAAATAAAAACAAAAAATTAATGAAACAATATTCATACCTAAAATCATATATGACTTCTGCCCCTGTAGCACACTAAGTTTTATTGTGCACATAGTGCATTCATCCCTTTCACACCTGGATATTAGTTAAAAAATGACTGATACTTTATGTGCGTGATAAAGGCTAGTGTGTTAGGCCCTCTGAGGTCTTAACACCTCTTCCATGTTTGTATGTTTATGTTTATAAAATTGAATTTTATATTGATAATATTGTTTTCAGTTATATTGAAGTTGGAGAAGACAGTAAAACAACTGAAATAACACAGAATCTAATTAGAGATAATGTTGACATCACTGCAGCGACAAAGATATTTGATCTAAATCTAGATTTCGGACCATATAGAATGAAATATTCCCGTAATGGAAGACATTTACTATTGGGTGGCAAAAGAGGCCATTTGGCAGCATTTGACTGGGTGACAAAGAAATTGCATTGTGAAATTAATGTCATGGAATCTATTCATGATGTAAGGTATGCACAATGTCAAAACATTTTGTTATGAGTGCATGATTGAAACTGTTAAAAGTAGGAGTTAAAAACTATATCAAAAATTTTCTCAGTTGGCTGCATGTAGAGACTATGATGGCAGTGGCACAAAAAGAATGGCTGTACATTTATGACAACACTGGTATGGAATTACACTGCGTGAAAAGAATGGACAAAATTCTGAGGATGGAGTTCCTACCTTACCATTTTCTACTGGCTGCTGTTGTATGTATTTTATTGAATAATTTGAGAAAAAGTAATTCCTAAATATTTTTATATTTAGGGTTCCGTATCGTCCGTAAAACGGGACCCTATTACTAAGACTCCGCTGTCCATCTGTCATCAGGCTGTATCTCATAAACCATGATAGTTAGACAGTTGAAATTTTCTGTTACCACTATAGCATCAAATACTAAAAAACCATAAAATAAATATTTAAAGGGGCTCCCATACAACAAACGTGATTTTTTGCCCTTTTTATAGATAATGGTACGGAACCCTTCGTGCGCGAGTCCGACTCGTACTTGGGCGGTTTTTATGATTATTAAATGTGAATTTCCTTAATTAAGTCTGTCGCCAGTCGCTTATATATTTATGTGTTGCAGAATGAATTTGGCTTCATGTCGTGGCTGGACATATCAATTGGAGAAATAGTAGGCCATTACAACAACCATTTAGGACGAACTTCTGTAATGACACAAAATCCTTACAATGGAACAATCTGCTTAGGAAACTCTAAAGGTGTTGTGTCACTTTGGTCTCCCAACGTGAAAGACCCTTTAGCTAAGATACTGTGTCACAAGACACCTTTAACTGCTATTGCTGTTGATAGCAAGGGCATGTGAGTACATTCCCTATTTGGTTTCATCAAATAATATACAGACAGAAATACCAGCTGTCTGGAAGATGAGCCTTTCGCAACAGTCAAACAGTAATAAATAACTTACTTACAGGTACATGGCCACCTCAGGCGTGGATCGCAGTTTGAAAATATACGACATTAGAAACCTTGATGGGCCTGTCCAGCACTACAAATTAAGAAGTGCACCCGTGGAATTGGAGTTCTCACAGAAAGATATGTTAGCCGTTGGATTAGATAATGCTGTTGAAGTGTACAAGTAAGTTTACCTGTTTAGTTCTTAAATTATTAATAATTCTCTGGAATAAGACTCCTTGGCCTCATAATTGCAAGAAATGCATCCAAATAATGTAATATTTACCTGAATATTTAATTGTTTCAGTAATTGCTGCAGTCAAACCACAGTAAAACCGTATATGAGGCACAGAATGTCCAAGAACATTTGCAACTTCAAGTTCTGCCCCTATGAAGATGTGTTAGGAATCGGCACTACCAAGGGATTCACGAGTATCATCATACCAGGTAATCAATTTAGTTCCACAGGTATTTTCATCTGCTGCAAATTGGTTGCAGACAGATTATAGCCATACATTCGACTGACTAGTTTTACTGCTCTACGGTGGAACTTGATCTCTCAGACTAGATTTCCGCTAAAATACTTATATTGTCTTGGGGTCCAGTTGCATTGCATTGTGGGAAATGAAGGAGTTAATATAAAAAAAAAAAAAACATAAACGACAAATTGGGCATTATCCCCCTTTTTTTTGAAGTCAGTTTAAAATTATAGATTCAGAGTGCCTTGAAGTTTAAAAAAAAAATGTTATATTCAAGAGTTGTCATTTATAATCGCGGGCAAGCGCTGCAAGGTGGAAAGATTTATTAAAAGCCCCCGGGTGCTGTAATACTCTGGGCAATTAGAAGAGCAGTGCATACAATAGTCCCATTGTCTGATGGAAAAAACTTATTTAAAGTAGTTCTGAATTTTGTTTGCCATAGCAACAGCTTGTCTGAATTAAACTGTATTTCAGGAAGCGGCGAGGCGAACTTTGACGCATTGGAAAGTAATCCATTCCAAACCAAGACACAAAGGAAGGAGGCCGAAGTCAAGGCTCTACTCGAGAAGATACCTCCTGAGCTTATTACCCTCAATCCGTTTGAAGTTGCGGAGGTGGATGTAGCGACATTCAAAGAACAATTGGAATACAAGAAAAAACTTCTAGTAAGAACATTATTTTATTGCTTTACTTTTTTATTTATTTTTTAATGTTCCGCTTGTTTTTCTTTGAGGTTTTTATCGTAAAAGGGGTACTATTTCTCGGTATATAGCTGGTATAGGAATTCAATGATTTTCTGTGTGATTAAAGTTAAAAAGTTCAGACTTCGCGAGCCAGGGGTACTATTTCGGGACAAGTTTTTTTTTTGGATACACAACATTCATAAGCATAGCACCATTCTGGAGATCTAGGCTGGTACGCCAGCGTGACGTCAAGTTAGCGTACCCGTTACACAGGGTCTCTGAAATTACAAAGGTAATTGTTTTTTGTACCATGTACTTTTGGGTACTATTTAAACATTATTTTTTGGAATTATCAGAAGCTCACGTTTAGATAGATCTGTGAATATTCCATCAAAATCTGTTCAGTAGTTATAACGTGATGTGCATTCAGACAAAATGTTTGACGCATGTGACGATTCATCGCATTCGTATTTAGCCGGACCGGCTGGGGAGTCGCTGGGGCGGTCCCTAAAACCGGTTGCCTGTACATCTCCAAAACCCTTCACGAAATGCCTTCGCTCGATTCGTGCCACTGAAATGCTTCCTGCGGCCCTAACATGAATGACACAAAGACAAATTAAACCCGTTTAAATCTCTATGACTATCTCTTTCGTCGGCACTAGTGTGAGAGAGATGCACTTAGAGATAAGACGGTCTATCTTATCTTTGTGTCATTCATGTTAGGGCCGCTGTGTGGCACTGGACAGGAAGGAGAAGTCTCTTGTAGTATTGCCGTAAACTTATAAGCTCACTAAAATCCCCGCGACAGATATGCACACACAATCGAAAAATAGGTATCCGTTTGTACAAGTGTCGAACGCAACAATGTCCGTTCACAGAGGTCACCACTTTAAGGAGACTATAGTGGGAGGTCAAGTAAACCAACAGTCTGTCTCCGTCCTAATTAATTAATTGATAAGAGACGTACAATGCGTCCTACGGGCAAGTGACTACTGGCGCTCCCGTATGCCTGCCTAGCTATTGTATATAGTTCACGCTGTCTATAGCTAGGCATTCCTGTGTCGCTAAAATGGTTTTAATATATTCAGTTACTCATATTAAGGTGCCCTAGTCAAACTGATTTCGATAATCTTCGATTTACAGATTTTTTTGCCTTAACAATGTAATTATATGTATAGATTCACCCAATTAATGTGGACTTTCTGTTACAGTATGTGAAACCTAAAAATGTCGACTTTACTCCTAGACACAAAAATAAAGGTAAAACGAATATAGCAAGAAAGAAAATCATCAAAGAAGCATCAAGAAAGGTAAGTAGAACTTGCATCAATGTTAAACTACAAGTTTTCTTTTCTCCTTTCAAGAAGATCGCCCCAAATAAAATCTATTCAAAAACTTTATATTTTACTAGTCTACGCCCGCGACTTCGTTCGCGTGGACACCCTAAATCACCTAGCGGTATGAAATAATATACCTTACGAACTATTCTCATACTTACGAAATATACGTAAAAAAATTCATAAAAATCGGTGGTCGTTTCGGAAGAGTGCTACCACAAACACCGTGACACGCAAAGTGGTTATTTCATATTGGATCACATATATGCAGTTCGTTTATAATTAAAATTACTAGAGATGCAACGGATATCCGGTTACTATCCGGTATCCGGCCTATCCGGCCATGATTTTACTATCCGGCCGGATACCGGATAGTGAGTCAGTATCCGGCCGGATACCGGATAGTAAAAACTTGGGTCAGAAATACGATAAAACAAAGAAATGTCATCAGAAATAACAAAATCAACGTCAGTTATTAAATTAAAACAGTTTTCTTTTTATTTAAGTATAAAACTAATATGTGACATCACGAAGTGCACGTTCGAATATTCCCAACTGACGTTATAGAGCGCGTATTGAACCTCAAAGGGACTCCCCGCGCTCTTACAATTCGTAACAAGTTGAAACTTGCTCGCAGCGCGAAGGCCGCGCAAGCTAACACAGCTTTAGAGATAGCTCGTGTGCGGCCGGATATCCGGTTGCCGGATATCCGGCTATCCGGCCAATGGCCATGCCGGATATCCGGTATCCGGTATCCGGCCAAACCACTATCCGTTGCATCTCTAAAAATTACCCTCAATAAAGCAGGTCTCACTTTGACAGAACAGAAGTTAATCGGTGCATTCCTAGAATTACTGTTTTATAATTGATTGGTTCATAAGTTAAACAACTTTTTTCTCTTTCAGAAATACATCGGCGATAAAGTTGAGGCACAGAAGGCTCTTGAAGCACCAGAACAACCAACAAAACCGAAACAGTCGTTTGGTGTACTTGATAGATTTGTATCAAATCCTAAATCTAAGAAATAATATAACAAAGAACACCCTTGATTAAAGTTTTTATTTATATCTTAAAATTAGTGTATGTAAACATCGATTTATATTTACATGATTCATTATTTACATATTACATTTAAACATGATCACAAAGTAGTAAATAGTTAATAAACATGTCTTTGAAAAATTACATAAAAAAACATATGAGATCATTGGCTTAACAGCTTAACTAACAAGGAATATCAAAAAGATCGCATAGGCCTTCTGAACCCTGCAGAGAAAATGAAAAATCTTGCTTGGTTGCTGGCGGACTCAATCTGAGTAGATAATCTGAAAACAAATTTAAAAAAGTATTACGTACAAAAGCCACATCCAAGCAGTTCTCAAAAATAAAAGTAATGATACTTACTTTCACTTTCTAGGGAGTTGACAAAATCGTCCGTAATATCCTGAACTTCACTGTCTATCTGCATTGATACATCTTCAACTTCCTAAAATAAATGCAAAAAGACATTCTCATTGAACCAATTAAAATATGGATGGTTACTTGATGATGAAAAAACAAAGTGGTTCTGGTATTAAGCTATAGTAGTTTATGCAACGGTTGCTAAATGATAGGCCTTAAAACACTAGTGCGGTTTTATGAAACGAGCTTTTAGCGAGTTTCATAATAAGATCGCACGTGTGTTTTAAGGCCAAATTATGCAGAGTTGCATACATAACTTTATCTACACACATATTATAAATCCTCCATGATGTGTTCAGAAACAATATTTTCTGGTAATAAGTTATTTGTTGCAATCGTGGCTGCATATTTCTGATATCCGGCGCATTTTCACATCACACAGTCACTCCGAGAAGACTACTATTCATATTTTCAACTAAAATGTAAATTACAAACAACTTTTTCTATTCAATTCAATAAAAATTCTACTTTCGTTCAGCAAAAAACCAACATAATGGCGGCAATTCGATCCTCCGTCAAGACCATTTTTTTTTAAATCATAGACAAACGAATGAAGTCTCTATTCTCATGTCACTCGAGATCAAATGTCGTTCGGTTTAAATAAAAAAAACATACTGAATTGATGTTTCGTATCAATAACTGTTTAATATCTATGGATACTAGAATAGAGACCCACTTGAGTTTTGACAGCTGTTCCAAATTTAATCTCATTTCGATACTAAAATCGATACTGTAATAACATTGCAGCACTGGTTTTACCTAATTGGTTGTCACAATCGTGGTCATTTCCTACGGTTTTTGATTACACTATGGAGGTTTTATGATATGGGTGTAGATAAAAATTATTACGATACTAGCTTTTACCTGCAACTTCGTCTACTTGTTTTTTTTTTTTTTTTGTTATTGGAGAACCAACAGCTAACACAACAGAACAGACTTAAAATAAATTAACAGAAAGCCAATGACAGGTTCCCACAGATAGAAACAATATAAGTACAAAAAAACCCGAGTTTAATAGTCAGCACAGGCACAGACGCCATGCTATGTATGTTAAGCTAAGCAATTAGATCGATTAGATTATTATTATTATTATATAAATATTAGCAGTTGAAAAAATGGAAATGTACATCTTTAAAATATAACTGATCTTCATGTTAAGTTTAGAAATTTAAAATTTTTATCCCTCTAATCCTTTCCCACTCTCGTCGGGCATGCATGAACTTCCCGTTCATTAATTTTCCAGCCCCTATTTCACCCCTTCGGGTTGGTAATCTTTAAAGAAAGTCAAAATCGGTTCAGCAGTTTTGCCATAAAAATAAATCAACAGGACACACACAAACTTCCCATAAATCAATTTTCCAGTCCCTATTTCACTCTATTAGGGGATGATTTTCTTTGTAAATTTAGCCTACGTCTGGAAAGGACATAGGCTACTTTTTTATATGAAAGTCTGTTCAGCGGTTGAGCCGTGAAAACGTAATAGATAGACAATACAGTTATTGTCGCATTTATAATATTAGTATGGATATACCTTTTCTTTTTCTGAGTCACACAATAGGATCACTCCTACTGGATCAGCAGATTTGAGATGCAGTACATAATGTGGTTCTCGACCCTAAAAGATATATACAACATAAGAATAAATTAATCAAAGAGAAATCTTGAAAGTATTCTGTGCAGTCTGACTAACTGAAAGAGTCTTTGAGAAAGTGTCTGTGACATACAGATGGAAAAACATGGTGAAACTATAAGAGTATTTTGGGGTAGTTTGACTGCGGAACCCTAACAATTATATAATTTTGAAACGTCTAATTTCAATTTGCATAGAACACATTAGGGTGTTAACATGTTACATTATTTTTTACTCCATTTTAAATTATCTTTATTACTCATTATGTTTTGTGCTTTATACTGAATGAAATTAGAGGCATTGATATGAACAAGATTGAGTAAATAAAAAGTTTTCCACATAATAGACGGAGAAATGGTTTGTATAAGAATACCTTTCCTGGAGCTGTTCCAATAGCCAAGTTGGCACCCAATGGTGCTTCCAAAACCAAAACCTGGCTCTCTTCAAACAACTGTCCAATATCATTCTTCTTAACATAAATAAGTGATTCATTGTCAATGTCTTCTATTACATTTTTTATACTTTGCTCTACCCAATGAATCTGTCTACAACAAAATAATAATAATAATAATAATAATAAATTTCTTTATTTCGGACTATACACATCCATATATGTTAGTTAGTGCTTAAAACTAGGTTAGTGCCAATTTCAATTAAAAATTACCAAATTATACAAATTTTAAAATTAACCTAACTTAAATAACAAATTGGGCTACGCCCTTAATTTGACCAACCCAGAAATTCAAAATGGGACAGTCATACCTGCCCGCAATCGCTTTCAGAAAGCTGTTGGGGCTGGCTCGCACTCGACTCAATAACGAGACTATCTTTTTCCGTATAACGGCCTGGAAACTGTTCGTTCGAGCTTCTGCGAGCATGCCTGATGCACTGCACCCCCTCGGCAGTCCCATCAGCATTCGGAAGGCGTTGTTATACTGTACGCGCAGGGCGCTATAGGCCCGTTTCGTATATTTAACCCACAGGTTGCTCGTGTAGAAAGATTGACTATATGCCTTAAAAAGCGTCACTTTCACATCATTAGAACAACGAGCAAACCTGCGGGCAAGCATATTACTTCGAACCGCTAGCGCCCTACGCTCCCTTTCTATATCCAGATCATCCTTCATATCACCGGTAATTATATGACCCAGGTACTTGACCTTGTCCACAACCTTCAATGGGGTACCGCTCAGCACAATAGGTGGTACATAGTACGGCTTGATTCTGCCTGCTTTAAATATCATGACCTCGCTTTTCGTTGGGTTGTACACTAGACCATGGGCTGCGGTATACGCCTCACAGAGAGTCAGAAGTTGTTCAAGCGCGCCTACAGATGGGCCAAGCAACACCATATCATCGGCATAGCTCACGTTATTAATACAAGTGCTTCCCACGTAACAACCTGCATGCATGCTGCTTAGCCCACCTATCAGCTCGTTGATGTATAAGTTAAACAACTTAGGAGACGTAATCCCACCCTGTCTAACTCCACATTCCAACCTGTACTCGCTGGACAGAGTGTTAGCCCACCTTACCTGATTTGTCTGATTATTGTACCAGTGCCTAAAGACAGCCACACATTCCGCCGGTAGACCAGTCTCCCCCAGCTTATGCCACAGCAAGTCATAGTTGACTCTGTCAAATGCTTTCGACAAGTCGAGAAAGCAGGCATAAACAGGGGTTTTTCTGTCTGTGTAATACCTGACAGTATGTTTGAGACACAGTATCGCACTCTCTGTGGACAACCCGGACCTAAACCCAAATTGAGCATCGTGTAGTTGTAGGTGCCTTTCAAGCAATGTGTCCAACATACTGTCAAGTATCTTGGCGGTGGTGGTGGCAAGTGAAATAGGCCGATAGTTCGTCCTGTTAGATAAGTCACCTGTTCTATTCTTAACCACTGGTACAACAATCGTCCTCATAAGTGCTTCTGGAAGGTAAGAATGGCACAGACAAAGATTAAAAAACATACATAGAACACGAGGTAGGTGTACCCCGGCGTACCTAAAGTGCTCAATGCTGAGACCATCATGACCAGGCGACCTACCTCTCTGCATTTTTTTAATGATTAACTTGATTTCTTTAGCTGTAAAGTAAGTAACTCGCCCGCCCCCGGCGGCCCCAGCATCAATCACTGACTCAGGAGGAGACCGCACATCTAACAGTGACTTGACAGTGAAATGTTCCTTAAATAACTCCGCAATCTCTCCGTGCTCAGACTTATCCTCCACACTCACCGGCAGGCCAGGCTTCACGTTCATGCATCTAGTTCCCTTCCAAAAGTCTCCAAATCTCTTGTAATTATGAGCCAGAGCAAGTTTATCCATCTTAAACTGTTCCTGTCTGTCCTGGCACCACTTTAACTTCGACTTGAAGACCTTCTTTGCATTAAACATTTCTTCATAAACTTTACCATGTTTGGGTTTATCAGCAAGCTGCCATACCCGAAAATGTAACCTGGCCTCTCTGTGAGCTTCAGCAACATATTTATTCCAACCCATTATATAACCGCCTTTTTTACGCTTGTTACATTCAGAAGTCATGATAGCAGCATCTGTTAGGGTGTTAGTGATATTATAATATATATCATCAATAATTTTAAAATGGTCATGATTATTGCACATTTTATCACAGCAGTCCCTTAGAGTTTCTGGGAAGTCAATGTCTCGTAGCTCATTATGGCAGATTCTAAGGTATTCGTCCGTTTGTGGTGGCTGTCGTACACCCCATATAATGCCTTTTCTTAAATAACTATTTGATACAGTGATAATCGGTTTTAACATATTTATATCACACTCTATTAGCATAGGGAAATGATCGGACCAATACACGTCATACATAATAGAAACATTGCGTATAGTATTCCCAGCACAATTTGTAACAATGCAGTGATCCAACCATCTCCGGCAACCATGTACATCACTAACATATGTGTAGGTATCCGAACCTAAACCAATTTTATCAATATCCGCACATATCCACTTCTGTTCAGCACAAAACTCAGTCATCTCACGATAAAAAGGCTCCTTAATATGGGCATTATAATCCCCTAGCATGTAGACCGCCTGCACATCACTATAGTCTGCAACAGTCGAGGACAATACACCCATACACTCTGTAAACAGTGGCATGTTTTCCATAGAATCAGTAGGCATGTACACCGAGAAAACCAGGAACGATTTATCAAGAGTTGATATTTTGACCATTGCAATTCTGTCACTATCACAGTCGATCACATTTACCGTCCGAAAAGCACTTTTTCTCCACAGGATACCCACACCACCATGAGGTCGCCCCTTAAGTAGACCAGTAGACACATCAACCGCTGATTTACCCGTCCATCCAAATTCACTATCTACTGTACCGAGGAGGGGTAGATCAAAAGGGAGAAGCCACGTCTCTTGTAAAGCCACTATATCAGCATTTTTACACATTTCACGAACTCCCTCCATTGACCGTTTCAGGGACCTACAGTTAAAAGTTATCATATTGCATACTTCAGGCATTATACTGGTAAGTTATTAATTTCATTAGCATTCGATTGAATGTCTGTTCTGTCTGCCTTGCCTTTAAATACTACGAATCGCCTAAAAGATATATCACTAGGCCACAAGTTTTTGTTTAAGTAAACTGGTAACTTTGACCTACTCACAAACACTTTATATGCGTTATAACCTTTATCTCGCTTCATTGAAATCTTATATAAAGTCACTCTTTCTTGTGTTTTTTCCAATAATACAAACATTATGGCATTTAGTACAAGTATAGTAGCTTAACCTTTGAACCTCAGTCAGCTAGCAGGAAGTGCCACTTTTCTGGCTTGTCTACTCATGTTTGGCCAAGTATAAAGCTGCCCCCTATTTTATATAATTCAATTCTGCACATGAGACCTGAAATTACAGAGGCTCAAACTTGGATCTGAAATGGACTCATCGGGCATGCAGAAACTTGCCACTAATTCATTTTCCAGCCCCCATTACACTCTCTTAGGGGTTGTGTCTAAAAAAAAGTAGCCTATGTCCTTCCCTAGGGCTAAAATATCTCTATACCAAAGTCTATCAAAATCGGTTCAGCGATTTAGCCATAAATCACAGATACATAAAAGACAGGAAGTGGCTCTCATAGGGTATACACAAACATCCTGAAAATCAATTTTCCAGCCCCTATTTTCCCTTTTTAGCGCCTGATTTTCTTAAAAAGAAAGTGTCGATTGCCATATTCAGGTTAACAAGTAGACAGCCCACCTGCACGTCTAGCACGACCTGTCCGCGAGTCGTTTGTCGCTCAGTGCATCCCTTACATACTTGACTAGTTTGACAGAGACGCACTGAGCGAAAACTGACTCGCGGGCATGTCGGGCTAGCCCCCCTGATGGAAAGTGGTCACTGCCGCCTATAGACATTTTCAGCACCAGAGGGGCTGCCAATGTACCGCATCGCTATATTTTAACATTTGCTTTATTTCTGTACTTTTGGTTTTGAATGTAAACTATAGTAATAGTAAGATCCATATTCATTTGGCAAGTCCCTTAAACAAGTGTATTTGCACATCATTTGATGCTTAGAATACAAAAAATATATTGAAAAAAGAAAGAAGTGCATAGTAAAAAAACCGGCCAAGTGCGAGTCGGACTCGCGCACGAAGGGTTCCGTACCATTATGTATAAAAACTATAAAAAATTACGTTTGTTGTATGGGAGCCCCCCTTAAATATTTATTATATTTTAATTGAATTATTTATTTTTTAAGTAAATATATATCTAAATATTCTGTGAATATTTCAAGCGTCTACCTGTTGCCGTTATCAATATCGAGCAAAAATGAGCAAAAAATCACGTTTGTTGTATGGGAGCCCCCTTAAATATTTATTTTATTCTGTTTTTTAGTATTTGTTGTTATAGCGGCAACAGAAATACATCATCTGTGAAAATTTCAACTTTCTAACTATCACGGTTTATGAGATACAGCCTAGAGACAGACAGACAGACAGACGGACAGCGGAGCCTTAGTAATAGGGTCCCGTTTTTACCCTTTGGGTATGGAACCCTAAAAATGATGGGTATGGATCCATCATTTTTTACTATGCACATCTTTGTTTTTATGAGTTAAGGGTTAACTTAATATAATTTATCTTATAGGTACTGCAAAATACAAGCTTGTCTTGATAATACAAACCTAGTTTAACCTGTAAATAACGTTGGTCATTCCAAACTAACCTGGATTATATATTAAAATGAAATGGAACTGCACTTGATTTGTAATTTTTAGTGTATTGTACTTATTAGTGTATTACTCTTGCTTCTACCTTGTCATATCTGAATTAAATTTTCTTGTCAGCAGCGTATTATGAATAAATAAATAAAAAATTGTTATAGAATATACTTGTCAAGTAATTCTTCATGCTCCTCAAGGCGTCCAATTTGTCTCCTTAACACAGTCACTTTCTCTCCAATGTCAGAAGCATTGCCATCGGGACCAGCACCTCTGTCAACATACAACCTTTTGATTTAAGTTATAAACACTCAATGTAGTAGAAATGCAAGGACAAAGGTATTTATGATTACAATCACAGTAGATACTCACTTCCATTGAATACTGTTTTTACTCCGTTTCTCAATCAAGCCAATACCCTCCAATACATTTGTTATGTCATAAATACGTCGCTTCTGCCTGACAGCAAGTAAATCAGTGGCCTGGAAGTAAATAAAGCATAACAAAACAACTTTGAATTTAAACATTGATTTGACAGGAATGCAACACTTACGATTTTCAGATCCAAAACACCATCCTTAGCCTTTTGTAAAAGTGACACGAACCGTGTTGTAAGAAGACCCAATGATTTTTCATACCGTTTGTAAATTAAGTCGGTCATAACTGATATCACACGAATTTAAATGATTTTGATACAACACACGCCATATAATTTTGCGTTGCGGCGGGATATAATGTTGGCATTACCGCGGCTGGGACAGACAAGGCAGTGTAACCAGCTCAAAATAAAAGAAACTACCATGCATTTACATAAAAACTGCCACATCCTACCAAATCATACATTGAAAAACAAATATACGCGTCGAATTGAGAACTTTCTTCGGTTTTTTTAAGTCGGTTAAAAATTACAAAATAATCGCAAAACTTTATTCGTTGGAAGTTGGAAACAAAAGTGAACACTTTCAATGCCAGGGCAGAAACCAAGATATTCCCTTTATGCCGGTCATCTAAAACTAGTATTATAGAAAGAACTCCCTTCGGGAGTCAACAGGCATGTGACCAAAGTTATTAAGAAGGAACTCCTGAGGGGAGTTCCCGGTACTGAACGTGTTAAGCTTTAGCTCTCTGAATCTATAATCTGAATTTATAACCTGAATTTCGGCAACGTGCTTCACGCACATATCACACATCAGATTGACCAGTTATCCCGTGCTTCAGCTCAGGCGAACATCATTGATTAATATGGTAAAGACTCATCATGGCACTACTTTTATCTTTATAAAAAAAGACAAGTTAATACCTATACTGGATTTATCCTCTGATGAGGATTGTGAACCTACGGGTTTTCATACAAAAGCCGATAACGATTTCCAGCCCTTAAATGTAAACCGATTTTGACCAATATTTGGTAGGTTATCAATTAGAACAAAATCTAGGTCTATAGGTAGGCACGTTTTGGTTTTTTCCCTATAATCCATAACTTCAGTTTTATTGTTGATTCAGTATTCTAATACAAAACAATTTTCGGCCATTTTTTAAATTTGTTGATTTTTAATCAATATTCAAACAACGTACCTACTGTGCATATATTTTCTTAATGTCTCTCGGCAAACTTCGTGTATCGTCACTCGTCGGATTTCTATCAGTTGCATTCATTTGTATTTGGGAATACGATGATTGTATTCAAAGCCAATGGAGGAAACTGCCATGTATGGTCACACTAATAACATGGTAACACGTTCGCTAGCGTAATTTCAAAATATGTTACGAAATGTTGGCTAACCTGAATAATAACAATAACTCTTAGAGTATAGAATACTAATAGAGTAAACGTTGAAATCGTCAAGCCATGCCGCCTAAAACGTCAACTATACAGGCCACGGATTCATACAAAACATATGCGCATTTGTTTGGCCTGTAAGGTTATGATACTAAATAATATTGGCAATTAAGTGTTTATTTGTGACAGCATTATTACAATCTTCTTAATTTGGTCATACTGTCACTGGCTGACGTAAGGCGAAAAAACATATTTGATATCAACGTACTAATAAAATACAGCCATCTTGTTTTTTCATTAGGGCGCTGATATTTGCGGGAGCAGCGTAGCATTACAGTCGTAGGTTCAATTAATTTATAGCGTATCTTTTACTTCTATAATCTAAGCAATAACTTAATAAATGCTATTGAAAGTTGGTTTTTTAGATTAACAAAATTATTAAAATAACCATCCCTTTATCTTTAACCTTTTGGCCGCCAAGCATGTCTGAGAAGTAACACGGATTTCAACTTTAAGTCGAGGTAATGAAGGACTTTTTTACCCTGTAGCCGCTAACGGCTGCAGTCGACTGTGGCGGTCATAAGGTTAAGACGATTTTAAATATGGATCTAGTCTAGTGGGGAATTAAAGAGACAAACAAGGTTTCTATTACTTCTTTTTTAATAATAATGTATTATTATTGATGATTAGATGGACGTTCCAGACATTGTCACATTTCAGAAGTAGGTGATCCCTTTATAAATAAAATTGCTTAAAAATGGGGAAGTCATATATCCTCATTCATGTCATCAAAAGCATGATGGGTGGAAACGCCTGGCCGGTGACAGGCGGGTGGTCGATCTGCGTGTGCTGATCAATAGCATACACCTCTAGTCTTATATTTCTTTGTTACTAATTCCCACAATCCCAATTTAGTTTCTTTTCCGTACTTATATATTTAAAATATATTATTCATACTTTATTATGAACGAAGCAAGCACCTATTGTGGGTTTAGACTCTAATTGTTTTCGTTCCACTATTTTACTAATAATTTTGCATTTATCCCTTTCAATTTGCAGCAATTCTTCTTGCTCTTTTTCTTTCATCAGTAGTTTTTTCAGCTCAAGTGCTTCTTTAACCTCTAATTCCTTCCTTCTCAGTTCTAATTCTCTCTCTCTCAGTCTCAAATTCCTGTCAAACATTTCATCCCTCCATTGTTTCTGTTCCTCTTGCCTTCTAAGGAACTCCAGCCACTGTTTCTCCAAATTAATCTTGCTTTGTGATCTGTCAGCTTCTATTCTATTTGCTAATCTTATTTTTCTCAGTTCAATGGTGGCTTTACTTTCATACACACCATTAATATGGCCGGAAGACTCATTCATAGATAAATTAAAATTATTTTTGCGACAATTCTTCCTATGCTGAAATTGTTCTGAATCATCATCATCTTCACATTGACCGAAAATATTATTCATTTCTTTAAAATATTTAAATCGCTTTTGGCCACTATCCACTGCCTGTTTATATTTCTTTGTAAGTGCATTGATTTTCCATCTTACTTGGTCTGGAGTCATCTAAAGAAACAAAACATCAATTTTATTCACATAAAGGGCAATGTACGAAAGGAGAATGTCCATAGAAAAATCTAAAGAAACAAAATTATGCTTACATCTATGTTGTAACCTTTTAAATTTTCTGATATAGCAGCCCATAATCTAGTTTTCTTTTTAGGTGTTTCTACCATTTCAATATTGGACTCATACAACTTCAGCAGTGTCAATGTTGCACTGGTAGTCCAGACTGCACCTTCAAAATAGAATAGAAATGGAACATTATTTTATAAAAAAAAAACAATAACATTGTTAATTTTTTTGTCAATAAATTACTGTGTTTATCTGCACTTTCAACTGTGCAGTTCTTGTCTTTTTCCTGAGTAAAGTTATCTGTTAAACTACAGATATTTTTGTACTCTGTTACTTCTGACCCCAAATGCTGATCTGAAAAGTCAGAAAAAGTGATTGTAACCAAATAACCTTTTACTGCTAAATGCTTACACATCATAATGAATGCGAGGCGGCCTAAAATATATATTATGTACACATATAAGGGCTTTCTTGTAATAATATACCTTCAACGAATCCATCATTGTTTCCGTCCATGGTCGTAAAACCTCTACTGAATGAACTGAACTCTACTATGCATTTAGTATCCCTATATAGTTTGCGTATGCAAGGAATATAAGAATACTTCTATAATAGAGGAAGAGAAAGGACAAACGAGCGAAGGAAGCAATGACTGACTATCAGTCAGTCAGACTCAGACACTGACATTGAAGTCTGTCTACTATAGCCCACTATTACACCACACGTTTTCTAGGGTCCCTTAGGCTAGGTACCGACCTACAACATAACATCATTGCTTGCATAATTATATTGATCCTCAGTAGTTGATATTGACCATCAATATCATGTGTAAAATAATTGTGCAATATCATTGGTTACACAATGATATTGACCCTTAGTGGTCGATATTGACCATCAATATTATATGTGTGTAAAGGCCGAGGCTTACGAGAGGAACGCCGCAATACGTTGAAATGTGATTGAGATATCTCCATACGCATCTAACGTATGCAGAATTTTATTGTTGTCACTTATGTGCGATAAAGAGTTTACATACATACATACGTATTGCGGCGTCGTCCCTCTTGTGACTAAATTTTGGAAGGTGTAATAAGCCCTTTACTCCCATTCCCTAATTATAAAGGCACCCATACTAAACACACACGACACATCGTGTCTGGTTTATCGCGAGGTGTAATACGTGCTAAGTCAGACTTCCATTTTCATCAGTTTGTTTGTTATTATTCTGTGGCTTTATCTACTCTGTGTTTTTGACAAAGGGGTTGTCATATCTCTATATAGTTTGTGGGGGTTGTTGATTTATAAGTTGTTGTTGTCACTTGTGTTTGCTTTAACAATTTCAAAAAAATGGCTTGATATTTAATTATAAGTTGTGAAAATGGCTGATCGTCAAGCTATTTTATGGCTAACTGAAACCAAAGTAAGCAGTAGTGACGAGAGTGATAGGGGTAGCTGGAGCGACGTATGTAGCGTTAAAGCGTTTGACGATTCTTCAGAGAGCGAGGGCCAAGAAGAAGATACCGACACTTTATTTTTTCCTCTAATGCAATATTTAATAAGACTGAGACGGCGAAGAGTTGATGATTATCTTCACATTGTTGACTCTTGGACTGATGCAGAGTTTAAAAATCGCCTACGGCTTTCACGAAAGACTGCGTACCGGCTAATAGGTAAGAAGTACAGAAATAGATCTCATTTTATAATGATGATGATGTTCTTTGTATATAATGTTTGTATTTTGTATAAGATATAATATAAAATAAGTTTGTTATTTCAGATGACTTAGAGAAATCAGGATTTATAGCATCACACAAATTTGGACTGAAGCCATTAGAACCGAAATTATGTTTTTATATATTTCTTTCTTTCATTGCGAATACTGAACCATTGACACCAATTGCCACAAAATTTGATATATCTATATCATCCACCTTTAGAGTTATTAGAAGAGTAGTGGCCTGGATGCTAACCAAATTAAATGATGCTATTAAATGGCCACAAGATTTTAATGAAATCAGAACTATATGTGATATGTTTCAATTGAAGACTGGAATCTCAAATAACTTAGGTGTTGTCGATTGTACACATATAAAAATAGAGAAACCTAAAAATGCAAGAGACTATTGCAACCCAAAAGGATACTACTCTATAATTTTGCAAGCAACTGTAGATTCCAATATGAGATTCACAAATATATTTTGCGGTGAACCAGGTTCCTCTAACTGTGCCCGTGTCTTAAGGAAATCACCATTGTATAATACAGCATCAGCTAACCGTGATGCATTGTTTCCTCATGATACTTTTCTTGTTGGTCATTCTGGATATCCAGCTTTACCTTGGCTTGTGCCACCGTTTAGAGAAAACAAACGACTAACACCTCATCAAAGGGAGTATAATACAATTCATGCGTCTACCAGAAAATTGAGTGACAAGGCTTTTAACCTTCTCAAAGGCAGATTTCGAAGAATTAAGCTCTTCACAGTGTACAGAAATATAGCTTTTATTACAGACACTATTGTGGCAGCATGCATATTACATAACTATTGTATAAATGAAAATGATCATTTAGAGGATGATACATGAGTAACAAAACAATTTAGATTAAGTATGAATGCCAAAATTAAATGTCTACAATAATTAATGTAAGTATTTTAACTATGTATATATAATATTTTTCTAACTTAAATTGTTTTTCTCGGCCTATCTCCTTCAGGTGAAGGAAGGCAGATAAATAGCTCTCCAATAAATAATAGGGTTAATCTTGTACTTAGAGTACTTAGTAAATACATATTATATGTGCATGAATAACCTACTTTAAAAAGTTTACAAGTATAAGAAACTTAGTAAAGTGGGCATCTCCTCTTTTCCTTTATATGCAGTCCATAAAATTGCAGAACCAGCCTACTAATGTTTTCACCTAAATTATTATTGATCAAGTAATAATTTTCTTAACAATTCACACTTTTCTCTTTCAATTCTTAGAATTTCTTCCTGTTTTTTTTCTTTTAACTGTAATCTCTTAAAGGCTAATGTTTGTTTCATTTCTAATTCCTTTTTTCTAAGTTGCAATTCTTCTTCTTTTAATTTTAAACTCCTTTCATACCTTTCGTCTCTAACTAATTTTTGTTCTTCCTGCCTCTTCAAATATTCTACCCATTGTTTATCTAACTGAATTTTTGCTCTTTGTTCCAATCGTAAGTTTCTAAATGGCAATGAAGTTTTTCTTTTCTTGTTGAATGATGATAGATCTCGGTCTGTATTCTGGGTTTGCATTACCCCTGATGCTAGTCTATAAGTGACACTGTCATCGCTAAAGCGACCGAGAATTTGGTGCATTTCATTAAAATATTTAAATGTCATTTGTCCTTGTCCATTCTCAATACAGTCCTTGTACTTTTTAGTTAGTGCATTTATTTTCCACCTGACTTGGTCTGGCGTAACCTGCAAAATTAAGAGATTAGTAAGGAGACTGAAACAGTTGTATTATGTAACTAACTTTGTCCATGTGAAGTTCGCATATCACGATTCCCTCAGGAACTGCTCAATTGTTTTATAAAACGTCTTTCCCCAGACCCCAAGGTGAATCCCATTAATTTTACTTCTCAAAGTTCACAACAAGAAAGTGAAAAAACATGCTGAAATTTCGGTGCAAAATAAGCCATCGCCTATATATCTTAGTTGAAATATATCCCATCTACAACAGGATAATGAAATATTTAAGAATGTTTCAGGAGATTCCAGAATTACATTTCCGGCCCCAAGAACATTCCAGAATGATCCCAGATTCCAGAAGTGAACATTCCAAAACTGAAATTCCCTTCAAAGGTCCAGAATCCTCTGGGACACTCCAGAGCATTCCCGAACACCCCAGAAGATTCCAGAACATTCCTAAGTGCTCAAGTGATAGCACTACTGCAAGCAGGAGTGCGGCCATGTGATATTCTGCAGTGTGTTCCAGCAGTTCAAGGAGAGTGGAGGCTACATAAAGAGGCATGGTTCCGGGCGATGACGCTGCACTTCGGAGAGAGACAACCGCTTTATTGCGTTACGTCCTTCCCGCATCGATTTGGCAATGATTGACCTCCCCCTTTGTCTCCTGATTTATTTATTTATTAATGCTGTTGAGGTGCAACAGCAGCTTCAATCAGCTCTCAGCACGTTAGCGTCTCAACGATTCGAAGAGGATTGGGAAACAAAAAATTTTTGGCTCGCAGACCTGCTTCAGACCCCGAATTGACATACAGCGTCGCAATCACATAGGTATACCTTCGCTTATATTTATTATTTATCCGTGCTCCATACATACCTCAACATTGAGTGACCTCAACTCTTCAGCAATTGATTTCCACATTTTTGTTTTCTTTTTCGGATTATCCATTACATGCATCTTTGTTTCATACAAACTTAAGAGCATTAATGTTGCATTTTTAGTCCAAATAACATCTACAAAGAAGTATAAACAGTTCAAATTTGACATTCAAATTAAAAAAAAATACACCTCACGTAATTAATGGTCTCCTTTGAAGATTTTAAAAGTTTAGTGATACTGCTCCAGTTTTTCTGTTGACCATTGAAATAATTCAGCTAGATTGAGAAGCTATCCATAATGGTAATATGCCACGCGTTTCCTTTGATCCTACTTAAATTTGTACAAGAAAATCATAATAACTTTACCAGCAAATAAAATGCATACTTTGTTTATTAGCTTCACTGGGTTCTGGTTCCTCATGAGGAGGCATGTTATTTAAGGTATGTGTTTGATTGTAAGTCGGCATCGCCATATTCTCTTTGTATGGAGAAGCTGACGGCGTACCTGAAAGAGGAAAACAAAAATTATTTAGTCTTGGCATGCAAAAACTTAATATTTTTAGGGTGCCGTATCTCAAAAGGAAAAAAAGCTAAGATCTCTCGTGTGTCGTGATGTCTGTATGTCTGTCTGTCCGTCTGTCCCAGCCTATTTGCTCCGAAACTACTGGACCGATTGAGTTGAAATTTGGTATATTTAAGTAAGTCGGTGACCGCAACACGGACGCGTAACGTAAATAAATGAATTTTAAACATGGGGGACACTTTGGGTGGTAATTTAGAAGAAAAAAAAAGTTATGCAAACGATATCGTGTGACGTATCAAATGAAAGGACTTATTGTGAGGTTTTTTTTGTAATTTTAAGATAAATAGTTTAGAAGTTATTTAGGAAAATAGGTAGGTGAAAATTAACAATTCCCCCCCTTATTTCCGAAACTACCTGGCCTAAGATTACAGGAAAACCTATTAAGAAGTCTATGGTATTTAAAGTAACAGGAAATTTCAGATAATCATGTACGGAACGGAACCCTTTCCACGCGAGTTTAACTCGCACTTGTCCGGGTTTTTTGTCATATTTTAAACTTTGTTGGTTATGGGTACTTAAATCATTAACCTTTTGGCCGCCAAGCATGTCTGACAAGTAACACGAATTTCAACTTTAAGTCAAGGTAATGAAGGTCATTTTTACCCTGTATAGCATGTCACGCATAGTCGACAACGGCGGCCAAAAGAATAATATGTATCCAAAACAAGTTATACCTACATATTTATGTGACTTTAAATAGCTATATATAAACTGTATAAAATGAAGGCGCTTATTATCTTTGTCAGTGTCAGCTTAAAACTTCTTTCTGATTTTAATGCGGTTTCACCATTATTTACAGATTTTCCTGGGAAGGTATAAATATACATAAATAACCACGGCTGCGGTATTCTAGTTTCATATAAATACATATATATCTTTATATATTTGACTTTTGGTAAATACTTCCACAAGGTGAAAAAATATACCTAATAAATGAACTAACAGTAATAAAAATCGTAATAACATAACTGCTTTCTATATTTATTTTATGATTATATAATGTGCATAGGTATGTAGGGTTGGACAATGCTCATTTAAATTTCGTTAATATTAGGTATATATTTTGTGTATGCTGTAGGTACATGTTGGTTTATGTTGTGCTATTTAATATACTTCTTGTTTGTACTGCCGGAGCTAATGTACGTACGTAGGTTGTATAACACCGAAACTGGGTCTTACTGAAAATCAGCACTGCAGTTCCTGAGCTGCAGCATCTTTGCTGAGCTAGAACATTATTGCCTTTTTTTTTTCATTTTACTTATATCAAAATGTAGGTTCTACTTTTTGTTTTTTTCTGGCGAATAAATATCTTTTTTTTCTTACTTAAAGATTTAATTATTGTTTTTTTTTATATAATATTTTCAGAAGTAGGTAGTTGCCACTAAATTTCTGTTAGTTAAGTAGAAAAAATTATACCCCTTTTTTTAACTCTGGTTTTCCCTGACCTGACTAATAAATATCATAGAAATAATATAAAAGATGGGGTAATGATCAAAACATGAATAATAGTAGGTACCTATGTTATTTCGTTAGATTAAAAACAACGGCGTATTTACATATTAACATACATGTTGTTCGGCGTTCAATTATGCTTTCTATTGAAACGAAATAGTGGTTAGTGGTTCATTCCGCTGTGTAAGTACCCAGGTATAATCACAAAGAGCAGCAGTGTCACGCATCTAAATTGTTTTTCGGTGTACCATCATCCTTTGTATGGTAATCTATTACTTACACTGATTATCTAAAATAGCCAAGACGGCAACATTGTTTTCATCCATTTTGCCTGCTAAATGGGAGTTTTCCAACAAGAATAATATACAGATGCACCGTGCTTAGCTTGATAAGGTGACAGTTGGAAACTTGCAGGTCACACAATTCCCATTGCGAAACACATCCGTGTCTGTTTCAAGCTGCACCGTGTCGGTAATTTCGAACAAAACAATATTCTCTGTGTCGACACAAGCTGACGCTAACGAATATGTCATGACACAAAACCGACCACTACGAACTCGCTGTGCGCAGTACAGTGTTGCAAAAGTGACTTTGGTTTGGATTAATCGGTGGTATTACCAGATATAAATCGGGTGAAATCGGGAGTGTTTAATTAATTGATCATTTTAGTGTATTATCTATTTTGTCAATATAAACTTATATTACCCAAAAAACAACACAAGTATTGAGGAATCCCTTAATTTTGATCTGCCTGGTCACTTCCAATTTCCGTTTTTTTGTGCACCAACACGAAAATTACAATTGACCTCAAATACCAATTTTTCTAAAAAAAGCTTTGAATTTTTTTCTGATTTGATGATAAAATTATAATCGTATTTATATCAATAATGAAATCGGTAGATCTACCGACAAATCGGTATCTCTCGCAACACTGGCGTAGTAGAGCTTTTGTGCAGTGTGGCCAACGTAGGCGATTTGTCGCCATTTAGGCTACTCAGAATGAGAATCGGCGATGAAAAAATCTGAAAGGCGACTGGTCGCCTATTAGGCTACTTCAGAGACAAGCATTTAAATTAGCCGAATCACAAATGAAAACTACGTTTTATTTTATTTAAGCGAAAATTTGGCGTTTGGTTTGGGCTACTTTTTTGGGCTACAGAACAGAAGTTGAAATTCGGCTACATTAGGCTACTTAACCCTTAAGTGCATACAGTATCAAAGTAAAATGATACCATGTCTTTTCTCCGCTCCAATATTAATATTTTTTTATATCCTCATATTCTATTGACGGCGGTTAGATGCCAGAGCTCCAACACAAAAAAAAAAAAAACCGGCAACCATAGAGCGTCCATTTTAAAACTAAACGTCAAAACTGTCAAATGTGCGGGAACTTTTTGCGACAGTGAAATTTGAAAGTTTTAATTATTCATTATCTAGTGAATCTCGTTATATTTCGAATAGGAAAAAAATGTATAAGGAAGGTTGGTATCTGTATTTATCATACATTATATGCATTTTTGTTGGATTTGCATCCTTTGTTATATTTTTTTGGGTTTTACGTTGGTATCAAAAACGATACTCCATGTGACAACGTCTTTTTTGACGGTATCAAAAACGATACTCCATGCAATCTGGTCTGTTTTTCTACTCGCACGGCTTGTGATATTTTCTTTGCATTTTTTTGCATTTTACTATTATTTGGCACGGGCTTGGGTGTGTATATGAGTGTTTATTTATTCTACAGCATGGTTCGACATAGAGCATTAAGAGACAAGGACATAGAAGAATTGTTGGCACAGTTAGAAGGTGGAGAAATATCGGAAGACGATGCCGAGTCTGACGGAGACGACTTGGAGTTTTATCCATCATTGGAAGAACTGCAAGCAGCTCTCGAAGATGTTGAACTAGAAGAAGAAACCCCAGGCATGACAGAAGAAGAAGGTTTAGTAGAGGAACCTAATATGACTGTGGATTTTCCTGATCCTCCATTGCTAAATGAGGACACGCCGGCGACAGGTATGCAAGATCCTTTCATACCTATAAATGCACAAAACCTTCGCTGGCGTAAGGCTCACTTTCCGTTTTGTGAAAACCAAATTAAATTCAATGGCGTCACTGATTACCCACCAGAAATAATGAGTCTACAAACACCATATCAGTTTTTTTGATATTTTTTCACGCCAGATACATTCGAAAAAATTGCTGAAGAGACAAATTTGTATTCGGTACAAAAAAAACCAGAACGCCCGACTGTTATTGATGTGACTGACATAAGAAAGTATTTCGGAATACTGATATTTATGTCTGTATATAATTATCCTTGTGTCCGATCTTACTGGAATACAAAATATGGTTTTGAACCAATCAAACAGACAATGCCCATTAACAGATTTGAGAAAATTAGAGAAATCATTCATTTCAATAATAATCAGTTACATAAACCGATGACACATCCTCAGCATGATAGATTGCACAAATTACGACCAATAATAGATCACCTAAATGACAAATTTTCTTCTGTTCCTATGCAGCAACGCCTGTCAATTGATGAGCAGATGTGTGCGACCAAAATCGGGCATTTCATGAAGCAATATTTGCCCAATAAGCCTCATAAATGGAGCTTTAAGCTTTTTGTGTTGTGCTCGCTATCAGGTTTTGCTTACCGTTTTATCATATATTCAGGCAAAGACACGGAACCTTTACAGCCTGGCGAAGCAGACGTAGGTGTAGTAGGTAATACAGTAATAAAACTTTCAAGAGGTATTCCGCGGAGGTTAAATCACATAGTCTATTTCGACAATTACTACACCTCATTACCCCTAATGTACTATATGGCTAAAGAAGGGATTTTGTGTTTGGGAACCGTGCAAAGAAATCGACTTGGAAAAAATTGTAAGTTGCCAACAAAACCCCAAGTTATGGCTAGATCTGTGCCAAGAGGTTCTTTTGATGAATATATAACTACTCATGATGGAGTTGACATGACCGCAGTGAGCTGGAAAGATAACAAACAAGTTATTCTTTTGTCCACTTATGTGGGTGCAACACCAATTGGAACGATTGAACGTTACGATAAAAATGAAAAGACGAGAAAACCGATTTCGTGCCCAAAAGTTGTAAGTGAATATAACGCTCACATGGGCGGAGTTGACTTGATGGATTCATTCTTAGGCCGATACCGAATTCGTATGAAAACAAAGACATGGTATCTACGTATATTTTACCACCTGCTAGATCTCACTGTAATTAATTCCTGGGTGCTATACAAAGAAGTGTGCGAAAGGAATCAGATTGAACAAAAGAATATTCTGAAATTAGCAGACTTTAGATCCGATCTAGCAGACGCTCTATGCAAGTACGGAATCAACTCACATCCAACAAGAGGACGCCCTAGTAATAGCCCTTTGTATGCTCCACCCCCCAAAAGAAGGAACGTTTTACAACAAATGCCTACACGCGATATACGGTTTGACGGAATTGGGCACAACCAAATAAAGGGGGATAAAAGAATGAAATGTATAAAACCGGGTTGCAAATTACTTAGCAGTGTACAATGTCAAAAGTGTAGAGTGTATTTATGCTCAAAGAAGAACTCTGATTGTTTTAATGACTTCCATTCTTAGTTAACGTTTTTCCTGTTGTTAAAATTCTTTATTAAGTGCTGATTATTGTAATGCCATAATTACCTACCTACCAGTAGAATTTTAGAGGGTACTCCATGGAGTATCAAAAATGATACCAACATTTTTTTTATAAATAAATATATTAAAATATGACTATATTTTTTTTTACTATTTTTCCCATCATTAACTTATATTTTCTAATCACATATATTTTTTTTGCAAAAAAAAATTAAATCATGCACCTAAGGGTTAAGATGTAAAAAATGGCGACATCAGGCCCTAAGCGGTTGGCAACACTGCTTTTGTGTTGTCCTCGCTCGACCCCTTTGCTCTATCGATATCGATAACTATTTATTATCATGGAGAAAATTATATTGGTCCTTTGTATTTGGTGTTTAAATTTAAATTAAATATCTATACCAAATATTCGATTATATAGCATGGGGTCCACTGGGCATTTAAAATTTAAGGAAGTATTCTAAATCTTTCTTGGAATTTAATTTCTTTACCCTATCTTATAATAATATTTGCATTTAAAAAACAAGATACTCTAAGCATTTTTAAATAGAACTCAAATAAACTTGCTTGTCGCTAACAAAAAATGACATCCATGTCCATGACAGCTGGCTGGCTGAAAGACGAAAGACTGACGTGAGGACGTGACATCGGTTCATGCATTTAAAGTTTTTTTAATAAATAAATGTTAAATGCAATAATATTCACTTGGTAATTACCAAGATTTTACTCAATTGAAAATGGCCAGCTGTGGTGAATTTCTCAAGAGGCAATTTCCGTTAATAGATGAAGAGTCGAAGAAATATGTTGAAGGTGTGTATTCTTGAGGTTATGATGACTGATGTTGCTTTTTCTCTAACTACTTGTAAATAAGGAGATGTAATTAATTATTTTTAATGAATATTCATTATATTAGCTTTGATATGAATGTCGTTTTAGAATTATAATCGTCATCATCTTAATTCTCTTGATTACCTATGTCTATAGCTCCACTGATTGAGTCACTTTGTAAAATGCTTCCAGACATCCTTGATAACAGCGCTGGAGAGTTCGAGGACATGGAGGAAGTGTATGAAGCTGTCGGCGAAGTCCTTCAAGGCATTTCTGAGAAATCTGAGGATGATATCAAGTAGGTTTAGCCATTTAGGTATTTGTGCTAATCCCAAAAGAACCCTAAGGTCAAGTTAGACATTGTTTGCTTAAAATTTTAGGGATAATATGGATCTGGACAATATTTCAAACAGCAATAAAGCTCAACATTAAAGATTCTAAGTACATTAGGCATCATCATCATCATCATCATCATCATCAAGAATATTTTAGGAAACACCATAAGATTTTACACTGAACTAGATAGTTTATTGTGTAAAATCTTGTAGCATTCCCTAAAATATTCTTAATATCATCATTAATAATTGGATGTGTGCATCAATGCCTAATATAGCCTCTTCAATGTTGCGCTTTATTTATGTTGTTTGAAATATTGTCTAGACTCATTTTATTTAGGCAATGGATTCCTTTTTGCTTAACTACACTATATAAATTTTTTATTTCCATCTTATTTGCATGTTTAACATAAAAATATGCAATACATACTGTTCCTCTGATCTGTCTTTATAGTAAAATCATATGCGAATATATTCAGGGCAAAACATTATATTTTAAAGATATATATAAAACAAAGATTTTGCTTGACTATTATAAACAATTAATATTTAATTGTATTTAATAGTATTTATGTTCATCTTTTTCCTTGATTTTCCTATAATATTCATTATATTTTGGTAAACGAGGTGTTGTTGACCTATTCTCCTGTCTTATGTTATATGATGTCATTACAAATCCAATCCATGGTAGGTGATACTTTGTGAAAACAAATTAAAAAATTGAGACTAACTTTTGGAGTGTACTGGTATCAAATGAAAGGTATAATGATTTTAGTTGATAGCTTATAAGCTATCAGTTAGGCCCGCCACATACATTCGTTGTCCTGATTCGATTTCCAAATTAGTTTTCCATATTTGGGCACCCCGAACGCAGGCATTTCATATAAATAGTTCAACACATTGGAAATCAAATCAGGAAAACGAATGTATGTGGCGGGCCTTAAAACTTGAACTAGGTGTTGAATAATATTATATTTTCTATATTGTGGAAAAAAGTAGATACAAATAAACGGATAAAGAATTTGACATTAAAAAAAGAACTTTTACTTTATGTACATCTTTAAACAATCTTTAAAAAATATGGTTAAACATATAGTGGCAAGTTTAATGTGTGTTAAAATATTGTCATATTGCATAAACTCAGAGATATCTGCGGACAACTCCTTCACATGCTGCAGCCAGATAAGATAAACAACAGCAACGGACCCAGGAAAGTGTTGGATGCTCCCATACACCTTGCCTCCATGACCACGCATCAGGATACCACGGAAGATCTAAAAAGCATATGGCTTCAAACTAGAGATGACAATTTGGTAAGAACAGTTTTACTTTTTTAGGGTTCCGTACCCAAAGGGTAAAAACAGGACCCTATTACTAAGGCTCCGCTGTCCGTCTGTCCGTCTGTCCGTCTGTCTCCAGGCTCTCATGAACCGTGATAGTTAGACAGTTGAAATTTTCACAGATGATGTATTTCTGTTGCCGCTGTAAAAACAAATACTAAAAAACAGAATAAAATAAATATTTAAGGGGCTCCCATACAACAAACGTGTTTTTTTTGCCGTTTTTAAAGATAATGGTATGGGACCCTTCGTGTGCGAGTCCGACTAGCACTTAGCCGGTTTTTATATTAGGTTAGGAAGGCAAACAAACATGACGTGATCAGTATCACCCATGAACACCAACAACCCTAAAAGAGTCCTTGATCTGTTGCCGACCTTTTAGGGAAACATAAACTCTCTTAAAAGCCACAATGCCGAATTTGTTTGGAAACACCACTGACGGAAGTTGGTTCCACAATTTTACTGGTGGCAGGAAGTGTCAATAAACCATGATACAACCTTTATTCGACATTGCCTAAACAAATAGATATCGCAACGGTTTTACAATGCCTTTGCCTTTGCTGTCTGCCAGCTATCATATCGTAGTAAAGAAATTTGCGAAATCGTTTAGGCAATGTGGAATACTTCTACAGATTTCCTATTATTAAGGTTCGGTAGAGAAATGGCAAAAAAAAGGAGCACTTATAATTTAATTTTTGGTAGGAATGTGAAATTTATAAGATAATTGAGGTGCTTTCTTGATCTTACAATACTTAGAAATATCTTTTTAAAAAGTGGTTTAATATATATCTGTGTGCAAAATAACCTCGCAAGTAAAAAATCATACTACTTAATATATTTTTTGCAGAAAGTAGATGCTAAGAAGTTAGAAAAAGCAGAAGCAAAGTTACAGCAGAAGAAGGAGAAACAGAAAGATGGCAAAGTGGTAGTGGTGGCCCCTGTTTTACAGACAGCCACTGCCTCTCAGGTCACATCTAAGAAGGACAGTAAACTTGAAGCCAAGGGCACTAATCGGACACAGGATATTAGGATAGAGAACTTTGATATTGCTTATGGTGATAGGTGAGAAATTATTAATTTAAAAAAAAAGTGTGTGTGTGTGTGTCAGCTCCGACGCACGACAGTAGTTTACTCCTTACGAACAATTATATAATAAACCAGTACCCATCATACCATGCTGTCATTTTTCATTTTGACATTTGACATGAATAATAAAGTTTCATATCAATGAATAAAAACATGTCACTCATTGAATACAATAATTAATTAACACTTAGGGTCCCGTCGTCTCCTGATGGAAACATATTATTCACTATATCTGTATGCAATGCGAAGCGACCGATGCATCTTCAGCTAACATCGTGTGAGTTCTTGTGACTCCGTACCGTGTGACAGTGTGACATTGTAGTTTGATTTTACTCCCCATAATTTTTCATAGCCCGGGCTTTTATATGAAATTCGATTCTTAAGGAGTAAACTCCAATTAAAAAGTTTTACTGGCTATCTGCCCCTCTATAAGATGTAACGACTTCCATAATCCAAAAGAAAGAGAATGTTTTAGAAGACAGTAATAACTAATAAATTATCACCATTAACAAACTGTTGTTTGTTCACAGAGTATTATTACAAGGAGCAGATCTCATTTTAGCATTTGGCCGACGGTACGGCCTGGTAGGTCGGAACGGGCTCGGCAAGACCACAGTCCTTAGGATGATCTCAGCAAAGCAGTTGAAGATACCATCACATATTTCCATTTTGCATGTAGAACAAGAAGTGGTGGGTGATGGCACAATAGCGTTACAGAGTGTGTTAGAATGTGACATTATAAGAGAGACGCTAATCAGGAGAGAAAAGGAGATTACGTCGGCTATTAATAATGGGTAATTACCAGTTATTTTTCTAACACGAAACGTATTTATTAATACGTTTTACTGAACAATAAATGAATTGTCTGAATTAAAAAGTATAATTAAATACTTCGTAAAGTAAAAAGCTTATGATAAAAAAAAACAGATTATGTATATGTATTTACAAATTACAGTGTACTATTTTATTCGACTGATAAATTTCTTTTAATTAACAAATTTGCCCTTAGTGAATATTATTATACCTTCTAATTATAACACTAATTATTATTATTAAACAAATTTAACAAATTTACAAATTACAAAATTTACAAATTTACAAATTTGAAATATTCTATAGGTTTTTTCTGCAATATACACATTTTTCCTCTATTCAACCAAAATATAAGTTTGTGGTTGACTATGGCTATTTGCTGGACTATTGTTTTTAGAAATAAGTTTTTGTTAAATAAATGAGTAGCGTAGCGTAGCTTATTTCCGCTTATTCAGGTTACCAGAAATGGTTTCAAAATTAACCTCTTAAGAATTGACCCAAATATACCAACAAACCAACTAACAAGCGAAGTTAAGCCAGCAAAAACCTTGTATAGACTATTCACTTCTCAGATCCACAGACGCCACATTGTCTCCAGAGCTGACAGAGATTTACGCTCAGCTGGAAGCGATCGAGGCTGACAAGGCGCCTGCGCGTGCGTCTATCATCCTTAGCGGGCTGGGGTTCACGCCCGAGATGCAGGCGCGAGCCACCAAGACCTTCTCCGGAGGGTGGAGGATGAGGCTGGCTCTGGCTAGGGCGCTGTTCTCCAAGTAACTTATATTTATATTTGTTTTTTTTGACAACGCGGTTAGCCTAGTTGGTAGTGATACTGCCTCCAAAGCTAGCGGGCCCGGGTTCGCTCCCCGGGCAAATATTTGTGTGATGAGCACGAATGTTTGATCCTGAGTCTTGGATGTTTCATATATATTTAAGTATTTATTTATCTATATAAGTATGTATATCATCGTCTAGTACCCATAACACAAGCCTTTAGAGCTTACTTTGAGAATTTATGAATTTGCGTAAAGATTGTGCCCTATTATTATTATTTTAATTTGTAAATCAAATAAATTTAGAACCTCAGTATAATTTAATCTTATTAATATGTTTATTATGGCAAACTAAGATTACTAGTTCCAGGGTTCAGTCAGAAGTGTAAAACAATAAACGGTCATTGTGTCGAATTAGATGCTAACATCGAACTTTTTGCTGCGTTCTATAATTCAAGCAATGAAGTGTAGTCGGCAACAGTCGGAAACTTTCGCAAAATTGGTTTATTGATCAAATCCAGCGCAGGCCTAGAATGAATAAATTACAATTGTCCTATAATAAATGTTGCTTCTTCCAGACCAGACCTCCTACTGCTCGACGAGCCGACCAACATGTTGGACATAAAAGCGATCATCTGGCTGGAGAACTATCTTCAAAACTGGCCGACTACCCTGCTGGTTGTGTCTCACGACCGGAACTTCTTGGACACAGTGCCAACAGATATCTTACACTTACACTCACAAAGGATAGATCCATACAGGTAACTTTTTATACAGGATAGTTTTAGAGGAGCAAGATCTCACAGCACAAGTAAAGGAAAAAATCCGAAAACAAAAAAATTATAAATTTGCGATTACAAACTTACACAGCAAAGTTAAGTTTTTCCATCAATCCGAAATTACCTTTTCGTTAAATCAATGTAGATATGAGTTTGCGAAAGTTATCTGTAAAGTCTGTCCGTTTTTTCGTTTATAAAGAATACGAACTATGAAGGATCTTGAAGGACCTTTCCCATTCTGGGGGGCTAGCACGACATGCCCGCGAGTCGTTTGTCGCTCAGTGCGTCCCTTACATATGTGACTAGCTTGACAGAGACGCACTGAACGAGAAACGACTCGCGGGCATATGGTGACTAGCCCCCAATTCTCGCCTTCTGATTCATACAGTTGTGTCAAATTACTATATGCACTGACGTTTATCCGATTGTGAGATTATCTCGAATGCACCGAGAATTGAAGGCCTGCTGAAGCTAATTGAGAGAGCACGATAAATACGAACTTTTCCGATAAAACACGATGGAAACTAATTATGCACTACATCTGTACAGATATCCACCGATTACTTAACACTAGAGTTTACTAACGACGACAACAGAGGGAGTAAACTGACTGTGAACATGCAAATAGTTTTGCAAATATTATAGTTTGATTGAGCAGGTATATTTAAATTAGAGTATGTCTATCAAATAATCCATTTGCCATTTGACACATTCACGGACAGGAGACTCAGGAGGGTCTCCATATCCATCAAAATAAATTCCCATTCCTATGGTTAGTTGCCTCGTGGCTCAGCTGGTAGAGCTTTCTCTATGGTAAATGAAAATATCACTGGTGTCGCGCCCGTCTACGCGCTCATTTTTTAGTGCAGTTGGATACTTATCGTTTATAAAAATATAATAGTATTAAAGGCACTAAAAATAGTCGATTAACCGTTTCAACGCGAGTGACGGCCACGCCAGGTTCACTATTATATTTTGATATATCCGTCAAAAGCCCTACATCAGTTTGACGGAAGGTTGAATCTCATGTTACTTTTTAGACATGTTTGGCGTGTAAGTTACAACTTTTGTATTTGACGTCACGTTTAACACATTCGGTGCCGAAAACCAGATAGTCGGGTTTTCTATGACTTTGTCGCCACGCCGAACGAATCGCTGGTCGGGTTCTTGCTATAGCAATTTTGTATGGAGGCAATTTTTCGGTGCCTGGATTAGGACTTGATTTTTGTGCTAGTATTGAAAGTTTTAAGAAGTTTTTTTGTATTTGATCGATTAGAAATTGTAATCAATTGGACTATATCAGATTTGCTGATGTAGTGCACCGTCCCTTACATCTTCGAATTATATGATCTTGCTTTGCATTCCAGAGGTAACTACGAGCAGTTCCACAAGACCAAGACGGAGAAGCACAAGAACCAGCAGCGCGAGTGGGAGGCGCAGCAGCAGCACCGCGCGCACACGCAGGAGTTCATCGACCGCTTCCGGTACAACGCCAACCGCGCCTCGTCCGTGCAGAGCAAGATCAAAATGCTGGAGAAGCTGTGAGTACTCCAGAGGAGTCATTTCTTCACAGCGTGAAAGCGACTCATTTCTCTTGAAAAAGTCCAAAGCAAAAAATATGCTATCTATTTAAAATTCAATTTCACGCCGGGGTAACAAAAGAAGCCGACCCCGGCATATGATACACCACAGGTAGCGCAGGTTTACGTAGAACCCTGGTCATTTCATACAATACCGTTACTATTTAAGGGGACACTTAGAGCGCTTACGCACTACGTCAGATCCGTATCCGATCCGATCCGTAATACGGTCCGGAGTAGTCGTAGAACTATTTTTATGGTAGTTTACGCACTACGTCCGGCTTCCGTCATCCGATTTCTCTCCGTCATCTGTGAATCTCCATTCCGCAAAAGATTATTGACGGCCATAATATTATTTGTATGAACGCATGCGCAATGCGTCCGAACCGTATCCGAACTGAATCCGAGCTGCGTACGAGCAGTGAGGCAGCGGGGCGGCGGGGTATGTGGCCGGGGGGCGCGGCAGGCATCCAGTTTAGTTCAAGCAGTAGCAGTTGGATCAGAGATCGAATTAGTGCGTAGCCAATATCCGAATTCGGTCCGAGATTTCTAGATCCGTATTGTTTGGACTAGTGCGTAAGCAATTTCCGAATTCGTTCCGATATTTCTAGATCCGTACTTTCACGGGTTTGGATCGGATACGGATCGGACGTAGTGCGTAAGCACTCTTACAACTCTCACTTCGCACTCCCTTTGAAAGAGAGTTTTCTAAGAACATTGGTATATTAAGCATTATTTCAAAATTAGCTTTTGCCCGCAATTTCATCCGCGTGGAATTCGTTTGTCCGTATTCCCTCGGTAACTTAGCGCTCCGGTATCCTGTCCTTCCTTAGATCCCAAAGAAGATCCTTGTCTAATTCCATTGAAATCGGTTCAAATCAAAATCAAATCAAATCATGATTTATTTGCATAAAAAAGGGTAAATTTACAGATGTCATCTTAAACATAAGTTCTCCTTCTTTAGCGGTCCCCAAACAGCATATAAATATTTTAATGAATAATTAAGCAACTGATAGCATAATCATTCCTATTTAAAAGGCAGTACATTTACAATTAATTATATAATGCACTAACAAAAAAATATATCAAAATAAATATAATATGTGAGAATACATTTTCAGTTAGCGTTTACCGACTTTATTTATTTCTCAATACATATCAATTAAAAACGAGGGTACAGCTCTTAAACTAAAAATATACAAAATAAACTAAGACTAATTTAAAACTATAAAATATAAAATAAAATGTCAAGTCAATTAATTGGAACATTAAAATACATTAAACACTAAACCTCCAAATTATTATTCATTCTGATTATATATTAAAAATTCATTCATAGAATAAAATCTATGTTCCTACAGTCATTTAAATAGCATGGTCTTAAATGTATTTATAGGTAACTGCTTTAGTTTTTGTGGTAGATTATTGTTGATTCTAAGACGTAAGCGTAATGCGCTACAATTTTTCTTAAACAATGCAGTCCTTTCCTGCAGACAAATCCTATAGACTCCGCATAGGCGAGCGACCCCGGCTGCCAACATAGTCAAAAAAAACTATAAACGCATACATGCAGGCAAGGCATGCTTAACCTCGAAAGCACCAGTAAGGAAGTTTTCTGAAAAATTCCAATTAGTCCGTCAGTTAGATTATCACAAAAATTTCAACACGAATTTTTTGCTTTATCAAATCAATCAAAATTGACAACGATAACGGGAATTAAAGTTCGGGCATAGTATAAAGAGGGGGGAAGTAAGTTATCTTCATACAAACGCACCGCGCGCGGCTTGTATGTGTGCGCCAAAGTCGTCGCACGCACACTTAAACAAAATCTCGACCCGCTTCCGATTTATAAACGGGTCGCGATACTAGTAATTACTAATTAGATTTTTTCTGAAAACTTCCTTATTACAGCGCTCTAAAAAAACCCTGCGTCCCGCAAGTTTGGCAGCTAGAGCTGAGCGGTGTCTTTAGGATATATGGTCTATAAGTCGCACACGATGGCTCGGGCATTGGCCTTTGCCGTCCTGGCTGAGTCTGGCAAACGTCGGTGGCACGGAGGGCAAAGTTGTAAACAGAAAACTGAGTCACTTATCTTGTCGAGACGCGGAGACTATACATCTCCCTTATTAATTATTTATTAAAATTAATTTGTACCCATTAGGTTTGTTTGTTGCACTTGTGTGTTAGTTTTAGATAAAACTAATGTCGAAGTTGAAAAAAGACTTAAGGCCCGGGCAAACCAAACGCGATTGCGGCGTGTCGCGTTTCGAACGCGGGCCCGCGCAATTTGTACATGGCACACCGAAGGCGGGCGACAGCTTCAACGCGTTTTGAACGCGGGCCCGCGTTGCTCACGCCCCGCGCCGCTTTCGCGACGCGTTCGCCCCGTCTCGGTGTGCCGCTAGTCAGGGCGGTCATATTAAATACAATTTCGCGTGCCCGCGCACTCGTCGCCGCCGCTTCGCGCACGCCCCGCGCCGCGCTGCCCGTGTGCCATGGTCAATTTGATTTGTTGTTTTACAAATTGCGCGGGCCCGCGTTAGAAACGCGACGCACCGCAAACGCGTTTGGTTTGCCCGGGCCTTTACTGATTAGTTTCTTGCCGCGTTTGTTCTCAACAGATGTCACCTTTCGAAGCGCTGGTAGATTCAGACATGTGAAAGAGCCCTTGTGGCCTAAATAAATATTTTAATTTTAATTTTCCGAAGGTGAAAACGCTTTTCGCACATGTGCGTATTTGCAGAAATTTGATATTTTAATTTTCTAACTGCTTCAAACTAGTTATGCACAGTTTCTTCTTTGTTACAGACCAGAGCTCAGGCCGGTGGAGAAGGAGATAGAAGTGCTCCTTCGGTTTCCGGAAACCGAACCTCTCTCCCCGCCCATACTTCAGTTAAACGAAGTTGGCTTCTATTACTCTAAGGATAAGGTCATTTTTACAAACGTCAACCTAGGAGCAACCCTTGAATCTAGGATATGTATTGTAAGTATGAATCTAGTACTTCTGATTTTGTGTGTTTTTAATATGAAAGATTAGAATGATGAAGGTAGTCCTTGCTCTGCGTTTAGGATTGATTGAAGACCTAAATAGTACCTAGTTTCCAATAAATGATATTCTTAACAGGGTTTGAAATTATCAAGACGAATATTTTCTTTAATAATTATCATCATAGCAGATTCAAATCCCGACTTGCTTCTCTGAGTTTTTAGGACCTCTGGCGAGCCGTAAGTTTTGTCTGAAAGTGAAATATAATAGGTAATGTATCAATCGTATAACAGATTTCTATTGCCCGTATTGATACTGTGCTATCTAGCTCGAGTAGGCTTTTCCCCACACTAAAAACCTGACTTTAGCACAATGGGGCCAATGCGAAAGTGTGTTTTCTAAATTTAAAATAAGAAATGTCAAACTTGATTTTGACTGGTAGGTGCTACACAAAATCGAGTTTGACGTTTCTTATTTTAAGTTTAGGAAATTTTAAATTAAGAAGACACCTATTCAAATTGGACCAGATGTCAGTCTAAAGCAGTCTTTTTATTAGCATGAATAAGGTCGCAAATCAACTGTGAAAAGAACTGGATACATTGAAACGGTTAACCCTTTGAATTTCACGGCCAAATGCGAAAAAGTGTGCCACGGACGCCAACATCACCATTAGCCGACGCAAATGTATGGGGAACGTCATATCGAGACGTCAGTGGCGCGAAAATCCTTTGACGTCTATAGCCGTCTTTGGTGTTCAAAGGGTTATACAGACATTGGTAACTTTGATCCCGCTTTTGAGGGAATAAAATAATATTTTCTGAATGTTTTTGTGTTTGCAAATGTTTTTTTCTTTGTCTTAGGTGGGTGACAACGGCGCGGGTAAAACCACGTTACTGAAGATTATAATGGGCATCCTTTCACCGATGAGCGGGATCCGCAACGTGCACCGAGGGCTCAAGTTCGGTTATTTCTCGCAGCATCACGTTGACCAGCTCGAAATGAACGTCAATTCTGTTGAGCTGCTGCAGAAAAGTTACCCAGGTAAGCCTTATTGTCAATGTGAGAGGGACTGTTTTGCAAGCTAGTAGCAATGCCACCTGTAGAACTAAATTTAGGGTTCCCTCTATTTGGCATAACATTTATTTTTCGAAACTCTGTTAGGATAACAGACTTGGGATGATCGGTTTTCGCCGAATGGTAATGAATGTGGCAGAAAATTTATTTGGCTTATTTGTAACATCCCGAAAATGAATTAGCCCGAAATTAAGTTTGCATACTATTATTACGCATACGCATAAGTCTGTTTAGCATAATTTTATTCGGCATATTATCGATTGTCTGAAACTAACTTGGCATACTTACACTTAACTGCTACCAGAAAAGTAGGTTAGTTTAGATTAGAACTGCGACCATAACAAAAACGCACTGCTACCGGAAAATTAAGTTAGGTTAGGCTAGGTTAGAACTGTGACCGTGGAGGTCGCTTTTCCGCGTGCCCATAGCCCCGTGCCTATGGCGGTGAGAGGGAATACCCGGGGGTTTTTAGTGAGTAGGAGTCTCACATAACCACAGCGTCTCCCCGTGGCGCGGTGGTATCCATGATGGATTTTCCCCCGGAAATTCAGTCCAATAATGTTATGACAAAACATATTTCTGCAATGTAGTTTTCGGATCAACGATTTTATGCTCATTTACATTTACATTTACTCGGAACATGAAAAATACGATCAAATAATATTTTGACTAACGAAATTCTGCGTAATCAAACTATGCGAATTTAGATTCTGCGATAACAGGTCAGCTTAATATGGCTAGTATAGATTATGCCACGTAGAATTATTACTTACAAAATTATGCCAAAACAGGGTAAACCCTAAATTTACTTAACCTTCCACTGCTCTTGGTTCGTTCGATTGAAGGATAATTTACTCTTTACAAACTTGTATATACTAAGAGAGCTTAGTTTCATATCATGATTGTAGGATAATTAAAGTACTTTGTTTGCCTAGGTAAAAAACTAAGTGTAAACAAACTAACCCACGTGAAAGCCAATCAAATCAATCTTACTTATCTATGGTATTTCTTGATAGGGTATTCTTGTTAAATTTAGTTAACTGCCTAGACGCATAGAGTATATTGTATGTGTACCTGTTTGCCGGTACAGTTTTCATGTTATATGTTCATGCGATATTCTCTATAGATAACCGAAGGCATTTATATCATGTTCATCTACCTTTGAATATAGACAATTTTTTATGTCTATAAAGTACTGAGGCTGAATAAGACACGTTCATTGGTTGATTCAAATCAAGTACGCTAAGGCGGCTTTCATGGCTTGGAAAACTAGGTACATAAGAGAAAATAGCAGGCATCTTTATTATTATAAATATTCTAATGTTTAAAATTATTTATTTTCGTGACAACTATTAGTAACTACTTTTGCAATCGGAAACTATTTTATTTCGTTTGAAGAAAAGGATAAATATGAGCATAATAGGTACCTAACATGATATAATAAGTAAGTACGTACAAGAAGGAGCGACAAATGTATTCATATATTGTCAACTAAAATCTTGTCGTTATATGTTTTAATGTGAACGCCGACTTGTAACCAATGAGAAGGGAGAACGTCATCCCAGTACTTCTTAGACATAAAAAACAGACTATACCTTGCTACATACTCAAAGTCTAAGTTTTGCGCTGATGCTTTATCAAAAGGTTATCAATTCACCATCTATTTGGTTCTCTTCTACTCACTTTCTCATACATCCGCAGGTAAAACGATAGAAGAATACAGACGGCAGCTCGGCAGTTTTGGCGTGAGCGGCGATCTTGCGCTACAGACCATTGGAAGTCTCTCTGGAGGGCAGAAGTCAAGAGTTGCCTTCGCCATCATGTGCATGGGGAACCCTAACTTCTTGGTGCTTGACGAGCCCACGAATCACTTGGACATTGAGACCATAGAGGCGCTGGGCAAAGGGATCAATAAATATACGGTGAGTTGTCTAGTAGTATTACGTCCTCAATTGTTCTTTATTCAACATTTTTTTATAATGGTATGAGATTTTTTCGCTTTAGCCATATACAGATAAAACCATAGAATATGATAGTCTCTGGTTTTCCATAATTTCACTTGGAATACTATCATTTGTTATAATGATTACAGTTCATAATGTCAGCACGGAAAATCTTGCTTGCTTGTTGTGTGATGTAATGATGTTATTTTGCATAGGTTTATGCTATAATATTATTCTGCTTAATAATTTTGTGCGATTATTTTATGTTAGTAGAGGGAAAAGTTAAAGTACGAAACCAAACCCACGAATACTCGTTTAACACTGATTTAATAATTATGTTCATAAAAGTAATGTGCAAGTAAACGCACTTCTGCTTAGCTATGCATGACCTAGTTCGTTGACTCTGACTCCACAGGCTTATTATTCCGTCCGCGATGTATGATATAGTCTAATCAGTAACTTATTATATATGGAGCAGTCCAATGAATAAGGATTAATTTTGTATGGACAATCTGACATTTGTTTTCAATTGATTTTCCCCGTATGTGCAGTGGTGGCGGCGCATGTGAGTAAGCAGGTGTATCATTTCTATTTTTAATGATTATATTATTACTAATTAAATATTTCATTTACAATAAAAATAATGTAATATGCAACTTTTATTTTAATGCAAGAAGTTATTATAATGTTTGAGTTAAGAAATTATACACCGGCTTACCCTCACGCACCGCCACTGATTGAAAGTATCTTTCAGTGGGGTATAATTGCGGTTATTTTTATTATTGATTGAAGCTAAGCAAATGCTATATCAATTGCATTTTTTGTAATGTTCCAGGGTGGTGTTATTTTGGTATCCCACGACGAGCGATTAATACGAGTGGTGTGCAAGGAGCTATGGATCTGCGGGAACGGGACGGTCGCCAGCATCGAGGGCGGCTTCGACGAGTACAGGAAAATCGTCGAGAAAGAACTCGAAGCACAAAATAAGTAGCCAACAATTCGCTAACATAAGCAATATCCGCTACCTAGTGACTGTATAAAGTATGCATAAATTATATTATTGTAATATACATCGCGTTTCATTCAGGAGCGAAATGAAAAACTTTAATTATTAATGCAAATTTTTATTTATACCTTCAACCTCCGTCTTCATTAAATACTTTAGCATACGATTCCATACAAACCTCGAGTACTCTCAATATCCATGGCAATTAAAAAAATATAATTAACTTAAACGAAATAATATTTACAAATTATAAATCGAATACATAATATACAATTAAAATAGTGACTAATATAGCAACAGAATCTGAGTTAAAATGAAAAACTCTTGAAATGTCGAATTAAAATCAAATGCGGTACTCAATTCAAGCCATTTTCAACTTTGTTTTACGTAAATGCAAGGTTGTTGGTTGCGTACAGGTTACTTTCAGGATATCGGAGGGTAGTACTATTATACAGAATTGTAACAGAATGTTCTGATTAAGGTAAAGATATATTATTATCGAGGTATACAAACAATATACCGGTTCATATTATGGCAATTTAGATTTTTGATAAAAGTTAGGTACGATAATAAAGTTAAAACAAATACTCTTAAATTAAATGTCCAGTTGGCAATGACAAATGGCGTTTGGATCACTCGGCTCCTACTGATGAGTAAGAGGGGTCGATGTAATAAAATTTTAAAACGAATAATTTACTGATGCTTCTTGCGTCGTGGTTTGGTTTTGTCCGCGTTCCGGAGCACCTCCGCGTACGAAAGCTCCAGTTTGCGCAGCTTGTGGATCTCCTGGGAGGCGGTGCTCTGCTTGATGTCCCAAGAGTCTGTCTCGGGGTTCCAGCCCTGGTAGATCTTCCCCGTGCGGCCGCTGACGCTCGGCGTGGGCGAGTTCATGCTGCGGTTGTAGAACTGCAGCGTCGACCCGTTCCAGTCCGCGGCGCTGTCGATGGGCCGCACCAGCGGACTCGCCTCGATGGGCCGGTAGTCCCTTCGCTTCTTACTCGACGACTTCTGGTATATGATCTTCGGCGGCGACGGGAACACCGGCGAGTCGGCGCCCTGTCGCTCCTGGCTGTGTTTCCTGTTGCGATGCCTGGACTTCTTTCTAGTAGCCGCTATGTACTCCAGAGGCTGACGGACGAGCGGAGTCAGGACTCGCTCCTTCTCTTTTTCCTTTTCAGTCGTCTTATCTTTCTCTTTCTCGGGCTCTCTCTTCTCCTTAGGTCTCGCGGTGGAAGTCTCCGCCACCGGTTTGTTTTCTTTGTTGTTCTCTTCTTCCTTCTTTTTAATCGGTTCAGGAGCGGGCCTCTCTTTTGGCTTGAGCGTTGCAGTTTCTGGAGCGGTGATATCGGACACTGGAATCGACTGTTCAGACATGGCAGAAGAAAGAATGCTTTGAGTGTCATCGGTGAAGGTGCCCGGTGGTTCTTCGTTAGCGGGCGTTACCGGCGGCACTTTTCCGGCCACGGTGTCATCTAAAAGTGGGAGTTCTTCACCATCGTCCTTGTTTTCGGCCGCCTTTTTGAGGATAGTGAATATTTCTTTGAATAGTTCTCGGTATTCTGGTCGGTTGCGGAACCGGCTGTCCATAGGGCTGACATCGTCGTAGATGCTGAAGCGGTAGTCCTCGCCGTCAGCGATGGTGCAGAGGAAGGAGCCGGGGCGCTCGCGCTCCGTCTGCGTCGCCTTGTTGCTGGTTTCATCCGAGAACCCGGAGCTAGAAGTCTCGGCTTCGGAGAAGTCTGGGGTCTGGATGAATTTCTTGCGTGACGCGGTCTCGACCTTTTTCGGGTTTTCTTTGTGCGCTTCCTCGCCGTGTCCACTTTCCTCGTCGGTGTCTTTGACGCTGAACTGGCTGAAGTCCCCGGAGGTCTGCAGCTCGTCCTGCAGGGAGATCGGTCCGGAGGTCTGCACGGGCAGCGTGGGGGGTTTGTTCTTGCGAATGTTCTTTACCTGCGAGAGCTGGACCTCAAGTAACGCCTCGTACTTCTGCACGAGCTCTCGGTAGGGGTTGTCGTGGCCATCCTCTTTGTTCGCCCAAATGCCTTGCAGCAGTTTCTCCTTTGCGTTCTGAAGCATAAACACGGAAATTGGTGATTGTGAAGTGATAAAACAGTAATTAGCTTGCTTTAGTACTTATGAAATCAATCAATGATTTGTTATTGCATTCTCAATGTATGGAAATTCTGGTTTGGTTGAAAAATGTATGTTACCAAAGTGATTTCTGATATCCGTGATTATTAATGAATATGTGATTATTTTAAATGAAATAGATAAAGAATAAGTCAACACTTAGTACACAATATAATAATTGAGAATGTTTATTATACCATCGCATGTAGGTTACTAATTTTACAATGTATGAACAAACAGGAAAATTACTTAATATTAAAAGAAAATTAGTCAAATATACACCCATTACTCCACATTCAAACATTAGACACATCACAATATTGACAATTGATTAAAATCTACCGAATAAACAAGTTGTTATTATATTCATTAGTACGAGTTATAATTAATTACATGCATTTTTTAGAGGTGACTGAAATCAAATGTCGTGCGGTACCCAAAACTGATGTCACAATTACCTTCACCAATTCAGTTAGCGTGCTCTGATCGCTTAGTCTAGTAACGTGTCAGTAATGGACGTACCTTCGACTACATACGATAAATCCAAAGAAAACTACTGCAAATGCGCTTCATAATGCATATGCAAAGCGTGAGCAACAACATCAGGGGCAGTTGGAAAAGCTTTGTCGCCTAGAAACGAGTGAAACATTCAAATGAGATTTAAAGGGAAATGCCATGACTATAAATGGCTGGCATGCGAGATCCAGAGGGTGCGATCGCTAATCCGTGATCTGTGTTCGAGTTAATATTCTAATCGATGGGCTCCTTGAATACGAATTCAGTATCGAAGCGGACTTGCTGATTACCTATGTTTTAGATGTTTGAATGATTTTCACAATGATTATTATTAGTCCAGAGCGGTAGTTAGTACTGTTAATTCCTTTGCAGATATTTTCAGGATGGTGCAGTTAGATTTACAATTAATTATAATTGGAAGAAATGCGGAAACAGAAATTTAATGAGACAGAAAGTTATTCACAAAATTAGAACAGGCTGAAGAAAGGGTAAAGAGAAAGAGTATAAGGGATATGGTATAGGAAACTTTGTACAAATACTTACGTCAAACTTGATGAGTTTTGTAGTAACAATCTCATCTCTTGGGCTGTCTTGGATGGAAGGACTGAGGATGAGAGAGCTGATAGCGCTTCTGTCATCGTCGTCTCCATCGAGCATGGAAGACATATCGTCTCCACGCTCTACGCCCCTCAGACATCGGATGCATAGTTGACCTTGTCTGCAATGGAGGAGCAAAATAAGAATATAGATATAAAATGTTGTCAAAATGTATAGGGTAATTCCGGGGTAGATGGCCATAAGGGAGAGATGGCCAATCGAAATATTTCTTTGAACTGCCAACTAGATGTCTGGTTACTGTTCAGTTCGTTTCGTGTCGTGCGTGGGACCAAAGCTGTGACCGACACTTACGCGAAAAAAACAGAGAAAGCAAGTAAAATCCTTGTCGATTGTATTGTCTAGTGCTAATATTTCTTGGATAGTAATGTTTTTTATGGCGGGGATGTGAGTTTCTAAAAATAATGGTTATTTTGGAATGTATTACAAAGTACCTATATAAACAAAATTGTGTTCTAACGTCAAAATAACGCGTGTCGTGTTTGTACTTGTTAACATTTTAGGTGTGGTCATCTCTCCCTGAAGAAAAGGAGAGATGGCCAGTTTTAGTCGGTGTATTATGGTCATATGGCCATAGGTATCTGAAAGTAGCGATGATGTCGCTTTAATAGTTTTATCAAATAAAAATAAGCACAAAAAGAGTAACGAAAAGGATAACTGTCGCGGGTGTGGAGAAAATTATTACGAAACCCTCGTCGTCGAAGACTGGCTTCAATGCACAATATGTCAGTTTTGGGTACATGAAAATTGTACAGAATTCGATAATATGTGTTCCAAATGTGGCCAGAAGTACAAAAAAGCATTAAAATTTAAAAATTAGACCAAAAGGTTAAGCTAAAGATAGAAATAAGTTATGGCCATCTTTCCTGTTCTCTTATGGCCGTCACCCCCAGACACACATTGGGAGAGATGGCCAATAGCGATTTAAAAAAATAAATATTTTTAAAGTTGATCTCCTTAGAAATTCTAAGTGTTTTGTTTATTTTCCCGAAGTTGATTGTTTAAAGTTTAATTACAAATAAAGATTTGCTTAGTAATGTCTGTTTCTTTTTTAACAGCATCTAGGAAAAACTATGGCCAACTACCCCGGACTTACCATAGTGCCTGTGTGGAGGGATATCTAAGAACTGCCTGTTTGGTGAAATGGTAACAGGAATTATTTTGTTTTACCTGACTTCTTCTAAGATTGCGAACTCCTCATGCATCGATTTGGGTTCCTCATCTTTCTGATTCCAATTACGCAACTGATCCTGTAGTCTGTTGTTCTCTTGGACCATGGAAGCTAACTGTTCTTCGAGCTCGGTGACTCTTCTCTGTTCCTGGGCGAAGGCAACTTTGCTCTCTCGCAACTCGTCGCTCACCCTAAGCAGATCTTCATCCTCTTTAGTCAGTTCTGGGAGAGGTGAGATGTTCTTCGATGGCGTGCTGCTCACGTTAAGCTTTTTCGAGTTGGGCGTGACCGGTTCCGCCGGTTTAGTTTCCTTTTCTTTGGGTTTATCAGTGCTCTGTGGTTTCCGCTCCGCGCGCCGCCTGGTTATTTCTAACTGCGCGTTCAGGTCGTCGACAGTCTTTTGTAGATCTTCGCATTTTCCTTCGAGCGTTTCGATGTTCGAGCACAAACTGGAATAATAGGTAGTGGATATGAGTTTTTTTTTCTTTATAAGCTGACACTAATGTTGCTGAGATTAATGCTCCGACGCATTCATAAATAATTATGAGAATTGTAGCTACTTGGAAATTTCCTATTAAACGCAGAAAAAGGTAACATGAGATATGTGCAGCGGTAGTTTGGTATGGTATTATAGTATTTACGGCGATGTGTTTAGGTGTGTAGCAGATTGCGGTTTGTAATTTACTCACGTCTTAATGTGTTTCTTGTCGGCGGCATGGTCGACGGCTAGTCGGTGGTTGGCGCGCTCCAAGTCCTGAATGCTCACTTCTAGTTGCTCGTAGATTCTCAGTCTTGAGTCGTTAACTTCGCGCAAAGCGACTGTTTGTTTCGTTAAGTACTGAAATCAAGTAACATACATAACATCATTATAACGTTTCGTATTTCGGTGTTTCATTATTAGATTAGGAACATGTCTTTACGGTGTCCGTAGGGTTTGTAGGGTTGGCTACGGAACCCTAAAAACATGTCTACGAACCTATATTCGTCATGTTCGTCTGTCTACACTATTGGGGCTACAAAGTTGACGTAACTTAACTCGTATAATGTCTTCTGTGTACCTACTGCTAATTTCATTGTATAGTGAAATTATGAAATCATTATTTAAATTGAAGTTATCAAAAAAGTGGTCAATAATGTGTCGCCTCTAACTTCCCAACCGTGACATTAAAATATCTGAAAACAATCTAGCTTCTAACAGGTAATAAATACCGGTTTGACCAAGCTACTAGGCCTAATTTATATGCCCAGCGGCCCTAGCATGCCAGACACGGGGATAAGTCACACCCCCTTATCTCCAAATGCGTCTCTCTCACACTAATGCCGCCGAAAGAGATAGTCAGAGCGATAAATGGGTTTAACTTATCCCAGTGTCTGTTATACTAGGGCCGCTGCAGCATGCGGAGGGTACCTACAATTAAAATACCTAATCATTAAAAGCTGTCCACCTCAGACTCGAATTTGATTTACGTTGATAACATACATTTTACATCGCTGTAGAATCAATTCAAATCATATTTCTCACTTCGATTTCCTGCGTCTGGTCCTCGATGACATTCTGGTGCTGACGTAGAGCAGTTTCGAGTTCCTTATTCCTCTCCAATAGGGTCTTGCCGAGTTCCGCTGCTAGCTGCAAATCTGTAATAATCGAAATATTTCTTTGAAGTGGGTGACTTTATTTCCAGGTAAACCGAATTGGCATAAATAAGGTGAGAGCGATGCTAACGCGGCAGTGAAAGATGTGGTGAGCTGAGACAGGTAATTATTGTATCGGACGGAGTAGCCTTAGCCTGGGTTACGATTACGACAGTCGCTAGATGAAGCATGGATAATTGACCGGCAGGTAGCGCAATGAGACTGCCGCTGACTCATAGCCGCGTCACGTGCTCTCCGGCGACAACATTTCATAATGATGTACATTGCTTGCTCAGTTCCACCCCGCTTACCCACAACTGAAACCGACTGCGTAACACTGCGTGCATATCGCTCATAACTAATGTGAAAGGCGTTCTTTTACTTTGGCCTAACCTTGGTGGTGGAGAACAAAAACATTTAAATACATAGTTATGTTCTTGTAGCCAAATTGGGGTCATTGAAAAGTTTTGCTTGATAAAATTGTGTTAAGTAGTTTAGAATAATCGGAAGAAAATATATTTTTTTTAAATATATATAGGTATATCAGTCTCGTGTCAATAGAGATGAAAGTCACTCTTGAGATAGATACGATGATTTCATTTGGAATGCGACTTCACTTGGATGCGAATTCATTATTATGCTTCATCTTTATTGACGTGAGATATTGGAAGCAGGATTAAGTACCTTTTTCTCCCATGAACTTTGAAATTAACATTTGGAAACTTATTTGACGCATAAATAACCTTGAGCATTTATTCATTCAGTCATTTTCCAGGGGGGGCCTAGCCCCTGAAAAGCAATGGCCGATGAGGCCATAGCCAATGCAAATGGGTTAGTAGCCACATATCCTGAGACGGGCAGTAGTGGGCACCAGACAATTCTGGAGTGGGCACGGCCCACCTGGCTCTTTATACGCCTACGCCTATCAGGTAGATAACTCGTTTTGGGATCTAAATCATTAGTTTATTTCCTAACACAGCTAAAAGTCATGACACAGCATATCTACCGTATTCACAAGGAGACTTCATTATTTTGCGAGACAGCTCTATGAACGGATATTAAGTAAATTCGCATAAGGAAATATTTTTCGCTCTAAAAATTATGATGTGGGTACCGAAAAATTTGTAATTCCATCGTTAATTTTGCATGTAGGCACAATAATTTCTAATATTTTTTAGGCATTTAGAGTCTTAACGTCTAATTAATTGTGTTTGTTGCGTTGGACCATGCATACCTACTTCTGTTTCCATTACGCAACAGTCAACACATTTTTTTTTTTACTTTTAATTGGTAAGTATTTGTTATATCTATTTATTATATGCTTACATGGGCACCCATAAAATTCACGTAAGTATGTTTTATTTGATAATCACTTGCGAAACAGGTTTCAAATGTTACCACTCGAACGAATGCATAAAATATTATGAACTTCTGGACATGCACCAATGCAGTCAGGAAACCGTTCATTTCCTTTATCAGAACATAGATCTAATGGTATCCAATCCAATTTTAATGTAACTCGCTTTATTTGTGTTTAAATCTGCGAACGTAACTTTCAAATACAAATTGTTGTAACAATGCCTCGATTTATATCGTCTATGAAGAACGGATGGAGGTTAGTATGAACTTTCTCGCACGCGTTCTCAGGCTATAATGATCTATGGCGCTTGGATAATTGCACCCTTTCCTCTGCAATTCGTTTTACTGCTGGAGTGTTTCCATTGCCAATGCTAGGCCAAGGGCCATGGTGGGTTAACGTTGAATTTGCATGTTTTTGTGTGAGTACTATCTGCATCGTTTTGGGGGTTTACAATAGGTCGATGTGGCGATCATTGGGGGAGGCTTATGTTCGGTTGAATTGATGATGTGTAAAATGCACAAGAGGTTTATAGCGGTAACTAGGTACGTAGTTAAATTATTTATTCAAACGCAAATTAAGTACCACGTGATTCGTCTTATAAAAATGGTTTTGGTTATACGCAAGAAGATAGCGACGTAACTAATTCTATATCGTGTAGGTCATTGGTATCTTTGGATTTCCAACCTACCGTAGAACCGTTTTTCAACGTGGCATAAAACGTACCTACCTATATAAAACGGGAGGAAACCATTACCACGATGTTGACAAAATAAATCGGCCTCAAGATCCATTTGGTTGTCTACAGATTTAAGAAGGAGTTAGCAATACAGCATCACAGTATTCTAAATTCCTATGCATTGAGATTGAGCAACGTAATTCAGCACGTTTAGGTAATATAATAATTCATGAGACATTTTTCAATGTCTTATTATTTTATAACCGTGCAAAATATCATCTGCGTTTATCAAAGTTGCTTGCTTAGGTACCTACTATTATTTTCAGCAATAGTTTTAAAACAATTAAGATAATTTCTCAATTCTGTGATCTAAGTCGTTGTTTTAAAGTTAATTTTTGTATCTAGTAAAAGATAGATCAGGTGAATGACCACATCGAGGAGCACGATGGGACCTTTGACAGATGAGCGATTATGAAATCATGAAATACTATGAGTGATTTTTTTAATTTTTGGTCCAAAGAAAGATTCTATTTCATTTTGAGTAGGTATTATTGAAACAGGAAATTGATATTAATAATTGTCAACGATAATAAACTTCCATACACAAACTTATCATTGATTGGTAGGTAGAGTATCTTTAAAAGAGATAATCAATGGCTGTAGTAAAAAAGTTATGAGGCGTCACTTATGAAAATCGAATTAATCAATATCCAGTTGGTTTTGTTTAGCTAACTTTCATATTGGTATTTACCTTTATTGTAAGTTCGCTAATTAGTAAATTTTTTTAGAGTTGTTTTTGCTTTCTATTATCACTGCAGTTTATTTTAGCATCATTAAGGTGCGATAACAAAATTAATATGGATTCGCTATTGCTTAATGCTTATTGCCTCCGTCATTAGATAAATTAATTTTAGTGTACTCTAATGCGATTTAGCGCTACTTAACGAAATTTTACGCCAAAATCGTTGAAACGAAACGCAGCGCAGCTCATACCATTTTTAAGTGCATTCAGTTGATTGAAGTTTAGTTTACGTCATTAATATTTTTAACAGCATTCACAGCCATTTGAACAGAAGCCAAAAGCCATGCTAGTAATTGTCTGTCATAACGCGGACAATACAAGATTGCTATGTTTGGTTTATGCTATTTCAATGTGTATTTACATATTCGGTAAATGGTTGTTAAGTAAGTAATTATCATACATAAATGTCCAATGTCAAGCGTCTATGTACCAACGTACGTAATGATGGTACTGTGGGACTTTTTCTTAATAATGAATGCTAGACTCAATCACGTCCACTTCACATTTTTTGCTTTAACCAGAGTCCACCGTTCATGTACGGATTTTGACGCATTGATACCTATACCTAGGACAATTTCTGCAATCTCATTTCATACAAATGTGAAATGATGTTACGACGCAAAGGATATAGATGCTGTTATGATGGAACAGAAGGCTGCAGCATGTCTTTTAAATATTATTTCAAAAGTATCTACTGATGAAATCCATTGTGAGTGAAATCATCGTTTAAACTAAACAACAAAATTATCAATTTCAAGGAAAAAATATGTAGATTACGTTGAAGCTGGTTATTTTTAAAACTTTTTTGCATAGACAAGTTTTTTTTGTTTTTAATATTTTGCCAGTTAAGTTTAACCATGAAGTCGGTAGTATCTTTTTGTATGCAAACTGAATCAGCCCCAAAACCTGGCCGATAATGTTAATCAGAAACTACCCAATGGCAATGCGACGATGATAAGCAGTGCCTTACCTTGTCAAACTTACCTATATTTAGTTGGTAAATTTTTTCATGATGTGAGTCAGCCGATCGCTAATTATTAAATAATACGATCGACGGATACAGATACTAGAGCCCAGAATATATAGGTACACCTAGCCGTATATATTGGGAACAATGGGGAGCTTAACTGGCTAAACGATTAAGATGACACTCCAGCTACAGAACCATGCGGGAAGTTCAATTTAAGCAAAATGATGGAATTAAACCAACAAGAAGACCTGGTTATTCTAATAGATTAACTCTGGTCTTCTACTTTGGTTTTACGGAATATTATAATCTTGTACCTAATCGTAGCTGTAAACAATTTACTACCTTTGAGCCGCCGTCTAGCCTCAACATCATAAAAACTGACATGTACGTAAATGAGTACAACAGGGAAATAACATCTCACAAAAACTGCCACATAATTATGGACGCACTGCTTGAGTACCGGAGTTAACCACTACATTAACTAAATTATTTCACTGTTAAAAGAAACCATAATATCCAAAGCAGTGAAACAATTTCATGGTGCAATGCAAATCGCTCCGTGAACGCAACCGCTCAGTAACGCCTCTCGGCCTTGCGCAAGTCATCTAACCTTCGGTTCCTTGCAGACACTCCAGCTCGACAGTGTAATCCCACAGGTCCAAGGAGTTCAGCCCGTTCAGTTCCCACGAGCTAAGCGAGTCGCTCTGCTCCTGCTCCTCGCTCATCTTCCATCGGTCACGGAAACTAACAAGGTAACTTTTTTACGAGGCTTTTTCAGCCATGTTTTGTTGCTCGAAGGCGGAATGGCGTGCCTTCGCTGGCGGCGCAGAGCGGACTGAGGGCCGCTTCGCGAGCCGCACCGCAGCGCTGCAATACCGCGCGCCATCGCCGAACCAATCCCCAATCTCATTTTTTTCGATTACTCGATAGAAGAAGAAATTAACGAATGTTATCTTACTATTAATGTAACACATAATAGAACCAAAAGTAAAACCTGAACCAGGTACGGAGAAAGTGATTTGGCTCGCGGTGCCGGTTCAGGCAATCAATCAAGATTCTTAGTGTGGAGACGTTGCGGAAATAATGGGTTGGTAGGTATGCACGTATCCCTGTATGATGGTGCCGATCAATCTTTACTTCGGAGTATTAAAAAAAAACTTGAAGGTCAATTTACAGTGCATACGACTTCTGTATACGATACACCGGCAATGCTTATATGAACGATCTCGTTTTAAATCATTTGAAGCACTTTAAAGTACCTTCTTCAAACAAATTGCCCTAAGTATTACTTGTAACAAGCACACCATGCTTATCTGCTGGCAGCTGCAATGTTTTTATCTATTGTATAAATAATTTTGCAAGTATAAACTAGCTTTTTCCAGCGGCCCTAACATGCATGGCACAGGGATAAATTAGAACCGTTTATCTGTAAGTGCGTCTCTCTCACACTAGTGCCGATGAAAGAGATAGTCATAGAGATAAACGGTTCTTATTTATCTTTGTGGCGTGCATGTTAGGGCCGCTGGTGGTGACAACAGGTGCACTTGACACGGCTGATCGAACCTGTCGGTTGAATGGGCTCGACCTAAATCAAACTGTGTAAAGTAATTTTGTACCTATAGTTATCACTTTGTACCTATATAAATAAGTGGTGTGCCCACGAAATGTCATCGACCCACTTATTCATTTGTTCTGTGACCTGCCCTGTAGCACCTTATTTTTTATTGCGGACATAAAGCATTCGTCCCTTTCGCTGGCAAAGGATTTGCCAGTGGTGTTATTAACTTAGTACCAAACAGAGCCTTCTAAAAATTACAAATCCTTAATAACATTCATTGTGGTTATTAGCAAATTTTAAGGTCATTTAACTGATTTTAATTAGAGGCACCATGTGGAACGAGACACAACCAGCAGACGTGAAAACATACCAGATGATTAAAACAATGAGGTTGGGAAAAAAATGCGTAAAAAATAAATTATTATGGCAGTCTTATCGTCATTTGGTAGGCAATTAATGAATCACAATAACGATTGCGATAGCTAATCTAAGGTCCTACTGTTTGATATACTGCTTGATAAAAGGAATGTACGATAATAAGAATTAATAATGTAACAGCGGCCCTAGCATGCCAGACACGGGAATAAGTTAAACTCGTTTATCCCTCTGATTATCTCTTTCGTCGTCACTAGTGTGAGAGAGACGCACTTAGAGTTAAGACGGTTTAACTGGTCCCTGTGTGGACTTTGCTAGGGCCGCTGCGGCTCTAACATGAATGACACAAAGATAAGATAGACCGTCTTATCTCTAAGTGTGTCTCTCTCACACTAGTGCCGACGAAAGAGATAGTCATATGAGATAAACGGGTTTAGTTTATCTTTGTGTCATTCATGTTAGGGGCGCAGGAGGGACAAACATTAACTCCCGGGGTCAATTGAGTTCGAACTGTGAATAATTCAATAAATACCATAATCGTTCAAATTTCATGGCTACCAACCAACTGTGACGCTGGAGAATACTGATACGTATTTACTACATAAAATAATCGCTGTGAGTTCAACTTTGGTTTATATAACTAATAAAGCTATATTGGAAGCAGTGTCCAGTACAATTACGTGCGTGAACTATTTATTAATTACGGCATTAAAAACGCTGAATATTCACCTAGGCAAGCTCAATATTTGTCAGACTCCAACATGGACTCTGTACTTACTACGGATATCACAACGAATCTCAGACAATAGGAAGATGCATAATTTTCTTTTTCATCTTATATTGGAAAGTAAACCGATCTGTGTACGCAAAACATTTTTATGTTTATTATTTTATGAGTTATAAAGCTTTGAAAAATCATTGTTCATACCACTCGCAAAAACACTCCATACAAAATGGACAACAGCTATGAGGCTACGACGTTACAGCTGTCGTTAGACTGTACAAAATGTATGGCGTTTAAACGACATGTGCAAAATATTTCCGAAAATACTGTTTTTAAAACAACATTGTAGAAATAAAACATGACAAATTTGGTGACGATGTCCAAAAAACTAAAATCAGAACTAAAAAGCAATATATATTTTTCAATAGTTTTGACCCTAGTTTCAAATAAAAACGAATAGTTAAAATGATCTGCTTTTGTCTGAAATATGCTTTTGTTTACATTTACGTCCATAATGACCATAATATATATCATTTCTCCTTTGCTGCACTGGGAGTGAAGAAATAGCATAGAATGCGTGCAGATGCTTATCATCCTGGCATGTCGTAAAAGTCGACTAAGGGACGGGTCCTCTCCAACATGGTGGACTATCTGTATGGGCGATGGGCTGATCACCTGTGTAGTCTTGTGGCTCTGCCCATCCCATTAGGGATTTCGGGCGTGATGCTATGTATGTATATACCTATCATTTAAAGCTCATTTTGATTTTCATGCAACTTCCCCATTTGCAATTGTTTGGAATACCCAGGATATCTTGCTGAGTAAGCAGATCATCACAGGGGGAATTATGTTTTTTTTAGATATACCGGTAGTGTGTAAGCCAAATTCGGTAATCATCCTTATAACTATTATAATCAGGCGGTTGGGCTATTGCATGTACTGCCGACACATCGTTACCCAATATCGTGTGTCGGCGTCCGCTTGCAACAAGCCTGGGATCGTTGACACATCGCATCCATCTCAATCATCTCCCGTGTCACGCACATCACGTCACGAAAATGCTACTGAGGTAGCTATATCATTCATTAACTATATGATGACCATTCGCATATTTAAGGGGAAGACTGTGGGACAGGAACTGCGAGCATAAGAAATTGATGGTAATAGTCAACGTATTTTTAAACATTTGTAAAATAGGAGAAAAGCAATTAAAATACCAATGAGTCTTACCTTACCTAGGAAACTTTTTATCCCGGAAAATTACAGTTCTAACGAAGGAATAGTGTGCACTACCGGATTCTACTTGGACGAAGTCTCTGGATATTTATATAAGAACTAAGTATATCTTAATTTATATTTATGATCATTATTCTAAGAAAGAAATTAGGTTAGTCACTTTATGGCATTTTCAAAACTTTTTTTAAAACTTTTAACATACATTTAAAAATATATGTAAAAAAAAACTTACATAATTTTTGTAAAATAAGTACATATAATTTTCGTTTCAAATTCCGGACTAGATCTGATCTTTATATGACAAAGACCATTGCATCATCTCTTCGGCCCTAGCAAGGATAAGTTATCCCCATATTATATCTCTGTGCATCTCTTTCTTCGATACTAGTATGAGGGAGACGCACTGAGGGATAAAATGGGGATAGCTTATCCTCGTGTCAACCTTGCTAGGCCCACTGATAGCCCTTTCGAAAACCATCGCAATGATAGCAATCGCTATAAATCGGCGACGTATTTGTTTTTATAAACATCCCTTCAATTCAAATATTTTATTTTCTAACTTTCCTATCCTTTGTCTTTTGTCTTTCATGTCTTTTTGATGATCTTCTGTTCAATGATGTTTACGTTTTTAATTTATAGACAGTTCTATTTTACGAATGCCTTCTGCGACTACAGCGTTGGTTTATACGCGCTGCTAGGATTAATGTTTCCTTTCGTTTATGTCCCCTAAGACAATGATACATTCTTCAACAGGGGCCGACCCCAGATCGGTATTTATTCTAATTGGAGTCATCAGCGTCACCTGTGCTAATGTTCCAGCGTTACATAAGTCGGTTTCAAAAGATTTTGCCCAATGTATCAGTATACGGAGTAAAATCACTCATTGTGAAATTAGTACAAGTGCTTGTTGTACTGAGTGTTGCGACTCTTGACAAGTCCTTTTGTCAGTTTTGTATTCTGGTTAGTTTTAGGATTGGTTATGGTGAACAAACTAAAACAAACCTAGGCTGGTTAGTTTAGCTCTACGACACAGTACAGTATTTACTTTTAATTCATGACTGAAGTTGCATTATTAATTTATTGAACAACAAATATGAATCATTATATTTTTCGAAATTTCGTACGGAATGCTGTGTGTATTATTATCGTGAGCGTCAAGTTGGCGTACCCTTCGAAGATATCCAGGATCTAAAGATTCCAAAAAAAGTGCCTGATTAGTACCCAATTAGTACCGAGTTAGAAAAAATAGCACCTTTGTAATTTCGGAGATATGAGCCTTGTTTAACGGGTACGCTAACTTGACGTCAAGCTGGCGTACCAGTTTTGGATCTCGAGAACGGTGCTGTTCCCAAATATGCTCTATATCCCAAAAAATAGTGCACAAATAGTACCCCTGGCTCCCGAAGTCTCAATTTCGTAGCTCTTATAGAAACTGAGATATTTCATACCAAACACGGGTAAAATATTTTGCACCGTCAAGCTGGCGTACCCGACCGAGATCACACAGAAAGCCATTGAATTCCTAAGCCAGCTATATACCAAAAAATAGTGCCTGAAATAGTACCCCTTTTACGACAAAAGCATAACAGAAAAGCTATGTGGAACATTGAAAAAACTCATTCACTTATTATCACCTATTTGGTGTCTGCTAAGTTAGTAAGGCAATAAACTATTGTAAAAGTTATAAAATTGCTTTAAAAGAAGATTTTTCTCGTCTATAAGTCTGAAATAAATGCTAAATGCTCATTCAATTTCGTAGCGACCAATTACTTCTCTTTAACCTCCATTCACGAGGAATGTCATTCATTAGTTTTAATCTAACTAGGTACCTACGAGTTTCCACACGCCATTTTATGTGTATCGTGTTTGAGATCATTAATATTTTCAACGTCATTCATTAGTTGTGTTACACAATTTGTGATGGTAACTTATTGATATAACAAAATTGTATCTATCGTATTAAATAAATAATAAAAACCTTAACTAAAATTATAGTTATGGAACCTTCAGAACAAAACTACGGTGTACCTAGTACATTCAGACACGAAACAGAAGATTTGCCGGTAACCGGCTCAAAACAATAACAACCATAATGATAAAGCACTATTTTCTTAAACTAGGAAGCCAGTTAGCCACAGCCGCAAATTGTCTGTTCACTTGCTCAAACTGATATCTTACTCGATCGTATCATTGCAATGCCGACCATGTCGTTTTCAACATAAGGTTAAAGTCTCAGACTAATTTACAAACGATATACGAGGTTACGAAACTAAATGCGCGAAATGTCAGGCTATCACGGGACGCGGCTGCGTGCGCAATTTGTCGAAAGTAGAATCAATTTGTTTTAGAAAGTAGACTATTCTACGGACTGCCGTTTGCAAAATAAATTGATTTTATTGTCAAAATCGGAATGTGTAGAGGGATAGCTTTTTAATGTAAGTAAACGTTTCTAATTCCAGAAGTCCATCTAGAATAATCCCTCCACGAGGAAAGATGGGTCTCGTCTCGTCAAACTTGTATTTTTTATATATTTATATATATTATTGTATTCACTTAGTCTGTTCGCCGAGTGTTGATAAATATTATGATATCGTCTCGAAATAGCGACTGCCGCTTAACTATCGCAAGCTGTATGACGGGCATCGCTTATCGCCGCGCGCACTGAGTTTGGTGGTACGAGGCACGCAATTGTTGTCAAGCGCGGCAAAAGAAGATGATAGATTTTTACAAATTGATAGCATGGTAGACGAAGCAATTGAACATTTCATAATGAACGTCACCGAGTCTGGTTCTTTCTCCGACTCTAATACTTCGTCATGGTCGTCGTCCGATGATATGCCAGCAATGGGACATATACAGGCTATTCAATAATAATATTCTATGAAAGAAATAAAGTTTTTCCTTCCAATTTCTTAATTAGCGGGCCGCTATTTGTAATGAGCTAAGAAGACCTGATTATTACTTTTTCAAGTCAAGTCAAGTCTTGGCAAACAGACTTTACATTTCTGTTGCCATGACCAAAGGTGTGAATAATTCCTGTACCCTTTAGACCTCGTCACAAAAAGTACACATTGTTGGTATGTAGATAACCTCGCGTGTTAGGGCAATGTAACATCTGTGTTTGTGTTGACTCGATGCCAACTAGGCCATGTAAGTCTCATGGCTACCATGTTGAGTGGATAATAAAAAGAAAGTGTTCATATTTTTATATCCTTAGTTTGTGAGCCTCAACCAAAAGTAGTTTTGGCTTGAGACGCCTTTGTTCGGCTAATTTTAAGACGCTGACAAGACCTAAATCGGCTTTACTGAAACAGTTTTTTAACAAAAACTATTTAATTTGGCAAAGCCAAAGAAATATATGTTCATATTCCTTATATTATTGAAAACCTAACTATTTCAAAAATACGATTTCATGAAATCGATACGATAGAAAACAATCGTGAAGTTTGTCTGAAATCCTCTTTAAATGGTTCTACATCTTGATTTTTTTAACTTATAGGTCTATAATTAATAACACTACTACATCACGCCTTGTGACACAAAAACTTGAGTAATTCAAATTTTACGTGAAGTGCGTTTACTTATATAATTCATCTATTTTTAATAAGATGTTTGGCATGCAAGTACCGCAGCCATTTCAACGCCAGGCACAGGCATTTAAAATCCGATTGTTTATATCCCCGCTTAACGTCCTAAGTCCGAGGTCGGCTCAATAGGAGCACCCTTAGGCATGTTAAGTAAAACTCCCCTTGTTGAGCGCCATTCAGGCTGCTCGCATCCTTCCGGTGAAGTTGTCGAAGTCGTCAGAGACTAACAGCGTATGTCCATTCTAAAAAAAAAAAAAAAAAGCACAGGTATCCTCTCAGTGCAGAATGATTGGGAATTGTGAGGTTTTACCAATAGCCGTGTTTCCTGAAAAAATCTAATTATTAGTCCGTCATTTACATTATAAAAAAATATTGATCACATATTTTTTCTTTGGTCAATTAAACAAAAAAATACGAAGATATAGTGCGTTGAAGTTGCGCGTGACTTCACGACTTTGCACACTTTTTACCATTAAGTGACGACGTCATGAACTCCCGAACTTTGATGCGCGTTATCTTTGTCAATTTTGATTAATTTGATAAAGCAAAAAAATTCGAGTTCAATATTTTTTGATAATCGAACTGACGGACTAATTAATATTAAGTATCATTATTTAACCCAGGAAACATCCCTATTTCTATTACTTTGCTGATGTACGCAGGTTTCCTCGCGATATTATCTTGCATACTGTGGCCAATTTAATTTTGCACATGAGATCCGAAAATCTCAAAGATATTTATTTGATTTAACGCGACTCTCTGCTCGCGAAGCTCTCATCCGACCATTCGGCCATAGCAGATAAAAACTGCAAAGGTAAGTACATCATACTTAATACTTTTATGACTCTGTTAGATAGTTATGTTTGAAGTCATGACCTTTCTTGCTTTGAGCTTACTGACGTATGTTGATACTAAATTTGAGAGATACTGTTCTGGAAATATCTGATATGTTTATCGCATTATTAATTACTTTAGAATGTTAGAGCTAAACTTTGACCGCGAAGTCTATTTAAACATAAGTTTGTTTATTTCGTGGTTTAATAGATCGATACGAAGCCACAAAATAAGTCGATTACTTAACACAATTGATCATTAATTATCATTAGGTAATCGTTTTTAAAGCGACAACTAAATCCAGTCTTTGAACTCGTTTAATATTAATTCATAAATGTTTTAAAATTTTAAGGCCAAACGAAAAATGCGCAGGAAACATAAACATCTGCAATTGGCTTGGCCGATGAGAGGTCGTAAAGGCCTTTTCATTTCCGTTTCAAACTAACTGTACGCCCATGAGTAGCGAAAATAAGTTAACCGGTCGGTGTCGTCTTGGAAACCAGTTGGTTCAAGGGTATGATCTTGAGGATAATTCAATGCAACGCAGCCAGTAATTCAAATAAAAGACATAGGTATAAGACGCATTATTAATAATAGGTTGCTTGTTTACGTACGGCAGGTATTAAAAGCAGCCGGACGTCAAACCAGTAGGTACACTTTAATAAAACGTGCTTTTTATTTAATCCATTTATGTTAACAAAAAACTTGTGACCAAGAATATGTTTGACTAAAAAAAACAACACTAATTACTGCTGTTTTAATTCCATTGTACGATAGGTACCATAGTCAAAATGTCAAAGTATTAGTCCACTTTACTGTTTGCGCACTGCCATGTGATTCTCTATCATGCGCAGCGGCTGTTCAGTGATGAAAGACACATTCAAATTTGGTCCGAATGTCTTTGTGCTTACAGTCTAAATTAATAGTTTCGTTTATCCGCTGATCAGCCGCTGAGCACGTTAGAGAATCACGCCACTGCGCTGGTTATTCTTAGCCCTTGTATGCACGAAGAGGTAATTATAAAGAAGTTATTTAGCGCCAGTACAAGACGGGATATAAATTATTCAATTCATTATTATTACCTACTTTGAGAGGAATGAATCCTCATTTACATGCAGCTGCAGTGAGCAGAGAAGTCGGCATGGAAGTGGGCAGCGCGAGTATGTAAATGGATCACTTCTCCTGCTCCTGCTTCTGCTACTTGCGTTGCCATACAGTCGAAGTGAGCAGGGAAGTGGGTATGGAAGTGGGCAGCGCGAGTTTGCAAATGGGTCCCTTCTCCTGCTCCTGCTGCTCGCGTTGCCTGGCGCGCAGTGAGTCAGGAAGTAGCATGTAAACACCCACTGCCTTCGAAAGTAGTGTATGCGGGAATTATTTCTGGCAGCGCGAGCAGCAGTGGCAGTGGCTGCATGTAACAGCATGTAAACACCGAATGCCATCGAAAGCAGTATGCGGGAATTATTTCTGGCAGCGCGAGCAGCAGTGGCAGTGGCTGCATGTAAATGAAGTAGGTACATATATACTTTTGTGATTGTAGTGATGTGGTTTGTTTACTCTTCCATATTTAACTTGGGTCCTAACTAAACTGTTTAAGGTGGGAGAATTTTTAGCTAGTTCAATACGAGGTTTGCTGGTCAGGGTCCGAGGGCCCCCTGAGTTTGGGGGCCCCAGTGCACGGCACCGTCTATCCCTTTAGTAGCTACGCCACTGCTATCAACTCGCACATATGCAAAAGCTTCATCATATACTGATATCAAAATAAGCACTCAAATGCGTATTACACTGAACGATAAACCAGACGCGATGTATCGTGTGTGACGCGCTTTCGTATGGATGCCTAACTCCCTTACTCTTATTATACTACCGGGAAGTTCAGTGTATTCACTAAGCAGAAACGTAACTAAAACAAAAATAGTAGCAAAGCTTTATAGTATTAATTCCGGACAGAATTAATCAAATGGTGGTCCGGTGGTGTTAGTGTTGGACAGACAACAAGCTTAGGCTGTATTTTCATTAGAGTTGTGCGAGGCAGTTGAGCGGTGAACGCGGGAAAAGCCGCCAATGAGATTATTTGGTTCTTGACAAATAAATACCGCCTTGTACACTGATTGGTGGATTTTATCCCCATGTCAACTTGGCTAGGACCGCTGTTATGTTCACGAATCTAAGACACAGATCTTGTAACGTTATCTTACCTTATGACAAAACGTATTTTTTACACTTTGAATGCATATGTCTTCTAAGAACAGAAATTAACGTAAGCAAACGGCTTACACAATGCTAAAACCACGGTTGTATATTAGATGAAGTAATGATTATTGTATGAATTCATACTGTTATGCATCAACTGATACTTCGTTCAAACAGGTAACAATGGAACATACACCTCGGTGATATTTGACACTCTGAATGCTTCGCTCACATGCTCGTGATATTTGCATATAAAAGTGATCTGCATGGTAATAGGGTATTGTTTGGAATGACTCGAAGAACAACACAGTTACAGAAAAACGTTTTTAACTATCATCTTGGAAAGTGGATAAAAGTAACAGCTTTAGAATGGCAGCCATTGCAGTTATGACTTAGTCTACAAAATTATTCAATGATGATTTTTTTACCATAAAGTATACGTTTCCGTTAGCGGAACGTGTCTACAGTTGAAATTAGAACCGCGTCATTTAAAGTTTATGCAAATGTAAATGTTGAACTTGAACTATACATGATATAGAAACCGACTGTTACTAAGATAAATGTCGTTATGTTTTTTCACTGTCTTTTCAAAAAGAAAAAGTGTGTCTTTACTAAACTTCGCAAAGTAAGATAAAGACACAGCAAAACGATACGATATAATATGTATAACATATAGCTTAGACAGTGTTGAATTAAATGCCTTGATTCACCTTTTCTATCCACCTCTGACAGGTGTAGGGTAAGGGGCAAAATTTAAGAAAAGCGAAGGTCAAACTGATGTCCAACCGGGATTAGTTTATCCCTCAGAACATTGAATCAATTCCTTTTATGATCTGCGGTATATCCCGATAAGTGCGAACGAAACTGGACGACTCAAGACGAAGACCGCTAAGCGCCTCTCTCGCACTAGTGCCGACGAAAGAGATACTCAGAGAGATAAGAGGGGGTTAAGTTATCCCCGTGTCAACCTCGCTAGGACCGCTGGGAGCGATTCAAATGTCAATTGTAAAACATCTTTCCAATTACCAAACACTCATCCCTAACAATATTTTTCATTTTATTATTATTATTATAACTAAATCCTAATTTGCCTAGGATTGAAAACGAACATAGCTATCGAAGCCATGGCCACTAACTAAGCAATCAATTCAAATATTGTATTTGTCAACTGGTTTCATTCGCTTGTCAAAGGTCGTAGGTATGACTCGACTAGCAACATCATTGTCATAGTGATGTCAATGGTTCATTCAAGGCGTGTTTCTTTTCATGAATTAGAAAGAGTAGAATAATGCACGGCAAATGAGAGGACCAATATGGCGGTTAATGCCCAGGTATAGCAACGCTTATACCTACCAGAATACGTTTGACACTTAAATATAGACCTTGCGCATTATACGGGCTATACTTACCCGGTTTTCTCTAGGTCTCCATCTCCACGGAGTGGGACCTGCCTCGTCATCCTCCTCCCTTTTAAGTGCAGTTACACTCATACTCTAACTTCGTATGTAGAGGAAGACGCACATAGTTGCCGGCCACACATTGCCGTTAAAAAGTTGCTCGTGTAACTGCACTTTTAGGGATGTTTGGAATTAATTCTTACTTGCACCGGCGATTCCTGGGTCTCCAAAGGCGTTCTATATACGTACATACTTAGATGTGTATAAAACTGTTAACTTATGAGTGTACTGTTTTGAAAAAATTATACCTCATCGAGTTTCTTGCCGGCTCTTCTCAGTAGAGGTTTCATCCAAACCGGTGGTAGATTCATTCCTTGATCTTCTTAAGAGGTTGGAAAAGCCTAAATTGAATAAAGATATTTTGAGACTTTCGCGGGTTGATCTGACCGGGACCGCACTCAAACCCTGAAGAAGGACTCCATTCGAGTTCGAAACATGTCGGACTATTTCTGACAATAAATCGTGAGTAAAGCCGTGTGTTTCAAGTATTCAAAGATATTTTGGTTTAACTTTTGACTTTGCCTAAAAATCCCTCCTTAACATATTTCGTTTATTATTATATTCGTGATTAAATTGTTGGATTTTATGCAAATGGAGATACCGATTTACCTATCTACTTTGTAATAAATTAATCAAATCCTTTACATTCGCGTGTTATATCTTCCTAGTAACTACAATAATTAAAAGATTAAACTTTAATCCTGTTATTTCCCTAATACTTAAAGCATTAAAGTATTTGGAAAATTACAGTTACATTTTTATTTAGATTTCTCATTTTGTTCAACTTGAACTGCAAAATGCATTTAGTTATGAATTGGTTAAGTATATTCTCATTAAAGTGGAAGATAATAAATCTATCGCGGCAGTCGAATAAAAAAAACAATTTAACATTTCCGACGACAGATAAAGACTTTTCTTTTATTAAAAAGTTATGGTTGAAAGAGTTTTGAAGACGTGGCTTTTGATTACACAGCCTTGAGGGTATATTGATGCATTGTGACACATCGGAATACAATACAACGCAATAGGAAAGAAGCAAATGCGGAAAGCATATGCCAACTTTATTTATAACTTAGCACCAGTTACGGAACTATACCTAAGACCAGTTCATTTTGACACTGGATTAACTCTCCAATTTAGGGATTGATTTTATAATTACCTACTATAGCAAACCGTATAACAGCCGTGGAGCCGACAACGTTCGAATTGCCCGCGCGAGCGTCGCGCGGCCGCTTGCCTTCGCGTTACACGGAGTAGCTCGAACGTCATGTTGTCCGTCTCGCTCACACAATAACGTTTTGTCCCCCCGCGCTGGTTGCGCGGCGCAGTAGTCGTCTGCGAGGCTTTCCGATCGACAACACGCGCGCGCGCTGCTCCGAGTTGTTACATAGAATGTTCTAGGGTTTTAGATCCCACTTTATGTACCTACCGTGTACTGTGAACGAATAGACTTTTTTTTTTGGTATAATCCGATTTTCATTCGACCCCTGAGGTCCTCACTCCTATATATGGCGCTCCAACGTTTTCATGTGACAATTTCGGTTATAGTGTAGTGAAAATTCAAAATCTAAGTACCTTTTTCGCGTGTGTTGTGTATTTGAACATACAGACGGACTCAAAATGAAGACACGAAGCAGAGCGAATAGTCTTAACCGCTTAGGAACAGCGCGTTCGACTTCGCCCGGCCGCCCGCCTGTTACCAACGAATATGGCGACAGTGCCGCCCTTGCTTCGCCGCGTGCAATGGCCGACGCGACCATCTCATTTTCCAACGAGAACGTTCAATCAATAATCGCGTCACTTCAACGCTCACAGACTGAAGCATTCAAGGAACTGCTAGAATCTGTGACGCGAGCAAATGCTTCGACGCCGATATCGTCATTCATGGCCCAAGGTCAGGGCACGCTAACAGGCTGCAAAGCCACCTTCTCCGGCAAACCGCAAGAATCAGTGGAAGCTTTTATCGATGCAATAGAGGCGTACAGTGAATGCGCACAAGTGTCAGATTCCAATATTCTGCGGGGATTAGCCTACCTATTCAAAGAAGAAGCTGCTACCTGGTGGCAAGGTTTAAAACAGCAAGTTTCATCGTGGTCCCAGGCTAAAGAAAATTTAATTAGTGCCTACGGAGACCGCCGCCCGCCGCACCGTATTTATATTGAATTATTTTCGTCACCGCAACAAAAGGAAAACACAGACGTGTTCGTGGCGCGAATTCGCTCCCTCCTGGCGAGGCTTCCAGAGGGGGACATTTCGGTAAATGCCCAATTAGATATAACATACGGACTCCTTAGCAGCAGAATAAGGAAAAGAGTACGGAGGGAGGACTTCACAAGTTTTAAAGAGCTACTTCATCGTGCGAGGAGTGTCGAAGATTCTCTCGAAGAGGGGGAGAGGAAGCCAGCGCCGCAGACCATAGGTTCCACGGGCCGCGCGCCGACCACGGGTCACCGCGCGCCGTCCGTGAGCGCCGCCGCCGCCCGCGCGCCGTCCGTGAGCGCCGCCGCCGCCCGCGCGCCCCACAGCGGCGCCCCGAGCAGCGCGGCCCCGCGCGCGCCGCCGCCCACGACACCCGCGCCGGACTGCAGCGCCGGCGCCGCCCCTGCCGGCGACACCGTGAAGAAGCAACGTTCGGTCTGCGCGTACTGCAGAAAGTTCGGCCACACCAAGGACCAATGCCGTAAGCTTTTGAACCAGGGACACCAGGGTGAGTCCGTTTCTCATAATAACTCTGCGGAAGTGCGTGCTATCAGTGATAAAAGTGAGCAAAGCTTTTATAGTGTCGAGTCTCGGTCGTATTCTAGTGACGTGTGTAATAATAATCGTCGTATTTCGCCAGACACTACCTCGAATAATAATTCGAACGTAAAAGACTCTAGACCTAATAATAGATTGCAGAATACCTACTCACTTATAGGTGATGCATGTAATAATAATTTAAGTATTTCTCAGCAAAATAGTAATTTTGCAAACCATTTTTGTTACCGCAAACCATGCGAAGTATCTAGTTCGATTCCAGTCCCGACTTGTCCAAGTGACCGTTCGCTCATTTCGAGCGAAGTCTCGCATACAGTTTCGGTTGCGGTTAATCGTAAACAAAACGACCCGTTTTTGCCAAATGGTCGTAACTCATTTTTGTGCGAAAATCAAGATAATGTTTTAGAAAATTATCAATTTAATAATATATCACGATCGCAGTTTGTTACTGGTGAAAATGAGTACCTACCATCCGTGCGTGTGCAAAACCGTGTTAACCCATGCAATGCCGGACCGGTAAATTATTTTGAAAGTTGTGGGCTTGACCCTACAAACATTCCGTACGTGTCCAATGTTAACCCGTTATCCGTCACGGCCTCCGATGGTAACCCTTCATCGCCGAGTGCCTCTGGTGTTAACACGTTTTCGAACACGGGCAATGGTAGCGCAAATGTTAATAATTTTTTAAATTATAACATATCGTATATTGATGGTAACGAAAGTTGTATGGCAAACTGTAGTAACCCGAATGCACGAAAAGTGATAAAAGTGTGTAACTCACAAATTTCGAAAAATGAGAATATGTATACAGATGTATTTAGTAATAACTGTATTCGTAGTGGAGATGTTACATCAAGCGGTAGCGATCTCGCGCGATGCTCGAGGGGTCGCGATTCACGTCCAATTTTTAAAATTCAAATTTTGGGTGTAAACGGCACCGCTTTGATAGATACGGCGGCCAAGCGTTGCATTGCGGGCCACACGCTATATGCTCTCCTTCTACGTCAAGGTCACGCGCTCCGTCCTTCAACGCAGAACGTCAAGCTTGCTGACGGGATTGTGCGAACGATGGAGGTGCTTACCACCACGTTAGAGGTGCGACTAGAACAGGCGGTTATTACGGTTCCGTTCTTAATTTTTCCGGATGCAACAAATAACGAGACGTTATTAGGTATCGATTTTATAACTGCGGCTAAGGTTGTTATCGATTTTCTCAGAGAAGTATGGTATTTCAGTTATGACAATACAGTCGAGTATAACCTGTGCTTCGAGTCTACCTCGCGAAACGTGTCCTGTGCCTCTACAGATGTTCTTAGGGATGACGAAGGTACTCACCTTAAACCAGCTGAGCGACAGGCCCTCGCTGACGTCATCACCAGGCACGCGCATGTCTTCAGAACAGGGGGAGCTCCAACATCTTACGCCGAGCATCGGATCGAAACAGGTGAGCATCCGCCAATATCAGTACCACCTTATCGTCTCAATCCCGCGAAGAAGGAGCTCATGAGGAATGAGATCGATAAGATGTTAAAAGAAGACGTAATCGAAGAGTGCGAATCGGCATGGAGTTCACCAGCGCTGATGGTGCCGAAGTCAAATGGTAGTATCCGTTTTTGCGTCGACTACCGGCGCTTAAACGCAGTCACCAAATCTGACACCTACCCAATGCCGCGTATCGACGATTTGCTGCAAAGTACTAAACAGGACTGCTATATGAGCACGTTGGATCTGCGCTCATCGTACTGGCAGGTAACGGTAAGAGAGGCTGACAGAGACAAAACGGCTTTCGTCTGCCCTTTAGGTACGTTTCGTTTTAAGAGAATGCCGTTTGGTCTGAAAAACGCGCCGGCGACATTCCAGCGCCTGATCGACCGTCTACGTTCCTGCTCGGCTTTGCAAGACGTAACTGTACTAGCCTATTTGGATGATCTTTTGATCATATCCCAAGGTTATCAACGCCATCTCCAGGACCTCGAGGCAGTTTTTAAACGTCTTACCGAGTTCAACCTCCACGTCAATAGGGAGAAGTGCGCTTTTGCTAGGCAAAGCGTTAAATATCTCGGTCACGTTATAACACAAGAAGGTGTTTCTACCGACCCAGGGAAGGTAAGTGCTGTACTCGAGATGAAGGAGCCGCATACTTTAAAGCACCTACGGACCTTTTTGCAGACGTGCTCTTGGTTCAGAAAGTTCATACCAAATTTCTCCAAAGTTGCTGAACCCTTGACACGTCTGACCAGGAAAAATCAAGTCTGGATCTGGGGCTCGGAGCAGACCCAAGCATTCATCGAGCTGAAGCGTCTATTGACCACAGCTCCGATTTTGGTGCAAGCCGACTTCAGTCGTCCTTTCATTCTGCGCACGGACGCAAGCAACTACGCCTTAGGCGCAGTTTTACTTCAGGGCGACGGCAACGAGGAAAGGCCGATTGAATACGCCAGCCGACTCCTCACCGCAGCAGAACGAAATTATTCCACCACAGAACGGGAGGCGCTCGCTGTGGTGTGGGCGGTGGAGCGGTATCGACCCTACCTCGACGGCCAGCCAGTAATCATCGGCAGTGACCATCAACCCCTTCGTTGGCTGCTTTCACTCAAATCGCCAGCAGGCAGGTTGGTACGTTGGGCCCTTAGGCTCCAATCCTTTGATATCCGGTTCCAGTATACTCCGGGGAAGGCGAACGTGGTGGCGGATACGCTAAGCAGACCCATTTGCTCCAGTGAAGCGCGTGAAGACTGCGGTATCTGCTCTGTCATCTGTGATCTTCCTACGAAGACACCCAGCCAGCTTCGCCAAGAACAGGTATCAGACCCCGAGCTGGAAAAGATAATTAAAGAGCTAGAAGGTACTGACGATGTTGCAGCCAAAAGATGGTTTGAAAGGGGATACCTCATGGACCAAGGTGTCCTGTTCCGTTACAATCCGGACTCCGAGAGTGAATGCCCTCAGTTAGTAATCTCTGCAGGCCAAGTTGCAGACATTTTAAAGGAGTTACACGACTCCCCAACAGCCGGTCATCCAGGCGTCGACAGGACCTACCAGAAGGTTGCACAGTTGTACTATTTTACAGGTATGCGAAGAGTAATCACTGATTATGTCAAAGCCTGCATACACTGCCAACGTTATAAGGCAACTAACACTAAACCACCAGGTCTTCTACAAACACCGCTTATGAACCAACGGAATGAGGTGTTGGCCATGGACTTATTCGGCCCATTACCCACGGGAGACCAGGGGGAGCGGTGGATCTTCCTTATTGAAGATACGGCAACCCGGTGGACAGAACTGTATGCCCTAAAGGAAGCCTCAGCTGAAGCCTGTGCTGTTGTGCTCATCGAGGAGTATTTCATGCGTTTGGGTCTGCCTCGTAGAATTATATCGGACAATGGTGTCCAATTCGTTTCCGCGGTAATGCGCCAGTGCATGTCCGCTCTGGGGATAAAACAAAACCTTGTCCCACTGTATCACCCAGAAGCGAACCCCGCAGAACGTAAGAATCGCGACATGAAAGCGATGCTAGCACAGCTCGTGGAAGGTGACCACACTTCATGGCCTAAGCAGTTACCGGTGATTCGTTTCGCCTTAAACAGCGTAAGATGTCGCATTACAGGCAAGTCACCCGCTTATTTAACTTTTGGCAGAGAAATGCGGTCACCCACAGAGGTCGTTCATGACCTTCGTGCCATTTTAGACAAGGAAAATTTCGTTCCACAGATAACTCCATATCTTAGAAAATTTCTTAAGTCATTATCAGCTGTCCGCGAACGTGTCGAGATCCAGCAAGATAAGGTAAAGCAGTATGCCGACGCATCACGCCGACCTTCCGAAGAGTTTCAGGTAGGTGATCTGGTTCTCCTCAAATCACACCTTCTGAGTAATGCATCCAAGGATCTCACTGCCAAGTTCTTCCCACGTCGCGATGGACCATATCTTATAAAAGAGAAGGTTAGCCCCACAACGTACAATATTACAAGTACCGATCAACCTGACGTTGTATTAGGGAAATATCATACTCAAGATCTTACCCGCTACCAAGGTAGCGAAGGCACTCCTCCAAAACCTGTCGTTCCCAAAAGGAAGCGCGGACGCCCAACTAAAGCGGATAAATCGCTAGTCCAGGAGCGAGGGCGTTCTCCAGGACTAGAGGGGGAGCATATAGCAAACCGTATAACAGCCGTGGAGCCGACAACGTTCGAATTGCCCGCGCGAGCGTCGCGCGGCCGCTTGCCTTCGCGTTACACGGAGTAGCTCGAACGTCATGTTGTCCGTCTCGCTCACACAATAACGTTTTGTCCCCCCGCGCTGGTTGCGCGGCGCAGTAGTCGTCTGCGAGGCTTTCCGATCGACAACACGCGCGCGCGCTGCTCCGAGTTGTTACATAGAATGTTCTAGGGTTTTAGATCCCACTTTATGTACCTACCGTGTACTGTGAACGAATAGACTTTTTTTTTTGGTATAATCCGATTTTTATTCGACCCCTGAGGTCCTCACTCCTATACTACATAATTCTAAAGCGAATGGCGATTACTTTTACCCGGTTAGCTAAAGACTTATCGATTTTAAAACCCTATAAAACTTGCTAACTAGGGGAGCCGGGGTGAATGCACGCGATGGCACGCTCGGGATCACACAAAACCTTAACTTGCCAAAACAGGCTACCAACTGTATCCTTGGAACCCCGTATAACTTTTAAAATGGGAACGAAAGTCAAGTCCACTTTTTCTTCGAAATACTGTGCCTTGCCACTATTAAAGAGATACATTTGTTGTTAGGTAAGATCTATGGGTAAGCCGTGATACTAACCGCGTTTTATTTTTAGCAATGATTGATCCGTCGCATCTTAAATAGGTAGCATATCTACCTCTTAAAATAAAGTGACGTGATTGCATTTTACTACCATAAAAAAGTTATGTAACTACACATCATTTATTCCGACAAATTTAAAGTATATTGTAAGTAATTGCTTATTTATTACTTATAGATTATTATTAAAGAAACGCAAATATGCAATAACTATTCAAAGAATGCTTATATTAAAGTTTTTGAACAAAGATGGACGTTAAACGAAAGACTCAGTTAACAATAGGCAGTAGCAGTACCTAATTACGCATGTAAACAGAAGTCAAATGACATCTGTAAAAAATCAATAAGATCCCGCAGGCATGCGACAGCCTTCGACGACGCGCCATTCATCTTTGTATTACGCACTTCAACATGACAATTGTCAATTTTTAGTCTAGGACTACTCACCATCGAGCATGCACCGGCGTGATGCCTGCTCATCTTCCTCGAATTCCTCGACCTCCCCAGCTTTGGCTTTCGCGACATCCATGGTGTTCTCACAAAGACACTAAGGCATTTTGCACACACAAGCACAAACACCGACTGCGTCAGTCCATCCGATCTAGTGACCCGCAGCTGATCGAAGGCGCCGACGCGCGTTACCGCGGGAGCCGAACGCAAATAACTGGCGGTAATCAACCGAGCGCCGTGCACTGCCCGTTCAATGTCAGTATCGAATGGACAATCAATTTGATTATGCGACAGGGCCGCGTAAAGAGGAGTCGGGTGTCGCAAGTGGCCGCGGCGAGTCTGTCTGTGCCACGGGCATGCGTCAGTCCTTGGGAATGTACCACGCATGCGCCGCACACCGGTATCGACGCGCTATAGCGGCGACGGCGGGGCGCCAGCGCCACTGACCGCTGATATCAGGGATGATAATTAAACGGTGTCAATTTGTTATCAAGGTTATGCAACCTGTATAATGATTGCGACTCCATTTGAACGAGTTGGTTTGACGTTACATTAAGTTTAATTAAAAGTGAATCAGGGTTAGCTTAGCTAGCTGAGAACGTTTAAAATCGACCGTAAGTTGTCGGTTTAAGGCATACCTTAATTGGTTTCAAACACTGCAAAATTGTTAAGTGTCGAAATAAACGGCTATTTGAAAGGGCCTGCCCTATGCGTAGCGGCTTTTTCAACCGAGTAAACATTTGCTATTATTATTTGAGCAGGCGCTATAATTATTATATTAATAACATTTTTAAAACTTAGTCTTTACTGGATGGATAGATATTGTAGGCATTAACTAAGAAATAAAATAAAGTTAAAAGTCGCCTCATTATGTGTTAAAGACCACCAAATTGTCTCGCAGAATTGTACCAAAAGTGATTCATAGCTACTTTGCTGACGGTTGTATTTTCTCCAGCTCGCTTCGCTTTAAATATGAACCCTGTGGAACTTATTGCCTGCAAAGCTTTAATAAATGATAAGGGTAGGTTTAGGTAAGTGTAACCCCTGATATTTACTTTATATTATTATTATATCATCTCTTTATTTAACTTATTCCAACTAGCTGCTATGTCACTAAGTTTATTTTCGTCGTTTAGTATACCTACGTTGAAATCGATAAAGATGACAAAAAAATAATGACATCATGCATAATAAATACCAACTCGATAGTTTATTTTTCAATGATGTCAAGTTTATTTCTGACCAGTATTCACTAAATTGGTGATGTGAACAAATCAACGTCTTTTGCTCGATTCATTCAAGCTGCTTCTAAATGTTTTTTACCAATGTCAAAAGAAAGGTTATCGACCATAACTCTTCATATTACCGGATATATATTAATATTAATAAATTACACGCTTAGATCATCAATATATCTGTCTATTCTTGAAAAATTACCGATATTTATCTTAAATATTATATATAATCAAGCGACAAAGGAGTCTAATAAATTAATTAGATAACATCGCTGCGACAAATTAATCGTATGAAAGTACGAGCGATCTGTTACGTCTCACAACAAAGGTTCTCTCTACACAATAGTTACATTATTTTACAGCCTTGCGCAAGTATCTAAACGACTATTAGAACAAAATTAATGGACAAACCTAATGACTTACTTACATCACTAGTTTAAGCCGGCGATAACAAAGCGGCGTGTTTTAAACTGCACTCATAACAAGAATCGCAATTAAAAAGACCGCTGCCTACAGCTTCACACTGTCATTTAATTTCATTTTGCTCGTTTGATATACTTAAATTTCATTTCTACTTAATTGAAATGAATGAAATTTCCATAACGAGAAATGCATTATATAACGCCTTCTCGATCGTGCTAAAAACTAACCGGCAACGTCAGTTCAATAACGACTTAATGTCTTTATGAACATGTATTTTCACACGGTTATAATTACCCCATAAATACTAAGACAATGTACTTATCACCGATTGATCAGTAAATAAAAATAACGTAACTGCACGTAATATCTTTGGCTTTGCCGTGACAACCTATTGTTAAGGTAGTGAACTCACGTTTCATTCTAACTGCTATAGACCAAACTAAGTAAACATTTTCTATCGGGGTGTGCAGTTTGCACAATGCATTTGTCGCTCAGGAGTCGTATCATGAGCTCTTATGAGGACTGTGAACCAACGGCAAAAATCACCATTTTCATACAAAAGGCGATAACGATTTCCACTATTTAATTTTTAACCGATTTTGACTAATTTTTGATAGGTTGTTAGTCAGAACAAATGCTAAATCTATACGTTTTTTTGAAAATTGATTAAAGATCAACAAAGTTAAATAATCGCCGAAATCAGTTTTGTATGAGAATAATGAAACAGCAATAAAACGGAATTTATTGATTATAGTGAAAAAACCAAAACGTATAGACCTAGATTTTGTTCTGACTGACAACCTAGGAAAAGGTCAAAATCGGTTAACATTTAAGGGGTGGAAATCGTTATCGCCTTTTGTATAAAAAACCGTAGGTTCACACTCCTCTTAATTCCAGGTAGTTACCGCCGTAAAAAGAACTGCCTGGAAAATGCGTTGGTATTATGAGCGCGCTAGAGAGGCCGGCTTTTGCGCGCTCATAATACGAATTTTCCAGGCAGTTCAGTTTACGGCGGAAACTGCCTGGAATTAAGAGCTCATGATACGACCCCTGCACATCCTTTTCGAACTATGTACTAGCAAAGTTGATACAAGGATAAGTTATCCTCATCTTAACTTTAAGTGCATCTCTTTCTTAGTTAGATAGAAGACGCACTGAGGTATAAGATGGGTTAACTTATCCTCGCCTTAACCTTGCTAGAGCCACAGGTTCCCCAGGTGACTATCTTGGGTCGTAAACAGTGTTTTTATCGTTGTCTATGGTTTCAGGCCGAGTGGATTTAGGAAGGATACTCGTAATATTAGATATTATTGGCAGGCTATGGAACAGGATACTAGGAAGGCAGATGAAATATATTATGAATTGCGTAGAATTAGCCAGTAAATACGAGTATCAGGCAATACCCAGATGAAATTCCCCTATATCTTAGTACCTAGTTAATAACCTTCCCGTAAGAGTACCTAAAACATACGCGATACCAGTTGCTGACGCGGTTGATTAAAATTTAGATTCCTCAGCTCGAGGTAAATTAAGTAATTAATTATTGAATTAATTATTATTTAACCTGTGCCCTAACAGTATCTTAATTATCCCTTAAGTAGGTTTATCAATATTTTGTAGTTTACTAAATACAGATGTCTATCAATTTATTAAGATGGATTAAGATTGGTGTTATGAATTCTATTCGAAAAGGCATACGGAAGATTTTTTAAATTCTGAATGTGGTCCGCAGCTACAAACATATTAAGAAACCCTTGTCTAATTTGAAGGTATTTTTGATAATAGAGACTGAAAGATAAATTGCGATTAAATTTTTTAGCTGACGGATGTCCACTAACAACAATGAGATTTGTAGCAAAAAAAGATAAAATTGCAGAAAAGATAACATGATAAAAATAACGCGATTACCTAAGCCTCTTTGTTATACCTACCTAAGTCTCGCACGTTGACGTCAATGGAATCACAAGCTCGAAGCTCGGTGACAAGTAAACACTTTAAAGCTCACTGAACTCGAAACATTGACCACTTTGCTTCCTTTGACGTAATCAGATGATTCGCATTTGTATAAACTTGTCGGTAATCGTAAAAGATTGTAACTGAATTGAAATTGCATGTTAACTTAAATTTTCTGTTCATTAAAATGTTTTACAGTTTACCTAAATTATCTATGATGACTTTAATGATACAATGATAACAAAATAAATCAATAAATTAGTTGTCTATTAAGACTATATTAAGTAATATGTCAATTTTTGAGTAATGTAACTTGTTTTTGATAAAAAAAGAAGTCTTATTTGTTAGTTAATAAATTAGAACATTAACTGAAATAGCTTTTGCTATTCTGCTATGATAAGAGATATCTGTTTAGCGACCAAAATATTCATTCGAGTTATACAAAGTGAAGCGTGAACAATAACACCAAGAGATTCCGAATCAGCGTCTATACGAAACATGAAAAGAACCATAAAATTGATTCCGATCAGATCGAAGATACGGAGTGATTACACTTATTAAATGTTTTTTATGATCGCGTGATACTGCTGAGACTAGAAAATTGTTCTATTGTTCCAGATAGATCATTCTCACTGCAACGTTTGACTTACAACAGGCAAATGGAACAGAAAGCGAAATGGGTTTTACTGAGGAAATGGAACGTTCTAAGCGATACTTCGGAAGTGATGTTATTGTCCTGTCTCCGTAATGGCTCTAAAATGATGAATTTGTATAAAACGGCGTTAAGTAGCTATAATTAGGCTGGGTTGTACGTATAACGGCCCAATAAAGAAATCAACAATACTGATATAAAACCTAACTACTTTTACGATGTTTAAAACCCTGGTGCTAGCGTTCATGCTGCTACGAAGGGTCCTCCTACTGAAAATCAGCGCCGCAGCTAGCCCCAGCGATTGTGCTGATTAGAGTCCTTTTTGGCACATTTCCGGGTGTCATTGACACACATGCTTTTTTAGGGTAAAACGGGAGCCTATTACTAAGACTCCGCTGTCCGTCTGTCCGTCTGTCACCAGGCTGTATCTCATGAACCGTGACAGTTAGACAGCTGAAATTTTCACAGATGATTTATTTCTGTTGCCGCTATAATAACAACTACTAAAAAACATAATAAAGTTAAATATTTAAGGGGGCTCCCATACAACAACTGTGATTTTGTTGCTCGTTTTTGCTCGATATTGATAACGGCAACAGGTAGACAGAATATTTAAATATACATTCACTTTAAAAATAAATAATTAAATTAAAATAAAACAAATATTTAAGGGGGGCTCCCATACAACAACGTGCTTTTTATTATTTTTTGCTTCATTATAGATAATGGTACGGAACCTTTCGTACGCGAGTCCGACTCGCACTTGGCTGATTTTTTTTGTCTCATTCTATTATTAATCGACCTCAAAAATGAAGAAGGTTCTCAATTCGTCGGAATCTTTGGGTAATTTATTTTTACTTTTTTATTTTTTATTTATGTTCCCCAATTACTCGGAGATGGCTAGACCGTTTTGAATGATTATTTTTTTAATTGATAGGGTAGGGTATACCTCCCAGTTGGTCCCGTTGTAGTCAAAGATGAGCTCTGATGCGAGGATCTATGAGGAATCGATGGGACTACTCAAATATAATTGTCACTTATATAATAACTTTTGACTAAATGGCTCATGACTCCCGATAACCGTGATACCAAGCTGCTTTTATCAGTGGTCCGCTGAGTACATATTTCCAAATATATACAGCTTTGTAAATTAAGACATATGATTGGTTTGATTTGTTTGATGTTAGCAAACAGCTTTGCAAGCTCTGTGCGAATTAAGCCGCTTGGTTGATAATTAGCAATTTGTTTATTTCTAGCCCTCCCATTTTTTCAGTAAATCTATCAGCGCGAAAGAAGGTTTTTGTAGTAGACGATTAATCACAATAATGGGTATTAAAGTAGTTCAACTTTTGCGACTAAGTACTACAGCCGATAGAGTGACCGTTTTATTCTGAAAGCGAGGTAGTCGGATGCGACATGACTTGATCTCCCGCGTCTCCGACAACTTCCCGGAAAAAGTGGCTACATTGTCGGATGTCAGCTTGTCACTGATAAGGAGATCAAATGTGAAAGCAAAGCACCCGACATTTTCAAAATCATACAACTAAAGTCTGATCTGCTAAGGATGTTATGACAAGATAAATCCAAGGCGATTTACTATCTAAACCCGAACCTATTAATCAAATGTACCGACATTATGCGAACTGACGTAATGAATAAGTAATTATTTAAAGTAAACGTATGCTAATTTGAAGACAACGCTTAAGAAATTCGGCAAGTGCAAGGGGAAAGGCTAGGCTAGTTTTTGAATCACTTTTATATTTGTTACGTATATTTCTTAGGGTTAAGTTGGCAATGAGGTTAGGTTAAACAGGCATATGCTACATATTTGTTTGGTTGAGAATTTAATAAAATTATCGTTAAAAGTTGGGTAGTTATTTTTCATTATTCATCATTTGGCCACAAATTAGTCGAGACATATGGCAATGAGAAAGCTATATTATATTACGTCCTCTGCCAAGGGATTATTCAACTGAAGCGAAGCGTGATCTGATAGGTATTTGATACTTCAAATACAAAAGCTATGTAAAAATCCGGCTCGGACTTTAAATTGCAGTTACACGAGCAACATTTTACGGCAATTTAGAGCCGGCAACTATAGCTACTCTAACTTTGTACGTTAGAGGAAGATGCCTATAGTAGCCGGCCACACATTGCCGTGAAAATGTTGCTCGTTGAACTGCATTTTTACGTGATAACAGACAAAAATAATAAAATTGGCAAGCAAATTCAGTGATATTGCTTTTATCTGCTGTTAAATAATAAAATGATGTCGAAACGATATTATTTTGATAACAGTCACGCAGTTGTTAAATGAAAATTAAGAAAATACTTTAATTTGTATGGTTCCCGAATGATTCTTGTTTTGTTTTAAATTGGTATTTATAATAGTGGTTTCTAAAACTTTTTTTTAATTACAAATGCCATAAATGTAAATTGCAAATAATATGCAAGTATCAAAATACGTACATCGAAATTTACTAGCGGCACCATTATCCGTCGAAGATGAAAATTGGATTTTACCAATAACACTAAATATTTCATGAAAATTGTCTTAAATACAATAAAGCTTTTACAGAGAAATAAAGTTCATTACATTTGTTTATTTTATAATAAACAACATATTAATATGTAAAAATGGAAACAAATATTTGCGTCAAATTGAGAACCTCCTTCAGTTTTTTTGAAGTTGGTTAAAAATTAACGACACAAATACCTATTTTTTTTTATAAACTCATGTTTTCTAATACGCTAACGCTACGCTACGCCTTAACTACAAACGCTAAACTTCATCCAGGTAAAAATAAAACCCTGAAAATCTAAAAATATTCATATTTCACGGTACCCTAAAAGAACAAAAAAGTTCGCGATAAGCGCCAATTACACAAAAATGTTCACGACCTCTTACATAATACCGTTTAAGAACATTACCTCCGCTCTGTAACTGCCTATGTCTTTCATAAGAGGAAGTGAGTCGTCCGGTCTCCTAGTCTAGAAAACCGGACAAGTGCGAGTTAAACTCGCGTGGAGAGGGTTCCGTTCCGTACATGATTATCTGAAATTTACTAGGTTACTTTAAATACCATAGACTTCTTATAGGTTTTCCTGTAATCTATAGGTGAAGAACTATTTTCTGTATTTTTTTCAAAATTTTAGCCCCGGTAGTTTCGGAAATAAGGGGGGGAATGGTCATTTCTCGCCTATTTTCCTAAATAACTTCCAAACCGTTTTATTTAAAATTCTAAAAAATATATATTTAAGATCCTCACCATAAGCCCTTTCATTTGATATGTCACATGATATAGGTAGTTAAACTTTTTTTTATAATTTTCTAATTTACCCCCCAACATGGGCCACCATGTTTAAAATTCATATATTTACGTCACTCGTCCGTGTTGCGGTCACCGACTTACATATGTATACCAAATTTCAACTCAATCGGTCCAGCAGTTTCGGAGCAAATTGCCTGTGACAGACGGACAGACAGACAGACAGACAGACACACGAGTGATCCTATAAGGGTTCCTTTTTTCCTTTTGAGGTACGGAACCCTAAAAAGTAGGAATTATTGAGTAGTTACGAAGGTGCTACTTAGGAGACTGAAGGTAAAGGTAGATTAAATGAACAGCTTTAAATAAATCAAGTGAGTTGTCTGATTCTTTTGAAATTAATGGAAGGTGATAGCGCGTTATGCAACAATTAAGGGCAACATTCACGGAATTGCATTTTTAATCTTAATTGTCTTAAAGACCGAGTAACAATGACAACCGAACCGACAAGTGAGAAATTATTAGCGTAAGAGTATGTCAATTGAGCTTTGTACTTTATTTTTTTACTCTTTTACAAATATGCACTAAGATTTTTGCTCGGAGACTAAAATGGTGACCAAACGACCTTTTTGTAACCATTACAAAATCAATATTATTCTACCAATATTGTTGTGAAATGTGAGACCCTAAGCTATTTTCAATTTATTACATGTGTACGTGTTCTTTATTTTGTAATATGAAGTGTGTTCAAGCTAAACTCCCGTGGAGAGGGTTCCGTTTCTTTACATGATTATCTGAAATTTACTAAGTTACTTTAAATACCATAGACTTCTTATAAGAATCTATCGGTAAGGAACTATTTTCTGTATTTTTTCAAAATGTTAGACCCAGTTGTTTCGGAAATAAGGGGGGGGGGGGGGGAGTGGCCCCATGCCGACTTACATATGTATACCAAATTTCAAGTCAATCGGTCCAGTAGTTTCAAAAAATTGGCTGTGAAAGACGGACAGACAGACAGACACACGAGTGATCCTATAAGCGTTCCGTTTTTTTTTCCTTTTGAGGTACGGAACCCTAAAAATACTTTAGCACTTCGGTACCTATTAAAATAAGTACCTACATAACAGTGGCGAAGCTGCAAATATTTCCTAAGGGAAGCCGGAAGAATTAGAACCGTTCTAGCGAGTTTGACATTTAGTTAGAGTAACATTGGACTTCACTCACAGCTAGCCGTTTCTTTCTAGCTCGGTAAAGCCGTCATGAATCGGCTTGTAGGCAGGCTTCGCCACTGCTACATAATTCATTCAACCTATACACAAGTGTCGGTGATCAAATTAATGAGCTATCGGTTATGAAAATATGCATAAAACTGATTGACAAGCTTTGACGAATAAATCACTTCCTGTCGTAAACTTTCGACCGTCGAAGAATAAATAATGAATCGACTTTATCTGACATATCGATTGCTATGAATTTATTTTTATCGCAGTTGTCAGCCAATTAAGTGTTGTGTTGTTACTAATGAGATGACGTCCTTTTGAAATTTGACAGCAAGCAAGGATGTTTGTTAACATCTTATGGATTACTGCGGCCCTAACATGCATGCCACAAAGATAAATTAGAACCGTTTATCTCTATGACTATCTCTTTCGTCGGCACTAGTGTGAGAGAGACGCACTTAGAGATAAACAGTTCTAATTTATCTTTGTGGCATGCATGTTAGGGCCGCTGGGCTCATTCCTTACTACAATGATGGGATTTACAGTTGAGTAGAAATTCTTCAAATTATCGTATACAACTAATAATAACGATACGGGATGACAGCGTTTCAAAATATACACATAACATAACATAAACTATGATTATTAGTGAGTGAGTGAGGAGAAAGAGAAACGGTATCACAGGCGAAGCGTGAGGGTAAGCCGGTGCATAATTTATTAACTCAAACACTATTATAATTATTAATTACTTCTTGTATTAACATAAAAATTACATATTACATATTTTTTAAGTAAATAGATAATTTAATGAGTAATAATATAATTTTTAGAACGAGAAATGATACACCGGCTTACCCTCACGCTTCGCCTCTGAACGGTATGCAATAGTAAACTTGTACGAATAGAATGACACGAATGAATCTACAAATTGGGACCAAAAATCGGAATAAGAAGAAAAAAGACAGCGTTGTAAAGATGCTGCGTAGTAAGTTCAGCGTGGAATAGGCAGGTAATGAACAATGAAACAAGAAAGGTGTTAAATATAAATATGGATAGTGTGAAAGTTGATGATTGTATAAAACACCGGGCAGGATCCGAGACAAGAAAAACATGACTTGGTTGACAAGAATACAGAAAGAAGAAAACGTGCACTGGCCTCAAATATCACAACACAAGCGGACTAATCAGGTCATATATTTAAGCACGTACATCAAACAGATTTAGTTGATATGAGACAAGGGGTGAATTATTTATGAATGAGTTCCATTGATACTTTCAATAATGTTCTATTATAGGTACTTCTAAACAATAACCTAATAGTAGTTTATGCAACGGTTGCATAATGATAGGCCTTAAAACACTAGTGCGGTTTTATGAAACGAGCTTTTAGCGAGTTTCATAATAAGATCGCACGTGTGTTTTAAGGCCAAATTATGCAGAGTTGCATACATAACTTTATCTACACACATATTATAAATCCTCCATGATGGGTTCAGAAACAATATTTTCTGGCAACAAGTTATTTGTTGCAATCGTGGCTGCATATTTCCGATATCCGGCGCATTTTCACATCACACACACTCCGAGAAGACTACTTACTATTCATATTTTCAACTAAAATGTAAATTACACATGAACTTTTTCTATTCAATTCAACAAAATTCTACTTTCGTTCAGCAAAACGTAAACGCGGCGCGGCGCGTCAATAATGGCGGCCGTCCGTCAAGACCAATTTCTTTTTTAAATCATAGACAAACGGATGAAGTCTCTATTCTCACGTCACTCGAGATCAAATATTGTGCAGTTTATATTAAAAAAACACACTGAATTGACGTTTCGTATCAATAACTGTTTTAATATCTATGGATACTAGAATAGAGACCCACTTGAGTTTGACAGTTGTTCCAAATTTAATCTCATTTCTTTACTAAAAACGATAAAGAAGTCATGTTATTTCTTCATCGCAGCATTGGTTTTTCCTAATTGGTTGTCAAAATGGTGGTCATTTCCTATGGTTTTTGATTAACCAATGGAGGTTTTATGATATGGGTGTACATAAAGTAATTAATACGATGTTTGTTTTTCAAGATAATCGGAGCTCTTACGTAATCCCGAGTCATTACCACATTTTGGGGCTCATGCTTATGATGATTAATGAGCCCATTGTGCGGTCGATAACTTTCATTTAGTCGATACAGGTCCAAACGAGCTTTGCGTATGTCTGCTTAAGTTTTGAGGCCACTAGGACGTGGTTTACTAATAGAACGGAAAACCTTGAAGAGAATTTCAACTGTCATAAACTCAAAGACATGGTAAAGACCCTAATAGAATGAAAAACAACTAAAAGTCTTAGAGTGTAAGCATCTGTTTTGAATGATTATTTTGCTTCAATGAATACATGGATAATGGAACTGTAACCGCCTGGTTGTATGACCCGCATCTTGGCCTGCGAGTTTCACTCAGGATTCAGGATGTACATCGCAGATTACTAACGGTACTTAAAATGATCTAACTAAGTATCTGATCGTCCTACGCCTGCTCCCTTTATTACCCAAACTGTCTGAAGAATGTCAGAACATTCTTCGGTTTAGCCTTTAGTTATCTATTTGGTAATATTGGGATTTGTCCGACCTGTTTTATAGCACTTAGGTGGCAACAAAACATAATAATATACGAATAATGCAAGTGGCAACCACATTTCGTACCAGATTCAGAGTTATCGGACGGCTGTCTAACTAATTCGCTAGAAATACCCAGCTGATGAATTATGATGAGACTACGTGGGCCTAGGCTTTATTACGTCCAGCTACCCTACGCAAACTGTGCATAAGGAATTACTCCATTGTTACACAATTATCCTCCCACACATTCGGTTTTATTATCACCACTCTCACTAATGCCCTGAGCTATGAGAACATAATAAATAATTATCACGAGGCACTGCTAAGCATTCGACTGTGATATACAGACTGATATAATGATGCGATGACATAATTGTACGTACCTAAGACATAATTGACATAAATAAAAATAATGTTGCTTAGGGCTAAAACGAACGCCCGCCCATGAAATGATTGCTAAGATATGACGTTCTATAAGAGTTTAAACGTAAATTTATAGTTACATTGACGCCTTAAACCTCACATTTGGAATGAGCTTGCAGCGGCAACGTTCCCGGACCGATACAACCTAGGGATCTTCAAAAAAAGAGCCTACTCCTTTCTCAAAGGGCCGGCAACGCATCCGTGATTCCCCTGGTGTTGCGGGTGTCCATGGGTGGCGGTGATTGCTTACCATCAGGCAACCCGCCTGCTCGTTTGCCCCCCTCTTAATATAAAAAAAAAAAAACATTAGGTGGTAACGTCGCCTTAGCAACGAAGATAGTTATGCGCATTTTATGGCCCATTCCTTTAAAAGGTTCTGTCTTGTGAGCTATATCAATCTAAACAATATAATTTACTAGTTATGGCAAAGTTACATTAGACAGATCAGTGTTCTATAATTCTATATTAATGAATACTCGTAAATTTCTAATTACACACTCCGATGCCAGTGGAGTTATCTAATAAGTATCATCAATCACAGAAAGTAAACCATGCGTTGAAAATTTATCTTTATCAAAACACTGCCGCTGTTCAGGCGTTAAAGTACTTTAGGTAAAATCAAGCCAAACTTTAACTCAAACTTTATTACTTAACTTGTATAACAGTAACTACCACATACCTAGTACCTACCTTTTGATGTTGGTATATATAAACATACATTCAATACCGAGTATAAAATAATAATTTAACAAAAAAAAACGACTTCATAACTCTTTTGAAAAGTAAGAAATAATGATTTCGTAAGTCAATTACCTAGAAACGGCAGATATAATATATTGATTAAGTGATAAATTAAATATATCGAAGTCGGTGTCAAGTAAATTAACACAGTAAGAGGGTATGTGTTACCTAATTTACTTGACACCGACTTCGATATATTTAATTTATCAATTAATCAATAATATATCTGTCGTTTCTAGGTAATGAACTGACGTAAGCGTATTTCTTACTTTTCAAAGGAGTTTCGAAGTCGGTTTTATTACTTGTGAAATTATTATTTATTTTTAAGTTTTTAGTGATTATCGTATGTGATTTAACGACACACATTTACTTCATCAAGCACCAATAGCATATGCCAATTGCTCATCACCCTTTACAAAATGTTGCTATCCGAGGTGCAAGGACATAATCTTTGAGGAGTTCTCCTGGTTCTTCAAACCCGGTTCTATTTTACCACATGCATTTTTATGAGCATAAATTGCTTCTCATGTTTATTAATTAACCGACTTCAAAAAAGAACTGACTAATGTCGTCAACCTATTAATTTTTATGACCATGTATGAATTTTCAGATGCCCGACAAAACATTTCCCTTTCCCGTGTTCAAATATATAATATACATACGAGTATATGAAGATGTGTCAGGAGTTCGGAGTAGTATTTAGTTTTATCTAAAAAAAGGTTCTAACGAATTGAGAACCTCCTCCTTTTTTAAAGTCAGACCGAAATATTCCTTTCACCATTAATTATGTCACAAAATTTCAGACAGTTGTCGTCACACAAATAATTGCCTAAATGCTAAATCATTATTAGTCGAGTGTTGAGTCATAAAAAAGATCAGCTCTAACCATATTTATTATACGTAATAACTGTCATCAGAATCAGTAGCCTTTCAAGACCCATTACCGCACTTCATTCGCTATTCAGATTACAACGATTGAGACAGTGATTGCTCGATATAGATTATTAACCTATAATCGATTAAATTATGCATTGTGTGTGGCGCCATGCGGTAATAGTTCCAAATTCCCACCAATTGGCACTTGTACAGTGGGCTGGCCAGGTCCTGGGCATATTACGTGGTAGATCTGGGCCTCTTTTGAATTTGGCAAGTATGTAATGTTGACACGATGATAGTGCAGTTCACTGTACGCAAAATGAAATGTAGGCCCCGCGTTTACTGTCATAACTCATAACGGAAGCGCACTCATCCGCACCCATAACCCAATAATAATGAAATTGTTATGCGTACCCTAGGATACTTTACAGGCTTACTAATTTATAAGGAAACTAATAATTCATAATGTTTCAATTTCGTCAACGATTGGCGTAAATCTTGGCTTGAAAAGCTTACGATGCCTTATAGTAATATATATATATATATAAAAGTAAAATTTATTTAAAAAATCATAATGATACCTTGCAAACTTGGAAAACTAAAGACTTTGACTGACAACCATATTTACGTTAGCTTTAAGAAAAAATGGCATGATAAACTCGTCACAACCACTTCCCGAATAAAACGGCTCGCGACCGGGACGTAATCACGCTTACGTAATTAACCCGCTTCCATTCACCATATAAGCCTGAATATTATAAGTATACAGTTCTTATATCCACTTACTTAATACGTATGACAAGTCGTCAGTGTGTCTGAAGTTTCGCAGTTTTCGAGAGACGTGAATGAAGCAATGTTTGCTTAGAAATGGATGTTGTGTACATGTAGAGCGTAATCCAAGTCCATGGTCCATGCGGTGTCAAGTTTTTAAACTGTCACGTTGTATTCTATTATAACGTGCGATGTATTTCATTGCTCACCCACAGCTGTGGGTATGTTACGGTGAAGTAGTAGTAAAAAGGTGATTAAAATAACTAATTATGCACAGTTGCACACAAAATTGTATCTAGACTGGTACAAAATTTAAAAAAAAACGACAGAAAATATAATGAAATATAACGAGAAGATACACCATGTTGGCGAGGCGGCGCAAGAGGGCTGCTTCAGGCTGCATGCAAGGAGCAGGCGGCGCGGATTGCGGCAAAAAAAACATTCCATCGTCGTATACCTACCAACATGTAAAAAGAGCGCTGGCGGCAATATAAAATGTATGGCCGTTAGCGCGCTTTTTATATTAGGCGAGGTATTTATTATTTATAACATTTCATACATCTCAACTTACGGGTAGGTACCCCCGATTTTTTAATACGTTAGAAAGACTTTATGATACCAGTGTGGACAGAAGCATGAAATATATTTCAAATTAAATCATTTAGCCACCGTCTAAGACCATGGCCCTAATGAATACGTTGATCTTGATCTTTTTCTAAATTGCGATTAATCACTGTATTGTATAAAGTAGTTCTTCAGTAACAAATAGGTAAAATGACCTTTAATATCAATAATTTCAAATACTTACATTCAGTTTCAGAAGTGTTCAATTTGTATTAATTTTACTAACCCGTATACTTTGCATTTCATATTGCTTAGAGCATAACAAATGAATAGCAGGTCACGTTTTCATTTCATTTAAAATTAAAATAACAACTTAAATAAAACGGTACTTAATCATTCTTAATGGTAGGTTTGTTCAGGATATCTTTGAGGCTACTGTTTTTTTATTCCAGTAGTAATTGCTTTAAATTATTCGCTTCTTTATTACTCAAGTTACGTTGATGCGAAAATAATTACAGAAATAGATTAAAAAATCTACAATGGCTATGAGTACCTATGTAAAAGTTTCGTTTCGTAGGAACATGCAACGCAGTAGTATAAAGTGGTTTAAGTACTGACAAATGTTCCTATATATAGAAAACGAATCGTGGACATATAGTATTGTATGCGGCAAATGTCAACATTTTACCTTCGTAAGCACAAAGATTTTTTCTGATACCTATGTCGTACACGGGCTTTTATTCTCCATTGGTTAAGTGATTACATTCTGATATGATATCTTATTGCTTTGCTTTGTCTTTTTCTTACTTTGCGAAATTTATATTGAAAAGAAAGTGATTCGAGTAACGATCAGCTTCTTTATGATCTTAGAAGTGTCAAATGCCCTGTGTTATTACGAGTAGAATTGAAAGTATAGACTTTTGGCCGAATTCACAAAAATCACTAAGCATATTTGACCCGTCATTTAATATTTAAGTCTCCGTCAACTGTGAACCTAGCCATAATATGTCAGACTACTCGAAGGTCAATTTAAGTGGCATTTGTGAATTCAGCCATTTGCCTTATGAAGAGTTTTTAAATAAAATTAATCCTAATCGACCGAGCGAGCGAAGCGAGCGAAGCGTCTCCGTTTCAGCTTGGGCAAAAATGCTTTCGTATGTCCAGCGGATGTCCATTTGTCTACAGCTCGCAGTTCTCAACCGATTCTCGTGAAATTTTGTTCGGTAATTGTATTTTTTTTTGTCTATTCAGTTTTTTGAAATATTTCAAAATGGCGGATATATGGAGATTTTTGCAATTACAAACTTACTGGCGGTGTTGGTAAACTGACTTGATCTATGTCGATGTATGGAGATATCAGTTTTTCAACGGCCAGTTTTTAAGTTTGTCGCAAGGCCAATCATTATTTCTTACTTTTCAAAGGGTTTTTGTTTTAGATTCAGTTTTTTAAAGTCTTTTGTCGCGAGGTCTACATCTCACGGAGCCACTAGTATATATTAGGTACAATCTTAATATTAGTAACCTCATTATGATGATCATCTACGGAATCTGATGAAACAGTGATGAAATCCCCAGGGGGCGTACGGAAGTCAATTATAGTACCGTGTAACTCTAAGTTGACACTTAGGGAGCTGGCAAGAAGTTAATTCAATAGACTAAACTTTACCATTCAATTATTAGGACGTAATCCACAGGAGGATAAAGTCACCTGTCATACGCTGTCTGTCGCAAGCGATCGTCTTTAAATTAAACTCATAAATCTATACTTTGTTCAGTAACCTCTGATAAAACCAGGAAATGGCAAAGGAAAGTCTGATTACAACTAAAACAAACATAAAGGGCGGGCGGACGTGAAAACCGCAAGCTCAGTTCCGCAGATATCTGTCTTCCCGACGGATCAAGATAAATCTAGCATTTGAAAGGTAAGCAATTTGTTGAGTTGTCTTGTGGCATGAAAGCGAGCTCGTTTATTTGTTTAACTGTGGGAGGACGGCGAAATTATGTTATGATTGTATCGGGATAAATAATGACGGAGCTAAATTACGCGAGAAGATCTAACAGGATTATGCGGTATTATGATAAAGTTTACAAGACCTTTTGTATATTTTATAACCTATAATTATTAAACAGATATAGTCGACATGGTATATGCAATTTTAGAAAAACGACTGTTCTATATGTTCTTACATCGATGTGCAAACTTTGGCAAATAATACTGAAACTTACTGATTTAATACCTGATCGCATAAAGGTCCAAGAATTCTTTTAAATATTCACTTTTAAGTGAGATTGAATTCAATCGATTAGGTACTTTTTGAAGGTGCGGATACTCACTTTGGTCGATATAAGATATCGTCCGGAAAAAGTTTAGGGTTAAAGTCGTCGACGTCCCATTACACGGTACAGGGTCGTATTATGAGCTCTTAATTCCAGGTAGTTTCCGCCGTAAACTGAGCTGCCTGGAAAACTCGTATTATAGGTAAGCGCGCTAAAGAGACCGGCTTTATTACGCTCATAATAGGTGTTTCCTAGACAGCTCAGTTTACGGCGGAAACTGCCTGGAATTGAGAGCTCATAATACGACCCGGCCTCCTCTCATAACGACAGGGACTGCTCAGTAGTCCATTGCACACACGTGGGTCCATTGCAGAATTAGGACTCCACACACGTCTCTAAATTTCTGCGTGTGTGCAGAGTTCCATACGAAGATTTCCACTACATAAATGCTATTCCCATAACCTGCTTCAAGTAGTTTATCATAAATTCTTGGAGACTTTAACCTGTTAGTATTAATTCTTGTAGCGTAATTAATACAGACCTTTATCACGCACACATCTAGCCACAAAACTTAAGTTCTATCTATATAGAGCACAGTATCTACCCGATCCTTTCTACAGAATCGATTCCCACAGCTTTCCCCTACGATCGTACATAGCATCGAGCTTTCAACGTGGCGGCACGACTGAGACATCGTGACGGGATCGATTGGTAATCGATTAGTTACACTCGGGACGTCCGTAACTTTGATCTTGTGATGGATAAATTGTTCAGGAATAGTTTTACCGTGACGAAGGAAAGTGGGACGGGGCCATCTCGACTTTATTACGTGTCGTGGGGTCCTAATTGCAGTTTTGTATCTTCCGTTGTTGAATTATTGCTCAGTTTATGCTATTATTTTAACAACGGTATCTTTAAGCTTGCAATGAAACTAAATCTAGGCGATGAAACGTGAAATCTCAATTTATATGCGTATAACTTTACTCAGTACATTTTATACGAAAATATAAAATTTCAAGGCGTGGCCGTCCTTTTTTTACCGTATTTTTATGGATGAGTGTTAAGGCTAGATTATGCCAAGAAAGTATTTTAAATGCACAGGCTCTATTGCAGTATAGCTGAATCACTTTGAGGATACATTTTCATATCTGTGGGTAGATATGGAAAAGAGTACAATGTGTGCGTGTTTTGTTTTAAATATGGTACACTAAATTAAACCAGCAACAACACTAAAGTTACAAATTAATGCTTCCCCAAAATTAACTTAGCTTTTTCATTGACGACATTATGTGCGTGTGTGCAGGGCAAGTTTCATTTAAAGGTATGCCTAATAAACTAATTATTTACGAAAAATAGCAAAACCAGTACACAATATTTATAGCGGTGTGACATTGACTGACTTTGCTATTTATGAACGGCATAAATTGTTACGAAGTATTTTATACCTCCCTGACATTTAATCTAGACAAGCTTTTTGAATGAAAGCTCTTAACCTAAACTGCCAGATACCTAGACCGAACTTTAAGCTCTTTAGGAGCGTTGTAATCTCGAGTTACATAATACTGGTTAAACGTTCTTTATTTAATGTTTATATTTGCTTGATAATGTTGTCAGATAAACGGTCTATATCATGCCTGTAAGACGTGGGAAACTTTCTCTAGTCTATGTAGTTTTTATATTCATAGTTTACGTCAAATACGGTGCACACATAACATACATTTATAGTATCATTAATTAATCCTGAAGATGATTAAGTAATCAAATTAATGTGCCTATATACCCGTATGATTGAGGAACTGCATCGTTATGGTCCTTTTAAATGCCTATCATTATCTTATTTCTCTTTCACTGCGTAATCCATACTCATATTTTTCTCACATAGGAGATCGATTCGATAACGTACAAATGTAAATAGAACATTAACCCGTCAGCTCAACCTTTCTTTTTATTATGAAAGCCTCCGAAGCCTTGGTGCCTTGCCTCGATAAAAAATAGTAGAATACGCTCACAGAGCGGTACCAATTTGCTTTACTATTGATAATATAAACAACTAAGATAGATAACAGCGTTAATTCAATGACCGTGAAAGCACTGATGACGTATCAAACAATTAAATTCTAAAATCATTGTTCTTCGGAGTTTATCTGCCAGCAAAAGTTCATCACGTAAACGAATTCCAGGCCATACTAGACTTTCCCTAAAGCAAAATCAGAACTACTAAGAAGATTGTCGAGAATCGTGCCACCTCTTTCTTACTTAACATAAAAGATAGGGAAGGCATGCTTGCGACTCTGATTGTACTAGCATTTTCAAATAGCCGATAAACACAAGGCACTTTATACGGAGTGCGGAATATTTTGCGTCCCAAGTTATGTAGGTCAACCTTATGAATATATATAAGATTTGCTAAATAAATAATACAATTTTGTTCACGTCATTTGCGTGTAACGTATTATTGTATATTTTAAAAAGGAATCTATTTCAGTACGTTTTGAGGACTGTGAACCAACGGCAAAAATCAGCCTTTTCGTACAAAAGACGATTACGATTTCCGCCCCTTAAATATTAACCGATTTTGACCAATTTTTGACAGGTTGTCAGTCAGAACAAAACCTAGGTCTATACGTTTTATGAATTTTGATTACAGATTAAGCAAGTCAAATAATGCCGAAATTAGTTTTGTATGAAAATACTGAAACCACAATAAAACTGAATATTGATTATAGTGAAAAAACTGAAACGACCTAGATTTTGTTCTGACTGACCTATCAAAAATTGGTGTACATCGGTTTTCATTAAAGGGGTGGAAATCGTTATCGCCTTTTGTATGAAAAGCCGCAGGTTCACACTCCTCTTAACAGTCTACGCAACGCACCTACAAGTTTGCAATGTACGGACTTCAGTTAACCGAATCAAGGCTTCAGTTTCACTATAATATATAACCTGCAGCTAAATTACGTGACACAATTGGTATCGGTTTGGCTCGAAATGCAAACGAATTTCGTCAAGACTCTATGAAAATAAGGGTAGAATTGGTTTACTTTTTGCGAAAGTGACACCGATTGGTGTTACGTAATTAAGCAGCTGAACCTGCCAAATCTGTGAGCAAAGTCAATGAGGACCATTTAAATTAAGTAAAGTTCCCGTCGTAACACCGATATTCTTAAGATTTGTACCTACTACTCTGCAAAAACTTGTGGACCTAAAGTCCATTATACAAAGGGACGCGCCGATGGCGACGGTATGGATTAAAAGATGACCTAACCTAATCAAAACAGACCCCTGCCTGCATCCCCTTTTACCAAATTCTTCAAATTGTATTGCTCAAGCAGGATTGGTAAGGTTGTAAGGATGCTTATAGATGGCGAACAAATCGACCATGCGAATCGATTATTTGAATTTCGTTGATATTAATTAATCGATGAATCACATTTGAAGTATCGATAAATCGATTAATGTAAGATGAAAAATGATTTTTTAGTAAAATGCCTTTTTAAACATTTCGAGATGATGGAAACACTAGGTACACCAGCTTTAATTTTGAAGATTAATAAAATACATCATTTGATCATGCTTTATTTTATTCAATATATTTATCCACTGGGTTTGCTCCATAGATAAACAAATGGTATAACCAGGTATGGAAAACATGAAAAAAGATACGTTCGTAAAATAGGTCACAGACCAGCGTCCGAAAACAATCTGTCAAATAGACGGTATAGATGTTGGAATTGTAGACAGCTGTCGATAATATGCGTTATTTTATTTGTAGATAAATTCACAATAACAAAATGTTGGCGAATAAGTAATCGGTTAAACGACGAATCGAATGGATATCGAACATCCCTAAGCTTTGAACATGACAGTCTATAAAAACAACATGTTGTATAATACAATTGACTACGCAGAATGGCTTCGCACAAAGTCGCGTGGGATACCTTACCATATCCGTCGGGATAGAGAGGTTTAATGACCCATTAGAAGTAATGGAAAGTGGAGTAAAACATGGCACCAATTAAGAACGCACTATTTATAAAGCTATAAGGTTACATTTTTTAGCCCGTAAACGCTGAAAATTTTAAAATCTGACATTTTGAATGTTTTATTAGGCACAAAACTATATTTTCCCTCGAGATATTTCTTAATATCTCCTTTAAAATTAATTTACAGATCATAAATTAATCATTAACCTTTGACAGCGTTATCGATGCGCAGACGACAGGTTGTGCAACATGTGCGCAGGACACGCACCTGCTTTCTTCTACTTCACTGGACATCTAACCAAGTGGTCATTAGGAAACAATTTTCTATTACAACACATAAGCCCTACTGGGTTACGATATTTTGGTCTCAATCCAAGCAAGTATTTTTGTTATTCCACTCTCAGACCGTATAATTGTCAAGCAGGTTCATTCTTATTTAAGTATATCACTTACTTATTGTAAGTTGGATCACTTTTACACATAATAAGTTGCAAATACTTTCTTCACATTTTCAAATCAAAGATATGTGTGTTAAATCTACCAAATAGGTTGCGATTTTCTACGGGACTTGTGCCATATTTCGCCGTGAATCTTCAGAAACTGGTTTTTGGCATGTTTAGAAACACTATGTATCAACTCCGAGCGGCCAGTTACAAATGTGTTACTCTCGTGACTACGCGAGTGTTTAGGTTGTATATAAATTGCACGAAGAATTGCGTTGAAGTGCCATTGAGTGTGAGATTGAGATGTGAGCTTGTTAATTGAGTGGTCGATGCGAACCTGTCACGCTACGAAATTGGCTTTTGTTCAATCACCTGCTCACCTTCTGACTTGACGTGAATACTTCGTCACTGCAGTTTCTTTTGATCGGTAAAAATAACTTTCTTAGTGTCATCTCTAGACTTTTAAGAAAAAAAACGATTTTAAAATAAAGTTTTGCTGACGCTGCCATTTTACATCTATGATACAGCATGCTTTAAAATTTAAATTAACGCCGATCTAGTGTCATTACATAATTATTCATAATATGGTTTATCGTAAGTTTAGTTTTAAATTGATTATAAATAATTGTTACACACACTGAGAAAAAATTTGATGCTATACCTGCATTACCGTAATGTATTCGCAGCCAAGTCCAAATAATGTCGAAGCATCCGAAATAATATTGATTGTTACGTGGCGTTTGTAGTCCGCAACATTATCTATGTAGCCCGCAACATTATTTATGTAGCCGAGTCTCTACTTACGTTAGGTACGTTTTTCTCCAGAATTACGTACGTGGCATCCAGAATTACGTATGTCGGTACAGTAATTTTTTCTCAGTGCACGATGTTATTTCTCCTACAAAATGTAACATCTAATGTTTATAAAATATAGTAAGTAGTAATAATCTTTAAAGTACCTATAATAAGGTATGAGGGACTCTTAATTCTTATGTAGTAAAGTACCTAGTTTCTCTAAATACCTTCGCATCCATGGTTATTTTTCTGATTGCTCTAGGAAGTCGGTGAAAGCAGCCTTTCTACGATTTAATAGCACAAAATACCAAAAGTGTATTGAAAATGTATAGTCCAATTATTTACGCTGTCTGTTATATGACATGGTACAAAATAATTTAATCAATGGTGTGGAAGGAGCGACGCAAGCGAAACAATCTTCTTACCAAGCGCCATATTCTTTTTACTTTTCTTGGGTTTTATAATCATCCTAGAAAAGCTTACTATTATTATTATAACCTATTTTTTATACTTAATATGCAATGCATAAGTTCATCTGAATAAGTTATGATTTTAACAATCTCAATGAATTCCACCCTTTTCGAATTTATCAAATAAAAACCACAATATTCCATTGTGAGAAAATAATAAATATATCAATTTTGTGATATTATATAATTTTTCAATTCACGAAACAATAGGCAATAGTTCATTAGAACAATAGGAGTGATCTAGGAACAGGCCGTGCAATTGTTCGCTGCTGATGGCCACTGAAGAATAGTAGCGCAGTAGGTTATTATTTTTTTTGATATTAGAGGCGGTTTTGAACTGTTCATAATAATTGAATAATTTAAACTTCAAATTATTAATTGATCTAACTATAGGTCCATTTATCTTAACTTGTCATATCATATCTAATATTTTGAATAGAATAATGTCTACAATTTAGCCTGTCACTCTCAGAGCATTCAGATAAAGGAGGCTGGTCATTCGTGTACATAGAAAGCGTTACTCGCATATACATCGGATCAAAATAAAATAATAAAGATCAGTAATAACAATAAAATCGACAATATAAACGAAAATATGCAATACTCACTTGTAAGCATACTCAATGAAAAATAAAAATAGGTACTAATTTTGTGTCGATAAGTCTTCTTTACGGCTACTGATAATCGAAAACACAGTACCTGCAAAAAGAGACAAAAGAAAGTTAGTTGAATTCTATCACCAAATTATTTAACCATGAACAAAACCAACCATTCGTAAAACGTATATTAAGTGAAGTTTAGATTGATGGCTTCTCTTCTCGTTTAAGAGGACTGTGAACCAACGGCAAAAATCACCCTTTTCTAACAAAGGAGATAATGATTTTCACCCCTAACCGATTTTGACCAAGTTTTGATAGGTTGCCAGTCACAACAAAATCTAGGATTATACGTTTTTTGAATATTCATTAAAGATCAACAAGACAAATAATCGCCGAAATTAGTTTCGTATCAGAATACTAAAACAACAATAAAACGGAATTTATTGATTATAGTGAAAAAACCAACATGTATAGACCTACATTTGGTTCTGACTGACAACCTAACAAAAAATGGTCAAAATCGGTTAACATTTAAGGGGCGGAAATCGTTATCACCTTTTCTATGAAAAGCTGTAGGTTCACACTCCTCTTAACAGATGACTTTAACCCGTGATTTCCCTTAAAGTCCGCTCCCACAATGAAATCCCATGAACTCGTGCAGCCGTAAATCCAATGTGTTGATTCCAGATCTGCTGAGTTATTGCCAACTCGGGCGTTGTCTAGGACAGCCTGCTTTTAGACTTTCTTCACCATGTTAGGAGCTGGTCAAAGACCTGCGATTCATCGCCTATCTGTAGGTATACTTCTGTATTGTCCTGTCCATTAAAGTAATAAGCGAAAGGTATTGCTATCGAAACTATCATATGTAACGTAAGTGTTTGAAAGAAGAAAGTTTTCACCCTTGTGGACCTTGTGGTTTAGCGCCGTGGTGCTATTTCGTCTGTTACGTGCTGTCGCTTACAGAAATCATTAAATATGGTTGTTTCACTCGCATGAACTCGCATCACATTACAAGATGTGAAATAAGCATTGCATGATTACAAAACTGTATCAGTTTAGCTGACGTGCAAATTAAATGGAGAGACGTTGTGGTTAACTGTTATGATATAATATACCATTATGTGGGAGGTTATCCAAGACAAACCATAGGTGCGATCAAAGAGTTATAGGTATAATTACACATTGTATTTACTTTGGCGATATTATGGTAATAATAGAGTTTTATGATGCCATACAATATGAGACTATGTTTTGTGCCTGTATGATCTTAGTAAGAAGTCAATTTGAAGATAAATTGCTTTCATACAACCTATTTAAAGTCTTTACGAGCTTTTGGTGACATGGACGGATTTACAATTTCTTTGGTTATGAAGGCGGGTGAAACTGTTGTTATTATTCACCAGAATAACGTCCAGCTTTCACAGTTATATCAAATGTATAGTCATATAAATCAGCTTCACCATAGTCGGTGGATAATAGCACGCCATCACTATTTTGAATGACGCCTCAGAAAGGCTCACACGCCACGCATTGCCTACAATCACTCTACAATTGAACGGCCATAAATAAAACGCTCGAACGGCTTCACCTGGCGCTTATATGTTAAGCAAACAAAAATAATTGTGTTAACAGCGAGCGCAAGCGAGAAGGTGAAATTTAAAAAAAAATGTAAATTGATGAAATAGTTTCTAAATTTTTACTATTAATGCCACATGTGCATTAAACTCACTTTCAATTATAAAAGTTTGCTTACGTCATGAATGTCAAAATACGGTGTTCATATTAAAGTTTGACCGCAACGCAATACTGTTAATACTATATAATTGGTCGATCAATCAAAGCATTCATTACCGGAATTATTTTGCAAAATGTAAATGAAAAGCCGATTTTCTACGCATTAACGTTATTGATACCAACATGCAACTGCTGCTTACTAATTACAATACTTACTGGAAATCTATTCGTAGATCTCACTTCGCTTTGTTTCCATTACGAGTTCCTTATAGTTTGAAAATCGGAAAGTTAGGTTAAGACTTAAGATCCAGGTTAATTTCATCTGATTTGCTATCTCGCTCACGTATTCCAAAATGTGGCGAGTGGATTCCGTAGCCTCGTATGTATGTGAAGTAGCGGACTCTTCGCCAAACACTTACGAGACATGAATTTTAAGAGGACTATGAACCAACGGCAAAAATCTTCCTTTTCATACAAAAGGCGATAACGATTTCCAGCCCTTAAATGTTATCCGATTTTGACCAATTTTTGAAAGGTTGTCAGTCAATACGTAATCTAGGTCTATACGTTTTTTGAAGATTTGTTAGCCGTTCGTCCGACACGCATTTGGTCCAATACGCAGTTCGTCATAAAATTTGGACGAACAGCGAATTGACCTAGTAGCAGTTGGTCAACATCGCAGTTCGTCATATATGCATTTGGTCCAATACGCAGTTCGTCCTAAAATTGCATGTTTGATAAAGTAATAATATTTATCAGAGACACACTTAAGGAGGTTATAAGATGTAAATACACTTTTTCTAAAATAATAGTTTTCTTTACATCAACACCTTGCTTTACAAGGGTAAAAGGCTCTCTGCTCCTGGAACAAAACCGGATGAACACTGATGCCTAGATAGATCTGCGTATTAAGCCACTTGCATATAAAGTCTATTCATTGTTACTTGTCTTATTTGTTAAACAAAATTCTAACCTCAATGCACAAGTTTTTAAATAGAATAAGGTGTATTACATTATCAAATAATCCCGAGGCATCATTTTGGAGACAAGTTTGTTGATATTTTATCTCCGTCTATCATTTATTTACGATAAAATAACAAATAATAAGAACAAGGCGTTTTGAGGTTAGAATTTTGTTTACTAAATAAGACAAGAATGCACAGACTTTAGCACTATCTGCGGTATTGACCAACTGCACTAAGTCAATTCACCGTTCATCCTCTTTAGTACGAACTGCATATTGGACCAAATGCGTATAATATGACGAACTGCGATGTTGACCAACTGCTACTTGGTCAATTCGCTGTTCGTCCAAATTTTAGGACGAACTGCGTATTGGACCAAATGCGTGTAGGACGAACGGCTAACAAATCTTTTTGAATATTGAAAAAAGACCAACAAAGTCAAATAATCGCCGAAGTTCGTTTTGTATGAGAATACTAAAACGGGTGTCATCTATTTGGCATAATTTTTAATGTCCGAAACTTATTAGGCATAACAAGTTTCGCATATTTTATTTTCGCCGAATCTTAAACTTGCCGAAATTTTATTCCGCATAATTCGTTATTAGCCGAATGGTTGTTTTCCCGAATATTATATTAGCATAATATTGATATGGCCGAATTTTATTTTGCATAATGTTGTTTAGCATATATATAATTTCGCAGAATTTTGATAGCCCGAAATCCTGTCCGAATCTAGTTGCATAACATGCAAAAAGGGGGGAAGGGGGGGCGAAAACCTCTATGAGGGGGGCTCGGGGGGCGATGCCCCCCGCAATAAAAAGTGAAGAACCGTAATAATTGTACTATTGGTAGGTTAGGTTAGGGTTAACTTGTGTCCCTTACACCAAACCAATCTCTAGTTAATAGTTTCTATGATAAAAATAGATTGGGTTAGGTAAGGTTAGGTTTTTAAAAGAAAAAATAAAAAAAATTATAATCATTTATTTGTTTTATAATCCTTCTCGGCGAAACTAAATTTTGCGAAAGTAACTTTCGGCGTAACTAATGTATGCGTAAGTCATTTTTTGCCTAAGCACTATTCGGACTTTGCAAATTATGCGTAAAAAACATTCGGGTTAGGTTGGATATGCGTGACAGATATATGCGAAATAGAATTATGCGAGATTAGTTTCTGCGCATATTCATTATGCAATATAGAATTATGACATAAAAAATTATGCGTAAACAAGAGGAACCTACTAATACAACAATAAAGCTGAATTTATTGCTTATAGTGAAAAAACCAAAACAACCTAGATTTAGTTCTGAATGACAACTGGAAAAATTGGTCAACATCGGTTAACATTTAATGGGTGGCTATCGTTATAGCCTTTTGTAAGAAAAGCCGTAGGTTCACACTCATCTTAATCAAAAGGTCGGTTATTTTCAATGCAACGCAGCCGTATTACTAGAGCTGTAAACCCATAATTAGGGAAAATATCATTTGCAGAGCATTTGATTATGACAGATGACAGCTATATAAAACTACACGTCGTCATACATAATATAATATAAATACGACTCGGCTTGTTATAAGAAAAAGCTTCGAAAAAGAATTCTCACAACTCCTATACAGAGTGTATCTGCAAAGGTGCGAATCCGTTAAGGATATTATTGTATGGCTTAAAGACACGAACTGCCCAGTCGCAGATTGTTCATTTTGTAACAAACGATATATCTAAATTACTCCAATACTTATTAGATTTCTGTTCTTATTCAGGACCGTTACGTAAAGTAGCTATTAAGTACTGATCTTGATTTATTTGTTTCATAGTTTTCGCATTCATCGGTCCTAATGCGGAAGCGCTCTCTACGCTCTTGGGCCGATCTGGATTCCTTCCGGAATTGCAGCTGCATGTTTAGATACAGTTAACTCGAAAGTTCGATGCTTACAATGCTTAGCCTTAGATATTACCATTCTGACTTTCTATGTGGACACGATACCGTAGGATAAATTTAATAGTAATGCAGTAACCTTTTAACGATTTTTATTTCCATTGCGTGGCGCTGGTAACTAGAGTCGTTAAATTGTCAAAACGAAAAATTCAAATTTTTGCAGTCAATACCTGCGTTTACTAAAACGTTTTAGCTTTTAGAAAACATGGTAGTTTGTATGTAATCAATTGTACATGACATCTCAGTGTACCCGTGACTAAGAATGTTGAAGGACGGAAAATATTTTCAAATTCTTAAACCTAAAATTAATCCTGAAGACATAGTTTGTCTTTTTACCGGAAAGTTTGTATGAATAGGTAATAATCACGTTAAGGAACAACGTTTGTCTTTCCTGCGTATGGCTAAAAGTTAACGAAAACGAACGGTTCAATTCACGTTTCTTCATACTGGCCAAAACTATGCCTGACACCGTACATGTGTATATAGTCCAAAAAATCAAGCCTCAGGGTCCTTAACTTACGGGAATAGGAGGATATGAAACTCATTATAATTGCTAAGTTATTTTACAAACTACAGTTTTATTGATTTTTCAATTAGGAAGCTAACTGTAAAGGAATGATGTTGTTTGATTAAGAACCCACGTCGCTTCATTTTGAGTTTCACAACTTTTTATTTAGACAGGGGCTTAAAATTATATGCTTATATGAACTAGATAGATATTTAATTTACCTCCACAATAGAATACAAGTTGTAATTTCTGCCTTGTGTCACAATTTATACTAATTTTATCCCATATTGATTAACATTGAAGTGAAGATAAATAAAATTTAAGTTCAAATGTAGAAGAGCTAGAGTCGATTACTGCAATTCAAATGCATAAAATAATTAACCCGCAAATCTATGTCCTAACCTTCCAAATGAAACTTACATAACCGACGTGAGAAAACCTGAACGGAACTCCCAATCGTCGGCACCTGTTCCCGAACAATGGTGCTGTTCATAATCTTGTGTTCACTTTCGTTGCGCCCACGCAGCTCGTTAACATTTTCGAAAATCGAACGCGAATCGTGACCGGACGGTCGCGGTTCCCTTTCGAACGTCGTGACGTGCTAGCTAGCACCTCGTTATCAGTATAGTGATTCGAATCATTAGTTTACGGGGAGGTAATGTTACGGAACACTCCTGTTGATATTTGCGAGGATTTGGCCGATTCACGAAGTTGTAAAGCATCATCCGTTGCGCCACGTAGGAAGTCATGTAGCGGGCATGTAGTGCTTGATAGAAACGTTGAGTCTGAATTACTGCTTTAGTTATCGTATGTGTCAACGGCTCGAGGAAGTCGAAAGGGATAAAGTTGAAAAACGGACAGATAGTGGTCAGAACGACTTTCCCAGGTGGTGCGCTTTCAGCATTTGGAAAAAAACACAAAATTTTGAAACACCCGAAATTTAACAATTGGAACGCTTCTGTTACCTTCAATGTACAGACTTTTACGTTTTTTTATATGTATATATACATTTACGATTCTATTATATGTATAAATAACCCATTATACTCGTAATCCATGAATATTCTTTGGTCACTGGATCCGGATCAGAGTCCGGATCTATTATCTACTACACGGAGGAGATTAACTAATAGTCAACGGACTGAAGGCAAATAGTTAAAAATACCTTTATTATAATAAAAAACATACTATTTATTTGATAAAGACTCACCTTTAAAAGTAAAATATTCAAACGTCCGAGCGAACGAGTCGTGAGGCGTGGTTTTGTAACAAATCGTTCAAGCGATATCGCTCCTTGGTTGTTCTCGCTCATAATAACATGGCATTTAAAGGCCGTATTCTTAAAACTGGAGTAAACTGACACATTGACATGGTGGGAAAATTGGTTATCTTAAAAATATCATATACTGTACTTTGCCTTACTTAATGCCAGATTATACAGAACTGTTTTAATCCCGGAAAGACTGTCTACATTTCATGTATTTAATTTATTTCGGGAGGGTGCTACCTGCTCTTACAAAATCTTTTTAAACGAACCTTTTCCATCTTTTTTTAGGGATCCGTACCTCAAAATGAAAAAACCGGAACAATTATAGTATCACTCGTGTGTCTGTCTGTCTGGCTAGCCGTCTGTCTGTCTGTCCGTCTGTCACAACCAATTTGCTCCGAAACTACTGGAGCGATTGAGTTCAAATTTGGTACACATATGTAAATTGGTGAGCGCAACACGGAGGTGTAACGTAAATAAAAAAATACAGAGAATAGTTCTTTACCTATAGATTACAGGAAAACCTATAAGAAATCTATGGTATTTAAAGCAACATAGGAAATTTCATATAATCACGGAACCCTCTCCACGCGAGTTTAACTCGCACTCGTCCAGTTTTTAGGGTTCCGTATCCAAAGGGTAAAAACGGGACCCTATTACTAAGGCTCCGCTGTCCGTCTGTCCGTCTGTCCGGCCGTCCGTCTGTCACCAGGCTGTATCTCATGAACCGTGATAGTTAGACAGTTGAAATTTTCACAGATGATGTATTTCTATTGCCGCTATAACAACAAATACTAAAAAACAGAATAAAATTAATGTTTAACGGGGCTCCCATACAACAAACGTGATATTTAGCCGTTTTTAAACATAATGGTACGGAACCCTTCGTGCGCGAGCACTCGCACTTGGCCGGGTATTTTTTTCGATTCCACCCAGCACTAATCCTTTAAATAATTACCCGTCCATACGTATATCTATCTCGATAGGGTTGTGTAGAGAAAAAGTAGCTCGAGATAATTGCCTTGATTTTTTTTAAATGCCTTTTTTTCTTTAGATGTCATGATTTCTTTAGATGAAACAAGCGCCATTTTACTAACGAATATATTGTGTTACAAAAATAAGTAAGATGATATAATATTGAGCTAGTTATTCTACGACATTGGGATATAAACTCGATACTTTCGTAGCCTCTGAAACAATATCCTATGACTTTTTGCGTCATTGTTAGCAACTTGCTGTACGAAATGTGAAGTAAAAAATTTAATCAAGTTTAATTTTCTGACGACATTATTGTTGTTGATACTTTTGGAGTGCTTATTATCTGTATAAGCATTCAACGGCCTTAAAAACTTCTCAACGATCGCGTGGTTATAACATTCCCACGGTATCGACTGATTCTTTGGGGATAAATAAACTGAATCGCTTCGAAAAAGGTACTCTAGTGCCCCGCTCATCTGGGCTTCTCGGTTCGTCTTGGCTCGTAACCCCAGATGAAGATGTACTGACTTTCCCGGTTTATACTACCAAGACGTGTATAGTTTTGTACGATACGAGTGGAAATGATTACACGCAAGTTGTGTCATAGTTTACAGAAAAGTGAAGAATAGAATAAAACAACCTATTGTTATTTAAGAACCACTGATTGTTCTTATTACCTGTCAGAAATGACAATGCTCTCTAACCTTTATATATAAAAGCCAAGACATACACTTCAGTTTAGTAATGGCAGGCCCCTGAAACCCTGAAGATGTCTAAAAGTCTTTTCTAAATTGCCTACTAACAAAAATGAAAATGGAATTCAGTAAGTACTTCTTTGTAACTCGTTTCGTAAACATGCTCTAATTTAACAGCTGCTAAATTATTTGAACAATCTGTTTAGCTGGAATTATTTCTAAAATGTTGCCTATTACGATAATGATGTGTTTTCAGTTGTGATAACAATGATACTGACATTGTTCACTAGATATGGGACCAGTGTAATGAGCTGCCCGCTGATGTACCGCTCGGTCGGTATAGTGTGCGGCACGGACGGCGTGACGTACCCGTCTCTCTGCGAACTCGAAATTGCAAGATTGTTCGACAATAATTTAGACATTGCGTACTTCGGAGTATGCACCTCGTACTGCAAAAAGACATGGGAACCCATCTGCGGCAATGACTTGGTCACATACCAGAACTTATGTTCGCTCGAACTCTCAGCGAGGAAGAACAATGACCTAGACATTCTTCATATGGGACAATGCCGGCAAGGAGACAAGGATCGAATGGACGGATATGATAAAAATAAGAGATACGCGAGAATTTTATTTCATTTACAACAGGTTCTGACCGAGAATATCGATTTCAATAAAAAGGAACCTACAACACCGATATCCGCCAATCTGATCGATTAAACAAAGTGCTGTGCTAGTGCACCGTCAACCGTTAAAAATGAGTCTTACTTAGTTCACCGCCTAAAAGATCAAACTTGTCCTCTTGACCCATCTGCGGGAATACGTAACATCTATCTTATACATACATATTCAATACAATCGTTAAGGAAAAAAGGTCTCTACATTCATTGTAGATTTTCGAAAAACCAACCGACTAGGTCAACTTAATATGAGTAACTGAACATATTAAAACTATTTTAAACATTTTTGTTCCTTCGTTATTTTGTTTGAACACACTGAGAAAAAATTACTGTACCGACATACGTAATTCTGGATGCCACGTACGTAATTCTGGAGAAAAACGTACCTATCGTAAGTAGAGACTCGGCTACATGGATAATGTTGCGGGCTACATAGATAATGTTGCGGACTACAAACGCCACGTAACAATCAACATTATTTCGGATGCTTCGACATTATTTGGACTTGGCTGCGAATACATTACGGTAATGCAGGTAAAGCATCAAATTTTTTCTCAGTGCACATATCGTATAAAGTAAGTACTGAGACGATTTTGATGGAATTTTCGCAGATCTGTTTAATTAAGTCCAGAATAGCAAATGGCTGTAGACATTTAGAAAATTTTTGTGCATTAAAACTATTTTCGATTGTTCTAGAATCACTAAACTCAGAATAAATAATAATTATTGGAAATAAATAAATACCTGTTCCATCATTTCATTTTTAGTATCTTTCAGAAATGCAGAAAAGAGGGGTTAGTTTTTGTAAATACTTGATTTCATACCAGTTATAGAAACTTCTAATAAAGGTAAAACTCAGTTTTCTACAGTACTTTAACCTTTTGAATGCCACAGTCGGCTGGTCGTAATTAATTTATTTCCCAAAAAATATTTTTGGGGAATCTAAAGATGTCTGTCTGTGCACGCATCACGCAGAAACTACTACGATATTAGTGAACTTAGTATAGCAATAAATATCTTGGGTATAGGATACTATTTATCCCGGAAAAAATAAAATATCCCGCGAGAATAAAGATATATGATCAAAACACCTTATTTCGTAAGTAATAAATACTAATTCAATATATATATAGTTATTTCCGCCATCTAGCGGGGGTTACACTATACTACTTTGATCATTACAATGAGGAAGATGCTTGAAAATCAAAAAGAGGTTTACTTTCATAATATATCAGTATTATGAAAGTGTTAAAAAGACGCAGTAGGTGAATTTGTTTTATAATATACTTATACATAAATAAATAATACGTTAAACAAATATTTTTTGTATACCCAGAAGTGAAATCCTACTTTACTTTATAAGTGAGAGGAGAGTTTTAGAGCTAGGTAATCATTGATAAACATTTTATTTTCACTCTTTCTATGTACTTCCTTCTGCATCCCTACCGTGACCTACCATGTAATTGCTAGTGCATTAAAAAATCTGCCTGAATACCTCTGCATATAACCGATTTCAATGGTACATAATTTTTGAGCCTTAACTTTATAAGACATTTCTAATCGTATATCCTACAGCGTGATAATATTTTGATGTCGACTGTACAGGCAGGACATTTAAAAAGCATTAAAAGGCTTCGTTTAAACTGAAATATAATCCAATGCCACATGTCATAGGTGTTTGGAACTAACAAAAAACTCAGCAACACATAGCTATAAAGTTACACAAAGGAACATTAGCGGCAGTCAAAAAACCGAGGAAATGAACACCTTCCAAGTGAGAAGTAAACGATACTGTCTTTAGTTACCTTGTTATTGAATATACATCTTTTACTGTGCCCTAAAATAACAAGCTTTGAAATAAAAAAAACTACAAAATTTCGTAATAACGATGTAATCGGAATAATTTAATTAAACGACAACACGATATTTAAAAAAAAATATACCAGTTATGAAATTTTATAAATTCTCTTTTAAATCTGTACTTTTTTCATCTGCAAAATATTATCCCATCCCATCCGTCATCGCAGAATTCTATGTAAGTATAAGTACCCTTTTTTCTATCCTGGCTATCGCTCCAGGCTATCTCAAAGGTAAATTCAATTTTGATACTTCCCGTGCTGGTTGTAGCCTGCGGTCATCTCGTTCCCTGAAACTTTCTCATTCCTTCTCCCCACTCTGATTTTATATCAAATTCTTTCGCTCTTCAGGCATTCCGTCAATGTAAAAACTAGCTTCCGCCTACGTGGAACTCTTTATTATTCGGGAACTTTTGAAGTATGTCCGAGATAAGAAGAGTCCGAGTAAATATACCAAGTTTTAAGATGTTACGACGCTGAGTGGTAACAAACATACAGACAGAGAAGTATACAAACTTTCGCATTTATAATATTATTAGGATAGGATATAATTGGATTATCATTTCAACGTCGATATATACATCAAAATGAAACAATGAGAAAATAATGTTTATTGCGATAATTTTATTTACTACACTTTGATGTTCATGGAGACTGACTAAAGTTCTAATTTTCCATAATTTCTGAAAATATAAACGACCTAATTACCTACCATTCTTACCACCAATTTTTTCTTGTATTTCTGAATATACTGTAATTGAGTACGAAAAGATTTTAATAACATGGAGCGAGCAACACCGTAATCAGCTCGTCGTGTTCGATTAAAACAACATCGGTTTAAATGGCCGTTTAATCTTTTTCAATTTTCGTTGAAGAATATAAATTGAAAGTACTCTGGTCGACACAAGACGTTTTCATCATGTCTACATTGTTGTGGGTAATAATAGGTAAATTAAATATATTATGTATCGTATTTATAATCACATTATTAAAAAACCGGCCAAGTGCAAGGGGTTCCGTAGCATTATCTGTAATCAAGCAAAAAAAATGACTTATGATGATAATGATTATGTATTTTTAAAGTGAATTCTGTGAATATTTCAAACGTCTACCTGTTGCCGTTATCAATATCGAGCACAAACTTTTTTTGGTGTCAAAAAAAGCAACACGAGTGTAAAAACAACACTCATTATAAGTCATTTTGTTTTAGGTATATTGCTAATAGACAAATTGTCGCTGGCCATAAAGCGACCGCGCGACTGCAGTGCATATGACGACCATCAGCTGTGTGGTTCCAACGGAGTCACGTATTTAAACTACTGCGAATACCAAATGGCTCGAATGGAGGAGCCGTTCATAGACATCGAAAACAGAGGTCCTTGCCTGTGCTCGCGTCAGGAGAAATACGAATGGGACCCCATCTGCGGCACTGACACGGACTCTTACGCAAATTACTGCGAGTTCCAAAAAGCCAAGACGTACAATCGCCGCTTGCGGCTACGTCACCGCGATTTATGCGAAGAATTTGTAAAAAGGGAATTTCTGACTTACAGAGAAGTCCAGAAGATTGCTAAGTGGAAGTCATTTATGCCGAACGAACTTTATAGAGATTTTAAAAAGCGTCCCGTTCAGGGTGCGCCTGTGCAGGGTTTGTATTTTGCATACGGTAAATAACACTTTTGGTCAACTACTGGCAAATCAGTGTCGAGGTTTCTCCTTGTAAAAAGAAATCTGGAGACACTAGGTATATTGAATAAGAAATGAGATACATTAAAACTAACAATATATTGTATCTAATAAGATACCATCTTTATCTGTATTGTTTTGTGTACAATTTACCACGCTACAGAGGTGTCGTAAACGCGCAAGGCGGCTATCACACTAAACAACCCACGTCGGTGTCAAAATCAACGCGGCATAATGTTCGCGATCTTTGCCTCTAATCTGGGTCGGTTGAAGTCGATCCCATAGATTTACATATCTTAAAGGACACGAATGGAGAACTGACTTCAAGACCGTTGCTATTTAAATACAATGCTAGTGAGATAAACCTGTTGCTCTAATGATAGTTATCGGGGTGACTAAATATTCGAAAGAGTACAAAGGTGACATTTGTATAACAACATGGAGCGATAGTTGAGTAAGAGATTAGAATCTTATTAGACGTTGCGGCACGCCGTTTGGTGAACATCTCCTAAATATTTATCGGCGTTGCAAAGGAATGGTCGTTTCGAAATGTTATGCGCTCGCCTCACTTGACACGATCATTTCTCGCGATTGGTAACAATTCGTAAGTGTTGATCCTTTACCCACTTTATTTTATGCTAATGTATCCCATACTATAAATGCGAAAGTATCGTTTTTACGGCCAAACCGCTGAACAGATTTCGATGAACCTTGGCAGGCATCTACTTTGCGTAAGTGCCCGAGGGGATCGTGTTTAATTTATACTACGCGAACGAAGTCGCGGGCAAAAGAAGTATGCTTAGGTGCTTTCCAAAGTTTTGTATCACACACACAACAGCAAACCACAGAAATCAAGGCTATCATAATATCATAATCATAATGATGAAACATAACGGCATAAGGTAGATACCTACTCCTACATACCTACATTGAACATTGTCGACCTTAAGCTGCTTCCTGTTTTTAATACTGTTGTCAGAATGCAGAAACAAGTTGATATTAACTACTTTAGAAGGGATTTAATATTTGCTTTGTATTCTACTATATATTCTTTTTCGTCATTGGAATAGGTACTTCAAAGCCTCTATTCGACATTGTCTAAGCGATAAATATAGCACGATTATTATATTATATATCTAATACCTTTAAACGAGCAATTCTTGTATATAGTTATATGTACATATAATCTGAATCTCGAAACGGCTCCAACGATTTTCATGAAATTTAGTATGCAGGGGGTTTCGGGGGCGATAAATCGATCTAGCTAGGTTCATTTTTAGAAAACGTCGTTTTGTCCGTGTTTCAGGCAATGAAAAACTGTTACAATATCATTAGAGTATGAAGGTAAATTTCGCCACCATCTACAAGGTTGTAATAGCTCAGGTGGGAAATCGGGCGGTCCCGAAACCAGAAGACCCCGGTTCGAGTCCAGATGATTATTTTGTGCCCTTTTTTTTCAAGTTCCTTCTTTTGTGTGAACAACTATTATTGGGAGCCCTTTATTAACGCATAAAATTTCTATCTAAATATAATTTCCAAAAAAACACGATTTACCAAAAAATAATCCCGGTACCATCCAGGTACTAGGTATATATAGATAAGAGCTACCATATTGTACTGCGCTCATTTTGGATTCTGTTTTCTAATTTTAGTTGCGTAAAAATAAGACAACATTATGCATAAATACTCTATTTATAGAATAAAAAACATTAGGTTGCATTTACTTACCACAATTTAAAGACGCCTGTACCGTGGAGAAGTATCCACTTTTTCTTTCCGTATGGGTATTATATTTACAGTGCGTAAAACAAACAAATATGTAACTATTCGATTTAATTTTGTATTCATACTGTCAGTGATCTCTCAATTTACAGATAAAGTAGTCAGGCATGATCTCTATTGATGGTTCTCTGTAGGCGGCTTGTGCTTGCGTTTCTCAGAAATTCTCACAAGCGGAGCAAAACCAGGCTGAGCAATGAGATTGTTCTATCAATCATTTCAATAATAAGCAACAGCAGTATTTCAATTATTTTTTGTACTTGAGCGTCAATAATAATATTTAGATCGAATACACGACAGCCTTTTTCCGCCAACCGCGGCGGAACCGATTCATGTTAGCTAACTGCAAAGTGCCACAAGATTATCGCTTAGAAAGTGTTATAAAAAGAAATGGAAAAGTTGACTATAATATCAATGATAGTGGAACCTCATTGAGGGCAGTCTTGTCACTAAATAATGATATTCTAGGGCATCATTTTGAATTACTTCGAGGGTGAAGTAATGTCCATAATTAAATAAAGTGATCAACAAAAACAACTCCTTTTGTGTGAAATAAAATAATTTGTTTATCTATATAAATGACATGTCCTTGTTGTTCATTTTACTCTCATTTAATATAAATTCTAAATAATCCGATGACAATACATTACATACACGACTTCGATTTCTTATTAAAATTTAACGCAGTTTAACATGGTAAAGATTTTTAAGTACCCATCGTGCTTGTTTCTGACACTAAAAAATCTTTACACCAGCATAATAACGGCTCTTTCAATCATCATTTGCTATGGAGCATAGAATCAATCTAAATCGACCATGTTTTATTGATCGTTCTCCGATTAATCAGTTGCCTAGGGGAGACCGGGGACAATTGAACCGCGGGGCAAGTGCTCCACAGGCGATTTCTCAGAAACCAAATAAGTTATCAATGTGCGTGTACCTTCAGCACACTCTTATAAAACGCGGCAAGTAACTGACAGTCAGCCGCGGGCGCAGACCAGCGCGGATGCGTACTAGAGGGCAACGAAGTTTTAGGACGCTCACGGTAAATATTACGCCCGTATTATATGGTCATTTTTATGCAAAATAACAGTGTATTTGGATTGTTTTGTGTTTTGTTGATTTCTTTTGACTTTTAGGCCTACGTTGTTATAAAAGTGATGGTCGCAACGCTGCCTAAATCCGAGTAAATAATTATTTTTGGTAAAAGGTCTGTCGAGACGATTGGTCCACTAATCGTGGGGTCAATTGAACCGGTTCAATCGCCCCGGTGGTTCAACTGACCCTTATACTCGTAATTTTGTAATTCGCAATGCATCGTGAAAAATATCGCATGAAGAGAATTTAACTCGCCATTTGTAATTTGCTAATTACTGTCTGAAATGGAGAGTTAATGACACGATATTTTTTCAGGATCATAGAAAGGTGACGGTTTCCTGATAAATTGTTTAATCAAAGTAATAATATATTAAATTATAAAACATTTTAATGAGTGTTCAGAAATGGTTAAGATATATGATCGTTCGGTACCTGGTCTAGTAGTACAGTGTAATTGACGGATTTTTTTATCTTATTAACAGTACTTAAAAGTTTCTCTAGTAAATAATTATAATACTGTTTCTTGCAAATGCCTCGTAATCGAAAAAAGAGCGTCTGGTTCTGCAACTCAGTGGTTTAGGTTTACGTTATTTATTTCTCAAAATAGAATCAACTTATAAATTGCGCATGTCAAGATACAAGAATTTAGTTTGAGATCGTCAGCAATAAATTAGAAATACAATACAAATTAAAATTAAAATTATTAACAGGTGAATTAGTAAAACTATGATTAGAATAGATAATATTATTTTTCATTCCATAAAATATCTACCAATATAATTATATGTCATGCCATGAATATGATAAAATGCCATTAAATAAAATAATAACATAGTAAAATTTAAAATTAATTAACGAATTACAATTTAGTGTCAATAAATTCCTTAACCGAGTAAAATGCATTATTCATCAAAAGGTTTTTCAATCGACGAGTAAATGATTCTTCATGTTTAATTTTTTAAATCGGCGGGTAGGTGTTCGTAAAAAGTGGGACGGATGAAGCGTGGATTTTTATTTGCAAGTGCCAATGTAAAACTGATTGTCAATTAAAGTCTATTAAAAAAATAAAAGTTGTTCTTTTCCATAATTATAATTTTAATACATACCTCTTAGCTTTGTGACTGGGGCAATTGAACCACTGGGGCAAATGAACCAAGCTCGTTTTCATATAAAGTTATTACTTCTAATAACATTACAATTTCTAATAAAAATAACTTAAATTGTATTTTATTCTATGTACAATTTTAAATAACAACGTATGCTTGTTTTAATATAAGAATATAATCGGGCGTTAAAAAGTTAAAGGCAAACTTTTTATTCGATCCTTTTTGATACTTGTTTCAAGAATATTGTAGTTTTTATCATTAATGCAGGTAAACTGAACTATAACCTTTTTTATGTGTAAATATGTAGTTGTAAAATAGACTTCGAGTACTAGTTAGGTGACGTTAAACATTTGAGTCAACTGACCCCGTAACGGGGTCAATTGAACCACTTTCCCCCGGCGTGTTTGATTGACTATATCTCGTTACTTTCTTAATAATAAGGAATGTTGCACATTGCATTTCCTAGCTGATTAAATTCTCTATGCAACGGTATATGACACTAATGCGTTACGCTTTTAGTTAAGGCGCAAATAGCTGTCAAACAAAAAATGGACCGATTGTCCCCGGTCTACCCTACGAGTCATTAAGCGTAGATTCTAATTATTAAGTGGCTATATAATGAGTCATTATTATTTGATCTATGATGAGTTAGAACATATAATGGTTATAGAATAGATAGCTGCACATAGGTAGGTACTACAGAAACGCGCGAAGAATAGTAAACTAAATACTTAATAGCTTGGAAAACGGAAAACCTAACAAATTTTAATACCTCCCTTATATGGTTTAAATAGGCATTTGTTTATTTTATATTGCATTTTTTATTATTTAATTTCATTGTCTTAAGTGACATGAAATATGTAGGTATATGGAATATTGAAACAAGCAAAATTCGTAATGTTTCAATCCGAGAATAATTCCATGAAATGTACTCATACCTACACATTTCAGCGTAGAAGTAGTACCTACCCACTACCCAGAACTAAATTGTGTAAAGGTTTTAACAAAAAACCTACAATCATTAGAGTTTGTGAAATACTTTCGATTGATATCTATATAGGTACTTAGTACAAAACCACCACAAGTATAAAAACAAAATGTTACACAATTAGGAACTCCCTCCAGCCCCCTATCTGTTTCATAAACGTAATAAGTACAACGCAAAGATCGTACAACGTGACTGAAAATTTGTAGGTATGCAAATGTCGACAATTAAGTATGTCAGATTGTAAGCACCTGTCGCGTTCAGGGGCGTATTTACCCTAGGGTCAACCGGGCCCGGGGCGCCAATCCGCCAACACGTCTAGCACGACCTGCCCGCGAGTCGTTTGTCGCTCAGTGCATCCTTTACATACTTGACTACTTAGACAGAGACGCACTGAGCGACAAACGACTCGCGGGCGTGTCGTGCTAGCCCCCCAGGGGCGGCGTAGGCGAGTTTTGAAGTTATTTAGGTAAATAGGCAAAAATTGACCATTCTCCCGCCCCTCCGAAACCTGGGCCTTTTTCCTTGACTTCTGGGGCAGCGAAACCTATTGGCCCGGGGCGCCAAATTTCAAAATACGCCCCTGGTCGCGTTTATAAAAAAAAAGCAGGATTTGCTCAATAAACGCGACCTTTCTCATTTTGTGTAGTTAATTTCATTCAAGTAAGATAAAAACGTAATCAGGGCACAGCCCTGGATTTTCTAAAAAAAAAGATTTCAAAACCAATATCTGTATGCATGTGGTTCAACAAATAACTCTCTAAGACCTGCACGTTCATAAAATGTATACGTGGTGACTTGGACTAGATTATAGAAGTGGGATGCTGTGATCTGCATGGCCATGGTGAGATGCCGGATATGCCCTATTATTAAGATGGCCGACGATGGCACAATAATGATCGGCACAAAAATAACTCGTCATCATTGTGGACTATCGATATCTAACGGTATGTGCTATCAGCCTACGGTGTACTTTATTTTATTTCCGACGCAGTTTTCTAATTTTATACTGTTTTTATTTCACTGACAACAAAAAATTACACAATATGTATTAAAACCTAACGTCTAAGAAAGCGCGCTGTACTTTTAGTGATCTCTTGGATACAGGGCTTCTATTCGACATTGCCTAAGCGATTGCCTTTGCTGTCAAGTTAATAAGGGCAATGTCGAATACAGGCCCTGGTCTACCTTACTATATTATCATCATCATCATCGTCAACATCATTTCAGCCGCAGGACATCCACTGCTGGACATAGGTCTCCCCCATCGATTTCCAAAAGGGCCGGTTGGAAGCGGCCTGCATCCAGCGTTTTCCTGCCCTCTCTTTTAGGTCGTCTGTCCATCTTGTGGGTGGACGTCCCACGCTGCGCTTACCGGTCCGTGGTCTCCATTCGAGAACTTTTCGGCCCCATCGGCCATCCGTTCTGCGTGCTATGTGCCCTGCCCACTGCCACTTCAACTTGCTAACCCGGTGGACTATGTCGGTATTCGGTAACTTTCGTTTGTCTACGGATCTCATCATTTCTGATTCGATCTCGCAGAGAAACCCCGAGCATAGCCCTCTCCATAGCTCGTTGTGCGACTTTGAGCTTGCTAATAAAGCCCATAGTGAGAGACCATGTTTCAGTGCCGTATGTCATCACTGGCAACACACACTGATTGAAGTCTTTCGTCTTAAGGCACTGAGGTATTTTGGACGAGAAGACGTTGCGAAGTTTACCCAACGCTGCCCAGCCGAGTTGGATTCGTCGATTGACCTCATTCTTGAAGTTGGACTTGCCTAGTTGGACTGTTTGTCCTAGGCAGACGTACGCGTCAACAACTTTTAGAAATGAGTTCCCAACTGATACTGGGGTGGGCAAAACATGGATGTTGGACATGACCTTCGTCTTGGCCAGGCCTTCGAGCATCGTGCTGAGATCTTCCATCGATACTATATATACATCCTCTTTAATCAGTCATTTATTTTGGTGTATTTTAGTGAGCGTGCACAGGAACTACAGGACCTAATCCCACCATCCACATTCTGCCACCGGACTACCAGACGTCGGGAGGGTTTTCATGCACATGTCATTGAATTTCCTAGGAGCTGTACCTACTAAGCGGTGTGCGAAATCCTTTTTGGTTCGCACCACTAAGGTGTGGAACACTCCTAGCGTCTTTATTTCCTGAATTATACAATTTTGGTGTCTTCAATGTAAGAGTGAATAAGCATCTTCTGTGCAAGCGTGTTCTATCTTAGACCCTGTCTTCGCTTTGCGTGAGACTAAGGTCAAACGCATGCCCAGTCCTTCATAAAAAAAAACTTACTCGGTTAAAATTAAGTTCCTAAGAATAAACATAAGAAAATCACCAAAACCTCATAAGCCTTTCATTTGTTTAAGAATCCCAATGGTTATCAAATTTTAAAAAAACCAATAGGTCACGTATTTTGACCTTAACTAGTATTCTATTTGTTTACTTTCCAGCGGCAAACATTAGCTCTATTATATTGTTGACCTACATTGGCCTTGACAGGTGCCAGAAGCCTCACACAAAAGGTAAGTTCAAGTTAATGCGACGGACATTCTTTCACCGGCCAAAGAATACAGATCTATGCATCGTTGGGCAAATAAACAATGTACCTTATTCCGTGATACACAAATATCTTGTTGAAACGGGAAGTAATAAGTGTTTGTAGCTAACAGCTCTACTAGTACTGGTCAATTTGAAGATAAGATTAGAAAGACGCGTCCGATTCATTTTGTCTTAATGTTGCAGTACGTTTTATCTCGGTTAGTAGGTAACTGTTTCCGTGTGTAAAATTTGTGAAATGCGTAGACATTCAAAAGAAATCTCTTAATTAACAATTAAATTTTTATTTGCATTGCACATTGTAGAGTTCGGTTCTCACGACTTTGCAACTGGTGCAACTAATTAGATATATTGATCAGGCTAATTCACTAAGATTGTCTTTAAATTAAATTACACCATTTAGTTGGTAACCGCATGGTGTAATTTGATCAGTATTACGTGGTCGTGTGAACCGTGGACAATAACTTGAATGATTATGGAACAAACTTCTTTGTCCAAGTCTGAGAACGTTGGGATATTTGAGGCATACTTCTTGTATCACGATGTACCAAAATTTCACAGAATGTAGTACAGGTTGTGGCTTAGCTAGTGACAATGAAAAATTAAAGATTACTGATAACACGTACACTTTGGAGGAACAATACTTGATCTCTTTAGCGCTATTGTTTGTGGTAATTAAACTAAGATAAATGATACAGTTACAAGTAGGTGTTAACATCAATTTTATATCAAGATGTGTTTTTTTTATTTATTATTATAGGTCGAAACTGACTAACTTTGAAACTGTAAAAGATTAAACAGGAAGTTCAATAGGGTGAGGCGCTGATTAGTGCTTGATAATCACGCAAATTACATACTAGCTAGACGAATCTAATGAGAAATATCTTAGAATAATCTATTCGCTCATAACCATTGATCTTTGAACGGGGAAGGCAGAAGCTGTAATGTACAAGTTTCATAATCTTGTTTTCATAACATTGGATAGGAAGAGAACAATGATTGAAAATATCCGTATAAAATATGCACGCGATCAGGATGAATTTAATCTGCAAACGAAAATTGAATTGTAACATGATTTTGGTTGCATGACAAGATGCAATTTATTGCCCTTTTTTATAGAACACAGTTATTTTGGTTATTCTTTCATTGTACCCGAATGCTGCCAGAGCCTGAACCACAGAATAGATAATAATGCTAACGTACAGAAGAATCACTCTCTAAAAAAATCGGTGTTTTGGTTAGGTTAAGCGATACGGTATATCATTATTTTTATTTTTATTATTTATTCGCATATAAGCAAACTATAACAATGGGTTTAAACCCAAAACATTACATTTGTCATTCATATCGCTTGGTTTTATTATTTACCTTACTTTACGAATTTAGCATTGAAAAGAAAGTGACAAAACAAAGTTACATTTCGTAACTATAGTACGATCCCTTACTATAGTAACGAAATGTAAATTCTAATTCTATCTAAAATCTAATTTCTGTATCACTAAAAGGACGTTTCTGTGCATAAGAAATTGGGGTATTCATCGTATGCTACAAATAATATCAATAGCCAAAGCCTTACCCATTAAAAAAAACAAAACTTTAAATGACATAGAATGTGACTAAATAAACAAACAAAATGATGCTAGCCATCAAACACCATTGTAAAAATACATATATTAATGAGAAGCAGTAAAACAACAAAGTAGCGTACCTAACATATATTTAAAAAAGAGAGAAGGAAGGAAATTACTGTTTTGAATCTATTTAATAGATAACGAGTCATTATGAATAGAGTACCGTAATATTAAGAATGAGTTCTTGCCAATAATTAATATGATTACTTGCCACTGTAAACCAATTTGCTGTTTATCTAGCAAATATGTGTACCATGATGTGTTGGGGAAAGTTTTTTTTATAGCAAGTGCGATATACAGCAGGACACTCTCTACTGAACGTCTGAAACTATTATTGTTATTAAGCTGTTGTAGTGTAACGATAGGTTTCACTGCAACTTTGTGGTAAATACGTCGATAATGAAGATCTATTAAATAGCCTTGTCGTAAGAGAGGTATTGTCCAGGAAAGTTTTCAACTGCTCTCAATTTTCGAATAAAGTTAAACGCTAGACCTCGTAAACCTCTGTTGAATCTGAAGAAATATTAGTTACAATCTCGGCAATAACGCAGGAATCTGGTTCTTGATTAGCGAGTTGGCGCTGCGCTGGGTGCGCACTTGCGCAGGCGCGACCTGTTCGCTGACATCCTGTCTCGTGCTATCGGGTGTGGCGCCAACTTTAGGTTTAAGATCAGTCTTTTTACGGTTCCGTACCTCAAAAATGAAAAATTGAAGAAATTTAATGATGTTGTGTTCGTCAGTTTGTCGCTTATTTAATGAAGATTTCGTAGGTCAATTTGAGGATCATACCATTACCAATCTTCAAACAAAATGCATATACTTAAGCTGATTACGAAACCTTTTATGCCGCACTGCAAGGGGGGCCTGTCCGACAAACCAATTTCAATACACATTTTTTCAGGTCGGCAACCACGTAGGTACATATTGAGGCCATTATTATCAACGAACATTTTCATCGTGGAATCTAACGTTTCCAAGAAACAGCGCAAACAAATTTATGAACAACAGCTTCAGAACAACGACAGAATATAATTAACTCTGGACCCATGCAATCAATCAGTTATTATATAAATGTGTGATACTTATGAATAAATTGAATAAATCATGTCGGGTAGTTATTATGATAACAGTTGTGGAATAAGTACTTAGTATACAAGGGCGTTGAGATTTGTTACCGATACAAAGTTTATTAGAAATAAATACACTTTCATCGAAGATTATATGTTCAGGAAAAGAGCAAGACAATGGTCTGCTTTCAAATATTATCGAATTTACCTATTACATAAATGCTATATACTTATACTCTCATAAAAAAAAGCAATTGTGCATATGCAATGAAATTGAGGCGTAAAAGGCCCGTAGTAGTGGCCATTGAGTGGGCATTGACATCAGCTCTCACAGCGGTCCCGTAGCTCTGGTCGAGAACACACGTCTCACGAGTGTGTTGTCAAGCCAAACAATACTTTATTTCAACGTAAAAAGAACTTTGACAGTCCCCTTAAGTCCACAGAATATTTGTTAGACCGATACTCAGGTTACGCAAACTTCATGGAGACGCTCCAAGCCGTCAGTAAAACAATGGTACTGGCACAATAGACTTTTGTGGATACCATTACATTTTGAGGGTTAAGCCGGATTTGCGTGTAATCTGAGGACTTGCTGAAAGGGCATGGTGGTGGGTGTAGACAATAGACATTGATAACAATGCCGTAATTTAGCAGAGACGTTCGCGTCACAACTCAGCTTGCAATTTTTTCAAGCTTTTTTTTAGTTAACTTTTGACAGTTGACCTGTAATTAAAAGTAACTTATAAAATGAAATATTAATAACTGCTTTCTATACATACTTATATTCCACGTGTAAAATGACTCACCCAATAACCAATAATCATCATTTTAACGAATGTTTCATACAATTTATTGTATTATGGTGTCGTTTTCCATGAAACATCTGTACATGTACAAGTGTTGTCCATGCTATAATACAAATAAGAACAACTCAGAAGCGAGGTCATAGCGAGCGTAAAATAAGGAACGAATGTGTATTTTGCTAAAATAAGTAAATACAGTGATCACAAAGTTTATTTGGTGCATACAATACAACTGCTATGGGATAGGAACTTTGTTTTCCATCCAAAATTTATAACAAATTAACATGTTAATGTTAAAATTAAATCTGCAGGAAACCGAGCTAACGTACCTACATATTAATGCTGTTGTTCGATAGTAAATTGAGATTGTACGTAAATGACAGTAAAACCTAACGGAAACGGATGGTCACTGAACGTTTAAGGAGATATTTTACAGCCGCAATATAAATAACTCGGCTGCAACAATACTAAACTGTAATTACAATATCTTAGCCGTAAACTTAATACATATACAGCTTCTACAAATCTTCTTGCGTTGCTTGGCTGGGTAACCGCTGCTTCCTCCGTAAAAGTATTGATGTATTCAATAATAGCCTCACATGGAAAGTCGTTAAGAAAAATAAATGCAGGCAAAAACAATCGTTAGCGTGCTCAGGAATAATCTTATTCAAATTAGCTTACACTACACATGCTGCGATGTGTGGTTCATGAACCATTTCATTTTCAATAACTATAAGATTAAAAACTAGCTATTGGTTGGTATAGTGCATTCAGTATTACCTTGTTCCTGTTTTTGCTTTTAATGCTATAAAAGAGCTAATAATACTTCGAGTAAAGTTGTATGAATGGAATAAGTGCCGTATAATAAGCAAAAAAGTGCTATAAACGTTGAGTAAAAGCGAAAAAATTACTATTCGTGCTGTAATAGGAACAAAGATGCATGTATACTCTAACTTGCTGTATAAAGGAGAGCAGTTTGCTATTACTCAGCAAGTGTTCTTTACTAGCAAACTAATTGCTTTTACTCAGCAAATTTGTTCTATTATAGCAGCGGAATTGCTTTTACTCAGTTCTTTTGCTGAAAAACAGTAAATAAATTGTTATAATTCTATGAATATGTGCTGTAAGTAAATGCCGCTCTCTGATAGAGTAATTCGATTACTTGTGTTGAATTTTCATTTCGTCGAGCCGACATTTTTAAAGTGAGTATTATAAATTCTCTGTCCTTAAAATTTAAAGACTGGCATATGTATAGGTATATGACCAAAAATCGCATGTTCCACTGTAGCTTCTGGACTACTGGACCGATTTTAATAAATGGTGTTTCATATGATTCGTGCAGAATGTGCGAGTGTCGTAGGCTATATAAAAATTCCAAGGTTGCGTCACACTAGAAGCAAATATGGTTTTACGTCGCCAGTCGGTTTTAGTTTTGAACTTTACTTTTTTATAAAGGAGTCGTTTGTTGAGTTATCTTTTTTGCCTTGATACATTATAATACTAATTTATTTGAAATATGTTTGAGTGTGTTAGCCAGTGACTGAAATAAAATACAAAATCATTTGTAACATATTTTTTTTACATTATTTAATACACGTTCAGAATAATGATTGGAGCACCTTGACTTAATCTTTAATTGTAAACACTCAAATTATCTTCATTCTCTTCAAGCGGCACAGTTGAAAATGATTGATTATCTTGGTCTTTATATAATGTTCTGTAGGAGCATTTTGGGTTACAAATCGATAAGACACAGATTGAACTGACCACCTTAAATTTTGGAAAAAAATTGCGTCACATTTCAATTTACAAACATTATCAGACAAAGAGATAAGTAAAGAGAAAGTATCAAGACCGTTTAAAGTAACCGCAACTGATTTCAGCAAATTTAACTGGTTGCACTTAATCGTATTTTTGTAGCTAATTAAGGTCTCAAGTGGAAACACGTCAGGTTATACTGAATGCTCTATACACTCTGACTTCTTAGCCTTTCCCTTTACAGACTTTCCCTGGTTTGTTGGTGTGTGTGTATCAGGTACAATACGGTCAGCAGTGTATTACAGGTATCTTCGGTAACAACACAATTCGCCCCGATCATACCGCTTCTTCTTTCTTTCATTCTTTCTTTTTTCTATTTATCATCATCATTATCTACACATATAATAGAACAGTAAAGTGGAAAAAGTCTGTTTGAAGATAATAATAAAAATGCAATGGGGAGCTTCAGAATGAGCAACACAGCAGATCCCAATGGGTTTTGAATTTTATTTCTGTTTATCTGATTGTATGTGCACGATATACTTTTAAATTACTGGACGGATTTCAATGCGGTTTTCGATATTGTATTAAGAGCAACATTAGGCTATAGAAACACCTCTAATGCTGGCAGTGGGTTCGCCCGTCTATGCCGAGTTTATTGGATATACGGTCTGTGCTAAGAAAAGCTAGTTTCTACGTTTTAATTAAACGTTATAGGGCCTCTACTTATTCGGGAACGTCCAAGCGATATTGGCTCACGAGCGAAACTCGCATCCCACTCTTACGGCGCAGATGGGTGGATGGAAGGGTGGTGGAAGAATCTCGCTAACGCGTCGCTACAATATCGCTTGGGCGTTCCTGAATAGAGGCGCAGCACGTCGATTAGTAGTAAATGAATCAACGATGCTGAAGGTGATTTAGCACATTGAAGTGTGATGTTGTTCGAGTGGTTTCAATTAGTATGAGCGATTAACAGTGGGTCTTCTCGTTGTTAATACGAAGAAACAACATGCGGTGAAGTGTCAAAATAAGCTAAGAAGGTATGGAGAAATTACATTTTTTTAATCAGCCATAAAGCCGGATAAGTAATAGGTTACAGTGTTTAACCAGTTTCGTTTACAATCCAGGTCACAAACTGTTTTAACAGTAAAACCCTTTAAACCGACCTTTAACCGATTTAGGCAAATTTTTGATATAAGTTGTCTCCGTCAGAACAAAATCTAGGTCTATACGTTTTTGAATTTTGATTAAATATCAACAAATTCAAATAATCGCCGAAATTAGTTCTGTATAAGAATACTCAACAAAAAAACTGAATTTATTCTATACGTTTTTTGAATTTTGATAATAGATCAACAAATTCAAATAATCGCCGAAATTAGTTCTGTATGAGAATACTTACGCAACAATAAAACTGAATTTATTGATTATAGTGAAAAAACGAAATTTATAGACCTAGATTTTGTTCTGACTGACAACCTATTAAAAATTGGTCAACATCGGATAACCTTCAAGAGGTGAAAATCGTTATCGCCTTTTGTATGAAAAGTCGTAGGTTCACACTCCTCTTTATATGTCAGATAAGTAACGTAAAATACAATGTGGTATATGCTCTTAGCTTTTACGTCGCAAAATTAAATAATAACAAACTTGGTGCTTACATAGTGAAATTATAATAATCCATTAAATCGCAATTAGATAAATGAATGCTGGTCCGTAATAATAACCGGGATTTTAACTTTATAATGTATAATGTTTGTATGTCATACAATTTGCATGTCATTGTATGACAAAAACATGTGAGACTATCATATTACCCGGCGCCTCATTCGGGAACGCTAAGTGATTCTGTAGCGACTCATAAGCCAGATTTCTCATCCCACTCTTCCGCACGACGCGTAATGCGTAAGAGCGAGATGAGAAATCTGGCTTACGAGTCGCTACAGAATCACTTAGCGTTCCCGAATGAGGCGCCTGGACCATATTGTACACCGTGTTTTTACGCAAATAAATATTCTTATTCTTATTTTTATCATTATCAGAAATGAGATGTAAGAAGTCTACAAATATAGTGAATAATATGTTTCCATCGGTAAAACTCGGATCTCAATCGGAAGACGACGGGACCCGAAGTGCCAATTAATTATTGTATTCAATGAGTGACATGTTTATACTTATTAATATGATACTTTATTATTTACTGTCAAATGACAAAATGAAAAATGACAGCATGGTATGATGGCTAATGGCCCCCAATTCTCGGTGTTTACGAGATAATGTCGATAGCAAGATTAAACGTCAGATTCATACAGTTGTGTCAAATGACTGTATGCACTGACGTTTAATCTCGATTTTTAGATTATTTCGAATGCGCCGAGAATTGGAGACCTGCTGAAGCTAATTGAGAGAGCACGATAAATACGAACTTTTCCGATAAAACACGATGGAAACTAATTATGCACTACATCTGTAGTAGTAAGTATACTTAATGTTGTTGTACCCAGCTAGAGTCCATGAGAAACTATATTTAATACACTTATGGCCGAATTCAGAAACGCCTCTTAAGCGTTTGACTAGATATTAAGTAGTTAAATGTCCCTCAACTAGTTGTCAACCCATACAGAAACGTCACTGAAACGTCACTTTAATTAAAGCTCAATTTGAGTGGCCTTTCTGAATTCGGCCATTAGACCTGTACCAGTGTACCTATACAAAACTTTGTTTGCGACTATTGAATAAATAATAGATTAACATAATAAATAGTTTGAATTATGATAATCATTTCAATGACTTCGAAATGATAATTTTTAATTTTAATTTCTTTTGACCTTCTGTTCACTATTATTAAGAAATAGCTGGTGGTGGGTTAAAAAAGTACCTACGACTATAAATTTACATTTTTTTTTAAATAATATTTATCAAGTTCAAGTTTTGGTATCACCCACAAAATATTTCGAATGATTTCATATCGACACTAATTAGGTACTTATGTTTACTCAACAATAAAGGCATAAAGAGAATGTTTCTTCATATTATAATATTGTGTAACCTCGATATCGTGATACTAAAAGTTCGATAAAGTTTTTTTTTTGTATTTGTACGGGTAACTTTTTGTAACTGGTTGGGTGCTGGAGAAATTCCTAATCTCGTTTTTATTTTTAATTATTTCAATTTAAATATTAAGAATCCACACAATGTTTTTTTATCACTATATTTAAAAAGTTTGTTTTTCATCATCCAGGTTTATAACCACTTTTTGTTCCGCCTCTAGGTGGTAAGTAATCAAGTGATAATGACAACATACATACATGCATAATCGCATACGTACACACATACATACTTGCGAAAAACATAACCCTCCTTTTTGCTTCGCTGCAGTCGGGTAAAAATATTGAATGAGAAAATAGCGGTATTTTGCTTCGCCGTTCGAGTCTCTTAATTATATATTCAGGTGACATTTTGGTCCCTACGTTCTCCAACTTTGATTCATTTGACAGTTATTTCACATCGTGCCGATAAGGTGTGTCCACATAAGTTTGCAATGCAATAAAAAACGGTAAACGCCACTTTATTTGAAATAGCTAACTTTATTTATGTTATAAACATGATTGCGATTACGCGCCGTTAGCTTTTTACTCCTGCTGTTGTGATGTTTATTTTCAATAACCATCGTTGGTGTATAGTTATTTTAATGCGTGTCTGAGTGACGTTAAGTAGGTCTACACTAACTAGATCATGGTGAATAAAGTTATATAAGTATATCTTTTATCTACACCCATATCATAAAACCTACATTGTTTAATCAAAAACCGTAGGAAATGACCACCATTTTGACAACCAATTAGGAAAAACCAGTGCTGCAATGTTATTTCTGTATCGTTTTTAGTAAAGAAATGAGATTAAATTTGGAACAGCTGTCAAAACTCAAGTGGGTCTCTATTCTAGTATCCATAGATATTAAACAGCAGCTCAATTACGCAGCACAATTGGTATAGGTTTGGCTCGAAATGCAAACCAATTTAGTCTTAACTCTGTGTAAATAAGGGTACGATTGGTTTACTTTTCGCCAAAGCGATACCAATTGGTGTTACGTAATTGAGCAGCAGTTATTGATACGAAACGTCAATTCAGTATGTTTTTTTAATATAAACTGCACAACATTTGATCTCGAGTGACATGAGAATAGAGACTTGATTCGTTTGTCTATGATTTTAAAAAAAAGGTCTTGACAGAGGATCGAATTGGCGCCATTATGTTGGTGTTTTGCTGAACGAAAGTAGAATTGTTGTTGAATTGAATAGAAAAAGTTGTTTGTAATTTTCATTTTAGTTGAAAATATGAAGAATGTGTGTGATGTGAAAATGCGCCGGATATCGGAAATATGCAGACACGATTGCAACAAATAACTTGTTGCCAGAAAATATTGTTTCTGAACCCATCATGGAGGATTTATAATATATGTGTAGATAAAGTTATGTATGCAACTCTGCATAATTTGGCCTTAAAGCACTCGTGCGATCTTATTATGAAACTCGCCTATCGGCTCGTTTCATGAAAACCGCACTAGTGTTTTAAGGCCTATCATTATGCAACCGTTGCATAAACTACTATTATGATTTCAATCATAATGTAGTAATTGGTTAGAAAAATATGATTCATACAATTTCTTAACCTTTTGACCGCCAAGCATATCTGAGAAGTAACACGAATTTCAACTTTAAGTCAAGGTATTGAAGGACTTTTTTACCCTGTATCCGCTGACGGCTGCAGCCGACTGTGGCGGTCAAAAGGTTAAGCTTTTAACTTGTTATATTTAAGGCCCGGGCACACCAAACGCGGTTGCGGCGCGTTTGCGGCGCGAACGCGGGTCCGCGCCGTTGTCGAAAAGCGCGAGCGAATTTACCATGCCACACCAAAGTAGCCGCGGGACCGCGGCGGTCTCGCGCCGCCGCGGTGTGGCATGGTATATTCGCCCGCCCCGTTCGACAACGGCGCGGACCCGCGTTCGCGCCGCAAACGCGCCGCAACCGCGTTTGATTTGCCCCGGCCTTTAACATATCAGGTGTGGTCCGAAGGGGGGGTCACATGGGACATGACCACCCCCAAACTCATACACGTCAAATTGAAAAATCTTCTAAAAATGTACAAATTAAAAAAGTGACCGCGCTTGTAACATAAGGAGATTAAATAAGAGAGAAGTCGTTTCCCTATGAACGTTGATCGTTGAACATCGTGCTTTTAATGGAAATTCATGGTGAATCACGATTCGCCTTGTACACCGGTTCTTTATTGAACACCGTCTCCAAAATATTAATTTTATAAGGCCATGAAATTACACCTGCATCAGAATTATTCAAGACTCAGGTCAATGACATATGCACCAATTAACGCATTCGTGAGGCCTCGTCGTGTGAAGAATTCAATACTAATAGGAACTATTTAATAAGTTTAATAGCCCAAATTACGTATAGAACAATACCCGTAATTCTGTTAAAAGATGCAATTTGTAACAGATATCAGTGTGAAAAAATTGTGCTTAGAGTGGTTTCGTGTTGGCCAATTATAGCGAACCATAAGGTTATGTAATTAGTTACTAAAATTACATTGTGCAGGATTTGTAGTATACTAAAATATCTATTTTATTATAATTAGGCAGCTATCAATGCGCTTGCGCATGTTTTGTCGGTTACCCGCAGAAAAAGAAGGATATTGATAATTAGAAGATTTTTCGCATAAGAATATCCCATGAAGTACAAAGATATTGTTGGCATCGTTCTGGTTCTAGGCACAATAAAATAAACCCTAAATTAATTATGTTATCTTTTGCAACCGAACCGCTAGTAATTTCAAGTCACGAGCACTGAACCACAGTAATAACCATATTTTGGAAACACAGAACGGCGGGTTAAAATATGAATTAACTCTACAGTCTCAGATAGATACTTAAAATTATCTCTGTCTTGTTTAAATTTTTAAGAAAGTCGATTTAATAATTAAAAACCACGTAGAGCTTACTTAATTTGTGTATTTTTAAATACAAAGGCCATACAAAAAAAAATTACCCGTCAAGACTGGTTACTAACTACGCCAATTCGGCATCATCATCATTTCAGCCGTAGGACATCCACTGCTGGACGTAGGCCTCCCCCATCGCTTTCCAAAAGGGCCGGTTGGAAGCGGCCTGCATCCAGCGTTTTCCTGCCCTCTCTTTTAGGTCGTCTGTCCATCTTGTGGGTGGACGTCCCACGCTGCGCTTACCGGTCCGTGGTCTCCATTCGAGAACTTTTCGGCCCCATCGGCCATCCGTTCTGCGTGCTATGTGCCCTGCCCACTGCCACTTGAACTTGCTAACCCGGTGGGCTATGTCGGTAACTTTCGTTTGTCTACGGATCTCCTCATTTCTGATTCGATCTCGCAGAGAAACCCCGAGCATAGCCTTCTCCATAGCTCGTTGTGCGACCTTGAGCTTGCTTATAAGGCCCATAGTGAGAGACCACGTTTCAGTGCCGTATGTCATCACTGGCAACACACACTGATTGAAGACTTTCGTCTTAAGGCACTGAGGTATTATGGACGAGAAGACGTTGCGAAATTTACCTAACGCTGCCCAGCCGAGTTGGATTCGTCGATTGACCTCTTTCTTGAAGTTGGACCTGCCTAGTTGGACTGTTTGTCCTAGGTAGACGAATTCGGCATGGTCCCAACCAATCAATAATAAACTTTATGTTAATGATATAAGAACTTTGACAGTTGCAACTAAGTTGGCAGATTGATAAGCTGCAGCGGTAAGTTTCGGGTTTGATTTCAATATGTTTTTCGCATTTCTATAACAGAACAGCATTGAATTGATATCTGTTGTTTGACTATAGAGTATACCTAACTAAAATTAGGCCGAATCTGATAGCTGAAATTCAAGCCGTTTTGGAAATACAGCTGGAACAAAATTAGTCTAAAATCAGTAAATTTTTAGGGTATCAATGTATGGGGAGCTTTCAGGCTTAAAACTTTTTGAGATTTTTATTACTAGTATTCATGCCATAGCAACACATATTCTGTGAAAATTCCAACCTTCTAGCTCTTACCGTTGCTGAGCTAAAGGCCTCTGATGGACGGACGGACGGACGTTGTAGGCTCATTAATAGGGTCCCGTTGATCCCTTCGGGTACGGAACCCTAAAAACTGCTGACAAAAAATCGTAACAGTAATCGTCAGCAGAAATTTTGAGAAAGCATTAATTAGAATTTAGTTGTTTATATATATATATATAACATCACGCCCGAAATCCCTAATGGGGTGGGCAGAGCCACAAGACTACTTGTGGCTACGTTCGATTAATTAGTCCTAAGATGGTATGATGAACCGTATGGTGACAGGTTATCAGCCCATCGCCCATACAGATAGTCCACCATGTTGGAGAGGACCCGTCCCTTAGTCGACTTTTACGACATGCCAGGATGATAAGCATCTGCACGCATTCTATGCTGTTTCTTCACTCCCAGTGCAGCAGAGGAGTAGTTGTTTATCCACAAAATAATCATAGAAATCGGGTTAAAAGTATTGTAAGATGGATACTCTGCAACGGTCTGTAAATCATCAATCATTTTAGTCTTGCATAAGTCATAGCCAAGATTCAATGATAGGATAATAAACTAACAAGTGCCATAAGCGCCACGGGCATAATTACATTACAAAATTATTTTAAGGATAAAGTGACTAAATATAATAAGCCAGCAAACCTGAACAGGTGTAAAAAATGGCCTAGCGGTGAAAAGGCGGTGTATTTATGGTCAATCCTTGCAACTTTCATTTTTTTTAAATGGCTGGTCTTCATTTAATTAATAGAACTAGCTATATCCTCTTACAAATTACATTGAAGCATCTAACGATGTGTTGAATGGCAACGTTTATGGTCGGAGAAATTTACCAAAACGAAGTGATATTAATTAAATTCATAAATTCAACAAGTGCAAGTTACACAAACCGGTTCCGGCGTTATGCTTTAGCAATAAAGATAAAAGCAAGCTGTTATGTTTACGAAATGCTGAGATAATCTTTATTTAAAAGTGTATTTAATTTTGGAATCTATACCTGTGGCTGATAGTTACGGAAGCAATCATGCATGCTATGTATAAAATGATAAAACTTTTTTAACGACAGGAAATTATAGGAGCACATCTTTATTTTTCCTTTTTATAGTCAATCAAAAACAGAAAGGTAGCTTGATAAGCGAGGATGAACAAAGGAATTCAATGATTGGGAACTCAACGTTTCGCAAGTGTATCATTTTAACAAATCCGATAGGCAAACTTCTAATATCCTGCTAAAGCCTAACTCTTCAGGATTGTCATAAATCTAACCTAACGTAGCTTTTGGGGTATAATATTATCCTGAAAAGTGAATAGGTAATTTTACCTGAAAATAAGAAGCTTGCGAAATGATAATTTGTTGAAACGTTTTCCGGTGAATTGACAAAGAGACTTCTGCTAAAAATTGCAGTTCCCAAGTAGGTATGACTGTCGATTCTACGTGAATGAAGTTACTAAAAAAGCTAGTCTAGTTTACACCATCATTTAGAGAATATTTTGGGCCAAAATTTGGTCTATAACACGAGTATCATCATCATTATCATTTCAGCCGATAGACGTCCACTGCTCCCTAGGACATAGGCCTCCTTGAATGATCGCCAAAACGACCGATTAGGGTATACGAGTACCTATCCTATGCAAGTCACAAATTCAATTCAATCAAATTAGCATTGGCAACTAATCTCATTTAACATTAGACTAGATTTTAACCTCCGACAGAGGAAGCGAACTTTGTCGCGTGTTTATTGACCGCCATCCGAAAGGTCGTCCGAGGCTCGTCTTAAGCAAATATTGAATAATCGTCGTAGGTTTAACATTTATGGAATTATTGGGTACTCTTACATTGCTGAGTTTCAATAGCAATTTAATATTGCTTGCTGAGTTACCCTTAAAAGTGTGTAAGTTCTTAAAGTGTGCTGATAAAAATCCTCATGTTTTCTAAACGTTTTTGGAATCTTCGTATGGCCCAAATGTCTTCATAGAATTTTCCATATGCATGAACAAAAATATTTTGTCTCATTGTTGTTTGGAACACTGTCAAGCAAGTTTGTTAGTCAATCATCAAGCCAGTATTCAATGCTGTTGATATTGAACATAATTGAGGAGTGCCTATTCGATAGAGCAGCCCATCTCGCATAACTTTTGTAATTTAGACTGCAAGTCATTAGGTACAAATTAATGTGTCGTCTATACGAAAATTAAGCCTTTTAGAACACTTTCCAAATGTGTTGTTTGTATGAAAAACCGGGCAAGTGCGAGTTAAACTCGCGTGGAGAGGGTTCCGTTCCATACATGATTATCTGCAATTTCCTATGTTACTTTAAATACCATAGACTTCTCATAGGTGTTCCTGTAATCTATAGGTAAAGAACTAATTTCAGTATTTTTTTCAAAATTTTAGGCCCGGTAGTTTCGGAGATAAGGGGGGGGGGATGGTAAATTTTCGCCTATTTTCATAAATAACTTCCAAACCAATCATCAAAATATATATATATATTTAATAAATATATTTAAGATCCTCACAATAAGCCCTTTCATTTAATATGTCACATGATATAGTTAGCGTAACTTTATTTTTTAATTTTCTAATTTACCTAAGTTACGTATCCGTATTGCGGTCAACGACTTACATATGTATACCAAATTTCAAATCAATCGGTCTACTAGTTTCGGAGCAAATTGGCTGTGACAGACGGACAGACAGACAGACAGACAGACAGACAGACAGACAGACAGACACACGAGTGATCCTATAAGGGTTCCTTTTTTCCTTTTGAGGTACGGAACCCTAAAAATCACGTGATTCGTGTCATAATAATTCGCTGTTTAGTTATTGATTGACTTTTAACGGTTGAATCCAAGGGTTATCAAATTGACCTTTGTTTTAACATATAATAAAACAATTTTTATCACTATGAACTTAACGAACAGTAACGTTAATAAATAATACCTAACTGTTATTAGAGTTTATTCAAACAGTTTTAATATGTTGTCGGTTTAAATTAAAGATAAATTAAATCCGGTCAAAGTTCTTAGGCCTTTACCTTTGAACTTAATTTAATGTTACAAAATTGTAATTGACGGTGATTTAAAAGTCAATTAGATTCGAAATTTGATGGCTCGATGTAAGTACATACCTATATCAAGAGTGTGAACCTACGGCTTTTCATACAAAAGGCGATAACGATTTCCACCCCTTAAATAATAACCGTTGTTTACCAAGTTTTGACAGGTTGTCAGTCAGAACAAAATCTAGGTCTATACGTTTTGGTTTTTTCACTATAATCAATAAATATCAGTTTTCTTGTTGTTTTAGTATTCTCATACAAAGCTATTTTCGGCAATTATTTGACTTTGTTGATCTTTAATCAATATTCAAAAATGTATAGACCTAGATTTTGTTCTGACTGACAACCTATCAAAAAATTGGTCAAAATCGGTTAAAATTTAAGGGGTGAAAATCGTTATCGCCTTTTGTATGAAAAGGGTGATTTTTGCCGTTGCTTCACAGTCCTTTTAATGGTAAGTAAGTATACGAAATAAGTCATAAGCGATAACAGAAAGCTTCTGTTTCAAGCTTTATAAATTTTTAAAAGCATCAGTAGGTATTTCTCTGCTAATATTTTTGTTGTTTGTAAGTACGTTTTATTAATAAATCTAGTATGTAGTGGGTAGTAATTTTGTTAAGTAGTTAAGTGGATTAAAATTTAATTTTAGCTCGATATATTTTGATCCCCTCATTACAAGCAATTATTCAAAGTTTTATTTGCAGATTTTTTTTAACACTTATTGATAGATGTATCAGTAAATATTTTTAGTCTTACCTGACGTAGTCCAGCATTCAGGACACTCCTGGCAGAGCGACTCCCAGTCGAAGGACAGGTCATTAAAGCTGGCCATGGCGCCCACTAAACCGCCAGTCCACTGAGTAACATAATATTCAGCTGGCACCAACACTCACACCAAACATGCAGTCCACAACCTGTCCTCTAAGGTCAGCAGGTATTCAAAAATAAATAGGAAAAAACACTGGATGCCAATTATTAAAAAAACAAATGAAGGTAAGTTCGAATTTTAATTAGCACTGGTCAGTAATAAAAGTTTATAAAAATAAAATTAAACCCGCGGCAATTCCGTGTGAGCGTTCGATATTCGAATGTACGCGCACGCGCATAAACGGCCAGCAGAGCACTGCGCGGCATCGCGAGCGGCTCGGGATGTGTCGCTCGGAACCTGTTCCTAAGGTTTAGCGCTCACTCACCGGGTTCTTTCGATTTCAATGAACCGTTAAAACTTTTCTTGTGTGTCGTCTTATCTATCTATCACGACATCACGTAATAATGTTGCATTCGGCTACACAATGGACAACCGTTGCGATTGTTAAGAATTGGAGCGGATTCGCGAATGGATTGCGAGGTGAGGATTTGATAAGATCGTTAATCGACTATTTGGGCATTCCGAACATTCCTTTATCTCAAGTTATCTTCACAGTTCACTTGATATTTGAGGCGACGACTTTTGGCAAAGCTTACGTCGGTAGGTACCTATATAGATGACATTTCTATTGGCTCATTTAATAGTGCTGCCCTAGCAAGGTGGTCTCCCTCACACTAGTGCCGACGAAAGGGATAGTCAGAGAGATGAAGAAATGGGTTTAACTTATCGAGGTAAATTCAACAGGTTAGTTATTTTTAGAGTTCGGTACCTAAAAGGTAAAAGGGAGACGTACACTTATGGTGAGACTTCATTGTCTGTCTGTCTGTATTATTGAGGCGTGCAAAGATGTGGGTCGAATTTTGAATGCAAACAATAGGGTCAAAATGGGTATCATATGAAACGGCATTGCTAAAACTTTTAAAAACAATATTTTTGAAATTTTTGTCGGCAATATTTTTTTTTAAATCCCTAAAATCTCAAATTATTCATGATGGGAGAAAATTTGCTATATTTTACAGGAAAACTATTCCATAGGTAGGTTAATAAAGCTTATTTATTTTTTTATGTTATGTACCTAAAGGTACCTACTGTCTGTTTTACGTCGGTAAGTACGGAGTCAGACTCACTTGACCGGTTTTTTTCATTTCAATTAAGTTGATTGTTACATTAAAAAAATACAGGTAAATTATGAAATACTTATCGGTAACTGACACAGCATATCGCTTTTACCTACAAAAAAACGAAATTTCGCAAATAAAAGTTACTACCTACGACCAAAGCTAATATGCCCTAAAAACTAAATATAGATTTCAATTATAGTACCGACGTTGTCTAAGTACATTTTGTTCGAAATGCCATTATTTGGAATTTTTGACGCGTTTTGTAATTCTAGGCACGTAGAATGGCCATTACTCCGTAGGCTTATGCAAGCCCACGCGTTCTTCAAGAGCAAACGAGACATCGACTAGAAAACCACAACAATAAATTATCCGCCAAAGTTCTTATAGCTTTAACAATAAAGGCTACTGTGGCTTGAATTTCGTACCTTCTCATAGCAGCGATCGAACTGTGCGTACCTATCGTTACTTTAACGACATGTCATATATTTAATTGGGCTCATGCATATTATACAGATCCGCCCACGTAATGGTTTGGTGTAACGCACTCGTTGATTTGGAAGAGAATTCTAATCATACTTACAAATTTACACTTGTATACGAACTTAAACAAATACCATTACAGTAGACCCGTTTTTCATTTTTAATGTATGCTAGAACGTGAAAAAGCAATAACTTAACTGTTTGAGATATTTCAAACATTATTACCTACATGTGACAGGTTATTACCTGTCATATTTAATAATTTTACCACGACATAGAAGCACTATACAGTAGGATACAGTTTCAATTCGAAAAGATTTTGCAGCTGTTAGGGAATTATACAGAGTTATTCAAAAGGATACAAGTCTGTATTCACTCTTAAACGGGCGCTGTTAAAACAAAACTCCAAAACCCCTTTAAAAAGTAAAGTAAGTGGCTTTAGTAAGTGGCCTTAGTAAATTACCTAGAAACATAGATATATTTGTCAACATATTTTTACATGTAAACGGGACTTAATCGCGTAACTTAAAATTCGACTGTATATACGCCCTTTTCCAAGGGCGCGAGGCACGTAAGAACTCCGAAGGATGTCATTCCGTTGGATGACAAACAAGGATGTCCATCACCGCGGGTGTATAAAATAGACTGCAGCAGCGATAGCTCTTATGTTGGACAGACGAAGCGGACTATCGCTGAAAGAGTCAAGAAGCATATCGCAGCGGTCAAAAATTGGCAGGTGAGTAAATCTCATCAAATCACGCCGATTTTTATGGGACCATATCTGAAGTATGACATTTCCAACAAAAAAAATCGGTTCATGAGGTAAAAATATTTGCGGGAACATAAAATAAATATTAAATATATACGGGTCGAATAGATAACCTCCTCCTTTTTTGGTATCGGTTAAAAAGGCAACGAGAAATGTAAAACTAAATTAAAATCGATAAAATCAGCTTGGGCAGGACTTAGGCGTCTTTCACGTTAACACGCGGGCGCGGTCACGAAATATCAAACATATAGCGTTGTATGCAAGTGTTCACGTACGAAGCGCACGTGCGCACTAAGACAACTCAGCGCGCCCGCCACCGCGCCCGCGCCCGCTAATTGTACGTGAAAGACGCCTTAAATGTATAGGTACCCAGTATATCGATTTGTATATTTTTCGCTGAAATTGAATAGTATGGTAATATTAGTCGTTTCGCATAAGTGTAATAAAAAATAAAACCACTTTACCGTTCTTTTAAAGGAGATAAATGACATTTAAGATTACATGTGTTATGTGCTGTGCCCTTGTTATTTGGACCGGAAGTTGATTAAATTACAAGAAAAAGCGAAAATTGTTTCTGTCCCATAGTACTTTTATAATCAGAAATTGTATTTTCTATAACTTTGTACTCTACTCGATTTATTTTTGAAAAAAAAAATTCGTTACCGTTGTTCCCACTGAAATATTCTTTATTGAATATCCATGTGTCCGGAGCGTAACGTCAAACGGTAGGGAAAGGCCGCTAGCGCTGTTGTCACTCGAGTAGTCAAATCAGGTTCTAATTTTATTTCACATACTAAATAATTATTAATAATCACGCAATTTGTATATTTTAAATCATTATTCGTACAAAATTACTCATTGCCGTTATTTGGTGCAAATGAAACAAAACTTGAAAAATCAAATAGATGTACTGCGGATTTGACGTGGTACACATCCTTAAACTCTGGCTAACCACGCTAATGCACAAAGTACTTCCAATTGTTCAACAAGGCCCCGCTAAAGGTCAGCAAAAAAAAATCCTACATATTTTTCAGCAGACAGCCATACTTCTCCGCCTCATCCTGTGCATTCATTGCATCTCTTAATTTCTTCACAGGCGGCACGTGTTGTGCATTTGAGTTTTTCACCGGGTGTAATAATCTCACGACAAACCTGCGTTATGATGAAACAGAATCCACTTAATTGTATTATTCCGTCTTGAGTAAGAGCAACCCGTCATTAGAGTTGAAAGCAAGTAATGCACAATTTAATTATTAAAGAAAGTTTCATCCGGCGCGCAATTCTACAATTGCAGGTTAAAATATTTTCAACGGCACGCAACAATTTGATTAATGAAGTTTAGATAAAGTTCAGATTTCCTACTCTCGTTTTGAAAGGTCGAGACCTTTCGACCTCTTTTGATTGTTGTTACACTTCAAAAGCTCCGAATACATCTAATGAGATAAACGTAATGTATTGTACGTAGGTGACCTCATCATTTGCAATAGAAAAGTTATAACTATTGCAATTGTTACGTAGATCTAATGAAGCATCTCTTGTTAATTGAAAAGTCATTTAAAATCCTATAGCTTCAAGGTTCCTTAACTGTTTTGCAGAAAAAAATATTAATTGCCAAGTTTCGTTGTTTATTTATTATAATTGAAACAGAAAGCAAACGAGCGAGTTCATGTTCAATTATTATATTTTATCTGTAAGTCCAATTTTTCATTACATTTACGAAAATTTACTTGCGGCTTAATTACTAATCTGTTATTTGCAATTTTATGTTGCCTTATTTTTATTCAATTCGTTACGGGTGTAGTAAACGTCGTGTATTTGAGGCTGAAATGTAATTGAAATCGGCCCTTAAGCTTTGGCAGTTACGGCATCCACAAACCTTTTTTTTAAATTCCGAGACCTTTGGAAACAAAAGTAAAAAAAATAATCTTTCAAACGATCACAAACTTATAAAAACCTTATTGAGGTCTACAAAATATTAGAGCATAGTTACTTTCATATAAATGGATATGTATTTTCAAACCAACTCATTCCGCGAATCGTGAGAAATGATAAATCGTAACACGGTCGACGTCCTTGAACTGAAGTTACGCGGACATTATTATGAAACGTACTCCGGACTTGTCGCTGGCGAAACTCAAGCGCATTGTACGCCAGTACAACACGAAGAATGTTGAATGAGAGGGGTGAAAATGTCGAAATTGCTTTAGGACAATTTCGCAGGTACCATGCGACTACCTCACCTCTATAAACTTATAAAATTACGTACTTACACAGACGTACGCTTTTCAGTATAAATCCCTCGATATTGGATAAGTGATGTCACGACCATTATTATTCACGGCCGTCTCACTTTAGTAATATACATAGAACAACAACAACCTTTATCGAATACAAGGCCTATGAAGCTACATAGATTGCTGGAGAGAACTTTCTCTACGGCAAATCCGTCCCCCGAAATATAAGTTATTAGTGGAATGAGAAAAACTTTAAAATAATATTTTTAGTAAAAGGTAAAGTATCGCAGCCTTGATAAAACTCGCATAAACAAGCAAGCTGCGTTCAGATCTGTTCGAGACCTTTACGTAGAGAACGGGCCGGATACAGACCTAGCAGGCTAAATTAAATCTAGATCATTCGAGTTGATAAAAGACGCCCATCAACACCTCATAAAAGAACACAGGTGCGCTATTGAATAAAGCTTCCATAAACACTGTAATGTAACATCTCTTACATAAACTCCATTAATTCTTAAACTGCAATCAAACAAGCCCTTCCTCGATAGCGCTACCGTCCGTGACGAATAGAAAAATACTTGGAATGTGTATACCATAGTGTGTGCAAATGTATTTAGTAACATACAAGCGGCCAGTGCATCTCAGCTTGCGTAATTTACATTGAAATACGAGGAAACACCAGAACTGGGACGGTAGACCTTTCATGTGAATTTTGTTCGAATTTGTAATTGAATGGTCGTTAGACTAAGAATGACATTTTTAATGTGAATTTGGTAAGCCAAAAGTAATCAATCTCAGTCTGACTATAATGCGGCTGCTATAGGTACTATTCCATAAAAAATATCTTTATCAAAATCAACGTGTCACACTGCAGACATATGCGTCATCTGATCATGAGTGGCTAGACCATTCTCCCTACGCAGGACCAATGCGAATTAGGCTGTACAAACACGATTGAATTACTTCGTTTAACTTCTCTTAAATTGCCTCTAGCTCAATCATAATTTATAACCAACACTATCCAGTGCACCATTTGATTGGACATGCGCTTTTAGTTAGCCAATTACAGTGCAGCAATCGTGCACCGGTAAACATTCCCACACTTACCGCCTCGACCGAAAATGGGCATTGGTCTCAAAAACAACTTAAGTGGTGTATATCTATATTACGCAACGCAGTAATGCAGTTTCGCGAGGCCTTATAATTTGATCGATGGCGGTCTGATTCTATCAATGCCGACACCGGTTTTTTAGACTTGGACATTCTGCGGTGAGGTGCGGTTGTTAACTATGCGTGTATTGTTAGAATCCATTTATTTTTATTAGTTCGCGTACTATCGTAAACAGCGGGCAGGTCTTTATCGATCAACGGTTTACATTTAACAAACAGTCGTAAAGTGTTACAACATTTTTAATACAGACCTTGTTGGTTGCATATCAAAATGTTTACGATACCTAAAATTTTAGATGGGGTGTTCTTTTTAAAATAATGTTGCAAAAGTACTTACAAAATATTTTATTCACAAGCAAAGTACGAGTTCATTAACGCACATTCCATTTTCGTCTTAATCGTAAAACATAGTCGTTAGAGTAAATTAACATAAATCAAGTTGTCCTCTTTCCTACAGATAAGAAGCCCGAGGTATTCGAGAAGTATTTGGCGTTGGCTTCGTTGACACGAGTTTCCGCCGCCTGTGGATTCACGATTTCCAAACCCTGTAACAAAGAAAAATTATATAAACAGTTCTTCAAGTTGCAAAGTTTAACGAGGATACTCTTAGGCGACTGACATCTTTTAGATTCTAGGTTAGAGAAAAAGCTTTATCTCTGAAGTGCATCAGCGCGCAAGCCTAAGGGTCAAGTTGCTGTTCGAGTTTTCAGGTCATATTAGAAATCAGCATTTCTGTTTATGCGATGCGATGCGAGAGGCAAACCAAATGGGAAATATCATTTCTAGCAATTAAATGGCCGCCTATGGAGTCAGTTTGCCTAGCTCGCGTGCCATTTTTAAAGACTAACAGATCGGTGGAATTATTCTAAACTTTGTTGTAACTTGTAACTGCTATTACGCTTTTGGCCGTTTTTGTGTTATTCTTCTATGTGTCTGCCGTGACTTTACCAGATGGTTCCAACGGAAGACCAGCGCTGGCCCCCAAGCCAGCATTATGCTGAGTTGGGACCTTTTTGTAACAGTTGGCACTATGTTCTACTCTTTCTAGTTTCTAAAAGCTTTTATTTTTCGTCTTGTGATGTATCTATCTCGTGCTCTGTTATGAATGTTTTTTCTTTCTTTCTTTCGCGTTCGTCACATCCAAGTAGATAAGTAAGCCGAATCAATGTTTAAACGCTCTATTCGATTATCAATCACGATCGATTTTTACTCATTATCATGTATTGAGTAATTACTGGCACTTATCCATCACGCGACACGGCCTTTAAGGTGATTGCGCCCGTGTAAAGAGTTAACCTTTTGCTCTTCTATAAAAATCGGATAATTTGTGAAAAATAGTGTGAAATCGATTAAGAAAGCGTGACATCAACGCAAAATGTGTGTGTGTGTGTGTGTATGAGCGCTTGAGATGATTAAGACGATTTGCTCTCATTAGCAACGGACCATATAAAATATTCGAGTTGGAACTAGACAAATTAAGTTGTTTATTTACCTAAAGGAGAAAATTAGAACATACAAATGCAATAATTTTTAGCGTTCCGAACCTTAAAAGAAAAAACGGAACCCATATAGGATCACTCGTGTGTCTGTCTGTCTGTCTATCTGTCTGTCCGTTTGTCACAGCCGATTTGCTCCGAAACTACTGGACCGACCTGGTAGTCGGCGACCGCAACACGGACGTGTAACGTAAATAAATAAATTTTAAACATGAGGGCCATTTTTGGGGGCTATAGCGGAAATAAAATAAAAAATTGCAAACTATGGCGTGTGACATATCAAATGAAAGGGTTCGCTATGAAAATCTTAAATAGGTATATTTTTTTCATAATTATAATATAAATGGTTTTTGAAGTTATTTAGGAAAATAAGTGAAAATTTACCATTCCCCCTTATCTCCAAAATTACGAGGCGTGAAATTTTGAAAAAAATACAAAAAATAGTTCTTTACCTATAGATTACAGGAATCCCTATAAGTCTATAATATTTAAAATAACATAGGAAATTTCATATAATCACAGAACCTTCTCCACGAGTTTAACTTCCACTTGTCCGTTTTTTGAGAGCAAGATAATATGTAACACACTATAAATGTAACAGTGTGCGTTAAGCGCACCCTTAGGTAGATCAATCTCCAGCTAAAATACCTATGCGATATTTGAACTGATTACAGATAGACTTGCGCTGGAGGCTGAAATCAAAACTCTCAATAGAGGCATCCTTTCGCTCCACACTTTTCTAAGACTCCAGTAAAGTATACAGCATGCCTACTTCTAAATCGTAGAGGGAAACCGAGCAGAGTCAGAGTAATATGGGGTTGGTGTACACATCAACCGACGCCGGCGGCGCGAGCGCATAATCTCGCTGATTGCCATCGGTTAACGGACGCCGCTGGATGTGGTAGGTTACTGCGCTGGGCGGAGGGCTCGGTAATAGCCCCCCATTTTCCCGGGTATTAACACTAAACATACTGGGTGTGGTTGTGGTTATGTTGCTATATGTCTTAGGTGTTACGAATGACAGTGAGGTTTACACGTTTACGTGAGTGAATACAGGATGGCGACAATCATATAAATTAACACTTTTTACTATCATGTTGTTGACTTATGTGTACTGATTTGAAAAAAGAAAATATCAAAATTTCTACATGCGTGCCTATAATATTTGAAGAGTTCCTTCGATTCCTCATAGATCCTGTCATCAGACCTCAACTTTGATCACAACGGGACCAACTTCGAGAAATACCCTATCGTTTAAAAAAGGAATTATGCAAATCGGTCCAGCCATCTCCGAGTAATCGGTGAACATACATATAAAAAGAAAATATATATAATAAAAAAATATACGCGTCGAATTGAGAACCTCCTCCTTCGGTTTTCTTTGAAGTCGGTTAAAAATGATACCTCACCGAGTTCCATGCCGGCTCTTCTCAGTAGAGGATTTTTTCCGAACCGGTGGTAGATTAGAGATCATAAGAGCTTGTAAAAGCCTAAATTGAATAAAAATAGTTTGACTTTGACTTTGACATGAAGATTCTCTTTTCTGACACTCCTTCATACAGTTAAGGTGCATTTATAGCCGGCAACTACAGCTGACTTACTCTTAATTCGTGCGTTAGAGGAAGACACCTATAGTTTCCGGGTATACATAAATTGCCGTGAAAATTTTGCTCGTTTACAAGCACCTTCAGGACAGTGCAAATATGCGACACATCTCTTATCATATTCGGCTTACCATTCATTTTAAACTGGGAACGCAATATTCCCTAGAATGACCACAGGATCGCTATGCACATACAGCCAGTAATGGTACTTATAGTTAACCATAATGGTTCTTGGGACTCGTGTAGCGAGTCGTTGTGGATGAGGAAAAGGCCATATTTATCTTCAGACTCAGGACAGGTTGTTCCAAGCCACCATAGAAATGCCAAATAAGTCAATTTTAATGTTTTTATTTTCTGCCTTCGAAAACAAAGCAGTTTATCTAATTTGGCTTCTTATACGGACCTGTAAATATCAGAACCCATTTCAGTATGAATAACGTTGAAGCACGGCTTTGAACATGAATAATAATGCTATATATCATGTTATAAAGCTTATCACGCTTAACATACTTAAGCCCGATGCACCGTAAATAGTCGTAAGTAACCCATATTTGTCCTGCATCGTTATTGCGAAACGTCTCTTACGATGCGCTTTCATCGCAATTAGAGATGGTTGATCATGAGTGATACACACAATTGATATATATCAATTAGCTATTGTTCTTTCAATCTTTAAATAATTTCAGATCCGGTACTCGAACTGAACGAAAACCAACCGATCTTAGCCGATCATCCTATGTCTGTCTCTGGAGCCGAATGAACCGGCGCATCTACGCTCGGGACTACTCGGGTCTTTCATCGGGTTTATTCATGGAGATTCGGTGGTTGAAATATTCGACTTCATAGTAAAGAAATAGTGAGCGAGTGAGAGCAAATGAATTATGAACGATTCTTCGTACCCGGTCATCCGATTACACTAATCTGATATGATATGTGAATCCTGATCTTCTGATTGATATAGTGATCTAAATGACTGATACATATCTCACTGAACAAAAGATACAAGTCAATCTTTTCTTTCAAGTGACACATTTCGAACACCTTTAATAGAAATGCCTTTAAATAAACTTCCATTAAACGCAAGCTCATTAGCAATTCCGAAAGCATTCGTAACCTCTGCCTAGTGTAGGGTAGGGGTGTTGCCGATGGCATAAATACCAGCTAAACATAAACGGTGAAAGTCCTAACCAGATCAGCCTGAAATACCAATGGGTAATTTTCTATGGCCTACCCACATGCAAAACTTGTAAGCGATTGAGGCATTAGCCCTGTAATAAATGCCGGTGGGCTAAAAACAAATGGGCACGGGCTACAGGGCCGTGGACATGCTATACGTTGGGTTTCTACTTTCCCCTAGTACTTTCAATTCACGACGTTGGCGATCCCGTTAATTGAGCGGCTGAAGTGTATTCTGGTGCAATTAAGACGATACATAGAACCTTTATACTCAAAGGGCACAAAGAAGGTCTCGACTTTTGTTTACATCTGGAAAACGATTCATCCGAAATTTTGTTATACTACATCATGAAAGCTGATAAAATTCTCTACAACTGATTCTATATACTTTTTACCAATTCCCAATCGTTGTCCCAAATGAACACAGTATGAGAGATGTATAGTTGTATCCCTAATTTACTTGCCACCTTCTATATAATATATTTAATGAATGAACAAATAATTGGGCGAATCAACTTTTTAGTGCCACCCGTTGCTATGGTTACACAAATTTTGTACCTTGAACAACCTAAGCATTTTTCTATGAAACATTATATAAGTGTCACTTGGACAACCGGGGACAAAGTAAACAACACAAAAAAGTTGATTCACCCAATTATATCTGATGTTTCTAGGTAATTTACCAACGGCTAGTTTTTAGAGAGTTTTTGGATTCGGTTTTGTATTTTTTTTTTATAATTTAAATTTTAGCTTTTTTAGCGGCTCGCCATCGAGGGGACTTTTAGTATGTTTGTCTCCTAACTAGTCCACATGAAGTTCCAAAGTCAAACTTTCTGCTTTCGACCATTCCATTCATCATCATTTCATGCCCGGACTATTAGTTATTCGCATTCCTTTCAAAAAGTCTCGGTATCGCAGCGAATTGCGTATCAACAATGAATGGAACGATACATGAAGGCCGTACGCTTTATTTTTATTTTATAACACCTTACAACGTACTATTCATTCTCTACCATTCTCAGCGGCACCATCACAAGGCGTAACGAATGACAGCCATATCTCATTGCGTAAATCATTCGTGGACCTAAATGGCGTCCACTTTTCACAGCCGACAGTATTACCGAAGGACTATATTCAAAGCCTCTGCATAAGTGCTTTATCTAGGCACCTATAGATCATAGCGGCGCGCTCAAGGGCGCGATACTCATAAGATAGTGCTAATGTCTTTACTGCACTATAATGCAAGTACAACTATTTACTTAAAAGGCGATGCGATGGCATAATTGATGCGCAAGTTAATTAAGTGTGACGTAGGCTTACTTTTTACGCGTGGAAATTTTAATAACGCGTTGTCATACGTAACGAGTAAAGATCAGTGAGTGATAGTTTGCACGTTGAGAGTGACAATTCTATCATTACTGATATTACTTAATTATTATACTTAATCCTTACAATAATCCATACTAATATGATTAATGGGAAAGCGTGTTGTTTGTGCTTTCGGTTTTTACGGCCAGATGGCTTAAAAGATTTCCAAAAATATTGGCATATGTAGAGCTTTATATGAAGATGGACATAGGATACCTTTTATCCCGCTGTCCTGGAAGGATTTTTAAGAATCTTTACAAATACAGGAAATTTGAGAAATGCTTCTCCTCGGTAGATGGCGCCGCGCGCGATAAACAGGTTCCAGGCGAACGAGTCGCGGGCAAAAGCTACCTAGTTAATACTTGACAAATATAAACGCATAATCGTTACATGGCCATTGTGAGTTACAAATTTACAGCTATAAAGAAAATAAATATTCGGTATAAAGTTTTGGGCTACAACGTAAACATCACGTACTTATCGAGGTCTTTTAATTAATTCATTTATTTAATCGCATGGTCCTTCAAGCCGGACAGTCCACCCATTTAATTCAAAACGGCACAAGTATCAAATTACGCTATTGTTGTTTAACATCAGACAACTTAACGGCCATTGTTCGATCCAAATTACGTGGAGCTAAGTAGTATACAAAACATTGCAAATTATTATGTATAATGGGAAGATGGCACGGATTCTCATATAATGTCTATGTATAAGTCGCATAAGTGAATACGTGAGATAACGCAGCCACGATTACGGCATTACGACGACAATGTAAATTGTTAACTCGGTACGTCGGCACGGTTTTTTCTCGAGGATACCCAACCCACATTTATGTAATTATAAACAAGCTAGTTTACATTTTAGATTGTCCGTTTCGAATACACAGTGAAGCGAGTATAGAATTTCATTTTGTCACAATGTTTCACAAAAATAGCCTTGGTATAAAATGGAGTATTACTTCTGTAATGTTACTTGTACTGTTATATGTTATGACATTTGGATAAAGTCCATCCACTTAATTTTCCAAGGTCTAATATCTTATTTAAACAAAACAATCAGTCACAATAATTATCTTGAATGAGATTGCAATAATTATGATGGTATCTGAACAAAACTGCACAATACACATTAGTGAATACATGATAGATACCATCGTTAATCAACAAGGCATAGAAAATAAGTTCGCAGCGTTCCTCAGGCGTATTTTTCGTATAAAACTTCTTAAGCAATTCTAAAAGTAAAAAACGTTTGTACGCGACTTATTTCTCTGAGCCAAGGCTTGCCCAAAACACACCATACCTTTACGAAAAGCATATTTTTAAAATGTCTGGCCGCATAATGTTTAAAAATATGCTGATGAACTTTTTCGAAAAGTTCACGTTGATTAACTTCTGTTTCTGCTATGTCCAAGGGTTTGGCTGGTGTAGAATGACTAGTCCACCTCTTGTACCTACTGTTACTGTGCAATTAAGATTAAATAAATAAATAAAATAATGTACAGGAACACGCGTAGCCTAATCTATTATTTTACCATGAATACCTACTACTTGGATAAATATTTATATAAATTTATATATATTATTTATTACGTATGCCTCATCATATTCATATTCATTTTGTTCATAATAATAATATGTATTATAGATCATAGTACATTATTTTAAAATATCTCTCATTTAAGTTTTAAACGATTTGTTCCCTTCATGAGTGCTATCGTAAAGGTTAAGGGTTAGCAAATGTGCTAGTAAAAGACGTGTTGTGTTTAATTATTTCGCGTTAGGGGTGTCACTGGCTCAGACGAAAATACAAAATATAATAACTTATTATAATTAATAAATAAAGCCAATTCTACAAATCTATATTGAGTACTACCTTATATACAATTTAATTTGCATGAATTATCGAGCTGGAGTCGCCTATCGCGAAATGAATGTCAATGGTTTAAAATAACCCTAAATCCCGTCAAAGGCCAAAAGTACTTATAGTAAAAATGCCTTTTATCTGATTTCTATAAAATCGTTTTTCTGGAAAACATCCTGGTAAAATATATTTTCTCAAAATGTCCACTTTCTGAAATGTGACATTTTTCAAACGAGTTTCTAAAGCTAAGTATTTTTTTTTCTTCAGGGTGGGCGGGACGTTTTCTTTTTTAATTAATTATATTGTACGCACCACCACACCACCACCATCACCATTAAAATAATTATTGTTACTTTTCATTGAAAAATGTGAACATAACGAATGACATATTGTTTTGCGTATTGGGAACCTGGTATAAGGCTATCGAGCCCGCACGAACTCTCTTCGTTGTCAATCATCCACCACGGAACCAGCATTTATATACACACAAGCGCACTTGTCATGTGTTACTAACCTGTAATGGTGTGAAGGCCACCGAAGACGCTGTACCCGACACTTGTCTCCTTATGCTGCTGGCGCCTCCATACTGTTGCTGTTTCTGCAGGTTCTTCTGAAGGGTCTTGCTGATCCTGACTTTAGTTTTCTCATCTATTTGCGGCAGGCGAACGCGTCCTGTGCTGGATTTGCCGATAGTGCCACGGGTGTAGCCTAGGTCTTCTTGGTAGGCGTCGTCTTCGATCTAAAAGTAAAGGGTTTATTATACACGGGAAGTCATTGGTTGAGCACGTACTTGCAATAACAGTCTAAGTCTCATATAAAGCAAGTATCTAAGATCAGGAATTTACAGTTTGATGGGCCGGTCGCCAATTTCCCTTCTCTTCTCATACCAGACCGTATATGGCGTAGATTGATTATCACTGACGGAGATTGTCTGTGAATGTTGGATTTGAAAGAACCTTATTAAGAAGCGAAGAACTACTTTTCCAAAAAGTATTTTTACAATTGTCCAAAAAAGGTTAGTAGCAAAAATCTTATTTTTTTAAATCTTTTATTTTATGGAAGCTTTAGCACACATATATATATTTTTTTTATGTCAATTGACCGACAAACGAGCTGACGGCTCACCTGATGGACAGTAGTCACCGCCGCCCATGGACATCTGCAACACCAGAGGTGCTGCCAATGCGTTGCCAGTCTAGGGAGGATTGGGAATGGGGATGGGATAGGGATAAGGGAATAGGCCACTGGTTCTCGTCACTCACCGTACGAAACGCAATAGCAAGCTATTACTTTACGCCGATATTCTGTGAGACTGTGGTACTACCCCGGTCGAGCCGGCCCATTCGAACAGTAATCATCTAGTGAGGATTACTGTTTGGCTCTACCACTACATATGTGACTATGTCAGTCTCATGGGAAGCCTTATAAAACACTTTTTTCGTTTTCAAAACCTCAGAACGATATAACAGTTAATGTGCAGGAACGAATTGATAAATGCACCATCGATTAAGTAATTTTTCTCGTCTATTACCTTCTTATTTTTGTGTACATATAAAACAGTACCGTGACTGACTGACCGTCAATACACAGCCTAAGCCGGTGATACTCGAGCTTTGTAATTTGGAGGAAATACTCCTCGAGTACCCTAGCGGCCCTAACATGCAAGACACAAGGATAAGATAAACAGTCTTATCTCTAAGTGCGTCTCTCTCACACTAGTGCCGACGAAAGAGATAATCATAGAGATAAACGGGTTTAACTTATCTTTGTGTCTTGCATATTAGAGCGGTAGGGGTGGTGGAGGATTTTTTTGGAATACCATCCATAAAGGGGTAAGAAGGAATAGTAAAGTTTGTATGGAAATTACTGCGGTTGAAGCTGTGGCGCGTCCACTAGTATGCTATAAATTGTTACGGTATGACATCTGCCATGTGATTCTCTAAGGTGCGCAGCGGCTGATGAGCGATGAGGGACACATTCAAATTTAGATCGAATAATATTTACCTTACAGTCTGAATTAATAGTTTCCTTTATCCGCTGATGAGGCATAAAAAGTTCGCTAGCACGATCGCTATCGCACACACTAGTCCAACTATTCACGAACTAACTCTTACATACGATTAAAGCTATCGCATTAATCAAGGGCGTGTATTCTTTTTCTACTCGTTTCTTCATAAAGAGATCATACTGTGTCGTGCTAAAATCTTGGTTAAGAGGACCGTGAACCAAAGACAGAAATCACCCTTTTCATACAAACGGCGATAACGACTTCCACCCCTTAAATATTAACCGATTTTGACCAATATTTGATAGGTTGTCAGTCAGAACAAAATGTAGGTCTGTACGTTTTTTGAATTTTGATTAAAGATCAATAAAGTCAAATGATGCCGAAATTAGTTTTGTATGGGAATACTGAAACCACAATAAAATTGTATTTATTGATTATAGTGAAAAAATCAAAACGTATAAACCTAGATTTTGTTCTGACTGACAACCTATCAAAAATTGGTCAAAATCGGTTAACATTTAAGGGGTGGAAATCGTTATCGCCTTTTGTATGTTCTCTTAAGTAATATGATCTAAGTTGAAGGGTACGTGAGTTATCATCGCAAAATAATACCATTAAGACTGTGTTTCCACTAGAACCGTCGGTTAGGTTTTAGACAAATGAAAGACGCATAGTATACAGTTTGGTGAGATTTTCCTCTCATTTGCGTTTCCTCGGAGAGCTCTGGTGGGAACGAAGTCTAAAATGGACCAAAATTACAATACAATGATAAAATATTGCATGATATATTGAGTAAAAACTTGCTTTGATTTTATCGTTTTCGTATACAGAGATAGGTTTACAGTTGGTGCATTGTATTTGTAACATATCATAACATGCCAGTAAGGCATTTAGTTCAAATGAAAAATGAGCCACCATTAGCGCAGTTTTATATAATTGTGAAGAACGCCGCGCAATTATTAACTACTCGTGTAGAGCTTAGCTGCATATGTATTACGAGTCCGACACACGGTCGACCAAAATGAGTAACTACAACCAAACATATCCTACAATAGGGAAGATGCATTTTTTTATTTCATGTTGTATTGGAAAGTGCTGCGAAATAGAAAACGATCTGTGTACGCAAAACATTATTATGAAAACATTATTATGTTGTTTATTTTATGAGTTATGAAGCTTTGAAAAGTCACTGTTCATACCACTCGCAAAAACACTCCATACAAAATGGACGACAACTAAGGCGTCACAGCATTTTTTGACTGTACAAAATGTATGGCGTTTAAACGAAATCTGCAATTATTTCCGAAAATACTGTATTTAGACCAACATCGTAGAAATTAAAGATGCCATAAATTTGATGAGGATGTCCAAGAAACTAAAATCAGAACTAAACACCAATATATATTTTTCACTAATTTTGACCCGTAATAAAATAAAAATGAATAGTCAAAATGATTTGCTTTTTTCTGTAATATGCTTTTGTTTACGTTTACTTTCATAATATTGATATATTATGAAAGTAAACCTCATTTTGATTTTTATGCATCTTCCCCATTTGGACCCATTCCAAAGGGGGTAAAAGTGCTAATCTCATTTTACTTAATACTTTCACTGCTAACCTAAAAATAAGTTCCACCACAGCATAGTATAAAGAGGAGGAAGTAAGTTATCTTCATACAAACGCACCGCGCGCGGCTTGTATGTGTGCGCCAAAGTATCTATGCGTCGCCGCACGCACACTTAAACAAATCTCGACCCGCTTAGTAAGGGGAAACGGGTCGAGATTTTGTTTAAGTGTGCGTGCGGCGATTCGGTGCGTTTGTATGAAGATAACCTACTTCCCTTCTCTTTATACTATGCCCATAGGGCCCACAGAATTTCCTCTATACAAAAATATTATAGAACTTGACTAGCGGGTTTTCCGGCGTAGGTATCACTAATAGGGTCGATAGTCGGGTTAAGCAGCGCGGTAAATGTATTAAAGATCTTAGAGCACCGCATGCCCCCGCAAAGCCATGATTAGAGTCCATTGAGAAGCCTAATTTAGTTGCAAAGCTACCGCTAGTACCACATGAGTGTGCTTTTATATTAGCTGACTAAGCGGAGATTGATTGCTCGTATTTCCCACGCACCACAATTCGAGTGTTTATTAACAAAAACTACTATTATAAACGCAAGTGTGTTGAATTTCATTGAGATATTACGTTACACTAGAACAGACATCTCAAACAAATGACAGCGAGCACTTGATGACGGAGCGGGCATGCGCGCCGCGTCCGGCTGTGATCGTTTCCTCATAGGCGTTTGTGCCATTTGGCCTCAACAGGCTTTACAAAAAATCAAGTTGAGGCATCCACTCTAGTATACATAATTACTCAAAGGTTTAGTAAGAAAAATCTACTATTATTATAAATGCAAAAGTGTGTTTGATTGTTTGTTACTCTTTCACGTTAAAACGGTGCTATGGTTGCATACCGATACTTGGAAGGCCGGGGAAGGACATGGGCTACTTTTTATTCCGGAAAAATGCAGTTCGCTAGGGAACAGCGATAAACAAATTCCACGCGGACGAAGTCGCGGGCAAAAGAGTCTATAATTCGCCCAAATAAATAGTCCCTCACCAGAAGCCCGAGATTGCATATATGCTGGTGTCCTGCTATTAAAAATAGAGTCCTAAAGCTCCGTTGTCCGTTTCAGGCTAGAGTATGTGCGCATGCGCACACAACGGCATCGGCACGGACGTCCGCGCAGGTCGGGTTCCGGTCTATTTGACTTGCGCGAAAAAACACCACCCACTTACTGAGAGCGATTTGAAATTCAACATCTTCCGCGGCCCAGCGAGCGTGACGTCACATTTAGGAAGGATTCTAAGAACGCAACGGTCGGAGATACTAATTATAATTATAATGATATCGGGTAGTTTATGGCTTGTGTGATTACTAATTGCGACGGAGGAAGGATTAAAAAATAATCGAGTTTTTGTCTTTGGCATGAATTGTGGAGAAAATGTTGATGAGCTTTTGTTTTGAATAAGATCTTCACACTAATATAAGATATGCGCAAGTTTGAGTAGAAAAAGTGCTGACAGCCATACATTTTATACGGCCACTCTTTTTGTATGTGGTGAAGTATAGCATTGTCGAAACTAAACGAGGCAAAACCGAGCAACTTATAATATGTCACTTTTCTACCGCAGGCATCTTGCGACGCGAACATGACTATTTCAAAAATATCAGTTGCACCAAAACATTGGTGACATGTCTAAACAAGATCTTACCTATCAGTATGTTTAACAGGGATCACGTCCAATATTGCGATAGTGTGAAATGAAAATGGCTTGCTGCTGAGTTTCTTGCGGCGTTTCTTCTCAGTAACGATGGTCTTGTCCGTAGCACTAGTAGACGTTTTTTTACATAATATGACAAGTAAAAGAGTCAGAGTCTCAAAAACTAAACGTTATACTCACGTCAGCGAAGTTCAATCGGTTGGCATTCTTCCTGAATTCTGTCATCGCGTAACGCTCCTTCATCTTGCGCACGCGCTTGCCGCCTCGCTTCTTGCGGCTTTGCTCTATTGGCTTCGGGAGGGGCTTCACGAATTTCACTGGAGGTGGTTCCTGGGATAAACAAATATTTAACTATATAAACTAATAGTATTTTGTCTCGGCAGTGTCCTCGAAATAATTACCCACGGCCGCTCGGTATGTAAACACGCAGTAGGGCTGTCCGCTGACTGTCTTTCTTGGGTTACGTATTTGATAATGCTAGCTATATTAAATTGTCGTAATATCTTTTCATAAAATATTACTTCAAATCTTGTAAGTTTTAATTTTAATTATTTCTACTTCGTTCATATTTCTACTTTCAAAAGTGACTATGAGTCAGTATGCCTCAGTATGGAGTAAAAAAATGCATTTAAAGTATTTTGCTTTTAAGATATCAAAAACATGAAAAATTCTCGTGCCATACGTAAATAAATTCGCACACGTACTCAACCGCGGCACACTCGCGACTGTTGTGTACCGAAGTTTACCGAGATTTCGAAGCGCGTCGTTTCGGCCGTTTGTATGAAGATGGAATACTGTATACTTGATTATACTGTGCTGTGGGCGTGAGAGGCGAGTGGTGCGGGCGGCGGGGGGAGCTGCACCCGCCCTTAACTTATGGCCCGGACGGCATTCAACTCGCGCGCCGACTGTATTCCCCCAGGTTTAGGTTTTATTAGGTTTTATTCCCCCAGGGGACTAATATTTGTACCAAAAATTCCTTAATTTTTTCTGGAGGCTATTCGTCTAACCTGACCATTGACGTCAAATGTTGCTGAATTTTGTGCACTACACGCAAACGACATTTTATCACGTCTAGGCGTACATCATAAAATAGATCTAAACGAACCTGTAACATTAAATTTCATTTTACTTTGCAGTTATTTTTTGGTGTATGAGTCACGTCTTTCGTATTCGGCGTAGATACTTTACCACCACGCGTGAATAAAAGGTCATATTTTAAGCAGATTGTAACATTGTTGCCTTACATGTTACTGCCTTTTTGGCACGCACTCATAAATGGAAGAAATACTTAAAACACTACTTATCTGTTATATTTATTATAAAAAAACATTCATAGTGAAAACCTGTAATTTATCCAGCTTCTTCTCAATTCCCTCCCGAAGCTGCCGTCCGATATGTCCGTCCGTGCTCTCATGACAAGCATCTACTCGCGCAGCCAATATCAATTTAGTGGACACCAGTTTTGCTGCTTTGTACCGTAATTCCTAAAACAATTTAATAATGGAACCATTCAAGAACTAGAGTTCATTATTACACAGCAATAAGTTACGATTTTTACTTGTATAAACCGGTTACATTGATTTCAAAATACAATATGTATTCCAGCAGTGTTGCCAATTTTAACCTTCAAATTACATTGTAGCTTTATAATATGAGGTTTAAGGCACGTCTTTTAATTGCATATGTTTGGCTTGTAATCATTGTTGTTTCAGCATAGCATTTGGCACAAGAAATAGACACCTATATAAATATACTAAGGGTGATAAACGAAATGAATACAAAATAAAATATTATTTGGCATCCATTAGAAAATAGTATTAAACTATGTTAGCAAAAGATACTATAGTAATAAACTGGAGAAATATAGACACTTACTGGTGTAGTATCCTGAACAATCTGTGAAAAGTAAATGAAGCCTGTGTGAGGCAGTGCAGCGGCCTGCGAAAATCCTGACAAGGTTTTTTTCTGTTGACCAAGAGGCAGCACATTGCACGCCGGCATTTTGGACAGCTTAGACAAACCGCCGGCAACACCAAGGATTTTTGCTGCTGTTGATGCACCTATGAGCAATAATTTATCATATATTATGAAAGTGCAGCTTATTTAAAACAAAGCAGGACAAAGACTACGCTTTCACAGATATTGAAATCTTTTATTGATGATACATCAGACTTTTGTATTTATTTGGATATTTTTTATTTAATTTTGGCATAGGCAAGCGCTTATGAAGTCCATTGTCCAAAAGGACCTATTTTTGTAAGATTCTTTTGACGAAGCCAGTTGCTGATGCATTCTTATATCTACTTCTACTTGACGAATAATATCAATTCAATTGTTAATATAATTATTGTCATTATTCAAATAAATAATAATAAAATGAAATACAAAAAAGGAACTAGGACTTACCAAGTATAGCAGTGATGTTGGGTGCAATAAATGTCATCCTGCTCTCTACGTACTCGTAAATGCTAGACTTGTAATTATTCAAATCACTTGCCATGTCACATGCCTCAAATATTTCCTCTAATTCACTTTCTGTCAATATTTTTCTGAAAACAATAATTAATTAAGTCTTTTACACTTATTTCTTGAATAACCCAACATAAAACCAGGTACATTATAATGCATAGAATATTGTTATATATCAATAAAAAATGGGTTCAAATAGCAACTAAAATCATAAATACATATTTAGTAAGTGCAATTTTGGCCTTACTTTTTAATAAAGATAGAAAGGTTAATGTTACCCTTGTGTTGTTGATGCCGTCACTGACACAATCATAATAGTCGCTTGAGTCAAGAAGCTCTGTAGAGTTACATTGTTTTTTGCCTTGTCAAGGTCATTTCCCAGCTCTTTTACAGTTCTGATATATTCCAGTGGAGTGACAATCAGGGACTCTAGTTCAGGAAACCGTTTCTGGTACTTATCACGAACGAATCTGTGAATAGTAGCTGGAAAATGAAATTGTTCATATGAAATTGGTAAATTTTATGCAAGGACAATATATATAAGCCTCTCTTTTAAAACCATACTAATGTAATATTAATATTGTCCACTGCATAAATTCATCCAGAAAATTAACTGAAAAGATTTGCCAATAAAAAACATACCAATTTCACCATCAATTTCTACAGCTATGTTGTTCGCCTCCACAATCAGCTGGTATTCTGGATCAGACTCCATTAAACCTGTCACTTCAATTTTCTTACGATCATTTCCAACATTACGCTCTATTTCTGTTATTACCTGTTGAACAAAAACACATTGTACTATAACTTCACTTAATTGTAATGGAACAATTACTATTATAAAAACACAAGCTGTGTGCAATTTGTTTGCCAATTAGTACATCTCGTATATTATCATGTCTATAAAAAAACATAAAAAATGCAATGCACAAGTCGCAGAAATGCAGACACAGCCATAAAATGGGGGGTAAAAACTCACTAAAGAATATTAGGGCACAAGTCATTTTCCACTCTTTTTAATTATTTATAGTTATATTTACTGAAAACACATACAGATAACTTAACTAACCTAAAACTTTTTAGTGGTGCTTTAACTTTAATTGCTTTAAGTCTACAGGTAACATGCAAGTTAACCTGCATTAAACACTACTGTACTGCTGTTAGCTATGTACCTAACTCACCCTTTGTAATTGGTCTGAATGCCTCAATTTTGCTAGCTCTCTAATGGTGACGCCTTTAATATCTTCTTCCATGGGTATAACAGGATTAATAGGCTGAGGTACGGCGAATTCATGCGCAGCACCGTTTGTTTTATTTTCGATGATTGCTTCAAGTTCTCCATCGTCATTTTCTTCCAAGTCAGCGAGTAGTTCATCCGCCAAAGACATGGTAAATAAGACTTAGATTTTGTTTGTAACTTTAACTTATGTCAATCACAAAATTTAATGTAAACAACCCAAATGTCCACTCTTAAAAATAGGTTACAGATGTATTTCGATCGGTACTGGTATTTCAACACAAACTATACACGGATACTGGGAATCTGGGTTACTAAATTAGACTACAATCCATGATCCATAATTTCATTCGGCGAGCGAATTGACATTAATTGACAAGACAAACCACAGATTACTTTACTATATAGACAAACGAACGAAAGGGCTGCCGAATAGGTTTTTTTTTTGTCTGTTTCTTCTTATTAAGAAAGGCTAAGGGAACTTTGCCCATACTGCCAGGTTTTGTCTTCTTTCTGTTAGGCCTGCCCCCAATTCTCGGGGCATTCGAGATAATGTCGTTTTCGAGATTAATCGTCAGATTCATACAGTTGTGTCAAACGACTGTAGTGAACCCCAATTCTCGGTGCATTCGAGATAATCTCACAATCGAGATTAAACGTCAGTGCATACAGTCGTTTGACACAACTATGCAACGAGAATAAGGTGGCCCTGGCGCCTTAAGTTAAATAAAGAAACTGCACTGAGCTGTCACTTTCTTTTTCTTTATTTAACTTAAGGCAAATGAGCAGCAGCCACGTGTGTTAAGAAACCTAAATCATCCCCATAGGCTTACACCCTTAATTGCCCCTACTGCAGGCCCCCAATTCTCGCTGCATTCGATATGATGTCGATTGCGAGATTAAACATCAGTGCATACAGTCGTTGACACAACTGTATGAATCTGACGTTTAATTTCGTAATCGACATTATCTCGAATGCAACGAGAATTGGGGGCCAGGTGTGTGAGTAAGCAAGTCATAGCACACGCATTACGATAGCGTGATAGCATTTTGCACTTGCAACACTGATAACGGTCGGCAGTGTTGCCAATTTAGCAACTTTGTTGCTCAATTTAGCATCTTTTCAGCTGTTCAGCAACATACATTTTCATTTAGCATCTGGCTCATTTTGTAGCAACTTTTTGCATTTTGAATACTATAGAAATCGCATATCCAATTTCTATATTTTGTTGTTTGAGACACTAAAACAACCGATGCGTGTGTCACTAATGCTTTCCCGGCAAGCGCCTACATATAAATATGCGTTAAAATGAGCTGAGGGCTCTCACTGTCACTTTTTAACTAATATGCGGGTGCAAAAGGGACGAATGCTTTATGTTCGCGATAAAAAATCCGATGCTCTTGTTGAGGGAATTATTTAATAAATCAACTTTTTCTTATTTTTGCTCATCTATTCTTCTTTTAAATTTTTAGCAACTTTTAAAAAATAATAATAAATAATAATAATAAAATATTTAGCAACTTTTTCGTTTAAGACTTGGCAATACTGACACTTATCCACTTTGGCCAGCCATTTTTTGCTGTCTGTGGAAGGGGCATGCCGAAAGCCTAAAATTTACAATTTCGGCAAATTGTGGACGTTGAAGGGAAATTCGGAACTGATAATCGTCTCAATGGCGCTAAATCCACAATATGATGCGATTGGGAAAGGTTTTGTACAACAATACTATGCGCTGTTCGACGACCCGGCATCTAGACCAAATCTGGCAAATTTGTACAACGTGAGTGCTTCTTCCCATTGTGAGCTGCAGCTATTATTAATATTATTATTTAGGCGTATGCCCAATTCCGTTACTAATTACATCTGCGCTACTAACTTGTCCTAGTGTTGTGATGTCTATGAGACCTATATGAAGATGAATCATCCACGCAATCTTGCTTATTTCAATGCAATGAGCCAATGATCTAGCTATACCTACGTGAAAAGGCAGGCAATCTTGCTGAAATGGTTATGCGAGAACTCTTCCGTTAGCATGTATTACGGTATCCGGTATTACTGCAGTTGATTTTTTTTTTTTTTTTCATTGCTTATTTTCAGAACCTATAAAATTAATATAAGATTGTTTCATGTCTTTCGTTTCTTCCTTGGTTAGGTCTGAATTATAAGTGTCAAACAAAGCTAACTCTTAAATATATTTTATACCTGGGCTAGGTGCAAGGAGCCAATTTTTTTCTTTTTACTTTATGGAACTTATTCCACCCACTGTCTATTGTTAAGTAACAATACGGTAGTGTAAGTACACAACTAGGGCAAAGCCAACAAGGGATGGTTAAAGGAAAGGAGAGGCAAAAGAAAATAATGTGCTTAAGATTTGATAAAAATTTAATGCTCACCTTATTTTGTAATCAAAAGTTTCACTCATTGATAATTTTGTGTCTAAGAACTGAATTCATTATGACCTAGTAATTTGCAACGATATTGACCTATGCAAAGTTATACTAGCCTTGCAGAAACAGCTCTTACGTAGGTATCCTGTTTTAAATATTGTCCAAACACTGCCTAAGTTTACCTTTTCAGTTATCATTATCTTTGTCGCAGGTGGAAACATCATTTATGACGTTTGAAGGAGTCCAACTACAGGGTGCTGTTAAGATAATGGAAAAATTAAATGTAAGTTTCTTCCAAACTTAACGTCTTAAACTGGAGATACAAGACCAATTTATAAGGCTACATTTAAAGAAAATACAATTTTGTTACAATTAAACTAATGAATTTTACAATCTTGCAGGCATTGGGATTCCAAAAAATAGCAAGAGCTATAACATCCATTGATTCACAACCTATGTTTGATGGAGGAGTTCTTATCAATGTTCTTGGAAGGTTGCAAGTAAGTATCACATTTAATATTCCCTTTTACATCTAGGCCCATACTAATAGTCAATACTCAGGGCCAATATCAGACTCAAGTTGGCATTTTCCCATACTAAACACCTTAATTGAGTATGATATCAGGCTTGAGCACAGACTATTTTTATTTATTTATATTAATAAATCATAAAAAAATATATTATAAATAATCTAATGTAAGTTAATGTCTGAATAAAGGCTAGTATTATTATTATAATTATATTAATAAATGCTTTCTGAAGCATTCTTCTATCCCACTATTGTCCTTTTGGCGTTCGGACTAAGATTTAAATATATGCTAACTAGCATAGCGGGGCACAAGACCATTAATCGTTAATTAACTAAGTTAACATTTCAAGTAATGGATTAACTTAACAAATTGTTAATGAACTCATTCAAATTCTGTTAAAATATTTAAGTCCTATAAACGTTAATTAAGTACCTACTATTTGTCAAAAGGATCCGCGCGCGGCTTATATCACATAGCTTTTGATTTGAAATTGATATTGAAAGCAGTAGGTATTAAGTATTACAACCTCTAATTTTTGATACCCTGCCTAAACTTCCATAGCACATACCATTTTTTTTATAAGTAAATTACTAACGCGATGACATATATAATGCAATTTCTATCAGAAAGTTAACATTTTTATTAACGGATTAGCAATTAACAAAGTTAACTATTTGATTAATGGTGCTAGCTATGCTAAAAAGTTGTTGTTATGTGCCTACATAACGACTTTTTATTGATACTAACTAATCAGCGATTGAATGATTATTTTAATTTCATAAAGCTTTTTACATTGACTGTGTTGATGTCACCTACAAAAACTCATAGAACAGTTCTAAAGACCTTGACTATCATTCTATCTTCAGCAGTTCAACAGTTGATTGACCTATCATTGAGAAGTGCCATTATTCAAATAATTGCTTTGTTTATATTAATTGCTATGCAGATAAGGATTTATTTAAAGTTATGACTCTTTTTATTAATAAGTAAATTGCTTATCACTAAAAGTGTATCAATATAAAAGTACTTAAGTATTTATTCACCATTAGTGGACTGAGCAAGGAATCTGATTTTGAAGTAATGCAATACAAGACATACTGGGATTATTGCCAGCCATAGACGTAACGATGAACTTTCGCAATTTTCAGACTTGTAAAGAATACAGTTAGTGTGTGGGACGAACTAAATAGAAATTTGAGAACTGTATACTTGCGCAAGTATAAAATTGCGCATGTATATTATTGTGTAGTGTACAGATATAGTGAATAATATGTTTCCATCGGTAAAACTCGGATCTCAATCGGAAGAGGACGGGACCCGAAGTGCCAATTAATTATTATATTAAATGAGTAACATGTTTATATTCAGTAATATGAAACTTTATTATTTACTATCAAATGTCAAAATGAAAAATGACAGCATGGTATGATGGGTACTAGCCCCCAATTCTCGGTGTTTTCGTGATAATGTCGATTGCGAGATTAAACGTCTGATTCATACAGTTGTGTCAAATGACTGTATGCACTGACGTTTAATCTCGATTGTGAGATTATCTCGAATGCACCGAGAATTGGGGGCCTGCTGAAGCTAATTGAGAGAGCACGATAAATACGAACTTTTCCGATAAAACACGATGGAAACTAATTATGCACTACATCTGTACGCCTGCCATAATTCCCATCAGAATCAGAAAGTGACCTTACTGGAATTTTAATAGGTCCAGGTTATTTAGTAGTACTGTTGTTAGAAAAAAAATAGAATAATAATATTTGTGAAACTAATTAGCTGAACCATAATAAATTGTATGTATTTATTCCAGTGTGACGACGACCCTCCACACTCCTACATGCAGACATTTGTTTTAAAGACTCTTGGAGATTCCTTCTTTGTCCAGCACGATATCTTCCGTCTCTGCATTCATGACGTCGCCTAATCGCGGAGCAGTTGCTACCATATTGCGAATCAAATTTCGTAAGGCGACCTTAAGGCATGGTTAAACTGACGCGAATTATGTCAATAAGCAATATATTCCATGCGGATTGACTTGTTTGACCAGCACTTTAATTGAAGGGATGTTTATAAAAACAACATTATCTAACATTTTTGCCGATTACTTTAGAAATAATCATAAATATAAAGAGAAGCGTACAGGCAAACAACAAGGAATGTCACATTTATTTTTGTACCTTTTTTTGTGTTTTTACATTATAATATGACCAGTATAATGTAAAACCACAAAAAAAGAAATTCAAAAAAAAAATGTGACATTCCTTGTTATTCGCCTGTACCCTTCAATTGAGATGCAGTCCTCACTATATAATTATGGTATCTATAATAACTTTGAAAGAATTTAAGTTCTATCGATTTCAACCAAAAAGGTGTAGTTATGTAATTTTTGTAAATACCCCTTCCATTGTATGCATACCAATTTGATATAAAGAAGACCCGGTGCCTTACGATACTTGACTCGCGAATATCGCAATTTTAAATGTCGATCAACAATTTTAACATTCGATCATCACGCTGTTTACAAGTGCATCTTGTTTTGGTTATCTAGGTATAAGCAGATAGAAATGAATTGCTCTATTGTAAATCCCAAATTTAACAAATATTCTTCTAAGTGAAATGGCAATGTTTTCAGCATACGTTTAATTTGAAGCTTAGAAGGGCGTACTTTTCAGTTACTTGTATACATTTTATAATAAATACATTATAATTTTGTATCCTTTTGTTTTGTTTTTGAAGTGGTTTTCTCATATATTATTTAGCACATTTGGGTAAAGGAAACGAAAGTTGGATGCTAAGACAATCATGTATTAAGTAATAAATAGTCAAAAATTAACAAAAGAACGACTGAAAACAGGTACATTTCTCACCAATCTCAGAATTTAAGACTCGCTCCTCCCTCTTAATCCTTAGACGCTACGAACACTCAACAAGTTACTTGCATGCAATACTACGAAATACACGCGGCCCCGCCGGACCACTTGTCTAAGTGAATGACTAGTTTGCAAAAGTGATGCGCTCCTCGCGAGGCCTGCCGCCTCAACCGACCGACTCTCCCTAAACTTTGCGCTTTATGTCTAGCAGGTCCCTTGTAATACTCTAGTTTTAAAAGATAATAACCATTTGCAAAAATATTAACTATTTTCTTTGCTTTATAACATAAAATCGAGTCATTCAGACATTGTCTCTTGTAGAATATATAAAACAAAATTCGTATAAGGCAAAACAATTTTCATAATAATTATTGCTTATCACCAAGCTTTAGCTGCTGAAGTAAGACTTAGAATAAAAATATACGATAATAATCAAATCCTGGTTTTTCACGGATGAAGATTTATAGAATTGGAAAGCCTTTCAAATTCTTAAAGGAATAACACACCTTAGGGACAACTATCGATAGATGACAAAGACTATGAAGCAGAGATCAAATTAGACATGGCAAGACCGGGTAGGTCACTTTTGTACATTAGCCTCTTCTTGTTGCACTGTTTCGTTAAATTGTGAAAAGTTTTAATAAATTAAAATTGATTTTTTAATCACTAAATGGCTTTTTGTTTATCATATTTGTATATTTCACATAAATTTTAATCACAACACAAATTTAAATGCAACTCGCTCACTATGTGGTATAATAATTTTACGAAACAGTACCACAACACATCGGTTCCTTACTCATACATATCATTAGCGATACTTTAAAAACATTTTAGCAGACAATTTTGTTATTTTTTCAAGCACTAAAATGTTATTTTCGGATGTTTGCCGGTCCAATGTCTGTGTTTAAAAATAAGTATTAAAATCACATCTTGTGTTACGAATCTGAAAAAAAAAAAACTAGAAAAAGAACTGGTACATGGATGACACATTGTTGATTTAACGATTAAGATTTAGTTCACTTCTCGTTTTGAAGATACCAGTCTTTTTATGCCATTATAATGGAAAATAAATCAAACATTAAAGATAAGTAATTGTTATTTACAGTGAAAAAATATGTATGTATAGTGTATCATCTTAAAGAAAAACAGAGTAAGGAAAATATAAAATCAAATACTTAATTAACACTTGATTAAACCATCTGCCTGCTGACACAGTTTCGACGGCATAGGTATTCCGAAAAATCACTAAAAACAATAAAAGACTAATTTTCGAAAAAAAAATTCGGCAAGTAATTACTTTTTATTAATTTTTTAAATATCTTGAACAAATTAGCCATCTTGGAAAGAATAACAATATAATAATTTTTACAACTCTATTTAGTTTTATTGAATTTGAAAAGTAATAATTATTTATTGAGCATGGTCTAATTGAATTGAAGGAACCTCCTGCAAAGATAACTAATTACATGAATTAATTAATCAATAAAGTTGCACTGCCTCCTAGAATTCCTTGTAACTTTTCTATACACTATCCATCGAAAAAAAAAAGTACCAATAGCATTCTTTTTTGCACATTTACAACAAACAAGTGCAAATAAGTGCATTAGGATGTCCTTCCGTAATATTTGTTACTTTGTTGTTTTTATAGATGTACTTTGTATGCTGTCTTTACAAATAAACAATTTAGTTTTAGTGATTTTTAAAAGCAGATAGTAAAATCACGTCCACACTGTACAAGAAACAGATGTTGAATGAACTCTCGCTGCTAAGTGAACACATCCTATTGGTTCAAATCTGTTATAAATTATCGCTGACCATAAGCGAGCTTTTCCACTTTTGTGGTACTAATATGTTTTGATAGAGCTGGGCTCGTTATTACATTTCCCGTTGAATAACACTAACTGGACACGTATTAAAGAAATCAGAATAAATTATCTTCGATTAACATACGAAATATTTACTTGGAAAATGATCGTTAAGAAAACACAGACTTTAGACCGGCGTGTCGCTACGACGCAATATTTAGGAGCCGCCTTTCTTCCGCCCCCGCGAGCCGGGTAAGGTTACGCCACGGAGCGAGCGCATGGCCATTGCGCGGTTGAAGTGCCGCTGAGTTTTATGTTCATCCGCATCGCCGCCGCTGTCCACAGACGAAAGAATGACGAGGAGCACACCCATCACCTGAAAACATTTAAGGATGTATGCCACGTCAAATCCGCAGTACATGTATTTTATTTTTCAAGTTTTGTTTCATTTGCACCAAATAACGGCAATGAGTAATTTTGTACGAATAATAATTTAAAATGTACAAATTGTGTGATTATTAATAATAATTATTATGTGAAATAAAATCAGAACCTGATTTGACTACTCGAGTCATAACCAATCAATATGCAGTTTTTGAAACGGTCCAGACACAAGGAAATTCAATCAAGAATATTTCCGTGGGAACAACGGTAACGACATTTTTTTTTTGTCATCGAAAAATCGAGGAGAGTACAAAGTTATAGAAAATACATTTTCTGATTATAAAAGTAGGTACTATGAGACGGAAACATTTTCGCTTTTTCTTGTAATTTAATCAACTTCCGGTACAAATAACATAGGCACAGCACATAACACATGTAATCTTAAATGTCATTTATCTCCTTTAAAAGAACGGTAAAGTGGTTTTATTTTTTATTACACTTATGCAAAACGACTAATACTACCATACTATTCAATTTCAGTGAAAAATATACAAATCGATATATAGGGTATACATCCTTAAAAGAACCTGTGCTCAAGGATTAAAACCTAAGAACGGTTATAACTGTTGCTAGGTTTTTAGTCTCCAGAATCACAAGATAAGACATAACTAAGGCACAGTTAAAAGTAACTGGAAGCGGGTATTGAAAATGGGTCGAAAACAATTAGCAAGATTTGCCCTAAATATTCTAGTGATGTTAAAGCTTCTAAAATATGAAACTTCACGCACTGTGTTGCCAGATGAGGGATAAGCCCGGGGGGGAACCGGACGGCCCTAGCCTACTACCATTCAGATCAGTTAGCTTGGCTACATTTCGCTCGCCTCCTACTTATGCAGTGAGAACGCATCCTAATAAATGATTTTATTGTGCGTCATAAAGTCATTCTTGCAATGCGACGCCATCATAAGTTCTATCATTTTATAAGTTACATGATTCAAGCAATCATCACTTTTTTACTAATATGAACTTGATAAGAACTTTGTATGTTATTTTTAACCGACTTCAAAAAAGGAGGAGGTTATCTATGCGACTCGTTTTTTTATGTATGTTCTTGCATAACTTTTTAGCCCGTGAACATATTCCGATACTTATTTTTTGTTCGGATCATCATAATTCAGAAATGGTCCCATAGAATAGAATTTGCGGGATCTGATAATTCAATGTTTCTAAAAACGATTATAGTATTGTCTTAAAATTCGAAACCTTTGACAAGCGACAGTTTGTTACGAACGACGTACTTGGATATTTTATTTATTTTAGCTTGTTTTTCTTTCTTAATATAAAAGACAAGCAGTTATAAAGCCTACCTCGGTCAACGAACTATAAAGAAGAGTTAAAAACAAACTCATAATTAGTGCACTCACCAGACACACGATAATAAGGAGTGTGTACACATGCACGGTAGCCTCTGGTATGTTCTCTATGTCTTTCAACGCTGTCAACGCCGGTTCAAAGTCCGGTCTCAAGTCCAAGGCATGTCTCAGGTGCACCACTGCTTCCTGCAAGTACAAAAACAAAACTACGTTTAGGATTATCAGCAGCTGTTACTTTTATGTGATTTGAATTATGTACTCAACAAGATAAACGTTATAATTCTATTACAATTATAATATTATTATGGTATTCATGTAGCTGTTGGCAGAACATGGACATTCGACATGATCTTCGTCTTGTCCATGTTCTTTTTAACCTTTTGACCACCAAGCATGTCAGAGAAATAACACGAATTTCAACTTTAAGTCAAGGTAATGAAGGACTTTTTTACCCTGTATGCACTGACGGCTGCAGCCGACTGTGGCGGTCAAAAGGTTAAGGCTAACTCGTTTGGAGGCTTTGATGAGGTCATCAAGCATCATGCAAAAATCTTTATCTGTATTGCATTGTATCTCCTCAAAGGGCTACCTGTTCCGAATGACCTAGATTTTGATCCAACGAACCCTCACCGTAATGACATCAGTTCGTTATTAAAGTGCCACTCGGACAATCAAAAACAAATATCATACTTTAAATGTAGTAATGACTAAATAAAGATATGAAAAATGTATTAAATGTTTACCTTTTGTTAAGCAGTTTAAAAAAATATATAATAATATGAAAATTCTGCCTCTGACGATTGTTAAGGAAAGATCGTAGAATCAGATACATTTGATATATTATCTAGTACGACCATCTATAAAAAATCGTCAATTTGGGCATACCTCAATCCTTACTGTAATAAATAATTCGCAGGCCTCGTGCTAAAGAGGCGTATCTGCAATATTACTTCACGCTAAAAGTTCGTAACTGCAATACTCAACACTATTACAGTTATGACCTTTTAGTATGAAGTAATAGTGCAGATATGCCTCTTTTGCATGAGGCCCGCGATGTGTAGAAAGGACTTGTCCTGGCTGTATAAAGATGTTACAAAAAATATGATACTAAAGTTACAAAATAAAGGTAATAGAGTCCATGTGTATGCCTGGTTGTTTGACTGGAAAATTACTCAAATGATGATGTTTTAACAACCGAATTAACGAAGGTCCCAGGTAGCATCGAATCTTTGTTTTATTGTAATTGACTAACTGTTCAAAAATAATAATAAAGAGGTGAAAGTAGCTGTTGTTGTCGTTCTACGCGTATGTAGTCGCAGGCAAAATACGTATAACAATATCTCACCTGATAATGTCCATACGCCTTGAAGATCTCTCCGAGCGTGAAGTATTGTTGCCACGCACTGCGGTCCGGAGGTTGGACCTCGAGCGAGCGCCGCGTCAGATATATAGCGTCGTCGAGGTACTGCAGAGTGAAAAGTACCCGCGCGAGATTCAGGAGCACCTGGAATTTGATCTCTATAATCACATAAATAAGGTTTCAAATTGTTTGGAGGCCAGGCCTCGAACTAACGCTGCGTTTTCGCCGCGTCACGTATAAAGCGTCGTCAACATAGTATATCGTTAATACTGCAGTATGAATAGATTTCGTACGAGATTTAGTAGCATTTGGAAATTGAGATTTATTGTAATGTGCGTAAGTATTAAAATTATTTACAGGCTGGACCTGGAGCAAGCGCCGCGTGTTGCGTGAACGCATACGCAGCGAGAATAGAACTGCAAGGTTTAGGAGCAGAATTTGAGCTTAGAATGCATGCAGATGCTTATCATCCTGGCATGTCGTAAAAGTCGACTAAGGGACGGGTCCTCTCCAACATGGCGGACTATCTGTATGGGCGATGGGCTGATCACCTGTCACCATACGGTTCATCATACCATCTTAGGACTAATTAATCGAACGTGGCCACAAGTAGTCTTGTGGCTCTGCCCACCCCATTAGGGATTTCCGGCGTTATACTATGTATGTATGTATGTATGTATGTATGAATAAGGTTTCAAACTGGTCGTTGACCTTTGACTATCAGTCAAAGGCTATTTGACAATTTAGGTAATGCCCTCCCAATACCTTTTATCGTATATAACCCTCATTAGTGTGGGTGATTTATTCACTTGTATGTACATGGCAAACAATTCGAAATGAGCTTTTTGCTGACGGACCCATTACTTTTATTTACATCCTGTATAAAAACTTACTTCTGCATTATAAGGAGAAACAGCTAGAGCTCGTCTGAAACACTCAATACTCTGTCTTGTGTCTCCCTTGATCCTCCAAAAGTTTCCAATTTGGTTGTAAAGCTGAACCGACTTTGGTTTCTCTCTTTTAGCCTTCTTCAAACGTTTCTCCAGGGCATTTATATCAAGTTCTGTTATGCCATTCTTAATTGATTTCTTTTTTGTAAAAATTAGGGCAACCTTTAATAAGAAAATAAAAATATTGTAAGGAAAAGTATTGTAGGGTTTAAATAAAATATATTGTAAAATTTGTTGATTTTGTAACTACCTTCTACAAAAGTAGCAGCAATATAAAATTGGCGAGTATGGAAACTACAGCCTACTCGTGAATTTCACACCACAGTCATCCATAGTTTTCAGAGACTTAAAAATAATTTTATCATTTTCTCATTTACGGCATTGCATATTTTCTCATTTATGGGTGACAAACCATGTTACTGAATACATTCCTGCTTAATTAACATTTATACTTTTGATTTGAATACAATAATTAACAAGTTTCTTTTTCAGACACAACAAATGGAGTGCATACGTTTTATAAACACACAATTTAAAAAATGATATTCTTTCTTTAAGTTGCATCACAGAATAAACAACTGTATTATAACAGTATTTATGCAGGTGTTAAAAATAACAGATACAATTGTACATTATTAACATATTGGGGTTTCAATTTGAATTCACGATGCTAGCCAGATCCTTTATAATCTAAGTAAGAAAACTGATGTTCAATAATTACCTGCGGCTCAGGTACATTAGGATGCCGGTGTCGCCGTGCCACCCCCACGAGGTTGTCATAGTATGTAAAGTTAACAGCCTTTCCACAGTCCAAGTACTCATCATCTAGATCCCCGTTACCCTCAGCCAGTGTTGATTCATCACCATTCTCAACACCAGACCTGGGAACAGGAAAAAATTGATTTGTGGGTTGTGGATGATATGTGATGTTTTGTCTGTTATGCAGTCCTAAGGAAAATATGCTGCTATGAATGTGTAATAGAAGAATTCTTTAGTTATCTTTAATTTGTATAGAACTGAGGCATGCTCATGTTAATTGCATTGCACTGCTAGTAAATCACCATTACTTTTTACACTATCCTGACCATGAACAAGTTAGCAGTGCAAATGACACCAAACACCTTACTAGAAAGCCTACTGATATAGTAATTATCTGACACATTAGCTCTTACAGTGTCTCTCACTTTTCAACGAATGAGCAAGTGCGAAAGTGACAAATGCTTTATGTGCACAATACAAATTAGTGTGCTATGGGTCAGAGTTTAATATGAAAACGGTCAGTCTCCATCCATAGGACTGGCATACAAAGGGTTCTGTATTGTAACCAATACCGTCTTCACCATAAGGGCACAGGGGGCCCGTGCCCAGGGCACCCATTCTCAGGGGGCCCCAAAGGACCGACAATTTCTCTCACACATTTATTTAATTCGCTTTTTTTACTATCCAAAAGGGCCCCAAATTGTTGTGTGCCCAAGGGCCCCAGCCTAGTTAAAGACGGCCCTGATTGTAACAATAAAAATTAAATAGCAAATTACATAAATACATACTTACTTAATTACAGAAACATGTATATGCTTAGTTAATTTACAAATATCCATATTTTGATAAAAATTGTCCAAGTACAAGATTGTATGTATGGTTGACAAAATATAATTTGTACTGATATGAATCAGTGCAAATGATATTTCTTAAACCATAACTATCCTTCAGTGGGAAAATAAGAAAATTACATAAAAAGAAGTTTCCTGTGCCCAAATTTTTTAGGGCAATACTTTGCAAAGTATTATTTGAATTAAATTTTATTTTTAAAAGCTATTTGAATTATGACCCCAAGAAAATGGATCATAGATGACAGACTCACAAAGCGATCCCTGGTGAGTGAGTGATGAAACTCTAAATATACTGGTAGGGATGCTGACCTTTGCTGTTCATAAGCTTGGCAGTCAGTGCAGAACATATCAAAGCCATGCTTAGTCCAAGTATTCCCATAATATACTGTTGATGTTATTATGTTAAATATCGGATCTTCCTCAGTCAGTTTATGTTTATCAGTGTCATCCTAAAATGATAAAAACTGTTTTATAAAATATAAATAGATAAAAAAATTATAAATTTGTTCTTAGATTTCTTTAAGTGGATGCAGTTCCTAACATCCAAATATCATAAAACCCTATTTCCTACAATTTCTTAACGACCTTATCAACCAAAATGCCCAAATCTTGGAATTTTCGTTTAAGATTTCAGAAATCTTTAGACAATTTGGTGCAAAGTTGTTCTGAGATTTAGATATATATCAGCGAATAGAGTATGATGTATGATTTAGTTGAAACAAGCCATACCCATTTAATTTAAGTATGCCTTAGTAGCATACTTTTCTGAATAAGTATTAATAAACATGGAACACTTCTTTCCTAGATTCTAAATTTGGGATAACATAAGGCACAAATACTTTAGGCTGGAGTTTGGAAATGATAGCTCTCACAAGACCGGTGGTCAGATTAAAAATATGTTAGAACGTGCGAACGAGAGTTTTGTTAAGTTATATGTGTGGCGAAACAGTGCTATGTAGTAGATTCGATTATATAAATCTTAATTAAGAATAAACTGACCTGGGCCAACGTGTTACCATCCACTATTGTACCCTCTTCGGCATTAAGTTTCCAAATATTAGACGTACGCGAATTCGTAACAATAATTTGGAAATAAAATATGTACAGAACCAAACAAGACAAGTACGGTGAGCGTCTCATTTCGACCATTCAATCCGAAATGAAACATGAAATTTTCTTTCTCATATGATCCAGTCAAGAAGAATTATTTATATTGGGGTCACAGTTTTGAGATGCTGGTAATTTTATCACAACGAATGAAGAAATAGAGCCCTACTTCCTCTCGTTACTTTGACAACCTATCTACTATCTATATAGCACCCTACCTATATAGCGATTTGTAACGTTCAAATACAAAAAGTGAAAGTGACTTCAACTTTCAAAATATTTTATAATAGTTTTACTATTTACTATTATTATTTTAAATATTTTTACAGAAACAATAAAATTGTACTTAAATATTCTGCAAGCGTTTATTTTAAATTAAAACATTGGGTACCTATACTATTAATGGTTTATGAGCGTCTTTTATGTTGCCACTGTAAAAAATAAAATAGGTACACATTTGACCCGTTTCACGAAGCTGCAAGTTACAATTTTACTAGCAAAAACTGGCAGCACCGATGTTAAGGCTGCTCTTCACAATGAGCCATCATGGGCCATCGTACAGGCCCCCAATTCTCGGTGCATTTGAGATAATCTCACAATCGAGATTAAACGTCAGTGCATACAGTCGTTAGACATAACTGTTTGAATCTGACGTTTAATCTCTCAATCGACATTATGTCGAATGCACCGAGAATTGGGAGCCAGGACGCAGTCATACTTAATAATGTTTATTGTTTCATGTTCACATTAATTCTGCATTATATGGTAACATTGTCTTATTTCATATTTCTATACCTATGTGGAATGTGTACCTCAGTCATTTGGTTTCTTCTTTTCTGAATATTTAACTTGTTTTTATTTTAATATATTAGTATAAGTAATTACTCTTAAGCTAAATAATAATTGTAAGATACAAATATGTGAAATTTGATGTAACTGTTTGAGCTGATGGCCTAGTTGCCAAAGCATCAATAAATAAAAATAAATAAATTAACTGTCATTTCATGTGTCAGCTAACGCGAAGTGAATGTGAATGAATAGGAGTGATTTGTTTTCATTGGTCTTGATAATATAAGCAAATTCTCGTTTACATGGAATGAAGTAAATTTATTTTGATTTAAGATGACAATCAATTACAACAAGGAACAATGAAGAAAGAGCGCACAGGCGACAATTGTCGCCCTTTCAAATTATAAGTATCTTATCTTGAAGAAAACATTTAGAAGTTGGACTAAATTTTGTTAATAATTGTAGTTATTTTCTTTACAGCTCATCAAATTCTGAGTCTGACTGGTATAAGTTTTGAGAGAAGAAGTATTATTGTAAGGGCTATCCTGAAGTAGCTAGATTCCTGTAAAATGTAATCATATATTTTTAAAGGTTATTATAATATTTGTGGTAATGATTTCAGGGATTCGTTGAATTGACGGTAGTCCCATTGAAGGATAACTTGAGGTACATAAGACTTAATGCTAAGCAATGCCGTATTTACCGAGTCTGCCTCAATGACCAGTATGAGGCCAATTTTCAGTATTGTGACCCATTTCTGGATATTTGTCAGACTGATCCTAATACGTAAGTTATTGCTAAAATAATATAATATAGGTAATTTTTTGTACGCTGTTTCGTTAAGTTTTCAAAGGAGTTAAAGCAATAAGTTAAAAAGTGTGTAGCCATGCAGTTAAATCTGACTCGTATACTGTCAAATTCGGACATAAAGCACTGGTTGTTAACTTGGCATTATGAGTTAAATTCTACTTGTGTAACTTTGCGCCATCAACAGGAGGTCCCTGGAAGTGTTCTCACAGTTCCATTTAGCTGCGGCGCAGAAGATAGACCCTGATCATAATTCTGGAGAGCTACACATACAAGTCCCAGATGATGCTGCTCACTTGGTGGGTGAAGGTCGAGGGCTCCGCATTGGCATTGAGTTCTCATTGGAGTCACCTCAGGGTGGGATGCATTTTGTGGTGCCTGAGGGAGAGGGTACTTTGGTTGAGGTGAGAAAGATAATAAGTTAATACTGCACTGCTTAGTAAATAAATAAAAAAACGTTGCAATAATTAACTTGAAGCTTCAATTAACACAAATGAAGCAGTTATGCCACACGCACCAGTACTGAAAATAAGAATTTACAAAAATATAAATTATGCAGGTCCATTTTGTCTAACTTAATTGTGCATGCAGTGGTAGTGCAACTGCCTATTGTGCCAAAGGTTTTATCTGACTGCATGAAGCCAAAAAGAGGGTAAAGACATGTATGTCAGAGTCTATGTATGTATTTCTTTATATATTTAGCACTTTAGCTCCTGAACTATTGGATTGATTATGATAAATGGAGTATCATAATATTTGTGGCAGACATGCCAGTGGTGTCATAGGGTATATAAGAATCCAAACGGATCATACTACGAATTGCCATTACGTCAGTCAGGTTTTAGTTTTTAACTTTTGTCTTATGAGCATGCATGCTTGTACCTGAGTCATAGATGTTTAGTATTTATATGTGTGTGAATTTATCTATAAATATAACTATTCATATAGTCTAGCACCCATAGTACAGAGAATCCTATATTGGGACTAGAACAATGTTCAAAAAAAAACCAAAAATGTTTGACTGGGTTGTTCTTTTTCTTTAAGGAATGAAAAGTATATCTCAATTATTATTTTTGTTAGTTTCAAATGGTTCAATAAGTAAACATTGCAAAAAAATGCAAGGAAAGGACGAAAAATATGTAATCTTGTATTTTAACATTTTACTTTCTTTTTAGAAATCAGCCCACATGTTTACATATGGTCACGCGGCTAGACTTTGGTTTCCTTGTGTGGACAGCTTTGCTGAACCCTGCACTTGGAAGCTGGAGTTCACTGTTGATGAGTCATTAACAGCTGTGTCCTGCGGAGAGTTGCTGGATGTTGTCTACACCCCAGACCATAGACGGAAGACATTCCACTATGTTGTCAATACTCCGGCCTGTGCACCAAATATAGCATTAGCTATTGGGTATGTGTTTAATCAATATTATATGTGTTATTTAAAATCTTATCCTCAATTCCTATAAAGGAAATAAAATTAAAAAGACTTGGCCCCGAATAGTATACTAATCAGGGCCGGATTTAGAGGTCTGGAGGCCCTGGGGCAACAAAAGAGTGGAGGCCCCCTAGTATTTAATATGACATAGATGATATTGACGGTCCCTATTGTGGGGGCCCCTCTTTTGTGGAGGACTGGGGCAGTGGCCGCGGATGCCGTCCCCTAAATCCGGCCCTGATATTAATTAAATATTTTAGAAAAAAAAAATTAAGCCGTTAATTAATATTATGGTGTTATTCAGACTAAATTAGGTTCTTGTTAAAAGACAATATCTTAAATAATATGCTATCATTTTCAAATTACATAATTTTCACTAGATGATTAAATAATCTATTTCTAGAACTATATTTACGATAACACATACCAGTGGAATTATGGTGATTCCCTCAGGAACTTTTAAACTTTCCGGGTTTAAAAGTAGCCTTTGTGTTAATCCAGGGTATAAGCTATCTTCATTCCAAATTTCACTCAAATCCGTTGAGCCGTTTCAGCATGAAGAAGTAAAAAACATACTGACCCACACACACGTACATACTGTGAGTAACTTTCTTATTTATAATATTAGTGTGATGGTTATGACTTACAGGCCCTTTGAGACCTATGTGGATCCATTCATGAATGAAGTGACGCACTACTGCCTACCAAATCTGATGCAAATCCTCAAGAACACTGTAAGGTATCTTCATGAAGCATTTGAGTTCTATGAAGAAACTCTAACCACGAGATATCCATATCCTTGCTATAAGCAGGTGTTTGTTGATGAGGTATGTATATTTAGTACAAATGTTTATTTACTTTCGCTACTTACTTATACATTTTAATTATGTTTAACAATATACATTTAATATACTTCCAAGGGTTACAGGCTCAAATCCTGGCTTGCGGATGCATGAGTTCTTTGGAACTAATTTGCAGCATTCAATTTGATATTATCACTATCTTTTCGGTGACGGACAACATCGTTAGGAAACCTGAACATGTTTGTAATGTAATACAAAAACATGTTTGGTATCCCCGGTCGTCGGAGACTAATGCCCAGTCCCTCTCATTATGAAAAGAAGCCTGTGCCCAACATTGGGACATAAAAAAGCCAGTGATGCGATGTGTTTATAAATTTTAATTATGTTTTTTAAGCTGGATCGCATAGGCTCTTTGCAAAAATATAAATAATAGTCAAATCTAGGTTTGTAAATTACGAGTTTTGAGATAAAAAACAGGTGTAGCCGGCTAGAAATATCCAAACCACAACTGAACTACTTTTGTATGTAACGCTACTCAGGGACGGGTTTCATAATATTATTTTAATATCCTTTCACAGACTGAAGATGACGCCACAGCCTACACAACAATGTCCATCCTAAGCACACATTTGCTCCACTCAATAGCTATAATAGACCAAACTTACATCAGCCGCAAAGCCATGGCTCAGGCTGTGGCGGAGCAATTCTTTGGCTGTTTCATCACCATGCAGAACTGGTCAGACTTGTGGCTAGCGAAAGGCATACCTGACTATTTGTGTGGACTGTATTCGAAGAAATGTTTTGGCAACAATGAGTATAGGTATTGGACGCATCAGGAGTTACAGGAGGTCAGTCAGGAACTATCAAATATATGGATTGTTGATTATAAATAAATCAGGGGACAATCTTTACACAAATCGATCTAGTCCCAAAGTAAGCTCTAAAGGCTTGTGTTATGGGTACTAGATGATGATATACATACTTATATAGAGAAATAAATACTTCAATACATAGGAAACATCCAAGATCCATCCATTGCTCATCACACAAATATTTGCCCTTACCGGGGATAGAACCAATTGTAAAAATATTGAAATATTATGTGATAGCGCTAAAGCACTTAGTTAAAGTAGCAGCCTTTTAACACTTACATTGCCAAAAACTTTTTGGGTTCTCTGTTCGTCTTACATAGCAAGTTTCGCTACAAAGCGGAAAATGTAACGCTATGAAAAAGTAGGAAATAAATGCTTGTTTTGAAGGTGGTGACTTATGAAGAGCAATATGGTGGAATAGTCCTCGATCCATGGCAGCCGCCGACGAGCGGAGCCCGAGTTGACCCGAAGGATGTGTTCTACTTCCCCGTCAGAAACGTACAAACCATGTCACCGAGATACATTGAGGTGAGATTTGTTTCAATCAAAGCAATCAGCTGTGGCTCCCAAAACTACTAAAAAACTAGAGTAAGACATCATTTCAAATACTATTCACTACTATTTCCTTTGTTTTGTTGATCCAACTTGCGCATAGATTATTCTTTCCTTAGGTTGCGTCTCAACTAAAGCGGAACGGAGCGGAGATGAGCTGAGTAGAATAATCATATTGCTCTATGGCAGCCACTACACGCTCAATCTGGATCGCGATCTAACCACGGCCGCGGATAGCAATTAATTTCAAAAAATCTAGATAATTTGTGATCCTATGTCGCGGTCCTTCAATCCAACACCTTACACTGTCAATCTGGATCAAGATCACTGATCACGATCACGGATCTCGATCTAGATTGAGCGTGTAACGGCTGCTGATAAATAATTGAAATATTTCAGTCATTGTGATTGGTCAGCTCGGCTCATCTCCGTTTTAGCGGGACCGCATTAATACGATTTAAGACGTTAAATTTCCTGGAATTTCTAACAACTTTTTTACCTTTATTCTCCAGGTGATGCGAAAGAAGTCCCATTTAGTTCTCCGGATGTTGGAACAGCGTATTGGCCAAGAGTTGCTTCTGCAGGTGTTCAACAAGCAGCTCTCTCTGGCTACAAACGCTGCTAACACTAAGATAGGCTGCGGTTTGTGGGGGCATTTGCTGCTGTCCACAAACTTGTTCGTGCGGGCTATATTCACCGTGACTGGGAAAGATATGGCGGTGTTTGTGGATCAGTGGGTGCGGACGGGCGGTCATGCGAAATTTCAATTGACGTCGGTTTTCAACAGAAAGAGGTGAGCCGTAATTTGAAGCTTTTGAACATATTTGTAGAGCCGTCTTGAAAGTTCCTTCATTTTGTACGGGGAATATTCTCGACTGGAAACGTTTTTCATATAAATGAGTAAAAATTCCTAAAGTTGCCAAGACCGGCACATCTTTATTTGTGTTGTTCGCACTGATACTTTTCAATTATCACATCTTTATACCAATATACAAGTTTAATTGTATTTTGGCGATTGGATGAATTAATATTGTCACCTAGATAAAAGTCTGTCATCAGGCCCGTATCTTGCAAATAATAGACAAAAACCTTAGAACAATAACGCAATAGAAAACAAGTCCAAGCGCACAATTTGAAGCAAAAAAAATTGGAGCCATTTATGGCTCCAAACGCCGGGACGCTCCGTAGTGTCAAATGTAAAAGGGCACCGAACGCATTTCGGTTTATTGCTTCACTTTCGTCAGGGCGGTTGTATGTAAACTAACCTATGGTTTGTAATTCTATGACAAAAACTTTTTCCTTTGAAGCATTCCTATAAATTTAAATCTACTTTATTAAAAAAACCGGCCAAGTGCGAGCCGGACTCGCGCACGAAGGGTTCCGTACCATTATTTATATTAATGGTTCACGGTTTATGCATAAGGTTTTTCTTTATGAAATTAAATGTTTTTTTTTATTGTAAGTTTGAGTTGATTGAATGAAAGGTAAATTGCGGTTTACAATTTATGACATATTAAACAAAAACTACTTACTAGATCTCGTTCAAACCAATTTTCGGTGGAAGTTTACATGGTAACGTACATCATATATTTTTTTTAGTTTTATCATTCTCTTATTTTAGAGGTAACAGGGGGGACATCCATATAATCCATAAAGGTTCCGTTTTTTGCCATTTGGCTACGGAACCCTAAAAAGGGTTCTAAGTATAAATTAATGTTACCATTTGTTGTAGTGTTTTATTAACTTGCAAATGAAGCGAGATTCCCGCCTTAACGGTCACTTTCAGCCATGTTTTTTTAATTGTCATCAGAAACACAGTGGAACTGGAAATTCGTCAGGACTGCGTCCACGAGCGCGGTATACGCAAGTACGTGGGTCCGCTGTTGGTACAACTCCAGGAGCTGGACGGCACATTCAAGCACACGCTGCAGATAGAGAACACCGTGGTGAAGGCGGACATCACCTGCCACAGCAAGAGCAGGAGGAACAAAAAGAAGAAGATTCCGCTGTGCACTGGTGAAGAGGTCGATATGGATCTGTCGGCTATGGAGTAAGTTCGGGTTTTGGTATCGATGCACAAGCTGCTTTACACAATCGGTTATTATGGGTGAACTCGCGAAATACATAGCATGTAAGAATGAGACAGAGATATTATTTGTCTCATTCTTACGCATCAATGCGTTTCGAGAGTTTGCCTATAGTTCGCTTGCTTAGGCAAATAATTGTTGTTAATTGTCCTCTGGGCTGTTACATTGGCTATTAAAAAAAACGATAGTAACGTGGATTCATCCATACTTGTCTTATTTGGTAAACAAGTTTCTAACCGCAAAATGTGCAATTTTTGGGTGAAACCGCTGTTTTATCCTAAATAAAGCAAACCTAGGCTAAAAATTGGCACGTCACGTCTAAAACATATTGTCTCTGGTTCCTTTATTTGCAAGGAATCAGCTGTTGTGTTTAATAAGATAACGGGTCATATATTTAAAGGTCGTATCTGTGATTTGATATAGGTACTCTATGTGAAAAACGAGGGATACCGACAATAACCGAGGATGGCCGAATGGTGAACTTATTTTAATAGTACTGTACCTAGCTTAATTTCGTATTTTTTTTAATATGTCGTTTTCTATTAGCGACTCTCCAGTCCTTTGGATCCGTCTCGACCCGGAGATGTCTCTGCTACGCAGCACAGTGATCTCCCAGCCCGACTACCAGTGGCAGTACCAGCTGCGACACGAGCGTGACGTCACAGCCCAGAGTGAGGCCATCGACGCGCTACATAACTACCCAGAACCAGCGACAAGAAAGGCCCTGACAGATACCATAGAGAATGAACAGACGTATTATAAGATAAGGTGCAGGGCTGCGCATTGCTTGACGAAGGTTGGTTCTTATTATCTAAGGGGTTGGGATGAATTTTGAATGTATCCTGTGTGTTCAACATATTGATGGTCATGATTCAATAATTTCATGTCGTAGCTTATAAATAAGGTTGCATATCCAGCGACATTGTTCGTGATTTGTGGCTTGCTCCAAACGTTTATATATATTACATTTAGTCGCCCAACGTATCGACTGGTCAGGCCGTACTGGTTTTGTAGCCAGTATTGTAATTAATTTAGGAGTGATAGCGAATGCGGGATACCGTATGGTTTTTAGAGTTCCGTACTCAAAGGGTAAAACGGGACCTTATTACTAAGGCTTCGCTGTCCGTCCGTCTGTCACCAGGCTGTATCTCATGAACCGTGATAGTTAGACAGTTGAATATTGATAACGGCAACAGGTACCCGCTTGAAATAATCACAGAAAATAAAGTCATATAGTCAGTTTAAAAATAAATAATTAAATTAAATTAAAATAAAACAAATATTCAAGGGAGGCCCACCATACAAAAGAACGTGATTTTTAGCCGTTTTTATAGTTAATGGTGCGAAACCCTTCGTGCGTGAGTCAGACTCGTACTTGGCCGGTTTTTATTTGACTGTGTTTGCTTATAGTATAATTTGAATTTGAATTATTCCTACTTCAAAGTTCTATATTGAATGTTATTTTAGGTGGCAAACGCGATGATTAGCTCATGGGCGGGTCCGCCGGCCATGCTGACGATATTCCGCAAGATGTTCGGCTCCTTCTCAGCGCCTCACATCATCAAACAGAACAGCTTCGATAATCTGCAGCATTACTTCTTGCAGAAGACTATACCGGTTGCTATGGCAGGTAAGTTGTTTTTCATAGAAACAACAATAGATTTAAATCGTTAGATTACCCTTGTCAGCGATACTTGAAATACACACGGCTTTACTCACGATTTCTCGACAGAAATAGTCAGACATGTTTCGAACCAGTGCGCGGGTTGCTCTGACCGCGACCGCACTCAACCCCTGAAGAAGGACTCCATTCGAGTTCGAAACATGTCGGACTATTTATGACAATAAATCGTGAGTAAAGCCGTGTTTGTTTCAAGTATTCATTATGTCGCACGAAAGTATTAATTTGACTATTGTCAGGGATAATTTGTAGCAATGGATACAACGTCCTCTTGTACGGCCATTCCGATACTTTAGATTATTGTAAACATTTTTTTTATATTGAGCTGTGCGGTGTTCATCCATATCCATACTAATATTATATGATACATGCAAAAGTAACTCTGTATGTTTGTCTATCTGTAACGGTTCCACGGGTAAACCGCTGAAGCGATTTTGTTGAAATTTGGTGTGAAGATAGTTTCAGCCCTGAGGAAGCACATAGGCTACTTTTTTAAGACCTTAAAGGGTGCAATAGGGTCTGGGAAATTAATTAGCAGCAGTTCGCGGTGGCCTAAAAGAGCCTGTCAATGACTTTTTTTCGTATCGGCGCTGCGCGATTGTCTCATGAATTTCTGGATCGATTTGGATGATCCTTTCGAACATGTTACTTATACGACCGGATTTTTGCGCATTTTAGTATTATAACCGTCGTATTAACATTAAGTATGACACTAAAATTTCATTCGTTATATTTTTTACACAAAGTCGCGGTTAAATGCTCATGTCCACATCGATTTAATTTACCATAATAATTTGTCTTACCTTGGCCGAGCCGAAAACTATCATTTGAAAGAGACACTTATTCCAAGGATTATGCGTATTTTTGTGACCTGATCGAATTATTGATTCCTTTGAAATTACTCCAAATACCTTCCTTCTGCAGGTCTCCGCAACATCCACGGCATTTGCCCACCGGAAGTCGTCCGGTTCCTTCTAGACTTGTTCAAATACAATGACAACTCGAAGAACCACTTTTCGGATAATTACTACAAGGCGGCCTTGGTTGACGCTTTGTCGGCGACCATTACGCCTGTGATATCAGTACTGCAACCTGTAAGTCAACAAGTCAGACAACAGACATACAACCAAAGATCCTTATTGTATATATACAACAACTATATTCTTGTTACTCTTGCTATTTCCTCGCTACAGATATTTCAAATCGTATGAGTTCAGAGAAATATATATATAGTAAGAAACTGCTCAACACGATTTTCGCGATGCTCAGTTTTTTGGTATCAAATGACACCATCGCATACTCAGTAAATATTGCCGACATGGGCGTTCTTATAACATTGAGGAAAGGTCCATTATTGACTGATTCATGCGTTTTGGTTTTGTGGTTCTTAGCTCCTAGCGAGCCATGAAGTAAATGTCATAAGAACAAAGACGTCGGCAAAAGAGCTTCGTAGTTTATAATCTTGTAAATAGATGGCGTTACCATGACGAACTAAGTCATTTGTTCAATGCAGATGTATTGAACGCCATATCCTTCTTTTGAGATCGTTGTGCGTGAGCTTGCCTCAACCAATGTAAAAAGAGCTTTGACGGTCATACATTTAATATCGCCGTCAGCGCTCTTTTTACATTGGACAATGTATATGTATATTGTACGTACGCAGCTTTGATTTGTGTGGCAGTGCGCGCAGGCGTCGTCCGAACAACACAAGCTCACGCACACAGCATCGTGCGGAAAGATGACTTGAAGTATCTTATCGGTACTGTCTCGTCTGTGTAAAAATGTCATGCAAAAAGAGACCGTATTGAAACAAAAACAATATCAGGGCGAATCAACTTTTTAGTGCCACCCGTTGCTATGGTTTCACATATTTTGTCCCTTGGACAACCTAGGCATTTTTCTATAAAACAGTATGTAAGTGTCACTTGGACAGCCGGTGACAAAATAACAATACAAAAATAGTAGTTTATGCAACGGTTGCATAATGATAGGCCTTAAAACACTAGTGCGGTTTTCATGAAACGAGCCGATAGGCGAGTTTCATAATAAGATCGCACGTGTGTTTTAAGGCCAAATTATGCAGAGTTGCATACATAACTTTATCTACACACATATTATAAATCCTCCATGATGGGTTCAGAAACAATATTTTCTGGCAACAAGTTATTTGTTGCAATCGTGGCTGCATATTTCCGATATCCGGCGCATTTTCACATCACACACACTCCGAGAAGACTACTACTTACTATTCATATTTTCAACTAAAATGTAAATTACAAACAACTTTTTCTATTCAATTCAAAAACAATTCTACTTTCGTTCAGCAAAATACCAACATGGCGATCCTCCGTCAAGACCATTTTTTTTTAAATCATAGACAAACGGATGAAGTCTCTATTCTCACGTCACTCGAGATCAAATATTGTGCAGTTTATATTAAAAAAACATACTGAATTGACGTTTCGTATCAATAACTGTTTTAATATCTATGGATACTAGAATAGAGACCCACTTGAGTTTTGACAGCTGTTCCAAATTTAATCTCATTTCTTTACTAAAAACGATAAAGAAGTCATGTTATTTCTTTATCGCAGCACTGGTTTTTCCTAATTGGTTGTCAAAATGGTGGTCATTTCCTAAGGTTTTTGATTAACCAATGGAGGTTTTATGATATGGGTGTAGATAAAGTTATTTGCCCCATCAGTTATGCATTGTGCTGTCGAAGAACGTTACCTATTTAAAAACCTCACTGTAGAGCTTCATTTTCTGCTAGTACAGCTGGTGGGGATACTGCGCATGGGTGCGACTGCTCACACTCCCGTCACTATCCTGCTCACTCCGACACGATAAACAATTTTCGACCTCCGCGCAATAAAGGTCACCGCTAGACTTTCGTGCCGCTACCTGTAAATTACTCTGCTTGCGGTTATTTTTTCTTTATCTTTAGGGTGCGTTATAATGAAGCGGAGATGAGCTAAGCGGAGCCGAGCTGAGCTAAACGGAGCCAAGCTGACAAATCAATTTTTTGTATTGTATGTCCTTAAAGTATTTGAAACATTCTGATTGATCATCATGATTGGATTCGGCTCCGCTTCATTAAGAACTCCCAATACAAACATTCATAATTTATCTAACCAAAAAGATTTTTATTTTCAAAATAATAAAGTTCAAATTTAGAATGAGATAAAAAACGATTCCATCCACAGGGTGCTCCAATAACAGCGGATTCTCTCTCGGCCGACACGAAGCTAGTTCTGGAGGAAATCACCCGAGTGCTGAACCTGGAAAAAGTGTTGCCGTGCTATAAAAACACGGTGACGGTCAGCTGTTTGCGGTCAATACGCCGTTTGCAGCAGTGCGGCCATCTGCCGAGCATACCTAGTGTGTTTAGATCATATGCGCAATACGGACAGTACGTCGGTAAGTACCTACATATTAAAAACTAGTGGCTCCGTGAGCTGTAGACCTCGCGACAAACTTAACTTTGCCATTGGAAAACTGATATCCCCATACATCGACATAGGTCGGGTCAGTTTCCCAAGCAAGTAAGTTTGTAATTGCAAAAACCTCCATATCTCGGCCATTTTGAAAAAATTCGAAAAACTGATTTGACAATAAAAAAATTATATAATTATCGAACCTGCTCACAAAATTTCACGAGAATCGGTAGAGAACTGTGGCCTGTAGACGAGAACAAATGGACAGCCGCTGGACATACGAAAGCATTTTTGCCCAAGCTGAAACGGAGACGCTTCGCACGCTCGGTCGATTAGTTGAAATAGAAGGTCTACACTAAGTGTTTTAACCACTGTAGATATCCATGCAAAAAAAATCTTCTGTTACATTTAAGTACCATGTTTTCTACAGTGTAAACGTTATTTGTTTTGTTTGTTTAATGTGTATGTGTGTGTGGGTATGTCGAGTGTTGTCAGCCATCATTTTATATATTTTTTCTGTTAACACATTTCGGGCATGCCCAAAACTGCTCACAAAAGTTTATCGGCAACGCATTCGTTTTTTTATATAAGATAACAGTTTTCTATAACCCTTTAGCATCCTAAGATTTAATATCCAGCTAGCGATGTAAGTAATTCTTCTTCCATAGATGTCCGCCGGGCCGCTTTCGAGTGCCTAGTCGATTTTGTGCGGGTGGACGGTAAACCTGAAGACTTAAGTTCGCTGCTTACCACAGTTGAGAGTGACCCCGATCCTCACGTGAGACACGCTTTGGCGCGTCAGCTGGTTATTATGCCACCCTTCGAGAAAGCGCAGCGGCATAGACTGGACACCGAGGCTGTTGTTCACAGGTATTTCGACTTTATTAGTTGACCTATAAGAGTTGTTTTACCTTAAAGAACTGAGATCCTGACAGGAGCCTAGGCTCGCCAGTTGTTCAACGACAAAACTTTTTTTTTTAGGGGTAGTAGCTTTCTGCCATTGCCACGCCACACGGCTCTATTAACATGATTTTAATTACGAAACTTGAAATTCTCAAATCTATGTTAAAATGCTCGCTATGCAACGAAATCTAGCCTGTAGCGTCCATTTAAAGCTTTTTTTTTAACTTGCAATATCAGTATGTATGTATGTTTGGGTCAAATCTTGCAAGACGAAGAACCACTTCCTAATCCTAAGCAGTTGAATTTTTACATATTGGTTCAGTTCCGATGACAATGCATTTTTTTATGGTTAGCATGACCTGAATCGACGGTCAACAGTCAACAGCACAGACACGAAATATTGTGTACCAATTTTATTGCAATATTAAATGGCAAAGGGCAAAAAAGCATGTTATAAAAATGCTATTAAAAAAACACTTATTTTATTATCTGCTCATATATCTTTTTTATTTGTTTTCTTAGAATGTAAAAAAACTCGTTAATAAATAAGTAAAGCTACGCCATTTTTTCTCTTTGCCATAAAGTTAAATATCTTTTTTCCACAGGCTATGGAACAACATAAACAGCCACCTCTCAAACGACGCTCGTCTCCGTTGCGACTTGGTCGATTTATACTACACGTTGTATGGTCTCAAACGGCCTATATGCGTGCCATTGCCTGAAATCCAGGCGATGATGAAACAAATGCAGCACAAGGAACGCGAGAGACTAGAGAGAGAAAAAGAACGGGAGAGAGAGAAAGACAGACAGAGAGAACAGGATACTACTATTCCTGCTATTAAAAAAGAGTTCGATGAGGTATGCATGGGATAAGAAGTTGTTTATTAGAGCATAAAAAAATCAAAACTGCATAGATTCGATATCGCTTATCCTAATGTCAAATGATAGCGTAACAACGTCTTGAATAACATTTTCTCATTTTTAATCGATTTTACAATTAAATCTTTTATTTTTCCTATCAGATTAAATTTGAAGCCGCCGAGCCGATCATACACGAGTCGGGCATCCTCATACCAGCTCCAATGGACATGGACATCAAGGACGACAAATTACCGATTCCCGTCGCCAGTATTAAGGAGGAGGATGTCAAGGTCGACGTGACCTCCGTCCATGATATGCCCATCAGGGTGTATAGTGGTGGTGTAAGTGAGAATTTGTCTTTTGAGGGCCGATAAGGTCAGCCGAAGGTGATTTGGTTTGCAAGTGCCGGGTCTGGTTGCCGGGCGCGTCAATTTACGGATATGGAACTCTGGGTTGCTCCCGAAATTTCGTAGTCAGGAAATCGCTAATCCGTTACTAAAAAAGTTAACTTCGTTAAACGTTAAAGCGTTACATTTCGGACGATTTAACGGAAGATATCGTTAATCGTTAACTCGTGATAGAAATTGCATTTTATATGTCGTTGCGTTAGTAATTTACTTATAAAAAATATTGGTATGAGCTATGGAAGCTTAGGCAGGGCGTGAAACATTAGTAAAAATTGGGTTTTGCATTACTTTGTAATAATACCTATTATTTAGAGACCAAATTCAAATCAAAAGCTATCTGACATAAGCCGCGCGGTGTCCTTTTGTTAAATAGTAGGTACTTAATTAACGTTTAACGGACTTTAATTGTTTTAATGGAAGTTAATGAGTCCGTTAACAATTTTTGAAGTAAACTTAAAAGTTAATCCGTTACTCGTTAATTAACGATTAACGGATAAAGGTAATTATGTCAGGAGAAGGTTCAAGCACCGCATGATATCCGAAGGTGTTGGAATTTGGAGTTCTCTGGGTAAATTTTAGGAACCCGTTACCGCGCCGAGAAGTCTCGACGAAAAGGCTACGTGATGTCTCGCGGGCACGGGAGCAAAGAGAAAGAGACGGCGAGAAACTACTCACATTCTTATTTCTCGTGTGTTCTTCGGCGTGAATCTGGAGCCGGCATTTAGTTACAATAAATAGCTCTTATTATTTTCCCAGGAGGATTCGAAACGCGAGTTCATATCGGACAACGCGGCGCCTCTTCCCGGCATTCCCGGGACATCGGGCCCTGTTGGTTTCGAGCCTGGAATGTTCCGACACGACAAAGACGACATGGGCGCACCTAAGGTAATTTACTCACTTAGTTGTGTGTTGCCATGCGTTGATAAAAAAAATGTTTACGGGGTTTTTTAACACACATGAATAAATTTAAATTTATAAAACCCCCGACTGGTGAGGAATTGGGTAACCTGCAGTGCTGCAACATCAGGTTATCATGTTCTTGCAATATCATTGAAGTAACAAAATACCAAATTTTTAATTGATCACACCTGTGGACGTTTGTCACATACCTTCATCAACTAGAAAAAAGTATGTGCTATGGAAGTTTAGGCAGGACATGAAACATTAGTAAAAATAGGGTATTGTTTTGTAATAATGCCTATTAATTAGAGATCAAATTCACATCAGAAGCTATCTGACATAAGCCATGCGGTGTCCTTTTGCCAAATAGTAGGTACTTAATTAACGTTTAACGAACTTTCATTGTTTTAACGGAAGTTAATGAGTCCGTAAACAATTTTTTAAGTTAACTTAAAAGTTAATCCGTTACTCGAAATGTTAACTTTGTTAATTAACGATTAACGGATTATCGGTCTTCTGCGCAGCTATGATTAAAGTGTTCTAAACTATTCATCGTTTTGTTGCAGCCCAAGAAAAAGAAGAAGGATAAAAAGAAACACAAACACAAGCATAAGCACAAACATAGCAGTAAGGAAAAGTCCGGGAAAGAAAAAGACTATAGAGAGAAAGACCGGTCGTTTCTTCCCCAACCTCCCTCTGGCACTGACCATTTGAGGATAAAAGAGGAGACGAGGGAGACGCTAAGCTCATTCAGCTCAAGCCAGAGCCCATCCGAAGACATTTCCTCCATGCCGAGCAATATGAGTTTTTAAGTGTATGTTTGTTAATAATAAGGATCTTAATTAGAAGTAAGCAGTAATTTGTAATGGATTGATAAGAAATATATTTCCTATTTTAATTTATAAAGCATTTTTGTTAACCTTACTTCTATCACTACTGTGAAATGTTAGACGTCCGAATGAATATTAGTTTGATGTTTTTGCTTGTCGCAGTGACAGCGAACATAACATAATATCGACTTACTATTCCCAACTCATAGGTCATTTATTCGATGTTTTGAATTTTGAACTTTATAATAACGTATTCAAGGTTGTTCTTTACTATTTGAGATTAAGTTGAGTTTGACAACAGTAAACAGAAGTTTATAGAACTGCGTATAAGAAAAGCCCGATACTGACCATGCTATCTTCAGTATTGTTATCATGATTTTAAAGCTCTTTATTACAAATGAATACGGATACTAGTAGTCCGGGGGGCCACTGTATGATTGATATTGATAGCGCCTTCCACTATAAGTAGACTGAAAATAGGCAAGAATAGGCTGCGAGCTGGCAGAGCAATTAATATTTAAAGAGCTACCTATTATGAGAACTGAGTGTCATCTTGTAATTCATTTTACGTCATTCCCTAACTACCTACCAATTTGACCCCTAAAAATGGTAGGACTGCGGCACCAATCAACAACGGGCACGGTCGACATTTGTTTATGGCTGAATTCAGAAACGCAACTTAAGCATTTGATTAGATATTAAATAATTAAATGTCCCTCAACTAGTTGTCAACCAATACAGAAACGTCACCGAAACGTCACTTTAATTAAAGCTCAACTTGAGTGGCCTTTCTGAATTCGGCCATTAGACTATTAATCGACTCTAAAGCCCGTCACATTGCAGGCGTGGCAGCAGCGCGCGCGATCTATCCCGCTCACGCCAATGCAATAAAAGATAACTGATGACCCTAAAGCCAACGAAAAGATTTCGTTCGTAAACACACACATGAGGTAAAGTGAACCATTTATCTTTTCGCCCCCCAAGCTGAGCCCCGGAAGACCAAATTTCTTAGCTATTCGGTCTACTTTTCGTGGAAGGCGATATTTTCCTATACTTACTCGTACCTATCTTGATTTATTTATTTATTTATTTATTAGGACCATCAACAGTATTACACCAGTGAGACATAAAATCCAGCATACAGGTTAGGGCGAGATGCAACACTAATTACAGACGGCCACAGCATGCACGACTGCTTACAATAATTGATTAATTAATTAATTATATTGATTTAAAACACTTATAAATGCAATTTAAAATTAAATTAAGCTAATTTGACTTGATGGAGTAAGTAATTATACAGTGACCGCCTGTACTATAAGTAATGCAATCCTGTGGCTTCGTATCGAGTGACTCGGTTCGAATTACTATTGCCACCCAAATGCTGGATATTGGGTATCGTATTGTATTGATTGTCTTCGATTGGACGTACAGTCAAGGAGTCAAGTGTTCACTATGTCCAAATAAGTACGGTACTCTTGACCCTTAATTTGTATAGGCTAATGATTTGAAATTTCGATCGCACAGTTGGACGTTTTTTTGTGAGGTAGGTTATCGCAGAAAGCTTTGAAATGATATCGGAATCTTTTAGGCAACAACTGGATTTTGGATAAGTTATTAATATTTTGACTGGAGCTAACCATAATAGCATATTGCATTATAAAGTACCTTTCCAGTAGTTGTATCAGCTGTAATAGGTTGGTTGGAAAAAATCACTTTTAGAAAATAAAATATAATATGTATAGTCATTCGGGGTTAGAGAAAGCGGCGGGTAAAGTGTACGCAGTAGCCCGATCTCCGACAAAGTTACTTATTTGTCAATGTTAAAGATACTAAAGTTAAAAGTTATTTTGATCTCAAAATGTATGTGACTGTTGAATATTGCCACACAATGTAAGTAATTTTGATCTCATTTTCTAGTAGGTTTAAAACTAAATTTAACATAATAATAAATCCCCAAAGCTCTTAATTTTATTAATGCTGAAGTAGCTGATTATGTTTATTATGAACCTGTTGTGGCCCACTGCTGGGAGGCCTTTGCATCCCCCTCCCCTTCCAGTTCCTGTTCGCGATGTTTAGCCGTCTCCACTCCAGCCAGTCCTTTAACCTTATGAACGCCACGGCTGTATACGACAAAGCGTGCCAGAGACGCCGAGTGACGGCTGTAGCCGACAAAATGTATTGAAACCGTCATGCCGTGACGTCACGGGTACGGAAATCTGCTGTCGGTTACAGCCGACTGTGGCGTTCAAAAAGTTAAAAAGGAGTCCAACTCATCACGCAATCGCTTACGAAGTCAGCCACGCTTCCGTCTTGAGGTGTTTGGCTTCCACTCTGCGGTAACCTTGGTCCACAACTCATTCATTCAACTGATTGATTATGTAAATGACAAAATTTCATAAATGGTAATTTTTGCACAACCTTAGTTTTATTCTAGTAACCTCCTAGAATTTTTTATGCGTACGTTTACCCGCGCGTAACTTTACCCTAAGGCGTGCGTAATTTTACCCACAAATCGCAACAAGAGTAGGGACGCATCGAATTTTTATACTTTAAACGTATGTAGACTACAAAGTAATTAATCTTAGTAATAATGAAAATATATTAAATATTCTACCAATTTTATATCTTAACACAGGTATTTTATTCTGTATACATCTTGAGACCGTCAAAAAGTGCATGCTCTTGATCCCAAATGACTCCAGACAAATATGTTTTTTTTTAATTTAGTCTTTAAAGTCGATTTATCAACGTATTCACGCCATGTACGGATATAGTACCTACTTTGGAAATAATGCTTTACATGAATTTGCTAATTTATTTATTTATTGCATATATATGAATTATAATATAAATTTTAGCTTTATGAAACATTCTGTACGCTTAAATTCTGTTGTGGCCGGAGCGTAGATATGCGTCGTCTTTATTTTGTGAACACAGCATATCTATCTTAATTATTTCATTCACCTTTTAGACAAATATAGATAGAGATTGTAGTAGTATTTGACAACGTACCTATATTATAATCTTCAATGCAAATAGTTAAAAACAAAACGCCGCTTTGTGATAGGTACAGCCAATGACATATTATAGAAAGACACGTTATATCCATACTCCACGCGTTTCGTTTCATTTCGGCCAGTGCAGCTTTAGGTGACATTTGACGTGCGGATATTACACATTAATTTGGAATATGACGAACATGTATTAAAAAAATAAATGCATTTTAGTACTTCTATTTACGTTGAATGTATCTACAAATGAAATAAAGCACCAACTGTTCCTTATGTATTATGAACCGACATTTGGCTCAAGAATGGCTTTTTTGAGAACATTTTCAGTGAGCACGAACATGTTACTCGGCCAAAAGTCCGCGCATGACTTATTGAAAGGATCACAATTGGGTTGCTTTCTAGGTTTAAATTTTGAGCTTGAAAGACGCATCTTTGGTTTTTTAATATCATTGGGTACAGCCGCTGTTTTATCCGATTCTTTTCAAGGTGGTACCTACTCGATGTCAATGTATTATTGTTATTGTTGTCGACTGTCAATGTATTATTGTTATTGTTTTATAGGGACTCGTAAACGGCCTAAATTTTGCTGCAATTCGGGCTATCCTCAAAAAAATTACATATTACATCAGTAATGGGAACAAAAAGTTTGGATGTAAACTGTGAGGATCTATAGCCCGAATTGCAGCAATAAATTGTCGAAAAACTAGCCCGTAATCGAGCCACTTTAGGGCGAATAAAAAAACTTTATTAAGCGTAGCTTTATTAACTTTTTCTTATCTACGCTTTAATTACGTAGGTAGGTAGGTACACAGTTTTTGAAATTCACCGATAAGTTAGTGACCCTAGAATTTAGTTAAAATATTTTATCATAGTCTAAAAAACAAGTAATTATGAAGTATTAATAGTGAGAAAACAGAAACCGCAACTTATCAGGGGTGACTGTTAATATTTACATGAATATAACCGTCACAAGAAGGTGTTTGAAAACAGAAATCGTGCGCGAGATGTGCGGCAGACAGCATGCCTACATTCCGCGCTACGCAAGCACGTCATTCGACTGGTTAAAGTTAAGAAGGTAATGAATAGTGTGCTATATTGTGGTATCGCTTGATAGTGTACCTTGTTACAAAGTTAGTGTGGGTTGCATTTTATTACGTTTAGTCGGAGTTGTGCCTTCTAGCTCATAAGACATTGGGGCAACTCATAAATTCATAAAACAAGTTAAACATTGTAGTTTTTCGACTGTAAGCTATTTATTTACGTAATTCTTATTTTAGTGATATTCCTATTTTGTTGAATACCAATTTATAGTGATGGCACAACTTCAAAATGGACATAAAAAACAGTTGAATGTCGCGGTTGTCGGTGGCGGCCTAGTAAGTACCCTAGAGAATTAAATTTATACACATAAGTAAGCACACAATGGGGCCAATTCGAACGTGTTTTCGCTAAATTTAGAAGTCGCTAAATTTGAAATAAGAACCGTCAGACTCGATTTTGAATCTTGGAGCTATGCAAAATCGAGGTTGACGTAACTTATTTTAAATTTAGGCAATTTTAAATTTAGCGAATACTGTTTCGAATTGGACCCAATATTAATTTACGAGCCAAATATACTTGGGAGCAAAGAAATCGAGCCACCTTCCATATGATTACACATGGAAGGTGGCTTGATTTCTTTGCTCCCAAGTATAGATGAAAAGCATACCTCACTTCAACTTGCCGACAATTTACGGAAAAAATATAATCGCACGGAGCATTCTTCTCGGTGAATTAAGCGTTCCTTGAAGACAGGTTTAAGGAAGTATCTTTTTCTCACTTGCTAAGCAAATGCTGGTTTTATAGGTTGGGTCCTTGGAAGCTCTGTATTTGGCGAAAAGGGGCCATCGGGTTCATCTTTATGAATACCGCGAAGGTGAGCGACATCTAAATTTATTTGCGGGGGGGGGGGGGGGGTAACCTTTATTAGGTGGGTACTTAAATTGATTTTTATTGTTGTTTATAAAAGCAGTCTGTTGTGTTATATACCTGTTCGATTACAAAAATTCGTTCGATCCAAAATGTTACTAATTTACTAAAATTTGACTTAACGGACTTTTATAGAAACCGGACCTAAGTTGTAGACTTTATTCAAAACAATCTCGTTCCTGACGTCCGCGAGTTTAATTTAACTTAGAAAATAAAACCGCTTTTAAATTTCCATTAATTATCATGATAATAAGCGAAGTTTAGGTGGCCTTCGATTTGTCGTAAATACCTACTTTCCGTAGCCCAAAGTTGTAGGTTCTAGAGGCAAAGCGTGAGGGTAAGCCGGTGTATCATTTCTCTTTATAAACATTATATTATTACTCATTAAATTTTGTATTTACATTACATAAAAAATATGTAAGATGTAATTTTTATGTTAATACAAGAAGTAATTAATAATAATATAATGTTTGAGTTAAGACATTATGCACCGGCTTACTCTCACGCTTCGCCTCTGGTGGGTTCTGTGTGATTATTAGTACAAGTAAAGGGCAAGTAAGTAATTATGAAACTTAGAACATGACGTAACCCACCGATTTTTCCCAGATATTCGAAATACCCCACTTGCCCGAGGCAGGTCGATCAACCTCGCACTCTCTGTGCGCGGGCGCACTGCCCTCAAAGACGTGGGGCTGGAGGAAGAGATGATCCAGAAGCATGGCATCCCCATGCGGGCCCGTATGATTCATCGCCTTGATGGCTCTACATATGCTATACCGTATGACGCGAGGACTAATCAGGCAAGTTATGGCTTGGAGCCGTTGACGATATTTACTCTATTGACCGACTAGCGGCCCTAACATGCATGCCACAAAGATAAATTAAACCCGTTTATCTCTATGACTATCTCTTTCGTCGGCACTAGTGTGAGAGAGACGCACTTAGAGATAAGACGGTCTATCTTATTTTTGTCATGCATGTTAGGACCGCTGTTGACTAAAGCATAATTTCCACCAAACGGCTGGCATCGCATCGGATCGGAACGGATTTTACAATCTTTAAACGATATCAAATTATGTACACAGTATTTAAGGTCTATTATTACCTAGCCGTGCAGCAGCTTGACCGCGGGCGTCTTCCGCGACACGCGATCGTAGCCGAAAGTATGCTGCGACGCGCGGCTAGGTAATATAGACTTTAAACACTGTGCAGATGATTTAATATCGTTTAAAGATTATAAAATCCGTTCCGATCCGATGCTATGCGAGCCGTTTGGTGGAAATTATGCCTAAGTAGTTCGACTAATTGTACTGCAAAATTTGAACTCACAGCGGCCCTAACATGCATGCCACAAAGATAAATTAAACCCGTTTATCTCTAAGACTATCTCTTTCGTCGGCACTAGTGCACTGAGAAAAAATTACTGTACCGACATACGTAATTCTGGATGCCACGTACGTAATTCTGGAGAAAAACGTACCTAACGTAAGTAGAGACTCGGCTACATGGATAATGTTGCGGGCTACATAGATAATGTTGCGGACTACAAACGCCACGTAGCAATCAACATTATTTCGGATTCTTCGACATTATTTGGACTTGGCTGCGAATACATTACGGTAATGCAGGTATAGCATCAAATTTTTTCTCAGTGTGTGAGAGAAACGCACTTAGAGATAAGACGGTCTTATCTATTGTTTCCGAACGTTGTGTCATGGAGTTATCTGTGGTGTGAACTACGCAGTTCTGTTTATGTACCTACACCTTGTAATGGATATTAATATTCGTATATTAATAAATAAGAGTTATAGTAATTGTTAAATGACTTTATTAATTAAACCACGTAACATGGTGTCAGAGTGAATCGGTAATAAATAACAAATTAGTCTCTAATAAGCTCGATGTACCTATATAAAAATAAAAATAAAAACCAAAATGGAGGAGTTTAAAGAAATACTCCAACAACAGGCAAAAATTATGACTACTATGCAAAGCCAAAGTCAAAGTCAAAGTCAAACTATCTTTATTCAATTTAGGCTTTTACAAGCTCTTATGAAGGTCAAGGAATGAATCTACCACCGGTTCGGAAAAAAATCCTCTACTGAGAAGAGCCGGCAAGAAACTCGGTGAGGTATCATTTTTTCAAATCAGTACACATATAAGTCAACAATGATGTCTACAGTTTTATACAAATCTAAGTATATACCACAGCAGGTACGCTCATCGAGACCCAGGGATCGCCAGTGCAGGTCACGATTTAAGCCAAACGTCCCTGTCCATGACGTAGTCTTTTACTGAGTAATATGCCCTAGAAATAAGAATTCGCTTTACAGTAGATTTGAACATTGTGTCTGTTTGTTCTATTATGTTTTTAGGTATTTTATTGCCAGATGCTGCTACTTCAACAACAAATGGCAGCAACGTCGACAAGCGACTCCGATACTAAAAGCCGTGTGAATGTTCCGTGGCCGCAACCGTTGGAGGTTAGCTCAGGCGAGGCTAGTGAGAATCTCGTTTTTTTCGTAAATGGTTGGACAAATTACTGTCTCGCCACTGGCATGGACAAATGGGGTGAAAACAAGGCTGATTTAAAAGCTGGACTCCTTATAAGTGCCATTGGAAGTCAAGCTATGAAGAAATATATGGAGTTTGGTTTAACCGATCTTGAAAAACGTTCAGAACGGACTATTTTAAAAAAGATGGAAGAAGTTATAAAGAAAAAAACCAATGTTATTTATTGTAGATATATCTTTAATGCTCGGAATCAGCAAATGGAGGAAAAATTTGAAGATTACCTATTGACACTTCGCAGACTGATCAAGCCGTGCAATTATGGCAATATAGAAGATGAAATATTGCGCGATCGCATTGTGGTAGGCATTATAGATAGTGAGATAAAAAAAGAACTGCTCCGGGAGGCAGACTTAAGTTTAGATTTAGCTGTGAGCATTTGCAGATCAGCAGAGACGGCCAAAGAACAAATGGTTGTTCTGGAAAAACCTTCAGAATTTAGGGTTAATAAGCTGTTTAATAAGAAAAAGCTGAAAAATAACCAGCGAGAGGCTTTGCTGTGCAAATTTTGTGGGGATAAGCATGTTTTTGGCCGTGACATATGCCCTGCTTATGGCAAAAGGTGTGAGCTCTGCAAGGGCAGAAATCACTTCAAAAAAGTGTGTAGAAAAGCTGCTGCACATTCAGTAAATGATGTTAGAGACGATTCTAGCTTCTCCGAGGAGGATCATGTTATTAAGGCCATCAGATCCAATAAAAAATCAGGGCATACAGAGGCAGAACTGATATTTAAAATTAAAGACAGGCTTATCCCATTGTTCTGTACTCTAGACACTGGAGCGCAGGTATGTGTTATGTCTCTTAAAGATTACAAGAAACTTACGGGATCGGAAGATGTATCCAATTTACCGCATTCATCAAACAAGCTTAAGTGTTATAACGGTTCCGATTTGATAGAATATGGGGTTGCACGATTTGACTGCCTTAGAAACAATCAGAGCTACAAAATACAATTTCATATAGTGGAAGCAAGTCATGAACCTCTTCTGTCTGAAACAGCTTGCCTGTCACTAGGCTTAATAAAATATTGCAATAATGTCAGTTCATGCAACATAAGAAATCGAGCCAAAGCTGTTCATTTGTTCGAAAAATATAATGACTTATTTGAGGGCTATGGTAAACTGCCAGGGGAGGTGTCTCTAGAGATTGATACTTCAGTTCCGGCTCGTATCCAGACTGCGAGAAGAGTCCCAATGGCAGTACGAGAGAAGTTAAAAGTAGAGCTAAAACAGCTTGAAGAAGATGGTATTATTGCACAGGAGACTTGCCACACAGACTGGGTAAATAATATTTTAATAGTTAATAAGGACTCTAAATTCCGCATATGCTTGGATCCTATTCCTTTAAATAAAGCTTTAAAAAGACCTAACTACCAATTTACTACTTTAGATGAAATGTTACCAGAACTCAGTAAAGCAAAAGTTTTTACAACAGTAGACACTAAAAAAGGATTTTGGCAACTTGGTCTCACTGAAGAAAGCAGTAAATTAACCACTTTTTGGACGCCTTTTGGACGTTTCAGATGGCTGCGCCTGCCCTTCGGACTCTGCTCATCACCGGAGATATTTCAACAAAAACTATTCAGCTTGCTTAACGGGCTAGAAGGGGTGGAGATTATAGCAGACGATATCTTGATTTATGGAGTGGGTGATACTACAGAAGAGGCCATCGAAGATCATAATATAAAACTGGAAGCATTATTCAAAAGGCTCAGAGAAATAAATTGTAAGTTAAATAAAGAAAAGGTGCATTTGTTACAGTCTTCTGTAAAATTCTATGGCCATATCTTAACTAATGACGGAGTAAAAGTAGATGAGTCCAAAGTGAGTGCCATTAAAAATATGCCTACACCAAAATCAGCCAAAGATGTTCTTAGGTTCTTGGGTATGGTCGGATATTTGACCAAATTTATTAAAAATCTGAGTTACCAGGCTACTAATCTAAGAATGTTGACAAGAAAGGATATGGAATTTCATTGGACACAGGTCCATGAAGAAGAATTTCGAAATTTAAAGAATATTATTTCGGAACTGCCTGTGTTAAAATACTTTGATATGAATAAGAATGTTACAATTGAATGTGATGCAAGCGAGTTTGGTCTTGGAGCCGCTCTTTATCAAGATGATCAGGTAATTTCCTTTGCTTCTCGTTGTTTAACACCTACTGAAAAAAGGTATGCACAGATTGAGAAGGAATTATTGGCCATTGTATTCGCATGTACAAAATTTAATCAATACATTGCAGGCAAGGGTAAGGTAACAATAAAAACGGATCATAAACCCCTTATTAATATAATGAATAAGCCACTTATTGAGGCGCCAAAACGCTTGCAAATGATGTTGATGACTCTACAAAAGTATAATGTCGAATTGCAATTCATTCAAGGAAAAAACAATCATCTGGCTGACACTCTGTCCAGAGCTCCAATCATAGAAGAGGCGGATACTATTTATGACCTGGAAAGCAAGTTAAAAGATAAACGTATATTTAGGTTAATCAGCAACATTTCAGCTGTATCATATCTGAAAATATCTGACAAACTGTTAATGAAAATAAAGGAACAGAGTGATATAGATCACAGTTTGCAGACTCTTATAGAATTTATTATTGCAGGTTTTCCAAAATATATATCAGATTGGCCTATTGACCTGAGAACTATATATAAATTCAGACATGAGCTATCAACTAAAGATGGTCTTATTTTCAGAAATGATCAGTTACTTATTCCACCAACCTTGAGAAAGCTACTTACAGAAAAAGTTCATGTCAGTCACAATGGAATCTCAGCCACACTTCGTCTAGCTAGAGAAAATATTTTTTGGCCTGGTATGGCTACAGAGATAAAGGATTATGTGGCAAAATGTAAATTTTGTCCAGAGAATGCGGCCTCTCAGGAAAGACAAACCTTGATTAGCCATGAAATACCAAAATACCCATTTCAATATGTATCAATGGACGTATTTTCGGTAAGAGATTCAAAATTTTTGGTTACTGTTGATCATTTTTCGGATTTTTTCGAGTTAGATCAGTTGAGCTCCCTGACTACCAAAGAGGTTATTCAGATATCTAAGAAGAACTTTGCTCGACATGGAACACCTCAGAGAATATGCTCAGATAATGCTACAAATTTTGCAAATGAAGAATTTAGGAAGTTCGCTGAAGATTGGAACTTCCAGCATGTAACGTCTTCCCCGCATCATCCCAGCTCCAATGGTAAGGCAGAAGCTGCAGTGAAGATTGCAAAACGACTAGTCATAATGAGCATGGAAACTAAGCAGGACCTCTGGTATTGTTTATTACATCACAGAAATATTCCCATTGAAATGGATAAGGTCAGTCCAGTACAAAAGTTGTTTTCAAGGAGAACAAGAACAGGCTTACCCTGTTTGTTAAAACATCTGAAACCAAAGGTAGCACCTAGTGTTCCGTTTTTAATTAAGAAAAGGAAAGAAAGAAGCAAAGAAAAGTTTGATAAGAAGAGCAGAGAGCTTTCCAAACTTACAGTTGGAGAAAAGGTTACAGTGCAGTTGCATCCAGAATTTAATAAAAAATGGAGTTTTGGAAGGGTAATTCATGTGCACAATGATCGTTCTTTTACTGTTAATGTTAATGGAAAATTATACAGGCGTAATAGAGTACACATAAGGCCATTTAGAGGTGAGATAAACACAGAGAATCCTGCACAGCGTACAGGAGTGGCGATAGATATGCCACGAATGGAGTCTTCCTTTTCAGGTTTTTCAGATCAGTCTGTTCCAGGTTTTGAAATCGTACACGTCCCCAGATTACCACAGGCACCCGAGGCGTCGGTACAGGAGGCGCCGCGTAGGGGTCAGCGAGTGCGTGTACACCCGAAAAGACTGCAGGACTATGTACTTTAGAGGGCTAGCTTAAAAAAAGAAGGAGATGTTTCCGAACGTTGTGTCATGGAGTTATCTGTGGTGTGAACTACGCAGTTCTGTTTATGTACCTACACCTTGTAATGGATATTAATATTCGTATATTAATAAATAAGAGTTATAGTAATTGTTAAATGACTTTATTAATTAAACCACGTAACATCTATCTTATATTTGTGTCATGCATGTTAGGGCCGCAGGGTCGATTCCTTGCCAGAGACGTAACATTACTTATTTCCATGAGTCTGGTCGTTTGTGTTTGGGCGGTTGCATGTGACTTTATTAATAATTTTATTTATACATACTAAGATTTTTGTTTCCAGTGTATTTACTCGGTTGGACGTAATTATCTGAACGGCTTGCTATTGAAAGGTAACAATAGTAACTTATAAATATAATTCTGCTTTAATGCATTAAATGATACTGATAATTAATTATAATAATGTGTACGGTAATTTAGGAAAGTAATTCTTCGTTTGTGTTATATTGCAGAATCCGAGAATTACGAAAATGTGGAGAGGCATTTTAATCATAAATTGGTTGAAGCGAATTTGCGCAAGGGGTTATTAACATTTGAGAAGTGAGTAGATATTTTCCCAATATTTAAAAAAGTACCAACTACTTAAAATATTTTTTTCAATAATTTGTTTTGTTGCTGACGATATGAAGCTTCTTCTTCAAGGACGCAGCCGAGCATTGAAGAATTTACGTACCGAATTGAAATTAGCCCAGAAAGAACAGAACGAAGAAGTCTGTTACTTTCTTTAAAAAGTACAATATAGTACGGCAATTATTATTTCCATTTATAACATCATTAATTCTTTCCTCGTAAAAATCAAAGCCCTATTTGAAACCTTATGTATGGACGATGAACGTCGCCCAGCCCGAGCTGGTTCTTTTTCCATATCTCAAGTAAGACGTTTTTCAGGCCCAACAAAGAAAGCGTGCATGTTACAGCAGACCTGATCGTAGGCGCTGACGGGGCATTCTCAGCCGTCCGGAAGTCCATGATGAAACAGCCCCTCTTCGACTACAGCCAGAAGTACATCGAGCATGGGTACTTGGAGCTGTGCATACCGGCAGATGAGAGTGGCGGAGTGAGTATAGGCGCTATACCTAAATCGGCTTTACTTAAACACTTTTTTAACAAAATCTATTTCATTTGGCAAAGCGAAAAAAAATATCAATTCATATTCAGTATATTATTGAAAAAATTACTAGGTCCAAAACACGTTTTGATGAAATCGATACGATAGAAAAAATCGTGAAGTTACGTCTGAAATCCTCTTTAAACAGTTCTATGTGTTAATTTTTTTAACTTATGGGTCTATAATTATTGAAAGTATTACATCACGCCCATACTAAAAAAATGACTGATTTATATTTTACGTGTAGTGTGTTTACTTATTAATTAATCCGTTGTTGATTTTCCCCGTACAAAAAACCGCCAGTGCTTCTCGTTTACTCCAGTGTAAACAGACAGTGACCGATCACTCAAGGTCATTGGCTCTTGTAAACGTCTTAACTAAGGGTGTGTTTTGGTCATCATCATCGGCCTCTCGCTGCTCGGCACAGACCGCCTCTCATGGTGGGCGGGACTGAACCCGCGATCCTTGCCGGTTGTCCTAAAAAAGTAGCCTTTTTCCTTCTCCAGGGATCAAACTATCTCCATACCAAATTTCATCAAAATCGGTTCACCGGTTTAGCCTTGAAAATGTAACAAACAGAGAGACAGACAGAGTAACTTTCGCATTTATAATATTAGTATAGATATAATACGAACGCGTGAAGCACCTAACCTTCTCACTCAGCGGCCCTAACATGCAAGACACAAAGATAAGTTAAATTTATCTGTATTAGATATGAGCGCCGATGGCATTTTAACCGGCGGCGGCGTGGGTCAACATTTCCATCGGCGGCGGCGGCGTTGTCAGCGCCGTGACTTTGCAATACATCAGGGTTAATTTTTTTAAATAAAACACTTTTTTTTAAATAATCAACTTAAAGTCCTTCAGAGGCTCTCTAATTCCGTCTTACTCGAAGGCATAACGCCAGAAGCGTGGAACAGAGGTGTGGTGGTGCTGTTCTTTAAGAAAGGTGACAACACCTTGCTTTAAAATTATAGACCCATCTCACTTCTGAGCCATGTTTATAAGCTGTATTCGTGGGTCATCACAAATCGTCTCGATCGCAGGTTTAATGACTTCCAGCTACCGAACAAGCCGGTTTCCGAAAAGGCTATAGTACCACAGACCACATCCATACGCTACGGCAAGTTATACAGAAGACAGAAGAGTATAACCTGCCACTATGTTTAGCGTTTGTGGACTATGAGAAAGCCTTTGATTCGATCGAGATATGGGCGGTGCTAGAGTCTCTCCAGCGATGCCGTATTGACTATCGGTATGTCGAAGTTTTGAAGTGTTTGTACAATAACGTCACCATGTCGGTCCGAGTACAGGAGCAAAGTTCGAAGGCAATTCCATTGCGAAGAGGTGTGAGACAGGGAATCGTAATCTCTCCGAAACTGTTCACTGCCGCAATGGAAGACGCTTTCAAGCTCCTGGAATGGCAAGGACTCGGCATCAACATCAATGGCGAGTACATCACTCACCTTCGATTTGCCGACGATATTGTGGTCATGGCAGAATCGATGGAAGATCTCAGCATGATGCTCGAAGGCCTCAATCAGGTGGGCTTTAAGATGAACATCGACAAGACGAAGGTCATGTCAAACATCCATGTCGTGCCCACCCCAGTATCAGTTGGTAACTCAGTTCTAGAAGTTGGGTACGCGTACGTCTACCTAGGACAAACAGTCCAACTAGGCAGGTCCAACTTCAGTAAAGAGGTCAATCGACGAATCCAACTCGGCTGGGCAGCGTTCGGTAAACTTCGCAACGTCTTCTCGTCCAAAATACCTCAGTGCCTTAAGACGAAAGTCTTCAATCAGTGTGTGTTGCCAGTAATGACATAGGGCACTGAAACATGGTCTCTCACTATGGGCCTTATTAGCAAGCTCAAAGCCGCACAACGAGCTATGCAGAGGGCTATGCTCGGAGTTTCTCTGCGAGATCGCATCAGAAGTGAGGAGATCCGTAGACAACCGAAATTTACCGACATAGCCCACCGGGTTAGCAAGTTGAAGTGGCAGTGGGCAGGGCACATAGCACGCAGAACGGATGGCCGATGGGGCCGAAAAGTTCTCGAATGGAGACCACGGACCGGTAAGCGCAACGTGGGACGGCCACCCACAAGATGGACAGACGACCTAAAAGAGAGGGCAGGAAAACGCTGGATGCAGGCCGCTTTCAATCGCAAAATATTTGGTCACATAAAACACTTCTTCTTTTGCCATCTAAATCGATTGATCGAAAATTAATCGGTAAATATCTAATTGTATTATTCGCGGTTGATGCAGTTGCCATTTTGTTTTATATTTGACATGGGTTCGCTCCACGGCGAATAAGTTTCGACTGATCGGATTCATCGGATTACCCGATCGGCGCGCCGATGGTGCCGCGCCGGCGGCGACGGCGCGGCCGTTGATTGCGGCGACGGCGGCGCGCCGGCGTGGCGCTCATATCTAATCTGTATGACTATCTCTTTCGTCGGCACTAGTGTGAGAGAGACGCACTTAGAGATCAGACGGTTTAACTTATCCTTGTTTCTTGTTGTTTCTTCCGCAGATGGGCAAAGCGGATAAATATAGATTTTTAATCATTAATTCAACCAGAGTACCTACAAATAGGCCTTATCGTCGTCAGTCCAACTCGAGGGAGCCCGAATCACGCTGCGTCTCCCGATCCGTGGTCTCCAATCAAGAATCTTTATTCCACATACTTTGAATAATTTGGAAATATTAAATTGAACGAATTTATTCTATCTACCTACAATAATAACTGCAAACAAACGTACCTAATCATTAACTTTAAGGCTTGTCCTAGTTCCCCATTAATGTTCGTATGTAAAGTTCATTAAATGTTCACGTGGGTAATAAATCTATCTTGTCGGAGTTTTAAGTCCCATGTCAACTGGAGTTAACTGAGGTATTTCTGCTGAAATCGCGTATACATAGCGGTATCTATTATTATGCATGAACTTTATTTTATTATGATATACATTTGAAATCGTTGAGAGTCACAGTAGTACCTTGCCACCTATGTTGTGATAATGCGGTCAAAAACCGTTGATAATGGCCAGCATCATGGTAGTTATTATAACAGTTTTCTTATCTGTATTCGTTTCATAATGTTTCCATTTTAACATCAATATCGGTACTCTGACAATATAACTTTCAAATTTCTAATGTCACCGAAAAACATAATGCAATTTGATTGGCCTCAATTCTCGTGTCATTTGTAATGAAACTGTTTTCGAAATTAAATGTCAATTGCATTTATTTGACATAAGTATCCCGCATGTTATTTGACTTCGAACGACATGTCGTTGAATGATTATGATTAGACCTGGGATTGATTTCAATTTAGTTTGTCTATGAGTTAAAAAAAATTACCCCGCTAAGAGCTGTGCAATTGTGCATATAAATAGCTATTATAAACACTCTTAGGATCCTTTTATAAAACTCGCATTCGGTTCGTTTCATAAACTTCCTTTTTATTTCAATAACCCATATTATGCATCAATTGCATAAATAACTATAAGAAAGTGATTAAGTTATTTGGATTTCAATTACAAACCGTTGTTGTTGTTAGAAAATATAATTAAGCATACAAAGAAACAAGAGACTAGTTTTTTTGCCTAGGTATATACCTACAACAATATTGCATTATGTACCGAATCAGCGTATTCCGGTAACGGAACCTGATTCAAAATTTACTTCCAAGCTTTGACCCGGACATAGGTACTCACAAACCAATTAACAATTGAATTCAATAAAAAACATTACCCATGATATTTAATTTAGCTTGAATAAATGAGCTAGCTGCATCAGCTTACAATTTACGCCGCAGAAAAGGAGGTAGCAATATTTAAACAGACACTCCGTCCGCAGTTCCAGATGCCACCAAACTACCTGCACATTTGGCCTAGAGGCAACTTCATGATGATCGCGCTACCCAATCAGGACTGCTCGTGGACCGTTACTCTATTCATGCCGTTCACCGACTTCAAAAGTATTGACAGCGAGAAAAAGCTGGTAGCGTTCTTCAACAAATATTTCCCGGATTCCATTTCGTTTATCGGCAAGGAAAAACTGATTGAAGACTTCTTTGGTGGTTCGCCGTCTGCTCTAGTTGCTGTGAAGGTACAGGAATACCTCCATAACTAACTCTTAAATGCCTTTCTTAAAAGGATTAATAATGATTTAATATAATGAAATAACTTTTTTTTGTCTAATTTTTATTTCATTTCCTCGCAAATGTGATGAAAAACATTGTGTGTATCACGGGCAGTAAGGGGATAACAAACTCGAGCCATTAAAGCCCTCGCCTATCGACGTCGGGCTTCTAAAAGACTCTCGTTAGTTATCCCCTTCTTACAGCCCTAGATACACAATGTACTATAGTATCCACAGCATTTATTTATTCCTTTTATTACAAGCACGTTTGACATCGGTAGTTGAAAGAACAACGTCGATATATATATTCACGTGGGAGACATAATAGCAATACGAACTGTAAGCGAATCCTACAATCTGACTGGAGTAATTCCTTCAAATTCCTCCTCTTTTCGAAGGGACACGCTGTTTCTGACGACTCTAACAGCTTCGGCACTCTTATGTTGCCCAAGTGAATAATGAAACATTCTCGTATAAGCTATTTATCCTCTATTTCCATATATCCCTTAGAAGCATGTAGTGAAATGCTGTAGAACTTGCCATTAAAAAAACGATATGAGAGTAACAAAATTATTTATATTTCAGTGCCGTCCATACCACGTAGAAGACAAAGCACTCATAATAGGCGATGCTGCCCACGCCGTCGTACCATTCTATGGACAAGGCATGAACGCAGGTTTTGAAGACTGTACGCTGCTTGACAGGCTGTTCCAGAAGTATAATGACAGCCTGGCTGAGATATTGGAAGAGTTCTCCGAGACTAGGTGGGAGGATACGCACGCGATCAGCGATTTGGCGATGTATAATTATATCGAGGTGAGATGAGTAGACGAACTCCTTAATAGCCCATACACAAAGCCCGTCATGTCGGACTCCGACAAGGCGAAGGTTGGAGTATTTTTGAAGAGCTCCAATGACGGCGTCGATGGTTTTGAAATGCTTCATCAAGGCTTAGTCTGTGCCTAGCGTGCTGGGCTTTGTGTACAGGCCATAACACTAGTGTTAAGTGGCTACGATTCTGTTATTTGAACAGGCGCCTCATTCGGGAACGCTAAGTGATTCTGTAGCGACTCGTAAGACAGATTTCTCATTCCACTCTTCCGCACGACGCGAAATGCGTAAGAGCGAGATGAGAGATCTGGCTTACGAGTCGCTACAGAATCACTTAGCGTTCCCGAATGAGGCGCCAGTTTTGAACTCCACGAGGAGTTCGAAAGTGAAAAAATCTGCCCGTGTAGAGAGACACAGCTATTCCGACACTCAAGCACATTCGAATGCTATAGGATTTTCCAATGAATGGAGTAAAACATTAATCTGCCCAATGTTCTCGGGAACAACGCTTTCAATTGTGCTTTTGTAGCGCATTGTTTATGGTTTATCAGGAAATCTGTGCTTGGAAATAATGGTGTAATCTGACTTTAAGTACTTACAAATGAAACCGTTTATCAAACTAATTTCAAAACCTTGTTATGCGGTTATAAATGTATTCCCTATAATATAAAAATAAATGTACTTTTTTGTACACTATGGTATGCAAATGCATGCATATGACATCGTACCCGATTTTGAAAATAATGCAATTTTGGCATGCTATAAAATAGGATTTTTTAAAGAAGCGCCTGTTACTATATAGGGTGGAATTCTCATAATATTGTGCACCTTGCTATGCAGATATCCGGTCCTTAAGGACGATTTCAGCACTCACTGATCATCTTGTTATCTAATAGTTGAAGGACGAACCCACTGGCTATATAATAATAATAACAATAATAACTTAGCTTAATCCCGAAGATGACATCAATTACTAGCGCACTAACACACACTGCATATTACCATAAATACCTTCTAGTTTGTTGTTACCACTAGCTAGCTAGCTACAAGTTACATTTTGAAAAATCTGCCAGTTTTTACGTGTAAGATCTATGGGATTTGTTATCGATGTTGTCAGTTTCTACCTATAGAATTGTAAGTTCTCCAAACCCAAGAGTTCTATTTTAGCTGTTCATTTTGATTTTAGATGCGTGATCTAGTGACGCGTCCTTCGTACCGCCTTCGAAAAGCCGTGGACGATCTACTGTTCTGGCTGATGCCTAACTTCTGGGTGCCTCTTTACAACTCTGTCACCTTTACCACCATGCCTTATAGCCGATGCGTCAAGAATAGAGCGTGGCAGGATAAGGTAAATCTATAATTTCAGCAAAACTTTCGCGAACTTGATACGAATATAGGTACGGTGGAGAAAGATCTTTTCTAACCACTTCTGATGGAGTGACATCAACCACTTAATCCGCAGTCGCGGGAAAAGTGATTTTGTTATAATCAAGAATATTTATTAAATCTGTGGTGTTTTAAAAACCCTAAACATCAATAACAACTCTCAAGATATTTTTTTGTAAATGCTGAACTTACCTTATGTATTTATTTGGTCTTTCCAGATGCTCATGTATTTCTTGGTGTTCGCGGCATCTTCAGCGTTTCTTGGGTATTTCTTCATGTCAAAGTGAATGTGTTTTTATTGAACTCAATCTTTTCACTAGTATTGTAAGAATTTTATAAAACAATAAAAATACAGCGTTAATATTATTAAACTGTTTTTCTTAATGCTAAAAAACTTTTTTAAGCTAAACTTGGTTGTCGACCATCAAGTGATGACCGGGAGATATAATAATCATCATCAGCATACGTCCCATTAGTGAGCACAGGCCTCCTCTCACAGCGATAGGGACTAGGCAGTATCCCCACGCCGCCCCGGTGCGGATTAGAACTTCACAAGTTCACACATATCTTAGAATTACTTCGCAGATGTATTCAGGTCTCCGATCTTTTCCTTTACCGAAATGCTCGTGGTAAATATACATTTCAACCCCGCACGTAAGAATCGATAATCTTAGAGGTGCGACCCGGGATTTGAACCAGCAACCCTCTGCACGAGAGGACGTGTGTAAGGCCACTATGCTACCCCTACACTTCACTGTACCGGGAGACACAGTAAGACGGAAGTATTATAGTAATCTTGCATATGCCGTTTTATCAGCTTCTGCTGTTCTAAACTCTGGTACCTACCTACCTACTAAAAGGCACATCTTGAATAAAACCTGCTGTCATGTATGTATATGAGGACTATGAACCAACGGCATAAATCACCCTTTTCATAAAAAAGGCGATAACGATTTCCACCCTTTAAATGTTAACCGATTTTGACAAATTTTTGATAGGGTGCAAAAAACAATATCTAGGTCTAAGTACCTATACGTTTTTTGAATTTTGATTAAGGATCAACAAAGTCGAATAATCGCCAAAATTAGTTTTGTATGAGAATACTAAAACAACAATAAAACGGAATTTATTTATTATAGTGAAGAACCAAAACGTATAGACGTAGATTTGTTCTGACAGACAACCTATGAAAAATTGGTGAACATCGGTTAACCTTTAAGGTTTGGAAATCGTTATCGCTTTTTGTATGAAAACTCGCCGCAGCCACTACAATTCTTTTATCTGATTATATTGACTGACGCAGATTCTAGCAAAAACTGTAGCTTTTACGTAGTAGTTTCATTCATAGCTAAGTTATCGTATGCTAATTGGACTCTCGGTAATTAAAGAGGAGGAATACAACATTATGTCAATTGTTAAAACCTGGTATTGGTTTTTTGTTCGGGCTTCGAGGTTGCCTTGTAAGGCTGTTAGCACATTCCGTGCATGGTTAATACCGGACCTTACACCTTCGATCATATAAACTAGGAGATAAGGTACTGGGGGCTCGGCCTGTTCCGCTAAATGTGAGTCCCAGTGTAGAATCTGCTTCAGTTGCATGACAGTGGTCCGGAAAGCGTCGCCCGATCTAAATGTGCGTATGAGGAGTACGTCGCTGTTGAAATGCTATCCAACGCGTACCAATTACTCCAAACGAAAAACAATAATACCTACACAATCGCATATCATTCGTAAAAGTAATATTATCTATTAATTTTGGTTAATTAGAGTTACATTACTTACTTATCAATCAGAGAGCGATACAAAGTCCGCGCGAGCAACACGATTCCCTGAACCAGGCAAGCAAATAAGAAAACGCCCTGTTTTTAGAGTTCCGTACCTCAAAAGGAAAAAAGGAACCCTTTTAGGATCATTCGTGTGTCTGTCTGTCTGTTCGTCTGTCACAGCCAATTTGCTCCGAAACTACTGGACCGATTGATTTGAAATTTGGTATACATATGTAAGTTGGTGACCGCAACACGGATGCGTAACGTAAATAAATTAATTTTAAACATGGGGGCCACGTTTGGGTGGTGAATTATGCAAACTATATCACGTGGCACATCAAATAAAAGGGCTTATTGTGAGGATCTTAAATATGTTTTTGTTGGAATTTTAAGATAAATGGTTTGGAAGTTATTCAGGAAAATAGGCGAAAATTTACCATACCCCCCTCCTCTTATCTCCGGGTCTAAAATTTTGAAAAAAATACAAAAAATAGTTCTTTACCTATAGATTACAGGAAAACCTATAAGAAGTCTATCGTATTTAAAGTAACATAGGAAATTTCAGATAATCATGTATGGAATGGAACCCTCTCCACGCGAGTTTAACTCGCACCTGTTTGGTTTTTGAGGGGCGAACCACCCACCGAGTACCACCAGTACACCGAGTGGCACCTTGTCTCTTGTAATCGAAGCATCGTCATCTCGCTTTTACATAACTGATTGTCCGCCTCTGGTACAAACGCGCGCTCGTAGGTACGTATGACTAAATTACATCAGTGTAAGGAATGGAGGGAGTAGTTATGTGGGTGTGTGTAGTGGTGACAGCCTAAATTGTTTTAGCAGAATGTTTGAGCGTAACTTATCTCCCCTTTTGTATAATCGAAGCCTTACACCAGTCCCCTAAATCAATGTCGCTGGTCTAATGAGATGTTGCATCTTAAAGTGCAAGTCCTGATTGATTTAATGCAACAGATGGAACGCTTTCTCTTGTATGTTGTCACTTTTGTACTTAAAGTGGCATGAGAAATGGCTGCTAGATGCCTTTATATATAGCTAACAATTTGTATATCGACTTACGCCCTTTCCCAATATTCAATCCGTGGATAGATTTGCTTACTAGATACCAGTTAAAAATTTACAAATTTTGTATGAGGAAAATGTCAAAATTTAAACTCTAGTAACCAAATCAACAAATGCACAAATAGGCTCAGTTAAAACCGGTTATGAAAAGATAAAGAAAGTTCAAGTTCCAGTTGTCTTATTTTAATAGTAACGGATGATAAGAAATCAATAAATAAGAGCACACTACAACATCTGTAACTTTGTAAATTGGGTTGCGAATGCTTACTAGCGCGATAAAAAGTGTGCTAAGGGGATTTTTTGTTTTCTTAGGGAGTCAAAGATGAAGTAATAACCTGTTCATTTCTATACACCCGTTTCCATTATTCAATCCTTGGATTAGTAAAAAAATTGATATATTTTGTATGCGGCAAATGTCAAATTTTAACCTGTTGTAACCAAATATATCCGCGGATTGAATATTGAAAACGGCCAATAGTCGAGTGGACAAGTGTTTTACAAACGATGAGGTCTTTATTAATTTGCAATAGGTGAAAGGCTCAACCTAATTTAAGTGGTTGAATACTGCGAACAGGCGTTAGTCGTAGTTTGGTAGCTAGGTATATACAATTTGTTTCCAAGACTTGAGAATGCTCTAAGCTTTATCTACTTACTGAAAAATAACTATGCACTCAGAGCATCCCATCTAGTCCATTAAAACAAGAATAGAAGCAGTTCAAACCTATACTGCAGTACAGTTTAACAAACCACTCTTGGATTTCGAGTCTAGTTAAGTAGTTGCAGTTTGAATACGTATCTAATAGTGTGCTTAATATGGAGTCTTCGTATTCCAACTGAGAGATATGCAGGTTAGGAATTACATTCTCTATTCTCAGGGTCCTTGAAAAATACATCAATACCCACACAACAGCTGCAGGCTGCAAACATCCAGACCACAACGACGACTACAAGGTATATTTTGAGCCTAGCGGGAGTCAAACCCGTGACGTCGAGCTTTGGAACCACTGGCTAACAGGCCGGTCAATTGTTATTGGATTTTGCACAGATACACTTGTAATGTTTTAACATAATTATATTTTTACTTGAGGAATTATTGCACTGCTACTGAACTATGGCAGCTACTTTACCAACCAGTGTACATTTCAAGCTACACAGTGCAACATTTGCTTAAATTAAATCATTTCAAAAACAAAAGGGTACAGAAAGACGAAATTATTTCGAAAATATATTTTCAGATTCAGAGGTATAACAACAATTTTTCACAGAATTTATTTGAGGTAAACATTTTTTTGCCCAGCGCCTGTTTATTTATAAAAGCAAAGTGCTGTCGGTGTGCAATAAAGTTAAGCTGGGTTAAAAGGATTCACTCTTTGTTAAACATTCATGTTTTCATAGTATAAAACATTGCTTGTTAACTCTAAGCGGGAACTTTTTCAAACTGTATTTAAAATCATAATTAAAGTTGCTTTGGAGGCCCCAATTTGGCTGTGGAGCTTTTATGTTTATACTTAGAACCTATTTAAATTAACAAGAAAACTTATGACGTAAATTTTTAGACTAGATTATGTCTTTGAAAACAAGGGACACGAACAATACATGTAACATTTAAATTCACGTAACGATCTGCAAACGTAACTGCACCGTATATTCAGTGTATGAATTTACTGACGCTCTCTGCGTTTTAAAGAGTTGCAAATTACAGCAGAGCCTTGCACACGTGTCGTGTTAAATGTACCTTCAAACTGGAAGTAATTAACAGTCATATGCTCAGTAAAATGTCATTGTACACAATTTTTTATTTTAACGCAGGCACACGGGGGCCTTTTTTTATAAGTGTTCTGTTCAAAAATTAGTGTATTGGATGACTTGTGGAATCACTTCGTTCTCCGATCGTTTATTAAAAATGTATTTTTTAAGTTTCTTAACGTTAAAACAGTTGAAAGCAGCTATTTAATTGTATAGGTTCGTGGTCCAAATATTTTTGAAGCGATAAAGCAAATCGTGTTTTTCTTTCAGTTTTTATCAAATTGTGAAAATGTATAACTTGAACTTAGCTAATTTTATATGTGAAAAAAAAAATGGTTTGCAACTTACATGATGAGTGAGATTACTTTCCTGGTTCTTGAGTTAGGATGCCTTATGTTACAGGAGGTATTCCCCATACATTTTTTGCTCAGAGCCTTCACAATTTAGATTTGTAAAACTAACTTAAAATGAGTAATAGTACCTATTCCTTATTATTATTTTCCACTGGTTGTCTACCAATGACCCAACTTTCAACCTAAACCAAAAAGTCAAAGAAATAGCGAGGCGTTCCCTCATCGCATACCATCCAGCGACGAATCGAGTGCCCAAACCAAATTAATTGGCCCACGATTTGACAACAGGAAAAGAAAACGAACTATTGTGACATTAATGAGAATTTATCGCTGCGAACTCAGGTCCACATCCCGTCGTCGCAAAGAGGTTTAATTTACCACTTTCGTCCTTGCAAAAAGTTGTACGTTGGTACTACGGCTAACGCGAAGAAACGGAAGGATACTAAATTTATATGACTTAATCGAGAGCTCTGGTAATGAACGATCATTGAGTGTTATTGTCGCTTTGCCTATTTAAAGGCTTAAGTAGATATAGGTAAGCTTTTGTGACATCTTCATACAACCTATTAAGCTATGCAGCATAAGAATGATCATGCTTTAAGATTTTCTAAACTTTAGCGCAACATTAGCGATTCGTTCTTATTTGATTTTACACAATAGGTATGTTATAAGCAGGGCTCGAACAAATCATGCGGATGACGTCAAATCACTTTAGGTGATTCCAAATATGTATTTTTTTCATAAACAATTGTGTACATGCTAAACACGTATTTTGATAGTGTTATGACATATTTAAAGATGAATTACGTATTGAATTTTCTATGTGACATCTTGTAATAACTAGTTATAGTATGTATTCACATAGTTTGACCTGACATTTTTTTATGTTAAATATAATTTTTTGTGTATTTCAAGTGTATTTCAAACACAATCCTGTATTGTTTATGAATAAATGCTAATGCTAATAAATGCTAATGCTTATTATCACTTATCATTTATCATTAATCAACCTCTTTAAGTACCTAAACGATATTGTACCTTCACAATTATATGTAGCTTGGATTTATTTTTACTAATATTTAAAAAGACGCAATGGAACGTTATCTTTATTCGTGCGATGTGTCACACGGAAGTTTAAATACAAAACATCACCTGTGTGCAAAACTACGTCATTTTCACGTCATCCGCATGATTTGTTCGAGCCTTGTCATAAGTATATAAGTACATAGTTTTTTATATTGCGTTTCGCGCATTTGTAAATCTCCATCACACCCCTCAATTAGGAAGGCCAATAAGTATCTAGGTGATATCATCGGCCTTTCGACAGAGGGCAAATAAGCCATAATAGCAAAAAATAATACATTGTTTATAATTAATCCGAAAATTGTTTATCCTGTTAAATTCATCATTTGGTGTATTCACCCTTCTTTCTCAAGACCGACGATATTAAAATAGCAGGCAGCACCCTCCTTTAGCAGTAAACATCCCTCGTACGACAATCGTAATCCTTGCACTTATTAAAAATATTTTCTTTATGATTAAAATTCAGACTTTGGCACAATTAATTGGCTGTCTGAATCTTCCCAAGCTTTTTTCCGTAAATGAGTACTAATGCTTGCTATCGTTTATTTTGATACGGGATTCGTCACAGGGTTCGTGGATTGGTATTTTAATTGGCGGTCTGATCAAAGCAATTCGGCTGCCGTTGGACATCCCGAGAATTCGAATTCTGTATCTTTATTATCGCATTTTTATAGAAGCTACCGAAATCATGGCTTCTGCTAACCAAAGGTATTTTAACGAATACATTTAAACTGAAAAAAAACGCAAATAATAAACATAATCTACAAACAGTAAAATATGAAACGAGAAATACTTTCTGATCGAAGCCAGTAAAGCAATGCGGAACATTCAATCAATCGAGAAAGCACGGAAGCAAAAGAGAATGTACGGAACAATTGATTCATTTAAAGATAGCTAGAAATTGATTGAATAGCATTCCTTGGCAGCGTACGGCGAACTGGTCAAACTTTAAACCAAGCTTATTAACTAAGTAATTACGGAACCCTTTAAGGATACCCTTTTAATAATCGCCTTAACTGGAGGAACCAATTAAGTGGAGTGATCGTGCAATAGATGTTACAAACCGATAAACATGTTTTTGGGCAGGTGCAGCTTTGGTCAAAAGGCAGGTAGTGGCTTGACCATGGTAAAGTTTTTTAATTAACATTGCAGTGTGTGGAGAAATAAATACAGATGTGTTAAATATATACAGTAAGTGGTTGCGAGTATAATGGTATAAGCATGCATACAAAAATTACACTTACCTGTAGTTATCATAATTTTTGAAGAGTGGCGTTATCATAATTTTTGTGGTAATCTGTGGATAGATAAGAATATGCATGTTTACATATGATGATGGTAATCACGATGATGGTGATGACTATAATGATTATTCAGCCATGATTATTCAGTTCCTTTGTAATGGAGCTTATAGTAATAATTGTCTTCACAGAGGCGTTCATCGACCTAATTGTTTCACTTTAGCATTACAAACAATTTCGCTACCATCGTTTCATTATACACCGGCATTAATCTAGGCTTAAAGTTGAAACCTGTCTGAATTCAATGTTATTTCACAACAAACAAATCCTATTGAGTATGCTGTAACTAACATAAATTTTCACGATTTCCAGGAATTTCTCCGGCCATAATAATACTCTACAAGAAGTTTCAGCGCTGTTATGTAAAAGAAATAATCAAACCCCGTTCCCATGCATGTCATTATCAAACAAAGACATGTGTTTGGGGCATCTCGGGTTCGTTGAAGCAATCAGGGGGCACATGTGGTGATAACAGACGCCTTGACATTGGGGACCGAACGGTTATAAATAGACACCTATAGTTTCATCAGTATAGGGTAAAAGTCGCATGGAGTGCCGGCACTACGATTTTTTGGTCGCGGCAACTATCGGATGTCTCACTCTCTACTTCCTCGTCCGTTGGAGAGACCCGATTATCGCCATGTGCGCGTTTAACCTTACTGGCTTGGTATGGTGTAACAAATGTCAAAAATAAAATATCACATTTATGAGGCAAGCAGTTTCATTCTCACACTGTACCATAGTTGTCTAAAAACCTAAAGTGCATCCCAGTGAATCGGAAACAAAGATAAAGCTTGATTAACCGGAATTTCGTTCAGTATTCGATATTTGGTTTCTTTATACTCAAAGGTTATCCGGAGGAGGTAACTTTAAAGCAACAGTGCCGCTAACGATCAATAAGCAAGATTTGTATGATATTAGACATGCGCAAAATGTGTCACTTAAAAGAAAAGATAGATACGCTTCTTTAGATCACTCTGAACTGTATCACTCAATTAGTTCAGTAGTTCAGTGTAGTTCAGTAGTTCAGTGTAGTTCAGTAGTTCAGTGTAGTTCAGTGTAGTTCAGGATCTGCAGTTCGCGTTCAATGAACTATTGAGTGAATGGATATATCTGTATAAACAGTCCATTAAACTCAGTATACAGTTGATCATAAAAATAAATGCAGATACGAAAAAATTTAAGCGAGGTGATACGCGCCGTTTTACGTAAAATGGACATTTAAATATATATAAATTAGATGCACTAGTCGAACAGAACGGATAACATGACGCAAAGACGCGGACGACATGATGAACTAAAAGATATATTGAAGCATACGGAACTCAACTGAACTGCAGATTGAAAGAGTGAAATCAACTGAAGTAGTTCAGTTGCATCAGTCATTCGTGAACTACACATGCCTATATAATCTATAATTTATAAAATAAAAAAAACGACATCAAATAGCCTTTGAAAAGTAAGTTTTTTTTTTCAGATTTTATATTATCCTGTGATACTACATCAAGTAACAAAAGCATAATGCCAATTGCTCATCACCATTTAGTAACTTTTGCTATCCACATTGCAAGGATGTCAATTGTTGAGGAGTTCTCCTGGTTCTTCAATTTTACTACATGAATTTTCATGGACATAAGTTGGTTCAGAACTTTATACAGCAATTTAATAGCCAACCGTGAAATACTCAACATTTAGGAGTTCCAGTGATCATCTATGGTCTTCATCAACAGTTCCACTTCACCAAATAATGCTTTTGGAACATAACTGCTTCAGTTATTACAGAAAATACTAAAATTGCTATATGCTTGCCTATAATATTTGAAGAGTTCCATCGATTCCTCATAGATCCTCTCATCATAACTCAACTTTGACTACAACGGGACCAAACTGGAGGTACACCCTACCGATTAAAAAAAGAATCTTCCAAATCAGTTTATAAACGACGGAGTTCTGAAGTAACAAACATAAAAAAAAAAATACAACCGAATTGAGAACCTCCTCCTTTTTTTTTTAAGTCGGTTAATAATACTACGAAGTCTTCTGAAACACATTTTAAGCAGGTTATTTAAAAAAATAGGCTGCCATTTATTATTTATGAAATAATGTTTTCATGAGATTAGGTAAAGCTCTCACGTGTTAAACTTTTCCTCGTTAACGTTTATCAAATGATTAAAGTTCATCCACTTAGTGCTTTATATAGGTAGTCTGTTTGTTTCCTACGATAAAACTTTCATTATTATAAACTTCCGATAAGCGCCAGTTTCGCTAAAGTCTCGACTTTCTTTGAAAACAACCAGTGCTTAAGAGGAGTGTACGGCTTTTCATACAAAAGACGATAACGATTAGCACCCCTTAAATGTTAACCGATGTTGACCAATTTTTGATAGGTTGTCGGTCAGAAAAGAATCTAGGTCTATACGTTTTGGTTTTTTTCACTATAATCAATTAATTCAGTTTTATTGTTGTTTTAGTACACGAAACTAGTTAGTATACAAAACTAATTTCTGCGATTATTTGACTTGTTGATCTTTAATCAATATTCAAAAAACGTATAGACCTAGATTTTGTTCTGACCGACAACGTCAAAATTGGGTCAAAATCGGTTAACATTTAAGGGGTGAAAATCGTTATCATCTTTTGTATGAAAAGGTTGATTTTTGCCGTTGGTTCACAGTCCTCTTAATCAAATTAATTTTGCTGTTTATTGAAGTTTTAATGTTCATATTATCGCGAACGCGCCTTTACGAGCCATAATTTTGCCGTTCAACATGGAACCAAAATGTAAGCCACTAGCTAGCTCTCTGTAGTGAAATTGCAGTAGGTCGCAGTCGGAAGTGACACGTAGATTCCAATATAGATTGCGCAGGCAAAATTAAGTTGTCGAGTTATACAAAACAACATGCAATACAGATTAATCAAACTCGAAACGGAACCTCTGCATTGCATTTATGTATCACAAACTCGTTTAAGCTGTCTTGTTTTATTTAAAGGATGTTGTTCCAAATGTTCCGATTAAAAGTTAGGTAATTTATTTAACCATTATCAGTTTTAAATTAATTATGGTCTGCCATTTTAATAAAATTTGCATAATTACTGCGAAATTAAAATTAGCAATGTAAATCATATCGGTTAGTTATATAAACGTCTTTTTGTTACCATGCTTGCCTTTAGCTTAGATATTACTCGTCTATTATTATTGAACATCAAGTTGATTTAACATGTAGGCCGAAATATGTACCCAATAATCTCTTGGGACTCTTTGGGCATAGTTGGGCATTGTCTCCGATCCTGGGGACTCGGGCATAGTTCGGAATACCCATTCGGTACTTATGCCGTCGTGTTTTGGATGCGGATACAGATTCCCGCTTTGAGACTGTGCGAATATTCACAAAGAATGGCCTTAATTGCTTACGGAGTTACGGACGTTTAATTAGAGCATAAGAGATGTAGATTTTGTAGACAATAGTATGTTTGAGTATATCTCAGTATTATTCAATAATATTACTTACCTGGTAGGCTATTTGACATTGCCTAAGCGATAGATATCATGATGGCTTTACCATGCGGGCGAATTTGCTGTCAAGTTAATAAGAATTACCATATCGTAGGAAAATAAGTTGTCATATCATTCAGGCAATGTCGAATATCTGCCATACTGATCCCAAGAATATTTTTAAATTCACCTTAACAACCGATTCATTAAGTATTCACTTAAGCAGAAATCGAAATCACAATTTAACACATTTAAAATGAAGCAAATGAGTGAAATGATTTCTGTGTGCTGTGATTCCACCACGCCTCGTATTCCCACACCCACGCAACGGTAGCTGCTCCACTGAATTAATTAGAGCTGTGGTAAAAACTCGTGAAAATCGTTATCTCAGTGCTATTAGGAGCTCTAGATGCATAAGTGGTTGAGTAAACTTGCGGTTATTAACAAAGTCAGGTGAAATAATTACTGGGTTGGTCATGAACTCATGAAACAATTGAAGAACAACAACAAAGCTAAAATTTTTACCAGTTTTGAGTAATTCGTATCGTGTTCATCTTCGAAAGGGCTGCCAGGTGATGGAATGGTTTTGGTCCAATAAATACACAATAGTCTGGAATTTAAAGTGAAATATATACGTAGGTAACGTACAAAAATTACGTGACTATATTTTGACAAAATTACAATTATATAAATAATTGAAATATCAAATATTTTGTTTACATGTCATTATTCCACCAACCAAACAGCATTGTAGCCCTACCAAATGTTTCCTGCTACTTCCAATAATTTTTTCACAAATACGATGTAACTAGTAAATTTTACAAAAGACATAAGAAACAAAGTTCATTTATTATTTCTTTCTAAAAAATAATGATCATGAATATAAATATACATTTAATTCTTATTTCGTGACGTATAACATTTATGATTTATTTAGTTAGCAGCAACGAAAATGATAAAAATGATGATCGTTTCAACTGTTACCTAATGCATATTGTTGACGATAGGTGTTTTTTGTCATGATAATCCGAAAAACTTATCGCTGTATAAAAAAACGCACGACAGCAATGTGGAATTCCCACATGGATTTGCCATGCCGAAACAAAACAAATTAATACTGGGTCTTAAATGTTATTTTAATCGAACAACTGTTCCATTTTGTAAACTCTAATGATAACGAGTCACTAGTTCAACGCAATTAAAATAAATTTATTGTCTCCGAATGACTCCGTTATACAAGTTCTTTGTCTCGATGCAACTTAAGAATTACATTTATATGTAAATTCATTCTATGCAGCTCAAATAAAGATTTATGCGTAGGTATGATATGAGTCAAGAGATGCATTCCTTTGTTTTTGTTCACCAAACTTACTTGTTACTATTAAAATGTTCGTTTTACCTTTAAAACGAACATTTTAATAGTAACAAGTAAGTTTGGTGAACAATAATAATTTAACAAATAAAAAAACCGACTCCAAAACCCCCACTGAAAAGTAAGAAATAATAATTGGCTTTTGTAAGTCATTTACCTAGAAATGGGAGATATATTATTGGTTAAGTGACGTCATAAATTAAATATATCGAAGTCGGTGGCAAGTTGGTGGTTGGTGGTACCTTGTCAAGTAAATGAACACAGTATGAGGGATGTATTGGAAAGTCCATTTATTCCATGTACCTATTACCTTATTAACTTGCCACCGACTTTGATATATTTAATTTATGACGTTACTTAACCAATAATATATCTCCCATTCCTAGGTAAATGACTTACAAAAGCCAATTATTATTTCTTACTTTTCAGTGGGGTTTTGGAGTCGGTTTTTTTATTTGTTAAATTATTATTTTATTTTATACTTTTTAGTTTTTATCGTATAAAACACATTTATTACATCAAGCAACAACAGCATAATGCTAATTGCTCATCACCATTTACAAAATGTTGCTATCCAGGGTGCAAGGGCATCAATCTTTGAGGAGTTCTCCTGGTTCTTCAAACCCAGTTCTATTTTACCACATGCATTTTCATGACCATAAATTGCTTCACAAACTTATAAAGAAATTTAATCGCCAACTGTGAAATACTTATCATTCAGGAGTTCCGGTGATCATCTATGGTCTTCATCAACAGTTCCACTACACCAAATAATGCTTTTGGAACGTAACTGCTTGAGTTATTACAGATTATACTAAAATTGCTATATGCGTGCCTATAATATTTGAAGAGTTCCATCGATTCCTCATAGATCCTCTCATCACACCTCGACTTTGACTACAACGGGACCAAGCTGGAAGTATACCCTACCGATTAAAAAAAGAATTTTTCAAATCTGTTTATAAATGACGGAGTTCTGAAGTAACAAACATAAAAAAAATAAAAAAATACAACCGAATTGAGAACCTCCTCCTTTTTTTTGAAGTCGGTTAAAAACAAAGGAATGCATCTCTTGAAAAGCGGGCCACTTTTTCGGCAATTTATTGCTGCAATTCGGGCTATCCTCAAAAGTTTACATTCAAACTTTTTGTTCCCATTAGTGATGTAATATGTAATCTTTTTGGGGATAGCACCAATTGCAGCAATATATTGCTGAAAATCTAACCCGTTTACGAGCCTCTTAAGGAATTTGGCAATATGTGCAGAGCGCAACGCAACGTACAGACCCAGGTAACGGTTGCAGAAAATACTGTTTCAACACTTAAAGTATAGTCTACGTAGTAACGTTGGTAATATTACATGGAGTAAAATGTAAGATATGTATGCTCTCGAATATTCTAAGACGTTCTGCTTTCCTTAGCTGTAGCAGCTGTAGTTTGTGCTGGCTGAAAGAAAACGTAAAAACATGCAGCTGCAAGCTTTAAATAATTCAAAAATGGAGCTTAGCCGCACAGAAGATTTTCAAACTGCCCTGCTCCAGCGTTCGTTGGTATACAATACAGTGTAGCGCGTTTAAGTATGTTTTTTTTTGCATAAAAAAAGTATGAAAGCGACCAATTTGCGCTTGGCGTTTCAATTACACGGGAAAACACCTATCTAATAAAAATGGAAAGTAAAAACTTATCTGAATACAAAAGTTCATTCAAATAGGCCGTTTCCAAAAAAACATTTAGATAAATACATATAATATTATACAAAAATGGCTCACTTGTGTTTAATTTTGAAGCAAAAATTTGTAGGATTCCCGATAACCCGTATAATCTATTGTACCGCAACGTTGCCAATCCATTATACGAATGTTACAAGGCGGGGAGCAAAGCGCAAATATCTCGACATCGGAATAATTCCATTTATAATACTCCATTGAATTAAACGCGGACGGCTTAAGTCGTTTCGCTATAATTTATTTTACTGGCAACTGGGGTACTGTTCATATTGTTGAATCAGCGCAAAGATAGGTACAATATCGGGAGGTCTTGGCAATTAAAACTGAAATTGTTGATTCCATTTTCTATCCATGTAGGTTGATAGAAGAAGGTACATTGTTAAGCGCGACACGTACAATGCCATTATGTATATTAGACAATGTAAAAAAAACGTCTGGACGATATATTTTTCTCAGTTCACGCGCCACAGTTTCACTTTTGTGGCTTAAGTTAACACCAAGTTTAGGATACGCATTAAAACCAGGGACCGTTACCGGTATTTCAACTACCGGTTAAAATTATGTACTACCGGTAATCATTTTATTTCACTATTTAATATTGTCAAATACTTAAAAAAACTTACCTTGTTACTTGGAAAATGCCTATGATAAAGTGGGCTCCAATAAATAGCCATATCTATATAAAGGAGTATCGGTAATATCTGTCAGTATAGTGTCGATTGCTGGAATATGTCACAGTGTAACTTTAAGTAGATAAAATAAACTTATTTTACAAGAAATCATCGCCACATAGTAAGCGAAAACCGCGTACGGTTTATTTGTCGCTGATATTCACATTGTAAACTCATAAACTCATTTATTATAGTAGTTTATGCAACGGTTGCATAATGATAGGCCTTAAAACACTAGTGCGGTTTTCATGAAACGAGCCGTAGGCGAGTTTCATAATAAGATCGCACGTGTGTTTTAAGGCCAAATTATGCAGAGTTGCATACATAACTTTATCTACACACATATTATAAATCCTCCATTATGGGTTCAGAAACAATATTTTCTGGCAACAAGTTATTTGTTGCAATCGTGGCTGCATATTTCCGATATCCGGCGCATTTTCACATCACACACACTCCGAGAAGACTACTTACTATTCATATTTTCAACTAAAATGTAAATTACAAACAACTTTTTCTATTCAATTCAACAAAATTCTACTTTCGTTCAGCAAAACGTCAACATAATGGCGGATTTAATAAAAAAATATTAAATCATAGACAAACGGATGAAGTCTCTATTCTCATGTCACTCGAGATCAAATATTGTGCAGTTTATATTAAAAAAACATACTGAATTGACGTTTCGTATCAATAACTGTTTTATTATCTATGGATACTAGAATAGAGACCCACTTGAGTTTTGACAGCTGTTCCAAATTTAATCTCATTTCTTTACTAAAAACGATAAAGAAGTCATGTTATTTTTTTATCGCAGCACTGGTTTTTCCTAATTGGTTGTCAAAATGGTGGTCATTTCCTACGGTTTTTGATTAACCAATGGAGGTTTTATGATATGGGTGTAGATAAATAATTATTCAATTGCATGTCACGTTTTGTAAATAGTACTAAGTAATTAAATAATGATACAACACATTCATATAGTCCATAACATACCTCGCGACTAACACGACATAAATTCATGAAAGCTCTAGAATGTCTTTTTGTCATTATCTGTCTATTAAATACCGGTAATGACTTGAGTTATTATACTATGGGTATAAGGGTATTTTTGGTAACACATTGACAGCTTATTTACCAATATTAAATAAAACCGGTTTTACAGTCCCTGATTAAATAAAAATTTAAGTTTTACTGAGTGATAAATAGCACAAGAATGCCGGCGTTACTTCGCTAGCAGCGTGCAAAAACCAGTGCGCTTCTGTCAGTAACATTAATTTCGTTCACGTTCTTGTATTTTTCTTTGACCCCGTCTCCGCTGGACTGACCTTTTATAAATAGAGTTTAGCCTTAACCTACTTGAGTATCCTTGGCAATATCGAATCATATTCTCCTCTAGACTCAGATAGGTTATGCCTTTATTATAAGTGGAGCGAGTAACTTAGAGGGAGATTTAATACCGTTAATCGAATATGAAACAAGCCACAAAATACAATTCCCATTGCATATTAGTTTCGTACTAGAAAAGTGTTTTATTTTAATTGAGAGGGAAGAAAGTGTTTTTCTTAGCTTCGTTTATTTTCAGGTTAGTCTAATACCCTCGGTTTTCGGCTTCGGATTAAGTATGAAGAAATTTCGCGGGCAAGAAAATTTTTAACATGATGATTGAACATTTAACAAAATTTTAATTTCTCTCATTTAAATGATAATAAAAAAAGTCAACACAGCGTTTTATTGGTTCTTAAGGGGCTGTAATTATAATGGCTAACTTTTCGGCGTCTTAATAATTTATTCTTTGGCATACGAGTGGTTAATATTTGTAATACTAAGTGCAGTTTTACAATAAAATACCGGAGCACCATTCTGCCGACTGTTGGTCGATAAGGTGCAGTTCGTGCTCCTGTAATATGAACTGGATATTCGATGCCAATCTAAGATGCCGGCGCCGCTGCCTTCGCACTCGGACATTTGTATAAAACATGCAAATAGACAGACTTTGTCTTGTCCAATGTTTTATTCGTTTTCTTTGTTTATTTTATTAGTAGTAGCAGGACTGGACTGGAAACAAAAGTTTGCTGAAGATGTTAATGTTTTACTTATTTCTGTATTGATTTCCATTTGATATTGGTATTTTAACTTTGTAGCCTTCCCCGTTTACAACATATTTACGTAATTCGTATCTACCCTCGATGTGCTCCTGTCCTGTACGATATTGAATCCCAACATTCCACGAGGAATACTTGCTATTCATTATTCATCGGAAATGCAACGTGTAATCAGATGCACTGGTGATTGATTCGGTTGATCTGTGTACTGTAACTATATTATGTTCGATGGTTTCATAATGAAGTGGATGACAAAGTTCGTGTATTAATAATAATTTCATAAAAGTTATGAATCATATCAATAGAGTCAATCATATCAATCATATTATTCAGTACTGCCTATCTAAATTTATCATTGTTCCAACAAAATGAATGCGTTTAAATTACCTTAAATAATACATTTATTATTATGATTTGTAAGTATGTTTTTCCTTCACCAAAATAGCCGCATTTACAGAGCAGCAAAGGTTCAACAATACCCGAGCGGCTGAAGGGCGGAGAGGTGTTCACGACTTTTAGGGACCGCCATGCGCTGCCCAGTCGCCACTTACGCAACACATCCTCCCTTCGAGCGTAAAGCTCTCGGGGCTCCACTCTGACCGGACGGTGAAGGCAAGCCAGAGGTGAGGGTCTGTTCCTCGTCACTGTTAACTCCAATCAGCCGGTGAAGGCAAGCGGAGATGAGGAGCATGGACTTCCCTCGGAAGCACTCGTGTCCGTGGAGTCGCTGCACTCTAACAGCTCGTCACAACCTACCTTGCGGTGACTGATTGCACTGGCGAGCAATGGGGTCATAACATCCCTATCTATTAAATTTATTATTATTATTTTATCAGGTATAAGTGAAGGTGAAGTCGGTTAAAAATAAGGGAGCTAAGCGACCACGACCTCATTATGCGTATCCTTTATAAAAAGAGCCGAGTTCGTTCTATTGACGTGTAAATTTATCATCTGCCGTAATTAAATTGTTCTTCAAAAGCATAGTTTCGATCGTTGTAGTCCACATGAGATTAGAAAACTACAATTAATATACAATCGGTGGAACTGTAACTTGGGTTTACGTTCATTTATCATCATATTCCACACCGCTATAGCGTGGAAATTTCCACAATTCAAAAGTGAAAATTGATAGGTACCTTTAATATCCGTAGTTGCGAACAATCCGCTACCGACCGTCATCCAGAATTTAATTAAACGTACCGGCTGATCGTGATGATATTTGTGACAGACTGCGATGAATGATTAAAATACAGATGCAATATTCACCCGGTTGGTAATGCAATTGCAATTTTTCAGTTTCTGCCGCAGTTTTTGCTTTGGCATGGCAGTGTAGATCGGCCCCCACAAGTTGGACCCACGGCCCTGTTAAGGCCGCAGCGGCCCTAACATCTTTGTGGCATGCACAAAGATAAGATAGACCATCTTATCTCCAAGTGCGTCTCTCTCACAGTAGTGCCTAAGAAAGATATAGTCATAGAGATAAACGGGTTTAATTTATCTTTGTGGCATGCATGTTAGGGCCGCTGGAATCCGTTACACCAGCGTGTGACCGCTCATTGTGGAAGTCTCTGGGGGAGTCCTATGACCAGCAGTGGATGATGTGGCATACTGTTTTGAATATTACAGTAGAAATATAGCGCACGGAATCAGATAAGTATTTCGATTTAAGTGGAGTGGAGCATTTTAATGATGCGATAAAATTTCAGTAGGGTATACATTTTTTTAGGATAACCTTTAAAAAAGACTTCCTCCCCAAATCTTTTCAATTCCTTATCAACAAACATTTACCAGTGCATTATTACGAACGAAATAACAGTATCCATTGAGTCGGGAGGTTTCCTGTGGGAAAAATCCCTCCCGGCGAACGGCACGCGACCCATTGTGACGTCACAATGGTTTATTTTGTTTTGTAACCCGCACCCACTGCTCTCTATAGGGCGAGTTGTGAAGTCAAGGGTGCAAATTCTCACGGCCATTTATATCAATTGTCGAGGATGTTTGCGCGAAACTGTTTTGACGTTTTGTTTGTATAAAAAAGGGATATCAATTGAGTTTTATTTGAAGGACAGAATACAAAGTTTGAAGTATAAATACAAAGTTTACATACACATAATACGGTACATACAGTGTATAATATGGCCTGAACCTAAGTCCCGTCGTGATTATATAGTCAATTAAACAAATCACCTCTTACGTGCCTCGCACATCTCAGTGGCATAATTTGTAACGTGCCTGAAAATTCCGGAGAACCAAAAGCGTACAATTAGTCAAAAACATCAAAATGTTCATATTTATATAAATATTAACACACACTTTATTCTACAGAAGAGAGCAGTCCGGTCCATTTACAACCTGGGCTCCCGTGATTCGTTAAAAGATCGCTTCAAACAAATCGATATCCTTACAGTAGCTTCACAATATATCTATGAGGTGATCTTGTATACGCATAAGAATATAGAAGGTTTTAAGAAAGTGTCTGATGTCCATAATTTTAATACACGCAGTAAGCATAAGCTCTTGGTTCCTAAGTTTCGCCTTAAGAAAGTAAGTAAATCTTTTTTGGGGAACTGCATAAGATTCTACAATAAAGTTCCCCTGGAAGCATGGGAATTGTGTTTTAATCCATTTAAACGGTACATTAAAGATTCGCTTCTTAAGAAAGGGTATTATAAAGTTGAAGATTATTTAAATGATGAACAAGCTTGGCCAGCTCTGAGGCCATTCAACGCAGCCGTGTAGCCTCGTAGGATCCGAGAATTTGTGTGTTGTTTCCTGGCGCTGTCGCCGTTGCCTGTTGTCACCTTAATTAACTATTTTGGACTTTATTTTTGGCTTAATAGCCAATATTATTTGTATTATTAAGACATGAAATGTTATATTTCAAATTGTTTTGATATTTTTTAAGCGTACATTACCATCTTTATACTTGACAGTGGAGACTATCTACATCTCCATTTAACCTAGATTAATCAATTTAGATGTTTCTTTGTTTTCATTATTATGTTTAATATTATGACCCTTAGAGACTTTATACATCTCTAAGACATTAAAATTAATTTGTCCAGACGCGGAGACTATACATCTCCCTTATTAGCTATTTATTATAATTATTTTGTTCCCATTAGGCCTGTTTGTCGCATTTTTCATGTGTTAGTTTTAGTTATGCATAATTGTGTAAGATTATTGTATATGTACCTATATCGCACATACAATTTTTTTTTATCATATGAGCCCACTGTGACGTCTCTCGTCAGACGGCTACTCGTATCTGCCTTGATTTATTTCGTTCTTGTCCGGCAGCTTGAGCTTGTCATGCTCGCTCAAAGGTCTTTGCTTACGGCGGCGTCGTTGTTCGGGTCGCCACCTTCCCTAAAACATGGTTGAGATACGCGTCATACTCGTGAACGGGTGCTGTCTGTGGGGTCCGGACGGTTCATGCTCGCAAGGACCTTTTATAATTGTTACCTTTTAATTTATTCGTTTGTGCGTTATCTGAACCTGACTAGAGAGACTTCATAGTGGTTTCATATTCGATATTTGAATTATTAGGACATGAAATATTTTTATTTCAAATTACTATTATTATTTTGATATTTGGAGACCTTACATCTCCTTCTTTATACTTGACCGTGGAGACTGTCTACATCTTAATTTAACCTAGATTAGGTAATCAATTTAGATGTTTCTTTATTTTAATTATTACTAGCAAACCCGGCGAACTCCGTTTCGCCACCAGATGGCTTCGTTTTATGTAACATTTCGTTTGGTGTAGCTATGTATCAGAGATGGCGCTGTATGTGAAAAAAGATTTTACCGCTTTTCTGTTGAAATTTTTCCTGAATTTTCTTTGCTATAAACCTCACGGAGCCCGAGACCTTTCCAACGAATGCAAAACCGTGGAAATCGGTTCGTGCGTTCTGGAGTTATAGCGTCAGGAAGGAAAACCCGACTTATTTTTATATAGTAGATTATGATGACCCTTAGAGGCTTTATACATCTCTAAGTAGCTTAACTTGTCCAGACGCGGAGACTATACATCTCCCTTATTAGTTATTTATTAGAATTAATTTTTACCTGTTAGGATTGTTTGCTGCCCTTTTCATGTGTTAGTTTTAGTTAAAACTCTAATGTAAAAGTTGAAAAAAAAAGACTTACTGCTGAGTTTCTTGCGGCGTTTCTTCTCAGCAGATGTCACCTTTCGAAGCGCTGGTAGCTTCAGACATGTAAAAGAGCCCACGTGGTCTACTTGCAAAATAAATATTTTCATTTTCATTTTCATTAATAAAATCTTTAGGCAGTCAGAAAAGTTGAACATAATCAATGCAGTGCAGCGCCCAGAAAACATAATGACATTCTATGACTATTATATTAGGCATATGATACTTTACGTTCTATTTCGTTGTCTTTTCCGGCGTGTTTATGTAGACAACTACGTATACATATGGACTCAAAACTAGTAATTCTACAGTTCTCGGCCGACGGTATGTGAAACAGCTGAGATTAAACTAATTCCATTTTGCATTTAACTACACAACACTAGACTTAAAGGCGACCATTATTACGCTTCGAGTGAATGACGGGGGTAGAATTAGAGCATCTGCGTTATAAGAGTAAGTTATACAGCTTGAAACAGAGAGGACATAATTTCAATCGTAAATAAAGTGCCTAAGTGCAAAATAGGCGATAAACATCGCATCTTTATCTCTTCTGTGCCTGACGGCCTAAGCCACTTTTGAAATTTTTGTATTTGTTTTCTCATTCGTTATTTTAATTCGGTTCCCTAACAGGGTGGTCGTTATAGAGTAACTGATAGCGTTTTAAGCGGAGAGGGCATTAAAGTGTCAAGCGCTTTATAAACGCCTACACGCGTTGACAGTCAAACGGTTCTTGATTTAAAGAGATAGATGGCGACAGTTAGGTAATTCGTTATTCGACTATGCGGTTCGTTATTTCGAATTAGAACAACACTAAATATAGTCGACTAGATTTGATATGCTAACGATGTAAGTTAAATGGACAAAATGAGCTACCGTTTTTGACTGACTTATAAGTATCAATATTAGGTAGGTACTATATTACTAGTGGCTCCGTGAGCTGTAGACCTCGCGATAAACTTAACTTTGCCGTTGGAAAACTAATATCCCGAAACATTGACATGGGTCGGATCAGTTTACTAATACCGCAAATAAGTTTGTAATTGCAAAAACACCCACATCTACGCCATTTTGAAAAATGTTGTAGAACTGAATCGACAAATAAATTCTATGTAATGATCGTACCTGCTCACAAAATTTCACGAGCATCGGTTGAGAACCTGAAGACGAGAAAAAATGGACAGCCGACGGACATCCGCTGGACATACGAAAGCTTTTTTGCCCAAGCTGAAACGGAGACGCTTCGCTCGCTCGGTCGATAAATTATGAAATGATAAAAGGGAAGTAAAACAAAATAAGACTCAAATATCAAAAGATAGTCAAACAGGTTTATACTCATTTAGTGTCACGACCCAGCAATGATCAATTTCTCGTCCTCGTTCGCAACGTCCCGTCTACGTATAATATAAAGTCTGGTTCTGCCCGGGGCCACATCGCGTCCGCAGCCTGCAATCTCGTGATATGAAGACAGGCACAAACGTATTATCTACGCGGCTCAGTCACTGCCCGGTCTGCGCTTTACTTTAAATCGTTAGACCAGCTGCCTTGGGAAATTATACTAACGCTAGCTGCATTATTACGGAATTTTCACTTGTTTTTTAAGCTGTTTAAGTTGTTAAGTTCATTTATTTATTTAATCTTTATTGCACAGTAAGAAACTTAGAGTACAAAAGGTGGACTTGAAGCATTCTCTACCAGTCGAACCTTTGGGCATAGCAGAAATTTAATCGCTACTAAATATATTTTTGAAATGAATAATTATTAAAAAAGAACAGTACCAGCTAACACTACAAAAAATAGATAAAAACTAAAACTAGGCTAAAATTACTTAAAATAAATTTAAAAAATCTGGTCCCCGCGGCAGGGTGCCCATCACGCAAGCTGCATTTCCACGCTGAATGGCTATGCTTAGCCTTTGTGCGAGGTACCAGCCTGCGCGAGGGTCACCCGTGGCCTCCCTGAGGCGCTTGCTGAGCTCCCTGAAGAGCCCATGCGCGCCCGGGCCCCACGGACCTAGTGTCTCGACCCCGAAAGCGACAAAATCGTACTGGGTGCCGAGACAACTAGTGTGTTTGTTTGCTTTATACCGCTCCCTAGACTCGGCCGCCGCACCCGCCCGGTGAGTGGTAGCTGGAAGATAGGTCGCGGCCAGCGTGTCGGAGCATGTAGCGTCCCACACCAGCGCACGACCCATCCTCCAGGGTATCAACGACATACCATCAGGGCGCCTGCCATCGTCACGTATGATGTGCGGCTCCGACGTCGCGGGCATTTTTGAAATCGTAATAAAATAAAATAAAAATATAGATACATATAATTAAACATCAACATACCCACAAAAAGTGTCTACAAAAGTGTATACAAAAACGTATATATTGCATACTACATAAACGATTTAATAATGCCAAATAGAAAACTGTTCTCATTGTATTGTATGTAATACGGGACTGACGCCACTCAAAGTTAAATAGGTCTAGGTTAAATGGTCCTCCGGTTAGGCTTTTCGAAGACAGGATTAAGGATTTACCCTTGTCTGTTTCTAGCATAATACTTTCGAGTCATTTTGCATTTGTTTCACCGTTGACCGTTTTTATCCTACTAAATTAGCTTAGTTTTAAAAAAAATTGTCGGATTTCTTCGAGCTATTCTATTATTTAAAAAAAAAACAGTTTTCGTCGAAAACTGCAACCAACAAACAAGCAAATGCTGAATTCTTCTTCATAAGCCCTTTCCCTCGCTTAAATATTCAATAACCATCACCTATAAATCTTCAAAGTTCGCAGTATTCAAATAACGTTTCCAAATTGACATGAGTGGCACTCAGCTGGCCTCTGCATAGGAGATTTGAAATTCAAACTTACTTTATTCCGTCTGTTTTTTGAAACTGTCTCATGCCACAAGAGTGTAAGGGATAGAATTTTCAAGTAAATTTAACATTTCGTGAAACCTTCCCTTCCTCCAAATAAACGATGGTAGGATTTGCAGAGAGTGATGGCGCTCTGCAAAACGGAGCCAGCTAGGCAAGGCACGTCTTACGCGATGAGATTAACTTGTTTCTGCTGGTTCTCTCCGGCATTACTTGCGGAGTAAAACAAAATTGACCGTTATTGCACTAGGTTTGCGTTGCTTGTTTTGTGGTGTTAGTGCTTTGGTCTTGGAAAAATATATTTGCATTTCTGCAGAAATATTGAAGTTAAGCATGTTTAATTTTATATGCAAGTAAAAATATTTAGTTAAGACTGCTTGAGTATTTAAAACTTTAAATGGGAATATATTTTCGTCGGTCCTTGATTTGTTTATAAAAGGATTCGTTACGCCTTTATCACAGATCATAATATATCCAATAGAGTCCGCATAGCTGCCCGCATAGCCCGTTGCCAGCATTAGAAGCAAAAAGCTATAAGTTGCGGAGCTACAAGCAGACGCAGGAAGCACATAACCTGCAACGCACCAATCACAGCGCTCTAAAAACCCCTAGTAGAGGAGAACTGGAAGACCGACCTTCACCCATCAGATATCTTGATGAGACATATTTTTTATCAAATATAATTTATTAACAAACAAGCCTATGATAACTTGCCTATCGAAAAGTGTTCATATCTATTTTTAATTGAATTATTTTTAATCAATTTCCTTTCATCACCTGATCTTTTCGTAACGGAATGAATTTCATCTCAACTGATAGTTTTTAATACACATAACATATCTACCTACCTGGCAAGCAGATGTGAACAGTTAAGTCAATATAGGCAACTACACCGATCTTTTAACCAATCGAAATCGATATCATAAGTAAGATATTTTAATTACAAAACTATAGGCTTCCCTGCAAAAAATCGTACAGGAACAATTACTGCCAGAAAATTGATTAAAATTAATGCAATTAAAAATTGCTATGAACACTTTTCGATAGGCAAGCTATCATAGGCATGTTTGTTGATAAATTATATTTGATAAAAAATATGTCTCATCAAGTTATCTGATGGGTGAAGGTCGGTCTTCCACTTCTCTTAGACTACCAGAACGCTCCGCAAGTTTGGCAGTTTTATTTGCTACTAAAAATTTGGTTAAGCGATATCTTTCGGATATTTGGTCTATGGGCTTAATGGCAAATTATAAAAAGAAAAACATTTCATAGTTTTCAATACTAAGTAATTTGGTGCGAAGCGACAAGGAAACATTAATAGGTTTCTCTATACGACTACGTTTCAAAAACTTGCCTTGTGGCTCCGCCAAAACGTTTGCATACCTCGAGCTAAAGTTTTTGGTAGTTTATCTTACGGAACACTTTCAAATTTATAATAGCGAGATAAAATTGTTCTTCATTTGTTCAAAATGTTCCAGAAGAGGGTACTTGAGTGTCATTACTGGGTACTTAAGGGTTGTTGGCAGCCGCAAAGAAGCTCTAAGATCTCTTAGAAATATTACAAGAATCAGTTAACTTTGTAAATATACATTTAATTGCCTTTGAATTAAAAAGACTGAAAAAACATGAAGATGTATCAATGTGTAATAAGCTATTATTGCTTAACAAAGCTCAAAATTCCACACCAGTCATAAAGAAGCATAGGTAAATTAGAAACGAAAGATATCACGTGCACAATAGTACATTGTGCATCTAGGGCCGTAAGAAGGGGATAACTAACGAGAGTCCGTTAGAAGCCCGACGCCGTTAGGCGAGGGCTTTTATGACTCGTGTTTGTTATCCCCTTACTGCCCGTGATACCCACAATGTTTTTCATCACATTTGCGAGGAAATTAAATAAAAATTAGACAAAAAAAAGTATATATATTAATTTTATTTCCATTTTACATCGTGAATTACCATGGGGTGTTCATAAACTGAGCGTAAGTTGCGATCAGCGCGGGGCAGCTCCGCCGGCTTGCGGTCACGCGCCCCGCCGGCTGCGCCTCCCGAGCAGCTCCGCCGACCTGGCGCACTTAACTGCCCGCGGGAGTTCGAAACCATACAAAATCCATAACTCCCGCTGACGGCGGGGCGTATAGAGGAGCTAAATCGGCTATAGTTGCTCTATACGCTTGCGTATAATAACATCCTTTCCGAGCAAGTGTGATGAAATAGTAGATTGTTGCACCGAGCAGAAAGTGATTCATTATAGCGCCGAGTGTTAGTTTGGAGCCCGAGCGCAAGTGAGGGCTCTTAAAACACGAGCGCAATAACACATCACTTGATGCGAGGTGCATAATCTGCGTTTCTTTCTAATACTGCAAAAACTTGGTAAAAAAAGTAAAAGTATAGATAAACCCGTCAAGTGACGTAAAAAAGATTTTTGCACCTGGTATGACGCACCCTTAGATTTTTTATATAGCCTATGAGCCTCGCACGTTCTCCCCTAATCTTAAGATACCCTATTTATTAAAATCGGTCCATTGGTTCTGAAGCTAAAGTAGAACCGAAAATTTTCACAGAAAACTTGTATCTAGTCAATTAATTGGCATATGATGCCAATTTTTTAAAATCTTTTAGTTACCTATACTATTTTATTAGCCAGTACTTTGAGCATAAAATTTTAGACGGGACAATCACAGTTCAATATGCCCGCCGACATGTGGACTGTCTTGCCGAAAAGTGGTCAGCTGTCCCGTCGGACTGTGAATGGACGGATTGGGTGGTTGATCAACTAACCAAATAAAAAAAATACAAAATAGTGCAATAATGAATTTTGTATGAAACTTTATTGCTCTAGAGCAAATCAGGGCTGCCTTGTGCTGAGTATTTAAAAGGCCATAATGATCAAAAGCGTAGTAGGAAGAAACATATATCAACTTCAAAAATCTTGCTCCTGCAATGAGCGTGTGAAAGCAATGATTAAGAGAAAAATACTTTTCATTTCTGTCATCTCTTTGAAATAGTTAGAGAAAATGCTGAGATGTTAAATGTGTAATGGCAGCACAAATGTGCTCGCGACGTTCTGATATTTACCAAATCGTGGAAATTCTCTTGACTACAGAAAAATAAGGATTTTAGCAGCTTCAGTCTGTTAAGTGTATAAAAGTATTTTTATTTATTTTCTCGTAATGCTAATTATGTTGTTACTGGTAAGTCCAGAAGATACAAAGACGGAAGTCACGGCATCTATTCCCCCCAGAGTCGATGCTCAATAGTTTGTGTTTTTTCCTGTTTTTATTTTATTTATCCATACTAATCGATATCTATTATCAATGTGTAACTTCGTCTGTCCGTCGGTTACATTTCACGGCCAAACTGATAAACCAATTTGGATGAAAATTGGCAAGGATCTAGTTTGACGTCTCGGGAAGGACATGGGATACTTTTTATTCCGCAAAAATTGCATAATTTCCTAGAGTAATTCTACGCAGCCCAAGCGTGCAAATGCTTCTAGAGTATACCTCGGTACCTAATAACTACTATAGAAAATCTAACTTTGGGTCGTTGAAAGAGGGAAATTATATATTATATAATATTCCTAGGTATATTATATTATTTTTCGTAAAGGTTTATTATGTGATGCGTCTCAATATCTCACTTATCGTGGACTAACCATGTCGTGACCTTTAGTTTAACATTGATTTTTAGGGTTCCGTATGTCAAAAGGAAAAAACGGAACCCTTATAGGATCACTCGTGTGTCTGTCTGTCCGTCTGTCACAGATAATTTGCTCCAAAACTACTGGACCGATTCAGTTAAAATTTGGTACACATATGTAAATCTGTGACCGCAACACGGACGTGTAACGCAAATAAATGAATTTTAAACATAGGGGTCACTTTTCGAGGGTAAATTAGAAAATAAAAATAAAAAGTTTTGCAAACTATATTGTGTGATATATTAAATGAAAGGGCTCATTGTGAGAAACTTAAATATATTAGTATAATTTTTTTGAAATAAATAGTTTGGAAGTTATTTAGGAAAATAGGCGAAAATTGACCATTCACCCTTATCGCCAAAACGACTGGGGCCTAAAATTTGGAAAAAATAAAAAAAATAGTTCTTTAACCACCAGAAAACCTATAGAGTCTATGTTACCTAAAGTAACATAGGAAATTTCAGATTATCATGTACGGAACGAAACCCTCTCCACGCGAGTTTAACTCGCACTTGTCCGGTTTTAACTTAATTTTACATGTTTACATGTTACGGTCATTGACAGTGTGACAAATGGTTACCCTTAGTGAGGTACGCACTTCACGTCATTAGGTACTCCGTAATCTGAGGCTCCGGCGGAACTTCAGCCGGGACATTTTGTATTTTTACCCTGTTGTGTCAGAACAACCAACCTTGCTTGACCTTTTAACCTGCAATAACGCACATTTGAAGCAAGCAATGAGGCAGGTTAGATTATAATGGTTTGTGAAACTAACGACGCCGGTGAAAGATGAGTGCAATTTGTTAGGAGTCTCTGTATTACGTTGTATTAGATAAATTGACTTTACTGTTGAAATTACATGGGTTAGGTACTATTTTGTGTAAAGTGACAATTTCACTTGAACTATATAATGACTAGAGAACAGCGTCTTTGAGGGGTGTGTAAAAATTGTGCATTTGAGCGTTTTAATCTGGTTAAAGAAATTCCTTTGCTTTAAAAAGAACACGTTTCAACAGAAAGGTGTATGATATGGTAGGTCCACATGTTAACCATACATATGGGCATGCAAAAGATTACCTAGAGGCCGGAATAGAAATAGTCATCATTTGTATCTCATCTGTAAATTGACAGCCAGTCTCCAATTTCAGGGTAAATTTAATAATTCCGATTGCAGCCGATCAGTTTACTAATGAGCCCGGCGTAAACGGACGCATAGGTGTTTGCAAATTATGTATTAAAATTGGACTTAATACGATCATTAATAACGTCATAAGCAAAAAGTCACAAGATACATTTAATGTTCTCCTATCTACAAACAAAATAGCATTGTTAACGTTATTGTTATTGTTAAATTAGTTTCCGATTAGCTATGTCGGCCCGTTTTGATTACTTGCCAAACTTGTTACAATCAAGTTGTTAGGTGACATTGCGCGGGACTGGACTGCGTGGCATCGCACAGGACTTCATGACACGATCCCCCAATACCCCGTGACCATTGCAAGAATGACACTGTCAACTGGCGCTCGTACGCATGACTTAAATGCAAGTGGACGTCTCCTAGTCACGCGGATAATAGCGGAGATACTTTGAAAATATCGACTTTAATTAAATCGTCTTGTGACACGTGTCACGCGCTCGCTACACTGTACAATACGCAATACCGCAGTACGCGTCGTGACATTTGTTCGCATAACAAATGCCGTTCACACGCGTTACTGATACGGTCACGGAGCCGTGTCATGATAAAATTTCACAAATGTGGACCCACCTTTGCATTGGGTTCCTAATCAAAATTACAAGTACGCTAACATCTACTTACGCGTGAGCGAATCCATGCTAATAACCCTTAAGCATGGATTCGCTTAATGGCTGTTTAGTTTAAAATAACAAACGAATACAAATACCGAGGTCGGTGAAGTACACCGTAACCAACCACTGCTTTGCGGTTTGACTAGCACCGCGGAATGCAGCGGAGTTTTATACTGTACCCGGATTAAGCATATGATCGCTCGCGAATATTTGAGGCCTGTATAGTGCAGTTAAGTTTATCGGCTTCCGTAAATAATAATTTTTATTAGTAACTTGGTATTCGAGAGTCTGCGGTTTTCAGCGGTTTTGTTGTTTAGGTATTTATGCTATGTCAGGCTAGTCATGCGTCGAATATATTATTATTTTCAACTTTTATAAATGAAAATAAATAAGACTAGAAATAAGCACGGCTTTACTCACGATTTATTGTCAGAAATAGTCCGACATGTTTCGGACTCATATGGAGTCCTTCTTCAGGGGTTGAGTACGGTCGCGCCCACTGCAACCCACGCACTGCCGCCCTCCGTGCGGCGCGTTGCGCCCGAGCCGAGGGCGCGGGGGCGGCGGGGGGCTGCACCAGTGTTGCTGAAACACCAGGCTGCGGCTCGTTGTTGGTGGTGAACGGCAGCAGAAGGACTCCATATGAGTCCGAAACATGTCGGACTATTTCTGACAATAAATCGTGAGTAAAGCCGTGCTTATTTCTAGTCTTAGTAATGTCTCACGAAAGTTTTAATCTGATTAAAATAAATAAGGTTAAGAAGTTGTGTACGGTTGTGTCTGGAATATACCGCCGTCGTATGCTTGTACAGTTGGAATCATTCGACTTTCATTTGTTGAAGATATAGTTCGCGTGACGTAAAAATAACGCTAACGCCTATACATTTTATATGACGCGTGACGCGACCTATACCATAATTAAATAGGAGAAAAAGGCCTATTTGAATTAATGTGCGATTCGCTTAGTTAACACGATGTATAAAGAAATGCATCATGTTCACTATGAAACACGCAGTCGCATTTCAATGTACACATAGCATCCATCGCACCTCGAGTGGTCGGTCCAGATTGTGCTTGCGTGAGTGACGCATAGTATAAGCCTCCATAAGCGTTAAAAAAACATAACTCGGGAGTTTATAATATGTCTCTACTATTCCGCCTAAACTCCATCACAACGAAGTTGCAAACAACACACAAACAAGTAGATTATAGTAACCGCACTTCGAATCATACCGGCGCAGTGTTTCCAGTTCCAGTACAAATCGAGATATTCGCATTTTAATACGAGCAGAATAATATTCGAAAACCGTTCCGGCACGGTTCCGGGCATTGAACGCGACAGCGGTTAGTCCAATTGTCCGGCAGTTTAGCCTTTATATACGGAGTTAATATTGTTTGTTTGTGTGTTTTAGGGCACTGCTGGCTGGTAGTGCTAGTGGCCTCTACAATTGCTGCCATTACGCCCGCTCTTTATTAGTTTTAGTTGCACTGATGTTCTGACATGGCTACCGAGTACCGACGAAGGTAAGGGAAGGGGGTTTTGAAATAAGCAGAAGCAAAAGGACAGAGTAAGCAACTTAGTTTTGTACTATTTAGAGATGAAGTACTTCAAATTGTGTTACAAATTTCGTGACTGCACACCAAAATAATTATTGCTTTAATATAAACTGTCACTTGCTTATAAAGTTTTTTTTTATTCCAGTAAAGCGTAGGTTTACTTTAGTTGGTCATCAACTTATTAAGCTATTTAGAGGATATAACATGGCGTGAATAGTTTCATAAAATTTTAAGTTCAATGTTTGTTCATATCATTTATCGTGTGCGTGCGTGCTTGTGTGTATGTGTGATACTACGTCTACATATCTCCAATCAAAGTTAAAAAAAAAATACTTAATTAAAATTATCTCAACGACACAGTCCAAAATAAGCGCTTTTAAAATTTTAAAACGGGTTTCCGAAACCTTTAATTTCAATATTTCCTCTATTTGCATAGCTTATTGTAAATGGCTGAGAGAGATTTCAAGCAAAGCTCTTTCCTATGATAATCCAAGTTTATTTGTTCATATAATGACATATTTATTTGATATTATCTGTTATCATAATATAACAAGGCATAGCAAAATTGTAAGGCTTTACGAGTTTGAAGGACATAACAAAAGAAAGTCAACAAACAACAACAAATGTTATGCGATTAACGAAGTAGTAAGTCCACTCCACACGCGTGACGCAATGTCCATAAAAATGATTAAGTGGTCCACAACAGAAATTAATAGTCGTTTAATTCATCACGCTACACATACCAAGTGTCATAAGCGTTTTAAAAGTTATTTAGCCTTAGGCAGCAATTAAAAACAAAAGCTTGCCTCGGTTAAAATTTAAAAACGTCCAACGAATTATGGCCTTGGGCGCCGGTCTACGAATAACAATTTAGTTTTGTTTTCCCATGAAAACTATACGCAGTGGGAAAAGAAAATCCTCATTGGTAGATAGTGAATCGTAAACGTCTGCTAATGGATCTAATTGCTCCCTTATCTGATCAGATACGTTGGATACAAATAAGAAAGTGGAAGCAGCAACATTTCAAGTGTTATTAGCTATCGATGTACTTTCACCGTAAGCGACGTCGGTCGGTTCTCGGTTTGCAATACTGCGGCGAGTCTATCTGATACGTCGAGTAGGTAATTTATACTTTGTACTGACAGCTATCTGACCGCTTATCAATCAAAGTATCGACGGGGTTGCTTGATCTTAAATACATATTGCTACACAGTTTTTGTCGAAGTGTACACTTAATATGACATGGCCGAAACTGAGACAAGACCATGCACGGATATAATGAGGGCTTTTTGCATACCTATTAAACTTTAGAATCACTTCAATGATGTAATGCCTCATTTAATGTTAGGTGGATTCATCAATTCTTGTCTTATTTGGTAAACAAGTTTGTAACCTCAAAATCTGAAATTTTTGGGTGAAACAGTTACCTATTTTATCCTAAATAAACCAAACCTAAGCTAAAGATTGGTAAAGTGACTTCTAAAATATTGTCTCCGGTTCCTTTATTTGCAAGAAAATAGCTGTTTAAGCCAAAAAGGTGTATTTTGAGGTTAGAAACTAGTTACCAAATAAGACAAGTATGGATGAATTCAATGTATAATAAATAAGTAAAGTAAAGGAAAATTGATCAAATAATAGTAAATGAATCGAATTGTACGGGTAACGCTCAGATTTTCTCAAATTAAAATCGTATGTGCACAAATGCTTTAACTGATATTGCGTAAACTACCAATGACATTACCTATAGAGGATACTCAATGTAACCTAGTGTTATTTTGTATCGTGTTCCATGCGTAGACGGCTAGTCGCAGGCCACAGCTATCAAGATCGCGAGAGCAACTAGATCTGCGAGAGTTGTGGGTGTCATTAGTGATTCCAGTGGGAACTGCATTGTGGTCACGCGATGTCAGAGCGCCATGAAAGTTGTGGCCCTAAAGACGGCGGCCTCTTATAAAAACCATTACTTACATGAGCTACTACGGTAAATAATAAATCCGGTGCACACACTTTGGTTTGTGGACTTAAATCGATATTAGAAAATGAGGTGCTCAGGAAGAAAAAGAAGATCAGTATTTAAATTAGACTGTATTCAGTGCCCTAAGTGTAGCGAACGCGTTAAACGTTTCGGCATAAGGAAAGACTTTTACGCAAACGTGTTCAAGACGTTTGCTATGACTCAAACTAACACTAAACCCGCCGGTAATACACGGGTTAAGAGAGAAAATTTGTCTTTCCTGTGGCCGAAAGTTAACAAAAACGATGCGTTAAATCCTTGATTTCTTCATACAGGCCAAAACTATGCGTAGTTCACTACATGCGGGTATAAGTAGTTTAAACCAAAATAATCAGGCCACCAAATTCTTAACTTTCCAGAACAGGAGGGACAATTCTGAACTTCAATGTGCGTATGACCCATCCATGAAATGAAGAATCATTTTGATGCAGGACGTATTTAGGATTTAGGGGACGCAAATATGAGTACTTATTTAACCTTTAATATCGTACAAAGTAACGTTCTTTAGTAGTCTTCTTTATTCTCTTTGTAAAATCTTTTTTATTAAAATTTGGATCAATTTGAAACTAGTTTCTGATCTAAATTTCAAGTGACTATGTGAATTTAAAACAGAGCTAGAGTTCAATAACTAAGCTTTTCCCAACCGATAAACTAGGGGTAGACTTGGTTTAAATATCACTTAAAGCGTTAGTTCTAGTTGCAAAGTTTTGATTCTAGTATTCTTTGTGTTAAATTGTGCTTATCGTGCGTTATTGTTATCTCTTTCATCCGTATAAGCTCCGACAGAAACGGGTGAAAGAGTGACAAACTAGCTTTTTTCAAAACTATTATGTGCTTTCGCTGAAGTTTTATTGGCTTCGTGCTTCTTAACAATGGAGCTAATCTCACTTTAAACCAACACCAACTCCACGTTAAGTGAATTTAAATAAGTTGAAATAAAAGATACAAATAGGTACTTAGTATAAATTGATCCTAACAACAAAGACATCAACATGCAGTTTTTACGCCGCTAGCGCTCATGCTGTGTTCCTTGCTTCTATTACAGAAACCCGGAAGCATATTAAACGGCATTATATTCTCCTGGATAAATTGCGCACAATTTTTTACTGCTCAGGAACCCTTGTGGTTGGAAAGTTTTAATGCAATTAGGTTGACTTGGGAAGTTGATTGCTTATAGTACGACGCCACTATCATTTTGATAACTAAAGCTATATACAAATAAATATTATGTTCTCATGTAAAATTTTCTTTAAACCTTTCTTTCTCCAATCATCAATACATATAAAACAGTACCGTGACTCACTTATAGACAACGCACAGCCTAAACGGGTGGTCCTAAAGATTTGAAATTTGGAGGAGATTCGAGTATTCCTCGAGTACCCTAGAGGTGCACTAAGGAGAGATTTTCTGAAATTCCACCCCTAAAGGGGTGAAAAGGAGTGACAAAGTTTCTATGGAAAATATCGCGGGCGAAGCTGTGGCGGGTCCACTACTCAAAGTATAAAAATAAGATTAACAAATTTAATTTTATTAAAGTATGCAAAATGGTGTCCCGTAAAACGAAGTAACATGATCTCATCTTGTTCAGCTCATTGGTGCGTATGCGCACGTTAAACATGGGTTATGTCCTACGTGCCCGCTCGTCATTGAACGAGCTTCGGCTTGGCGACATTTATGACCACCAGTAAAATTGTGCACACTTTACATTTAAAACAATCCTCATTTGAATCGTATACAATAGGAATCCAGAGATGTAAAGTTACTCCGCTGCTTTAATGAAGCAGCGTTCATTTTTCAAAACGAGATGGCAATAAAAGATACATCATAAACAGCCTTACCTTAAGCCGATGAGACAGGCTCCTGCAGAGCTCTCCGTAATATATTTTAACACCGCGATCGCTCGGCAGGTGGCCTTTATTACCAATAAGTCGTTTTTCACCGTTCGCGAGACTTCTTTTGTTTTGAAACGTTCAAATTCAAAGACTGATGTGTCTGATTTATTATTGAAAGAATTGTACTCTTAAATGGAACAGAAATTGCGTTTAAATTACAAGGCGAGTAGATAATTAAATTTCACGTTCCCATCGGGTTATCAAAAGCCTGTTTGGTAGTCCTGGATTTTAGTTGAAGATGTGTTTAAAGTACACAAGATAACTTGAAAACTTTAGCAGTTTTAAGATGGCGATTGTTGTTAGCAAGTTTTGCCACTTGCAAATTAACAAGTAGAACTTGGTTAATACCTAAAGCTGAGTGCCTAGTTCATTGAATTACATAACACACCTACTGCATTGGTTAGGTGTCAGATGGGAACGACAAATTTTTAGATGGCTTTACTTTGTGCCAAGAACAAATTTTGTATTCTCCTGATGTCTACGTGTGTTATGATCAAACACGATCTCAGAAAATCCACGATAAACATATGCCTTAATTCCACGTGTAAGGGTTCAAAATTCTTATGTTTTGTAAAACGATACGCCCTATATTCGTCCCATTTGACGCAATGCAGTCACATGATATATTGTTATAGTCTTAAGGAATTTTATCTCTTCTATATAGGGATACAAATTTTCGTTTGTTCGTGTTACTAAGTATGAATATGGCATATAAAACTAGCTTTAACAATCTATGAATTCCCGTGCAACTTGATAGATCGTTGAAGTCGAGCTTGACTGGAAGGGAATAACAGGAAACTGGAATAATTTGCTCCTGAGTAAATAATAATTAATCGTAATGTGCTTTTACTGCAGCAGAAACAGTATAATTATGTTGCGACATAAACTTTTCCTGTCTCATGCAAATATAATTTGTTTCCTCAGTGCTTTGCAAGTTGAGCGCGGGAGCCAATGTAGGGGTTAATTAAGTCGATCTCGTAATTGATGGCAGTTTTAATTAAAGCTGGGACTAAGACAAGGATAGATGCCACCTCTTTATGATTACAATGTACGACGAACATTGTTTAATTATTTCCTTGTGATACCAATGAATATCCAAAGCCAATAATAGCCTCTATAAGATTTGTCATTTCAATCTGATATTCATACTTGATTCTTATTTCATTAGTAGCTAAATAGTAATGGTCCATTTGTACATCACTATTATATTACAAAATACTCAGTTTTGTTACCAAATTATTACTTTTTTCAGTTTTTATATTTCTAGAAATTTTATTAAAATGGTTGAGAGCTTATTGCATTTCGAAAATTTTATTGTATATTCACTCGCATCGCGAAACATGGACTATTAAATTCCTTTACTGCTATTTCATTTGAGTTCTTCTCACACGCAAAAGTTTATATATTCCAGTTAATATTAGTTTTGAAAATATTAAGGAACAAGAATTTATAAGTATTTAAAAGTAGACTGCAAAAGAGTACCAAATATACTAAGCGAAACATTAATGTCAATTTATCAAACTAAGGAAAAAAAAAAACTATCTAATAATTCGCTAGCTATTTATTTCTGTATTGGGGATGTAACGAGTGACTCTTCTATAATACTTTTTACTGCTTTGTTCTGTTGGGAGCTTCCTACGTCGTGCTTAAGATAGCCAGCGGTTAGTAAGTTCGATTACTGTGTTATTTATTACACAGCCAAGCAACTAATTAAACTTTGATAGAAAGTGTATTATAAAACCAGAGCAGTTTATTAGAGCTTATAGCTACCAGTTTGGAGCGTTTATGTATCTGTTCTTGCTATCGGCTAGCGGTGTTTCTCTATGATTAGTTTTATGATGCATTTTGTTTTGAAATACCAAGAGTTTGGTAGAAGAAAGTGAAAAAGCAAGTTGGTATTGAGAGTGTGACAAACAGAGGGGTCACTGTAATCAAAACTGTTCATTTGCAGAGCTGTAAATCTATGTGAGATGAATTTAAACAGAAACGTTGCCAGAGAAAATTCAGTTTAAAACCTAACTTTGAATCAAGATTATGGTCATCACCCAGGGGGGTTACCATGATCTCTAAATGAGATTCTTTTTAGGCCCTAAGCTGAACTGTGTCGCAATTTCATACCTCATCATATATTTTACATACCTATGTCAATACAATGTCGTGGTACGAAATAGCGACGCAGTTGAGATTAGGGCCTAAAGAGAATCGCATTCAAGACATCGTGGTAACCCCCCAGATTGTCGAAAACAGTCGCAGAAAAACTACAGTAATGAATCCATCTTTTAATGATTATTGTTTACAGATGGTTTCGTATTTCGTCGTGTGTCGTTAGATATTAAATTATATTAATTATAATTAAAAATAAGTATTAGAAAATAGTATGTAATTAAGCTTCATTATAGTAATGGTGTCACCACGTACTGCTATTACCCGTTCAGTACTTTAGAAGTTATATGCAATGATGATACGGTTCGGACTCGTTATAGAGATGAAATCGATTTTAAGCGTATCAGTATACTTGCTTGTGTTTGCCACTGAGATAAATTGCCGCAAGCAATACTATGTAATTTAACGAGCGTAAGCGCTAAGCGATGATTAAAATAGTTCTCGCGGGGGAAGTTAATCAGGGAATTGTAAAAACACCCACATGTTACAGGATTTATTACTCTTACTGCCGTAATTATGTAACTAAATTGTAACATTACTTACTAAAGAGGAAGTTATGGTTTTTATTAAGACCATTGAAAGAGGTGTAGTGTAGCCAGGGTTTCTTCAGGGTTAAACGCGCTAGTTATTCGGCAATTTATTGCTGCAATTCAGGCTATCCTTAAAAGTTTACATTCAAACTTTTTGTTCTCATTAGTGATGTAATATGTAATATTTTTGGGGATAGCCCGAATTGCTGCTATAAAGGCCGTAAAACTAGCCCGATTACGAGCCCCTTTAGAGAATGTCGAACAGAGGCCCTGGCTACCTGGTCTTAGATATCGCAGTGGTCTTACAATGCGGCCTTCTTTGCTGTCAAATTAATAAGAGCTACCATATCCTAGCACAATAATTTACGATACCGTTTGAGCAATGCAATGACGAATATAAGCTCTGTTGTTGTGGGAGTGCTATGGTGATTTGTGAGCAGAGCACGATTGTATCAATCGGAATACCGGATTTTGGTGAATCGGAAACGAATAAAATATGTAATAAACAGGATAAGCAACAGTATACAGCCAAAACAATTTGATTTCCAGACACAATCAAGCAAGCAATCTCAAGGAATTGCGCCACAATAAAACGTTTACCAATTGTGATAAGGTTCTACCCACATGTTAAAAAACTTTCTACGTTTTAAACTTTTATGATTTAATATTACAATGTAAGCTCATATTATGGGTAATAATAACTGCCAACCATTGCTCTTACTTAATCCGTGCAGCGAGTTTCCAGTGATTTACGCTCATATTTGTACCATAAAATAGGAATGATCTATGTGGATGGACATAGTTGATGCTATGTAGTCAGAAGTTGAATCCATCAGGTGAACGTGCTCGGTGTCCTATGAACATGATGTTATATTACTGCAGCGGTCAAGAAAGTTTGACACGAAGAATCGCTATCCCCATCTTATACCTCAGTGTGTTTCATTCTCTTTCTCATACTAGTATCGGGGAAAGCGATGCAGTGAGAGGTAAAATGTGGATAACTTAGCCTCGTATCCACCCTTTTTAGGGCCGCAGGACATTCATACGGATAAGTCAACTTAAGGGCTCACAGTCCATTTAAAGACCTAACTCCTCACTAGATGATTACTGTTCGAATGGGCCGGCTCGACCGGGGTAGTACCACACTCTCACAGAATATCGGCGTAAAGTAGTAGCTTGCTATTGCGTTTCGTACGGTGAGTGACGAGATCCGGAGGCCTATTCCCTCGTCCCCATCCCATCCCCATTCCCCATCCTCCCTAGACTGGCAACGCATTGGCAGCACCTCTGGTGATGCAGATGTCCATGGGCGGCGGTGACCACTTTCCATCAGGTGGGCCGTCAGCTCGTTTGTCAGTCAATTGACATAAAAAAAAAAAAAACTTTGATTGAATTTTGTAAAAAAATCCGGCCAAATGCATGTCGGACCATGCACAATGTAGGGTACCGCGTACTCCGTAGTCATGTCTGTGTCTGGCGCCTAAGCAGCCAACGCAATTTTTTTGATGAAAGTATATGACACAATCTGGGCTTTCGAGTGGGACTATTTGAATAGATATTTATAGAATAGTAGGTATTAACAAGTTAGTCGCCCATAACTCATGAACCAATCAAGCCTACTTAGTCGCGATAGTTTTCCTTTTAACTCCGTTATGAGCTTTCACTGAAGACATTTTTAGATGTTTAGAATCTACAGTTTTGGCTGTAGGGAAACGTAACTCCAATAGAAATTACCCCTTTAGAGCTTAATATTTCCCAAAGGGGACCGCTGAGGAGATTTATATACATAATGGGAAAATATGTATTATACGCCTTACTGGTATAAAGTTAGTCCGCTCTCGGGCCTACTTAATGCGTGGTATTTAAATTGGAATGTACTATTATCTTTTTGTGGGAAGAGAACGGGTCTTGAAGTTACCTACACATAAGCGAAGTATTTCAGCGTGGTGTGTAAAGTCCTCAATCCGCTTCAAAAATACTTAACAGCATTTCAATTCTATGATTTAGTTTGCTACTGAAATATATACGGATTCGATTAGATTCGTATGTTTGAACAAGCTGAAGAACGTCGCTGATAACAATATAATCATATAGTTTATAAAATAAAAAAAACAACTTCAAATAGCCTTTGAAAAGTAAGTTTTTTTTTCACATTTTATTTATTATCCTGTGATTTACTAAATCAAGTAACAATAGCATAATGGCAATTGCTCATCACCATTTACAAACTGTTGCTATCTACGGTGCAAGGATGTCAATCGTTGAGGAGTTCTCCTGGTTCTTCAATTTTACTACATGATATTTCATGGACATAAGTTGCTGCAGAACTTTATACAGCAATTTAATCGCCGACCGTGAAATACTCATCATTTAGGAGTTCCCGTGATCATCTATGGTCTTCATCAACAATTCCAATTCACCAAATCATGCTTTTGGAACGTAACTGCTTGAGTTATTACAGAAAATACTAAAAATGCTATATGCTTGCCTATAATATTTGAAGAGTTCCATCGATTCCTCATAGATCCTCTCATTATAACTCGACTTTCACTACAACAGGACTAAACTGGAGGTATACCCTATCGATTAAAGAAAGAATTCACAGAATCGGTTTATAAATGACGGAGTTCTGAAGTAACAAACATAAAAAAAAAATACAAACGAAATGAGAACCTCCTCCTTTTTTATTTGAAGTTGGTTAAAAAGAGTATAATTTGACTGACTGACCTTTATGACCTACGCCTCTATTCGGGAATGCTAAGTGATGTTGTAGCGATTCGCGAGCGAGATTTCTCATCCCACTCTTCCACACGACGCGTAATGCGTAAGAGCGGGATGCGAGTCTCGCTCGCGGGTCGCTGTAGTATCACTTAGACGTTCCTAACTACACGCCCTGATCCTTAAGGTTGTTTTTGGAACTTCGGCTTTGAGTAAGATACAAGTTTGAAAAAGTAACCAGACGAAAATTGCCTTTCGAATGAAGGGTTCTTGGCGCCCTTTCAATAACAATGAGCAAAAATGCTAGTATTTCATTCCCCATTATAAAGCTGTTTGAGGTAAATGTTCTTTAAGTGTTCTATTGAGTTTGAATTTACTTCATGTTTTCTTTAATCAAACCATTTAGTAACTTTTACAAACACCTAAGGTGCGTATTTTGATATTTGGTAATTGACAAGCAGGTACGCTAGGTGTGTATAGAAAAGTATTTTAATAAGGAGTGGTGATTTGCATAACTTGAGGAAATTTCAACCGGAGTTTAATTTGAAGGCAAAGCAGACATAATTGTTATCATCCTACTTAACAAGTGTAAAAGTGTATTTTTTTACATGTACAGAGATACATGTCTATATCCATCTAGTAAGCATAAAAATATGACAGGACACTTCCACAGCAAGAAAAGTTAAGGTCTACATATTATGTATAACAAAAAACATTTTCTTGCTATGGAAGAGCGGGAAATTTTGGTATCAAATAAGTAAATCATTATCGGTTTCTTTGACATAGCAATATTGAAAACATGTTCTTTTCATACTATTAACTTTTATTTAATAACGTTTTTTATATTTCTGTAAAAATATGTATATGTCCACGAACGTAATTGAATATCGTGATTTCAACAACCTCAAAAAAATGCTTTGATACCGTATTCGGTAAAAAGCGTTACTGCGGGTCGGATAAAAATTGTGGCACGAGACACATTGACCGTTTCATTGTGTCGTTTTATTACGGAGAGCGAGCGTCCGATTATTTGGTTACACCAAAACAAATCCTTGACAGCAACCTGCAGACGAAATTGAGCACTAACTTCAAACAATTAAGTTAACATTCCCAAAACCACACTAAGCAAGCTCTTGCTTATCATTGATGATTCATTCGAATACTACGTTGTAATTTGACCCTTACAGGGGTTTAATAAAGCTGTGTTTTGTTTGTGAGCGAGGGGTAGTTTTTGCCGTGAACGGTAGGTGTTTTATAGAGATAGGCGCAGGGCGCACCCGCGAGCTGTCACGCGTCGCGCATTGTCGACTGTCGACAAAAAGTGACCGGTAAAAAGGTGAGACGACAGGATGCCAGTCGATATAGAAAGTATTCATTGTTCATTGAACTTATACATAGCACAAATTTATAAAACAAATTTATTTTTAATGTCATCAGGGAGTTTATTATAAACTTGTATCGCCCTGTAATATGGTCCCTTCTTGTAAATGTTTAACTTGGGTTCTGGCTGAAGGCTAGCTATATCGATTTATCGCCCCCAAAACCCCCTGCATACTAAATTTCATGAAAATCGTTGGAGCCGTTTCCGTGATTCAGATTATATATATATTAATAAGAATTGCTCGTTTAAAGGTATAAGATATGCATGACAAATATTCAAAAAGTAGACAGTTAATAAAATAGATATAGATATGGGAATTGATACTGTTATGTGTGGACGCCCCATAACAGTATCAATTCCCATATCTATATCTGACGAATATATATATAATTTCTGACGAATGCGCCGATCGCGCGTCGTTCGTGAACCGCTCGCGGGGATTTTGAATAGACTATATCGACGGCCGATATCATCCATTAACGACCAATAAATACAACCGTGCAAAATCACTGATTGTACAATATATTGATCGTCATTAGATCATATCAAATAATGTAGGTCAGTACCTAGCCTACCCGACGTGCAGCGCCATCTGTTGACACTTGTCAGCATCATCACATAGTATCTTCTAAGTAGTCTGTGGCCATCACACCGTAGTTAAACAGATTGTCCATAGATGGCGATTGCAAATCGCGTGGTTTTTTATTTATTTTTAACGAAAACGTTAATTTTCATCTATTTTTGTATTTTTAAGACGAATCGGAGAACATAAGCTTTTAAATGACGTTTAAATCATTAATTTTGGTAAAGAAATAACGGAGATCTTGAGCGTCTTCAAAAAAATACCTTTTAGAAATGATATATATATGATATATGATGATTCTAGTGCGGACTGATTATTTGTGCCGTCTTCTAATAGACCCAAGCTTTGTCATTTTAAATCAATAATCAGTCATCATCATCACGTTAGCGAAATCAAAGTTATTCTTGTTGATCCTAAAACCGTACATTTTATAGTAAAAAGATGACGCTAAAATACAAATTAAAGGGTTTTTTTACTAAATTCTATCGAAGTTTGAATCAAAGACAATTTAATTTAAAAAGAAAAAATCGAATGAGGTTTTTTATTCTGTTTCTCAATGCTTTTCTTGAAAGAATTCTGCTACGTCAAAGTCAAAAACTTCGTAAAGTCGTTACTGCTATCAAAACATCGGTATTAAGACAGAAATTAAGTTATCCAAACTTATTAAGCGAAAGTACGTACGCCCTTACGCCCATATTCATGATCTGATATTATCTTTCGATAAAGCAATAGCAATTCCCGCTAGCTCCAGCTACCGTGGAACTATCTGATGGCAATAAACAAACATGGTATTTTTATGGCCCCCATCCTAAGCATTTAGATTAACGTAATTAACACCCACTGATAAAGTTTCCCGATATTTACGAGCGAGCTCTGAATAGTTCAAATCTCATTCACGTGGAATTTCCACTCACATATTGACGAATGGGGTGAGATAAATTCACTTATTATTTTTCTTCAGGTTTTTGTATAGAGTATACCTAATTACATATTTCGTTCGGAATTTACAGACTTAGTTCGGAATTGAGACCATTAAACCTGTCGATGAATACTCTGATCACTTAAAAAGTTCAAACATAACTAAAAATATCTATTTTACTTCCTTTCACCATTTAGATATTTCCATTTCCACAATATCAGCCACTGATCACAAAATTTGCCTAACTTCAATATTATGGTCTAGACATGGACAATTTCGGAGAACCATTTGTCAAGCCGTTCTTAAGAAGAAATAAGAGCAAAATTAACATAAAACCGAATTAAAAATTCGACTGTTTATATTCAAATGTATCCGCGGGGGATATTAAAATTAATTAAATAACTTTTATTAATAGCATATGAAAGGAATCATTTATGCCTCAGTATTCTTGACGGGTACTAAATGCCTTATAAGTTTTTAGCAGAGCTAAATTGAAATGGGTCCGAAACAGGTTTGTTGAACCTAATTAAAAACGCAATCCGCAATTTATTTATGGACTATAAAGATAAACACAGGTACCGCGGCTGATGTGGTCTTCTTAACACCAGTTAGTGGACTCTTTATTTTATACTTAATTTGGTAGTCTCTCATTGGCCGTATATTCATTTCGTGTGAGTATATTTTCAGCTTAAGTATTTAGCTGTCAGGTTTGTTAGGTTAGATTTATGGCAATGCTAAAAAGTTAACGAGCTCGAGAGGAACTATCGACTTGCAAAATATACAGTCCACCAAACATTTTCGGTTTTTAATAGAGATTCCTTATTAAGCCTTTGCGTATATAACTTAACTGATTAACGAGCAACTAAGATACTAAAAACACAAATCTAAATTATACTTTTTAGTCCAAGCCCAAGCTTTTATCGCCCACAGAGTATTTATTCATAATTTTGACTATTGTTTTGAAATAATAACTTAAGGTGCAATTCTACAGTACAAAGAGGATCAATCCGACTTATCCACCAATTTACAGGAAATTGGTCATATGCGGGGCTTTAAAATATTTCAGTTTATATGGGAGCCATTACAATCTGTACACTCACAATGCCACTCGTTTTTAAAATGCAAATTTCATTTCGTTCTTGTAAAAGGATAAGATTACGCAGAATGATAGCGCCGCTTGAGCGGGCAAAATAAACTGTCTTTTACACTTGTACATAATAAAATGCCGCTTTGAAGTTTTGTTTGAGCGTAATTCTGCCAAAAAATCTTGGATTGCACTATTAAATTTCCTGTTTCATTTTGATCAAATCTAAATAATGACGGCAGGGAGACCTGGCGCCTCATTCGGGAACGCTAAGTGATTCTGTAGCGACTCGTAAGCCAGATTTCTCATCTCGCTCTTACGCATTACGCGTCGTGCGGAAGAGTGGGATGAGAAATCTGGTTTATGAGTCGCTACAGAATCACTTAGCGTTCCCGAATGAGGCGTCTGCTCTGTGTAAAGAGATGCAATAGTAGTTTATGCAACGGTTGCATAATGATAGGCCTTAAAACACTAGTGCGGTTTTCATGAAACGAGCCGATAGGCGAGTTTCATAATAAGATCGCACGTGTGTTTTAAGGCCAAATTATGCAGAGTTGCATACATAACTTTATCTACACACATATTATAAATCCTCCATGATGGGCTCAGAAACAATATTTTCTGCCAACAAGTTATTTGTTGCAATCGTGGCTGCATATTTCCGATATCCGGCGCATTTTCACATCACACACACTCCGAGAAGACTACTTACTATTCATATTTTCAACTAAAATGTAAATTACAAACAATTTTTTCTATTCAATTCAACAAAATTCTACTTTCGTTCAGCAAAACGTCAACATAATGGCGGCGAGACCTTTTTTTTTTTAAATCATAGACAAACGGATGAAGTCTCTATTCTCACGTCACTCGAGATCAAATATTGTGCAGTTTATATTAAAAAAACATACTGAATTGACGTTTCGTATCAATAACTGTTTTATTATCTATGGATACTAGAATAGAGACCCACTTGAGTTTTGACAGCTGTTCCAAATTTAATCTCATTTCTTTACTAAAAACGATAAAGAAGTCATGTTATTTCTTTATCGCAGCACTGGTTTTTCCTAATTGGTTGTCAAAATGGTGGTCATTTTCTACGGTTTTTGATTAACCAATGGAGGTTTTATGATATGGGTGTAGATAAAAGCGTTTTCGCTTTAAATACTCAATAATCACTTTTCGGAATCGAAACGAGGTTTTTAAGTGGATAAGCTAGAGTGAAAATGTAACTAAGTTCTTAAATTATTTTGCGATTAAGTGTGGTGCTTCTGTGTCGACGCCACTATTTGAATACGAATCAGATGTACAATTATAGGGATATCACAAAGTCGCCAGTTCATATTTTTAATTATTCAGTCATGCTTTCGAAGTTATACTAAATTGGCTCTCAGGATACAAACAAGGTAAAATAAAATCGAACATGATGTTTCATCTTTTGAACTTATGTAATTTTTTGACTGTATTTTTTTGGTGTGGAAAAAGAGGCTACCTACAATTTGTCATCCAGTTATACAGTTTCTGTATCCAATAATACAATCTGGCAGCCCTGGTATATCGATAATTGTGGAGACAAAGGTGCCATGATCTAAGGGAGATACTATCACCATTCGGAGCCTCCTAGAGCTCAATGCGCAACTAATGTGAAGGATAAATTTCGATAAAATGTTACACATTGGAACAAAATTATTATCTGAGTTACGTGGTAAGTGACTTAAGGAAGAGATTAAAGCCCTATAGGTTTCCTTGAAATAATACCGGTCAAGCAAATAATTTAGAATGATTAAACAATTGTAATGTTTACAATAAGCGATGAATAAACATTTAATTTTATTCGTTATATTATAGGAAATAACCTGGACTTACACAACAATTATATATCCAATACTCCGTTAACGATTAGAAAACAATACAAAATTACAGCGGCGCGGGCGCAGCGCCAGATCGCAACAAACAATAATAAATGATTTATTATTGCACTTGAAACAATAAACTCGTAGTTTATACGAACGCATACCTACGCACGCGGACTGCACCATGAATTATATACTTTATCTTGATAAACAAACCAGTCTTTTTAATTGTTATTTCATTTTTTAACTACTTTCTAACAATCGCCGGAAAATAATAGGTTTTCATTGGACCCTTTCGGGTACGGAATGAAGAAGTCTATAAATGTATTGTGTTTACAATATTGTTTCTTAAGATTTACACCATTGTCAACTGCTATGACCTATTTATTTTAGTTAATCCATAGCCTTAAATTAAGTGTCGTTTTATCCCAAACTAGAGCAAAGTAGAAACATGTAGTGTACTTTCAGAATTTCACATATAATTAAAGTGTCAAACCGTTTTGAATGATTATGCTTAGCACCTTTATCTTGAGTAGAGGATTAATTTCAAAGAAAATTGATTTGGTATTTTTCTCCGTCTCACAAAAGCCGATTTGCCGGTCAATTTGAAGCTAACGTTTCCCGCTGATGCTATCGACGCATTGACAGGCGACAGCCGACTGTCGAGGAATGTTTTCCCGTAGATACTTCATGTTACTAGTTTTTATGCCACCGTCTCGATACTTTGTGTCGGTGCCGACAAAATAGCGGCCCGAACATGGAATTACAAATGGGAAATAAGTATGTAGGCGTAGGATAAATGTGTTCGAAAGACTAGGGAAGTTCAGTTAGAACTACTAAAAGGAAGAAGAGCTTTGTTGCTGTAACTAGTTTGTTGTGACTATTATAAATGCCTTAACAACTAATGACACAGCTACCATTTTAATTATAAATATGACTTGGATACCTGCAAATTGCTTAGTTCGAAAGTTTCGATAAGATCTCCCAGAATTATCATTAACCGAATGCCGGAAGCTGCGAAATTGGTTCTCGCCGTAATAATAGCATAGTTAGTCATATCTTATCAGGGCCTAATATGATATTGGTTTTCTCCAAACGAGTTTAATCAAGTTTCTTTCCTTTGTTGTTGTAGTCAAAGTGACTTATCACAACAATCAATTTGCCTTCGTAAGCTGTCTATTTGTTTAATGGCCTGCTATAGACGAGGTAGCAGCTAAATGTTATCAGCGGTTGTCAATCGCAGTGCGCGTTTCAAGAGTAGCCGTCTAAAGACCGTTAGCATAGTTTTTTAAATAATATATTCTATTTGTACATACGGAATCTCAACCAGGAGATCGAGTGATATGCGCGCTGGGAGTAATGCGTTGGTCGGGGATAAATGTTTTGTTACGTCGGAACTTTGTCGGTTATAAATGGTATTTAATCTGGAGGCTGTGGCTTCAGGTTAATTCCATTTGGTATATTAAAAGAGCTATGCATTTGTATTAAAAATCAAAAGAAATTACTATCACGCGAAAGAATCAACATTGAGATTAATCAAAAGAAAACGTGATACATACTAAGAAGCAATCTCAAGAGAATCTCAAAAGGTCTTAAAGTAAGACGATTAAAGGCCACCAGCAATAAAAAGATAAATGTAGTTTTAGTCTTAAGTTAAAACTCATTATTGCATATAAATGACACCTAATAATTATGCATTATGAGATAAGAAATGTACCAAGGCGAGCCTATCCTTAATGTGAGCTCTTCTTCCTCAGTTTAGTTGTGTCAACCAACATGTATGGAACTGTTAGTCTTACCAGCCATAGTTTTCGATAACGAGAACGGTTTGCGTAAACTCATGGTAATATTACAGCTTTAATGACTTAAATCAAATTTGGTTGCACTCACCCTTAAATATCTTGAACTACAGCAACCATAGAGCATAAACTCAAGTGATTACTGACAAGATAAGGGTAAAGCTAAAGAGTTCAGGGTGGGCTGAATGAGTAGCTTGGTTATTGACTCGTGTCTCGCGTCCAATCAGCTGCGAGCACGGCGGCAGGTGCGCGCGCCGGTGCGCGGGAGTCATTTAAAAAACAAAAGGAGTTAAGTACGAATCTTATTTTTATTTTGTGGTCTTGTTTATGTTACCATCTATAAAATATTACGACGCTATAAGGTGAATTTGTCATCGGATTTGGTTAAGGTATTGTATGTTGCTTGTTAGACCCAAAAAGAAATACCATGACAACAGTTTATCAATAGGTAATTCTAGTTTAAAGAATCTTGTGATATACAATAGGTGACCCAAGAACGAGCCCTGGAAACCACCGCACCTGAATAGTATTTGCAGAATAACTCACACCTCCATGTTGTGTCGGCACGCTTACATGACTGTACAGGTTGAACGATGCGTGGAGTGGAGCGCTGTGCACCTTTCAGTTATCATAGACCTAACTCCATTTGATGTAAAACTTTACCACCATTTTTGAATACCGAAAGTACAAGTTAAAGGTGTTTGCTCTGTAAGTCACTTTAATGATATTCCAACAGTACCCTAAAAGAACTAAAGCGGTGCGTTTATAAATAGCGTCAACGATGCATGTTACTCTTTCAAGAGGATGGTATGCAGCTTGTGGTGCAGCGGTAAAAATAAACAGAACCCTTGTAGAGGTCATCAGTTCAGGATTAATGGTAATAATTAACTCGTACGAACAAGGCTCTCTTTTACGCGTGGATGAGTTTGTTCTTTGTGTTGAGGTAGATATAGTTGGTACGTCTGTTTGCAAACAGTTATAATCAGAAAATTCATTGTATTAACTATATCTATATCTACGTTTCATTACGTAGCAGTGAGCTGCCGCTTTGTACTATCAAAGCTAGATTTAATAACACTCGGAAAGTATTCAATTCGAGTATTGTATGCCATATTGAACGTAAAACTATTTAAACTACTACTACTACTAATTAATCGAACGTGGCCACAAGTAGTCTTGTGGCTCTGCCCACCCCATTAGGGATTTCGGGCGTGATGCTATGTATGTATGTAACTATTTAAATAATTAGACATTTCTAGTTATTATGATTGCTTCGAGCTAATTTGTATCTCTTTAATTCAGTCTAAAGAGAATTGTGAACCTACAGCTTTTCATACAAAAGGCGGTAACGATTTCCACCCCTTAAATGTTAACCGATGTTTACCAATTTTTGACGTTTTGTTTTTTTTTCATTTTAATCAATAAATTCAGTTTTATTGTGGTTTTAGTATTCACATGCAAAACAAATTTCGGCATTATTTGACTTTCATGATCTTTAATTAATATTCAAAAAACGTTTAGCCCTAGATTTGGTTCTGACTGACAACCTATCAAAAATTTGTCAAAATCGGTTTACTTAAAGGGTGGAAATCTTTATCGCCTTTTGTATGTAAAGGATGATTTTTGCCTTTGGTTCACAATCCTCTTAAAACAAAACGAGTGCAGAATAACTTGAAATAATATTTATTAAAATATGTCAATATTTAAACTAATTTTTAAATTAGTTTAAATATTGACATATTTTCTTTACATGACTTCAACTGAGGTGTGCGGGTGATTATCAAAATACTGTTTAGTTTCGACGGTCAAAAAAGTAGAGCATTATTACGCTTTCGGTACAGAATTTTAATCATGGGAAATAAAAGTTCTGTTGGATCTTTGTTTTATAGCTTGCATCACACGTTCGACTTTAGAAATTATTTCACTATTACTCTTTATATATACACGAATAAGGTTTATTTTGGCTTCTTCTTTCTTGATTGCTTTTCTTCTGTAGTCTGCAATTAAAAGCAATTATTGGCAATAATAGTTTTTGCGTTAGAACCAGTCTCCAATCGCACACCCTTAATAGTTGTCGGCAATCATTTATAATTAGAACACGGGAATGTTGAAAGGAGGTTTGTAGTCTGGAAAAAGAATTTCTTTCAACGATAATTGACTGTCATATTGTAAATGAAGCAGAACGATTTCCATTCATATTTTACAGATTGTTCTAGTACATATTATGACTGAACATAATGAATGAATGTAATGAACATAGATAATGGTTTGATATGTTTAATTTATTCGTTTCTACCTTCTTTATAATATATTTCTTTGCCAATCATAAATTTCACACATCACAGCTAGTTTCCAATAACACTTCCTACTCTTATTTACTAGAAAGCTCTTTAGCCCGAGGAAGGCGATTAATATTAATAAAACTTCAAGGTGACCACTTTCAGGAAGCAAAGGAAAGATAGCAATAAAATTAGTACGTACCCGCGAAGTTTCATGGTTATTTATTAGATAAAGGGCATCAAAGGAGCCTCGAGAGCACGTCCTCAGCAATATTTTATGCCGAAATATTTCATGGAAATAAACGTTCCATCCCATACTTGTACAGATAATACTCATGCCGTGCACGAAAGTCTTATTTGTGTGCGTAAGACGTTAGAAAATGGAGTTATTGATGCTTTTATGAGCAATGAATAAGATGTCACTACTTTTTGTGGACAACATTTTACATAGGTACCGTGAACGCGAGTTACTTTAGCCAAGAATATTCAATTCCTTTTCAAACGAAGCCGTGGTTTTCTTTGTGGTTAAATAGAACACGGTTTTTTTTCTTCATAAACACATGCAAAACGTACGTGTCCGAGTTCTTTTAATGACATTTGGGCCAATTATGTTCTTAAGAAAGGGTGAAAAAAGATACTTTAAGCCTAGATGGGCTAATGTAAATTATGCGGCATGTTGTTAGCGATTGAATAAAGGCACAACCACGCAAAGTCAGTAAAATAGATCCCATCCACGAACCTATTTCTATGAATGATCTATGTACTTACTTATCTATGATTTTTGGCTGAAACTAATACGATCACTCAAGCGGCAACGACAGGCAGCAAGTTCAATCTTTTGTGATTTGGGACAAAGTTATCTCCTAGGGCTAAGGTAACCCACGTTTATGGTACTAAGATTAATATTTTTTCCCACGGGCTAATGTGAGCCTTATTCCATTAGTTCAACCACATCCACATTAACTACCATATTAATAATATAAAGCATATTTTATTACGCTTCAGGACGGAATTTGATAAGTCGTCATAATGACGTTTTGTATTGAAATCGTGACCGACAAAAAGACCGTGACTGATTCTTGGTGATGATGTCCCATGACCACAGACTGGCTTAACCTAAATGGCTGTGGAATTAAACAGATCTAAAAAAGTACCTACAAGCCACAGGAAAATTTGTACAAGTAACAAATGTACACTTAAAACTATGTTACTCCAATTAGCACGTAAGTAACAAAGGTAAATTTTAAATGAATGAGAACTCTGACGTAACATTTTGGTACATGGTTGCAATAAAATGCACCAAATGATTTGGAAATTAGGTAAATTGTAAAGAAAACTAGGCCGTATTTGAAACGATTTAAGTTAGTTTTTAGGTTATAGCTAATCACGTTTCCTGTTTCGCAAACTGCGCTTTAGGTTAAGACTATTGAAATGAAAGACTTTCGAACAATACAACGTGAAATGGTTTGTGTTAAAAATGGTGTTACCCTTTACTTTTTTCCAGCTAGATATTTAATTTAGTATCCGGTTTAGAAGAAACTTGCAGCAAAACGTGTAGGTAAATGTATTTTAAACGAGGACAATAGAAGTCAAAATAATTTAGCAGCATTCATGCTGGAATTATCTCCCTATTTACGGAAACCTAGAAATAGACGTCCGTAGCATATAGAGACGAAAGACCTATCCGTAAAGGTGCATAATTGTTCAAAGCGGCACTAAGTGATTTTGTATTTTAAATAGCATGCCCCAAATTTAAATTCAAATGAGACAATCAAAATTTTCTCGGTTTGTTTTTGTGATTCTTTTTACCTTTTTTTAGATATAAGGACGTATTCTGAGAGGGACGGATGTTTAGGAGTGACATGCCCGATTACATATGTGCCTATAATATGCCAAAAAGGTTCAAAACCAATGCACACCTAAACGAGCATGAATGACATTGATATTTTGTGCCAGTGGACTCCGTACTCTTTGATCTTTTAAACGTAGCGACTCGTTAAAATTAATGATTTCAGCCGTAGACAATGACAGGAACCATCTCGTTCGTTCCGACGATTTGCTGCGGTGTGTTCGCGTACGTTTCATCTATCCACAAATGCTCATTGTTTCACACAACGTAAAGGCCCGTTCACATTGCGAGCGTGGGAGCGTAACGCCATCTGTTGTCTTCTACTGGAAGTTGTAACAGACGTCACACATATCGCGCCACGCTACGGTTGCGTCAATCTAAGCCGAGCAAGGCGCGTGCGTGCGGGTCGTATGTTACGACTTCTAAACAGATGAGGTCACGCTTTGTTCACGGCGCGCTCCTACCGCGCCCGCAATGTGACCGAGCCTTAAATTACTGACCCGTGAACACGAATTTATGTATGCCGTAGCGAATGCTCAGTAGCGAAAGTGTGAAAGATGATTGCTCTTAAAAGGTCAAATTGACCGGATAATGATTCCGTATTGAGAAGTAAAATACTTATTTCCTTTTCAACCGACTTTAAAAAGGAGGAGTTTCTCTATTCGGTTGTATTTTTTTAAATGTTTGTTACCTCAGAACTCCGTCATTTATAAACCGAATTGAAATGTTCTTTTTTAATCGGTAGGGTATATCTCCGGTTTGGTCTTGTTGTAGTCAAAGTCGAGGCGTGATAATAGGATCTATTAGGAATCGATGGAACTCCTCAAATATTATAAGCACGCATATAGCAATTTTAGTATTTTCTGCAATAACTCAAGCAGTAACGTTCCAAAACCAATATATGGTGAAGTGAAACTGTTGATGAAAACCATAGATGACCACCGAAACTCCTAAATAATGGTCACGAAAATCCATGTGGTAAAATATAATCAGTGGTGAAGAACCAAGAGAACTCCTCAACGATTGACATCCTTGCACCTTGGATAGCAACAGTTTGTTAATGGTGATGAACAATTGGCATTATGCTATTGTTACTTGATGTAGTAAATGTGAGTCGCCGAATCACATGACAGTAACTAAAAAGTGAAGAAAAAAAAACGTACTTTTCAAAGGCTATTTGAAGTCAGTTTTTTATTTGGTAAATTATTGCTTTTTATTAGGAGACGCGGTTGGACGTGAATATACCGGATTAGTATAAGTGCAATATTATTCAAGATATTATAAAGTTTATGTAAAATAGCAAATAAACGTGAATCTGTTTCCAATTTTGCGTGGGTGTACTTAAATTAAGACAAGCATTCAATTTCCCACATTCGAATAAAATCAGTTATTAAGATTTTATTGAAATTTTTCAATGATGATAAAATAGTTATCGAAAATAAGGTGGCCACTATTTTTATGGTTAAAGCATTAATTATAATACCTGCAATCTACTTATTTATTGTAAATAAGTAATATAAACACGGGACGTTGTATTAGATAGAAATCCTATGGACTTTTTAGACTTCAGAATGCCAGCTGAATGTGAGTTTGATTATTTTAATAGAAAGACGTCCACTTCTGGACATAGGCGGAGGCCTAGGCGATCAGTGGGGGAGCCCAAGGGGAGGGGGAGCAATTTTCACCAGGATGTCAGTGGTTTGGCTCTGATAATGTCATTCAATTACATGGACTAGGAGTTTGTTTGTGTGTAAACTGTATTTTACGTAATCGGTGGATATCTATAATTGGCATTATTTACTATAATCTTGTACTATTTATGTATATTGTAACGTACTGTTGATGTCTTTATATAATAAATAAATAGACTCCTGTATAAGATTATCTTTATCCTAAATTAAATCTCTGCAAATTAATTACCTATTATCAAATTAAAGATATTTTAAAAGAAATGATACAGCGGGACACAATAAATGAAATATGGTCCAGAAAATATGGCTAATAAGAAATATTATCTGTTTGTTTGTTTTCATAGGATTTTAACGACTTGATTGAGTAAAGCTCCCAGGTAGCATCAAAGTTTCATTATAAACGACTAACGAAAAAAAAGAACCATCAATTTTAAATTTAAGATGTTAGTAAACACGGCTGGTACTCTGCGCGTACGCAGCCGCGGGCACATCTATGTAGTTCTTAGTATTTTTCAGATCATCACAGCATGTTTGTCCAATGAAATTGCGGATTACGCTACAAAGAGTGTACCAACATAAAGGAATGAAGAATTATGAAAACACTGTGATCCAGTCAGTGAGGTAGCAATTATGCGAGGGAGTCCGACTCGTGACTGCCAATGCAATGCTGGGCTTAGCAACACAAACAAACGTGCATGTGTGTAATTGGATACGTATATAGGTATTACCAAATTAGGGCTTTCGATCTATTCGTTTGGCGATAAGCTCCATGTATGTTTTCATTTTAGTGCAATGGAAATAGTGTAGTCCAATGTCCAAATTAAATGATTTTGCTGTGACCGACAACAGCTGCCCAGGAATAAAGTTTAGTGACTGATCAACATTGCCGTTTTATTGTTTCACCATATTTCCATTCCATTTTCACCACATTTGTTTTTTATTCACTACGTGCTTGTGCGAAGCGTCTCCGTTTCAGCTTGGTCAATAATGATGTCGTATGTCTGTCCGGATTTCCCGCTGTTCTCCTCTACAGGTCGCATTTCTCAACCGATTCTCGTGAATTTTTTTTAGCAGGTTCAATAATTATATGTTTTTTTTTTTGTAGATTCAGTTGTTCAAAATTTTTCAAAATGGCGGGGATATGGGGGTTTTTGCGATTACAAACTTTTTCCGGTGTTGGTAAACAGATCGCGACCCATGTCGATGTATCGGGATAACAGTTTTCCAACGGCAACGTTAAGTATGTTGCGAGGTTTACAGCTCAAGGAGCCACTAGTAATAAAAAGTTCCTTTACGAAATAAAGATAATACCTAATATAATACAAAGAAAGAAATACCAAAAACGTCGCATCGACATAAAGACTGAAATAAACATCATTACTACGCTATGATTACAACCATACAAAAAAGAGACGTGCAGACATTTTTATTACAATTAAGTGGGATGAGGCAACCCTAGCATAATACAACCCGCGTCTGTCGACCGCAATGAACTATGACGAGGACAAACAAAAGCTCTTAGTTCCGGAAGAATATTTCTGGGGATTATGAGAATGAACTCTATAGGTAGGTACTGGCAATTAATCTAACCTATCCTTTTTTCAGGTTTGTTTATCATTTAAATAGATAGACAAGGGATATAAAATAAATAGATAGTTTAGAAGTTTCGCGATTTACACACATATTTGTATGAAACCGCAATAATAAATAATAATTTATTATCGCCATTAAGTCCCGTTTTCATACCATCCTACTCTTTTAACAACGAACTTGCCCTTCATTTCATTGTTAGCCGATTTAAGAATGAAGCTAGCTATACGTTTCCTCTGAAGAATTTTGAATGTTTACTCACTAATGTTGATACATATTGACAATTTAATTATAAAATACTATAGAACCCATATGCGAAGTTCCCCTACAATAACATGAAGTGTCAATGAACAGCTGGTTTTGAATACTCGGGCTGTCATGATAATGTATTTACAAAGACATACGATGAAAGTTGTCGTTTTCGTTTCTGTCCTACAGTATTCTCGATTATGAACGTACATACTTGGTTTTTGGTAGGTTAAAAGTCTTTGAAGGTGACTCTTATTAAATGATGAAGATCCTCAAGCCACAAAAAAATTCCAAGACCGCATTAATTCGTGTCAGAATACATCTTAAGTAAGTATTTTATTAGCCGAATTTTCATTTTCAAAGCCTCATACTATATTACAGTTAAAACAACTACCTAATTAAGACGGCCATCTCTATAAACGGGCATCTGCAGAAAAAGATATGTTCGATGACCGTGGGAAGCGGTCCGGTCGAAGCAAGCCAGATGTTAACGCGTTATAATAAGAACGCTGTTGGCAAGTCTGGCCTTTTTATCCTGACAATCGACCACTTTGTTTGTTTAAGTAGTAATGTATGGTGTGTAGTGTAATGTATTACTAACACGTTTACTGTACAGTCAAGAGAAACAAGTTCGGAGCGAGTGTTGGAAAATTAATACACTATCATAAGCACTTGTATATAGAGTCGCTTGGACATACGAGTATATTTGCTCCCATTATTGCACTTGACTGTACGATGAACGTAATGTTCAATAACGAACTTTGTTTTATAGTCATAGTTTCCAATCCTTATTGTTTAGTCATGTTCATCTGTCCGTCCGTATGTCAGAACTATTTTTCTCGAAGACTATTTTTTAAAATTTATTATCATAACACATACAGTCATATACAAATTATACATAAAGCACATTTCGTGCACTAAATTTAATTAAAAAAAGACCTGGAGGTTCATTTTAACATTTTAGAAATAAAAATATAAATCTATAAGAAACAAGCGCTAGGCTAGAACATGCTAACAAAAAGGTATATAAAGATTGCGAGTTCTTCTATTAAAGAAGGATGAAATTTCCATAGGACACGAAATCGATAGATACTACAACATTATGCTACCACGCGCCATATCAGTGCAGGTGGCAGATGCATATCTCTAACAATGGCTTATGTCCGGCCTGTACTGTTCAAGAGGTATCCGATCTCGTGGACATTTAGTTTACAAGGGATATTTGGACTTGTACCAAACATGCACCCAATCATTTTAGTACATGCCTTATTACTTAATTGATATGTATGCATCCCACTGCTAACCACAGGCATCTCATGAGAGGGACTTAGCCTGAGTGCGCAGATTCTGACGCATCGGTGAGTACCAAAATTAGGTTGGCTTGAATTTGGATGTGTAAGTACAGTAACCAGAATTATTTGCTCATGCTTGGGGGTTATACCTACCTATAAAAGCAAAATGTTCCTTGTTTGAAACTTTTTCACGTCAAGATGGGGCAACGGAACCAGAAAGTGACTATGACTACTTTTATCCCAGAAAATCACATTTCCCGAGGAAATAAGGCTAAAAGATAAGCGGATAAAGTTGCCGGCGAAAGCGAGTCTAGAAATAAATTATCTGCATAATATAAGTTTCGTTTTATAAGTTACCTAAAACAATGTGAGTTTTAATTAAAATTCCATCGACATGCCCATGGGCCTAAAATAAAGAAAATAAACTTATGGCCAGGCCAAATTTTAATGTCTGGGGGTTTCCGAATCCGCGAGACGCGTGGAAAGGAATGCACTAATGAGATTAATAGGCTGTCTGTTTGAGCAAATAAAACCGAAACATTCTGATATTAATGAGAATACAGCTTCTAATAAAATGAATGACCGTGTATTTGAGTTCGGTTAACCAAGTCATTTAAAATCTGATATCAAGTTATCAAATCACGGGCCTAGCAATTTTACAACGCCCTTACATTTTTATAAGGGGTATGAAGGTAAACAGCCGATAGGTGTATCTAAACATCTTAAGAGGAGTGTGAACCTACGACTTTTCATACAAAAGGCGATAACGATTTCCACCCCTTAAATGTTAACCGATTTTGACCAATTTTTTGATAGGATTTCAGTCAGAACAAAATCTAGGTCTGATGAAAAGGCAGATTTTTGCCGTTGGTTCACAGTCCTTTTAATTCTATAAAGTTTCGGAAAATAATGTAGAAAGGTAGAAAAAAGATTCGTTTTTGCAAATATTTATAATATGCTAATAGTAATGTAGTTGCAGAAACATTTCCAAAATGTAGAAATGTTGGTAGTATAGATTGTGCGAAACCTGTCAATAGCAGACCTAGTACAGCCATGTGATTCTCTAACGTGCACAGCCGCTGATCAGCGATGAGGTACACATTCAAATTTAGACCGAATGACTTTGTCCTTTTAGTCTAAATTAATAGTTTCGTTTATCCGCTGATCAGCCGCTGCCAACGTTAATGAATCACATCCCAGTTGTGTAGATAAACCCGTCTGAATTAAAACGTCTGTAATACAAACCAAAGTGATCTAACTACTAGTTTTGCGGGGCTATAAACGCATCGGCTCACGTATGAAGAAACCCGCGCCACCGGTTGTACGAGAAGCATGGCCCAAGAAATCGAACGAGACGACAAAAAAATATCGATTATGTCCTTGCTAGAGCTTAAATGCATTGAAGAGCACACTTGAAGATATCTACGAGATAATAAAAAACTTAATCCATTTTGAATCTGCTTTTTAATTCCAGAGTTACAAAGCAAATTACGAAAGAAGTTTCAAAAATAGGATCATAACTCGCAACAGAAATAAATTAAACTTATCACTTAGTAAGACGTTGTTAAATTGGTGCAGCTGTTAAAAAGTTATACAGAGAAGGAAGGAAAAATAATAAACGAGTAGCAATGCAAGCTGCTTTAAAAGTAAATGTAAGAACAAAAATCTTGAAGTTTTCGCTTTTTGGTAAGTATTTTCATCATAATTATACCGATTGATGACTTTGTGTTTACGATAATGATGGGGTAATTGGTCTCCATGGTGGTCCTTCTCATGTCCTCAGCAAGTGAATACAAGAATTCGTCTTTTAAAAAATCCAGTCAAGATCGAGAGACCAATTAATTACGTTCAACGCCCTCGTTCACCAGCTCGATGGGAGCAATTAAAAATTTTCGCCTCGTATTTCGGCATGAGCAATCCCTGTATTAGGAGTAATTGAGCTGATGGGCAGAATTGGATACGCTCGATTAGTTAAGTCGTCCTAAATAGGACATGTCGTAAGATCGTGCACATTTCGTTCGTCATAGCGACCGGCTCGGTGGGAACTCCGTTATTCCTGAGATCTGGAGTGACCATTGGCTTCAAGGTCGGTATTGGTAAATTTGGAGTAGCAAAAACATGCCTTACTTGCACTTGCAACCTAAGTACTTGCATAGCATTGCATACAATTTATTATTTATTTGATTTTCTTAATAACAATTTGTTTTCATGACGTGTGAAAAAAATGGCTTTACCCTCAATTATAGTCAGGAATGGCCAGACATGTTTTGGGCTCATATGGAGTTCTTCTTCAGGGGTTGAATACAGATCTGACCTGACTATAATATGTGAGTAAAGCCGTGTTTATTTTAAGTGTTCATAATGTCTCACGAAAGTTTTAATTTGAATATGTTACGAAGTGCTACTAGTAGTTTACCTTCACGGCTCTATTGACCAGATTTTAAAATTAACCTAACATGTTATTGGAAATTCACCCAAACGATCACGTAATTTAGCTGTTCAAATCCTAATTCAACGTTTGATTTGAAAGAAAGAAAAACACACAGAGTAATATAAATTAAAGAAAACAATACAAAGACAAAATGGTGGTGTGTGTCCTTGCGGCGGCCTTTGAAACATTGTTTATTCATTCAAATGGCATTATTGCTGTTCGATCTTTTTTATCCTATTCACATTTCGTTGAGATAGAAAAGGATGGCTATATTTAATGGCAAAGGCAGCTGGATTATTTTCAAGTTATTCAGAATTATCGCGACGCGTGACGCGGCTTCACTCTTCTGATTGATGGCGCCGAAATAAACAGTTCTCATCTCAATTTCCGTCACCTAGTGAAGTAATAAGTTTGCGACAAAGCATGCATCAATATTTTAGTATCCTTAGTTGTTAATCGCTATTAATTTTCTCCCTTTGAAATAAAATATGTAATGCGTTGCTTTAAATATTCATGTCTGTATTTGATTCGGTTCACTCTTAAACGTCTCAAATTTCACAATTCCAAATAGGCCACACATTAAATGGGTGTCAATCCGATATTAGTTCAATTTAGATGTTAATTCTGTCGTATCAAACCTCATCGACGCATAATCTAAGAGTAAACTACCATAATTCCAATTTACGGGCGATAAATAATAAAGGATGACGGTTAGTGACAGGGAGTCATAAATATTTAGGGCGTTTTTTTAAATCTACTACAATTATTTATTTGTAATTTATAAGCATAATGGATGGTAAAATAATCGTAAGATACGGAACGTCATACGACTATAGTATAATGGAACTGTTTTTTTTCTTAAAAACCACTACTTGCATAGATTTAAATCGAACTTTAGTGATAATCTGTAGAGAAATTCATGAATGTGTGCGTGAACCTAGAGAAATAGTGTGATCTCCTTTTCTCTTACTGTAACAGTTGCGTTCTCTTTCATGCATCCGCCATTTTACGATCAATAATTTTAACAACAGGAGTAAATGAAAATCAATTATTTTAGTCAAATTAAAACTTTCGTGAGACATTATGAATAACGCGAGGGCAGTGCGCGGGTTGATCTGACCGGGACCGCACTCAAACCCTGAAGAAGAACTCCAATCGAGTTCGAAACATGTCGGACTATTTCTGACAATAAATCGTGAGTAAAGCCGTGTGTTTTTCAAGTACCAATTATTTTGTAAATGCCTTTCGCTTTAATAGTGATCTTTGAATTGTTCCTGCATCTTTAAACGAGCAACACGGCGTAATGAGACACTTTTCTCAGCAAAAGTAGATACGCTGATTATGACATTTCACGTCAACTTGTTACCGCTTTTGGATGACCACTAATTGGAGCCTTGCGAATTTCGCTAACCCCACAAGTGATATATTCCAGTGCGGTAACTGTAAAGCATGTCTTATCTAATGATTTAAGTCCAATGATATTAAAAAAACCAAAGATGCGTCTTTCAAGCTCAAAATTTAAACCCAGAAAGCAACCCAATTGTGATCCTTTCAATTAGTCATGCGCGGACTTTTGGCCGAGTAACACATGTCGTGCTCCATTGAAGATGTTCTCAAAAAAGCCATTCTGAGCCAAATGTCGGTCCATAATACTACAAAAAAATTAAAAGGTAGAACTGATGCTTTATTTCATTTGTAGATACATTCAACACAAATATAGAAGTACTAAAATGCATTTATTTTGTTCATACATGATCGCCATATTCCAAATTAATGTGTAATATCCGCACGTCAACTGTTAACTAAAGCTGCACTGGCCGAAAATAAACGAAAAAAGAAGAAAATTATCTATGTTACGTTTTTAAAACGCGTTAAGTATGGATATAACGTGTCTTTCTATAATATGTCATTGTTTAAGTCTATGACTACGAGTAAATTATATTTTTATAATGTTTACGTCCTAATCCAAAGTAAACATGAGGTCCTACCGACCTAGATTGCCGCATCTGTGACCTATATAAAAATAATCTAGACATTTAATAACACCATAAATAACGTAAAAATGCAAATTATTATATTTGACACAACTTTATGGTTGGAACACATGTGTTTTCAATATCTTAGTACTAATAAAAAACTCGTATCTCAAACCCGCAATGTAGCAAAATAAACTAAAGACGCTTCTAGCAAAATCGAGTTTTCTGCAGGTTAAAAGACTTTATTAACCCTTTCGGCGCGAGCATGTGATAGCGCGCTGCAATCCACCCGCGCGACCGCCTCATAGCGCGCTGCAATGCACCAACGCGAACGACTTACAGCGCGGTGCAACGTGCCCGCGCGCACATACATAATTTTCTGTTCTAAAAGCCATGATGCACCGTGTGCATCATTGCGCGCTACGGTACCGCACGCATTTCGCTGCCGCGAGCAACAAGAGAATGAATGGTGTCATGTGCAATTTATAATAACCAGTTAGGTACAAAATGTTTATTTTGGATGAAATAAAAAACAATGGGTAAACAGTCTAATTGAATTAATTTGACAATAACATTGGAAAATTTAATTAATTAATCCAAGTACTTACCTAGCGGCATTGGCATATTGCTGATATCGGTCGGCAGTTGACCATTTGATAAAACGTTTCAAAACATTTCAAATTATGAAAGCCGGGTCAATCGTAGAGTTAGCAGAGTTCGAGTACATAGAGAAAGCTGGGTCCATCGTTCTACGTACAGTATTCGGGTCGATAAAGATAGCCGGGTCAGTGGTTAAAGATTCACAATCACAACCGATTATCACTCACAAGACGCAAGGAGACAAACGCACAGTCACAGGCATAAACTAAGACTGTACGTATTTAATATGAATTACCCACCCTTTACCTATCCTTTGTCTTCCCACCTCAGCACGGCGAAATTCGTGATTGGTCGCCTGCATTCCGTGAAAGTTTTCTTAACAATAGAAAAGATAAGAAAATAATAATTAGCGTATGTCTGTCTCCAAGGAATGCAAGGTCACGGGACATGACAGGCCGCCGCCAGGTAGCTGAACGAGATAAGTAGCGTGATAAACCATTTCTTAGTCGAGTCAAGTGTACCGCCACTTTCTAGAATATACAAAAACGACTATTTGCAAAATTTATTCGCTGAGTAATATTTGTATCTACTATTGTATTTATCGCCGAAATATTGAATGTTTATATACCTACATTACTTTAAAAAATTACAAATGAATGACTAACGTCAACGCCGCATGACACCGTCCAATGTGATTTTCTGTTGCTTACTTAAGAAAAATGTACTTTCGTTCATGCGCAATAAAGTCTAATATTATACGACAAATACGGTACTTGTTGCATTTTAAAATTGCATGGTAATAAATGCGGTACGCTCTGGCGCAATGATGCACCGTGGTTATCATGACATTTTTAAGTGAAAATCTAAATATATAGATGATTAAATTAAATTAAAATGTACAATGATGACTACGCTAACGGTTTATCAAGTAAATAAGAAAAAATTCTAACTTAATACAAGTAATATCGTTTGTTAAAGTTCAAAGTAATTTTTCTCTGAAAATACAAAGGAAGAAAAGAATATATATATGACACTCAATTATTTATAGTCTCAATAATCTCAATCAACCTAAAAACTGTTGCAATTTGGACAAAATACTATGTTGTCATCAATTTTTGTCATGAAGCACATGTGCATCATGCGCGCCCAAGGGGCTGCAATCCCATGAAGCACATGTGCATCATGCGCGTGCGCGGGGCTGCAATCCCATGATGCACATGTGCATCATGCGCGTGCGCGAGGCTGCAATCCCATGATGCACATGTGCATCATGCGCGCCGAAAGGGTTAAGAATAGAACGATTCTAGCTATGATTCTATCTCCTTAACAAAGATAAATGCCAACAGAGACATCAAATTATATCGAAATGTAGCCGAGTTTCCGCGTTCAAGTCGATCCGCGTTGAGTGATAAGGAACAGGCTGCAGTAAGCGCAGCTGTTATCGGTCATCGAACCCCATTCCTTGCATGCGATTGAAAGGAAAGCCGTTACACAAGGAGTGGCTATTTTAACAGTAAAATTGATAACAGTATGTTAACAGAATGACTACGGATTAGTTTTATCCTTTAGCCGAGGCCAATGGAGTATATCGCTCAAATTAACTTATAACTTAAAACTGTAACCAACCCTTACGAGGTCAAGAGTACCCTTAACAGGCGAGCGTGCATGAAGAACTTAATGAGAGTAGACGAAGCGAAAGGTGTGTCAGGATCGCAGCAAGTGGAAATCCGTGGTCTCTGCCAACCTTCGGAAACAGGCGTGGTATATGTATGTAATATGTATGTATGTGTAATCAACCGGGTAATGTTTCTTTTTCAGTATAGGCAGATTAATTTAATGACAATCACTATATCCATATGTTTCAATTAGTTTCTAAATCAATACGAAATGTTTTTTGCGAATAAAAGTAACAAACACTTTTTAACAATTGCACTGTTATTTCCTTAGCTGTAGCAATATCAAGCCTTCTATTATTTTGCAATTTTTTTTTTTAATTATTGTTATTACTTGAACTTTTCCGTACTGTTAATCCACTAGTGTGTCCTCCCGTGTCGCACAAAATATCAGCTCTCGTTATTCCACTTCGAGAATATCTGTGTTCACCGTCAATAATGCACAAGTGAGCCTTTTCTCTTTGCCTTTCTAAAATAAGATAGTCCTATGCTCTCTTTATAGGTATAAACTGATTCCTTTCAGCATCCACTTATTTTGATAAGGAGTTAGAATATGTTTTAGTTAAAGATTACATTTTTATAACAAACTTTATTGTCCATTGTACTTTAATATTGTGATGTCATTGGGTTTACATTATGTGTACCAAATTTCAGCCTATTTCGATCACGGAAACTGGGGCTCTATTCGGAACTGTTAAGTTAATTTATTATATCGCTAGTAAATTGACAAAACCGCGTTTGTGAACGTCAAACACGTACAAAACAACGACACATTCGAGTTTTGGCATTTTAACGTCGATACAGTAAATCATTTAGCAGTCCCGAATAGAGGCCCTTGTTCAAAATTGGAGTCCAAGATTTGAACCGGTAAAACAGACAGACATACGACAGAAGTAAGTTAATAGAAGCTTGTAAAAATAACTTCGGGAGGTTTTTTTTAAAGATTCACAGATTCACAGAGTTATTTATTTATGATAATAGGTAAACAAAATATCGATTAAAATGTAATCCGCAGCTCAATTACGTAACACAATTGGTATCGGTTTGGCTCGAAAACAGGGTACAATTGGTTTACTTTTCGCGAAAGCGATTCCAATTGGTACGTAATGGAGCGGCCGGTTGCTAAAATTCTCTATTTCTATTACCATGACCTTCTATACTAAGCATATAATAGGTTCAATTCGAAACGATGTCTTCTTAATTTAAAATTTCCTATACTTAAAACACAGACTTAAAATAAGAAACGCTAATCTCTATTTTTTATAGCACAAAGCTGAGGTTTCTCATTTCAAGTTTAGTGCATTTAAATTTAGAGAACACATTTTCAAATTGGCCCCTTATATTATTATGTATCGACAGTCTATATATTTTATTTAAATGTGTACAAAGCTTTATAAAATAACACTAAGTGTGACCATCTGCTGCTTAAAGTTTTTTTTATCGTAATGTGACTCGCAAATGGCGAAAGAATTGCTAAATCATTGCGTGAGCTGAGCTGTTAGGTTTTTTGAAGACTCTAAATGGTTTTACAATGGAGACAAGTTTGCTGAGGCGTTGGGCCCAGATTTTACTGACTTCGTTCAAATATATTATTAAGAAAATGTATTTACGCAAGTTCCTACAAAAAACTAGCAGTAAGACTAAGACTTGTAAAAGCATCCACATTCAGCATTTTTGACTTTTCTGTTATGACGAGTTCAACATAAATAACAATACTGAGAACGTTATAATAATTTAATGCATGATGCCACAGAGAAATCGCTAAACATGCCGTGTTACTTCTTATACTTACCTATCCTATCCCAAACCAGGCAGCGTAAATATCCAGCAAAAATTGGCATGAATGATGTCTTCTGATAAGATATGCGTGTGATGCTCTAACTTGCCGGAAAAATGCACAGCGACGAGTCCCATACTGGCACAAACCGTATTCTAATGGGGTATCCGAGTGCACTGAATTGGTGAGTGTTCGTCAGCGTGGACCGTTTTGCCTAAGCTCTAAGACTCTTTATTCTCTTTTGTTTAGCGGCAACATTGGAACATAAATCAGCCTTTTTCATGCATGGCGACGGAAACGCGATGATTCGAAACACGAAAGGAAATAAAAGGCCTTTCATTTATTTCCCATACGTGCCTCTAGCTGAACGTATTAAAATTCCGTCAAGGCCCGCTGGCGTCATCTGCGAACTTGCTACTATTTGTTTGTGCATCCGTCCTCTTGCCGCAGGATAAATAAATGGGTGAGACAGAAGAGAGCACTGAACAACTGCACGACGTGGGTTGCTAGTGCTAGGATGGTAGCTCACAGCGGCCCTAACATGCAAGACACAAAGATAAGTTAAACCCGTTTATCTCTATGACTATCTCTTTCGTCGGCACTAGTGTGAGAGAGACGCACTTAGAGATAAAACAGTTTAGCTTGTCCTTGTGTCTTGCATGTTAGGGCCGCAGGGCGTAAATCGAACGTCATCGTAAAGAAACACCTGTATCAAACAAACCGAACCGAGATGATCAGTTTTAAAGATTTAGTACAAAGAGATACATACATGTTTAATACAGCATAGAGCCTAAAGTATTTAATAATTTAAGGAAAAGACGGACAAGAAGGTCCCTTCAGTTACTCTCTAAAGTTACATTTAATCAGCACACATGACAAGAAAGACGAAACATATTAAAATGACAATACGCGGTCATGACGATTATGATATGCTATGGTGAATCGTGGTTTAAAATACGTACTTTATCAAGCTTAATCAAGCGTACAGCTTCATCAAGTTTTTCCGTAAGCTTACCTACAGGTTAAAGTTAATAGCAAGTAAAACATTTAAGAAATCAGCAATTAGGTTACAAACAGGTTACTTCTGCGCTATGAGTACCCTGTGCTCGTGTCGTGTACTAATGTTTTTATCTCGACAACGCATTAGGGAAATACAAACGAGCCAGCCATACAGGAATACTTGTTTTTTTTTGCTTGATAATTGTGAGGTCGCTGTATTTGGTACGACCCAGTTTGTACTGTCATCAGACAAGTCGGAGTAAATAAACAAAAACTCTCTTATAATATATTCGTTGCTATATTTGTAATTGATTTAATGTACAAAGGCAAGGCGGCTCAAAGTTTTCTTAAATAGTATACCGTGTAGTTTTAAAGCTTAAGCTGTTTTTTTATGTTAAGGGGGTGGCAAACGAGCAGGCGGTTTACCTGATGGTAAGCAATCACCGCCGCCCATGGACACCCGCAACACCAGGGGAATCACGGATGCGTTGCCAACCCTTTGAGAAAGGAGTAGGCTGACAAACAGGCAGACGGCCCACCTGATGGAAAGTGGTCACCGCCGCCTATGGACATCTGCAACACCAGAGGTGCTGCCAATGCGTTACCAGTCTAGGAAGGATGGGGAATGGGGATGGGATGGGGATGAGGGAATAGGCCTCCGGATCTGGTCACTCACCATACGAAACGCAAAAGCAAGCTATTACTTTACGCCGATATTCTGTGAGAGTGTGGTACTACCCCGGTCGAGCCGGCCCATTCAGACAGTAATCATCTAGTGAGGACTACTGTTTGGCTCTACCACTACCTGAGCTTAGCCTTTTGTTAGACGATGAATCTAATTTCATTGATATAAATAATATTTTTGTTGACAATGTACATAGAATTAGTACAAATAAATCATCTATCTATCTATTAAAACAATAAAAGGGCGTTCTCTCTCTACTATGAAAGACTTCTTCATAACATGGAGCGATATTGGTTGGCCTTATTTCGTGAGAATTGCATGTATTTGGATTACCTACCTGAATAAAGAATCACTGAAAAAATGGGAGGGCTAGAGATAAACAAATTATTGCTAATATCAACCAAGCGACTTATTTCGGACAGAGCTTGCAAAGCTGTTTGCTAAAATCAAACAAGTCAAAGTAATCACGTGTCTATAAACAGAGCTGTAAGTTATTTTCAAATAAGTCTCGGTACAACCAAGGGGTCAAATTTTAAACAAGAAAAATTAGTACTTTACTGGCACTTCTTGTTTTCCGTGAATTCTTTCTTTCAAATAAAATATATCCTTCCTTAGGATGTAATCAAAAAACATTAGAATCAACAGATGTTAATGCCAGTAATGATGGTTGTGCTAAGATTTCCTAATCGTTTTTTTATGCGACAAAACTTTTACAAACATGTTTATGTAACTATAATACTTAAAATATATTTCCGCAATTAGTAAAACCAAGAGGTTTGTTTATCGACTCGGGGAGAAAGTTGTTTCGTTAATCAAATCTTGTTAATTGCTACAATGACAACCTATTTCAATCTCGCCGCAGGTATGTTGACATGTTGCTATTAGTTGTTTGACAACATTACATTTCGAGTTCATAGTTACATAAAAACATGTTTGATAAATAGAAAATCATAACCACTGATCAAAGAATCGAAACCAAAAGCGAGACAAATAATGAGTGATCGAAAATCTATAATATTGCGTCGCAAATCTAATTAGTGCGTTTGCAACGATCGAATTTGAGAAAATCGGAGCCCATAAATTACACTGTGATTGAGAATTCCAATTGAATTTCTTGTACCCGTTGGTTGTATATATATGTGAAAGATCGGCTCTGATGTGCACAAACGCCCTGAGTATTGATTCTTGCATCATATAACATAGCCGAGAACCCTTGATCAAATAGTTAACTTCGCTAATCCGTTACTGAAAAAGTTAACTTCTTTAAACTTTAAAGCGTTATGGAACTTTAGGAAAGACATGAAAAAATTATAAAAGAAGGATGTAATAAATTAGAGTTTGTAATAATAAATACCTAAGGCCTGTCACATACATTCGTTTTTTTAATTCGATTTCCGAATTAGTTTTCCGTATTTGGACACCCCGAACGCAGACATTTCATATGAATGGTTCTCCATGGCACACAAGTTCGTACGTTCGTAATTCCGTACGGAAAATGTTGAAACGTATGTGCCATGGGGGCCTAATTGTTTAGAGATCCATTTCAAATCAATAGCTATCTGATATAAGGTGCATATTCCCCTTTATAAACATCGATATATACGGTCCGTGCAGTGTCCTTTTGGCAAATAGTAGATATGTAATTATCAATTAAAACACTCGAATTGTTTTAACGGAAATAAACGAGTCCATTGACGATTTTTAAAGTTAACTTAAAATTTAATCCGTTACTCGAAATCTTAACTTCGTTAATTAACCTTTAAAGGGCAACGGTCTTGTGCCCAGCTATGCATATATAACTAAAATACGAGAGCGGGGGTTACTTTAGCACTAAAGTTCGCTTCCATTTGGAGCAAAGGTAACGATTTGTATGCGAATGCTGTGCTGCCTTTTATTTGTCGTATTTCGAAGCGCTCGTATATTAAATACTAGATTACGCTAGTAAATAAATAAACCTACCTTCTATCCCTTACTTTATAACTTGACTAACCGTTAAACCTTTGCTTTGGATAATCGCGACTTTAACACAGCATGTTGCTAGAACAAATACTTTGCGACTTCGATTAAGCGGAACACCTTACCTCGGCATATCAGCTGTTTATCGGCAGAAAGTGCAGAAAACTCCCTCTAGGAAGCGTTGTAACACGCGCCGCGGGTACCGTCTTGTCTTATCGACACGTATAAAGGTAACAATAATGGTTACAAGGAAGCTTACGGTGCTTTCGATAGATATTTATTAGCGCAATTTGGTTTTAGCTGTTGAATTAACATTGAATTCGTTTTAAAATAAAATGTTTTAAAGAATATGCAAGCAGAGGGGCATTTTTTTCCTACGCATGTTATATATAAAATGTATGTGCGTTTGTTTTTTTCATAAAAGTTAAATATCTGTATGACTTGCAGTAGATCTTAACCCATTGATATCCATTTAACGAAATTGACCCTTATGTCAAACGATAGCTGATATTTATGCCGGGATAAGTTGCGGCTGAATTGTAAAAAAAAGCAAACTTGTAGTTGCTACAGTTTCTTCCTTTCCTTTCCTACGTGATAAAGTTGGTATTGGTGCTGGGATAGCAACCTCGATCGAACAGTTTTCCGAAGGCTTCTGGCGTGGGGCATCTTAACACGGTATAAAATCTTGACCACAAAATCAACCCGAATACTCTTTCAATTTGGTCTATCCAACTGGTTGGTGTATGGCTCTTCTTTTCTTTTCAGTAGGAAAGGAAATCGTAAATTGAACTGAAAATATGTCCTTTGATCGAACGTGCGTATCCAAAATATAGAAACCAACTCTGTAGCTAAACAATGCCTCTTGAGCGTCGTTCTCAGGATCATCCGGGAACACGTGTCCTGTTCCCACCGCGTCAATATGCGGGCACATTATCCCATGCGGACACCTGATTGGATATTGCCTCGCGTATATTATGTTACCTTACATGGCTCCTTCAATAGATCGCCTCGCCTTTAATCGGTTTTTAACGGCCTTTGATTGAGAATAATTGCTGATTTGCATATTTTATATAAAGTAAAAAAATACAATGTGAAAATCATGTTATTATCGTATCTGATATGTTGATTAACAATGTGTGAGACACTTAGTGGACATCTTTGGTTACCTATTAACAAGAAATTCAACCCCCCGAAGAGAGGTAAAATAAAAGACGTCGATGTGTCAATGTGATGAAAATGCCGGTGACACGCGATAGTTACGTACACTGTGCAACACGACCCTTTTCTATCGTAAACCGTATAAAGTAAGTCTTAGAGTTGTTTTTGGAGTAAGTTTTGCATTATTTTTGTTGTCATGTGTACATACCTTGTTACTTGGAGGGGACTTGTTATATCCCTTACTCCAGATATTGACGGCAATAAATCCAAATCAGAAGTAAATAACCCACTCAAAGACAGCTCGTTATGTTTAGTGTTGCGATATATTTCGATAGAGGGTAAATTAATAAAGACAGATATGATGATGAATTTCATGTCTCTCTATATAAATCTTGGGGAATAAATTTACGCGAATCGCATCGGACGTTAATTGCTTGTTATGTACGTGAGGGAAAGTCTCTATAGGTGTATATAAATAGAGATTTGTTTTCGTAAAATATTTTAATATTAATGACATTTCCCTGGAATTCAATTTCGGTTTTTTATCACTTAATATAGCCGATACACGAGCGGAAACTGCCAACGGCGAAGTAGCACATTTTTTTTTTACTGATAGAGTATAGGCCAACGGTGGCAGTAACTAAACTCAATTTATGGGGGTTATTTTGTCCGAAATGAGTGTTATTTGGCTTGGCCGGTCGGGATTCGTTGGGATAAATTGGCATTTTTGACTTTTTGACTTATAAGTGACTTATAAGACTTATAAATACACCTTCCATTTGGAAGTGAGTGTTTATAATTGAATTCAAGAGTATTTTAGCATTTTTTAGGCAATACTGAGCTTTAATTAACAACGAAGATCATTCATAGCTGCAAGAAGATAACTCCTATAGGTTCTAATAATAGAGCTAACCAGGGTGGACATACACATACAACCACATCATTTAGATTAATTATTTGTTTGTGGTTATATATTTGCTATATTATGAAGATATGTGAAGAGAAAATATTGAGCATGCTTATTAATTTAACAAATTGATCTAAAAGCCTCTATCAATCACTTAAAAGATGGAATTCAGAGAACTCCGCAGTCCCTAGGCGAGCTACCGCTGTTGATGCCTGCGCGGCGTGCTGTGGATTCCTCATCCTCAAACCAACATATTACATAGTATTCGTGCCGAAAGATTATAGACTCTATTGAATGGTTATAAAACTTAACATGAAAGCAACATGATACTGCCGCATTTTTACTAATATAGTTGCCAAGTTTCAGAAGTAAAATGAAGCGCAGAGGTGATACTAGATCGTAAAATGTTTACGGGCGAGAATATCAGATATCAAGGTTGCTGCCAATGACTTGGGGAAGTAAATAAGAGTTTTAAGGTGAATTTCATATAATATAAGAGTAGCATTTAGATAGCAGAAGTAAAAAACCGGACAAGTGCGAGTTAAACTCGCGTGTAGAGGGTTCCGTTCCATACATGATTATCTGAAATGTCCTACGAGTATGTTACTTTTAGAGTCATAGACTTCTTATAGGTTATCCTGTAATTTATAGGTAAAGAACTCCTCTGCTGTACTGGGAGTGAAGAAATAGCATAGAATGCGTGCAGATGCTTATCATCCTGGCATGTCGTAAAAGTCGACTAAGGGACGGGTCCTCTCCAACATGGTGGAATATCTTATGGGCGATGGGCTGATCACCTGTCACCATACGGTTCATCATATACTATCTTAGGACTAATTAATCGAACGTGGCCACAAGTAGTCTTGTGACTCTGCCCACCCCATTTGGGATTTCGAGCGTGATGCTATGTATGTATGTAAGAACTATTTACTGTATTTTTTTAAAATTGTAGGCCCAGTAGTTTCGCCTATTGTCCTAAATATCTTACAAACTATTTATCTTAAAATTCCAAAAAATATAAATATATTTAAGATCCTCATAATAAGCCCTATCAATTGATACCTCACACAATATACCATGCATAACTTTTTTTTAATTTTCAAATTTACCCCCCAAAAGTGGCCCCCATGTTTATAATTAATTTATTTACGCAGCTCACCTACTTACATATGTATACCAAATTTCAAATCAATTGGTCCAGTAGTTTCGGAGCAAATTGGCTGTGACAGGCCAGTGAAACATATTTCAATAAGATAATCTAGGTACTATGAAGTAATTGTTTTCAATTTATGTCCCGTCATCAACATAATACGCTGCACTGTGCAATAAGTATCTATTAAATTAATTCCGTAGTAGACAATTAACTGGGTGTGTCCAGCACCACGACCGGACTGGGGCAAGGCTGCTTGCTGTCATTAGTGAACGTGGTTAATGGCGAAAGTGTGTGACCAAGGATACCACTTATAAGACACGCTTGCCTAAAATCTTTGTCTAAATAACAACAGCATGAAAAATACTTATGACTTACATGCGTGTGTTTACAAACGAATCCAACTAGGTATTGAACTTGCTTTACATAACTGTTTTATTAATACAAATAGAAGAGTTACAGAGGTGTACAGTGGATACATCCATACTTGTCTTATTTGGTAAACAAGTTTCTAACCTCAAAATATCCTGTTTTATCCTAAATAAAGCAATCCTTGGCTAAAAATTGGCAAAGTAACGTTTAAAATATTGCTTCCGGTTCCTTTATTTTCAAAGAAACAGCTGTTTTAGCCAAAAAATGTGCGTTTTGAGGTTAGAAACTTGTTTACCAAATAAGACGAGTATGGTATTGATGAAATTGAAATAACTATATTTATATAAATAAGCGATAATATTGCCTCTTAACGTTCAACAAACCCCCGAGAATATAATAAGTTGCGCAAAAGTCGCTAACTTATTACTCCTATTCAATTTTGGCTATAAAATAACTTTCCCGGATCATTTGCCACGTCGCTTGTCCTCATCCAGGGCATTATAAGCATAGTTAGTGGGCCTGGCAAGGCGGAACGGCATAAAATTGCCGATGCGTGCCCGACGGCTTTTGCGAATCGGCTATTCGGTTTCTCCGAGGCTTGATCGGCTCGTGTGGTCTTTCTGGTTGCTAGTCAGTTACTCTCTCGGCTATACACTGGTAAACATAACCAAAAATTGATTAGAAAGCTTAAAAACATGTCACTATGAGAGGTTTTTGTAGCCTATTTAGTGTCACACTGATTAGCAGAGCCCTGCTTTACTTGCAGAGATGTTTCTCTATTGATCGCATGCTCTTATCAGTCTTTTTCAAACACGTCCATGGCGCACCATCTCATTTTCGGACTGGCTCTTGTGAGATATTATTGAATTACTAATATCTGTTTGTCTTATATTTTTGACACTATCTTTACGTTTTATTCTATTGTTTTGGGTTGCTCTATTTTTTTATCTACACCCATATCATAAAACCTCCATTGGTTAATCAAAAACCGTAGGAAATGACCACCATTTTGACAACCAATTAGGAAAAACCAGTGCTGCGATAAAGAAATAACATGACTTCTTTATCGTTTTTAGTAAAGAAATGAGCTTAAATTTGGAACAGCTGTCAAAACTCAAGTGGGTCTCTATTCTAGTATCCATAGATATTAAAACAGTTATTGATACGAAACGTTAATTCAGTATGTTTTTTTAATATAAACTGCACAATATTTGATCTCGAGTGACGTGAGAATAGAGACTTCATCCGTTTGTCTATGATTAAAAAAAAAATGATCTTGACGGAGGATCGCCATGTTTGTGTTTTGCTGAACGAAAGTAGAATTGTTTTTGAATTGAATAGAAAAAGTTGTTTGTAATTTACATTTTAGTTGAAAATATGAATAGTAAGTAGTGTTCTCGGAGTGTGTGTGATGTGAAAATGCGCCGGATATCGGAAATTTTCAATTAATATTCTATATCTCACCTACTTATTAAAATTTGCACGTCATCATATGACAAAACACGTGAAACCAATTGTACATACTACTTAATATCTTATTTGTACCGTGTCTTATGCGAATAAAATTCTGATTCTGATTCTGATTCTGAAATATGCAGCCACGATTGCAACAAATAACTTGTTGCCAGAAAATATTGTTTCCGAACCCATCATGGAGGATTTATAATATGTGTGTAGATAAAGTTATGTATGCAACTCTGCATAATTTGGCCTTAAAACACACGTGCGATCTTATTATGAAACTCGCCTATCGGCTCGTTTCATGAAAACCGCACTAGTATTTTAAGGCCTATCATTATGCAACCGTTGCATAAACTACTTGTTTGCCAGACTAATTGGAAGGATTTAATCATAAACAGTTTAAAACAAAGCGTTTTGCAAAGCAAACTGTAACCGATCTAGTATACCCTCCGCATAAAACTAAAGTGAACCTGTAGTTACTAAGAAAATATCCGGCATTGATACATTATGTATCTTTTATGATGTCACCAACTATTGTGTTGAGCCAAAGTGATTATTGTTTATACACAATCGATCATAGGTCGATAAAAAGACTGCGCTAGATTAAGAAATGATCATTTTAGAAAGCACACGATGGATCATATCGGCAATCCAATCCATTGTTTTGTCAATATAGGATGATGGAGGCGGTAAAATGATCATATCATAGTGACCAATCCGAAAACAATACAATACAATATAATATGGCAGAATAAATTATCAAAATCACGAGGCAATTAAGTTTTGTTATTCTGATGTAGGTATTGTAGAACAAAGTAGTGTAGAAAGTGCGTAGAATATTTAAATAGTAATCTAGAATTTCTTGTATTATGAATAATATAATGATATTCTCAATATACTATGTAGAGATGAGATAGGCAATAGAGATACGTGAATGAAAGAGAGGGTTACAGTTACAGCCCCAACCAATTCCAGTGTAATGCGCCTATAAAATGCTGATTTCACATCCACTGAGGTGACGGGTGGGTCTGAATATAACTAGGGCGCTTTTCTAAGTGTGATTGCATTGGGTCCATTCCAAAGAAATTGTAACATTGTTAGAAAACGTTTAAAATTCCGCTCTGGTTTGATACTAATGTTGACTTCGATGGTCTTAAACGTCTTTTACGTTCAACTAATGTAATTTTGTATAATGAGAACTTCATTGCCTTCAAAAATATGTAATTATGATTTGATAAGATAATAGTTATTTCAATAATAAGATGAGATCTTGCGTACATACGAGAGTACTATAAAATACAGTAATACGACACAAAAAAATAGATTCATGGGATTAAGTCATGACGTCTGAAATGTAGCAAAAGTATTTGAACACACTCCGTGATATACATTATTAGGATTCTTGGAGCGTGGCTGTTCCTCGATCTAAATAAAAAGGTTAACTTGGCATTTTGACCCTTAACTTGAACAAATAGGGTTGAGGATTCAACGACATAAGGCGATTATTCGCATGACGCGGTGAGCCTTTCAATTTCCAACAATGTTCAGTATGCGAAAATTGTTGTCGACCTTTGTACGTGTTTACTGCAGTGAGGTATCTCTCAATATAACTAAGACAAACATTTCGGCGTTAAAATAAATATCTTGAAGATTTCGATAACAATACTCGGTCTAAAACATGAAGCCCGACAATGGCGCCAGAAACTTTGTTCACGGACCATTTCCCCAAAAACAGTTCGAGGATAAAAACAAACGTTATTGTGCCGTGTAGTCATCAATCTTAGGCCATTAAGCGATTAGATAGAATTCACTTATTAAATAAGTCGATAACTCGCCACCCACGCGTGGCTCGATTGATCGAATCCGAGCCAACACCCGAAATCTGGATCCGATAAATTGACCATCGGACTTCATTTTGTTTAATGAGATTAAGCCTTTCCCCATCCATCAACTTGGACGTGCACCGTTTCCGCCTTTGAAACCGAGACATCGAAATTAATTAATGCGTATGATTTTAACAGATAGCTTCTCTGCACAAAAAATAGAATGGTACCAAACTCCCTTTGGATCCCTTCATACATATGCAGGCGAAACTTTAGAAGCAAAAAAGTGTAAACAGCGGTGGAAGGATAAGCAGAGTGGCTGGAAGGAGTATTTATTTTCTTAGACTGGATGCAATTTGTATCGCTTAGAGATTCTTCTCTTATAAGTAAAAAAGCGAGCAGCTGCGGCAGCATTCTAACAAGGAAAAGTAAGGTGCTTTACTTAGGGTAGATACTGCTGTGCTTTAATAAGAATCATATTTCCATCTCGGTATTATTATGACAGAGATGAATATTATAATCCTGTGTATTGCTAATTATAATACAAAAGTAGGCGTAAAAGTTTTGGAACGTGCAGCTCTAATAAGGATTTGATTTCATGATTTATGACTCTAATGAGACTTGAAATTTACCCAATGAATGATACAACTATACAAAATTTTCAAAAGTAAATATCTACTTAAATAACAGAACAAACATTTTGTACCTAAGGTTTCTTGTGTATGTAGTTTTGATATGTATACAAACGTCCATAAACAGCAGCTAGTCGCAAATCCGCCAGAGGGCGCCGTGCGCAGCCACGCCCGGGACTCCGGTGCATAAATAAACAACCGTGTAAATCGTTGCCGAGGTGCGCGTGCGACGCTAAGGGCTAGTGCCGCAGTTTATTCCAAGTTAGGACGTCGAGTGTCAGAGAAACAGCGAGTAGATTTTCTGCTCGAGCGTAATTTAGGTGGCACAAAAATGTTAAAACATCACAAAAGTTACTTACTCAAGTATTAAAGTAAGTATCCCACCCGTTAACTACCTATACTGCCACGTCTTAAAAATTGGTTGATGTACTGATATATTATATTTGAGGATAATAATTTCAATAATATATTTTTAATTGAAATAAGTAGTTCTTTTCTTTAGGTTTTAAAAACTTCGAAGTAGTTTTGGGTAAAACAAACTTTAAGAAACAAAAGTTATCCCTCCTGTGGCCAAAAGGTAAGGAAAATGACGGATTAAATTCACGTTTTCTAAATACAGGTCAAAAATATGCCTGAAATACATGCAGATAGGATACTTATAGCCTAAAAAGGAAACAAACTGGAGGGTTCTTAACTTTCGGGAACAGGAGAGACAGTCCTGAACCTTAACGTGCGTATGACCCTTCTATTCCCATTGGCAGCGGCCACCGGTTCAACCTGGGCTTGCTGCCGGAACCGAAAACTAAAGACAAACTTACTTGGCTAAGAGAGTTGGCTTTAAATAATGGGAATATATGAGATAAAGAAGAAAGCCTGAAACGGAATAACCCTTCATCGCCGCCTGCGCAGCTGCATGGATAGTGGTCATACGAGATGGATAAATGATACCGGCCGCCAGATTGAGACCGACCCAGTTGGCCACACAACTTTATAAGAATATTTTCAATGTTTTATAATAAGCTATGCATATTCAATTATAAAATCCTTTGTTGTACCGGTTGGAGAAGAATTACTGTCAATAATCGGAGGTTCTATATTTCAAAAGAATATTAATTGCTCTTTTTTAAGTTTGGTCCAATTTGTGTTCTTGTTGTTTATTAGTTTACTTTTTAAATTGTCTAAATGTATACAATCCCCTTATAAAAGTCAATGGATTAGATTGTTTTATATGAACCATGGTGTTTGATAGTTTAGCTATAACATATGTATAGTTATATATTTAAATGGAAAATTCATTTTAAAATTTCTTTAGTTTAAATACGCTTTCAACGCTATTCAACGCTTTAAATTTCGTAAAAATCACTAGGACAGCGATATTGGACGAATCAAAGAGTGCGTTGCCGGCCGTCAGGAACCGAATAAAAATACTTCGTTCCATGCAGACTGTTCAGGCGCAATTCGTTGATTGCAGAACAGTCGCAGTTTTATTTATTTTAGAGGTCTGTGTACAGTTTTATTAAAATGCCTTCATTTATTCAAATACAAAAGTTCTAAAATTGAAAATTCAATAGCCATTTCTTTTTGGTACTAAATAAAATGACCATCTACAAAATCGGTAATATTGATGAGAGATTCAATTTTGGTTTCCTCCATCAAGTCTTTATTTGTATCTAATGTCCATTTTGTCACTGGGAACATTTAGCATTCACATCTTCTTTGTCCTCCTCTGCTGCACTGGGAGTGAAGAAATAGCATAGAATGCGTGCAGATGCTTATCATCCTGGCATGTCGTAAAAGTCGACTAAGGGACGGGTCCTCTCCAACATGGTGGACTATCTGTATGGGCGATGGGCTGATCACCTGTCACCATACGGTTCATCATACCATCTTAGGACTATTTCATCGAACGTGGCCACAAGTAGTCTTGTGGCTCTGCCCACCCCATTAGGGATTTCGGGCGTGATGCTATGTATGTATGTATCTTCTTTGTGCCATCTGACAGAATCTTTTCCAACGGTCAAGTTCGTTGTACTTGACTGTGTTAGCAAGCATTTGCGCTATGATCGATTCAATACTACCTACATAATATTGTTTAGGTTAAAATGGATTCTCATCAAAGAAGATTTTTTATTTTGATGCTTTAATTTACCTTAATTTTAAACAATGAAATCTTGTCAAAAGTTGCCAGGTTTTTAATATCAAAGTGTCTGTAAGATATAATTCACACAAGTGTTTGCTTGCCTCTTTGCGTGTACAACGGCTAAAGGACGATGAGTTCCCTTTTGTAGCAGTGACGCGCATCCGTTTGATGTCAGCTGGGAGCTTCAAAGAGAAACAATTTATTACAATGTATCAAGTCTTGTTTAACTGCTTGTGTAAAAAGTACTCTTAAACAGGAAAGAAACAGGAATTGTTAAGGTTTAATTTGGTGTCTGCTTACCTTTTAGAGACATGAATATTTAAAACAAGAAACTATAAGCTAGATAACTATGGAACTATGTTTGTTTTATGTTGGTATTTGACGACGCGGTTAGCCTAGTTGGGAGTGACCCTGCCTCCGAAGCTAGCTTCCTGGGATCGATGGGGATCGAACCCACCGGGGAACTTACCGGGGGGTAAGGGCAAATATTTGTGTGATAAGCACGAATGTGTGTTCCTGAGTCTTGGATGTTTCCTATGTATTTAAGTATTTAGTTCTCTATATAAGTGTGTATATCGTCGTCTAGCACCCATAACACAAGCCTTTAGAGCTTACTTTGGGACTAGATCGATTTGTGTAAAAGATTGCCCCTGATTTATTATTATTATTATTATTGGAAAAATAACTGATTTGAAATTGGTGGATAGTCATAAAACAAGGTTACAATAATGTTGTTAATTGATAAATCGTTGTAAACTCATAATTAAATGTTAAACCAATAACTTCAAAAGATACACTCGGCTACCAAATGACACCTAACAATTATTTCAAAACTATCGGCTTTAACGTAGTAATTTGGTCCCACAAACTGATAAACACATCGCTGCCCACGTAAAGTCTATTTATTGGAAACTTATAACGGCGCCTCTTACAAGTATATTTTGAAACCGGTGTGACTGCAGAAGAAAATGTAAATGTTGTACTTGGGCTCGTTTAAAAAAGAAAACATTATAATAGGCCAAAAATATATTTTTCGAACAATATCTTATTACACTTTTAGAATCAAAAAGCTCTTGCATTCCCTGGATTTAGATCCATGAATGATCAGATGCGAACATCAATTATTCGCAATGCAATTTCGGAAGAATTTTGCCTTGTCACAGTTTAACAAGAGCCGCGGGCGCACCGTTTAGACCTAACAAGTTAGTTACTTTTGTAACTAACCACTCCGGTATTAAGATTGTTAAAAAATATGCATATTTTTTTACATGATCCAAAAATTCTGTCATCCAATTTCTCGCGTGTGTAATCATGACTCATTAATGCTAACAGGAAGTTTTTAAACGTATACATAGAAATGACCATTGAAACCATGCCGTCAATTGAAATAATTGAAGCAATTTAGTTTGAAGAGGATGACTTTCGGACAGATTTATTATGTGGTTTGATAGTACGCCTTATAATTTAATAGCCTCAACATATCCTCAAGCGACAAGCACAAAAACGTATGTGCATCGAATTTGAATCATTTCGTTTGGTATAGTTGGTATGTACGTAACTATACGGATAAATTCAATTGAAGAATTAAAAATAGGGCACTGACATATGTTTTAGTTCATTAAATAGCCATGTAAACTGAATGGACTGCTTTACTAACTTACAGTAATTTGGTTAGCATTAAATAGGTCAAGTTTGCTCAATATATTTAATATCTGTTATTGCGTCATTGTCTTAATGGCGAAAAGCTTTTCTGCTTATGGAAAAGAGAGCGTTCATAAGAACTACTCATTGTTCTGAGGTGATCTCCCGTGACTGTTAAAAGTAGTTATGCTACGCCTTATATAGACGATTCTTTGCAATTAATACGTTTGGAAGATTGTAGGTACTTTTTTATAATAGAATATTACAGAATACTTACTTACAGTTTTGATGGACTTAAAATGTATAATTAAAGGCGTAGACTAAATAATGCGGAGGCGGGCTTGGTTTGAGAAGTGCCGACGCGCGGGAGGCATTTCAAGACTGCATTCAAGAATATATCCTAAAATAAGGGTACAAAGTTTATTTTTCAATTAAAAGTTTTGTATTGGGTTCCATATGTCTTTCTAAGCAAATAACTTATTTTCAGCGCCCAAGAACCTTTCTTCAAGTACAATGTTTTCCCACATATTAATGGTCCGTGGATAAGCAAATAGTCGAACAGATTGGTAATGGTTTTTCGAGTGCACAACTAATATTATTATCTCTCTACTTGGTTGCTTCTCGTGTTTGTGTAAACTTTACCAACCATGTTTAGATTTTTTGTACGTTTTTTTTGTTATATCTATATTTCTTTTAAGTTTTCAGAAGTTCTTGAGAAATATTACCTTGCTTTGGAACTAAGTAATATTATGTTTGAAGAAGCGACAATTACTATTTGATGTAGACAGTAAAGAGCGTGAGCCAATAATACTGCCCTGTGGGACACCAAAGTGGTTTGATGTCCTTTTGAAGTTAAACAAAAATTTGGTTTGAAACGTCATTTCTTTTTGCCAAAATAAAAAGAAATTGGAATTGAAAGATTCGCTTATGTGGAACACTGTGTAGCGGGCCGTAAATAACATGTTTTTCATTCTTCCATAAACAATAATGCATGCGATGTTCCGCGATGGTCACGCTTGCGTAACGTGGGAAGCTTTGTTTCTTTGTGTTAGAAATATACATTTCTCTGTACTTGCATGCTTTATGGTAAAAAACCGTAAGCAAATTATGTTGCTAGTTCTAGGTGCCACGAAACTTTAGTGCTTACTATTAGTTTTTTGCGATGTAAGTTTATCAAGAAACTTGAAGAATAAAATAAGTAAGGCTTAAGTAGGAATATTTATAAAAATGCTCTTTCTGGTGAAACTTGTTTGAAGATTTTCCGGTGTTTATACTCTTAATGCTTTTTATCATTCCTTCTAATCATCTACCATTTTACGTAGACAAAACGCGTCTTCATGGTTTTCTAACTTCAAATTAATCGAAATAGTTTTCTATTAAATATCATTGGTCGGTCAAACGGTCGTCAAACTATTCGCAGATCAGCCTTTGATTAAAATTCAATCGAACATTCGTCTAAAAGCCGATAACATCAAGAAATCTTAATTTCACACCATTAAGTGGTTGTTATTATTCTAATAATAAGTTGCTTAATGAACTACGCGTGAAAAGTATCTTACAAAATGTATATTCAGTGTAAACTTATTTTGTTGTATTTGTTTTAAGAAATGGTTTTAAGCTGAATCTGAAGTTACTGAGCTATATCTAGTTAATAGATTGGAACGTGTAGATGACGCACTATGAAATGAAATCAAATATTAATCTTAGCAAACTTAGATGGATTACTTCTTTCCTTCACACACCGATAGTATAACATTTCTACCTAAGATCTTGCGACGGCAATTTGATTAGCACAATTTTAAAAATTGGTTCTGTAATGATTGGCAACTCAACGTTTTGCAAATGTATAATTTTTACAAATTTCATTTGACGAAGCCTAACTTTTCAGGACTATCATAAATCTAACCTATATATCCTGAAAAGTCAACAGTTTCAGTTGAAAATAAGAAGCCCGTGAAATTAAAATTTGTAAAATGATATAGTTGGTCAAATGTTTTGCGGTGAAGTGATTGGATACCTAAAAATTACGCTGGGCTTGCGATCCGCTAAAATCTTACGGTAATCGAAATCGTTTAAACATAAATGAACCTGAGGCCTTTTCAGTGATGACTAGCTATCTTTTAAATCATTAATTTTAATATTGTGATTTCCAATGACATGATGACAAACTGTTTTTTAAATATAGCTGTGTGCGAGGGTGTAAAGATATCACAAGGAATTGTTAAGAAAAGAATCCCTTAATGAGGCTAATGCTTCTAAACGACCCGATTCGGTGAATCGGAAAAGATTAATTTATCACGGGGCAATGACTATGCTGTTTTGCAAGCAATCTACGTTGAATTTACTATGACGGTAGTATATAGGTATATCTTTATGAGGTAAGGAGTTTTGTGGACAAGTTAAAAAAATAAACCAAGAGACATAAGAAAAGAAAAGTAATATTACTACCCGCATAGTACAGGGAATACAATCTGTGTTAGTATCCAAGATATATTATTATTCTCTTTATTCTTTTCTTTCCCTCATCTTATAATTTTTTTATAAAAATACATAATATCATAAAACATAAACAACGGTGACCCACCGAGCGTCGAGCAGGGCCCAAGCATCAGAAAGAGGAACCTCCTGACGATGCGTGCAGAGTACCGCCTTCGGTATCCGACCCTTGATCCAAATTTTATATTATTAACTAGTGGACCCACCACAGCTTCGCCCGCGGTATTTTCCATACCTACAACCTTTATCACCTCTTTTCTTACCTTTAAAGATGGAATTTCAAAAAATCCCTCTTTAGTGCACCTCTGGGTACTCGAGGAATGTCTGCTTCAAATTTCAAACCTCTAGGACCACCCGTTTAGGCTGTGCGTTGTCTATAAGTGAGTCACGGTACTGTTTTATATGTATTGATATAACTTTCAACCTGCATTCTTATTACCTGAGCGGAAGAATTTTCGGTTTAGATGCGATACGAAAAACGAAGAAATCTTCTGAAAATAAGGCTTTCGCCGACTCATTTCGCTGAGTTCCTACGTGCCCGTCATATTGAGTACGGACGGTGTCGATTCGAGCCGTGATGAACAGTTAATTATTAAAGGCTTTGAGCATTATATCGGGTAAGTGGGAGTGTAAGAAAATACTTATGAAGTTATGAAAGATGACAAAGATAGGATATTTAGGGTTCCTTTAATACTTTGATACCTTTGATACGTTACGTGGAAAGTGTATCATTATCTAAATACGAAATGTAATCTAAATTGGTACAGCCGTTTCCGACTACATCATAATTAGTTACTGGGTTTACTGAGATTAAGTTTAAGTTAACACTGAAGTTATTTTATTTCAATCATAAAATTAAGTAAAAAAATGCTTCATTAGTACTACTAAAACTCTAGCAAGGTTGGCACGAGAATAACCTATCCCCATCTTATCTCAGTGTATCTCTCTCACACTGTATCGGAGAAAGAGATAAACTGAGAGGTAAGATGGGGACAACTTAAATTATCCTCGTAATTAACCGTACTAGGATCACTAGTGAACCAGTTAAGTAGTTACAGTAGTGTGTAGTTTTAGTGGTAGTAAGTTTTTATACACACACTTAAGTTACTTTATACATAATTTTATCGCTTAATCTCGGTTGAATTATTATTGAATATTTCACCAGACCTTTGAAATATTACTCTTGTTTGATTCATCTACTGACAACTTAAATTACCGGTTTCATGACGGTTTTATTCAGATTTTTCAAAGTTTCTCCGTTGAAACTCGCCACAGGGGAAATTTTGCTTATGAATATGTAGAGTGCTACCGAATTCGTTATTATCGTTTATTTTTAAATTCGACAAAGGCACGCCGGTTTTGAAAAAGTACGTAGGGTCTACTCATATTTATAACGTAAATGTAACATTGTTAGCTTTCACGGAACAATAATGCACCCAATTTCCATGATTTAGTAAACCCTAGTAAAATATTTCACAAAAACAATTGTCATTGGATTCTTATCTCTGTTTTGAGGAATATGATTTAGAAAATCTTCAATATAAATAGGCGTGTTTCCTGAAAAATTAGACCGTCTTTTACATTATAAACAAAATTTACCACCATTTTTTTTCTTTTGTCAATTAAACAAGAAATACATACATACATACACATCACGCCCGAAATCTCTAATGGGGTGGGCAGAGCCACAAGACTACCTGTGGCCACGTTCGATTAATTAGTTCTAAGATGGTATGATGAACCATATGGTGACAGGTGATCAGCCCATCGCCTATACAGGTAGTCCACCATGTTGGAGAGGACCCGTCCCTTAGTCGACTTTCACGACATGCTAGGTTGATAAGCATCTGCACGCATTCTATGCTATTTTTTCACTCCCAGTGCAGCAGAGGAGAACAAGAAATGACGAAGATATAGTATAGTGCGTTGACGTCACGACTTTGTACACTTTTTACCATTAAGTGACGTCATGAGCCCCCACTCCCGAACTTTGATGCGCGTTATCTTTGTCAATTTCGATTGATTTGATAAAGCAAAAAATACGTGTTCAATATTATTTGATAATTATTTTTTACCCAGGAAACATCCCTATTGAACCAATGTATTTGTTTTATTGTGTGCAATGCAGGGGAAGTCGAATAGTCGTACGCGCGCGTTTTATGCACAGCTATGTTATTCCTTAACAAATCTCGTCGCTCATTTCTCTCTAATTTTGATGACAATCAAAACATGACCCGCGCGCTCGAAGGCATTATACTGAGCTCGGTACCTACGACTGTGGCCAGCTGCGTCGAAATACGACCAACATCAAAGATACGCACGAACGTGTAGTTTATACCCAAGTTAGGCTCGCCGGCGAGCTCATGCACGAAGTGTTATTTAAAAGAATGATACCACCTTAGCACACTAATTTATGTCGCGCACATAATTAATTTGTCCCTTTCGCACCCGCTTATCGGTTAAGAAGTGACAGATGCTTTATGTGCGCGATAAAAACTAGTGTGCTAAGGGGACCCTCTGGTTCAAGGTTCAAATCCCGGGTCGCACCGCAATGTGGCCGAGCCTAACACATATTCCCGATATAAAGCATTTAAATCCAGTTTGTATGCTTCATTGTTTGGATTTTAAGATATTTCTACATCATTTGTTAGTTCAAAACCTCAAAATATAAGCTGTTTTAAAAGCTGTTAATAATTAAACTGGTAGTAACCTAATTGTAAGCGGAGAAACTGCAGGTAAAGACTGTAAAAAAACGGATCACCCGTTTTTTGCGTCCATTGGGTACATGAAGGCACAAACAAACAGATCCTACGACAAATACAAATAAAACAACAGGTTGTTCCAGGTAATAGTGTCATGTCAAGCGAAGGTTCAGAGGTAGAGCACCTCAACGGGTATCAGATCAACCCCACGTATGTTCCACGATTTTTCGTAGTTTAGGAGTTTCAATTGGTTATAGACGTTCAATATTTTAATCATCATGAGAATATATACGTCCCAGTGGTGGGCACAGGTCTCCTCTCTTAGTGAGAGGGACTGGTCAGTAATCCCCACGGGCGGGTTAATGCCGATTGGGGACTTGATCCACAACTTTGAAACTTATCCTTTACCGAAATACTGGTGGTAAATATCGCATTCAATTCCGCATATGATACCCAAAAATCTCAGATATCCTAGCCGGGATTTGAATCTCCAACCCGAGAGGCCGCGCGTTAGAGGACTATACTATCTGCAGCACCAATTGGCGAGTCGGGCGAAAAAAGTCAGTTAACGGAGGGGTGGTACCATATCGATAAAATATTTATGTAAACATCGATGATTATTATAAGTTTAAATTTAATCTTATTTCATTGTTTAACTTGTTTTTAACTGTATAATAATTTACCTGCTAAAAACTGGGTTAAATGTGTTCGCCACGCTGTAAATCTCCAGAACTAGGACCTGGCCAAAGCACATAATAATTGACACCCACCATCTTGATATTAATCTACCAGACAATAGTGACAGTGAAGACGAATATGAACTTACTGACTTTGACTTTCTTTGTGTAGTTGTAATTTTTTTTGTATAACATTTATTTTAATGTCATAACATGTTTGTTAGGTACTCATTGACAATTACATTACAATTCAATATACTTATTTAATATTTATCGTAATGAAACAATACTGAAATAAAAAAAATCTATCATAATTATTTTCCTCGTTTCATAACTTTATCGACATTCCTTTTGTATGCGTAATACTACCTGCAATACGGTTGCGAGTCCCGCTCCATATGGCCGTGCAGGTGCGAAAGAGATAGCACGATTCCGGTGCTGCAGATAGTATCGGCTACCACTAGTTTTTCCCATTAGACTTTGTCACTTTTCCACTAAAAATATAAATAGGACTAATTAATGATTTTAAATGATAGTTTTGCCAAATATAGCTTACATAGTTCATTTTCATATGTCACCAAGTCACCACTAACCGGATGATATATTGCAAAGTCGCTAAATCGAGCTTTTATGCTAAACCCGAGATCAAGCACGATAATCAAGTTATTTATTATCTTGTTAATCTTTCATCACGTCCGTTTCTGTTGAAATAAGCTTTTGTGTAAAGATATGGGTTTGCGTACTTTTAAGTTTAAAAATAAACCTTATGTTGAGACTACATCGTCTGTTTGTCCGTATGTCACCGTCTCAGCAACTATACTGTCCGCGCGCGACCTCCGAGGACTCTAAACGCACATTTAAGAGGATTGTGAAACAACTGTAAAAATGTGCCTATTCTTACAATTGTCAGTCATAACTAAATCTATGGTTATACGTTTTTAAAATATTGATTAAATATCAACAAAGTTAAATAACGCTGAAATTAGTTCTGTATGAGAATATTATATACATACATACATATAATCACGCCCGAAATCCCTAATGGGGTGGGCAGAGCCACAAGACTACTTGTGGCCACGTTCGATGAATTAGTCCTAAGATGGTATGATGAACCGTATGGTGACAGGTGATCAGCTCATCGCCCATACAGATAGTCCACCATGTTGGAGAGGACCCGTCCGTTAGTCGACTTTTACGACATGCCAGGATGATAAGCATCTGCACGCATTCTATGCTATTTCTTCACTCCCAGTGCAGCAGAGGATGAGGAGGAGGAGGAGGAGGAGGAGGAGGAGAGGAGGAGGAGAATATTAACACAACAATAAAACTAAATTTATTAATTATAGTGAAATAACCAAAACGTATGGATCTAGATTTTGTTCTGACTGACAACCTATCAAAAACTCGTCAACATTGGTTAACATTTAAGAGGTGGAAATCGTTATCGCCTTTTGTATGAACATCCGTAGGTTCACACTCCTCTTAAGTTTAAAAACCGGCCAAGTGCGAGTCGGACTCGCGCACGAAGGGTTCCGTACCATTATAATCAAGTAAAAAAAAAACATTTTTGTTGTATGGGAGCCCCCCTTAAATATTTATATTATTTATTTATTTTTGAAGTTAACATATATCTAAATATTCTGTGAATATTTCAAGCGTTTACCCGTTTCTGTTATCAATATCGAACAAAAACGAGCAAAAAAATCACGTTTGTTGTATGGGAGCCCCCTTTAATATTTATTTTATTCTATATTTTTGTATTTGTTGTTATAGCGGCAACAGAAATACATCATCTGTGAAAATTTCAACTATCTAACTATCACGGTTCATGAGATACAGCCTGGAGACAGACGGACAGACGGACAGACGGACAGACGGACAGCGGAGCCTTAGTAATAGGGTCCCGTTTTTACCCTTTGGGTACGGGACCCTAAAAATAAACCTTATGGTGAGACTACATTGTCTGTTTGTCTTTATGTCACCGTCTTATCTGAACAACTATACTGTCCGCGCGCGACCTCCGACGACTTATACGCACGTTTAAATAAAGATTTAGTGCAGTAAATGACTAATACGGAACAACATTGTTAAGTATGAGCATACCTTTAGGATAACCGTTCTCTTCATTGCAAACTTCGCTCGGTTCCTTTTACTTGTATCGGCAACAAGCAGTATTTCCGGCTTTCGATAACGAGAACGGTTTGTGTAAACTCATGGTGAGGGTACAGGGTATAAAAGGAAAGTCATTTACCCAGCCCCCGGCTTCTCTCTGGATCAAGCCGACTGAGTTTCTTGCGGCGCTTCTGCTGTCAGTGATAACCATATTTCCAAAGCGCAAGTAGCACTAAAACCGATAATCGTGCTTAGCGTCCTAAGTCCGAGGTGCTATTTAGGAGACTCTTAGGCTTGCTAAGTGTATAACCACCTTGCTGAGGGCCCATCCGGCCTTCGCATTGAATCCTGGTGATGCTGGAGAGGTCGTCTGAGACTACCGGCGCAGGTCAAACCGAAAAAAAAAAGCAGCCTCCTATTCCTCGGCGCTTGCGCGGATTGTAGTAAGGTTATGAACTTTATTACGGTAGTAATTTTTGGAAATAATGTTTCAAAGTTTATTGTAAGGAAGGGCGACTACTGAAATATATGAAAGGCTTTCTTAAATTAAAATCGGCCAAGTGCGAGTCGGACTCGCGCACGAAGGGTTCCGTACCATTCCCTAAAAAAAAGGGCAGAAAAATCACGTTTATTGTATGGGAGCCTGCTTAAATATTTATTTTATTCTGTTTTTAGTATGTCTGTGAAAATTTCAACTGTCTAACCATCACGGTTCATGAGATACAGCCTGGTGACAGACGGACGGACAGCGGAGTCTTAATAATAGGACCGTTTTACCTTTTGGGCACGGAACCCTAAAAACGACCCTCCGGCGTCAGCTGTATGAAAATTGGTTTGTGCTAAAATGGCACTCGTCGTTGAGCATGTGCTGATAAGTTAGTGACCTGGGGTGTGATTTTTTTTAAATAACACTTCTTCTACGAACTCAACGGTTAGCTTATCTTGACCCGTGATTAGTGGCGGCGCGTGAGGTGAAGCCGGTGAATACTTTCTTAATTTAGGTATTATAATATTCATTATTTATTGTATTTACATAAAAAAATATAAATTACATAATTTTTCAAGTAAATACAATATATAACGAGTAATAACATAGTATTTAAAATACTTAAGAAATTATACACCGGCTTTACCACACGGCCCGCCACTGCCCTGCAATGCGTAGAAACTACCATGTCTGTGCGTGTCTTAAACAGTGTTATGGCACCATATCGCTTAAGCAATGCCGCATAGAGGCCCAGATTTGTCTGCCTGTGAGCATAGCTCATGATTGCTATTAAGTAGTTTGACGTGATGTCAGGGGTTATCTAAGATAAGATTTATCAGTTAGTGGAATATATGACGTTATCTACGATCTATGATAATGCCGTGTTGGGATACGTTTTTTTGTAATCGCCAGACGACTGTTATAATGACTTTATTATGTTTGTGAAACCGTTTGATTACATTCATGGAAACATTCATAAAGCTTGCTTTGGTTTCACTCTACTACCATTATGATAAATGCGAAAGTTTGTATGTGTGACTTAGAACGTTTGTTACCTTTCACGCTGAAACGGCTCAACTGATTTGAAAGAAATTTTGAATAGAAATAGCTTATAATCCTGGAAAAAAACCCGAGGGATTAATTATAATATAATTCACAATGAAAAACACTGTGCATTTCATAAAAAAAAACTTTAGGTGATTACGATTAGGACAAAGATAATTATAAGGACAAAACTGCTACAGGTAATTGTTCTTAGGTACTCTAAGACTAAACTAAGGGTAAGGCGGCTGACATAGAAATAGTAGTTTATGCAACGGTTGCATAATGATAGGCCTTAAAACACTAGTGCGGTTTTCATGAAACGAGCCGATAGGCGAGTTTCATAATAAGATCGCACGTGTGTTTTAAGGCCAAATTATGCAGAGTTGCATAGATAACTTTATCTACACACATATTATAAATCCTCCATGATGGGTTCAGAAACAATATTTTCTGGGAACAAGTTATTTGTTGCAATCGTGGCTGCATATTTCCGATATCCGGCGCATTTTCACATCACACACACTCCGAGAAGACTACTTACTATTCATATTTTCAACTAAAATATAAATTACAAACAACTTTTTCTATTCAATTCAAAAACAATTCTACTTTCGTTCAGCAAAACACCAACATGGCGATCCTCCGTCAAGACCATTTTTTTTAAATCATAAACAAACGGATGAAGTTTCTATTCTCACGTCACTCGAGATCAAATATTGTGCAGTTTATATTAAAAAAACATACTGAATTGACATTTCGTATCAATAACTGTTTTAATATCTATGGATACTAGAATAGAGACACACTTGAGTTTTGACAGCTGTTCCAAATTTAATCTCATTTCTTTACTAAAAACGATAAAGAAGTCATGTTATTTCTTTATCGCAGCACTGGTTTTTCCTAATTGGTTGTCAAAATGGTGGTCATTTCCTACGGTTTTTGATTAACCAATGGAGGTTTTATGATATGGGTGTAGATAAAGGTCTTTATTCTACAGAAGAGAGCAGGCCGGTCCATTTACAACCTAGGCTAGTGATTCGTTAAAAGACCGCTTCAAACGAATCGACATCCTTACAGTAGCTTCAGAGTATAGTACAGAAAATACATACAATAGTATAGAAAATACAGAAAATAGTTATTTACCTATAGATTACAGGAAAACCTATAAGGAGTTTATGGTATTTAAAGTAATATAGGAAATTCCAGATAATAATATAAGAAGCGGAACCCCCTCCACGCGAGTTTAACTCGCACTTGTCCGGTTTTTTATGTGTTAGTTTTGGTTAAAAATCTAATGTTAAAGTTGAAAAAGACGTACGTACTGCCATTTTCTATGGAGTCGCGGCCGCGTCAACGGGTATGGCGGCCGCGACTCCGATGGAAATGACAGTTGCACGCGGCTAGACGCTCAGTGTAAATTGGGCCTTGCCGAGTTTCTTGCGGCGTTTTTTCTCAGCAGATGTCACCTTTCGAAGCGCCGGTAGATTCCGACTTGTCAAAGAGCTCGTGTGGCCTACATGCAAAATAAATATTTTCACTTTCATTTTCATTTTCAAACTGTTCGAATTCTGGTCCTCTGCTGGTTATGTTAATTTTTAATATTTCAATATAAATAATTAAAGGCAAACGTGACATAAAAACGTTACCAGCTACAAAAAGATTCACAAACAAACGTTTTATACGACAGTACTGTTCCGTCGTCGTAGAGTACTATTATTAATTGTATGTCGTAGGTAAAAGTCACAAATTATACTTCCTTAATTTATCCAAACACCCTATTAGCGAAGTAAAATGTTGCGGAAACGCAATCCGTTTCAGACTGTAGTCGGCTAAGTAGCAGTTTATCAAGGGGCACGTTTTGTCTCGACCAAAATAAATAAACATGAACGTTCGAGAAGGCCAATTAGTGGGATTGTGGTGTGGGCTGTCTTTGCATCACCCTGTAGGTGCTACGGGTCAAACGTATTTATACTCGGTTTCATTAATTAGACAGACTGACTTTTTTAAGTTAATGTTGGACTCATTTTTAGGGTTCCGTACCTCAAAAGGAAAAAACGAAACCCTTATAGGATCACTCGTGTGTCTGTCTGTCTGTCCGTCTGTCCGTCTGTCCGTCTGTCCGTCTGTCCGTCTGTCCGTCTGTCCGTCTGTCCGTCTGTCCGTCTGTCCGTCTGTCCGTCTGTCCGTCTGTCCGTCTGTCCGTCTGTCCGTCTGTCCGTCTGTCCGTCTGTCCGTCTGTCCGTCTGTCCGTCTGTCCGTCTGTCCGTCTGTCCGTCTGTCCGTCTGTCCGTCTGTCCGTCTGTCCGTCTGTCCGTCTGTCCGTCTGTCCGTCTGTCCGTCTGTCCGTCTGTCCGTCTGTCCGTCTGTCCGTCTGTCCGTCTGTCCGTCTGTCCGTCTGTCCGTCTGTCCGTCTGTCCGTCTGTCCGTCTGTCCGTCTGTCCGTCTGTCCGTCTGTCCGTCTGTCCGTCTGTCCGTCTGTCCGTCTGTCCGTCTGTCCGTCTGTCCGTCTGTCCGTCTGTCCGTCTGTCCGTCTGTCCGTCTGTCCGTCTGTCCGTCTGTCCGTCTGTCCGTCTGTCCGTCTGTCCGTCTGTCCGTCTGTCCGTCTGTCCGTCTGTCCGTCTGTCCGTCTGTCCGTCTGTCCGTCTGTCCGTCTGTCCGTCTGTCCGTCTGTCCGTCTGTCCGTCTGTCCGTCTGTCCGTCTGTCCGTCTGTCCGTCTGTCCGTCTGTCCGTCTGTCCGTCTGTCCGTCTGTCCGTCTGTCCGTCTGTCCGTCTGTCCGTCTGTCCGTCTGTCCGTCTGTCCGTCTGTCCGTCTGTCCGTCTGTCCGTCTGTCCGTCTGTCCGTCTGTCCGTCTGTCCGTCTGTCCGTCTGTCCGTCTGTCCGTCTGTCCGTCTGTCCGTCTGTCCGTCTGTCCGTCTGTCCGTCTGTCCGTCTGTCCGTCTGTCCGTCTGTCCGTCTGTCCGTCTGTCCGTCTGTCCGTCTGTCCGTCTGTCCGTCTGTCCGTCTGTCCGTCTGTCCGTCTGTCCGTCTGTCCGTCTGTCCGTCTGTCCGTCTGTCCGTCTGTCCGTCTGTCCGTCTGTCCGTCTGTCCGTCTGTCCGTCTGTCCGTCTGTCCGTCTGTCCGTCTGTCCGTCTGTCCGTCTGTCCGTCTGTCCGTCTGTCCGTCTGTCCGTCTGTCCGTCTGTCCGTCTGTCCGTCTGTCCGTCTGTCCGTCTGTCCGTCTGTCCGTCTGTCCGTCTGTCCGTCTGTCCGTCTGTCCGTCTGTCCGTCTGTCCGTCTGTCCGTCTGTCCGTCTGTCCGTCTGTCCGTCTGTCCGTCTGTCCGTCTGTCCGTCTGTCCGTCTGTCCGTCTGTCCGTCTGTCCGTCTGTCCGTCTGTCCGTCTGTCCGTCTGTCCGTCTGTCCGTCTGTCCGTCTGTCCGTCTGTCCGTCTGTCCGTCTGTCCGTCTGTCCGTCTGTCCGTCTGTCCGTCTGTCCGTCTGTCCGTCTGTCCGTCTGTCCGTCTGTCCGTCTGTCCGTCTGTCCGTCTGTCCGTCTGTCCGTCTGTCCGTCTGTCCGTCTGTCCGTCTGTCCGTCTGTCCGTCTGTCCGTCTGTCCGTCTGTCCGTCTGTCCGTCTGTCCGTCTGTCCGTCTGTCCGTCTGTCCGTCTGTCCGTCTGTCCGTCTGTCCGTCTGTCCGTCTGTCCGTCTGTCACAGCCGATTTGCTCCGAAACTACTAAACCGATTGAGTTGAAATTTGGTATGCATATGTAAGTTGGTGACCGCAACACGGACGCGTGGCGTAAATATATGAATTTTAAACATGGGGGCCACTTTTGGGAGTAAATTAGAAAATTAAAAAAAAAAGTTATGCAACCTACATCGTGTGACATATCAAATGAAAGGGCTTATTGTGAGGATCTTAAATATATTTTCTTTTGGATTATAAGTAAAATAGTTTAGAAGTTATTTAGGAAAATAGGCATAAATTGACCATTCCCCCCCCTTATCTCCGAAACTACTGGGCCTAAAATTTTGAAAAAAATACAGAAAATAGCTCTTTAGCTATAGATTACAGGAAAACCTATAAGATGTCTATGGTATTTAAAGTAACGTAGGAAATTTCAGATAATCTTGTACGGAACGGTACACTCTCCACGCGAGTTTAACTCGCACTTGTCCGGTTTTTTTCTCTTAAAATCTTAAAGAACGAGTTGTTTTGAAATTAATAGAACACTAATAGAACTTTTTTATATTATTTTTTCATACAGACCGTCAGACAAATAATTGTCAAATGTACCATTTTGATAAAATTCAATTTACTGAAAATAAATCAACCCGCCATTGAACAACGCGTACTTCATTTCTTGAAGAGATACGTCATAAAACTTGATCACAATTATTCACTTTTTAAATACTCGCATACATTTCGCACCAAGTATTTCTCCCTAGTATTTTCCACACTGCAGAAACTTAGTATGCGAGTTTACACATACGCCGACATCCACCCTCAATTTATGCGCATGTAATTGCTACTTGGTAGCGGTCTCGCATCGGCGATCTGTGGCACGTTTTCATTAAACTCTAAATTGTTTTTCAATGCTACCCTTTAGTTGGATGCGAGGAATCTAGTATGGCGTAATTAGTCGACGCACCTAGGGTTATGCAGTTGCTTTTGCGTTTGTAGGGTTATGCTTTCAGTTTTTAGTAGACCATCCATCCCAACAATCAAAACATATAAAACAGAACCGTGACTCATTTATAGACAACGCACAGCCTTAACAGGTCCTAGAGGTTTGACATTTGGAGGGGACATTCCTCGAGTATTTTTTGAAATTCCATCCTAAAGGGGTGAAAAGAGGTGATAAAGATTGTATGGAAAATACCGCGCGGGGGAAGCTGTGGCGGGTCCACTAGTATTACATAGAAATTGATGCTTGTATTTGATTTTTTGTTTTTCAATCAATTTTAGCCCAATGTGTCCCACTGCTGGGCAAAGGCCTCCCCGCTCCGTCTCCACTCCACCCTCCCCCGTGCCACCTCCGGCTAATCGGGCTAGTAGTCGTCGAGATCCTGCCGCCACCTCGTTCTCGGCTGACCAGGCCTTCGACGGCCGTCTGTTGGAACCCACTCGGTGGTAATTTTCGCCCACCGGTCCGGGTCCATGCGACAGACGTGTCCAGCCCAGTTCCACTTCAGCCTGGCAGTCGTAGCACCAACGTCTGCAACCCCTGTTTTGGAGCGCAGCTCTGTGTTTCGGACACGATCCGTCAGTTTAACACCTAGAATGCTGCGCTCCGTAGCACGTTGGCGTTGGTTTTTGTTTTTACTTTTTATTATTTTTTAATATTCATTTTATTCAAAACACATAATATCAAAATAATTCTTAAGAATAAGATGCACTACAGAAACCTGTTGAAGGTTTATACAGGACGCAAATGATCGTTGTTCACGACGCTATTAATATGTAATATTGTTAGAGATTCCAACATTATTAATATAATCAAAGTCAAAATCAAAATATCTTTATTCAATTTAGGCTTTTACAAGCTCTTATGAAGGTCAAGGAATACTACCACTGGTTCGGAAAAAACTGCTCTATTAAGAAGAGCCGGCAGGAAACTCGGTATGACACTTTGTCCTGGCGCCTCATTCGGGAACGCTAAGTGATTCTGTAGCGACTCATAAGCCAGATTTCTCATCCCACTCTTCCGCACGACGCGTAATACGTAAGAGCGAGATGAGAAATCTGGCTTACGAGTCGCTACAGAATCACTTAGCGTTCCCGAATGAGGCGCCTGTTATGACCCTTTGTCCTTTGCTCTCATAATATAATAAGTCCACACGTTCTTTTGTACGATTGGTTACTTTTGAGAACGCGCGTATATAGATCGTCAGGTAGGTTATACTTCACTGTCTAACTACTTTGGCGATTAAAACAGAATGTCATTAAAATGGCTGACCGCTGCGCGCTACGCTCATTGCTGCGGCACCCATAGTAATATCTTCTGCTTTATAGCAAAAACTCGCAACGAACAGGGATTCCGGCTACCGGGGACTTGACAATTAAAGTGTTAAATTTTCTCTGATGACATTTTCATGCCAGCTACATACATTGAGAAATTAAAAAGCTACCTAATTAAGGTTCCAAGGATATCCTACCTCACTCAGAACACGTATATGTTTATATTATGTTCACTTTGTAATGTGTAGAGTTTGTAAAGTCTTCTACAGCCGTATAAAAGCACGTACCTATGGCAATAAAACCAACTGGCTTTCAGATTACTTGTAGTGTTATTTTCCCATATACGCTCATCATACATTGATTACTTGTTCTCACTCCACCTGCCGCGAAACTAGCTACCAGTTTAATTTCTTTCTTAAGAAACAAGTTTATTATTAGCGAGTTTACTACCTTCGCTGGTTTTTAGGGTTCCGTACCTCAAAACGAAAAACGAAACCCTTATAGGATCACTCGTGTGTCTGTCTGTCTGTCTGTCTGTCTGTCTGTCTGTCCGTCTGTCACAGCCAATTTGCTCCGAAACTACTGGACCGATTGAGTTGAAATTTCGTATTCATATGTAAGTTGGTGACTGCAACATGGACGCGTGACATAAATATATGAATTTTAAAGATAGGGGCCACTTTTTGGGGGTAAATTAGAAAAAAAAAAAGTTTGCCACCTATATCGTGTGACATATCAAATGAAAGGGCTTATTGTGAGGATCTTAAATATATTTTGTTTTGAATTTTAAGTAAAATAGTTTAGAAGTTATTCAGGAAAATAGACGAAAAATGACCATTCCCCCCCCTTATTTCCGAAACTACTGGGGCTAAAATTTTGAAAAAAATACAGAAAATAGATCTTTACCTAAAGATTACAGGAAAACCTATAAGAAGTCCATGGTATTTAAAGTAGCCTAGTAAATTTCAGATAATCATGTACGGAACGGAACCCTCTCCACGCGAGTTTAACTCGCACTTGTCCGGTTTTTATAACCAGCCAAGACTATAGTGTCCTGAGAAAATACTTTTGACAGTACTGTGTATCGGTTTATTAAATATTCAGGTGCTCGCATTTTTCGGGACGTAAGATGGTGAGAAACGGACGGATCCGTTCCGTTGGTCCCAAAAATACATTTTAATAGTGGATTATTCTAGCTGACCTTCCTTTGCTGATTTTCCTCACACATTCGAGTATTATCTAATGGACAGCGAGCCATAAACTGGCAGCCAATCTTTATTAAATCTTACACCTCAGCCATGATACTTTTACACGTACAACTAATTGGGCGTATTATAAATTAGTAATACGGCTCAGGAAACCGAACACGGGGTGTCTCCTCACGTCACTCGCCCAGTCGTATATAACAAAAAGGTATATTTTATAGACATGTTAATTGGTTAATGGCGCCCACAGTTTCATTTCGACTGGTTTGAAATAAGATACAGCCTCTTAAATATGTTATTCTTCCTAATATTCTTCGCTTAAATACCTATTTATTAGCATAACGTGAGAACGTAATTTATATTCTAACATAAAAATGGCCGTTGTGATTTGGAATTTAAAATTTAAATGAGGGTCCATCCTTGCCTCCATATGGAAGTAAGTGTTTCAATGAAAAATACTTTCAAACCCAGCAGACCAAAGCAGAATGAAAATTTTTGCTTTTTATTTTGTAATAATTAATATTGTCTATCTATTTACTTACATTTCAAGTTCAAAGTTATTCAACCCATTTAATAAACAAGACTTTTTATGCCATCAGTCTGAGCCCAGAGTCGCAAATAAAACATTTGCCACCTATTTGATTAAATTAAATTAATATAAACTATTTTTATTAATATTTGTATTAAAATCCTTCAGCTCTTCTGAATACTTAAAGGTTTTATGAATTTAGTCTGGATAGATTAAAAAAAGTCATAGAAGCTTAATCGAGTGAACTGTACCTACTGATATTAATTTATGACGTTGAGAAAAGTCCTCAAATTCCAATCTAAGGTGAAATTTTTGTTTTAGGAAAATAATTTACTGCTGCCCATTGTCAGTCTAGATAAATACAATACAATGCAATACAATCATGATCGGTATTCTGATCAAAAATCTATGAGTACAGGTACAGTCAACTTAGAAATAATATTATCTATTGTATATGCAGCAAGAACAATGTGTATTCAGTGAAGAGGCTGATAATAGGGTTCATTGACGTCGGCATTTTTGACACTTTAATTCCATATCTACACTGAAACCACTAATTATTTTCAAAGTTCAGATCACTGACCATCACTCATTGTTAACGATTCATAAGTTTTATGACCATAATGATCTTAATGATCGGTTGTACATATTCCTTTCTTTCATCATTCATTATTTTGTCCGTAGCTCAGCGTGATATAATATTAATGGATTATCGGTTTTGTTGTATTGTAGAACAATATCACTTATTTTAGAATTAAGTGTTTCGTTTATATCAAAAGTAAAATTGATGTTGAGGCGATTGATATTTTCATAACAAAAAATTTATTCAACCGCTTGTAAGTTCTGTACGGCGAGAATTGATAAAAAAGTAAAAAGTCAGGGCTTCTTAACTCATTTCAAATAGCGGCCCGCTTATTATTTTTACCGATGAAAATAAAAAATTCAAGAGCAAATTATATTTTTTTCATACAATATTATTATTGAATAGCCTAACTGTATAAAAAGAAAGCAACACGCGAACACCCCAACGCCACACTCGAAGCCAATGACATTATTATATGTAGAAAGACACAAGACACGTCATATCCATACTCAACACGTTTTAAACTTGTGTCATAGATATTTTCGTTGCTTTGGCCGAAGCCAGTGCAGATTATTGAATTTACATGACATTTGACGCGGACATATAAGACATTAATTTTCAATATATGGCGATTGTGTATATGAACAAAACAAATATATTTCTTTCGCCGCCGTCCGCCCGGCGGGAAACCGCAGTTGACAACATCTGCGTCCCTCGTACCACGAAACTCAGTGCGCGCGGCGATAAGCGACGCCTGTCATACAGTTTGCGATAGTTAAGCGACAGTCGCTATTTCGAAACGATATCTTAATATTTATCTCTCTCGGCGAACAGACCTTAAGTCTAAGTCTTAAGTTAAAATGTTTGAAGCGCTATATTACGGCGCCAGAGTAGAGTTGTTATCATTTTTATGCAAATCAGACGGGTGCAACGCTTTCAAGCAAATAGACGATTTATCTGAATAGAAAGCTTTGGGACCGCACACGAGGAAAAACGTCACGTACACAAAATTTTTAAGAATAATTATTTTTTGACAGGACATTTAAATAAATAAAAATTAAGCAATGTTAAGCCATGCTTTCCACGAGAGCTATACAAGGGAGTTGAACGGTGAACCAAAATCTACTTAATGGATCAATTGGAATAGCAAATTGAAAACTGAAATTGAAAATTGAACCACTTAAAATTTGGTGGATGTTTTCTCGCTCATTGTTCAACTTCCTTGTATAGCGCTAGTGGGAAGTCAGCCTTATACGGACTAGTATTTGGTAAGTGACATTTAAAAAAAAAAAATCTAAAAATAAATGAAATTCAAAATTGTATCACTACCTCTTGTCATTCAACAAATTAAAATGTCCATAAATCAGTTGTTTGAAGCGACAGACGCATTTCACAAGTAGTGATAAGGGAGCGTTCAAGTATTACATAACGAATTTGGGGGAGGGTCTTGTAAAACGTTACGATGCGTTACAGGGGCGGGAGGGGGGGTTTGAACTACGCGTTACGTAACAATTTTTTTAACCCTTCAGTTTCTCACGCATTTTTTAAAACGCTTTTTTGCTCACTATTTCAAATGGAATGACCACTTGAACATTTTTTTTAGGTAAAAATGGTCACTTGTCGGTTACGTAACGTTTTACTACGGGGGAGGGGGGGTCAAAAATCTCCAAAAATTGCGTTACGTAATACTTGAACGCTCCCTAAGTAAGATCCCTACTTGCAAAAAACTACTGTTCTACCACTTAGTTACATTTCAACCAAAATACTCCATTAAATAACAAAAAACCACAAAACCTTCAAGCGGATCGATCGCTTTATGGAAAGTATTGCAATATCGAAGCTTTTAAAACCGCACCGCCTATTAGTGGCTTTTATAGAAGAACTTTCGAAGATGTGGTGGAGATAAAAGATTTTAAATGAAAGGAATTCGAGCACGGTACAAGTGCTGTGGTTTTGGAACGGCCTGCGCCTCGGCAATTTCAAGCTCCAAAGATTTGCTTTTTGTCCAGTGAACATTGATAAAAGGTGAAATTCACTTTAATAATGGAATGGAGGGTCAACGACTTTATTACAGAGTGTGGTTAGCTATAATGCCTTTTAGGAATGATATTGATAGCTCGTTTAATTGACCGCGTGAGTGACGAGTTAGCCTGATGCTGTGGTTTTCTTACTTTTTATTGAGTTTTATGGCATATCCGACAGTTTTTAAGGGCTGGAATATTTTTTTAATCTTATGTAAAGCCTGAATAAGTTGTTCGTTGCACTTCGCCTCAATGATTCAACTATTCAAACCATAATTCATTAAGAAAAAGGTCTTGAAAGGATTACAAAGAGCTCCGTTCCACCAAGTCCGACTATTTGATACGAAGGATGATTCCAGAGGGAAATCAAAGAACTATTTTCAACGGCGAAGGGTAACTCAATATTGTCAGATTGTTTATCCAAGCAAGGAAAATAGTATTAAAATAAAATAAAAGCATCCTTTTTGCATGTAATGTCAAAAGCATTTTTTTGAATATCGATGTAGACGATTTATGGGGAATCATCATACCCAAATGATTGTCCGTAAAAAGGAATAAAATATTTTAAAAGGGATGATTAAAACTGTAATCTTTGAACAGCTAAGTGAGGATGAGAAATATATATTTTAAAATATAAAACAGTAAGAACCGATGTGAGAGTGATGTTGTATCGAATAGGCGAAATGTAACTCAATAAGCCTAGGTACAGCTAGAGTAGAAAATATGATTGGCGGCCTGGTGTTGCGTATTAAAATTACGCACAGTGGTGTCAGTGGTGCACCACAATCAAACCATCTGTCAAAATATATAGAGGAGCCGTATAAAACTTTCAGTCGTTAAACACAATTAACGATTTAAATAATATTTATGAATTTGGTGCAAGCCGCCTAAACTCTGCGTGCCTAATGTTTTCAGCTCAAATTCGAGCAGCCAATGTCGAGCATTGGACGTATTTTGGCTGACATTATGATGATGATGAAAATTAAGTGATTTATTTCAATTCAGACCCACGCACGACCTTGCTTATCCGCCTTTGTAGAAGCGGTCCTATCCATTACTCTACGTTGTTTAGTTGTGCGTTCTATAAGTAATCCTCTTCTTTAAGATCACTTCAAACTATTGGTCCTTTTGTTGACTCTAAAGGTTTGAGCTAACCTTGTATAATTTCACTCACGAATCCCTTTTGACCTGCGTTCCCACATTGCCAAGTATCCCACCATCTCACTGAATGGACATTGTCCACGTTCTACATCCACAGTTGCTGTATTTAAATTATAATCGAACTCTTACATTAGAATACATGTTTATGTTAATAGCCGCTAAATGGTCGTTTTGTTTTAGAAACGAGTCGTGGCACATTAAAGTAATGTGCTTAATAATTTTCCTGGGCCGCGTTGTTCTTGGCCCATTACCATATCGATGGTGGCTAGAAGCGATAGGCGGGTCGGGTGTCCAATAATTCCTGTCTCGCATGGCTTAGGCTTTGGTTGAAATACTCTACGTTCTCTTGCCCTTGTCATGACCAAAATTAAACAAAAGATCAATGTAAAAGAAAACCTGTTTTTATTTCGTTTTTTTGTCACGCTATTATTTTTTTAAATTGTAAAGCACGTCGTATGCCCCAGGAGACATTTTTATACCAGATTAATTAGGTAATTATTATGTTTTTTATGTGAAGATGCAACATAGTTCATAAAATTCAATATTTACATATCACACCCATTTATAGAAGATATCACAGGAAACATTACCATGCTAATTCTTTTCTCCGAATCACAAAAAATAAACGTTTTACGTCATGTAGACAACGGAACTTTATTTTACATGATTTCAAAATAAAGAAACTACGTTTGAAATATAACGTGCAAAGGATATGTTCATTCTTCATTCCAGTTTTTATAATAAAAGCTAGAAAACATTATACATTTAGCATTATACATTATCATCGCGATACACTTACTTACAGTGGCATGTCTCTACTTATTTTAATTTGCGGCAGCTGTTCTTATAATCATATGCAGGGCGAATACTGGCCAGTAAATCGGGACCGGTTGGTTTGGTTTAATCTAGGAATAAAATACCGTCTGTGGTCAACTAGAAACACTGTCTTTTCAGACATGATTCGAAGCTGTCTTTTACAGTTAATCATGATAAATTACACTCAGTGGGTTTTTAAGAAGTGAGCAACATGAATGCTCAGAACAAACTAATCATAGGAGCGCGACTATTCTAGCACCAAATTTTTAGGGTAGGGCTAGTATTGCTAAGACTCCGCTGTCCGTCTGTCCGTCTGTCCGTCTGTCCGTCTGTCCGTCTGTCCGTCCGTCCGTCTGTCCGTCTGTCCGTCCGTCCGTCCGTTCGTCTGTCACCAGGCTGTATCTTATGAACCGTGATGGACAGTTGACATTTTCACAGATGATGTATTTCTGTTGCCGCTATAAGAACAAATACTCAAAAACAGAATAAAACAAATATTTAAGGGGGATCCCATACAAGAAACGTGATTTTTTTGCCGTTTTTAAAGATAATGCTATGGAACCCTTCGTGCGCGAGTCCGACTCGCACTTGACCGGTTTTTATGTTATTTTTCTTTGTGCGAAATTTCGGAATATCACCTTGTATAAACCTTATAAAAATGTCAACCTTGATTTGAACAGCTAGGGTGTAATTCTCTAAAATAAAACTTTTTTCATGAACTCGTCTGCGAGCCTAACTGGACCTGTCAGTGCTTATAAACTACATGTTCGTGCGTATCTTCAACCTTGGTCATACATAATATCGACGCAACCGGCCACGGACGTAGATACCTAACTCCGCGTAAAGCCTACGAGCGCGCGGGTCAATTTATGATTGTCAGACGCAATGTGGGATGAAATGAGATACGAAATTAGTTAGAGAATAACATAGCTGCGCCTCTATTCGGGAACGCTAAGTGATGTTGTAGCGACTCGCGAGCGAGATTTCTCATCCCACTCTTCCGCACGACGCGTAATGCGTAAGAACGAGATGCGCGTCTCGCGGGTCGCTGCAGTTTCACTTAGACGTTCCCGAATAGACACCCTGGTGAACAAGAGATAGTTCTATGTTTGATGTTAAAAGAACTGTTTCTGTAACTTTGTCATTCGGAGTCATCTCAACGGATTTCTTTTTGAATTGTATTTTTTTTCAAGTTATCTGTTTTAAGGGGGCTCGTTAACGGGCTTGTTTCTTGCTGAAATTCGGACTATCCCCAAAAAGATAAACATTACATCATTAATGGGACAAAAAGTTTGAATGTAAACTTTTGAGGATAGCCCAAATAGGGAAGATGCATATTTTTTTTAAATCTTGTATTGGAAAGTGCTTAATAATAGAAACCGATCTGTGTACGCAATACATTATTATGTTGTTTATTTTATGAGTTATGAAGCTTGGAAAAGTCACTGTTCATACCACTCGCAAAAACACTCCATATAAAATGGACGACAACTACGACGTCACGGCATACGTTAGACTGTACAAAATGTATGGCGCTTCAACGAAATCTACAATTATTTCCAAAAATACTGTTTTTAGACCAACATCATAGAAATAAAACATGACGTAAATTTGATGCGGATGTCCAAAAAATAAAATCAGATCTATAAACCAATATATATTTTTCACCAATTTTTCACCCTTAATAAAATAAAAATGAATAGTCAATAGTAGTTTATGCAACGGTTGCATAATGATAGGCCTTAAAACACTAGTGCGGTTTTCATGAAACGAGCCGACAGGCGAGTTTCATAATAAGATCGCACGAGTGTTTTAAGGCCAAATTATGCAGAGTTGCATACATAACTTAATCTATACACATATTATAAATCCTCCATGATGGGTTCAGAAACAATATTTTCTGGCAACAAGTTATTTGTTGCAATCGTGGCTGCATATTTCCGATATCCAGCGCATTTTCACATCACATACACTCCGAGAAGACTACTTACTATTCATATTTTCAACTAAAATGTAAATTACAAACAACTTTTTCTATTCAATTCAACAACAATTCTACTTTCGTTCAGCAAAACACCAACATAATGGCGCCAATTCGATCCTCTGTCAAGACCATTTTTTTTAAAATCATGGACAAACGAATGAAGTCTCTATTCTCATGTCACTCGAGATCAAATGTTGTGCAGTTTATTTAAAAAAAACATACTGAATTGACGTTTCGTATCAATAACTTTTTTAATATCTATGGATACTAGATTCTGGATACTTCCAAATTTAATCTCATTTCTTTACCAAAAACTATAAAGAAATAACATTGCAGCACTGGTTTTTCCTAATTGGTTGTCAAAATGGTGGTCATTTCCTACGGTTTTTGATTAAACAATGGAGGTTTTATGATATGGGCGTAGATAAAATTATCTACTTTTTTCTGTAATATGCTTTTGTTTACATTTACTTTCATATTATTTAAACCTCATTTTGATTTTCATGCATCTTCCCCATTGCAGCAATAATTGCCGAAGAACTGGCTGGTTTTCGAGCCCCATAATAATATGTGTTTGATTGGTTGAAAGATTATAAATGTTGCATTCAATGATGCCGCTATCACACAGAGGCTAACACGTGGTTAGTTGAACCTGTTTGCACTGATTCCATTAGAACGGAATAAATCACATCGTGCCACGATTCATCGCATCGTAAACGAATTATTGCCAATCTATGCAGATTGCAGGTGTAAATTCATCAGATTGGTTATGGGATATTACTTTTGATTTACGGACATCCTTTATATTGATTGATACATGAATAGTAACATAGGTAGTAGGCATAGCTGGACATCGTTAATCAAATAGTTAACTTCGTTAATCGCTAATCCGTTACTAAAAAACGTAACTTCGTTAAACGTTACATTTCAGAAGATTTAACGGAAGTTAACGTTTAATCGTTAACTCGTGATAGAAATTGCACTTTATACGTCGTTGCGTTAGTGAGTTACTTGTAAAAAAAAGTTGATATGGGCTATGGATGTTCAGGCAGGACATGAAAAGTTCAGAAAATAAGAGATAACATTAGAGTTTGTAATAATACCTAATTATTTAGAGATCAAATTCAAAGCAAAAGCTATCTGACATAAGCCAGTGTCTTTTTGGAAAATAGTAGGTACTTAATTAACGTTTAACGGACATTAATTATTTTAAGTTAATGTGTCCGTTAACAATGTTAAAGTTACTTTACTTAAAAGTTAATCCGTTACTCGAAATGTTAACTTCGTTAATTAACGATTAACGGATTAACGGTCTTGTGCTCAGCTATGGTAGTAGGAAAATACAAGCTCGTGTCGGGGTTGTAAATTATAAAATTCAAAATTGCGTTTATGATGTTTTACACTTAGGTGAAAGTGCTTAGTGCGAGTGAGAAGTACTAATCAAGCGCTAAGCTTATGAGATAACGCAAGGAAAGATGTTTGCCAACAGAATATGCCAACTTCTGCAGACTTCAAAGATTGTACAAGATTTTGCATATGCAAGAATGTGTGCTATACGTCTGTATAACAACATAATGCAACTAATTTTAAAGTTTAATTTCCAAAACGATTATGAAACTACAAAGCTCAGTCGTCTCCATAATTTCGCTATGTCGGGAATGCGGAGTGCAGTGTGCAAAAATGTAATGACGGTCGTGAGACGCGTTTGTGTACGTGGCCATTATTTAAATTAAAAAAGAATAACTATTAATGACAAAAAAGCCCAAAAATGTGTTTCAATTTGTATAATTTAATTACAACAGAAATAATTTGAGGCATCAATTAGAAAATTTTGATAAGCCAAAGACAAAGCTGCGGTGCGTTAAGCATAATTTCCACCAAACGGCGGGCCGCACCGGATCGGAACGGATTTTACAATCTTTAAACGATATTAATGCATTTGCGGCGTTTTCCGCGACACGCGATCGTAGCCGAACGTATGCGACGCGCGGCTAGGTAATATAGACTTTAAGAGGAGTGTTAACCAACGAACAAAATCACCTTTTTCATACACATTATGCGAACCGATTTTGACCAATTTTTGATAGGGTCAGAATAAAATCTAGGTATATACGTTTTTTGAATATTGATTATAGGTTGACCGCTTAAATGAGTCCTCGCCCGCGCGGCACAGGGGCGCGGGGCACGACGACAAAGGGGCCTGAGAGAGGTGCGGGCGGCGTGAAATGAATGAAAACAAAAATGCGCCTGCCGCCCGCACCTCTCTCGGTCCCCTTTGTCGCGATGCCCCCGCGCCCCTGTGCCGCGCAGGCGACGACTCATTTAAGTGGTCAACCTATAACTATCAACAAAGTCAAATAATCGCCGTAAATAGTTTGTATGAGAATACTAAAACAACAATAAAACTGAATTTATTGATAATAGTGAAAAAATCAAAGCGTATAAACCTAGATTTTGGTTTAAGGGGTGGAAATCGTTATCGCCTTTTGTATGGAAAGCCGTAAGTTCACACTCCTCTTAAATACTGTGTAAATGATTTAATATCTTTTGAAGATTGTAAAATTCATTCCGATACGATGCGATGCGGGCTGTTTGGTGGAAATTATGCTTCAGGCTAGCAAACCAACTGGTATACATTTGTCGATGATATAGTTTTAGTTAATTCCAATGTAAATCAGAACGATTATAATTGGCAAAATAAATTGGATTCGTAAATTGAACAATTTAATTTAACGAACAAGTCCGGGACTCGTTATTACTGCCACACCCGTTAAACTGAGCTCCCGCCACATTAATTCACTATTTAAATACCTACTGGATACTTTGGACCAACTCCTGATGTACGCTTATTTGACTCAAGGACTCGAGATAGCCGGTTATATTTCAATGTAGTTGGTATACTAAATCGTGAGTTTTATTGTACAAGGAAGGTGCGCCAAATAACATTCGCGCCAAGGTTGTTTGCTAGGACTTACCTCAGTTTGAATAGGCAATACAGGGCCTGTATCATGCCTGTATTCAACATTGTCTAAGCGATATTGTAATAGGTTGGTTTCGATATCGCTTTGCTATGTCTTTAACTTCCTTCGCCAGGAAGAAATCAAATCAAATCAATCAAATCAAATCACTTATTTGCGTAACATAATAAATTGAAAGAGACGAAACAGTGAAATACAAATTAAATCGCTGACAACACCTAAATCGTCTTTATTTAAACAGTTTTTTAACAAAACCTATTTGATTTGTTATAACGCAAAAAATACATGTATATATTCTTTATATTATTGAAAACTTAACTATTTCTAAAACACGATTTCATGAAATCGATACGATAGAAAAAAATCGTGAAGTTATGTCTGTTATCCTCTTTAAACAGTTCTATGCCTTAATTTTTTAAACTTATGGATCTATAATTAATAACACTTTTACATCACGCCCTTACTAAAAACTTGACTAATTTACAATTTACGTGTAGTGTGTTTACTTATAATAATTCATCCGTTTTTGATTTTCCCCATACAAATATCCGCACACTGCTTCTAGTTCACTCCGGTGCAAACAGATAGAGACCGATCGCTCAGCGGCTTAACCGGGTATAACAATAATCGCTTAGGCAATCTTAAATAGAAACCTAGTTTTATGTCTTACCTACATACTTTAAATTTATCAATGGGGCCAATTCGAACGTGTTTTCGCTAAATTTAGAAGTCGATAAATTTGAAATAAGAAAAGTTAGACTCGTTTTTGAATCTTGGAGCTATACAAAATCGAATTTGACGTTTCTTATTTTAAGTTTAGGCAATCTTAAATTTAGCGGACACCGTTTCGAATTGGACCCATTATTGTCCTATACTGTAACGTTTCAAAAAATCAGCTGAGAGTTGATACCAGAAGCACAATCTCATCATTTTGTCGCCCCAACCTTGTTTTTTTATAGCATCCTACATCATGGTTGCAGTATTTTTTTTTCCAACTACGCTTTAATTTCATTATTATGTCCTTAAATACTCAACACAAAGCAGCACTTATTTGCTCTAGAGCAATAAAGTTTCACACAAAATTCAATATTGCGCTGTTTTGTATTTTTTCTCTGTGGACTGTCAATGTATTTGCAAGACAGTTCAAATTTCGGCGGCCATATCGAACTGTGATTGCCCCGTCTAAAAATGTTATGCCAAAAGATAAAAAAAATATTGGCGTAATATGAAAATGAATTGAACAGATAGGTACAAGTTTTCTGTGAGCAATTTCGGATGTTCCACTTTAGCTTTTAAACCACTGGACGGATTTTCATAAATAGGGTATCTTAAGATTCAGGGAGAACGTGTGTGTCAAAGGCTATATATAAATTCTGGGGTGCGTCATACTAGGAGCAAAAATGCTCTTTACGTCGCTAGTTGGGTTTTAGGTTTTTACTTTACTTTAACTTTTTTTTACCAACTTGTTGCAGTAGTTGAAAGGAAAACAGATTATGCACCTCGCATCAAGTGATGTATTATTTCGCTCGTGTTTTTAGAGCCCTCACTTGCGTTCGGGCTCCAAAAAACGAACACTCGCCTCAATAATGAATCGCTTTCTGCTTTGTACAACAATCTACTAATTACATATTCCTCTCATATCACCGCGTGTTTTCTTTTTTACATCGATATATATTGATTTATATTCCAATAACAGCAAATTTATGGCGGACCTTTATGTATGTAGATAAAAGTCTTTACCAGCTTTACCAGCTTAATAAACATAATGTCAGTTTTACAACTCTACACTAGCCTACACCGTTTCCCTTAAAGTATCTCCTCTCAATCCGACGTGTTCAAATTAAGCGAGCAGCCTATAGATATACCACGTCACCACGAGGCACATAAGGGGTCATCCATAAAGTACGTCACAGCTTATTTGGTCGACGAAGTGTGACATTCTGTGACAAGGGGTAGGAGGGGTCATAAGTTTTGTGACGTCACATTTCAAAATCGAATACATCTAAGTGTTAAAATGCCAAAATTGAACTATTAACGAAACGACAAGGTTCAAATTGTTTTGTTGGCGAGTTCACACTTTCTCTACTAGTGTGAAGCGCGGGCCCCGTGTTTACTAATGTTTCATTTGATGTAGATTATATTAAAAAAAGAAATTAACGGAAATAAAACTAATTTTGGAACTGCTGTTTTAGTTTAATAATTTGTAGATGTAAAATTGCAAAATATGTGATGTCACACTAGGGAGGGGGGGGGTCTCACAAATGTGACCAACTGTGACAATGACGGGGGAGGGGTCAAAAAATCACGAAATTAGTGTGACGTACTTTATGGATGACCCCTAATAACAGGTGCTACATGAATTTAGTCATCTCAAACTTCGCTCAGTTTGGACACGGCTATAGAGGAACTTAATAGTCAGCCTCACCCTAGGTCTGACCACGTCCACTAGTTTGATTTAGGTACTATAATAGCAGTTTCGACCGGTAAAATAACGGTAGCCGATAGATATTATTAATGAAGGTATGCTAGGAAATTGTGCAATTTATTTTCTTAGTATAGTTATAAAATGTCTAAGTGGTTCTGTAACGCGTGTTAGCAATCTATGTGAAACTAGTACTATAAGGACCTTAATATAAATTTGCGCCCGTATATTTTACTGGTTATAAATTTTGCTATTAATGTGGTTATTGATCAAGAAAATAGGTTGTCGAGATTACTCAACAGTTATAGTTTTAAATTTAATTATGGTACTAAACGACGACGAAACTGACGACACGTTTGGCCTAGTTGGTAGTGACTCTGCTTCCGAAGCCAGCGGTTCCGGGTTCGATTCCCGGTAAGGGCAAATATTTGTGTGATGAGCACGAATGTTTGTTCCTGAGTCTTGGATGTTTCCTATGTATTTAAGTATTTATTTATCTATGTTAGTATGTATATCGTCGTCTAGTACCCATAACACAAGCCTTTAGAGCTTGATTTGGGGCTAGATTGATTTGTGTAAAGATTATCCTGTGATTTATTATTATATTATTATAAATGTGAAACGGTACCAAGAGTGTAAAACGATATTTGTTTTATAGAAGAAAAAATCGATTAAATTTTATTTATATCCATATATGGCAAAACATTAACTGCATTGAAATAATTACAAAGACTAAAATGTTATTTGGAATTTAATTTACTAACTGAAATTTTGCTGATAGTAGGTAAGGTATACCTACATACATGTTATTCTAGAATATTTTGTAGCTTTGTCAATTTACCAGGTAGGTAAAAGGACTTACTTTATGTCTTTCTGGTTTCTAGGTAAGGACCTTAATCCTCGCAGGGACTGAGCCGTAATATAACCTCAATATATATATTTTTGGTCAACATCATCATCATCAGTATATCGCAGTCCACTGCTGGAGAAGGCCTCTCCTAATATCAAAAAATCTCCAAATATACCTCGCAATATTTTTAATAAATATTAATAACAAAGCAATTTCGAGTAATAAATCTGTGTAGTAAAACTCTGCTTATTCATAACCCAGCAACGAACTGTGAAAGTTAAATTGAATTTTAAAGGTTTCTGTTTCATTTTGTTCTCCGAATATTTGCTTAGCTTTATAGAAAACAATAAAGCATTTGCTGTAACTGATTGAAATCTTATGAACAATAAATTATTGTTGTTATATATTATTGTCTTAAGAAGAAATCAGTCTTCAGTTGTAAAGGTAAATAAAATGGTAATGTCGTATTAGAAGGCCAATGCTCCATTTAAACTTATCTAAGGCGTTACATGTGACATCAACTTTACCTACTTGAATGTTAAAAAATCCATCACTTAAAATTATTCATCATATTAATTATAACCCGTGGAAGGCATTTTAATGCACTTAAACTATTTCACCCGTGTCAATAGCAAAGAGTCACGAATGCTCGAAAGTGAATTGAATGCGAATGTCATGCACATTTCATAGTTCATTAGTATTCAAAAGTGCATTGCCATGCATTCCCGGCTAGTTCAGACAATAATGCGACATGTTCGTAACTGCTGACGCGGAATACATACCGGAGCTCCCCATTTATAAGTCAGGTGGTACTTTGTCAGTAAAGTATTCATGGCGATCATTTATTGAATCTGCATTCATAAATGGTGTTCGTATGGGTGCGGTTATTCCTGATTCATCGAATTTGTCATCGATGTTATGTTTTAAAGTGGAGAACAAAAGATTGTACTTACTGATATTTGAAAATACTCAAGTTTTTACGTGAACTTCGCATTGGACTGGTTTAACAATACCTTCATACGACGTCTCTAAAATAATAATAATACATCGACATAAATGAGAAAGTATGTTTTGTTTGCTTAATATTTTGTCTTTTACAAAAATACGTATGTTAGAAAACATCTCAGTTTCCAGTTCACGTCCTTCAAAGCATAAAAAGGAAGCAGACATATGAAAAACTAAACTATAAACCGGACAAGTGTGAGTTAAACTCGCGTGGAGAGGGTTCCGTTCTGTGTATCTAAAATTTCCTATGATATTTTAAATACTATATATTTCTTATAGGTTTTCCTGTAATCAGGTAAAGAACTATTTTCTTATTTTTCAAATTTTTTGGCCTAGTAGTTTCGGAAATATGGAGGGGGGAATGGTCAATTTTCGCCTATTTTCCTAAATAACTTCCAAACTATATACCATAAATTTCAAACAATATATATTTAAGATCCTCACAGTAAGTTCTTTTGATATCTCTCGCGATTATATAGTTTGCACAACCTTTTTTTTTATTTTTCCAATTTACCCCCCAAAAATGGCCCCATGTTTAAAATTTATTTATTTACGGTACGAGTCCATGTTGCGGTCAACGACTTATATATGTATAGGTACCAAATTTCAACTCAATTGGTCGAGTAGTTTCTGAGAAAATTGTCTGTGAAAGACGGACAGACAGAGACACAAGTGATCCTATAAGGGTTCGTTTTATTATTTTAAGGTGCGGAACCCTAAAAATGTAACGTACCATGTGTATGTTTCAGACGATTCAGCGAGTTTAACCACAATGCAAATAAATTTAATTTCCCAAGCACATGTGGACCAAATGACTGTAACATAAGACTACGTAGGTAAACGATAACTTCTAAAGCTACACGAATTCACTAGACAGCATTGCGGATACTGGCGACCTATACCTAACTTTAGCGTCGCTTCTGTAGAAATAACGGTTGAAAAATGAGAGATACGTGTAAGGACCGTTCCCGGGCTTACGTTACAGGAGGTCAGCCTTCGATGGATATAAATCGACGACTACATTGGAAGGAAAAATGGTGCCAAAGTGCCAATTTTAGATAACGTAGTTACAAGCAAGCTCTTATTACAGAGGAATTGTCAATAAATCACAAAAAGGAGACGAATCAAAATCAAGGAGACGAAAGGGAGATACGTACAACACAAAACATTCACCTGCACTCGAAATATGTGACACTCACACACCCTAGCTTTTGACAATAGAGTCGTGTTACGTATTTATGTATTAACAATACCGATCCATGGCGAATTTGTATGCAGGTACTGTCTATTGTCCCTATTCCCCTCGTTATTTCCTATTTAGCCTTTATTTAGCTCGTTCCATGGGTGTTATAAAATTGTAGTTGAGAAAGGTTAAAAAGGGTGCGCGGTATACAGTGTAAAGGATTGCTTAGATAAAAGTGCTTATAAGTTTGGGTATTTTGCTCGCTACACAAGTGTTAGATGGTACTGCGTTTAATTAAAAGGCGGAAAGAAAAGAGAATCCTTACTAATAATATAATGCGAAAGTGTGTTTGTTCATTGTTTGTTTGTTCCTCTTTATTTGACTTCATTTTTTGTAAAGCGATAGTTGGATGACAGTAACCAATATACGTTGTATTTATCGCGGGCAAAAGCTGGTGTTGCCAATATTGTCTATCAAAATATCATTAATAAATTCTACAACAATACTTATATGGAATATCTGGAACTCATTAAAAAGGTTAACGCAAATCATATCTTCCATCTAAATTAGTTTCTTATTAGAACAAAAGATTAATAGCCGCAATACCTAACAGGTTCTAATTGAAGTATTTGTTCCTTTCACTCGACACCGGACAGTACGCGTGCAAGGGTGCAGTCGTGACCTGCCACGCCTGCCACTACCGGCACAGATTGCCAATCTGTCCGCCATTTTGTTTTGATATGACGTTCCGTGTTTGAAAATTAAACGTTAACTTATGTAAGCTGAAGTGCGTTTGGTTTATGAGTAAAACGATTTCATTATAGGTTTTTGACAGCTATTGAATTAAAGTTGTGTCAATCTAATTCGCACCAGGGTTAACCACAAGTGGTGGTAAACGTCAGTTTGTTTATAGGTAATAACAGAATATTCCTCGTAACGGAGCTCATTTATTAAACTATTCTTGCTGGATTTGCTGTATGATTTACAATGATCTTGTGGATACTAAATCTCTTTAGATACCTAACTTTATTTAATTCCGTCATAAATATTATGACATTATCTCACATAATAAAATGATTCATAATTTAATGTATATCGTATTCTAATCGTAAAGAAATTGAGTTCAAGTAAAAATTGAATAAAATAAATATTGGTTAATGAAACCAAAGTTAGTCGATGTTTGAACCAGGCTCGGCACGTGGGTAAGGTAGTCATGAATTTTAACTCCCAAGATTAGGGTGATTAATGGTTAAAAAGTCAAAGTTTGTGTTAATTACGCATCCATCCTCAATCAAAGTAACCCGTTCGGAGAAGATACGCATTCAATAGATATTATCAACGTTTGTTTGGGCTGATCAAAGGAGTACCTACTTGATATTCAAATATTAGTTTTATGCCCATTTTTGTTCATTGTATTTTGATATTTTTGCAGCGGTGTTCTGAATTAAGTATCCTATGTGTGAAGCGTTAATATTCAAGTTAAATCGTCCGCGTGGAGTTATGTTTTCATGTAACATTGTACGGTAGGTATATAGTAGAACGCTTTCTGCCATAGTCTATACGAAATGTAGTCAACAAGCTCATACTTGTATAAGAGTTTTGCAGAATTTAAATGCTCCGCTGTTGTTTTCGAAACTGATCCTATTCCTTTATTGCTTGATTCATATAATTTTATAGCACTCTGTGCTTTGTCAGTCACCATGTACTGCGTGTCACGGCAGCTCCGAGCGTGTTTTTATTGACAAGAGCGGTCCTTGTGAGTTTCTTCGAAACATTCATTCAAAACAACTGTCCTACCTCTCTCTATCATGACAGAATTGATAGAAAGAGACAGGGCTAATGTTACTTCAAACTTCGAATATCGAAGTAAGAGCTTATGTTAAAAGTTCGTTTTTACTTTAAATAGTTAATTATGAAGCTGTCTGTTCGGACGTCTCCATTCGCCTTTGTTGCGAAAACAACGAAACGTAATTAATGTTATTTGAGTAGGTATTTAAAATAATGCGCTTAGTACAGTTCAGTCACTGTATACGTTACATGAATATTTAGTTGGGATGTGCTGATTGACTTAAGCTATTAAGGGTCAATTGTATTTGGCTGCGTGCCGTAGGTAATTTTCATTATTTAAAAAAAATATTTATTTCGTTGGAGAGCTTTAAGTAAATTTTCTTTAATATAAGTACTATTTTTAAGAAATAATTAACTTAACTTGACTCACTTATTCTTTCTTACGCAGATGTGCTGACCTATAGTTATCAGTATCACTATTATTATCGTTTCCTTAAGGGATCAAGAGCAACTAGACGAGCAATCATTTAAATATTATAGGTACAATATGAAACCCAAAGTAAGAAAATGTAGGCGCAATCATTACACGAAATACCTCACTTAAACAAACTGGGATTACTTAATACTTACAAAGGTTTACTTGGGTCGCTTATCCTATGAATCTCTGAACTATGATTCAACTCAGCCTCATTAAAATTAAAATCGGATTGCTGAAGTATTCGAGCACTTTGAGTCCATTAAATGTGATTTAATTAAGACTTTATTGCAAGCTAAAGGTTCTTTGAACGGCGGTGGGTACGTTCTAGGTTTCACTTTATTACCCAGTTTAGTTTATTGAGGCTGGGTAAATACATTCATTTGTGGGTAAGCCAAGCCTTGTTGGAGATTTAGTATCACGTTTGTTTCGTTTAGTTTGCCAAATTAGTAGCAGGAGGGTTAGTTACTATCGCCTGTATGCAGGCGCCTCATTCGGGAACGCTAAGTGATTCTGTAGCGACTCGTAAGCCAGATCTCTCATCTCGCTCTTACGCATTTGGCGTCGTGCGGAAGAGTGGAATGAGAAATCTGGCTTACGAGTCGCTACAGAATCACGTAGCGTTCCCGAATGAGGCGCCTGTTATGTTGATCAAAAGGTTGAAATATGAGCTTTAATTTCAAAGGAAAAGGTTGCTCTTGCCACAAACTGTTGAGATTGGAGCTTTCAAAGATTACTAGATAAAATGGTTGCATTGAGTACATTGAGTAGTTTGCAGAATATGTCCTAATTAACATCGAGTAAAAGCGATGTGTTTTTTAGTTCGATTCGATTAATTTTATTAAAACCAACTTCTATCGAGTCTACCTTAAGAAATTCTGGTGGAAGCTGTATCAAAATGTATTTAATATTTGCATGCTAAATAAAGCAAGTACTTATTGGTCATATGACATTTTACCACATTGTCTTGTAATTTGCTAGATGCGGTAATAAATAAAATGATAATACGAAAGATGATTTCATGATGAAGTAATTTACTGTAAATACCCAAACTGCTTCATACAATATACATACAGACATACAGAATAAGTGACATTGTTTTATACTTTTTATATACAAAGAACTAGCTGTACCCTTCTTCGTCTTCGACTTCGTCCGCGTGAAATAGTGTGTGCGCTCATTGTGTACGGCGCGGTGTTGGCAAGTTTCTTACTCGCGTTAATTTCAGTTTCTCATTTTGTAATTACTCCGTAAATGTTACATCAGCATAGCTATAATATTTTGTATCTTGTCGCAAACTTATAAAACATTCACATAAATCTTACATATTTCCATACAAACTTTCATCCCCTATTCCCTACTGTTATTTTACACCCTTGTGGGTAAAAGTTTTACAAACTTTGAATGTTATATTCATTTATATCGAATTAACAGCCTAAGAAAATAAGTTTCAAGCTTCTAGCTCTAAAAATGATGATACTTCCATACAACTTTTCATCCCCCCTTTTAACGCCTTACAACCCTTTTTTCGCATTAAAAAGCCTATGTCCTTTCTCAGGCTCTAGACTATCTGTGTGCCAAATTTCATTTAAATCGGTTCAGTAGTTTAGGCGTGAAAGCTCAACAGACAGACAGAGTTACTTTCGCATTTATAATATTAGTAAGGAAGTAAGGATAAAGGTATAGAATTTACGTATGAATGTGTTCGTTTACAATCAACATCATTTTAACCAACATTTTTGTAGAGTCAATTAGTGTGGGCTGTTTAAAGTCATAATGATCGTCTTAAATGGTTTCAAGACATTTACAAAACATCGCTAACATAAATACTTTATACGTATTGAGATGCATTTAAATTGCTGCTTTTGTATTCAAATTACTTTTACGCCAAATTGTTTTAGGAAAAAAACTGAAAGAGATAAAATTATTTATGGCTTGCCAATTTCGGAGCAACTTTGTTATTGTAGCTACAAAGCATTTTACAAGTGCGACCATAAGAATATTTTTTTACATGCGATGATGCAACTTAGTGATTAATTATGGCGCTGCTTACATGTTCTAACTTGTGTAAAACTATTTAAAGAATGAGATATTTTCCTCAAACTCGGAAAAGTTTTAAACGTAATTTATCTTACCAATTATACCAGTGTGCACAAAAAAGTAAAATATAATTTTAATAATTAAATATATGTTTCTTATATGACGCACATCACATTTTCATTTTTCTCGGCTGACTGACATTGCTGCCCTGGAAATTTTATTCAATTCAGTGATCAAGTAAGTATTCAAATTCAAATAATTTATTTAGCAAGTTGGTCATCTGTGGAATCTTTAACTCGTCACATTAATAAAATAAAATGAATCTACCAGCGTTTCAGACAGGACCATTACTACTGGGTATAGGCGCCGCAAGTAGCGAATACAATCCCGGGATCCCAAATCCCGGGATCTCGGGATCCCGGCCGTTTTATGGCCCCGAGAATCCCGGGACTGTACTTGGCTAATCTCGGGATTTTCGGGATTGCCACAAACAGGTCTAGTTTGCATTCCGTAGTCCATTACGTTACGCCTTAACCTTGCCTAGATTATATTAATAGCATTTATTACGACAAAAAAACAACCCTTAGATATGGTACGGGCTCTATTGTCTATTCCTCCAACCAGTGTAGAACCTGAGAGAGCGTTTTCAGCTGCTGCTTATGTTGGAGATAAGCTACGAAGCAGGCTTGGAAGTCAAACATTGGATGCTTTGATATTTTTGCGGTTGTATTTTCGAAATTCTAAATAGGTTTTTGTTTTGTCTTTTTAATTTCTTACAAAAATAAAGTTTTTTGATTTGTCTTTTTTCTTACTGTATTGTGATTTGTGCTGTGCAACGATATTAAATATATTAATAATATAATATAATATTTTTTTAAGAAATCACTAGTTTTTTTCACATAGTCCAATCCCGGGAAAGCCCCGGGATCCCGGGATTACGCATAAAAAGTCCCGTAATCCCGGGATCGAAAAACATGCTCGGGATTGTATTCTCTAGCCGCAAGCAACTCAGCAGAAAGTCATCTTTTCAAATAATAAATAGGGCTAACAGCATACATATAAAAACTTAAATATGATTAATAGAATGAACGATTTGTTAGATAATTGTCAGAACAAGCATTTTTTCATAGTAGGTAGCGAATTTTCACATAGCATTTTTTCATAGTAGCGAATTTTATTTATCGCTTTTCTTCATGTAGCGTTTATTTTAATCGCCTAAATTATTAGTCGCAAATATTTCCAGTAGCATTTCATCCCAATCATGTTTTTATTTACCTTGATATTATCCTATTAGCATATAATAAACCGAAGTGACTTACTTTCCAGATACGGTATTTAAATGAACTTACTTAATCTTAAATAAAAAGTAAGACATAAGCGCAAAGCAAATGAGAATACGAAATCGTTAATTGAATGTGATTCCTAACCTAATGACCAAAAGATCGATCGGAGCTTTGAAAGCTTAATTATGTTTATACGGGCTCATTAATTCTTGGGCCGGTCCAATTAATCGATACGTTTATGGTTTGCTACATAGAAAACTTTTTAAGCCACAGTGCGGCGGGAAATGTATTTCTTTAAGCCTGAAGTTAATAGGGATGATGACGTCTCTTATTTTATGTCTGTGGTAATAGGTAAATATATTCTGAGTCGTACGAGTAGCAGGTGAAGATAAAGACACATTTTTGTGAAGTGACTGGGTTAGATGCGTAAGCAAGGTTGATGCTTCCATATATTTATGCCTGCCATAGATAAATAATGAGTCACCTGTGATGCTTTATTCTAGAAATTTCTTGGTAAAAGAAGTTATTTCAAAATCTATTTGTTTTAGCAATTTATAGCAAATATTACACGTCACAGACACCTCGATTTTTTGCATCGCCATTCGTATGTTTCGTTGAATGTCTTGCTAGGCAGGAACTTGGTAACGGATTGATAGAAGAAATCGTATAGAATTATAACAAAAAAAGGGTTGTTCACAACAATCATCCGTATAATGGGTCTAATCGGTGAAGATTCCGCTCGTTGCGCCAGGGTCTTTCCTGCGCCAGAACAAATTTGGCCGGAATCCAATTACACAAAGTGACTCTGCAGTAATAATCGATTTAAAAACGGAGTTACAAAATGCCAGGTGCTTCCGAAACCTTACCCACCGCCGCGGAACGAATGGCCCATGACAATCAGTTTAATTAATCATTCAAGAACGCCTAAGGAAATTCGTTTACAGCTAATTCGACTAATAAGTCGCTTTGAAAACGTTAAGTAGGTATCTGAAGCCAGCATTAAGTTTCACTTACTGCGGCAAAAAAATTACAAGAAGTTTGCCAGATTCGTTCTTTGAATATTGGTTGGCGGTAGTCTTTGCACATTTGCAGCATGGGCGCGAGTATACCGTTCGAGTCTTCGCACACGCCCCCCCGCTTTGGCGGGGGGGTGTGGGGGAGCCATTCAGGGCTATGCCATCTTTGGCGGTTTCTATCGCGGCCCGTAACGACGCCAAGATGGCATAACCACAACCCCAGACCGGGGTTGTGGTTATGCCATCTTGGCTTTTGTTGCCTATCTGCGGCTATGGGGGCCACGTTGCCTTCTGCGGCGTGGTGGGTAATCTTGCCTATCTGCGGCTTTGTGGAGTCCTGGGTGTGGACCGGAGGCTAACTTCTTCGGGCGGCGCGAGCTCTCTCGGAAGAGCTCGGTAGCGGCCGTCCGGGGGGCGCGCGTGGTGCGGCGCTATTCCCCTCAGCGTGGGGCAGCTCGAGTTGTCGGCGCGGTCATAAGCGCGTAAGAGCGAGATGAGAAATCTGGCTTACGAGTCGCTACAGAATCACTTAGCGTTCCCGAATGAGGCGCCTGGAGTATGGCCTTTATACATACTATTACGACGACGCGGATAGCCTAGTTGGTAGTGACCCTGCCTCCGAAGCGAGCGTCCCGGGTTCGATCCCCGGTAAGGGCAAATATTTGTGTGATGAGCACGAATGTTTGTTCCTGAGTCTTGGATGTTTCCTATGTATTTAAGTATTTATTTATCTATATAAGTATTTATATCGTCGTCTAGTACCCATAACACAAGCCTTTAGAGCTTATATTGGGACTAGATCGATTTGTGTAAAGGTTGTCCTGCAATTTATTTATTTATTAAAATATGAAATCAAAAAAAAACGTCCACTTAAATTATCGAGCATTATCTCTTACTGATAACTAAGGCGTACCTTTAATTTGCTAGTGCCGCGGGACACCTCGTCACCTCGTCGCCTCGGCTTCTCTTTATTCGTTTATAGTAAAAAGCGACGCGTGTTTAGATTAAAATAATTGACATCTTGGAGATCTAGTTGCATCGTTTGGTAAAATAACCACACACCGAGTGAATAGTGGCTAACTTACCTGTAGCAATACCATGCGGTGAATACAAAAATCTGGTTTTGCCTTGTTCAGCCTTGATGCATAGCTATGGTGTCTTGAGTAAGGGCTTCTTAGCATTAACATTTACAAAACATATGAGTTTAAAATAGAAAACTCCTAACTTCTCAAAAAATGGATTCACAGCAGACCACCCCAACTTTAGCCGCATCTTTACCAACCGCATATGTCCAAGCATCGTCCCATGAAGCTGTCAAAAACGTGTTTCTAAAAGCCACTTTCCCGAAGCATGTAGTTGAACGCGGCTATAATCTATATGCTGTGCAATAACTCTGATCCGGTTCCCAAGACTAACAGGACAGTTGTCAACATAAAACGGTGGTATCCTGTTTCTCTAAACATTTGACGTTAGTTTAACCTCGCTTTGACTCTATTAACCTCGGCATTGATACTATAGGCATGTGACACCTCCACGGCGTATGCAGCTTATAGGCATCTATCGATATGGATACTTCACGATTTTATGGACCGTTGAACTCGAAATTTGATTCTTAATAACCATTTAAACGATTGAGTCAACAGACTTTTATCACACTATAAAAGCTGAATAAACATTCCAATAAGACACGTTTAGCTGTTTGTACCTATTATGATATGGGTTTAGTAAAATGAGCGATTTGATACTGGCCGCTTAGACTGGTGTCACCAACGGATGTTCAAATAGCAGTAGGTGTCAAACAAGTATTTTAATTTGAGGTCACCTCCTTTGGGCGTGCTTTGATAAGCGTTTACCTTTATCTCTCTACTATTAGATTTGAATATATTGAGTAAGCTTACTCTCCATAAATTTTTTGTTGAGTGTTGCCAGAACCTCTAATCTAATAAATTTTATTGAATCATATCGATGTCAGCCTTCTATTTAGAGCATCATTTCAGCTTCCATCATGTAAATGCCTAAATGTAAGAGTAATTTTGGGACTGAAAATTGTAAACTCACCTAATTAGCAACCTCTTTAACTTAAAGCTTGCCAGGGCTTTATGGCAATTCTGGACTGCATCTGTTCAAGTAATGAAAACTTCTCTTGATTTTTGGAATCATCCAAAATGTAGCATTAATGTCTTTTATGAATCTTAAACCATCATTAACCTTTTGAACGCCCCTATAGCCGACAGCAGATTTCCGTGCCCCTGGCGCCACGATATGCCGTTTTCCATACATTTGCGTCGGCTACAGCCGGAGACGAGCGCTCGTGGGACGCTTTTTCGCCAGTAGCCGTGGCGTTCAAAAGGTATAATATTGGTGTTTAAATCGACGGACAAACGGCTGCAAACGTAAGCTACTTACCGCTCTCTTGAAGAAGCTTAATCCATAAAAGCTCGCGAACACGGGAATTACTCTGCCAGGCGAACTACCTACTTCAGCATTTGTTTTAAGTCATATCGAAATACCATAGCCATCTGCGCAGCTCGCCTGCGGTCTTGAATCTCTTTCAAGGAAATATTTATAGCAAATATCTCCGGAACCATTTCAAATATCAATATTGCATTAAGACTAGGCATTAACTTATACCTGAGAAACGATTTGGCTGTTACTCCTTAACTTTGTGATAGCAGATATTTTATTATATTAGTAGCTGTAGCATAACATTTAAGTGATAGTAAGTTCCTAACTAAAACGTATATATTAGGAAAAGCAAATTAAACTAATCTAGCATACTAGATTACACGAAAGCGCATAAACGTCGAGATAATGACAGGCACAACATAACACATGTTGTGTCTGTGTACAGTACTGTACTGTACGGTGTTCAGTACTGAATTCTAAGCTATTTCTGTAGCTATTCAGATGGCGTATCATATTTGCATTGGCCCAGATCAATACAGTTGCCCTATCTCGCCCTCTTTAAACTATTTAAGACCTATATATAACATATTTGCATTCGAATACATTTATCCTAATATAGCTACTACATCGTGCTTAATAAATACTTATTCTGTTAAGGTGTTTCAAGACGTCTCTTAATGCTTAATGTTCCATTCAAGCGTCTTTCAAACCATCTAAATAGGGATTGGGCTTGTCTTTGGGACACTTAATTTATGGATGACATTGGATTAGGAAAAGGTTGCCGATTTTATTCATTTTTAAGTTGCGTGATAAAAATTGCAGTACCTAAGGGTTAGGGCGTACAATCCCGGTATTCGTTTGTATGGCAGTACCAGAATTTCCGATACTGGCATGGATAAATACCGTACTAAGGATTGAATATGGTACGACACATCAATAGTCTAACGTTATATAATGTACCTACGTGTCCTCTTAAAGAAAAGAAAAGATTGTCTTGCCGTAATTCTGATATCATGATCAAATATTGAATTTTAAATAAGTCATCAGGCGGATTATCTCAGGAGATTTACATTGATCAATAAGAATTGCGCCAGAAACAGTCCAAACCAAAAGACCGAATGTAATTGAGCACTTAAGCCAAAATACCGTTTCAGCTGACCCATACATGGTGGATGAGACGAATTCTCGCCACCCACACTAACTGACAAACCTATACAATATACATAGATTACGTGTCTCAACATATCATACAGTTGTCTGCGGACCTTGCAGATGTCTCGGTAAGCCAGCGCGGTAACTATGCAACCATAAAAATGCTATAACTTCTTAAAATAAACGTCATTAATATTTAACGCATTTCTTCATTGGAAAAGGAAGCGGCTTGTGGGTGGGTCGCCAAACAGTTTTTTTTTTATTCGGTACGTGAGAACTAGACTCTTATCAAAGTTGAATTATTTGATGATGATGATAGTGAAATTGTACTGATACTCAGATAGTTGTTAAGGTTTAGTTCGGTTACAGCGGGCATTTTGACATTGTTTATGTCAATATAAATATTTGTATATAGTGCTGGCGTGGGAGTTGCAACAAGTTAATAAAAAAGAAGGTGGTTGAGAAAGACAGGAGCATGTTCCTTTTTAAAAGTGTAACTTTGATGCTTTTTGGGAAGGTTTGAATCTCACTGGTGAGAGTCATTTATAGGTTTTATATGAAAAATAGTGAACATCTTATCTGTGGCATACAGTAACATATTTTCACTCATACATCTGTAACTTGAGTGTAGAGTAAGTTGCATTCAGGCGAAAAAATTTAAATTAAATACATTGTTACTCTGAAGTTGTTTATTTCATAAACAAATAATTATTTTACAAACAATATCGTAACATTGACTTGGAGAGCTTTTTAAATAACATTTTCAATAATACAATTGCGTCTACTTTACTATAACTTACTAATATCACAGACTCTTCTTAAAGAGAAAAGTTATATATATTTATATCACCTAATTAGGTTAATTATACATTTTATTACAATAATAATAATAATATTTTAAAAACTATAACATTCTCTTGCGAACTCTCACTAAGTTAATAATAATTTAGATTCGGCATTTGTCTCCGATATCGACTCAGTTATAAGCTGTTTCGGTACTTCTAAATGACAAAACTGCGAATGTGAACGTCAGTCGCGTATAAAACAATGATACATTCGCAGTTATTAAATTTTAGTGACCATTATAGTAAATCACTTAGCAGTACCCAAAAGAAGCTCCGCCGTCTACTCTTTTAGAACCTAAAGACAGATAAGATGGAAGTCACAAGTAGTTTTATTATTCTGCTAATGCGAAGTCTAGGAAAATAATAAAATACGAAATAAGGTATTCGTGTGAAATAAAAATATAAGTAAAAGATGTATTAATGAGACCTATTGCACTAACACGTTTCTCAGTAAAGAAAAGTTAATAATGTACATTAAGATAATAATATGAAGGCCTTGCACTATTGAACTTTGATGCAATCGAAAGTGATTTGACCAAAAACTGACATTTAAGCGCAAGGATATTAACAATTGCTTAGAAAAATAGAACTGTTAAATCATCATATAATTTAGTAATTTAAACCGGGTCAGTTATAACCTACGTCTATGATAAATCTTTGTAGAGTTGCACTTAAACAGGGATGGTCTCCTTTGCATTATATAATTCCAAGACCTTTGTTTTGCTATAATAATATTTTTTGCGCAGGTGTCCACACGTTGGCTATCTCGGGCAGAACTTAAAGTGCGGGAAAAGAAAACAATGTAGAGACAGGAACCTGGAACAATGGAGGCAAGTCGTAATTCGCTTTTATCTTTCGCGTCAGAGACAGGGAACACAATTTTCTTAGAAACGTTGGCTGGGACCGACACTTGGGCCGCACAATCCTTGTTAGGTGAAAGGTGAGATAGGTATACACGCGATTGTATAATTCCGTTTTAGTAATTTCGTGAGCGCAATATATGTTACAACGTGGCCCTAGCAAGGTTGACATGAGGATAAGTTATCCCCATCTTATCTCTCAGTGCAACTCTGTCTTCGAAACTTGTATGAGAGACGCACAGAGGGAGATGGGGATAACTTATGCTCGCGTCAATCAAGCTAGGGTCGCTGGTGTTATTTTGAAATTCTGGTATTCTAGTGGCCGAATTCAGAAAGGGTACTCAAATTGAGATTTGATTAAAGTGACATTTCAGTGACGTTTCTGTATAGGTTGACAACTAGTTGAGGGACATTTAACTACTTCATATCTAGCGAAATACTTAAGTGGCGTTTCTGAATTCGGCCATAAGAAGCGGCTCATCTAAAACATTTGACTGCTTCTATTTTCCGTTTAATGTAAAATACTTTTAAAATTTGCTTCAATAGTAGAAATCCTATTAAATAGGTAAATCAGAAAAAAATAATCAATATAAGTATCGAAATAAAACATGTGCATCGCTGGTTAAGGGAATATGTAGGCTTGCAGTAGGTATATTGCAAGACATTAAGCAATTTTTGTATACATTGTCAGCAAATACCTTTAATTATTTATGCTTTGATGTTTTACATTCAATAAAATTGTATACCTATCTATAGAACTTTGAGACTTATACATACCGTCCGCTACTCGCATAAAAAGATATTCAAAACTGCATGTTAATCTTTACTTCAACAGGGAGTTCTGGGAGTTCCCAAATAGTTATTGTAAGTAGGTACTCACCTAGTAGGATCATATTGCGTGTCGAATCCTGGTACATTGACCACGTTCCACTCATTCTTGATCTTGGAGTAACTGAACGAGACCTGATCGTTAAAGGTGTCTGTGTCCAGCAATTTCATTTGCTCGAAGTGAGAGTGGAACTCTGGCATCACTGTCAGGTTCTTGCGCATTATGTTTTCTGGAAATAAAATTTAGAGGTTAATTCAGAGCATTATAAATAGACACAAGTTGCGAATAAGACCTTTGCTTATATGTCTACTTATTATGAGGTTTTCAGGACAAGTATTTGAGATTAATACTACTCGGTATTGAAATACGAGATAAATATTTAAGAGGACTGTGAAGCAATGGCAAAAACCCTTTTCATACAAAGGGCGATAACGATTTCCACCTCTTAAATGTTAACCGATTTTGACCAATTTTTGATAGGTTGTCAGTCGGAATAAAATCTAGGTTTATACGTTTTTGAATGTTGATTAAAGATTAACAAAGTCAAATAATCGCCGAAATTGGTTTTGTATGAGAATACTAAAACAACAATAAAACTGAATTTATTAATTATAGAGAAAAATCCAAAACGTACAGACCTAGATTTTGTTCCGACTGACAATCTATCAAAAATTGGTCAACATTGGTTAACATTTAAGGAGTGAACATTTTTATCGGCTTTTGTATGAAAAGCTGTAGGTTCACACTCCTCGTAATTACTTTAAATAATGATTTATCACCGCACTGAGTCAGATTCAACGTTCAGCAATGTCGCAAGTTTGTTACTCTTGCATCAAAATTAGGAGCTATTTGAAATTCTGTGGATGTACTAAATTGCATTGCATCTAGAAATTGTACTACTAGAGATCCGAACGAGCTGCTCTATATAGACGGGTGTCGTAGAGCTGATTCTTATGTAGTGATCACTCGAAAACGAATACCTATTCTTAAACCTTAGTTTATTAGTTACATTACATATATAATGTTCTTACCAATAATAAATCCCAAAGACACGTCGTCAGGAAACCGGACGCTTTCACAAAAACTAATGAATCCGCCACCACTGTAGAAAATATAACAGGTTATTAAGTAGCAACGCAAACTTAACTTGTAGTAGAAAATGATAATTATTATGTAGCTGTTATTGTCATGGCGTGCAACCGGTGACCAGATATGAACAGCCTTGACATTGTTTTATTTGAACTCAGCGAAAAAATATGGCTAACTTTCATATTGAGACACGTGTGTTTATGTGATAAGTATGCAATTTATAATTTGACCAGATCCGCTACTTGCTATTTAAGAAACAGTTTAAAGAGTCACAGGTGATCAGAGCATTTTTTTACTAATAGTGCACATAGGGACAATATGTTGTATTCACACTGACCAATAAAGCAGTCTTCATCGCTTTAAATAAAATTTGATTCTGGAGACTCGAAGACTTAATTTAAAATGTTTACAAATATCGATAGGTACATGAATGGTACAATAAAGTGCAACGCGGAACGTTTACTTGCTTTTATATTGAGTTGTTGGTTTCATGTTATTGTTCAAATAATGGTAAGTGATCATCAAAACGTATTGAGTTAGCAAATTACACGTTTTCATTAGACATATCGCGTTATAAATATGTAAGTTTGCAAACTAACCTTGCTATAGGTAACATTTTTAAAGCCAAACTTCGGCTTATGCAGACACCAGCCCCGCCGGTCCCGAACCAAAATGAAAACATTGACTGAAATAAAAAATAGCGTTGTAACACTGGGTGCAAAAGATAGCCGTTCACACAGAGTTTTCCAGGATATTTTTTTGATTGAAGGTTAACTGTTGCTTTCTCTAGTCGTGAGGTCAATTGTATAGGTAAGTATAAGTGTTTCAAAAATAAAGTCCAAGAGAACTCTTAAAACAAGGCTTTTTTAAATTGACGACAACCTATTGGTTAATATTTATTTTGTTTTTACCTTTTTAGCACCCTTTTTGTAGAACTTCACTGGTTTATACACAGAGGTCCGGCCGAGGTACCAATCTTCTTTGTGATTAAACCTCTGCAGCACCGCCACCAGCCGGGGAACATTCACGTAATTATCGTCGTCGAAGTGACAGAACCATCTAGAGTGAAATAATTGAATTTTTAAATCATTTTGTGAAAGAAAAACATCAATTTCTAATATGCATTTTCTGCTAAAATCAATAGAGATTTATTTTGTATGCAACCCTGACACTAACTTCTTAAGCGTGTTGAAGTATGATTAGGTAGGGTATACACAGTATATTTATCAACTTATCCAAATTAGCTAATGGGCACATTCTCGATTATTTGAAAACTTAATTAAATAGCATCTATACACTCTACTTGACTAATCAAACTACAAAATTTCACGGACAGAAGAATTAGCATCAGGATTAAACTTCTCATTGACTAACCTATAAAAAGTTCCTGGCCAGTTACAAATCGTAAAGATAGTAATAAATATAGTCAAAAGTATTTCAGGCAATTTTATCTATCTCTTTCTGTTAAAGTTATCGTGCAATTAGTCTATGTATAAAATTTATATTTGTAATGATGATAAAAGTTGTGTTTGTATTTGTTTATGTTGTCAAATAGTTTTGAATCTGAATCTCAGTCTGAAAGCAATTTTTGATCAGAATATCGAGACACTCGATGTTTTTTAAGTAGTACGATGTTGGCGACTGGTTCATAACAAGGAAATACGTAAATACTCTACTGTACTACTCTCTCTCTCTACTCTGTACTCTACTCTCTACTGTATGCTTTAAGCATATGCGTTCACTATTTGAACAGTTCCTTATAATTACTGCGCTTATTTCTTTACGAGCGCTACCAACACTTATGATGTTTTATAAGAATCAAGGACATTAAAAAATGGCGGCACTATATTGTGATTACGATATAAAGTCTAAGGGATCTGTACAACAAAATTGCGTCCAGCGTGTGTAATTAGAGTGGCATAATTTAGTGGCATTACGTTCGACGCAAATAACAGGAGCTGCGCAAACGCAGCCGCAGTAAACAAGTGAACAGTAAGATCATGCACATTATTATGAAACCGAAATATATCACTATTAAATTGGTATTTATTAAACTAATGTGCGCTAGTTATAAAGTGAACCAGGCTTAAACTAGGTTCATGCATTTAAAATTTTAGGAAAAAATCGGTTTGATAATTTTTATTTTTATATCATATACATACTTTCTTTCAGTTCTCGTATATTAAGTTATAAGTTACGTATTTAAAAGACCAAACATATTTTGAACCTATTATGACAACTATTTCAACTTCTTAAAATTATCAAAAAAAAGACAAGTTTGATGGCACTTGATTTTTTGCGATTTCACTATTTAACTGAAACTAATACGACTATGAAATATCGTAAAATTAAAGCTGCTAACCAACTACAAACACAAAAAATATTTTTATTTGTATTGCTGTTTTAGTCTGTGTACTACGGCGCGCGAGACCGCAAGATTGCAAGGCGTACGACAAATGACGTTCGGCGTCCAACTTTATAATCACTATCAGGTTTCCGCATATCGACTGTACGTTTGCGAAATTAAGCCGATCAAGTTTCCAGACAGCTGTTTAATGGTCGCAAATTATTTAAGATCGTTAATTTTGCATACCGAAGTAAATAATCGAGTTGCGTGTAAACTTGATATGTAACAGACAACTTTACAGCGTTTTAATTACGTTTTTTAAGAGTTGTTCTATTCATTCAAATTTAAAAAAACTTTCGTTGTGCTGCCTCGGACATAATAGTAGTTTATGCAACGGTTGCATAATGATAGGCCTTAAAACACTAGTGCGGTTTTCATGAAACGAGCCGATAGGCGAGTTTCATAATAAGATCGCACGTGTGTTTTAAGGCCAAATTATGCAGAGTTGCATACATAACTTTATCTACACACATATATAAATCCTCCATGATGGGATCAGAAACAATATTTTCTGGCAACAAGTTATTTGATGCAATCGTGGCTGCATATTTCCGATATCCGGCGCATTTTCACATCACACACACTCCAAGAAGACTGCTTACTATTCATATTTTCAACTAAAATGTAAATTACAAACAACTTTTTCTATTAAATTCAACAACAATTCTACTTTCGTTCAGCAAAACGTCAACATGGCGGCAATTCGATCTTCCATCAAGAACATTTTTTTTAAAATCATAGACAAACGGATGAAGTCTCTATTCTCATGTCACTCGAGATCAAATATTGTGCAGTTTATATTAAAAAAACATACTGAATTGACGTTTCGTATCAATAACTGTTTTAATATCTATGGATACTAGAATAGAGACCCACTTGAGTTTTGACAGCTGTTCCAAATTTAATCTCATTTCTTTACTAAAAACGATAAAGAAGTCATGTTATTTCTTTATCGCAGCACTGGTTTTTCCTAATTGGTTGTCAAAATGGTGGTCATTTCCTAAGGTTTTTGATTAACCAATGGAGGTTTTATGATATGGGTGTAGATAAAGATACATTACTTAATAGTATTTTTATATACTAAATCGATGAAAAAGGTAATTAAAAAAAACTAATACTATAAAATGAAATGTATTTTCATAGTCACTTTGATTTTAAAACTGCACAAATACTTGACAGAGACAGTAACATGTTTAACTGGATTAAGCAGCGTGTTTTATTACTATTTCACCTTCGAAAGTTTCATCGTGAAAGCATTCCAGGAAACTGTAATCATAAGTATATTAAACGGGTTCCCTATATTTGTGCTTTCTGTGCTTAACGTAAGATTTGACCCAACGACTTTCGGGCAACTGAGGGGATCTCAAATTAAAGTTATCATTAAGGAAAGCTAATTTGGATATATATTATGTTTGCAAGACATATCGACAAATGCTTTTTCAAATGGTCAAGTCTATCGAATAGAAGTGAAATAGCAGTTAAAGTCCGCAGGCCATAAATACCCGGAGTAGATTAGTCTCGGACAAGCGATTCTACAAGCCGGGCCTGGCTCGGGCTTGCTTAAAGTCTTGAGGCATGGAACTAAAATCTCAAGAAGAGATATACCGTACTCAGAGTTCATTAATTATTTAGTTACTACTTAGGCTGGGTCCACTTGATCAAATTATGTCAATAATTGCGGTGACTTATTAAAATTGGATCCGACATTATTTACAAACGAACCCATAAAATCCAGCCTTTTATAAAATTTTGTATGGTTCTGTATGTTAGGATAGGACTTCAATGTGCCGCTCTGTGTTGTATTAAGCATAACAAATATGGCTGAAAGTGACAACGTACAGTTCTTGGTCGGTGACGAGTTTGTTCTATTTTTTGCGCTTCTTGTCTTGGCGTTGAAGCAAGACAAATAATGCATAGAAATTTAAAATTTCGACCTTTTAGCGGTATATTTTATTTTTGTCTCCAAATTTTTATATGCTTTGGATATTAGGAAGTATATTAATAAGGCATCAAGTTCCGATTTCCTTTTCCTTTATAAATTTTACGAAATGAAGATTAGTCATTACTAATTAGGATTAGCATAACAACTCGAAGCTCTTAAGTCAAGTTATAAATTTTACTATTGAATGATAGGAGCATCTAGTTTAGTTTTAAGGTGCGTGTCCAGGGACTATAATCCTATCACACCAGTCGGCCACCTGGGTGCGATAAAGAGATCGTTATGTAGCAACTGGAGACCGTTCTTAAATCTCACTGTAGCTCTCAAACGAGTTCAAATGCTAAAGGGATTTAAAAATTTCCTAAACGCCGTTATGGACCTGCGAAAAGGTATCACAGGTTCTTAAAGTACGTTTAAGGGCTTATGCCGCTTTGTTTAGCGCAATAAATATTCAAGGATTAGACCATAATTGGGCATGTTTTGAAAAGTAAAAATAAATGTAACCACCACAATTGCAAAGTAGATAGGCTGCGTTATTCCTGTTATTCCGTTATGTATGAAAACATAATCTTTGCCTTTGACTTACACACAATTGAAGCGCTTGAAAAGCTCTTTATTATGATATGTGTATTTTTAATATAATATAAATGTCCACCCGCAGCTTCAAAGCTATGTAAGTGAGCTGACCAAGTAAAACACGAGTTTTGTAGGAAAACAAAGATGCCCAACAAAAACATCCGTCAGAGTTCAGAGCAAACGCGTGAAAATTATTGTGAGCCCAAAATAATATTAGACTTGCTCTTCAAAAACCATTAACGTTTGTTGTGTGTTTGAACACTGAGGTTCGAGATGAGACCGCAGATTAAAAGCCTTTGAGTAACCTATGATGGTTAAGCAAAAAGCTTGAGGGGTCGTGAATGGTGGTCCCTAAACAAATTTCGGGAATGGAGAGAATTGCCATCTATTAAATGTGTTTGTTTTGTGTGGAATATTTTTATATCCGTCTCGGTTGTGGGAAGATGTCGAGTTGAAATATTATTTGATGGATCATGTCGTCTCAAGTATATTTTGTAATTTAAGTATAAAATAATATTCTATGTCAATTTTTGTGACATCATCATTATCAAGAAAGTAACAATGAGTGTTAATGTTAGGATTTTTTTGTAGTTATAATTGATTTATTTAATTTTTATGGCATAATACAAGATAATACGAATGGCGTGTAGATACGCCATTCGTATTATCTTGTATTATGCCATTCAAACTGTTGGGTCAGACTGAATCAAATAAAGGTTGGCGCTAAGCATAAAAAGGAATAATTTCAATTGCCACTGATATAACTATTATACCTACCCGTGAGAGTCACATCTGCCATCGCTACAGAACACTTAATACGATGATCGTGTGCACGCATACAACGTGAGCCTCATCATATTATTATGATCATTAGACTTCTCAAACAAAGCGGAAATCCAATATTTATACAAACTCCTAAAAACAGAAGTTAAGAGCGTCTTGTTTTTAATAAAAACAAAGTCCGTCTTCAAATGTGTGCACAGGCAGTATTGATATAACCGCACGTAAATATAATCTCCGTTCGAAGCCGTTAACCATTCCGAGAAAATAAATTACTTTTAAATTAATTTAAAAAGGTACCTAATAACTGTTATATAAAATTCAATGGGTGTCGTGAAACGAGACCGGCAAAACCTATAATTTGTAGCTTTAACCCGGTTTTGTTTTGCGTTTGCATTCAATTTTAACACCATGATTTGCGTGAACAATTTGCGACGGTAAATGTCAGATAGTTTGGTCTTTCGATTAGAGTGTAATAATTTCTTGCAACAGCATTATTTGTTATTTCACTGGCTATGACTGACTTCACTTTCAGAATTATTAAGCCTATGTGTTACGCACACTATTGCTGGTATTAAAATTTTAAGATGCAGTCGTGGTGAACAGTGAATTTGATGTTTTATTACGTCGTCGTGGCCAGAGTATGCTATTGTCACCCACATTTACATTGCCTATGTAAATAACACCGTTAATTTTCTATAAACTTGATGCTTAGGAATACGAGCGTCAAATACTCAGGATGTGTTAAATATGTTTTTCATTCTCATTAATCAACCGACAGCCTTTTAAAACCACCACTAATTTCATTCTGACCCAGATTGACGTATCACGCAACTCTTTGTTTTTAAGTTATACCTAAACCTAATTGTACGGGCTTGGTATAATTATACAGATTAATAACCTCCGTATGTGAAAAAGTTCTTTGATTGCATTTTAATTGCTCAGAATATCGTGGGATGGATGAGATAGCCACATCAATATGTAGCCTAGTAATAGTAGCTAAATATCTCTTACACACCAACTGCTTTCTTTGTTGATGTGTGAATTATAGAGTCATGAAATTACTGATTCAAAAAAAATTAAAGTTTTCAAGAGAGATTGTATTACCAATGAACACCTGAACCTAGTTGAGGGGAAGTCATTAATGCAATCAGTTATATTCCTGATTGTGAAATGTTGTGAACCTTTAATATAGCTAAAACTGCACATTTTCCAAAGTCTGAAATTATTTGTTCCTGGCCAAGATACAATAAATGCTTTAAAAGCAGTTTTTATTATAATCGATATCGTGAAATTATTTAAGAGTATACAAATGGTACTTACTTCTTATTGGTTTCTAAGAAATAATCGTATTCGACAGACATTTTGCAGCAGAGACTGTTCCTGCTGTGAGACGCCGTGCAGTTTGTGTTTATCATATGACCATCTGCAAACAAATTAATCAACATTATCATCCAGACAATACGGTGCATTATCGCATGATAAATCAAAAACCATGGTACTTTTGTCCTGTAAAGAGAAGGTTGTCGAAAAATGTGGAATCAGTATCACGTCTTTGTTTTTCCGGTTCGCGAGTATAAATCCAATTTCCGATAAAGCATTCAGAGTCTTCTTATTAAATATTGTAATACCAAATATACTTACTCGTTTGGTTTTGATGCTGTGGATTGTCTATGTCTGTAAAGAACCATATCTGTAACAAAGAAGAGAATTTGTTAGGATTATTCTATGTTTATGCCATTATTGTTTCTTCCTATTCGTAATTCTGGACAATATGAATTCCATACAACTGCATTTGATCACATTCGCTATTCTTCACAGTTATTATTTTTATACAATCCGGTTTTTTCCTATTCGCGATTCTGCACAATATGAATTCCACACAACTGCATTTGATCACATGCGGTATTCTTCACAATCCTTATTCTTATACAACCCCGTATCTTGCTATTACCAAATGGTTAGAAAAGTGGAAAATAAAGAGGTGAAATGGGAACAGACGCAATAAAACAATGACTGCGAAGAATACCGCATGTGATCAAATGCACTTGTATGGAATTCATATTGTCCAGAATTACGAATAGGAAGAAACAATAATGGCATAAACATAGAATAATCCATTTGTTACTGACATCTGTTAACACAACTAAGCTGGATCTCGATTCGGAACACTCCTACATAATTCGTGACTTTTGTAGGTGGGATAGATAAAAACAAAAGTGTGCTTGGTATCAAATGGCAAGGTTAAAATAATCATTACTAATGGGGCATTTTTAATGAAACCAAGATAAGTATTCAACGTGAAGACAGCGTTTCTGGCGCCAATGTGGTCCAAATGTCTGACACATATCTAATCACATGTAATAATAAATTAGATACATACAAGGTGACTTGTAAGACTTAATACGTAGATAATATTTCCGTCTCAGTTGAAGATGGCCAATATAACGCAATAAATTCGACGTTAAAAAATCGACTAAACAGTAGCAAGTTTACCTAATAAAAAAATGATAAGGATACCTATTGCAAATGTAGTCACCCTACAACCAGCTGCTCAATTACGTAACACCAATTGGTATCGCTTTCGCGAAAAGTAAACCAATTGTACCCTTATTTACACAGAGCAGAGTGAAGACTAAATTGGTTTTCATTTCGAGCCAAACCCATACCAATTGCGCTACGTAATTTAGCTGCAGTGAATGGTTGTCATTCTTGCTAAGTTTAAGCAGTGTCATCTCTCAAAGTTAATAATTTTAGATGTCAATTCAACTGAAGCAAGAATGACCATTTTTGGCGAAATTAATTAGGATAATTGTAAAATCAATAAAAAGTGCATTTCATAATTCCAGCACTAACGGAATGTGCGGGCATTGTTAACCTCGGATAGACCTGAGATATACCTACTCTTAAAACGATAGTTTTGCGTTACGTCTTAAAAGGTATCCTGTATATTAAACATACATAAAATGATAAAGATCAAAGCTCGAAAATTTATTAAGGCAGACAATCAACACAGTCACAAGGTTGAAGGCAGGACATGACTAATTAATGACCACAATTCCTATTAGATGTTATCAAACATTTGTAAAATGCATAAAACACCCTTATGTTATTTTGGTAATTGAGACAGTCACATCCAGAGGATCCACGCGACCCAACGGATTGGTGACCAAAGATCCTATGAGATGTATCTAATGTTATGAATTGTATTTTTCTAGTAATATCGTAACAATAATTAAATGTTTGTTTAAATTCATTACACAGGTAGAGAAGCTCTCGCACTCTAGTTTATAAGAGAAGCATGGCTTAATATTTTTTATCACGTGCAGTTGGATAAAGGACCGCGATCGGGCTTGCATGCTGCAGCTTGCTCGATAGATTAACTATCTATCGCCTTGTTAGAGGACACACCATTGTGAAATTGTAAGCTTAACCGCATCAGTCCAGTTTTCATATTCAGAAATCTAAACCCGATTATTAATGGGCTTGACAGACACCACCGTTCACACTGATATACATTACAATAACATTGCAAACGGCTCCCCTAAAATTTGCCCCTATGTAACTTTTTAAGAAAATGTGTACGTAATGTTAAATGATTAAAATATGTAATGAGACTGAGCGTCATGAATAAACGTTCTGTATTATCTATTCTTCTCTTCTCTTGTTTCCTATTCAGGTTGTTACTTTTATTTTTATTTTATTTTTATTTTATTCATTCGGGGCATCAACAGCGATACATTTCACAAGGTCCATAAATAAGTACATTTCATTAAGCCAATGACAGATATCCACAAAAAATAATGTACTTACATAAATACATAATACACATAGGTATATATGCACACACATATTATTAAAATATTATTAGAGAAGAGCGCGCGCGCTGTGTGTGTGTGTGTGTGTGTGTGTGTGTGTGTGTGTGTGTGTGTGTGTGTGTGTGTGTGTGTGTGTGTGTGTGTGTGTGTGTGTTGAAACACTTATTTACTTTGCGTAAGCAATTGTTTACATTTTCAATACTAGCTTACTGCAGTCAAAGAGATCATGTTACATTATAATATCATCATCATAATTACAATAGTTTATATGAATCCCTATATCATTAGAGTTCAAATTAGCTATCCATAACCAACAGCTTAAATTCCAATAAGATATATTTCACAACTAAACTTTGAAATTTATCGAGCTGCCATTTTACTTAATTTACTGGCTCTAAGCTACAAGCAATATCATCGTACCTATTAGCATTTGGGGCGGAACAGTCACAATCTTGTTGCCCGTTGACAGAACACCGAGCAATACCTTAGCTATATGTATGGACGTAAAACCGAGGAGCTAACTATGCTAAATGTGCTGTTAAGGTTTATCGAAGTATACAGTGTAGGCCATAAGTTTTTACAAATAGATACCTACACAGATTTTCTTTTAAACTATTCATTGTGCGGTATAAAGGATGACGGGAAATTAAACGCCATTTTGTACATTTTTGACTACGATGGACCGTTTCACAGGGAAAGCAACGTGGTTATTGTATTGAACACTTAAAAAAAAAAAACAGTCTTACGTTACAGTCCGATGCCTCTTTAGCATTGAATATTACGCATACCTAATTGAACAGCATTTGTGGTTTTGCCTCTATCATGTTTCTAAAAGTGCAAAAACTTATGGCCCACCCACTATAAAAGGAGATAGGTAATAATATGGTACTTCGAAGGGATTATCTTTACCTGTCATATAAATCCGAAACCACTCAGTGACTCATCATAAAATCTCAACTATAAACTCGCACGTGTGGTTAGGATTTCGCGAATGAACATATTTTTCAAACTAAGTATATAATTTGTCCCTTTAGATTTGAAAATGGATATCCAACTGGATGTTGGAATGCATTTCAAAAATCAGTAAATACCGTTACGAGCATTGAAATATATAGTAAGGAACTGCTCAGAGCAATTCTCGCCATTCTTACTTTTGAGGTGTCAGAACGCGAATCTGACACCATCGCACGTTCAGTCGCATGGCAACCACGGTCCTTGACACCCATTAAAGTGTCATTATTATAATTAAGTTTGTAAGCAAAAAAATAACTGCAATTAGAAAGGGTGGAGTAAATTAATTAAAAAAAAAAAGATCAAAAGCTATAGTTTTCTTTAAGTCACTAATTGTGTTTAACTCTTCTGTCTAAAGTTATTTGTTTATAAAATCGATTGCTTCCGCCCGCATATATCGAAATTCATCCCGAAGTGCGTTTTTCCAAGATAAAAATTAGCCTACACCCTTTTCCCACACTCCAACTATCGCTATGCAAAAACTCAAGTCAATTTGTTGCTCCGTCTGTTTTGACGTGTAAGAAGAACAAACGCACACTTTTGCATTTATTTAATTCGCATTCAGTCGCGTGGAGTTCGGTTATAGGTAGTTATTCCCTCGGGAGCTTTTGAATTTTCCGGGATAAAAGTACCCTATGTCCGGGCCTGAGTGGAAACAAACGAACACACACACACACACACACACACACACACACACACACACACACACACACACACACACACACACACACATACACACACACACACACACACATACCTTATATTACTGGGATTATTATTTCATTACTTTAGTATTGGTAAGGCTAATAGTATTTGTTAAAATTATACTTATTTAAGAATAATATCGTATCATTGTTGTTAAAGATCTTATTATTTTTAATGTTCTAAAGAACGAAACGTCAGACTTTGACACGATTTGCATATTTTAGCCCCTTCCAGATATATACATCTTAGAGGTCCGCAAATAGCATTAAACACACCCACGCCTGCATACGAAATGTTTGCATAAGATGGTAAGCAGCCAGATAAGCTCCCCAACAGGCTGCACTTCATATTGTTTTGTCTTTTGGCAGTGGAAACCTTGGTAATGACTTTAAAAGTGCCCGTTAGCTTTGAAGATAATTAACTGTTACCAAAAATATGAAGGAACGCTTTTGAAATGTTAGTTTTTAGTTACTAATTATGGTCAGTACTGTTAAACTCTTTAATAAAATGCATAATGACAATGAAGCATCTTGATGTAAGTTTTATAATTTGCAACAAAACAGAAATGCTACAATGACCAAATGTACTTTTACTGTTGACTACTGATAGACAAGTCCAATATATCCTAAGTATAGATGAACGTCATTAGAAACAGAGGGTTCCTCTGTTACATTAGTGCCTTGTTAACAAAATTTACAACGAGAGGGTCATATAACAGTTGATAAGGATCGTTCTCAGAACTCCGCTGAGGTGTGTGCCATAATTTCAAAATAACGCAGATAAGCTAACCAAAGAAACACGATAGCCGGAAACATTTCGACGTCCGTCAACAAACGGGTCGTTTAGCTGTTAAAGAATCATATACCTGCAATGTTTGGCTTAAATTTAGTAATTTATTTGTCGCGGGCCTGAAAATGCAATTACGTCACCTGCATAATTTTAATAACTTTTTAAGTTATATTTTAATACATGAATGTTAGCCAGTAAGGTAAAACGAAGGCAAAGTTCTTCGGTTCGGCATGCATGGGGCTGGTTTCTTCAACATGGTTTTTGCGCACTGCCGTGAGTTCGATACGTATAGGTCACTAAATGCCTAAAATACATATGATAGTATTAAACGGTGTTATTGTATGATTAACTGATTTTAAAACAGTGTATCTATACTATTTTAGTAATTTGGGAAAGATAACTTGATTACATTTAAGACCCCGGGGACTTCAAAGAGGTTATCAAATCTGATCATTTTTTATAGTGCTATGTTTATCACTGTAGGATATCAAACATTGTCAGTTATAAGCTATATTACAAGTAGAAGAGATAACAAGATATACTTGATTGAAACCAACTTAACAACGGTATAGTAAACTACATAACACAACGTACCTATAACAGTTTCTAAATAAAAGCACGATTCTAAATCCTATCGGCCGCGAGCTTTCGATACAAAAGGGCTAATGCAACATCACAATCAGGTCACGTGGCCGGCGCGCGCCTTCGTGCCACGCGCGGCGCAGGCGCAGGGTCCGCGCACAACATATTTATGTTGGCCCTTCGAGCCGGATTAACGGTCGATTATGCACGTTCCGTGCAGGAAATGCAACTTAAACGAGCGCACGACTGAATGTGGACCGCTCTCTGTCTATTGTTTGCCATCTAACGCTCCGTATAGGCGACAAAATAGGTTTGTTAAATGGAAAAACATCTGCAATCACATGTGATAATACTTCGCTTGAGTGATAAATGGAATCACCAAAACTTTTGCATAATAATGTTGTCAGTCTTGTCCCGTATGCTCGAGGAATAATAATGTGTTGGGAATTCAAATGACGCTTCAAACGAGTTTATTAAAGGAACCTGGTACTTTTTCAACTTGTTTAAGATTCATTGCGTATACAGCAAAGAGAAATTAAGTCGTTGTTTTATAAGCAATTCCGAAGCTAATGGCAATATTGACCCGAGACAGATACTGCCTGCTGCGATCATTTCTGGTGCATTTATCACCCTGGTACCTACCTATTGAAAGTTAACTCTGCGGGCCGTCTTTTATCGCCGATCAGTTTTACTATTATTGAACTCTAAAGTGAATGCTCTCATAAAAATAATGATATCCTCTCTTATAGCGGATATCATTGGACCTGAACCAAATCTATTTAGTAAATATCAGTTCACAAAATTAAATGTCCGTGTCATGTTCGAAACTGTTTTTATTTGCACGAGTTGTTAATGATTCCCAACTAAATACACGAGTTCTTTCGCTTTTATATTGTGTGACGAAGTCGTTAAGATGCTGGTTCTTGATAGCTCTTGTAAAAATAAATATTGTTGACCACTAACAAGGTAACTGCTTTATCTTATTTGAATAATCTTCTCGTTTAACAGCTCTATACTTTGTCCTCTCAAGACAATTATATACCTATTTCTTTTATTTAGTAGCTAGAGATAATGAATACACTATTGTAAACTTATGCCCAATTCGGCCAAACTGGTAGGTACATAGGTATATGGAGTAATGCTTAGATCAAACGTCAAATTAATTATACACCAGCGGTATTAGCATGCCAGCCACGGGGATAAGTTAAACCCGTTTATCTCTCTGACTATCTCTTTCGTCGGTACTAGTGTGAGAGGGGCGCATTTAGAGATAAGACGGTTTAAGTTATCCTTGTGTCAACCTTTCTTGGGCCGCTGTTTGATAAAACAGCTTCCTTATAAACAAAACGTCATGACGATGAAAGGTTTCGAAAAGTTTCAGGAAATCAAAAATAAGTATCTATCTTACCTGATCTTTTGCCAATTGGAACCATGTTTTCAGTATTATAGGCAGTCTTGTAAATTGATAATGTCGAGTAGTTTTAACACTTAAAAACAGATCCTCCAATGTTATGTTTTTTGTTATATCACTGTCATTAATACTGGTTTTAGTCACTGGTTCGATCGTGAGATCCGATAATTGCACCCGGGGTTCCTGGAAGTTGAAGGCTACCCCGCCCTGGTACACCACGAGGCTGCAGTACCCCAGAGCGATCAGCACAGCTGCGGCCTTAATCAACTTTCGGCCCGTCATGCCAGATCCGACTGGCGCCAAAACGCGCATAAGCTACCCGAAGCTTCACCACCTTGTTACTCATCTGTTGGACTTTATTTATCGAAATGTTATTGACAAACAAACAGAGCAGGGTGTGACGCGGGGCTGCTCAGTCAAGAACGGTTACAAACTAATAAAAATGTAGCACAGGGCTCCAAACACGCCCGCGCCTCCGCGCCGCGACTGCCCCACCACGTGGTGCGAGCGAGAGGTCAGATGGCGCCGCGCTGCTCGGCGCCGGGACTACCTGCGCGTGCGCTGGTCCGCGCCTGCATCGCCGGCAGCTACTCCCGTGTCAATGGCTGGAGTAATTGACGCCTACAGTATCGAGAACTTTTGAACCTTGCTCTTAACGTTGCATTGACTATGTACCTATATAGACAACAGACTATGCGTTGATGCTTCGTATTAATAAAATAAAGTGTTACAAGTTCTTTGTATTGCTGTTATACCAGCTATTATTCTGATAGAACCACCCTATATTCATCGCACAGCTTATTGGAATCAGCTTTCACAACAAAATGATGTCATTATTAAAATTGCAGTTACGTAGTCTATTATCCATTAACAATGCCGGTCAAATCGTCCCATTTCGAGTTCACGATACAAATTTCGATGATATTCATGGACACGTTTCACTTCATCATTGCATTAATTTGTTTCCTTTGATGGACAATGCGCTATTGTCCGCATTGGACGGCACTGACTACCCACCACTGAGATAGCCTTAGAACAGCCGTGGGTGGTAATGAAATTAAGAGCCAGTCATTGTTGCGTTAAATTCCACTCAAATGAGATAAGAAAAGATGGAATTGCCTACCGACCGAGATTAAAAGCATGATTTTTGAAAGTTAACGTCAAACCCCGAGAGAATGAACAAGATTATTGATTCTCGCAGCAAATTTTCAATTGTCTCGCTTTAATCAAAGAGGCTTATATTAATTTCTATTGTACATTGTACTAAGAAAGTTTCTCTTCGGCAGGTAGTATCTATGGCTAATTGAATTTACTTAAATCTTGGCGTATCAATCTAAATTAAAATGAAATGCTCTTGACATTTGGTTTTGTTTAGTGTTGTTAAGTATTTTAAATAATTTTATTTGTAACGGAGATTCTTATATATTATAAACCTTGAATGAATATAGAAAAAAACATGATACTACTGGAGATAAAGTAACCTCGCTTTGATTACTCCTGTCAAAACTAGATAAAATATCAATTGTATACAAATATTTGAATCCTTGCAAAGTGAATAATGCAAATCACTTATTCGAATAAAATACATTTTTAATATTTTGGATGACCGAGAGAGTAGGCAGTAAATGTGTATTGATAATTAATTTGATAAATGAAATATTAATCTACTCGACGACGAAAATGCCCCTTTCATTCTAATTCCAATTCATTCAAGTGGTATCCCTCTCACTCTTGGGTTGTGACATTTTGCTTGAAAGAAACAGAACTAACCAAGTTACCCAATTTTTCGGAGAAACCCTTCTAGTGCTGGACTATTTTTTTTTATAGTTGAGTTTTATTTTACCACGGACTTTTGAAGTTCGGATCAGATCACTATTTACTTTTAGTGCCATCATTTTATTACAATTGACTGTTTTGTGGATTTTGATCCCATATAAAGCAATTTTTAATTGGTTGCAGCGGCCAGCGTTTGTAAGTTAAACCAACTTATCTCTAAGTGCGTCTCTTTCACACTAGTGCCGAAGAAAGAGATAGTCAGAGAGATAAACTCCATATCCTTTAAACGTATATGCTTAGTTTATTTATTCAATTAAGTTATCAGTACTTATTTAGGTAAAACCGCTCTTGGTATCCACTTTTTTCATTAAATACCTGTGACACACACGACAATGAAAGAGTTTCACAACAGTCTTTTATACTATCAATTAAAACAAAACAATTTTCCTAAACAAAAATACTAGTGCCGTGCGAAGCTAAGCATGAGGCGCAATAATGTAATAACGGTATGTAATCGCAGCATTATCGAGAAAGCCAAACCGTATCCCATCACTAATTGCGGGAGCTAAGCCCGGTAATGAGGACCGCACACGCCAATACGGCCGTGGGAACGGGAATGATAAATGCTCTAATACTCTTTAGTAATAATACCCAGTCGAATTAGAATAGCTAACGAATAAGAAAGAATAAGTACGAGTATTGACTGACACCCAGGATTTAGTCGTGTCAATAGGTCATTACCGTAAAAGAAGTTTAAAGAAGAACCTCGATTACAGTCACTATAGAAAACACGAGGGTAATGTTAAATTTATATTTTACCCCGATCAGTCTATAGTCAAAAGTCAACGATGGACGAAACATGAAAATAGTGAATATTAAATCAATTAGGCGAACTAAATGCTGTATTTTTGAGATTAAAAAGAAATGGATTAGGTACATGGAGTTTGGGAGGAAATTACGCAAATCTCTTTTCTTCTATAGGAGTTACCAAACTAGGAATAAGGTAACAAAACCAAAGATCAACGGATCTGCTTGCCTCCGTATTTCCCATTTGTTAATTATAAAAATCTTCATGAATATTATCATCAATGTTCATATTGTTTATAAAACTAGGCCCCGGCTCATTCTTCCCATGAAAGTAAAACAAAGAGTTATAGTTTTAATCATTCAAATACCTATCAATTCCTCTTATATGATCTCATTAGTTGATGTGCCATAATTATAACAAAGAAGTGCTCTAGGCTAGGATTAGATAACTTATTCTTAGGCTGGGTTTCCACTATAACTGTGCAAGGTAGCTAAGCGGTGAGTGAGGTAACTATAGGTACACCAATCGGTGTACTAGGCGGCGTTTATTTGTCTAGAAGCAATAATCCTAATGGCGGTGCGTTCCTCGCTCACCGCTCACATAGAACTGGTGGAAACGCAGTCAGTTGTGCTGTTGTACAAACGAATGTGGCATGTGTCAAAACTAAACATCGTAAAGGTCAGTGGTGCAAAGCAGAGTCCAGCCATGCGTTAGTATCCAAAGCCACAAGAACATCAGTGTTTTTTTTGGATTCTATGTGAAGTTGATAACGTGCTGTACAATAACCGGAAGCTATCCACTATCCTCTACGAAAGAATTAACTAATAAAGCAAGTTGGTAATATTCTCCTATTTTCTTTTTTTTAAATATTTCCAATGCACCTATTTTAAAAATAAAAGTTATTCAATTATGGTTCATTCTGCGTTGCAGTGACGTCATTCAGACGGTCGCCATACCATAACAGGCTCGCTTATATGGCATGGCGATGGTCTGAATGATGGTCGAAATGCAAAAATACGGGTCTGCTGAAATAATTTAAACTTTTTAACAGGCTAAAAAGTTGACATATGGAATAGAGTTGATGTTGTCTATTATACCATACCAACTAGTGGACCCGCCACAACTTCGCCCGCGGTATTTTCCATACAATCCTTATAACCTCTTTTCACCCCTTTAGGGATGGAATTTCAAAAACCCCTCCTTTGTGCAGCTCTAGGGTACTTGAGGAATGTCTCCTCCAAATTTCATTCCTCTAGGACCACTTGTTTAGGCTGTGCTTTGTCTATAAGTGAGTCAAGGTACTCACGGTACTATTTTATATGTATTGGTAAAACTGCACTATGTTGGTTATTAATTTTGAGATAGTAGAGTGGGTCGCGAAAACTTCAAAGTTACTGAATAAGAGGGCCGTTTTTGAGTCTCGAGTGCTCGAAAGTTGCGCATACAAAACAATGACACATTAGCGGTTTTCGCATTTTAGTGACGATAGGTATAGTACCTACAGATGTAGTGCATAATTAGTTTCCATCGTGTTTCATCGGAAAAGTTCGTATTATCGTGCTCTCTCAATGAGCTTCAGGAGGCCCCCAATTCTCGGTGCATTCGAGATAATCTCACAATCGAGATTAAACGTCAGTGCATACAGTCATTTGACACAACTGTATGAATCTGAAGTTTAATCTCGCAATCGACATTATCTCTAATGCATCGAGAATTGGGGGCCAGTACACATCATACCATGCTGTCATTTTTCATTTTGACATTTGACAATAAATAATAAAGTTTCATATAAACATGTCACTCAATTAATTGACACTTCGGGTCCTGTCGTCTTCCGATTGAGATCCGAGTTTTATCGATGGAAACATATTATTCACTATATCTGTATATCACTTTACCGAACCAAGCCCCTGATTAGTCAATGATTCTCGTGAGTAACTTCAGCCGCAGAAAATTGCTAGAAGGTATAATTCTATTTTTGTTTCCAAATACACAATTGAATTCGAAGATCACCTAACTACACCCCTAATTATAAAGTAAAAAAGAAAATGAAAATGTTGATTTTGCAAGTAGGCCACACGGGCTCTTTCACTTGTCTGAATCTACCAGCGCTTCGAAAGGTCTGCTGAGAAGAAACGCCGCAAGAAACTCAGCAGTAAGTCTTTTTTCAACTTTGCCATTAGAGTTTTATCTAAAAGTGCAACAAACAAACCTAATGGGTACAAATTAATCCTAATAAATAGCTAATAAGGGAGATGTTAAGTCTCCGCGTCTGGACAAGTTGAGTGACTTAGAGCTGTATAAAGCCTCTAAGGGTCATGATAATGAAAACAAAGAAACATCTAAATTGATTAATCTAGGTTAGTAAGTATAGGTAACTATCCGGCATCGTATTTCGTGAATTTGAACATGTATAACATGGGTTTAATAGAAGATTTGAAGTGAATTCATCTAAAACTAAATAGGTAACTAGACGAGTAAACTTTCTAACCAGACCCCATGTTTTTACCTTAAAATACACAAACTAGGGCTTAAAATCTATACAAAGTGATCAGTTTTATTCTATAAACGTATTTTATTACAGTTTCACGACACCACAAGTGAACAGATTGGTGACGTCCGGGCGGCGCGACCGGCTCTCAGCCATTATCCAATTTAAATTCATTTCATACATTGATACCTTGTAAAGGGTTGTAAATTACGAAGATTTTAAAGCATAATTTGTGCAGTTAAGAGCCACGGAAATTTTGAACTGTCCTCATTCCGCTAGGCATGGTTACACCCACCGCCACGATCGGTTTAATGAGGTTTCATTCACGAATTATTTTACTATCAACACCTAGAAATACATTTATAGACACTGTTAGTTTTAGTTTTAGTGTAGTTTTAGGAACGTATTCAACTGTATAATAATGCACATATATTGACTGACAATACTTATTTTTTTTCATCCCGCGGGCAGTTAAGTGCGCCAGGTCGGCGGAGCTGCTCGGGAGCTGCAGCCGGCGGGGCGCGCGACCGCAATCCGGCGGAGCTGCCCCGCGCTGATCGCAACGTACGCTCAGTTTATGAACACCCACCTGATGGGAATTCACGATGTAAAATGGAAATAAAATTAAAACATATACTTTTTTTGTCTAATTCTTATTTCATTTCCTCGCAAATGTGATGAAAAACATTGTGTGTATCACGGGCAGTAAGGGGATAACAAACTCGAGTCATAAAAGCCCTCGCCTATCGGCGTCGGGCTTCTAACAGACTCTCGTTAGTTATCCCCTTCTTACGGCCCTAGATGCACAATGTACTATAACCGACTTCAAAAAATCCGAAGGAGGAGGTTCTCAATTCGACGCGTATATTTGTTTTTTTACTACATTATATTTTCGGTCTGTTGTTACACTTACAACGTAAGTACATTAACAATATACTGAGGCCGGAAAATCAAATAAGAATTTAAACCCAGATATTGAGCCAGGCGTAAAAGTCTTAACAGCTTAGTATAGTAGGCAAAGAAATTGAGGTCGCTCTTATTCAAATAAAAATAAAGTTGGAATTTGAATAAAAGCGGAGGTGGCATGTCGTATTTTAAGTAAGAGGATAATAGATTAATGCGACGTAAGTCGACGTATGCTGTGACGTGCCATCACTTGGATTAAATTGACTGTTCTTAATAAGTTTATTTCGATACGTTTGCTTGGTAAGTAGGGGCGATTAAAAAGGATTAACTCGATATTAATTTACATTAGGATATTTTTTCCAAAAGCTGAATGGTAGCTACATGTTGCTCTTGAAAAGGTTCATTAAACCTGTGAAATGCAGCTGCCAATTAAAACTGAGCTTTATTCACACAAACTGCCTTACAAATTATTGCCCTACTCATTAAAAGTAAAATAAATAATGATCGAAATAGAAAAACTTTCAAAATAGGTAAGCAGTTAACCGTCTAATGTTCAGCTAACTTCCGTTGACAGTTTGGAACCCTTTTAGTCACCCAATGTTTCAATCCAGTGATGGATTAATGACCTTTATCAAAAACTCCTCAAGGCAGTCATTAATCCCTTTGTCTCGGCCAATTCACGTTTAAAATAATAGAGGGCTGCTGTAAAGTTTATTGGTCTTGAGTGACTGCTGATGATACTTGATGCTGCATCAAACTTTTATAACACAATAGTTTTCTAGGAGCACGATTATAAATTTTACAGTTGGTAAGCATTCTTTAATTAGGATATTTTTTCGTATAGTAGTAGTGGTAGAGCCAAACAGTAATCCTCACTAGATGATTACTGTTTGAATGGGCCGGCTCGACCGGGGTAGTACCACACTCTCACAGAATATCGGCGTAAAGTAATAGCTTGCTATTGAGTTTCGTACGGTGAGTGACGAAATCCGGAGGCCTATTCCCTCATCCCTATCCCATCCCCATTCCCCATCCTCCCTAGACTGGCAACGCATTGGTACCACCTCTGGTGTTGCAAATGTCCATGGCCGGCGGTGACCACTTTCCATGAGGTGGGCCGTCAGCTCGTTTGTCAGTCAATGGACATTAAAAAAAAAAAAACTGACTTAAGTTAGTTGAAGTGAGGAAAAATACTTCCCTGACTCGTAAGCTCGTGTTTTTAACCGAAATTAATATTTATATATTTATTCATTTAATTCATGTAACCATGTGACACATATTATTTTGTTAGTTTTACTTAGTCTACTTAGTCTTATTTAAAATTAAATAATAATAAACAATACTTAAATTGTGCTGTGCCAACAATTGGGCACAGCACAGCCCAACGCATCACCACATTATGATACTGGTGGGGGCATCTACACTGCGTCATATAGACGCAGTCCACCGTGCCAGCGATCATACTCAGGATGGTGTTGGGGCTGGCGCGCACCCGGCGCACCAGGGATGCACTGCGCTTGCGCTTGGCCGCGTAAAAACAATGAACTCGGGGCTCTGCGAAAATCCCAGATGCGATACAGAGGCGAGGCAGCCCCATCAACACCCGGAACGCGTTGTTATATTGGACCCGGAGGGCCCCATAGGCCCATAGCGAATACTTAATACTTAATACTTACTTAATTAAGCAATCATTGTACCTTTTTACACAAGTACTAGTAACAGTAACTAGCAGCAGTTTCAAACGCGATAAAGCATTATTTTTGGTGTGAGAAAACTTTACCAATCTGATTTGTTAGGTTTTTTTTTTAACAAATATGATTTATTTCATAGTGAATAACGAAGAAATTTGATGAAAAATAAATGATTTCAAAATTAATACAAAATATCCATGTGGAAAATGATGATACATGACGCCTAAGCCTGAATTACTTGATTAATCGGGTTATTAGAAATTTTATCTGTTCGTCTGAATGTTAATAGGCTCCGAAACGGTTGTATGGATTTAAATGAAACTAAGAGGAATAGTTAAGAGTATTTTAACTTAAATAAAGTCATTTTTTTCATATCTCAAAGGGTTTCGGAGATACTATGCTATGCTATGCTATACTGCCGTCCCTATGAAAAATCATTCCAATCCCACACGAACAAAATCGTGGACACGGCTAGTTAACCTTAAGTACTGGATTAAGTTAGAACTTAACCAAGTTACTTTACCAGATAAGTAGTTTTTAAACTGATTCGGTCGTTGATTACGGGTGGCAACTTGATACCTCGGCACCGATTAGCACTTTTGCTTCGACCGGCGGCATCCCTAATTAGCTAATTAAATAATCTAATCAGGGGTCAGCAGCAAAATCGGTTTCGGGGTTTAGGTCTAGCTATTGATTTTTACCCATCAACTTTGACTTTTTCAATTTAAAATAGTTGATTTTTGTGCGGTACCTGAAAGGCTGTGCAGTTGTGGAGCATCAAGTAACGTCTATGGATCATAAGTTAAGTTTAACCCTTCATACGTCCTTGATTTCTCAGTGAACTCTGTGTCAATTTGACACATGTAATTTTTTTATGACTATGGATACATGCGGCCCTAACATGAATGATACAAAGATAAATAAAACCCGTTTATCTCTATGACTGTCTCTTTCGTCGGCACTAGTGGGAGAGAGACGTTCTTAGAGATAAGACGGTCTATCTTATCTTTGTGTCATTCATATTAGGGCCGATGGTGTATTTAAGACGTTCCACGGGCTAAATGATGTTATGATTTAGGTACTATTTAAAATGAATTTAAATATCGTCTCAATGTAGACATTTTACAAAACAACTACTATCGAATACTTAAGATATTCTTAAAATATTTGGAACCTAATAACACGTTCGTGTAAATGGATTAAACATTGTAAAAGTGTTTTGACAAATACACTGAGAAAAAATTACTGTACCGACATACGTAATTCTGGATGCCACGTACGTAATTCTGGAGAGAAACGTACCTAACGTAAGTAGAGACTCGGCTGCATAGATAATGTTGCGGGCTGCATAGATAATGTTGCGGACTACAAACGCCACGTAACAATCAACATTATTTCGGATTCTTCGACATTATTTGGACTTGGATGCGAATACATTACGGTAATGCAGGTATAGCATCAAAAAATTTCTCAGTGTACTTGATACCAGATCAAGGAATACTATTTCGAAATTTTCATATAAACAATACGTTTATGGACTACAAACAATCACAAACAATATCGCACTGTGGGTCGTAGACAGTAAAACAAATAGCCCTAGCCGAAATATTAATGACTCCTGCACTACGAACTGACGTTAAAGGTGGACTGCCCACAGAGAAGAAGTTTCTTAACGCAAATCAATTAGACGTGTTCACAGTGGGATCTCTATTCTTGTTGGCTATTTATGTTTGTATTCAGGTTACATGCAATTAATTCTAATATTTAGGGCCATAAAATCCATGGTTTTGTAATTTATTAAGTCATTAAATGTACACAATTTTAGGTATGTTTTAACCCGCTTTATCTGGCCTACCTATTACTTAAAGGGTTTAATTGTTTTCAACGTAATTAAATAAGTTCTCATTATTTTTTGAAGTCGGTTAAAAAGAAAACCAATCAACAAACATTTAAATTTAAAGTAGGTACAAAAATTTACAAATGATAACAGCCACACACCGTGTTCATACGCAAAATTGTATGTCGTCATGAACTAAAACAGAAATTGTAAATTTGAATCCCACAGTAGTTGACGATTTTCCTCTTTATCAAAGGAATATTTATTTATTTCTTATTTATTGAGGACTAGGGACTGTGTATATATGTATGTGGAGATAAAATGGGATAGGCCCGTTTTATCTCCAAATCCACTGAACCTAACTCAATTCGTTTCGCTATTCTCAACCGATGTGTTCGATTTCCTCTTTGTTTGACAGTACAAAACATATGAAATGTACCCCTAAATAATGGAGACTGGTTTTAGAACTATTTTCTAGCGCAATAATTTATATATCATGTTAAAAGTATTTACTATACTTAATTATAGTTATATAAATAACTTAGATATAAAGCTTTCAAATATAACAAAAATAAAATATAGTATAATAAGAAGGAAACTAAATATGACTAATATAAGATTAACAAAATGAAAGAAACGATTCATCTTAATTAAGTTAGTGGTTTTTTCGGGGCGTTCTCAGATTTGTGGGATTTAGTTGGACTGCGCAGGAACGCCCACGGGAATTCATGCTATTATTACCATCTTAAGGCATTTTATAGCGATTGTTAGCTATATCTATAATAGGTCCATAGTAGGCGGCGTGACCGCTTTTCATCAGGCGGGCACTCTACGACAATAGAGAAAAAAATATGAAATACGTGACTTAGATTTGAGTGATCTAGTATTATATGATATACATTACAAAAACATACCGTCGTGATATCTATTCACGACGACGCGGTTAGCCTAGTTGGTAGTGCCCCTGCCTCCGATAGCTAGCGTCCCGGGTTCAATCCCTAGTAAGGGCAAATATTTGTGTGATAAGCAGGAATGTTTGTTCCCGAGTCTTGGATGTTTCCTATATATTTAAGTATTTATTTCTCTATATAAGTATGTATATCGTCGTCTAAGACCCATAACACAAGCCTTTAGAGCTTACTTTGGGACTAGACCGATTTGTGTAAAGATTGTCCCTCTGATTTATTATTATTATTATTATTCAGTAAATTTCTAAAATACGTATTCAACCAAAATTTGCGTATTTCATTTGAATATTCAATTGTTTTCATGCATAAGTACATTATATAAAAAGGTGCTGTTATCTTAAAATTGTAAATAAATGACATCCTGCAAGGGCACTTCAATAAAAACTCACCCTAAACAATAATTAAACATGAAAGCAACAAAAAAAGGAGCAGATTAACATCGGTTTAAAAAAAATACATAATTTTTTCACAAACCATACAAACAAGATGCGGAAGTTAATTAAAGAATAGTAATTTACAAAATAATAATAGACACGCATTACTTACTAAGTATATATTTAAATCGGTTTAAGTATAAATATTTTGGTGTATGGAAATACATAAAAATCATAGGCTAGGAGCATTTATAGGGTTCCCGTATCTGGGATATTTTTTTGGGTTTCTTAATTTTGCGAGTGTTTCGTATATTTATATCTTGTTTTTTATCTAAAGTGCAAAGGCAGGCAAGTTGTCTGACGCGTGGCCGCTCGTGCATAGGGTAGACGGTTCAAATCCCTGCCTGCGCTGCGCTGCGCTGAAGGAAAAACATTGCAACACCTGTACACATCTATGAAGTAATTCAAACTTGTGAAGTCTCCAATCTGCACCGGATCCGCGTGATAACTCCTGCCAAGTCCCTCTCACTATGAGAGGAGGCCTTTGCCAAGCGCACTGGGACGTATATAGGCAAGTGAGGATTTAATGTGATAAAAAGTAAAGTTATAAACTAAGACTTGACTGGCAACGTTAAAGCATTTTTGCTTATAGAAACCCCCGAAAAAACGCACCCATAGAATTTTTATATAGTCTTTGACACTCACGTTTTCTACGAATCAATGATACCCCATTTATTGAAATCGGTCCAGTACGCTTAAGGAAAACATCCGATTTTTTGGTCAGATACATACTATAATAATTATGCTGCATATTATAGGTAGTATGTATATGACCAAAAAATGGAATGTCTGTATATAGTTTAGTTAGTTTAGTTTATATATTACTCAATATAATATACAGTTTAAATTACATGTCAGGTCAATGTAAAAGAAATTACATTGAGATTGTCAAAAAAGTAAATATAAGCATTCAAAATGATAAAATTGTTAACATTTGAAGAAATAATAATATAAATAGGATGTCATATTGGTGTCAAGGGATCGTCATTTCGTAAAACAATAAAAACCAAATAGGTAACAAAGTAATAGTACATAAAAATGTCAAAATACACTGAGACCAAAACCAATAATGTCAAATAAACCAACTTACAACTTAGAACATTTACTGAGTACTTATAGTGGATTATCCAATAAAAGGTTTCTCAGCCGGCGCCTAAATGTTTCGTCAGATGATTCAACCTTAAGATCAGTGGGAAGATGCTCGTAATAAGTCGGCCCGATAACACGCGGGTTCTTCCTTGCAAGTGCCATGCGACGGGGGACTGTCCTCAAACGCCCAGTATGGCGGAGCTGCTTGCTGAGTTTATCGTGAACACGCATATAATATGCATATATACATACATACATATACATAGACTGTGAAACTCTATACCTCTGAACAGTCTAATAGTCTCGAAATTACCTTTGTGTACTAACTAGTGAAACACGACAAGACAGATTCTTGGAATCCGCGCGCCTACAAGAAATAAATAGCATTTTAGATTATCTCTGATGTGTACTAAAATACAGACCGCCAGAGTTATCTACAGCCAAGGCTATATATATATGTACTTATGTACAGTCTTATAACGACCTACATATTAAGTCCATATTCAATTAACATTTAAATCACTGTCAAAGTTACGAAAGCGATTCTGTTAAGCGGTATATATTAACCTTTTGACCGCCAAGCATGTCTGAGAAGTAACACGAATTTCAACTTTAAGTCAAGGTAATGAAGGACTTTTTTACCCTGTATCCGCTGACGGCTACAGCCGACTGAGGCGGTCAAAAGCTTAAAATGGTAATCACAAATTACAAAAACAAATTTTGGCCAGGATTTCTTCCCGAGGTTCTCATTTAAGTTAACCATTACAGTAAACATTACGTTCATTTGGATCTGTAATTATTATTAATAATAATAATAATAAAGACATTTATTTAACACACATTAGACACAGACAAATAACAAGAAAAGCACATAACAAAGAAACAATGAACATAAAAAGCTGTGCCGAACGGTGCCAAAGAGGGTGCCACTCAGCGTTATGCCATGGCGAGCCTCGGCGCTGATTTTCAGTGGCCCCTAGGTGACAATATGAGCGACAGAGAACAACACATTTGTATGGCAACACTTGAGCAACTCAACCACTGAATGTTAAATAAAAATAACATAAATAATAATATAAATAATTAGTGTGCAATTTAGGACCACATTTTACATTTATTTTCCTACGCTGTATTGTTTTATATCAATTTTCTCCGTTTTCCGTGGGCATTTCAGGAAACGCTTTCTTAGCAGACGCTACGTTCTGTATAAAATTTCAGACTTCTAGCTCCAATAGTTTTTGGTGTGCGTTGACAAAATATGTCCAACTTTTTTGTGGCAATTAAATTTGTTTGTTTTGAAGATTATTTATACCAAATTTCAAATTCTTACAACCTCATAGAATCAGTCTCACCCATCCCAATTTTAACACCTCAAGGCACCTTTTTTTAGGGTTTGTTTTGAGAAGTATTTATACCAAGTTTCAACGTTTTAAGTTCGCAAAGTTTTGGGATCAGTTTTTCGCACACAAACTTTAATACTTACCCCAAGACATTCTTGATATAGTGAATATTTTATACAGTGTGTTACCGGCGTGCGGGCATATCTTAAAACATTAAAATATAAAAAATTGATAGAAAAGGACTTATAATATGAATTATATATTTTACCACTGTATTCCCAAGTGCCAGGAGAAGGCTTTCAACTAGTGATCGAATTCCTAAGCGCCTGTATTCGGGAACGCTAAGTGATTCTGTAGCGATTCGTGAGTGAGATTTCGCATCTCGCTCTTACGCATTACGCGTCGTGCGGAAGAGAGAGATGAAAAATCTCGCTTACGAGTCGCTACAGAATCACTTAGCGTTCCCGAATAGAGGCGCAGAACAGCATTAAGTGCAACCTCCCTTTAACATATTTTCTGAATCATTTAGTTGTCTGGGTGTCTTTGATGCAAGTAAATTGGCTAGAGTAGCATATATGTATGTACGTAAACTCTCACAGAACACAGAAAGAGGTTAGAAAGGCCGTCTGCCATAATTCGTACCGAAACCGCTGTCGCCGAAGCATCCCCGCTCGACGTTACAACTACTAGCGCAAACGAAATAACTACGAGAATACGCACACACCCACAATAACCAAAGTCCGCTCGTGATTCGTGCGTTCGAATAGCCAGCCGTTGCCCCGCCCATACCGCTTCATTGACAAAAGCAATTTATTTTACATTTGCACTAGGCCTCGAGCATATCGATAATAGTTATCGATGATGTATCGCGCCCTCTATGCCGCGTTTTGAAGTGTATACTACTATTCGTAGTTAATCAGGCGCTGTGTAAGGCGGGTTGCGTGCTGTGTCCGGCAGGTCGCGCTGTGTCCGGCGGGTTGCGCGCTGTGTCCGGCGGGTTGCGCGCTGTGTCCGGCGGGTCGCGGTCGGTCCGGCGGGTTACGCGGTTTTTTTGTCTAATTTTTATTTCTTTATATGCAGCCAGGATTGCAACAAATCACTTGTTGTCAGAAAATATTGTTTCTGAACACATCATGGAGGATTTATAATAAGTATGTGTGTAGATAAAGTTAAGTATGCAACTGTACATAATTTGGCCTTAAAACACTCGTGCGATCTTATTATTGAAAATCGCCTATCGGCTCGTCTCATAAACCGGCACTCGAATTTTAATGCCTATCATTATGCAACCGTTGCATAAACTACTATAAATATGCGCAAATACAAAAAAAAGTTTAAGTTTCTCGTGTGTAATTTTGAAACTTAATCATTATATTGTTATTTATTATTACATTGTATTTACTTTTTTATGTAAATTAAATTTAGTTATAAAAACCCACAAGCTATTATAATATTAAGTTTAGACATTTTACACCGGCTTCACATCAAGCCCGCCAATTTTTGGGTAAATTGTTTTTATATTATTAGGAACAACATTGATAAAAAATACAGAAGTTAACTTAAATGATAAATAAATTCAAAAGACTTATTATAATAGGGTATAACAGGACCAAATGTACTTAAGCTGAACTCAGAGGAATTAACAAGTTACTTTGTAAACCAGGCTTAAGGTGTATTATGGTCGCAGCTCTGTAAGTGCATTAAAAGTATTTTTTTAAAACACTCTTATCATTAATTATCGCTTTTTTGGTCCATTCATCAATGCAGAACAATAAATAACTTATCGAACACATTGTTTATCAATAGTCGATAACACTAACTTTGGCGACATCACTAGTTTCATTACTTCGTCACGTAGGCAGTTTTTGGGAAACCATTAAATAACTTAGTTTTTAGACTTACCTGTGAAAAGAAATTCCATCTTTTGACACATTTGATACTTGGCTTCTGGCCCTGCACGTAATTATTGCACAAGACGACATTTTCAATTAATTAAACCGGATTTTACCGCAGCTCGACACTATGACGCATCGCGCTTGCGACTGACTGCGCTGACAGCGAGTCGTGTTTGAAATAGCTCATTTGCTCAACTGCGCGGCACGCGTGCCCCGCCCACATCGCCTTTCTAACCTTTTTCTGTGTTCTGTGTAAACTCTTTATTGCACATAGGTGACAACAATACAATTCTGCCTTATAACATAAACAGTGTACAAAGGCGAGCTTATCCCTAATGGGGTCTCTTCCAGCTAACCTTCGAGTTGACGAGAGAAGACAATGCGTGGATAAACAAAAATTACAAATAGCCAAAACAAAAACAAACAAATAATAATAATAAAATAAGTAAACAATATATATAAGTACTATGTTTAAATATATATTTTAAAATAGCCTTGTCATTACGTACTTGCACGCTAAGTCCAAGGATCTTCATTTGATTAAACATGATATATCGTTCAGGCGCCTCATTCGGGAACGCTAAGTGATTCTGTAGCGACTCGTATGCCAGATTTCTCATTCCACTCTTCCGCACGACGCCAAATGCTTAAGAGCGAGATGAGAGATCTGGCTTACGAGTCGCTACAGAATCACTTAGCGTTCCAATATTAATTATATATTTTACCACTGTATTCCCAAGTGCCAGGAGAAGGCTTTCAACTAGTGATCGAATTCCTAAGCGCCTGTATTCGGGAACGCTAAGTGATTCTGTAGCGATTCGTGAGTGAGATTTCGCATCTCGCTCTTACGCATTACGCGTCGTGCGGAAGAGACAGATGAAAAATCTCGCTTACGAGTCGCTACAGAATCACTTAGCGTTCCCGAATAGAGGCGCAGAACAGCATTAAGTGCAACCTCCCTTTAACATATTTTCTGAATCATTTAGTTGTCTGGGTGTCTTTGATGCAAGTAAATTGGCTAGAGTAGCATATATGTATGTACGTAAACTCTTTATTGCACATAGGTGACAACAATACAATTCTGCCTTATAACATAAACAGTGTACAAAGGCGAGCTTATCCCTAATGGGGTCTCTTCCAGCTAACCTTCGAGTTGACGAGAGAAGACAATGCGTGGATAAACAAAAATTACAAACAGCCAAAACAAAAACAAACAAATAATAATAATAAAATAAGTAAACAATATATATAAGTACTATGTTTAAATATATATTTTAAAATAGCCTTGTCATTACGTACTTGCACGCTAAGTCCAAGGATCTTCATTTGATTAAACATGATATATCGTTCAGGCGCCTCATTCGGGAACGCTAAGTGATTCTGTAGCGACTCGTATGCCAGATTTCTCATTCCACTCTTCCGCACGACGCCAAATGCTTAAGAGCGAGATGAGAGATCTGGCTTACGAGTCGCTACAGAATCACTTAGCGTTCCCGAATGAGGCGCCAGGAAACCCTATCATATAGTTAGTTCGTTAATCGTTAGGAAAACTGTCATGTGTTTACCCAATTGTTTAGGTTTACCTATCGATTGTGTTACCGTATCGTAATGGAAACCCTTTCGACTTAGTTAATCCGTTCCATTGCGCTTAATAAGTCTAAATAGGGTTACTGTATCGATTGCCGCTCGGTGCGGCTCTATAACAAAGCTATAATTTACCGCCTCGCTCTTAGGTAGTGCAATAATACGTCTATCGAATTGCGCGTTACTCGTAAAAGTAACTTGAATCCGTTCGATAAATACTTTATACGGAAACCCAAAGGACAATTTGCGGCTTTGGTAAGTGCTTAGTTGAATTTACTGTGTCGAATTTGTTAGCATCATTATAGTAAGTCGAAGATATGGTATCAATACCCGAACGAAAAGTAATGGTTATTGGTTCCAGTCCCTGGTCAAGTCTTAGGCTTCAAACTGTTCTAAACAAACAACATATTAAACGCCTGGTCGTAATGTGGTAAACACTGAAGGCGGAGCGTACTGTCGACTACAGCAGGCGTTAAAACGAGCGATAGTTTGGATTATTCGTGTGCGTTATTTCAGTGTCATTATGACCAAAGTACATATATCTACTTAAAGTAGAAAATTAGCTAAATCCAAACTTATAACAAAAGCTCTAGTATCAACTAACCAAATAAAAAAAAAATACAAAACTGTGCATTCATAATTAATTTTGTACGTAACTTTATTGCTCTAGAGCAAAAAAAGGCTGCTCTGGGCTGAGTTTTTAAAGCTACAATGATGAAATTAAAGCGTAGTTGGAAGATAATAGTAGTTTATGCAACGGTTGCATAATGATAGGTCTTAAAACACTAGTGCGGTTTTCATGAAACGAGCCGATAGGCGAGTTTCATAATACGATCGCACATGTGTTTAAAGGCCAAATTATACAGAGTTGCATACATAACTTTATCTACATACTAAATTGACGTTTCGTATCAATAACTGTTTTAATATCTATGGATACTAGAATAGAGGCCCAGTTGAGTTTTGACAGCTGTTCCAAATTTAATCTCATTTCTTTACTAAAAACGATAAAGAAGTCATGTTATTTCTTTATCGCAGCACTGGTTTTTCCTAATTGGTTGTCAAAATGGTGGTAATTTCATACGGTTTTTGATTAACCAATGGAGGTTTTATGATATGGGTGTAGATAAAGTTATTTTTTGTCTTATTTCATAGGTAGGTTGGAGACGGTTACCCCGTTGTTAAAAGCTATTTCTTTTAGGGTTCCGTACCTACAAGGTACCGTTTCTTTTTAATATGTAAGTACGGAACCCTCAGCGCGCGAGTCAGACTCGCACTTGACCGGTTTTTCGTTTTGAGGTACGGAACCTAAAATACTTTCCTTGATATCATACCGTATTTTAATAGTTTTCTACCAAGAGTAGAACTCACTGATTTCATCACAGTCATAAAATTTAATTTCCGATTCCGCTATCCTACAGCCGGGTCAGCTAATCTCTTATTTATCGGCCGAGGGACCGGGCCTAGGGATAAGAGTAAATCTATCAGTTTCGGGATGTACGGCCACTGCTGATAAGGGTTTAAGAGGAGTGTGAACCTACGGCTTTTCATACAAAAGGTATAACGATTTCCTCCCCTAAACTGCTAACCAGTTTTGACCAATTTTTTATAGGTTATCAGTCAGAACGAAATCTCGGTCTACCTACTTATACGTTTTGTTTTTTTCATTATAATTAATAAATTAAATTTTATTGATGTTTCAGTATTCTCATACAAAACTAATTTTGGCGATTATTTGACTTTGTTGAAGTTTAATCAAAATTCAAAAAAATATAGACCTAGATTTTGTTCCGTCTGACAACCTATCAAAAATTGGTCCAAATCGGTTAATATTTAAAGGTTAGAAATCGTTATCGCCTGTTGTATCACCTACAAACTGCACACTGAATCTCAGGCACTCACCGTCCGGCAACTTTACATTTACCGCGTCACAAAGTTAATACACCGCGCAATAGTCAACTCGCCTATATTATTATACTCGGGCTGGGGTCTTCAAAAGAGAAGAATCTTCCGTGTTCCATACCCGGTAGTAAGAACACCGTATGCTCGGCAATTTGCACGGTTTCTTCAACCGTTTATTTACGATTGTGCAATATCCGAAATATGAATACTAAACAGAAACAAGCTACTTTAAAAAATGGCTACTCAGATGATCATACAAAGAAACAGAAAATACTCCAAACAGCAAGTCCACAGAAAAGTGGACAGCAATCCCGTCGCACTGTGAATGGGCGGGTTGGGGGCTGGTGGCGCAAACGTCTTCATCAACTAACCAAATTGAAAAAAAAAAAAATACAGTGAAATCATGAATTTTGTATGCAAAGGGCTGCTTTGTGATGAGTGTTTAAGGCCATAATCATGATATTAAAGCGTAGTTGGAAGAAAAAGCCATTTTTTTTATTTTTTAGGGTTCCGTACCTACATGGTTTTGTTTCTTTTCCATAGCTAAGTACGGAACCATCGGCACGCGAGTCAGACTCGCACATAACCAGTTTCTTTTTTTATTATTTACAAAATTGGTTTTGTATTTGTATTTATTTATTTGCTATAAATGTAGTACATAAGATGTCAGAAAATAACATTGAGTTTCATACATTTATACTTAAGTCATGTAAGGAATCTATAGTCCTTCATAGAGGTATTAAGGTATATTAAGTTTAATTATTATCTAAACATTCTTTTACCGAGTAGGTAGTAAAATTTTTCATTCAACCAACCGAACAGCGACATTAGCAAGCACTAGCCTTTCAGGATACCTAATGTTAAAAGAGACAGTACTTGTCACTTTTCTTTTCGAATATTTCGGGATGCAGTTTTACAAATACACAAATTTCACAAATATACAAGCAGTGAAAAGTAATTAATTTACTCGTAAAACTAATAAAGCAGCTTTTACAAGCGGTACGAGGGTAGAGGTTGTTAAGGGCTCTTACACATTGTTTTTGGGCAACAAGGGCACGATTTATATACACAGAATTTTCCCAGAGCAAGATTCCATACCTAAGGTTTGGTGCCACATAACCATGATATACCTTTAGAGCTGTTTTTTTATCGGTTACTCTGGTTAGAAGCCAGAAAACATACTATTATGCAATCCTGTTTATCTTAGAGCAGACCTTTTCTACATGTAACTTCCAACTACAGTGGTCATCGAAAACAAAGCCTAGAAACAAAGCACTATCACATTCGGTAAGGACTCCATTATTGTAAGTTAGATTAAGATTATTCTTTTTCTCCCCTTTGTTAATAAATTGAATGTATTGAGTTTTCAGAATATTTACTTGCAGATTATTATCATTTAACCATTGATAAGATAAGATAGGATAAGATAATATTAATTCGATGATTTAGAACACATTGTGCCCCTTAACGAAGGACACAATACGACTGAGTGTCACCGAAAGGACTCCCGCTCAGCATATTGTTGAGCCTTGTTAGCCACAACGATTTTCAGCGGGAACCAAACGCACGACAGTCGGACAGTCTTCTTCTTCCTTCTTCTTCCTAGCAAGTTTTCCCGTCTACGCTTACGCTACGGGGTATGCTTTGGACTATGATCCCGGGTTCGGCAGGTCGGGTTATTACAGTGGAGCGACTGCAGTCTGACCTCCGTAACCCTTGTGACAGGGGAACTTGACCAATTGGATCATGGTTACACATTTAGTTACCCAAATGTGCAGGTTTCCTCACGATATTTTCCCTCACCGTAAGAGCATGAGTTAACGCAATTCGCAGGCAGATAATGTACATCAGTTAGAAAAACTCATTGGTACCTGGCAACTGCTTGGATTCGAACCTAGACCTCACGATCACGAGTCAACATTCTGAGGCATTAGGCCACCGACGCTCCGCGAGAGTCGGACAGTGCAAAAATTAATTACCTAAACAATTTAAACAACTAACAATTTTGATAGAAATAGAATAGTTATTTACATTATTGAAAAATTAAAATAAAAAAAGTACAAGACATCGGGTAAATAAGACAGTGTCAGGCAGGATACAATTATAAGGCTTTAATTTTACCAAGCAAATTTTGGTTTGTTATTGGGTTGTATAAACGAAGTAAATAAATAAACAAATAACATTGCATGTTATTAATAGTATTATTATTAATGTTGTTATAATTCAAATTATGTATGTCAGAAATAATGATTGATATATCATTAGCAAATAGGGTGCATTATAAATTAGTAATAAGTGACAAATCATTAATATATAATAAAAATAACAGGGGGCCTAAGATGCTTCCCTGAGGTACTCCCACTTTATTTATTTTAGTATCAAATCTGTAATGGTTATCAACCTTATTGTAACCTATCCCTATTACTTTCACCATTTGGTTTCGATTGTTAAGATAACTTTCCATGAGACTAATGGCCTGTTTCACAATATCCAAGTAAGGCGTTATTTGGCAGATAACAGCGATTTTTGTATGAGTTACTCGACGGATAAATTTAACTCGGACATTGTGAAACAGGCCCTAAGCCTAGTGTATTCTTAACCAGGAGGGCTCACCGTCTCTGTCGAACTTGTCAAATAGAAAGGTGTCCATTTTCTCTCAGTAGTTTTTGAAAATCAACACACGCAACACCCGCACCCTGAAAAGTTTGTCATATCATGACCATAGTTGTATTTGTAAACATGGTAATACCCACAAATCATAAAAGCCCTGAATCGTCAATGGAGCATGTTTTTGTCTGGCGTTATATGCTATACATATTTCTAAATCCAACGATGCGCAAACAGCGGAGATAATAAAATTTGATTATTTTTCCGTCTGTCTCAGCAAAATCTTAGTAAACAACTAGGAAAGAAAGTATAGTTGGGACTGTTTTGTCGTTGGTATTTGAGCAAAATATGTATAGTTAGTAAGTAATCCATTAATAAAATCGTAAAGTGGAAAAAGTGTGTACATTGAAGATAAACATGAAAAAATGCGGAGCATCAGAATGAAATCAAATCAGAACACAACCCATCTCAATGGTTTTTGATTTCATGTCTGTTTGTCTGATTCTATGTGCACGATAAACTTTTAGACTACTGGGTGATTTTCGATATTATAATATGGAAAATTTTAGGAAAGACATAGGCTATAGAAACATTTGGAAATAAAACTCGAAGCGGGTAAAAGAGGGGGTAGTAGTTATTAGGAAATTAGTATTTATACCAAGTTCAGACTTGGTATAAATACAACAAAGAATACGGTACCTATTTATACGTTAGAGAAAAAAAACGAAACTATCCATTAAAAGGAGTGCCTTGGGGTGTTAGACTTTGTATGGAAAAAACTGATTCTATTTGTTTACTAACTCGAAACTTGGTATAAATGCTGTTCAAAACAATTAGGTAGGCAATCGAAAATAACAAGATTATAATTTAACAAATAAAAAAAACCGGTCACGTGCGAGCCTGACTCGCGCGCCGAGGGTTCCGCAATTACGTATGAAAAAGAAACAGTACCTTGTAAGTACGGAACCATAAAAAAGAAAAAAAAATAGCTTTTAACAACGAGGTAACCATTTCCAACCTACCTATGAAATAAGACAAAAAATAACTTTCACGAACTCCTATCTCCGTTCAATCGTAGAGTGTGATCGACTTTGCGAAGGTTATTCCGTTTAACTTTTTTTTATGTGACGTTATTACAAATTCACGGTTTTCGTACTTTTTTCTTTACTTGTGCTGTAAGAGACTGCTTCTTGTCAAATTTCATGATTCTAGGTCAAGGGGAAGTACCCTATAGGTTTTGATTCCCTTTGGATTCCCTTGAAAGTATCAAAATATGAGACATAAACGGCCATATCTTTTGATTGCGGTGACTAAAAAGGTTGATTTTTTCATAGCTTCAAGAGATTGCAGACTTGAGTATTTGGTATTAATTTCAACTTGATACGCCCCACGCGTTCTTGAGAAAAAGGTCTTGACAGACAGACAGATAGACGGACAACCGAGTGATCCTGTAAGGGTTCCTTTTTCCTTTTGAGGTACGGAACCCTAAAAAACGACTTCAATTAGCCTTTGAAAAGTAAGATATTTTTTAACTTTTTAGTTACTAAGTATCATGCGATTTAACGACACGCATTTACTACATCAAGTCACCATTTACTATCCAAGGTGCAAGGATGTCAATCGTTGAGGTGTTCTCCTAGTTCTTCACTACCGGTTCTATTTTACGGTTCCGAACCTTATACACAAATCTAATCGCCACCCGTAAAATACTATCATTTAGGAGATCCGGAGTCTTCATCATCAGTTTTAGTTCACCAAATAATGCTTTTGGAACGCAACTGCTTGAGTTATTACAGAAAATACCAAAATTGTTTTATGCGTTGAGGAGTTCGATCGATTCCTCATTGATCCTCTCATCAGACCTCATCTTTGACTACAATGGGGCCAACTGTGAGGTATATGCTATCGATTAAAAAAAGAACCATCCAAATCGGTCCAGCCATCTCCGAGTAATCGGGGAACATAATTAAAAAAAAGATTCCGATGAATTGAGAACCTCCTCCTTTTTTGAAGTCGGTTAAAAAAGCCACGTCTGTCTGTAGCTGTAGGTTTTGTTTAATCCTTTTCAATTCTATAGTTAAGTTAATTAAAAATGCAACCAGATCGTTAATGATTTTATCAACATGATTATCAATGATTTGTTAGCTAATATTATTAATTTTATAAACATCAATGTTTACTAATTGCTGAACTGTAAATTTAATAAATTTGATATAAAAGTTAATCAAAGTACAGATATCGAATAATTAATTGGTGTTTATCGATATATATATAAAAGCTCCATGATGTATAAATATTTCATTACGTTAGGCGGTGGCGTGAAGATGATTTTCAAATTGTTGTTGTTGTGTTTTGTACTGTACACGGTCTCTGGCAGGCATGGTAAGAAATAAATTAAAATTTGTGCCACACATTTCCAAAAACATTCAACTTTAAAAACGCTGTGTATTGACAAACTGACATTATTGTCAAATTTTCCATACAAAAGTCAACTAATATGTCAGATTGTCAGCATTGCTTGTGAAATAGGTAGGCTGCTATTGTATAACCAATCATAAATATCTTCCAAGTTCTTTATAAAGATACGATAACATTAGGTAATGTTTCTTTCTGATCATTTATTTATTTTCTCAGTGAAAATTAAGGACGAGGACCACCTACCTTTACGATGGCCCAAGAAATATACCGTCGAAGCCAAGAAACTGTATCTGTCTGCCGGCTGGGTTGAGCATTTCCGATACTGGTGAGATATCTCTGTTTACTATTACTATTTATTTAAAAATAAACTTTGGAAATGTATGTAGCGTGTGTTAATTTGTTTGAGCTGAACTTATGCTCTTATTTTTGATGTCATTTATATCACATTTCAATATCTTTTTAAAAAGTTTATAAAGTCCCAGATTTTAATAGTACAAATTCCACTACTACTGGTAGGTAAACAAAAACGTTCTTTGCAATTCATAAAACTTTGTTTTTTATAGGAGGTCAAATAAATCATCTAGATTAGATGCTAATCATGGAGCAATTACTAAAATCACACGACCGATGAAGTCCCTAGGGATACTATATGAGGTAATTAGATTTTAATTTTTCACAACGGACCCTGTTTTTACGGACTTTATTACACTAATATTATAAATTGGAAAGTTTGGGAGTGTGTGCATGTGTGTGTCTCAGTTAGTACTTCTGTTACTCCTTCACGCTTCAACGGCTGAACGGACTTGGATGACATTTTGAATGGAGATAGGTTATACACATATGATACTGTCCATCCCAATCCCATGTGAACAAAGGCGCGGACGCAGCAAGAGTTTTATAATTGCCCTCGACAGGTACTCAATACATATGGTACGAATCATGAGTGCCACTACAGCCATCATGAAATTAAAGCGGTCCTAGCATGTCCGACACGGGAATAAGTTAAACTCGTTTAAGTTTCTCACCATCTCTTTCTTCTAAGTGTGAGAGAGACACAAGTAGAGATAAAACAGTTGAGTTATAATTTAACTTTTTATAACTGATACCATATCTAATTCTAGTAAAAACAGTTTTTTTAATTCCACCTGTAAAAATGATTTAATTCGCGTTTAAATTAAGGGTGAAACTTTTTAGTACCGCGGGCAGAGCTGCGGCACTGTCCTCTTGTACGTAAATATGTAAAAACCACCTTAACTTTCATTTAATTCGTTAGCATGAAGTTTGCAAAAAAATACAATTATGATTTATAAATACAAATAAAAATATAAATATTTTTTTTTGTTTTGAACGCGTCTACATTTTGAATTTGTTTGAATTAATTAAATCTACTAACAAGATATAAACTAAAACTAAAGTAAAAACTAAACTAGATATAAACTAATACTAAACTAAAAACTAAAAAAAACTCCTTGAAGAGCCCATGCGCGCCCGGGCCCCACGGACCTAGTGTCTCCACCCGAACTCATATATTTCAGTATAAATCAGTAAAAGTAAAATACAATACAAATTATCTTTATTTTATCTTTCTAATAATGAAAAGATGTGAGCGCAGCGCAATTTTAAGTCAGCTGCGGCCCTAGCATGCGTGACACGGGGATAAGTTAACCTCGTCTTATGTCTCTGACTATCTCTTTCACCGGCACTAGTGCTAGAGAGACGCAATTAGAGATAAGAGTTAATTTCTAATCGTGTCAACCTTGCTAGAGCCGCTGGCGGGAGTAGTGTTGTCGGTGTTTACTAGATACGACCAGTAATTAGGCCTTATTAACAAGAGCTTTTTATCTTGTCGTTGTTAGTTTAACTCTAACCTTACTGAAATAGTCTCTAAAGCGTTAGGTATAGTGAAACTGTCTTCACAGATGCATCCTGAAACGACAGAAGAGGAAGAGAACAAAATGGTTTGCCATAAAAAAATGGGTAATGAATATAACCCAATCAAGAAAATTGAATTCCTCCCAGAGAGACATGGTCTCGATGTAGAAGGTACGACATACTTATATATGACTTTTAAGATGTGCTTATTATCATAATATCAGCCAAAAGACGTCCACTGCTGGACATGGGTGGGCCTCCCCCTAAAGATCGCCACAACGACCGAAATTACGAGAAATGACACGAACATAAATTTAAATGTGAACCTACTCCTTCGTTTTTTTGTTAAAAATTAGGTACTTCACAAGTAACGTTTTGCATCTTTTTAAAACAGTCGTCGAAAACCGATATTTGCCGACTGTTCATATTTATTTTACTATATTAATTGACAAACAGAAAGAAAAGAAATTCATTCGGTAAAAAACCAACTTCAAAAACCCTTTGAAAAGTAAGAAATAATGCCCTTCGTAAGTAAATTACCTAGAAAAGTCAGATATATTGTTGATTAAGTGATACATTAAATATATTGAAATCGGTGTCAAGTAAATGAACACAGCATGAGGGATTGATTACCTAATTTACTTCCCACCGACTTCAATATATTTAATGTATCACTTAATCAACAACATATCTGACTTTTCTAGGTAATTTACTTACGAAGGGCATTATTTCTTACTTTTCAAAGGGTTTTTGAAGTCGGTTTTTGAAGTCGGTTTTTTTATTTGTTAAATTTTAAATTTTAATTTCACTTTTTTAGTGATTTTCATATTTGATTTAACGACACACATCCACAACACCAAGTAACAATAGCATAATGCCAATTACTCATCACCCTTTTCAAAATGTTGCTATCCAAGATGCAAGTACGTCAATCGTTGAGGAGTTCTCCTGGTTCTTCATCACCGGTTTTATTTTACCATTTGAATTTGTACGACCATAAGTTGCTTCCCGACCTTATACAGAAATCTAATCGCCACCCGTGAAATACTTATCATTGAAGAGTTCCGGTGGTCACCCGTGGTCTTCATCATCAGTTCCACTTCACCAAATAATGTTTTTAATTCGTTACTGCTTGAGTCACGAATGAAAATATCAAAATTTCTATATGCGTGCCTATAATATTTGAGAAGTTCCTTCGATTCCTCATAGATCCTCTCATCAGACCTCAACTTTGGACCAACTTGGAGAAATACCCTATCGATTAAAAAAAGAATCATTCAAATTGGTCCAGCCATCTCCGAGTAATCGGTGTACATACATATAACAAAAAGAAACAAATATACGCGTCGAATTGAGAACCTCCTCCTTCGGATTTTTTGAAGTCGGTTAAAAAGATACAATAAAATAACATTTTAATAGTGTATTTTATGTACGAAACAAATGCATTTGCTGTTACAATGCAAAATTGGTTTTGTAACACTGGGATTTCTACTTTATCGTGTAATCCTTTGAACCTTTAAAGCTAAAAATATCCTGCGATGTAACCATGTAGGTTTAGTGCAGAAGTTATTTAGTTACTGAATGGTTACTGATGTTTCCTAATACAAAATCTCTACTAATCGGACATATTGGATATGGATATTCCGTTTCATACCATTAATTGCCGTTTTTGGCTCACATTTTTACTAAAAAAGAAACAGAATATCAATATACAACATTTATTGTTCGTTACGGTTACAATTTCCTTACTTACCTTATTTTATTTTAGTACAATTACAATGATTATTAATTTTTATGTTTTAAAGGCGAGGATACTGTCAAAGGCGTAGATTGCATTAAGTTTTCAAATGCTTTAAGTGAAGACGGGATCGGGAAACAAATTAATCTGTGGGCTTATTATGACAAAACTACTTCTGCTTGGGTTCCTGTCAGGTATAGTATTACGCGTTTATATCAAAAGTTCTTTGATAAGTTAGAATTTGTCATTTTTTTATAACGTAACATATTAAGAGCCTACATCCCAAAATTGATAAATTTTCATGAATTTCAGATAGTTTCAAGTCTGTTGTTTCTTAAGATATCATTACCAAAATATATATCTTATTCTTCGATCTTTCCTTAACATTTGTAAAAGAGGCAGAATTTTGATATAATTTTTAGCTTTTTTTCTAACTGCGTAGCAAAAGGTGTGAAATTAATACATTTTTCGTATCTACTTTTTTAATAAGTATCTACATAATAGAGCTTGACTTAGAATTGTTATTAAGTATATTATAAATATCAATTCTAAGTCAATTTATATTTAAATAAAAAAGCTAGACAGCGCAGCGGCGTCTTTTGAACCGGTGGCGTCTTACCAGCGCCCGCGCAGCGTCAACGCTGACGGGCACTGATAAGAAGCCAACGCTTGAAAGACGCTAGTGTGGAGGGTGCCTAAAGCCTTAAAAAAGCATGAAATCGACACTTATTCCGTTAAATAAGGCATGGATTGCAGTAAGTTATCCTACTATAATCCATATGCAAATATGGAAATAGAAAATGGTCACTTAATAATAAATTTATTATCACAGTTATTTAAGTCCCGTTTTCATACAAATACGTCTTTAAATCGCGAAAGCTTATAACGAACTAACTAACAACTTTTTAAAGGTACGAGGAAAAAGACTTTGACACTTGGCATGGTTATTTCCGTGATCACACGCTCTGGGACTTCTACAACTTCGAAGCCGAAGTCGACTTGGACGTATTTAAAATTGAGTGTAGGTATCTAATAAGGCCGAGGTTTCTAACGCAAATGTATCGGTAGCAAACTTTTTTAATTCATTGTTTGTGTGACGATGATTATCGTGTAAACCTAGTGTTGTAAACTTATAGTTATTACACACTAGTTTTGGGTTAATATGACAAACCTGTGCCCTTAGTGTAAGTTTGAATAGTAAAAAACGTCTCAAATGCGTTAATAGTTTCGCCATGAGGAAATAGATACTTTTACGCAAACGCGTACGAGACGTTTGCGATGACTTACACTAAAGGTAAAACAGAATGGGTAATACATTTCTTTATGCATATCCATATAACATTAAAATGAATTATGAATATGGAAATAGTGAAATTTCTCGTAGCACAAAATAATGTGGTATTTAGTTTGAGACAAATACTTTAAACATATTTGTGATTATAGCTCCAGAAGATTGTGAGCTAGAACCTAACGACGATGATGACGATACTAGGATATCAGCCGCTGAAGGAAACGCAGTTTTAAATCATGAAGAAAAAAAACATTTAGATGACGCATTCACTACGCAAGTATCGCCCGATTAAGCCAAAAAATATTGTATTATAGTTATAATTGTAATGTCACTAATAGAATTTAAATATTTTAAATCCAGATACAAAAAACGATTTAACAAGAAATATGCACACCAGGCTGAGCATGAAATGAGAAAAAATATCTTCCACAAAAAATGGAGGTAAGTCATTGTTAGTTATAAGTCATATCTAACTCAACAGCTGTGAAATAATTGGCCACTCACTATCATTCATTCTATATATATATATATATACATTCTTTATCTTGTTTTAGTATGATCGTAGAAAGGAACAAACAAAATCTAGGTTATGAACTTGCTTTAAATGAAATGTCTGATCGCACCGACGCAGAAATGAGAAGTTACACAGGTTTGCGAAGGACAAGCCCACGAAAGGGTGGCAACATAGCCTTTCCTTACACGCAGCAGACACTCAAAGAAATTGCTCAAACTCTGCCATCGGAGTACGACTTGAGGCTTGATGGTGTAGTAGGACCAGTTTTACGTAAGAATTTTCTGAAACGATTCTTTATTTTCTGTTCATTTGAAACTGGTCTCTAAGCGTATATTTTTAATGTTTATAGACCAAGAACAATGTGGGTCATCCTGGACTTTTGGAACGACTGCCACTGTGGAGGGAGCTCTGGCTCGAAGCAACGGAGGAACATTGATTAAGCTCGCAAATCAGGCCCTTCTAGATTGTTCTTGGGGGTAAGAGTACAATTAAGATTGAGAACATAATAACATTTATCTACACCCATATCATAAAACCTCCATTGGTTAATCAAAAACCGTATGAAATGACCACCATTTTGACAACCAATTAGGAAAAACCAGTGCTACGATAAAGGAATAACATGACTTCTTTATCGTTTTTAGTAAAGAAATGAGATTAAATTTGGAACAGCTGTCAAAACTCAAGTGGGTCTCTATTCTAGTATCCATAGATATTAAAAAGTTATTGATACGAAACGTCAATTCAGTATATTTTTTTCAATATAAACTGCACAATATTTGATCTCGAGTGACGTGAGAATAGAGACTTCATCCGTTTTTCTATGATCTTGATGTCTTGACGGAAGATCGTATTTGCCGCCATGTTGACGTTTTGCTGAACGAAAGTAGAATTGTTGTTGAATTGAATAGAAAAAGTTGTTTGTAATTTACATACCTTACAATACTTCTCGGAGTGTGTGTGATGTGAAAATGCGCCGGATATCGGAATTTCAACAAATAACTTGTTGCCAGAAAATATTGTTTCTGACTGAACCCATCATGGAGGATTTATAATATGTATGTAGATAAAGATATGTATGCAACTCTGCATAATTTGGCCTTAAAACACACGTGCGATCTTATTATGAAACTCGCTAAAAGCTCGTTTCATAAAACCGCACTAGTGTTTTAAGGCCTATCATTATGCAACCGTTGCATAAACTACTATTTAATTACTGCTCATTAAGCAAAAGAGCTCGTAACAGTTCGTCCGCTCTAATAGTGTTCAGGACACCAAAACGCTACTATGGCAATTACATTTATTTATTTACTAGCATCTGTCCGCGACTTCGTCCGCGCTGAATTCAGTTATAGTTATAGGTACCCCCGGAAAACTTAAAAAATCCGGGATAAAAGGTGCCCTTAACTTGAGCCCTGTTTAACGGGTACGCTAACTTGACGTCAAGCTGGCGTACCAAGTTTGGATATCGAGAATGGTGCTGCTCCCAAAAATACTGTATATCTCAAAAAATAGTGCCCAAATAGTACCCGTAGTTTTTAAACAACGGTAGCACTATTCACAATGGCCCAACGTTGGTATATTTGTTATATTGTTCCAATGTTAGATTTATGTGGGCAAACTCCGTACGGATTCCCTACTGTTGGCCAATGGATGCCAACGGAAAATGCTACTAGGGTAATTCTACTGACCATGTCCAGACTCTGACAATATTTAATTTGCTAATTCATACATTCCCATTCCATCACTTTTCAATTATTTGGCTTCCTGAAACCCTATTATTATATAGATTTGGCAATATTGGCTGTGGCGGTGGGGTTGATGTGGATTCGTATCGCTGGATTATGAAGTATGGTCTTCCCACGGAACAGGAGTATGGACCATATGTTAACCAGGTAGGATTTAAAATCAGTTAACTGCTTAATTTTATCACCAGTAATGGAGGCATTTCTAGGTGAATCCAAACAAAATAAAAAAACCGGACAAGTGCGGGCAAAATTCGCTTGGAGAGGGTTCCGTTCCGTACATGATTATCTTAATTTTCCTATGTTATTTTAGATACCATACACTTCTTATAGGTTTTCTTGTAATATATAGCAAAATAACTATTTTCTGTTTTTATTTCAATATTATAGGCCCCGTAGTTTCGGAGATAAGGGGGGTGACGGTCAATTTTCGCCTATTATCCTAAATAACTTCCGAACTATTTAATTAAAACTTTCACAAAAAAAAAATTAAGATTCTCATAACGAGCCCTTTTATTACATATGTCACACGATAGATATATTTTTTTGTAAATTTTTTGTTTGCCTCCCTCATGTTTAAAATTCATTTATTTACGTGGCACTTCCGTGTTCACAAAGTCACAAACTTACATATGTGTACCAAATTTCAACGTCCAGTAGTTTCGGAGCGAATTGGCTGTGACAGACGGACAGACAGACAGACACACGAGTGATCCTATAAGGGTTCCGTTTTTTCCTTTTGAGGTGCGGAAGCCTAACAATGTCGCACCCCCAGTACAATACTGCACTATCTCGAAAAATTACAAAATTGACTTATTAATATGGTTGAATAGCCAAAAATTTGCCGCACATACCACGAAGACTTACTTGTATTTGTACTTACAAAAATGTCCAAGAGATGGCTCGCTAACTCTCTATTGGTGACGACGTGCTGCCAGACTCAGTACCGCGAACACTAAACTATTTCCAGTTGCAATTATTTAGTAATAATATGGTGTTGTTGAACGCACTACGAAAATTGTTCTGAATTATTTAGTTTTATTTCAGTGTTGGTGACTGTACTTAGTCAGTAACAGTAGAATGATAAGGTATTATTTCAAAATGAATCAGTAAAAAGCGCGTAACTCAAAATAATTATTTATTATTTTGTTCAGTCATTCCACAACAGTGAATTAAGTCAGAATATGCAGTATTTTGCGTTATTAACGCGGTTTGAATCGTCTGAAGTATTATAATGCTGATACGCATTGCATTCTTGACATGCTACGTTCAAGACATTTGCAATAACTTCAGATATAGCATGAGATAACGGTTTTTCGTCGATTCTGAAAAATTAGCTTTTTTGACTTAGTGCAGTATTGTATTGGGGGTGCGATGTATTTGTACACGTTTTAAATGCATTTATGCCCTTAAATAAGTTGTGTTGTTATTCCTTTACAGGAAGGATTCTGTAATATCGGGAATATGACGAATACCTATAAAATTCGTGGATTTACGGATGTCACACCATTAAGCGTTGATGCACTTAAGGTAAAAACCGGACAAGTGCGAGTTAAACTCGCGTGGAGAGGGTTCCGTTCCGTACATGTTTATCTGAAATTTACGAGGTTACCTTAAATACCAAAGACTTCTTATAAGTTTCCCTGTAATCTATAGGCAAAGATCTATTTTCTGGATTTTTTTTCAAAATTTTAGCCCCTTTAGTTTCGGAAATAAGGGGGGGAATGGTCATTTTTCGCCTATTTTCCTGAATAACTTCTCAACTATTTTACTTAAAATTCAAAAGAAAATATATTTAAGATCCTCACAACAAGCCCTTTCATTTGATATGTCACACGATATAGGTGGCATAACTTTTTTTTTTAATTTTCTAGTTTACCCCCAAAAAGTGGCCCCTATGTTTAAAATTCATATATTTACGTCACGCGTCCGTGTTGCGGTCACCAACTTACATACGAATACCAAATTTCAACTCAATCGGTCCAGTAGTTTCGGAGCAAATTGGCTGTGACAGACGGACAGACAGACAGACAGACAGACAGACAGACACACCAGTGATCCTATAAGGGTTCCTTTTTTCCTTTTGAGGTACGGAATCCTAAAAACGACGATTTAACTTGAAATATTGATTTTAAAATTGACGACAGATAAAACTGACAAGAGAACATTTATAAAAGCATTTCGATTTGGCCTGAGTCTCCGTTTTTATCTCATATTAATAGCGCATTATTAGGTTTTGTCAAAGAGTATGCTTAGCTTCCACGGACTTGCCAGGAACATTTACTACACTGATGCGATTGCCAACCGACAACCATAACCGGACCGAAAGCCATTGGATCATGTTCACACATTCAGTAAATCAAATATCCAGGTTTTACTTTCAAACTCCACTTTACAAAGTGTACTTTCTTAAAATTAAATAAATATGAAAATCTTCCACAGGTGGCGTTAATAAATCACGGGCCTCTGACAGTGGCTGTTGATGCAAGCGATGCATTTTCGGCCTATGCCGGAGGGATTTTGTACGATCCCGATTGGTAAATAATATTGTAACTTTCCTCTATCGCCTTGCCATCTTTGAACTACCCGTACGGGGTGGGGATGCATCCAGACTACGCGGGGTTTTTCTGCCGACCAACAAAGATGTGGAATGATCTCCGAGCTCACGTTTTTCCTTCATCTTACAACCCATACGTCTTCAAAAGTAGCGTGAAGAAGCATCGCCTAAGCCGGCATAGTGATGGTGACAGACGCCCTACTTAAATTTGCTTAGCGCCTGTTGCTCACACTAATGGATTCCAATTACCGCTTAACATCAGGTGAAAGTGGAGTCAGATGTCTACTACAATAAAATAAAATAAACTTAGCAATCTCTTTCTAGAAACAGTGAAGATAGTATCAAACGATGAAGGTACAGTTGGGAAAAGAGTGGAAAGCTTGCCCCATGGACATTATTTATGACTGTCGTTCGTCTAATTCTGTTTCATACTTACTAGCGTACCTACACCTAGCCTATCCTATCATATTGCCAAGCTGTCGATAGAGCAAACGTTATAGTGTTCAATAACATGAGTCATCTATCGGAAGAGTGTTTTTTTCATCCTGATATCACTTGCTACTGAGTTTAAGTTTCCGCTCACGCATGACACATTTTTGTCTTTGAAGTGACAAAATTACGTATTTATTTAACTTTATTACATATATTTTTTTATTACTTTAGCTCTTCGAGTGTCCTCAACCACGAAGTGACTCTAGTCGGCTATGGCAAGAAGGACGGCGACACATTCTGGATCATCAAGAACTCGTGGGGTCCTTATTGGGGTCTCGACGGGTACATCCATATTTCAGCCCGAGACAACAACTGTGGTGTAACTACGGAACCCACTTATGTTGTTATATAATTTAGATTTGGAATAACTTGAACATGGTTTGGACTGTCAATTTGGTGGCCATGAGCTTTTTAAACGGTTTTTTATGCATTTATTGCTAGTAAGATGTCAAATTTTACGGTTATTAGAGTATTAAGGTGGTAATAATTCAGCAGGTAACTTTTAACATTCGAACATTTAATTGATTCAAACTATAACTAGTTGGTATACGTTAAATATAGTAAGCTCACAATACTGACAGTCTAAAGGTTTTTAAATGACACGAACTGAAAATCTATGTAATAACAATGGAAATTATTTAAGCTAGCAGCATAAATTTTCACGTGGAATATATTTAGATTAAGTAAAAGTAATAAAGCATACATTTAAAAATCTTCGTTTTTCATTATATTTGCATTGCAATAGAAAGTTAGTGAAAATAATTGGAGTTCGTCAAAATAATCATACTTAAAATGACAAAGGGCAAAGGAAGGAAAATAAAGATAACGGCTGAATTTAGCAAAAATGCGTTAGATCAAATTTCGGTGAGTACCTCATGTTGATCTGGTATTTTTACTGACTGACTTTTATCAGCCCAGCCTCAATCACTAAAATGGTTATAATAAGTGAGTGAACACCGAATAGTTCGTAGGTTAGAGTGGAGAAATGTAAAGGTCTGCATCTATTATTGCTCAAAGTGTGAGGGATGATGATACATATTATGAACGTATGTTTTGCTACTGATAATGAATTCGATTGAGCTATGTAAACAAAACGTGTAAAAGATAATTGTCTAAACTTTAATTCAAACACTTTCATTTAACACGGGGTGACATAGCCGAAGCAGTGCACAAGCTGTATACCTAAGTTTTTATACAGCATCTCTGCTGCCTGGTAGGACTCGAGCAAAAACAAACAAAATATATCAAGATCTTTATAAAAGCTATAATGCCTGTGTCAATCCATTATAGTAATAATGAAAATAATCCACACTCATGACATTTGGCGCCATTGAATATCATAAAAACGGACGTTCTCAATCTTTAATTTCAAAACTTATTGACAGTATTAGAAAAACAGCTAAAAATTTAGGTTTAAAATTTTATTTATGATTTTCCTATTCAACTTATTAAAATGAACAAATTGAACAAGTGCTAGCGTAGCTAGGCTGAACTTGATTGACGAAACCGAAACCCCGTTAAGCAACGCAAGATTAATTTCAACAGGGCCGGTCATTAGCAAAGAAAGTGGTCTTTTAAAGTTGCGGCGTTTCACAAAGCTCGGACCCGGTGGGTTGAGGCCGAGTATTCAAAACAATACGCGTCGGGATTAAGAAAAGGCATTTGAAGATTAATTAAATGGACGGGGCAAGAAAGAATGATAAGGGTGAGGGGAAAGAAAGCGATTTACTGTAGCTTACCTTGTAGTCGTACTGTATAGCGAAAAATTTTATGGAAATTAACCATTTGGCAATGGCTTCTAAGAAGGAATCTTTTATACAAAAATCTAATTGAACTGATACTTCCAATCGGTATTTTTTGAAAGTAACTTACAGAAGAATGAGAATTTTCAAGTCGCAACGGATTCGCGTAACTAAATTCCTAGTATTTTTTGTTTTTGCCTTGGTGTGTTGTAAAACTGCGGCCTGTAGAATTATGGTCTGTCAATTTTGTAATGTAACTCACAAATCGAAAAGTAATTCAAAAAGTTGGAAAACTTACACATGAAAAAGGGTTGGGTCCCGTTGGCCTTAATTGCATTTAGCCTTGGCGAGCAAAACGGCTCAGTAGTACACTGACCAAGTATGCAAAATGACTTGGTTATATAATGCCATTATTGTTGTTAATTCAGTAATACATTAAATATATAAAATTCGGTGGCAAGTAAATTAGGTATACAACTATACATCTCTAATACTGTGTTCGTTATGTCCATAGGTGTTAGTTACAATTATTTAGAAACTATGTTAGTTTACAGACCAAGGCATTTTGCTACCCGGACAAAATACAACAAAAACTAAAGTGTTCTGCTCGCCAAGGCTAAATGCAAGTAAGGCCAACGGAACCCAACCCGAAAAAAAAAAACGTTTGTTTTATTGATTTAGATTTTCCTAACTTGAGTCAGTAAAATTGCACATCATATTGGCCCCGAACCCCGTCTAATTTCCTCGCGGTAGTAACGTTTACGAATTGTTTTGTTCCGATTAACCTACATTTATTTATGAACGAGTGTTTGACGTCACGTTTCTCGGTTTCCTATCAAGTTGGGACGCTGGGAGGGTTACCATGTCGCTAAGTTAAAACGGGAACGGCTTTCCAGTGAAGTGAAAGTAGAATTCTTGAGAAATTTGCATTATATCTAGAGCACTAATGCAAAATGTAGTCATATCGTATGTGGAACCAAAATAAAAAAGATAACAGTAGGCTGCCTTTTGTAAATTATAATTTTTAATGTAAGATTTACGGCGACGCATTTTGGTCACCCATAGACTAAAAAGAAAAGTTTATTCAAGTAAGGATTAAGAAGATACTCCAGGCTATTTCTCAAACAAGATAAAATTGTCCGGAGAAAAGAGGACGGCTGGCAACCCGATCTTAGCAGCTCTGGGTCCCGCCGGTTCGCAAGTGCAAGGCGCATGCGTCGAAATTGCGCCAATTTCGCGTGCAGCGGCCTCTGACGGCGGTTTCAGTCCACTGGCAGCTGAGATCAGGGGTGGTGCGGTGCGTCGGCCCGTTGCAACTTGCACGGAATGGCACTAATTTTGAAAATGTCATAGTTCGTAAATGGATTGAAGTGAACTATCGCACCCTACGCCTTGTCCGATGCGTCTGCAGCTTAGTTAACATTAAGCGTATTTCAGTGTTGTGTTAAGGTGAAGTTTCGGTGTTTAAGATGAGTATCTGGAATAGTTTGGAATCTATTTAACTTGGTTATTACGTATGAGTGACGGCAGGGTTGCAGTGTTGCCGCGGTCGCAGTCGAGTGCGAATGTAACCTTGACACGTTTTCCCGCGCTAGCCTCGTCAGTGAAGTTGGCTTGTTTTCAGTTCCACTAAACCCCAGCAAAAGGAGAAGCGCCGACTAATTAGCAAGGAGTTTCTACTCAAACTAGAAATAATCTTAGAGTAAACTGTACTAAGTTAATCCTGACATAAATATAAAGATAATGAGTGACGTAGGTTATCGTAGTAACATAGCTTCAAAGAACTAAAGTAAAAATTTGTCTAAATTGTTTAAAAAATGACACTATTGTGACCTTATTCAAGAAGAGTGCAGTGCGGCGCTATCAAAATGAAACTTTCTAAAGGTGAGTCTTCACACTACCTACTTGATTCAAATGAAAAATGATGTACAAGCAATAGCAATAGCAACATAAAATATGACGCAGTTAAAAAAAATGTTGCATGATTTCTAAACAAAACAAGCATATTACTCCAGAAAAGAATATTTAATACGAATATTTAAGAGGTAACACTGAGGTAGTACCTATACAAGAGACTATATTATTATGCATGTAATGCATGCTGCATGTTTGTATACCTAATGGCTAAGCATAGTGACACATAACACACTACTGCGCCTCTATTCGGGACTGCTAAGTGATTCTGTAGCGACTCCTGAGCGAGATTTCTCATCCCACTCTTACGCATTATGCGTCGTGCGGAAGAGTGGGATGAGAAATCTCGCTCACGAGTCGCTACAGAATCACTTAGCGTTCCCGAATAGAGGCACTGTAACACCTTTGTACCTACCTATGTCTTACAAATAAATATATTGATTGGTTGATTGATTGATTGATGATATTTTGAATACCTTGCATGGGTTATGTTTTGCAACCTAATAATTATCAACGTAGGCATGGAATTTAACTCAAATATAATCATAAGCTCCTAGAGTGCCTTATAACTTTTAGTGTAAGTATATTTTTTTATTTTATTTATAAATTAATCAATATAACTACTTTAGTAAAATTACAATCTAGTCTGACAGACTAATAAGTAATATAGCTTTAGCATACATTTCTAAGCAAAGTATATATAAGAATGTGTCCATTGGCACTTTACTTAGTATCTGTTAAGGGGAAGACACTATGTTCATGAGCTCTTAATTAATAACACTAGGTATCACTGTTATAACTATGCACTGGGTCCAATTCGAAACGGTGTCTTCTAAATTTAAAATTCCATAAACTTAAAACAATTAACGTCAAACTCGATTTTGTATGGCACCAAGCTGTCAAATTCGAGTTTGACGTTTCTTATTTCAAGTTTAGCGACTTTTAAATTGGCGAACACACTTTCGAATTAGCCCTATTGCACTAAACTAACTCAAACAGTTTTGTCTTTTGATTCTTCTTACTATATCCGTGGTGTCATCGAGGAGCTGGATTGCCTCGATATTCACGTGGTGGAATAGCTTGATTATTCAAATACACCGGCAGCTGTTGTTTTTTTGTTGGCAACTTAGATTATAGAATAGAGTATAAGAGTATACGTTGTATATTAATTGAACCTACGACTGCAATGCTACGCTGCTCCCGCAAACATCAGTGCCCTAATGAAAAAACAAGATGGCTGTATTTTATTAGTATGTCGATTTCAAACATGTTTCTTGACAAGTGACAGTATGACTAAAATAAGAAGATTGGAACTCAGATTGGAACTCTTCTTAATGTGGTGGTAATAATGCTGTCAGAAATATACATTAAATTGTCAATATTATTTGGTATCATAACGTTACAGGCCAGACAAATGCGCATGTGTTTTGTACTAATCCGTGTGGCCTGTAGTGGACTTTTTAGGCGACATGGCTTGAAGGAATCAACGTTTAGTCTATTATTATTGTATACTTTAAGGTTCGTAAAGTCAATATGGATTGACTTTGTTTTGTTTAGAGTTATGCGCCATTTCTTGGTCCAATCAAAGTCGTAGTTGTCAGACCTCAAAGTACTCAATAGTCAATATTCTATTCCTCTAATCCTAAATCTATTTTTTTTTTTTGCATCGTCTCAAAAATCGTACACTACCATCAATCATCACGAGATTCGATTAAATGTGTTTCCGCTTTCTAAAACAGATAGCACGTCATCCTCCCATCGTCTTTTACACTTTAGTTGCTATTAATTTAACACTAGTTCATATTTAAGTAAAGTTTGCGTACAAGTGTTAAAGCAAAAACGCGATTATGATAGAAGATCTGCAAAACCATAGTAAGATACAACTCTAAAACTATCGTCCAACGCAACTAATATCTTACTCTGGCCCATCAGTTATTACTATTTTTATCGGTAGCCGAGTTTTCTGTTAATAAAGCGGATAAACACTAATCGGTACGTGGCAATGAAAAGAACGCGCATTCATCTCAAACAATCAATTGGCAACTGTAAAGATACTCATTATATTGATGATATAATTTTCAAAGGGATTCGTAAGACACTAACAATTTAAAAAAAAGTTCCCATATCATTTATACCTAAATAGGTTTGTAATAAAAATATGTAGCCTCTAGACTCATTTCCAAAAAACTACATTATGAAAGAGAAAGACAAAAAGAAAACGTTTATTCCCGACAAAAATATATAAAATTACGCGTGAAAGAAAGAAGTCAACTTTGCGAAACGGTCGCAACTGAGCATGTGGCTGTCTGTGAAGCCAACTTATAGTAGGTATGGAATAAGGTCTGAAATATTTCTGATGTGCCTAAGAATGCTCGAGAAAATAATTATTACTGAAACAACTATGCATCAAACCCGGTTACGTATTACGAGTACACGAACACGAAAGTACTTGATGACGGGAGAGGTTAACAATATCAGCTGTTTCGAGGAATTATCAAATGAGATTTTGTTAAGGCAATTTTACTCTTTTGGTCAATTTAGAGTGAATGATGTATAAAAAATTGCATGAAATAACCAAAAAAGAATAGAATGTTACGACCAAATAGGTTATTTTCTTCAAAATAAAATCAGTCTTAGTTAGAACCTAACCTATGTTATTAAACTTGAGGTTTTAATATGTGGACAATTATGAAGGGCTAGAAACGATCTTTTAAAATTTGCATATTAATACAATTGACTACTTGCATGATTTTTATTTCATCTTATTTTGGAAAAGACTGAGTCATAGAAACTCAACTGTGTTCGCAAAACATTATTGTGTTGTTTTTTTTTCGAGATACGACGCTTTGAAAAGTCCTAGTTCATACCACTCACAAAAACGCTCCATACAAAATGGCCCTGATTTATGACGTCACAGTTCAGTTAGAGTGTATAAAAGACCAATGTAAAAAGAGCCCTGACGGTCATACATTTTATATGGCCGTCAGGGCCCTTTTTACATTGGTTTGGTATACAAATTATATGAAATTCGTAATTATTTCCGAAAATACTGTTTTTAGGACAATATCGTAGAATTATAAAATGACAGAAATTTGATGAGGATGTCAAAAACTAGTAATTCTGAACTAAAAAGCAATATTTATTTTTCACTTATTTTGTCAATTTTTGACCCTTAATAGAAAAAAAAAGTAACAGTCAAAATGATCTTTTTGTTTCTTTGACATGCATTTATTTATGTTTAGCTACCGTTCCACAGAAATATATTAATATTTGTTACTATAGTCAAGTAGCCAATTATGTATATAATTACTTACTGATTTTGTACACCCATTTGGTTAACCGAGTTCCAAAGGTCACAAACAAGGTGGTTTTGTCGGGGCTGTGAACCCGTCTGGCACCTTTAAGTAACCTTTGCAGGCAGACAAATTTCAGAATAACGTAAAAAGTCTGAACTTGCCATAAGAGCTATTTTACTTATTTTTCTCAATGTTTTGGTTTCTTATTACTTGTTAACTGTAATAACCTAAATGTTTTAAGTTTAATTGCCAAATATAACATTATTAACAAAATGGTCTACAACTATTATGTGACGTCTAGAAACTTGATTAAATACTTTGGGTAAATGAAGCGGATTAAATTTGAGTTAGAGAGGCAACAAAAATGGGGAACACTTTTACATTCTTCATGATGTCCTTGAGTTATTTGTTAGACTTTGGTCTACAGGGGTGTGGTTCACAGCGGCTGATCAGCCGATAAACGTAGCTATTAATTTAGACTGTAAAGACGATACCATTCAGTCAAAATTCGAACGTCTCCCCCCTAATCGCTGATCAGCCGCTGCGCGGGTTACAGAATCACATGGCTGCAGCTGGGCTGTCGGCTACCAGCGAGTTGGTGCGTTGCTGTGAATTATGAAAAGCTACTGACTGAATTATATACAGTAAACACCACATCAGGGACCGTTACCACGATGTCTAAATGCGATTCTCTTTAGACTCTGAACTGTGGCGCTATTGCATACTACGTCATATAGTCATATGTCGCGGTATGAAATAGCGACGCAGTTCAGCGCCTCTATTCGGGAACGCTAAGTGATTCTGTAGCGACTCGTAAGCGAGATTTCTCATCACACTCTTCCGCACGACGCGTAATGCGTAAGAGCGAGATAAGAAATCTCGCTCGCAAATCGCTACAGAATCATTTAGCGTTCCCGAATAGAGGCGCAGTTTAGGGCCTAAAAAGTATCGCATTTGGACATCGTGGTAATCCCTTATATATATTTTGCTTCGCATTTTCATTACCAAGCATTTTTCTGTATATGAATTCAATTGAAAGTAATTCTTAGATTAGTAAGTAAAAATGAAACTGTGCAAATAAAAATGGCTTCCGGTTAATTTTGGCTAACTTCAAATTTGAAATAAAAGTAAATGACATCTTTTTCTAAATTAATTTCTCTCTCCTGTGAAATATTATTTGTTTTCATCTTGAAAGCAATAAACACGAATTCGACGCTTCATAACATGAAAACGTTTGTATTGCTCTTTTTTACAATTCGTTTGATTGCTTTTGTGATAATTGTAATTGTTCGAAAAGTTGAGGCGTTGAAGTTCCTTTGATTATTTAGGTATGTTCATTTATTATAGAACCAATAAACTGTTCAGATTTGGTAATTATTCTTGCTAATAAAGTAATCAAAATCCCATCACACCGTACAACATGGGCATAATACTTCACCCACTCCTACCGCCTACCCTCGTGTCTTGATTAATTGATTGATTCATTAATTAATGTATTAAACACACTCCTAACAAAACACATTCCCTCTCAAAATACGCACGCACACAATCGAGCTCAACAATAAGAATTAAGGAAAGAAATAAAATTGTTAGTATTTTTTATGTCATTACTGTTTTTTTTGCTGTTTTTGATGAAAGTTTTTTAAATCAAAAGTAAGCGATCACTAGCGTTTGTAAAATGGTGTTGTAATATAGTAGGAGTCCGTAATTGGCTAATGTGACTGTAAATTAAAAAATATGTACATATATTTAGACTAAAAGCTGTGGATTCTCGTTCAATAAATAAAATAAAATAAATAAAATTTACTCCTGATGTGGCTCATAAGATTCTGAAATAACACGATGACTTCATCATACAACGTATTTATTTATTTATTTAAAAGGATCAAAAACAGCGGACACAGTAAATACATGTAAAAAATAAAAGCATTACGGACATCATGAACTAACAGCTCCCCCAATTACAGGCAATCACAGCAGGCGTTAATTAATGCTAAGCAACATAATACTATAACTATAACTAAGCCAAATAACCTAACAATAGTATGATACAATAGATAAGATAATATATTTAAAGCCCATTTCACAATGTCCAACTAATTTAGGTAACCATCGAGAAACTCATACAAAATTCGCTTTTATCTGCCGAGTAACGTCTTACTTGGATATTGCGAAATAGGCCATTGTGATACCAATACCATTTGGCTAGCTAACCCTTCCCAAATAATCTAGAGCAGGGATACTCAACCTGCGGCCCGCTAACCTTTTCTTCACGGCCCGAAGCCGCGCCACAGTAATTTTTAAATAGATACATTTCGAATTGTATTGTAGGTAACTAGGTAATATAGGATTTTGCAGCCCACCTGATGTATCAGTCACACATACATATATTGCCCAACAAAAAGAGTGACTACCCTAAAGGCATTTACCATTGTTACCAAACGTATCCCGTTCTGTAAAAAGTCCACAAACAAAGAAAATTCATTATTTCAAAAGGCAGATTATCATAATGAAAAGGATAAACAGTAACGTCTTGAAAATGTATAATGTAGAAGCGCGAAACAGGTCGCAAATATAAATAACTCATTCTTCTTTTCGATAAATTTCTACGAGGGCTGAAATGCACTTCGGTTCTGGTCGACACGGCAAAGTTTCGAGATTACCGGCCCAATTTCTTGGCGTTCGGGATTATGATAATTGTATCGGCCGCTTTGGAGCTGGGACCCTTCTTTTGCATTGATATATTTATATTACACTAACGAGTGAGATTTGTACGTGAGTACCTATCTCATAGCATTTATGTAAAATATGTGATACTTATTATTGATTAAGGGTTACTGTAGTATGTTTTTTTCAATGCAATGCAATTGATTGCTTATATTTTGCGAAGAAAATCGGTTTTTTCAAAAGGCAAAAATTAGAGAAATCTAGGAAAGTAATTTAGTTTCCGAAAGGAAAACAAACTACGTAGTCAAAGACAGCTTTCAAACATCATTTTATTAAATTCCGGACAGGCTATGATTATAAGAATAGGTCATTTACCTGTTTCCTGTATCTGTACCCTTCACAAAAAAATTTAAATACAATAAAGCGCCTATAATTCTGAAATAGCAATCATTCTTTGAAACGTTCAGCTATTGTTGAAACCAAAACAGTCGACAGGATTTTAGGCGCAAAATGAAAAGCCAGGCTTTTTCCATAACATATTTCAAAGGTTTAAATTGCAATAATAACGGCTGACGGTTTTATAGGCACATAAAAGGCGTAAACAATCCACTGGATTACGTTTTTATTTACAGCCCTGTAATTGGTGCTAAATTATAATTATTAAAAGTAATATAATCTACTTTAGAGGCCACAAGCAATCACCGTAATGGTTAACTTATTATACTTTCGTTCTTTATGATTATCATGTTTAGTATTTCTCCGATAACAACATTATTGTGAAGTGAATAGCATAAGATTTTGCGTGATTGCTTTACAAGATTCCACTGTATAAACCATGCCTCCGATTCCCGTGACAGCCATTATCCTAAAAAAGATATCGGACCAACCAGCGTCTGGATCCCAACCACTAATGGTCGAAAACCCATGGGATCACTTGAGAGAGCTAAGACGGGGGCGATTTATAGCCTTTAAAGATTTAGAGAATGTCCTTTAGTATCTACTTAATTGAGTAACGAACTCAAACGTCATTATATTAACCGTTTGTTATACACAAATAGATAGATAGGCAGAAAGATAGAGTGTATACATTGAGGTAACGGAATATCCAATAAAATATCTAGAGGTAAATAAAAATAAAACTCCTTATATCGATATTATTTTCCGAACAAAAGATAAATTTCACCGCGCGCGTCTGTTGTTGATGACGTAAACCCGCGTCAGCTTTTTAAATCGGACCGCGGTGAATGGTATCCCAAAATATCTGAAGGTTTAATACTGCGCTGATTAAAAAGTAGGACCTTCATGAAGGAATTCATTTCGAAGGTTCAGTTTATGTATTTGACGACGCGGTTAGCCTAGTTGGGAGTGACCCTGCCTCCGTAGCTAGCGTCCCGGGTTCGATCCCCGGTAAGGGCAAATATTTGTGTGATGAGCACGAATGTTTGTTCCTGAGTCTTGGATGTTTCCAATGTATTCAAGTATTTATTTCTCTATATAAGTATGTATATCGTCGTCTAGTACCCATAACACAAGCCTTTAGAGCTTACTTTGGGACTAGATCGATTTGTGTAAAAAGATTGTCCCCTGATTTATTTATGTATTATTACTGATCTTGTGTACCTGCTCCAAAAGGCTATGTCCTTAAAGTTAACTCGGCCACTCTCCATTTGGAACGAATTTGCTTGGTTTAGATAAGATTTTTAAAGTGCAGTTACACGAGCAACTTTAGACGGCAATTTATAACTCGCAACTATAGCTGTCTTACTCTAACTTCGTACGTTAGAGGAAGATGCCTTTAGTTGCCGGCCACAAATTGCCGTAAAGAAGTTGCTCGTGTAACTGCAGTTTATAATTCATTATTTTTGTATTTATTTACGCTTAATTGCACAGTGTAACCTTAGAGTAACAAATTTAATGTGATTTAAGGCTTTCTCTATCAATCTCTCTATGAGCAAAGCAGAAATTTGATCGTATACGCGGTGCAATTAAATATTATATTTTTAAATAACGATACCTAGTCAATATCAAAATAGAAATAAATATTACTCCTTAGGGCCTGGCCACAACATTACCGTACGATGTAGTAAACGTGAAACGGCGCGATGTCGTGGCACGGCATGTTGCCGCACCGTGAAAACACACGACGCGACGCCGCGTCGCACCATGCCGCGGCGCCTACATAAACACAGTACGGCGTCGTGCCGTGAAAAATTCCTTTGCACGTCACCCTTATTTCTATAGATATAAAGGTGATTTGCAACGGAATTTTTCACAACACGACGCAGTACCGTGGTTATGTAGCGCCGCCGTACCACGGTTCCGTTCACGATGTCGTGCCGTGGAGATGTGGCCAGGCTCTTAGAATAGAATAATTCCTTTATTTCACTAATGGCTATTGGCGCCTAGTTTCAAAAAGCAATTATTTTAAATTATTAGCCTTAATAAAATTCTTCTGGTAAAACGAGCACTTCTGTTCTGAAATAGATCCAATATTCAAAGATACATCGAGATGGGTTACGAGCTACAATATATCCCACAGGCATTTGCTTACGCGCGTCTGATTAAACATCAAGTTACAGAGCTAACATTTACTTACAAAACCTGAAGTGGGTCTTTTGACATAGGGAATCGGAAATATAAAGGAAATATGAAGTGTTTTTGAATTTGTAATGAAATTATTGAACCAGAACTTATTAAATTTATTGGCCAGTCAACTATTGCTTTCCACGACATTTTGTCTTTTTCAGCGAAGTATCAAGCCATATTACTATCTTAAAAAAGTGGATAATGCTGTATATTCCAATATTTTTATCTCTTATGAATATCCTTCCTGAAAAGCATTTAAAAAAATAAATGCGAACGTTTCCACAAAAATACCTACGATTGGATTTAAAACGGTTTAATAACGAAGCGAAAACGATGTCTTTAATTTCACAAACAGCCTCTGAAACGAGATCCGAACGTTCCTTCAAATTTAATCAGCGGATTACAGTAACCCTAGCGTAGGCTGTGACATAAAGAAACTCGACACAAAAACACGAGCGTAATCCAAACGAGACTGATATTAATGGGGCGAGCCTCACATTTCCCGGCGGTACTCGACGCGCTTTCCAACTGAATACACCGTGTACGCATCGCCCAGGTCGGCCTACATTACATCAGCATTTTATACGATACATTACTCGATGCTTGTCCGGGAAACACGCTGTGGAGTGCGACCGCATCATTGCGTTAAGTATACGTATTGAGGGATATTTTTTGTTTGGCTTCACACACTGGGAAACACCGGTAAAAGAATGCCTTCATTTTCATATCAATTTGAAATTAGTTCATTGCTTAAATGAAAATCAGTTTGAAAACATAATTCTGTCCACACAATTTGTTCGCACTTAAAAGATATTTCAGATTACTTCCTAACTTGCTATTACTTAAGTGATTCTTCGTAGCAGTAATTCAATTCACGATTTCGTTTGAAGCATTCAGATCCATTAAGATAAAGAGTTATTTCTAGCTTTGTCATGATTCCTAGATAAGTACAGAAAGGCAATGGTTTTATTCTACGTGGTAAATACGCGGTGTTTTCACCAGCCTCATTGTTAGTTGTAAATACATATTTACCCTGAAATACACACTTATAAATAGCAGTATTTACTCGAGTTTGCGTATTAACCTGGGTATCTTCTCAGATATCATGAAATGGAACGGATAGAAGCAAACAAAAGGACTCATTACCGCATATCATTAACAAGTAACATCCACCCGAACTTATAACGCCCTGCGTAATCTCGTTTATTATACATACGGGATTGTATAAGCAAAATTACCTCAAAAAGACTCCACAAAAGCACAAGACCGTTAATCCGTTACTCGTTAATTAACAAAATTACTATTTAGAGTAACGGATTAACTATTAAGTTTACTTTAAAAATTGTTAACAGACTCATTAACTTCCGTTAAAACAGTTAAAGTCCGTTAAACGTAAGTAACTACCTCCTCTGCTGCACTGGGAGTGAAGAAATAGCATAGAATACGTGCAGATGCTTATCATCCTGGCATGTCATGTATGTAAACGTAAGTAAGTGCCTACTATATGCCAAAAGTACACCGTGCGGCATATTTCAGATATACCAACATTTTTTTATAATTAAATCGCTAACGCAACGACGTAAAATGCAATTTCTATCCCGAGTTAACGAATAACATTAACTTCCGTTAAATCTTCCATAATGTAAAGCTTTAACGTTAAACGAAGTAAACTTTTTTAGAAACGGATTAACGATTAACGAAATTAAGTATTTGATTAACGGGGCCCAGCTATGCCTGTCCACTAAACTAAGGTAAAGGATGCAGAGGTCTTGGTCATGGATCTAAATTCAGAACCCAACTTAGGTACTAGCCTGTTAGCTTGAACGCATTCCAATGGTTAAGTACATATTATAATTAGAACCTGCACAAATTTTAAACCGTAATAGATTTTCATTTGATGTGAAAACACCTGAGAGTAATAAAACTATTAGGTAATTAAAATAGAGTTTAAACTTAATTACGTTTTTAAAGCGAAATGAAATAGTAATATACTTAGCTGAACAAGTGCTGTATTTATAGGGTTCCGTACCCAAAGGGTAAAACGGGACCTTATAATCCTAAGACTCCGCTGTCCGTCGGTTTGTCTGTCACCAGGCTGCATCTCATGAACCGTGATATTTCGACAGTTGAAATTTTCACAGATGTATTTCTGTTGCCGCTATAACAATAAATATTTAAGGGGGCTCCCATAGAACAGGCATGATTTTTTGCCATTTTTATAGATAATGGTACGGAATCCTTCTCGCACTTGGCCGGTTTTTTTTATCCTACCAATATTTCAATAAATGTGGCAATAATCTGACTTACATCTCATGAGGTGGTTACTGTGTTCTTAAGCAGCTGAAGTTTCTAAAGCTCCTTGAAACTGAACCACTCAAATCAAATGCATTCACCGAAGTTACGACCCATTTAATTTAACTAGGCTACAGGGTATCTTCGCAAATCTGTCCACTGGCACTAACTTATTCTGAACTCACAGTCCGACCTAGTTTCCAAACAGCAGATAAACTCAATCTCGGAATAAGAAGGCTCTGAGTTACTTAAAAGATCATTGAAAATCAGGGAAAGCAAATTGGGCTTCGTTTGATAAAACCTCGAAGCTGATAGCTTTTTGACAAACATAAGATGTACTAAATTGTGGGGATTTCAGTATATTTCGTTTTTGACGCAAGGATGTTTGCTGCGGTGTGAAATAAATATTACAGTAAAATATCATCATTTCAGCCCAAAAGACATCCACTGCCGGACATAGGCCTCCCCCAATGATCGCTACAACGACAGATCCTGTACTGTAAACAACAGGAAACATAACATCTGAATCTCATCAGTGTTGCCAACATTATGGCGGATTTAGTAACATTATTTATTACATAAATAGAAATATACAAAGGCAAATATTTCTATACACGTATGAGCATCGAGAAAGGCGTTGTCCTAATAGAACGCGATTGTGCTATCATCGTTAGTTCGCACGAACTAGCGATAATAGCAAAGTCGCGTTCTATTAGGACAAGCGCCTCTATTCGGGAACGCTAAGTGATTCTGTAGCGATTCGTAAGCGAGATTTCTCATTGCACTCTTCCGCAAGACGCGTAATGCGTAAGAGCGAGAGGAGAAATCTCACTCACGAATCGCTACAGAATCACTTAGCGTTCCCGAATAGAGGCGAAGGTCTTATGTTTGAATTGTAGTTACTGTCCGAATGATGATGTTTTTTAAAACCCATGTTCCTTTTTTAGGGTTCCGTACCCCAAAAGAAAAAAATGGAACCCTTTTAGGAACACTCGTGTGTCTGTCTGTCCGTCTGTCACCGCCAATTGGCTCCAAAACTACTCGACCGATTGAGTTAAAATTTAGTACCTACACACATATGCCACACGACACGTTTGGCTTAGTTGGTAGTGACTGCTTCCGAAGCCAGCAGTCCCGGGTTCGAATCCCGGTAAGGGCAAATATTTGTGTGATGAGCACGAATGTTTGTTCCTGAGTCTTGGATATTTTCTATTTATTTAAGTATTTATTTAACTATATAAGTATGTATATCGTCGTCTAGTACCCATAACACAAGCCTTTAGAGCTTACTTTGGGGCTAGATTGATTTGTGTAAAGATTGTCCCCTGATTTATTATTTATTATTATTATATGCAAATCCGTAACCGCAAGACGGAAATGTAACGTTAATATTACTAACTGTCGATTTGTGAAATTTAATTTGATTTATAACGTTATTTTATAGAAATATTCCTAGTGATCAGATTCTAACCTCTAAATTCTATTCTAGCCCGTATAGTCTGTAAGGGAAAGTCCAGTATATATGCCGGTCTTGCTCCTGATCAGATGTCGTAAACCTTTTGGTGTACCGAACTGTAAATTATTAGAGTTATTTCCTGTTATAGATGAGAGAGAATTATTTTTTAAATAAAACTATTGAAGCCTAACGGTTTATGTGATTTTTGCATTTTTTTTTATTAATAATTATAAGCATCATATATATTGTTTTACTCTGTACATTTATTTGTGTATATTTATAGGTTGACAACCCCTGACCTTACAACTATGACGGACTTGCCTCACTTTACAATTGAAGAGATATAAAACACGATTGGAGTGTTATATCTAAGACGTTAAGGTTCACATTTGACTGAGGTTTATATTCAAATCGATTTCAAATACGCATAAAAATTAATCTATAGAATCAAAGATTTTAAAGGTAGTCGACGGAGTTACCCCAAAATCCTGGGGAAGTCCATCTATATGTGATGTTTTAAAAAAATGCTTTTATTTCTAAAAATAAGCACAGCAAATTATATTATTACATCATAACATATTATACAGTATTTTCTCTGTACTACTTTTAATCAAAATGAAATTAGGATGAATATCAAGGTATAAATATGGTTAGTTTATTAATTCCCAATAAAGTATGCCAGACTTCCCTGGGTTAACCTAAAATATTTAAAAATCTGGTAGCAAGAGTTGCGGCAATCCTATATTTTTTTAAATTCGATTTTTGAAACCATGTTAAGTTTGCATTATACATTTATATTTTACATTATAATTATGTAGTTCATAAGTATGGCATGGTTCATGTTTCCTCCACTAATCCTTTCTAAAGGGGCTCGTAAACAGGCTAGTTTTTGGCCAATTTTTTTTTATTGCTGCAATTCGGGCCATCCTCAAAAGTTTACATTCAAACTTTTTGTCCCCATTAGTGATGTAATATTTAATCATTTTCGAGATAGCCCGAATTGCAGCAATACATTGCCAGAAAACTAGCCCATTTACAAGCCCCTTAAGAAAATCGTCCATGACGAATGGGTAGACTTATCAGTGATTGTATAAGATTTTTGGTATTCCTTTTAAGGTATGGAACCCAAAGCGTAACTTTTTCTAAATAACCCATTTGTTTACGCCTCGCCCTATATATCACATGGCATTTTATTTCGAAAGTAATATTTGCCGGCCTCGCCCTGGAACGTTATTCAAATTTCATGCTGTTTGTCCCGCATACTTGGTGTTGTTTTAATATCCCCGCACATTATGTTTAGATTTAATACCACAGTCGCAACTTTACTTAATTGTATTTTTCTCTTTTTTTCTCAATCTTTTGCCTCTTTGTTTTTGTATTTTAGTCTGAAATAAGACGGGCGCATATTCATTGGAAAAAGCCAATTCTCGATATTCTCCTCGTTCTTATATGGCCTACTTTTTAGGGTTCCGTACCTCAAACGTAAAAAATGAAACCCTTATAGAATCACTCGTGTGTCTGTCTGTCCGTCTGTCACAGCCAATTTGCTCCGAAACTACTGGACCGATTGAGTTGAAATTTGGTATACATATGTAAGTCAGTGACCGCAACACTGAAGCGTGACATAAATCATGAATTTTAAACATGAGGGCCACTTTTGGGGGGTAAATTAGAAAATTTTAAAAAAAGTTATGCAATCTATGTCGTGTGACATATCAAATAAAAGGGCTTATTGTGAGGATCTTAAATATATATTTTTTTGAATTTCAAATAGAATAGTTTAGAAGTTATTTAGGTAAATAGGCGAAAACTGACCATTCCCCTCCCCCCTTATTTACGAAACTACTAGGGCTAAATTTTTAGAAAAATACAGGTATAGGTTGACCGCTTAAATGAGTCGTCGCCCGCGCGGCACAGGGGCGCGGGGGCAGGCCGACAAAGGGGCCTGAGAGATGTGCGGGCGGCGTGAAATGAATGAAAACAAAAATGCGCCTGCCGCTCGCACCTCTCTCGGTCCCCTTTGTCGCCTGCCCCCGCGCCCCTGTGCCGCGCGGGCGAAGACTAATTTAAGCGGTCAACCTATAATAGTTTTTACCTATAGATTACAGGAAAACCTATAATAAGTCTATGGTATTTAAAGTAACATAGTAAATTTCAGATAATCATGTACGAAACGGAACCCTCTCCACGCGAGTTAAACTCGCACTTGTCCGGTTTTTCTCAATCTTTTATTTTCATTGCCTCTTTGTTTTTGTATTTTAGTCTGAAATAAGACGGGCGCAAATTCATTGGAAAAAGCCAATTCTCGATATTATCCTCGTACTTATATTGCCTACTTTTTCAATTTGACATCTCTTTGTCATAACGAACTTATCAATAATTCAATGGTGCAATCGGTATACACGCAAATATCAAACAATATCCATCCGAAATAATAATGGAAGCCTGAATAAAAACAGCCTTTTACGTAAACCAACACAGTAGTCACATGACTTGGAAATCAAATCGAAAGCTGATATTCATTATTTACTCTCGGAAACTCACCATGCTTTTAAAACACCTTTTGTTATTTTCGGATAATTTAAAGTAACGAAATATACCTTCTGCAAGTTTGAGTACAGTTCGCGTCAAACTTTATGATCTATCTGAAAATAGAGGCAAGTGCGAGTTCGCGCTGGTACAGTAGGGTAGATATAATTAGGCGTCATATAAGTAATTGCAACGCGCAAACCTTTTGTCTTAACCACGAGATCGAGATCGACACATTTCCGTAGCAAAAGGTTTTTATTGTAAATTAAGGACTAAATAATAATATCTTTGTTTGACCCCGTAAGGCATATTGGGGGGCTAGCACGACATGCCCGGCCCGCGATTCGTTTGTCGCTCAGTGCGTCTCTGTCCAACTAGTCAAATATATAAGGGATGCACTGAGCGACAAATGACTCGCGGCCAGGTCGTGCTAGACGTGTGGATCGACACACTGTTAGAGCAGATGTAATTTTATATAAATTGGTATACATATACTATTAACTGTCTTATTCGCTTGCCTACATAAAATGTTAAATCGTCTAAGTGACATTATCACAGTACCACTAAATACGATTCTAAACAAAACAAAACGATCTAATTAAAAGGAATAAATAACAATACTAAACCAACAGTAATTATCATCTAAATAACAAAATTAAATAATTTTTCTCGACGACAACAAAGCCACGAAAACATTCAAGCGCCTGTACTTTCCGAGAAACTGTAAGGTGTGACGCGTACGACCGCTCCACTCACAGTCAGCTCGGAACCCCGCCTCAACCCCCCCCCCCCCCCCCCCCCGCTTCCTCTACTCCAGTCCCGCTGACTCCTAATATTAGCTACTGCGACGCCACTCGCGCGAACGTCAGACGGGTCATAAAGATTGACGCGACCTGTTACAAGAGTAGAATTTAGTTAGGCTCATCTCATGTTGAATTCAAAAATTGAAGTCATATCCAGTGTGCCAAATATTGGCAAGCTTGTCGCTGACACGTTCAGGATAATGTTTGTAGGTACACTAGGCCTTTGGTGGCTTATTTCCATACGATCTGTATCGGAAGGTATCTCGTGTAGACATTAGCAGCATCCTTGGCAAGTCAATGCATGCAGCAAACAGACAGCATTCCGACTCATGGACAATAGCTATGTAAGCTTACGTCATCAGATCATAAGATTGGATAAAATAGATATAGCAAGGATGGAAACTTCAATGGTCCTTGCATTCAAGTGAAGCAAGAGCGTAAGACAAACATCATTTAATTTTGCATAATATAATGTCATTCGTAGTTTTATATGGTATTTAGATGAGAGGATGCAGGGCCTCTATTTGGGAACGTCCAAGCGATTATTGTAGCGACGTGCGAGAGAGACTCGCATCCAACTCTCCCGCACGATGCTCGACCGCGAGTCGCATCAATAGCGCTTGGACATTCCCGAATAGAGGCGCAGATGTGGGTAACATATTATAAAGTGGAAGTGGAAACCCCTACTATTTGCTATGAGCACGCAGCGCGTAGCAGCATTTTTTGTTTTGTAGCGAAAACTTGCTACGAATAACTGGCACAATCATGTTCTCTATGCATCAGGGACGAGCTAAGAGAATCTAACTACAAAGTATATGGCAATGAAAGTGTTAACTTATCTTATCTTATCTTAGAGGGTGGAGTCCTTGCGGATACACTTCGACCCTATGGGATCTTTTGTGTAATTACCCCTTTTTCCTAAGCACTATCCATAGCATTCTCCACCACTTCAATGAAGTGACTTGTGGAGCGCAGTGGTAGTGCCTTGAATTCCCCTGGTTCTGGATAACCATTGCCAAGTATCTTCATTCTTAGTCTGGCGAGGGCGTCGCATTCGCACATGATGTGTTTCATTGTTTCTTCCTCTTCGCCACACATTCTACAGCTTGTGTTGTCAGACAGTCCCATCTTGGCTAAGATATACTTGAACCCGAAGTGACCCGTAAATACTCCGATTATGTATCTGAGCTGTTTACGGCTGAGTTTCCAAAGTTTATTGGTCCAGCTTGAGTCTACGCTCCCTGTAAAGAGCTTTGAATGCCTTAGGCCAGCCAAGGAATTCCACTCTAGGTGGTGGCTGTCCCTGGCATGGTTGGTTAGGGCTGTTTTTATGGTTCCCTGTGAGAGTCCCACGAAGGGTTCCGGTCCAATGTGTTCGTTCATTGACCCTTCCCTTGCAAGCTCGTCCGCTGTCTCATTACCGGTGAAGCCTTCGTGTCCTGGGATCCATACCAGTGTCACCTTGAAAACAATACTTATGATGACTTAATAGCTCAATTAGGTCAAAGTTAAGAATTAACTGGTTTGAACCAGAGAAAACCATATTTCACTCCTTTTGGAATCAGCGTATTCCATTTGAAAACCCCGTGTTTAAATTAACAGCATTTATCGCAGCCAAAGGGCAGGCCTTAAGTGGATTCTATTGTTTCTAATCTTAACAATCCATCTGAAATTAAATCCAGAATATAATACTTAGTTGTTTTTTACTCGAGAATAAGTGGCCGGTGTATTTCTATTTGCTTTTTTCAATTTCACATCTTTAATAAAAAAGTACGCTTTATTGCATTTTGGTAAATAGAAAGTTGAAAATTGTTACTAACATTTTGTTTATTCATTTTATGTACATTATGAGTAATTGTTTTAGGAATTCAATATCTTCATTTCGTCTTTTTACTATCCATATCCCACGTTAACACTATAATGTGTTCGTTTTTTTTATGGTTAATATTTTTTTATTAGAAAGGTCCAATTGTCTCATAGTATTGACATCAGCATGAACGGTACCCTAATTCTTGGATAAATTCTTTTAATGACTATGACATAGGCAACGTGTTCTGGGCCCAACTACGACAGCTGTCACTTCGGTTGACATTTCCGTCCCCGTCACACCTCACCGACAAGTTTCCAATAAGGAACTTCAATCTCGTCTTCTTTAAATAAGGCTCCGTAGATTATATCTGTTCAGATAGATTGAAATTTTGCTTTATTTTCATTTTATTTTTTAGTAATTCCTTCTAATTAATATAAAAAACATAAAAGTTATTTATAAACGAAACGTTATTTATATGACTCTATACTACGCAAAAATCAGACTATTCAGAGAAGATTTGATTAAATTAAAAGCATTGTTTTTATTTTTATCCATAAACATTGTGTCTAATAGCCCATTTGTATTCATTTTAATTACAACTTTTGTAACTGCCACAAGAGCCAGAAGCTTTTTAAGGGCTATTTCTGATACAACTTGAAGCACTTCAATTTAATTCCTTTGAAAAGCCAGTCAGATGCTCGATTGTCCAATCTCAATACTTCAAGCAAATGGCAATTTTGCTCGGAAATCGGAATCGTAAAAATATGTAAATCAGTTTCGTGGAGAAGACAATTTTTTCTATTGTGGAGACTTTTTATAATTTCCTCAGGGAGTCTGTTTAAGACGCGGCCTCTACGTGGACGACGTGTTGGTTAGAAATTGCTCTAACTGGAGACACTTTTATAAATAAAGTTTTATTAAGACTTGCGGGAGTTGGGTAAGGTTTATTTTGGAAGTATCTCTGGTTGGCGGAGAAACAATGAAAAAAGAATGAAAGAAAAACATTTATTCATAACAGAGCACAAAATACATAATGAGACGAACAACTAGAAAAAGTAGAACATAGTGCCAACTGTTAGAAAAAGGTCCCAACTCAGCATAATGCTGGCTTGAGGGCCAGCGCTGGTCTCCCATTGGAACCATCTGGTAAAGTCACGGCAGACACATAGAAGAATAACATATGAATGAACAATGAAACACACGGCTTAATTTTTGAACACTAGGCTTTGTAAAGAAAAGAAAAGATGACGAAGAATAATTAGGACAGCATTTGTATAAGCCATCACTACACTAGCAGCGTGTGATGTTATCACGCTCAATTTTCTTCAACATTGCGTATCGCGTTTTTGTGAAATAGTGATACGAGCACGTTCTCCCATTTATTTCCACGTATGTCGGCTGGTGTAATTTCCATCTGGTAGTCTGGCGTCGAATTAGCATCCAATTTGCTTAAATGCTGTTAATACGAGCCTGATGTGTTAAATTCAACTCGTTATGCTACTTCACAATTTTTATTTTCACGCAGTTATTTTGCGGGTGCGGTTCAATGTTGAATTACGGTTGGATTTATACTTTTTATTTACTTTCAATAAAAGGCTCAAATAGAGATTGGGGTTATTGGTCTGTGGGATTTAGCTTACATTAGCTGTGCCCGCGACTTTGTTCGCAAATAATCCCAGGGGAATACATCGGGACAAAAAGTAACCTGTGTTTTATTTCAAGATGTATGTTCTATCTGCTAAACATCCAAATCCTTCCAGCCGGTTGCGCGTGATTGGGGAACAAACAATTAAACATCCAAACATCGTCTGATACTTTCAAATTTATAACATTAGTAGAATTAACCTGACGTTTTTTTTTCTTTTTTTTATGTCAATTGACTGATAAACTGGCAGACGGTGACTGGTGGAAATTATACTTAATAAAAATGACCATATTGTTTTGAAATAAGTAATACGTACTTCCACCAATATACCAATCACCACCAATTCGTACCAATATTCTTAGATGTTTTTTAAGAAGGGGAGGAAAATTGGAATTCTTAAATAGTTGCACAACATCATTTGTTCATCAACAGTTTTGGATTCATTTTCAAGATAAATAATGGGTCACTTTCATTATTCGCTGAATGGAATTATCTTGATAATCTTTTCGAGATTGTTTATCAGTATTTTTCAATTAAATTAAACTCCTACCACCAAATAATAACGTAGTTTACAGATAAATTCCATGAATGGTTTAGGCGCTATGAGAGAAAGACCGATAACTTGATCTTTTAGTTAATTCTGCTCCTTGAATGTACCTGATTAAAATTCTTTTAACTTTTGCGAAAAGTGGTTGTTACGTAATCATATTTTATGTACATTGTACTGTGAAGACCTCTTCAAAATGCCTCGTGCTTTTAAATAAAAAACGATTAAAATCAAAACAAAAGCAACTTTTCAAACACCAAACTATCAAAATTACCTATGCATGAAAAGTCATCTACTAGCTTTTATACCAGATTGCGACTAGCTGCTATACCAGAATAACTAGCAAGACGTCCTTTATGATTGCCCGCATTGCAGTTTCGATTAGCTCACAAAGGGGCAAGGTACAGGCTCATAAGGCTATGTATGATGGCCATTAAGAGGACAAGAAAAACACCGTGATCCTATGTATTTCATAAAAGTACCATTAATTTTCTAATCGTTTTGAATTCGGAGTACGCTTTGACCATGATTCCAGCTTTGGCAGGTCTGGTTATTACACTGGAGCGACTGCCATATGACCTGTATAACCCTTGACAGTTCATATTTAACCTTTTGAACACCAAGGCTGAGTGTGAAAAAGTGTGCCCCGGACACCGAGTGACGGCTTTAACCGACAAAATGTATGGAAAACGGCATGCCGTGGCGTCAGGGGCACGAAAATCTGCCGTCGGCAAGGAAGAAGAAGGCACGGTGCGGTATACCGACCGACTGCCCAAAGAGTCGTGAAAGTGCCTAGCAACGTCTCATTCAATAATAGGCGAAATATTTGACATGACATGCGATTTAAACTGTTTATTATTTTATTGAGTAATAAATAAACTAAACTAAACTAAGAAATGGTTAGTCGAGCAAGCTTGTTATAGATTTAACGGATTTATGTTTTCAAAATAATTGTGTTGTGACGCAAGCACGTTTGTATTGTGTTTACTGATATTTAATTAATTATTACTAATAAATTGGGTTATGACTTATAGTTTGAACTCGAGACCTCACGATTAAGAGTCAACTCACTGGTGATTCAGTGGCCTTATTTAATGATAGTACTAATGGCAATAAACGCAATGGAAATACTTATATAAGGTTTCTGTTTTTCCAAGCACGCCACGCAAGAACACGCCTTTCCTTCTTATGGAGAAACCTTCGCAATGCAATATCCTGTCAAATACAAATAGTACCTAAGAAAGACATTTCCAAAAGCAAATATATTTCAGTTTCTATACAAATATGTTATCGCATATTAGTCTACCTACTTTGACACATGAGTCATGACACAGTATACAGAGTTATGAACAGTAAATTTTACCAATATAATTTTATACAAAGTACGCCTATTTTAAGAGCTCCCTACCACTGGCGGAGCGTGAGGGTAAGCCGGTGTATACCTTCTTAACTCAATCATTATAATATTATTAATTACTTCTTGTATTAACATAAAAAAATGCATATTATATAATTTTTATGTAAAGAAAATATTTAATGAATAGTAATATAGTGTTTAAAAATAGAAATGATACACCGGCTTACCCTCACGCTCCGCCATTCCTCCTTACACAAATTATGAGCACTTTTTTCTCCCTTGTTACTTCTACCCCTACCCCTGACTGTACAAATCACACAGTGAATAGTACCTGTCATCCGTTTTAATAGGATATATTATTATTAGAGATATTTAAAATATTGTTTTCTGACAATAAAATTGCCATTAGTTGACTCAATTTCTGAAGTCCATATTAAACAGCCTAAGTTTCATGTAGCGTAAATTCAACTCGGGCTACGCTTAAAAGAGTTTTATTCCAGCTCTGTGTACTATTAGAGGGTAGATGATAGAATGAGGTGTCTATTTATAGTCCTTCGTCAGATCGTTGGGGTGATAAGTCAGACCGATCGCGGGTATATGTATAGCTAGTTGAAAGCGAATGTCAGGTTTTCGATCCTTTCTTAGAAACTCCATTCATAAGACGATGAAGGATTGTATTGTTATTTTAGTCGACCGCGTGTGTATATACGTTAGGAAACTAGATAATTTTTTTTATAATGAAAATACATACAGAATAAACTTGGTGGTGATAAGCGTAGTTCTTTAAAATGGGATATTTTCGGTTAAGATTCATTATATTGCTTAGCGTAGTAAATTTTAATGGCATTTTTATTAAATACCTAAGTGATTCATTGGTGAAGCGTCTTGTTCATATTAACATATTTTGTTGAGATTAGACATTTGAATCTTCAAAAGGTTGGTGCTTTGAATTATTTGTAATGACTGACCAGGTGGCTTTATCCTGGTTATACTATTTTGGAGGTCGCAGGATTGTATCTCGCAAGAAAAAAACTTATTTATCGGTGAGCGCAGTGTTTGTACTCGAGTCAAAGATATAAAATATTGGAATGTGCATCGTAGGTACTCGTACAGTACGATTAAAATCAGTTAACGATTCGACTTTTCTCGGCTATTATCAGCTAAAGCCGGAAACGAAAATGACACAAGTTACATTGCTGCGATTTCATTTAACTTAAAGTATCGTAAACGCAATGTATATCACCTGCCATGATGACATTACTTACCAGTAGACCTAGGAAGGTTACAGAAGCGATATGGATATGCATTATTTATGAATGTATATAAATGAACACATAATTAAAAAAATACGTTTTTTTTTATTAATCAATAGTTACTGTTTTACGTAAGGTACGATATAATAACAGTACGATATTTGTCATGCGTGTCATACTGTCAAAAAATAGTCACTAATAATTTTTCGTATTTCAATATAAAGGTTGTATTATTTTAGAGCTATTAGGCGGTTTTGTTGCTCATATCCTTCTGTTGTATTGTGTTTAATATTGATATACTCTATTTGAAAAACGAGGGATACCGACAATAACCGAGGATGGCCGAATGGTGAACTTATTTTAATAGTACTGTATCCATATGTATAGAAATATTAATTTATCGTTGTCTATTGACATAGATAGGACAGCGAATCCTAAATTAGGACTAGATCAATCTGTTTCACTGTAAGACAAATAACAGGGCCCTTTATTCGAAATTGGTTTCAATGATACAGAAACTGATCGTTGCTATGGTAACGAAATGTCGCTAAATAAGATAAAGACAAAACAATACGAAATGAAATTCTATATCACTTAGCCAATTTGAAAATAGAGGCCCTCATTAACCTACATTAGTAGATGTCGTGCTCGTATCAGTTAATATTGCTAATTAAACTGATTGGTATTTGGTACAATACTCTGAGGGATCAGTCAAATTAGCATCGACGTATTATAATACATATTACCTAAACGATGAATTTTCATCATCGTGTAATAATGTTAAAGAGGTGTGTATTCATTCTGATATTGGTTTCAGTGCATACTTGGATGTAACAAATTATAAATTCTGTCTGGTCAGTTTTGTGTTTAAAACAATTTGTATTACCCATGGAAAAACACATGGAATAGGAATAAGAATAGGTCATCATCATCATTTTGACCTAGACGACACCTGCTATTCTGGTCTCCCTCAAAGACTTCCTCAATGCATGCTTTGTCCATTAGCTACCAGCGAATTTATAGATTAACCGATCCGACCGGGGGCCGATCCGCGAGGCGTCTCTCCGTTACGCGGCCTCTATTCGAGATCCTTTACTTTCGTTTTGGGTTGTGGTATTATTATTTTTATCAAATTTCATTAATCTGCGACTTTAACTTCACTTAACTCGGAGACAGACTAAAGTCTTGTTTTGACAACCTCCTAAATACCTACCTAAATGTCATCACGACGAAATTCCACAAACTTGTTTACGATTCATATATGTGCGCGCGGGCACAATAAATTCTTGAAAACATACGCGTTGCGGAATTTTGAACTGCTCCAGACCCCGCGGCGACCGAATTATCCGAACTTTCAACCGCTGCGACACAAACAATGAAATATTTTGCTGCTCCTGAGACAATTTGCTGACAAAAGTTTTGTGAGCACGTAAACTTAAAATTTTATGAGATGAAAATTATTATTGCTTGATATTGTTGAAACTTATGAATTTTGAGGTTAGAGGGGTAAACTTTTTAGGCTGAATAATTTAGTGGGGTAAGAAAAAGTTGATTTTAACAGTGATTATGGCACCAAGTCGTTTTCCACATTTGAGCTTGATTGGTTTAGTAGGTAATCATAAAAAAAGTGACACAAGCATTGTGTGAAAATCAGTCTTATGTTTCAACGGCTTATACAGGCTGTTCCTAAAACTAACAATAAAACGAAAGAAGCTGATAGGGCAGCTCAAGAGCTACTAAACTAAGTAATTTCGACCTTAATAAAAATATCATAGTTTTCGTGATAATGGCACTTTTATAAAACTCGTGGTTTTTGATACCCTGATTCATTATTTAGAGTGCTGACTGTAAATTTTAATATCCTGTAAATCTGTTTTTTTTGCATGATGTTTCTGAACAACTATGCTATCGAATGGAATAAAACATTTGTTAAACATACAGACTTGTTGAATTGGAAACAAAATATTAACCGCACCTTGATTGGGCACAGACAGCTGACAGGTCCCACTTGGCCCAGAGCGGCTTAAAAGATTTATTATTGGGCAGCCTATTAATGCTTCCAATACAAAGAAGGAAAGTATGAAAGGGTGTCATCGCAGCAGCTCGGGAAGATTGATGGCATTTCTCTCAAATATTTCTATTCACACTTTGAGGGGCGGGTATAAAAGTTTCCTAGTTATTGCAGAGATGAGCTGGATTTCCTTAGTTATTGAAAATTATCTTTCATTCATCGTGCAACGTTAGCGCGGGCGGAAATTTTCTCTTCAGAGTATAATGATAGAAAGTCTGATGTGAAAATATACTGATATATTTCTCTTTAAATCGGAAAGTACCTTTGCATTTTATCTGGGTCGAGCATACCATTATACACTGTACATCTTGGATAAATTTACCGACCAGGTATTCTACCGGAATTGAAAATAGGACTGAAAAACAGGCCAAGTGCGAGTTAATCTCGCATGTAGAGGGTTCCGTGATTATATGAAATTTCCTATGTTACTTAAAATACCATAGACATCTTATAGGTTTTTGCCTATAATCTATAGGTAAAGAACTATTTTCTGTATTTGTTTTCGTAATTTTAGGCCCAGTACTTTCGGCGATAAGGGGGGTCAATTTATACTTATTGCTTATATAACTTCAAAACCGTTTATGATAAAATTATAAAAAAAAAATTACGATCCTCACAATAAGCCCTTTCATTTGATATGTCACACGCTAAGGTTAGCGATTTTTTTTTTTTAAATTTTCTGATACCCCACAAGTGGCCCCATGTTTAAAATTCATTTATTTAAGTACGTTACACGTCAGTGTTGCGATCACCGACTTACATATGGGTACCAAATTTCAACTCAATCGGTCCAGCAGTTTCGGAGCAAATTGGCTGTGACAGACGGACAGACAGACAGACAGACAGACACACGAGTGATCCTATTTATATGGGTTTATATGGGTTTTGTTTTTTTCTTTTGAAGTACGGAACTCTAAAAAGGACGAGGATAGTGATGTTTATTTGTTTCATATCTCCTATTTCCAAACCTCTTCAAATTATGTCTTTTACAATGAAAAGCTATATATAGATGTTTCTGAAGTTGAATTCAGTAGCAAAGCTTTGAAACACAAAACTAGTTTACCTTCGACTATAGGATTTAAACTACGCATCATAGCATCAGATAAATCCATATTGATGAGCTGTTTCGAATTCAAATAGATTGCAGGTGGCTTCTGTGAATTTACGGAACGCCCAAGGGAATAATATTGTAGTGGAGGAAATTTCTGTTACTACAAAATCTTTGTTACTTCTGGTTACATTAAGATCCAGTTGAATTTTGTACATTGCCTTTTTTAATGCGAAGATTTTTGTCTTTGGGAATCCGAACATTGATTTACCTAAACTGTTTTGTTATTGATAAGGCAAAGAGAAACACGAATGCTTCAATGTAGCCTTATATCAATAAGTTGGCAGCAATCTATGGTCCTCTTTATGTTGGTGTAAATAGCATAACTAAAAACACAAGTTAATATCTAATAGAACATTTCAAAGAAATACATGTTGAGAAAGGTTGCATTAAAAAGAAAATCAAATCAAATACCTACTGCGGTTGTTATACAAACAAACGGAACGAAATTAAAAGCAAATTAAAAGCAAACACAACGGAGAACTACGATGTTTACTTACGTTTCTAATCAACCGGCTCTCGGGTTACCTTGCCACTTTATTTATTTACCTTATTTGTTTCCTACTTTCTTTCAAAATTTGCTGTAAGTTAGGTCAAAAGTGCTCTTGCAGTTTTTACACTAATGTTTAGCTAACTAATAACGTTTTAGTATATGTTTAGTCAGCCCTTATGATTTGTAAATCTCCTTCTACATGTAACTTTTTTATGTCAGAAGCTATTATGTCCTTTATTATGCCATAAATGTCAAGTACCTATCTATCTATTTTCTACATAAAATGTGGCCGTTTTGAGGCATGCCAATCGCCTGATTTAAATGACGACTCTAATGCATGGTGGGGTTAGATGTGAGACCAAAAGTGATCAAATCCATGTACTTACTTACATACTTTTCTCACTTTGTTCCAGAATACCACATCGCTGTCAAAATAATCTTCATCATCACAATCAAGCTGACCGACTGCGACATCGTGACGGATGCGCCAAAAGGCATAAGCCCCGGCTTCCAAAGAGATTCATTTGCTATAAAAGATATTCCAGAACCGGAAAGCTTGCCAGTACTTCATGGAAATGACACTAAATGTCGTATATCGGAGTACCAGTGTTCTAACAAGAGATGTATACCGATAAACCAATTCTGCGATGGTAGCAACAACTGCGGGGATTCGTCGGATGAGCCCAGACATTGTACACGTAAGTAAAATTGCTTTGCAAGTTCCTTTATGACAGTTAACTGGAATTTCTATTCAGTATGATTTACCAATCAGGAGATGATCTGACAAAATTTGATTTTACTCAAAAATCTAATCGATTTTTCGACTAAAATAATTGATTTTGTTTAAAAAATCATTATGAAACAGGTCAAGTTATCTCGAACGGAAGTAAAAGGACCGTGCCAAGTTTGGAAAATTTGAATACGGCAGCAGACTTTGTGGGTTATCAGACTTATTAGTTTGGCTTTTAGTATTTGATTAGCAACACCGTTATTATTAATCATGTAATGATTAAATTGATAACAAATAAGTTGAAAGTTGTTAATGAAGTAGGTAACATTTGTCAGCAGTGGTCAAAGAATTATTAAACAATATTAATGGTTTGCGCCAACCTAAAAGTATATTACAAAAAAAAAAGCTTAATAAACGATGATTAAAACTCCAATAAAATTATAAAATCGTTCAAAGTATAAACACAAGCCAACCCTTAGATACAAGCCGCAAGTGTTAGTGAATGGGAAAAACAATCGGATTAAGTAGGTCGGCAGACAGGTGGGTCGATACGGGGATCGCCTGAATTGGCACAATTCCGAGACTGGGTTGAGCTGCGTGGCCAAATGGCCGGTCAATAATGAATACATTACGCTGCAAGTTATTTCAATAACATTTAATCGTGATTTTCCCTCGCTGTCGTTAAGGATAAAATTATTCAGCAAGAGTGTTGTCGACCCGCGCCCGTCAACTTCGGGTCCCTCGTGACGAGCATAATGGAAATTTATTTTCACTCACATTAAGCTGGCTCTGTGGGAAAGGTCATTTTATGTTTAAACATACCTTTAAACAAGCCTAACTGACATTATTAGAGGTAAAATTCAAGTTTCAAGGTCCCATGGTCTTCTTTTTCAACTAAAGATTTTACAAAGGAAAAATCACGTCGTTGTTAATATCTCCAACAAACCTGGGACCCATTGCATAACTACTCGTAGCTTGTAATACAAGCGGAAGTCTCTTTCTAATAAAAGAAGTTGAAAAGAGGCTTCCGCTTGTTACAAGTAGTTATGCAATGGGCCTCAGAGCAGGTAATTAACGTAAAGTTTTGCTATGCAAACGATGTCAGATCTAGTGGTACCTTGTAAACTGCAGGTAGTTTTTGTTTATCCTGCTGACGCTGATGTCGACAAGTTTGGTGAATCCTACAGCCCTATCCAAAAATATTATAAATGTGGTAAGGATGATTGGATATTTGTTTCTCAGTCACGCGCAAATGGTTGAACGGATTCGGGTGAAATTTGATAGACGATTAGATCATATCTTGGAATAAACCATGAAATACTTTTTCTCCCGATAATGTATTACCGTGGAAGTATTTGCGACAAAACTAAAGAGCTCAGTACCTACTAGCTGCTAGTAAGTTATAAAAATGGATTCTTCACAATGTGGATTATTTGACAGGTAATTTGCATTCATTATATGTATGATTAATGAAACGTCTAGGTTAAACTATGTTCGATGCCATAAACCAATTTCCTTGAGTAAAATATTGCCTGTCTCCACGCGTAAACATTTATTATCCAACGTATGAACGTCTAATCTTTACCCGTATACCTGATCGACCCCTGGCCTCGACCCGTTCGATCGTCTCGAGAGTAATGGCCATCTTTACTCCCCTCTTTATTGAAAAGCACACGAAATGCCTAACGCAATTCCGGCTATTCATTCCGAAAAACGCCTCTGGTGCTCGTAGATCTTTGGACGCCAGCGACAGATGCGCTAAATGAGGAAACTGGGCATTGTACAGATAAGTGTTACTGTACGCAGCGTAATTTAGCATGCTCCAAGTTGGCATTACGTACGATGTGCAAGAAGGAATAATTTGCCTTTTCACATTTGAAAAGTAATAAGTAGTTGCCTAGTAGGTAGTTGTTTGACGCCCGGCCTCTCGTGCAGAGGGTCGTGAGTTTAAATCCCACCTCTGATTTTTTTTGGATTTCATTTGCGGAATTGTATTTGATGTGTGAAGCTCCCAATCCGCACTGGGTCCGCATGAGCACTTCTGTCCAGTCGCTTTGACTATGAAAGGCACAGGCTCAGCAGTTGGACTGTAATAAGGCAAAAGATTTAGTAATTTTTCAAGTTTTTAAACTGAATGTAGTGAAGGCATCATTGATAAACCTTTTTCTTACCATCAAACTGCATAAAAGAACTTAAATCTCATGGTTATGCTGGACTAAATTTGGACAGTTAGGAATACCAACTAATGAGATTAGAGTCTGAAATTGTAACCTCGTTATAATGATTTCGTGCTTATTTGCCAAGAAAGAATTCCTTTTTTATATTCGGAGGTTGACGTGGATATTTGTTTTATTCTAGTTTCTATACCAAGATCAATGGAGGTCGCTCCACGTAGCGTCTGATAATCTCATGTTTTATTCCGGAAACTTATCTGTCTTCTCGGCTCAAGATGGAAAAACAAAGTAAATTTGGCGGATTTTCTTCTTTGCTAACATACTACTTCCACTTTGTAAATATTAGGATGCGTAAAGCTGTTGTAATATAATCAAATTGAGAGCAAATACGGACAGGATTTAACATACTTATTTCACTTATTTATGAATATGTCTGTATAATAACAATTATAACATTATGAAATTCTTACAATTAAATTATTAAGCAAATATTATTTGTCTACTTGCTTTTATAGCCCATGTCAGTACATACGCGAGAAAGATTCCAAGTAAATTAAATGGAATGGTTTCAGAAATTATCCTCACATTTTCAGAGTGCAAAATGTTGAAACCATTAATTTAGTAATGGGCTAGCGTGCAACACCGTGGCCAAGTTTTTCTGCTGTCAGTAAAATCGAGCCTTAATTTTGTGTCCATGAAGTTAGAAACTAAATTTCATCGTTCTGAAAAATATGGCGCAGCTTCAGTTGCAATTCCAACCGCAAACACAACTTTGTATTGTTGCTGGACATGATAATGTCGTTAATGTGGCAACATTACGTGGGATTACGTGAAAGGCTAAGCTAAGCTAAGTTCAAGCTATGGAATAATATATTATTTTATTAGTAATAGGTACTAAAACAAATGATGAGGCTAAGGGTAAAGACAAAACGGTTGAACTGTTACCACCGAACTGAATAAAATTCACATATGTATTGAAATTATATAATATTAAAGCTGTCTATCCAATATACATATTATTGACAGAGTGAGCGAAGCTTCTCCGTTTCAGCTTGGGCAAAAATGCTTTTGTATGTCCGGATGTTCGGATGTCCCACTATTCTCCTCTACAAGTTGCATTTCGCAACCGAATCCTGTGATATTTTTTGTGCAGATTCAATAATTATATGGACAGTTTTGTCGATTCAGCTTTTCGATATATTTCAAAATGGCGGATATATGGGGTTTTTTTTGCGAATACAAACTTATTTGCAGTGTTGGTAAACTGACCGCGACCTATGTCGATGTACGGGCATAACAGATTTCCGACGGCAAAGTTAAGTTTGTCACGAGGTCTACAGTTCACGGGGCCACCCTTGTGAAACAAAAATTGTGCATTAGAAATTATTTATAGAATTCGTCAGGTTGAATACGGAATCGAATAATCACAGCAGAATCAATTCGATTTCAAGCTACGTGCAACGTTTCTTGCGAAATGTCTCAACTATAATAGTCTTAATACGACGGCGAAGTGTATAATAATCGAGTAAGACAATGCGGGGACACGACAGAGCTCGTCCCAATTTGATTCAGTCTCCATCTCTGAAAAGTGGATTTATTCCCTGATCGTTCCCCGGGTTCAGACAATGGGATTGAATTAATTGATTCAATGTATTACCTAAGTGCTCCTCTGCTAAGTGTAGGATTAGTAAGTGGTCTTTGCTTGACTAAATAAGTTCGAAAAGTTGCTGAGCCTAAACAAGAGCAAGGAATAATTTCTAGGACGTAAGTGTGTTCTAACGAATATTTGGGAAATGGTATTATGAATGCAATTACCTATAGTATTTCCAACTGCTTATCTTCGCCGTAACAGATGACATTAGCGATGCCGCAAATAGATTCGTTCAACCAGTTCGATTTATTTTCATACTAGTGGAAATCGGTATCAGTCTGAACACTATTTCAATGTGGGCTAACACATTTCTGAGTCATATCATTTTTGATTTATGTAACAAATTCGACCTAATAACTTTGTAGGGCTCCGTACCTCAAAAGGAAAAAAGGAACCCTTATAGGATCACTTCGATCTCCGTCTATCTATCTGTCTGTCTATCTTTATGTCAATATCCTTTTATCAGGAACGCGTGGAGGTATCAATTTGAAATCAATGTCAAATACTCAGTTCTGCAATCCCTTGGCGCTATGAAAAAATCAACAAACACTAGAATCATTAAATTTGGAAAGAAGCAATGTCTTATACCCTATCTTACATCAGAACAAAAATATTTACACGGAATAACCTTTGCAAAGTCGTATCACACTCGACGGTTGCACAGGGGTAGGAGCTTGCGTAATTTATTTCTCGTCTTATTTCATAGGTAGGTTGTAAATGGTTACCCGGTAGTTAAAAGCAATTTTTATCATTTTTAGGGTTCTGTACCTGCAAGGTACTCTTTTTCATAGGTAAGTATACTAATGAATGCGCCTTTTGTACCAATGAATGCGCCTTTTGAAAGCAATTACAATCAATCGTCAGTTTAATCAGTTGTCAGGAGCCACTCCCTAACGCGCACGTTAGTGGCTGATTAGCGATGATGGACACCAAAGGACCAAATGACTGTCCTCACAATCTAAATTAATAGTTTCGTTTATCTTCTGATCAGCCGCTGCACAACACATAACTCCACCACCTCTGTCTGTGTTCTGTGCTGCACACGTTAAAGAAATACACGACAGACAGGTAATAATTGCGATATTTAAATAAACTCCAATTTCTTTTTGCCGCGTACTTCAAAGCTAACTTTTGAGTATGTAAAATTGATTCATCATATAGGAAATGTTATCGTGAAACTAATTAAACGGATACTTTCATAGATTTACGCGGAAAATATTTTGCTAGTTTATTATATTTCCGTAATGAGTATAAATAATAGAGTTAACGTTGCATTAGGGATTTTTTGGAATTCTTTGAACTTGTACTTCTATTCTTAAGCTTGATCTACATGTAGGTACTCGTTTTATTTATTTTTCCTTAGCCTGCCAATTTCGTCCCTCCTGCTGCACAGGTGCGAAGCTCTTTGGAGGAAACATGTAATTTATCTTACGCGTGACTCTCCTTGCCAAGCCACCTTTGCTTCGAATTTTCTTTTATTCCTTAGATTCTTGATGGCACAATTTGATATGAGTATAACGAAGCGCCAGTCATCTAAGAATTCTCTAGAGTTATGATGAAATATTGGCGTTCACATTTCGTCGAGTTCGAGATGTTTAGCCCTACAAACAGTGTTAATTTCATCATGTCAACTTTCCCGTAATCGAAATAGGCCGAAATCTGAAACAAATATAAATACATTACGAGTACGTAAACCCAATGTATGATGAAAACGCAACATAGAAGTAAACTGGGAAAAAATGCTGGTCATAAAAATGAAAACTTTTGTTGGTTTAAAATCAAAATAAGTTTATGTTCGATAATAAATCCATTCAACTACTTATGCCCGGATTAATAGGCTGTGCTCAAAACTGCCACCGTTCTCAAGTAACGTTTGTAGTATAAGAAAACGCTCCCTTGAGTTCGAAGTACTTAGGCTCAAATCAGGGATACTCTATTGTCGAATTGTGGTGTGTGTCAGTCCTCATGCTTAAACCATTAATAATTCAATATTTAGTAAATTTTGCCCCAAATCATTATCATTGGGCAGCGTGCCCAGAAGGCTGGCAGCGTTGTCACTTTGGATGGCAACACCTGATCCGCTGTGCCAAATATGAGTTAGTCTTCTGGTCACGCGTCAACTCGACCAGTCGTGTGGAGCATTCCCTAAATACCCTAAAAAGAGGTTTTGTAAAACGTTTTTCGATATTTCAATGGTAAACCCGATCATCGATTAGCTAGATTTGAGTAATACTAATTAACTAACAACTGAAGAAATTAATGCTTCCAAAAATGACAATGATTTCAACAGGTACATCACTGAAAGTATACTTACTTTTTTAAATCACAAAGCTGTGTTGACCCAGATTCTATCAATAGAGTGCACCTAGGAACTAATTTTAACTTAGACCGTCTACGTGTTTATGAAGAAAGTTTCCAAGCTGTTCCATATTTACGGCTATTGTGTGTTGTCTTATGCTTCAATATTTTTAGTTAAATTTCTGCAGAAATTCCGGACTGTCAATTTTACATTTTGTTGTTAATTTCGGGTCTGTTGTTTTTCTAACGTTATGCATGTCAAGCTAATCTAATTGAGATCAATCATGTAACACACAATAAAACTAAAAGTAAAATTTATAATCATATTTATATAGTAAATACAGCAAAATTAGTTTTTTTTTTTCAAAATGAACATGCTTTTTATTTGAAAGACGGTAAACGAGTTTTTCTTTATTTTAATTCGAACAACCACTCCTCCTTATTAATGAACAAGGAAATCGGAGCTCTTGCATGAATAAAACCGCAACATACTCCCATCTAGTTCTAAATTAAATTTTTAATATATTTCACGAGCAATCTAAATCTCAAATCACCAGGAAGCCTGTTTGAAATTTAATCCGTGTTTCCAGGAGAATATAGTTCTATAAAGGTTGCTAATATTAAATTTTAACAGGCAAAGTACAATGCCGCTCCAGCCGGGAAGCTAATGGCTAGAGAGGTGGCTAATAAGATCACGTGGTTCGTTAATTTGCCAGGCTGCGTCGCTAATTTACGAAAAGCCACAACTTTGAATTGAATTGTAAGCTATTTTAGTTTATGTAATATTAAGGATAAGTTCACATTTTGTTAAATGTTCACCTTTTGACATAACATTTAAGAGAAGTATCAAATTTTAATGTGAGTGTCGGCTGTTGAGACTTAGTAATAAGCTTATAACACTCTAACGTGTAAAAAGGTTGCTATTTATTTTTCATCACACTTGCTCGGAAAGGCTGTTATTATACGCAAGCGTATAGAGCAACTATAGCCGATTTAAATCCTCTACGGGCCCCACCGTCAGCGGCAGGTATAAACCATACAAAATCCATAACTCCCTAGGGAGTTATGGATTTTGTATGGTTTCGAACTCCCGCGGGCAGTTAAGTGCGCCAGGTCGGCGGAGCTGCTCGGGAGCCGCAGCCGGCGGGGCGCGCGACCGCAAGCCGGCGGAGCTGCCCCGCGCTGATCGCAACGTACGCTCAGTTTATGAACACCCACCTGATGGTAATTCACGATGTAAAATGGAAATAAAATTAATATATATACTTTTTTTTGTCTAATTTTTATTTCATTTCCTCTCAAATGTGATGAAAACCATTGTGTGTATCACGGACAGTAAGGGGATAACAAACTCGAGTCATAAAAGCCCTCGCCTATCGGCGTCGGGCTTCTAACAGACTCTCGTTAGTTATCCCCTTCTTACGGCCCTAGATGCACAATGTACTATTTATGCACAGTTCGTTAATAATGCCAATGCAATATCTGGAAAGTGCGACCCGACACGTCCAAAAATCTCAGCACTCAGCAATCAAGGCGAGTTTTTCCTCCCCTTTTCGCAATAAACACATGGTCGGTGGGCGGTAAAACGCAGCCTACAGCGGATTCAATCCACCATTATTAAGTTTTAATGACGTCGGGCACAATGGCAGTCCCCGGGCGATAAACAAAGGATAATGGTTTCTGTGTCGCGCGTAATAAGATATATAACCAATTGCAATCTGGCGGACTCCGGCGGCAATGTAACCTCGAGACGACTGAAATTAAACATGAATAAAATTGAAATGAATGAAGGTACAGATACAATTAAAGACTGGGAGATAAATTAAGTTGCTGTATCTAGGTTAGATCCATATCGTATAGGTTCAAGAATGTATGATTAGCACCTTATTTACAAAGTATCTCTTTTGTTATGACAGGAAAACAAGCGGTGTTGTCAAAGATTTGATACGATGTTTGTTCTAGAGGCTTACTTCATACGTTAAGATAAGACTTACGAGTTGGAAACGATAACGACATAAGGTTAAATAAAATGCAGAATATAGTCTGTATATAAAGTCTGTTCGTCGAGAGTTGATAAATATTATGATATCGTCTTGAAATAGCGACTGTCATGGTATGAGGGACGCAGTTGTTGCGGCGCCGCGCCAGGCGGGCGAGCGCGCGAGCACGCGCATGCGGTCGCCATATTGCCATTTCGTTCTGGAATACGCTTCGAGTGTGTCGTTTGGGTATTCGTGTGTTGTCTTAGACGATGCAATTGAACGTTTCATAATAAACGTCACCGACTCTGATTCTTCCTCCGACTCTGAGACTTCGTCATGGTCGTGGTCCGATGATACGCCAGCAATGGGACATAAACAGGCTATTGAATAATAATATTCTACGAAAAAAATATAGATATTCACTTAATTTTTAGGGTTCCGTACCTCAAAAGGAAAAAAGGAACCCTTATAGGATCACTCGTGTGTCTGTCTGTCTGTCCGTCTGTCACAGCCAATTTGCTCCGAAAGTGCTGGACCGATTGAGTTGAAATTTGGTATTCGTATGTAAGTTGGTGACCGCAACACGGACGCGTGACGTAAATATATGAATTTTAAACATAGGGGCCACTTTTTGGGGGTAAACTAGAAAATTAAAAAAAAAAGTTATGCCACCTATATCGTGTGACATATCAAATAAAAGAACTTATTGTGAGGATCTTAAATATATTTTCTTTTGAATTTTAAGTAAAATATTTTAGAAGTTATTTAGGAAAATAGGCGAAAAATGACCATTCCCCCCCTTATTTCCGAAACTACTGGGGCTAAAATTCTGAAAAAAATATAGAAAATAGATCTTTGCCTATAGCTTACAGGAAAACCTATAAGAAGTCTGTGGTATTTAAGGTAACCTAGTAAATTTCAGATAATCATGTACGGAACGGAACCCTCTCCACGCGAGTTTAACTCGCACTTGTCCGGTTCTTTTTTATTATAATCGGTAAAAATAATTAGTAAGCCGCTATTTGTAATGAGTTCAGAAGCCCTGAATTTTTTGTTATTATCTCGGCGAACATGCTTTAGGTAAATAGACCATATCATGCCTAGCCGAAACTATTAAGCTATTATAAAGTACTGTAACAAAAGAACAACACTTATACATAAAGATATTATAATGACGTAGCACATCGCTTACGCGACAGCACGCGGTGTGAGCGCGGTGCGATTTTGCGCCCGCAATGCGACTGAGCTTTTAAGCTTCATTTACGTATCAGCATTCTACATTACCGTCCAACGTTTAACCATTCCAGTCTCCGTTAAATCGATAATAATTAGTTTTCCATCGCGCTATGCTCGTAACGCCGGGCAATGCTCGACAAATTTGGAATCTATTTTGCAATGTTTGGAATGTAATTGCTGTAAGGTACCTACGCTATGAAGTATGAAGAGAAAAAAGTCAATCACATTAACTTCAAAGGGGTTTTGTTTCTTTTGAAATAATTTACTTTTTATTTGAAAAAATATTTATCAGAATATCCGTGATATTATTGTTTTACAAAAAAATATATATTATTCAATTGCGAGATATTAAAGAAATGGCTTGAATTACCTATCAGGGTCGTTGGCGAAGCTACGCTGAAATATGTTATCAGATCAAAACATAAATGTGAAAAAGGGCCAAGCTCGGTACAACGACAGAGAACAATAGAGATGAGATCAGAATGTGTCAAGTTCCTTAGAACTTTCTTAAATGATACCTTTAAAAAGGTACTATATCGTTTATAAATTAATTCAAAGAAAATTGCTTATGTTCAGTTCACTGATATTTAATTTATAACTTGGCATTTTCTTTCAGTTATACTTGTCTATTCTCTTTATTTAAATAAAACATCATTAAATTACTCTAAATATCTAACATAATTTACGCTAAAGTAAAAAGTTGTCTAATCCACCAGTTCCATATATAATGTTCGAAACTGGCCGCATTCATAACTTTGTCATCTATACCAACCCTTAATGTGAGCACCAAGTTTTAACTTCCTAAGTCACCTGGAAGTAGTCTAACATTTTGATATATATATATACTCGTATGTCAGTCAGTCAGTGATAAAAATAGTGATTTTTCGGACGTCATTATCTAAGGAATGGTAAGAGGCTTTTTATTGAAATTTGGAATTTAGCAATAAGTAAACAGTCTTCATAGACACGCCAAATTGTGTCGGTCAAGTAGGTTTTAAATTATGGGGGGGGGGGGGGGTCGAAAATGGTCCGAAATGGTTAGTGTAACACCTACGGCCGGTGTGTCACGAACTGTGGCTAAGACACTGTCGTTTATCTAGTTTTGCGTAATGAAACAATTTCACTTTTCAAATTTCACTTACAATATGTTGCATCGCTATTCGAAGAGCAATTGAGCGACATAATGTCATCCCTAACGTACGTTTCGCTTCACAGTAATATAATTGCAGCGAACTAAATACCAAACGTGCTCTAGTTGTAGTGGCAGAGAGTTAATTTAGAACTTTATCGGTGTGCGGCGCGAGTTCAGAACTTATTTACAATGCACCTATTGACCCCAGCTGGAAAAGTAACGTGATATAGAATAATGTATGGTAAACTATGGGAATCGCATTCTTTTAAGCGTACTACAATTCTTGTATGCCGAAATTATAATAATCATTTAATTTATAAAAAAAAAAACCGACTTCAAATAGCTTTTCAAAACTAAGTTTTTTTTTTTCACTTTTTATTTATTATCCTGTGATTTAACGAAACACATTTACTACATCAAGTAACAATAGCATAATGCCAATTGCTCAACACCATTTACAAACTGTTGCTATCCACGGTGCCAGGATTTCAATCGTTGAGGAGTTCTCCTGGTTCTTCAATTTTACTACATGAATTTTCATGGACATAAGTTGCTTCAGAACTTTATATAGCAATTTAAACGCCAACCGTGAAATACTCAACACTTAGGAGTTCCGGTGATCATCTATGGTCTTCATCAACAGTTCCACTTCACCAAATAATGCTTTTGGAACGTAACTGCTTGAGATATTACAGAAAATACTAAAATTGCTCTATGCTTGCCTATAATATTTGAAGAGCTTCATCGATCCCTCATAGATCCTCTCATCATAACTCGACTTTGAATACAACGGGACCAAACTGGAGCTATGCCCTAACGATTAAAAAAAGTTTTTTTTTAAATCGGTTTATAAATGACGGAGTCCTGAAGTAACAAACATAAAAAAAATACAACCGAATTGAGAACCTCCTCCTTTTTTTTTGAAGTCGGTTAAAAAAGAGATTTACAGGGTCAATTTTACTAAGTACGTCACAGTACGTTAAACAGTTCAACAGCGTTTCATGATGGCGTAAGATTTGTATGTTATTACAACTACTTACTTATACACTGGTTTAACATTTACAGGCATTTTTGCGTAAACCTCTAAAGTTCCCGAGGGACTAACTATAACCGAGTTCCACGTGAAGTCGCGGGCAAAAGCGGGTGTACCATATTGAAAGCTATTATCACGAGTAAAGGTTTCGTCTAATTAACTAGATTCGAACTCAACATTAGACTCAGTTAAGAGGAACCCGTGTAGTTTGCTAACACGAGACTTTCTTCATTAGTAGGGACGTGATTGCGAATTCAAACACGTGCGAAGACTTGTACACGCCCGTGTTCTCGTAACTAAAACGTAACTTGTGATAGATGAAGGGCTTCAGGTGGATTTAGTGTTGTTCAATTGTTTAGGTGTTAGGTGTATAAGTTGCATTAGCTTATTCTTGATTTAGTTTAAAAAAAATCTATTGAATTAAAAAATAACAGTTGGATTTAGACGTCGTAAGATCTAAAGGCAATACTTGTAAATTAATTTAGAACTTCGCACTACTTAATAAGTCAGTTAGGTAGATATAAAGAAGCTAAAAAGTATATCTAAGTGTTTAAGGTATAGTGAATACGATAACGGTGTAATTAAAATCAGTGTAAATGTGTATTTTAAGGGCAAAACGCACATAACAGTTAACAGTGAGAAACAATAGCCGCGTGGCCTTAATTGCCAAGTTTTCTGTTTTTAATAATAGGCGTGTTTCCTGAAAAATTCTAATCAGTTCGTCATTTTCATTATAAAAAAAGATTGAACACATATTTTTTCTTTTGTCAATTAAACCAAAAATGACGAAGATATTGAAGTTCCGCGGGAAGTCACAACTTTGCACGCTATTTACCATTAAGTAACGTCATGCGCCTCTACTCCCAAACTATGATGCTCGTTATCTTAGTCAATTTTGATTGATTTGATAAAGCAATAAATACGTGTTCAATATTTTTTGATAATCTAACTGACGGACTAATTAGAATTATATTTTTTTTACCCAGGAAATATCCCTATTGTAATAAAAGAAGGAATTAAGTGAAATTGAAATTAGACACGTGTAAAACTACACCAGCAATTTTTTTTCTGTTTGATAACATTTTGTTTAAGTACTGGGCTCGAACGAATTTGCATACATTGTTGAACCCTATTAGTAAACCATGCCCTGCGGCCCTAGCATGCCAGACATGGGGATAAGTTAAACCCGTTTATCTCTCTGACTATCTCTTTCATCGGCACTAGTTTGAGAGAGACACACTTAGAGATAAGAAGGCCTAACTTATCCTTGTGTCAACCTTGATAGGGCCGCTGGCGGGATACAATGTAAAAATTCTACCCCAGATTTGTATGTTACAATTGTAATGATATTTCAGTTAAAGGTAAATTACGCTCAATAATGGGGATGATGCATGGGTAAAAAAATTAATAATTATAATTAGTTAGATTATAAAAAAATTATTCAACCTTTTTTTTGCTTTATCAAATCAATCAAAATTGACTAAGATAACGCATATCAAAGTTCGGGAGTGGGGCTCATAACGTCACTTATAGATAAAATGTATACCCAGGCGTGACGTCACACGGAACTTCAACGCACTATATCATCGTCAATTTTTGTTTAATTGACAAAAGAAAAAATATGTGTTCAACATTTTTTGATAATATAAATGACGGACTAATTAATTTTTTTCAGTCATCAGGCCTATTGTGTTAACATCGAGAGAGGAAATATTTAGAGTAATACTTTCTTTATACTATAACTAGCGGACCCGCCACAGCTTCGCCCGCGGTATTTTCGATACAAACTTTATCACTTTTCAAAAACTCCCTCCTTAGTGCACCTCTAGGTTATTCGAGGAATGTCTCCTCCAAATTTCAAACCTCTAGGACCACCATTTTAGGCTGTGCATTGTTTGTAAGTGAGTCATGGTACTGTTTTATATGTAAAGATTTCGAAGAGAAGATATATTCGTTGTGAAAATATATCGTTGATTAGATTTCAAACGATAGCGTGCGCAGAACGGCAGTTCCTATGTTATCCCGGAAAAAGTGATTTTGAAGAACATAAATTCATATTAGAGTGAGTTTTGGTTGTAATTAATATAAAAGTATTAAACTAAGTAGTAAGTAAGTATTGATAAGAATCCAACCGAATTTCTCACTGGAACTTTTTCGTACTGTTTAAATAGGAAATTAATAATCATATATATTTATAAAATAAAATAACCAACTTCAAATATCCTTTGAAAACTAAGTTTTTTTTTCTTCACATTTTATTTAGTATCCTGAGATTTAACGACACACATTTACTACATCAAATAACAATAGCATAATGCCATTTGCTCATCACCATTTACAAACTGTTGCTATCCACGGTGCAAGAATGTCAATCGTTGAGGAGTTCTCCTGGTTCTTCAATTTTACTACATAAATTTTCATAGACATAAGTTGCTTCAGAACTTTATACAGAAATTTAATCGCCAACCTTGAAATACTCAACATTTAGGAGTTTCAGTGATCATCTATGGTCTTCATCAACAGTTCCACTTCACCAAATAATTCTTTTGAAACGTAACTGCTTGAGTTATTACAGAAAATACTAAAATTGCTATATGCTTGCCTATAATATTTGAAGAGTTCCATCGATTCCTCATAGATCCTCTCATCATAACTCAACTTTGACTACAACGGGACCAAATTGGAGGTATACCCTACCGATTAAAAAAATAATTTTCAAAATCGGTTTATAAATGGCTGAGTTCAGAAGTAACAAACATAAAAAAAAATACAACCGAATTGAGAACATCCTCCTTTTTTTTTTGAAGTGGGTTAAAAATAAAATCAAAAGTGAATATATCAATAGATATATCTTGAAAATAAAAAAACTAAAAACTACTGTTTATTCAACTATTTTCGTTTCAGTTGTTAGTACCATAAATAAGTACATACATAACTTTCGTTTCCTGGGCTTTCTTTCAACTTTCGTTCAATTTCCTTCTGAGGTTGTCGGCAGGTATAAATACTAAACTGGTTAGGAAGCAACTTTACCTATTCACCTCGAGATCCCTGTCGCTGTATAATGGCAAAGCAATGACAAAACTTTTCAGTTAGCAATTTTAACGATCACTTCTGGAATAATAAGGCATTTTAATTAAGTTACGCAACTCAACTGGCTTTTGATTCGGTGTCAATTGAAATAACAATTATATCAACAGTGAAATTAATATTAAGACCAATGCTTTATAGTTGCTTTATATTGTGCACGTATATATATAAAAATTGTAAATACATATAGTACACATCAAGAAACGGCGTTAATTTCAACCGTAACTCATTTTATATAATTAATACCTAATTCGGCCTTCATATTATTTGAAACTAAAATAAAGTTACCAGCGTCACGGGTACGAGTCGTCGAATAATCGGTCGCAGCCTGGCGAATCGCCAGCGCAAACGCCTTTATACTAAAGATTTTCATCAACTTTATTCATAAATCGGTGTTTAAGAACTGCGCCAATTTACAGCGCAATGGTTCGGGGTTTGATTAAAAAGTGAACTGAGTAGCGATTGCGGCACCCGATATTAAAGTTATGAAGCTGATTATTCGCTTTGTTCTTAAAGTTTTAATCTAATTTCAAAAATCATCTATATATAAAACAGTACCATCACTCACTTAGACAACGCACAGCCTAAACGGGTGGTCCTAGAGGTTTGAAATTTGGAGATGTTCCTCGAGTACCTTAACCTTTTGGCCGCCAAGCATGCCTGAGAAGTAACACGAATTTCAACTTTAAGTCAAGGTTCTGAAGGACTTTTTTACCCTGTATACGCTGTCACGCAAAGTCAACAACGGCGGCCAAAAAGCTAAAGGTGCACTAAGGAAGGATTTTTTGAAATTCCATTCCTTAAGGGGTGAAAAGGGGTGATAAAGTTTGCATGGAAGATACCGCGGGTGAAGCTGTGGCAGGTTCACTAGTTGTTTACTATAATCCTTCAGTTTGCCTTCCTTAATTCTAGCATAGGTCAAGTTTAGTCATAAACTGGTACTAGTAGTAACATACATACATACATACATACATACACATCACGGCCGAAATCCCTAATGGGGTGGGCAGAGCCACAAGACTACTTGTGGCCACGTTCGATTAATTAGTCCTAAGATGGTATGATGAACCGTATGGTGACAGGTGATCAGCCCATCGCCCATACAGATAGTCCACCATGTTGGAGAGGACCCGTCCCTTAGTCGACTTTGACGACATGCCAGGATGATACATATCTGCACGCATACTATGTTATTTCTTCACTCCCAGTGCAGCAGAGGAGTAACCGGACCACTAAATATTGCCACAGGCAAGCTCCTCAACACACTCTCCATGTCCGACTTCTGACAGACCCTTTACGACTGACCCTTACGTTATTAAATACGTAAAACCCAAAGTAATAGAAAAAACAAAACGGAAAATAACTTTTACATTTTATTACTAAACTCTATTAAAGGACCCTGAGGAGTTTTTATGATTCAAAGTCTTTCTTACACCATCGTGATTTAGAGTTGTGACATCAAAGATCTTGTTGTAAAATGCGACAGATGCGTCTTAGTTATTACATAGTTAGAATTAAACTTTATTTTCATAGATGAACTCGAGACTTTTTAAGATGCTGTTTATAACTGCGTAAAAGTTTCTCAGCTTTATAGACTTATTTTCAAGCCACAGCCGACTTTAAAGTATGTGCAAAAGGGAAGCAAAACGTGACGAACGATTAACCAGCCGAAGCTATCTGTAACGTTCACCGTGCCCCTCAAGCCTCATTAGACTACACGTGGCATATGAGCCACGTTGGCATAACGAGGTATTATCAGTAACAGCCTTATCCCGGACTCGGTCGGAAGCCGGGAAGCCTGCCGATAAAACCACCTCTTTATACGGCCATTCTCTACTGCGCCGGTAACGTTGTACTGGTACTAAAAGTTTAGCAATGTTTTCCTATTAAAATGTAATATTTTATATGAATAAAATTAGCGTAGAAGAGTGATATAAAATATATATTTTTTTAATTCACTAAGTACCTATTTTTTGTTTGCGACATCGTCTACGTAGTATTCGGTTATCATTCTTCGGGAACTATTAAATTTTCTAAGATAAAAAGTATCCTATTATGTTCAGCATCAGTTTTTATCCAAATGCGTTTAGCTGTTGAGGCTTTCATTAATGAAACACTAGCTTTTGCCCGCGATTTGGTTTGCTATAGTTATTCCTCCTTCGAGGATTTACAAACATTCGCATTCATAATATTATTGTGATTAGCTATTGTATAATATGAATCAGTGGCGAGTGAAATATTTCCTAAAGGAAGCCGGAAGAATTAGAACCGTACGTGCGAGTCTGACATTTAGTTCTAGTAACATGGACTTCATTGACAGGTAGCCGTAGCTTTCTAGCTTGGTAAAGCCTTCAGGAATCGGCTTGTAGGTAGGCTGCGCCACTGATATGAATGGTTGCCATTTGCAAAATATAATGTTGAAAGCCCCCAGGTAACAACAAGAGCACACTTATCTCATGGTATCAGCTAAAGACCCGGCTTATACTCGTGTTCCAGCGTGTAAACACGAGATAGCGCACTGATTTATGTAACCAAAACTTTCTTTCGCTTACTAGTGATGTTCTTATCGTACCTGCCTTTCTACGGACATTTGTATCTCTTAAGAAGTATGCTAAAGATGCAAGAAAAAGGATTCAGCGGATGAGTCATTGGATAGAGAATTGTAGAAAAGCCAGAGGGAGGGCTTTGCCTGGCAGTGGAATATCCACAGTTGGATAAAATACGAAATAATTTTGCTAAATATATTTTTTATATAAAAGTTATGTTGACTCGACGTTTAGCAAAACAAGGATCGATAGCAACGCAATTAACTTCTACGTACTATAATCTATCTATCTATCTATATATATAAAAATGAATTGCTGTTCGTTAGTCTCACTAAAACTCGAGAACGGCTGAACGGATTTATCTTATCTTAGTCTTGAAATGTTCGTGGAGGTCTAGGGAAGGTTTAAAAGTACATAGGTTACTTAAATTATTATTCTTCGCAGACGAAGTCGCGGGCACCAGCTAGTTACATATAAAGTTTTCAAATTATGATTAACGTGGAAGTTGCGTGTAAAGCAAATGCTAAAGGTGCTTTCAAAGCGGCTACTTTGAGGTGGGCAGAATCAGGATCTCGATACCAGTTCGTAAAGTAATTTTATTTTTACTTAGGTACCCTATGTTACCACGTACAAGACCATTTTCTTCAATAAGACCATTTAAGTCCAAGGCCACTAAGCCAGAAAGCGCAGGCCGTAAACGTCCATTAAACCTCTCCATAAAGCGGTCGGATTGCTTTCGGCCCATTTACGAGTATGTATATATTCTTAATAGGTGGCTCTTAGGAACCATTAGTTTTAGTTATAGGGTAAAAGCTATAAGTTGTGTTAAGTTCAAGCCAACCTTTGCTTTATGCTGGGGACCGGAGATGAGCCATAATTTTATCGGTATCGATTTTTAAGTAGAGCATTCAAATTTGGACTCAAATGGCCTAATCCAGAAACGCCACTTAAGTATTTGATGACTTTCTGAATTTGGCGAAAAATCTATAACATACAGTGTATAGTTAAATACCTTAAAGGTAACGAGGCGAGTGGACGGCTTACCATACACTCGACGACGTTATTAGCTCTGTATATACATACATAGCATCACGCCCGAAATCCCTAATGGGGTGGGCAGAGCCACAATACCACTTGTGGCCACGATCGATGAATTAGTCCTAAGATGGTATGATGAACCGTACGGTGATAGGTGATCAGCCCATCGCCCATACAGATAGTCCACCATGTTGGAGAGGACCCGTCCCTTAGTCGACTTTTACGACATGCCAGGATGATAAGCATCTGCACGCATTCTATGCTATTTCTTCACTCCCAGTGCAGCAGAGGAGTTAGCTCTGTATATATATCACAGCAATTAATCCAAATCTATGCGAAGCGGAGGTGACATGTGTGCTTTTAGCTTAAGTGAGCTTGATTTTAATATTCGCGATTTAAACACATTTGTATGAACACGGGACTTAAACGGGATAATAATTTATTATTTGCAATTATTTAAATATTATTAGGTAAACAATATTTTATTATCGCGGTTAAGTCAAGTTTCCAAATTTTCAGATCCTGCTAAAATGGACATTGAAACGCCAATATAACCGATTGAGCTGTATTGCATTCCACTTTAATGTACAAACCATCTGATGTAAACACGTGTATCCAGCTAAGAGAAACTTCGGTACGGATTCGATTAAGGACTCGCAACAAGCGGTATACCGTCAAGCGAACACTAAATTTCAAACTCCTTAAGAGTAAAGTTTCTAATGTAGAGTTCCGGAGTTACCCTTGTTGCAAGATTAAGTACAATTAATTTGTTTAGCGAATAGGTAGAAAAAGTCAGATAATCCCACAAAAAATAATACTTTGTTGACTCTGTTACCTATATCTCAGAACTTAAGTGTTAGTTAAGTTTTGAATATAGAATAGATCAATTGAATACGCATATTAATTTACATTGCTAACTTGCTAAGTTATCATAGGCATGTTTGTTAATAAATTATATTTGATAAAAAATATGTCTCATCAAGTTATCTGTTGGGTGAAGGTCGATCTTCCACGTCTCTTAGACTATTTGTACCATTTGCCTTTGGAAGTCTCTCTTATGCTATCTCTTCTTTCGAAGGTTGTCTGGTGATCGCTACTAAGCGATAAGATCACTCATTGTTTGCCTTGTAACTTCTTTCTTTGTCTTTTTTCCAATATGTTTATGTGGTGTTCATTAATAAGTATTTCTATTATATTATACTTTATCACATCGCTTTGCTTAGTCTGTATCTTACTTTGCGAAGTAACCATAGTAACAGTCTAGTCGGTTTCTATATAACTTAGACGAATGTCGAATAAGCGCCCTGAACTCTTTTTAAAGATGAACGAGGATCCATTGTTTCAAGGATTTCATGAAATTGCTGTGGTTGAAATTGATAGGGATTTATACATACATAGCATCACGCCCGAAATCCCGTAGGGATTTATCATCACCACTATTACAACTACAAGAAACCTGTTGAAGGTTTATACGTGGTGAAACATTAGATATTATTACTGTTAATTAATATTAACATCATGTTAAGTTTAATGAGCTAATATAATATTAGTAACACCAGCGTGCATAAGGTATATCTTCACCTCTTACACCAACCGTTTACTACACCGAGATGCGATCGCCCCGCTTAATTATATAACCAACCGAGTTAATTGCACCAAACCATGCAAGAGAACAGGAACAACAGCCATTACGGTTATTTAGACACGTCCGATCGCTCGTCCGCTCGCGTAGCTCAGAGCCTCTTTTCTACATTGCTTATGCGATATCGTGTTTTTTTTTAGGCTGCGGCCGCCTTTGTTGTCAAGTTGATAAGAGCTACCATATCGTAGCAAAATAATTTGCGATGGCGCTTAGGCAATGTTGAATAGAGGCTCAGACCAATGCTCAGAAATGTGACTCTTTATTGCGCAAAGCGTATTACTCGCCGAAGAAGACTCGCTTGCCGCATAGACGACTGGTTTACAGTAGGCGCTGACAAGACCTAAATCGGCTTTACTTAAACAGTTTTTTAACAGAAACTCGGGCTCGTGAAGTAGAGAGCAGTTAGTGTATGTCTTGCAAAAGCTCAGCTCTAATTTCGCTATGATGCTGGCCGGACCGGTCGCGACTGCTCGACGTGTATGACAATGAATGGAAGGTTTTAGTTCGCTATGCAGTCGCACCTAAGAGCAGCCGGTCAAAACTCATTTAAGTTGCCTGTGTATGGCCGGACTAAAGAATCACACCCCATGACCGTTCGCTCAGCCGACCCCTCATTAGGTTATCTGCCGATCATAATTGAATTAGTTCAGGACACGCAACCGGCCGGGCAACAAAGTGTTCACTGTTTGACGCTTTCTGCGCAATCCAATTACTCTCGCGGATCTGAATCCGTGAGTGACCTGGATCCTTCAGGTTGTTTGTTCGGTGACGCCAGTTTTTACGACGGTGATACGTTATATGCAAATTGAGGTCGGGTTAGATTTAGTGGAGTGCTTGCTGAAATTGTACACTGACATCTCGTTATGTAAGTAAAAATAAATAACTAGATGGTAATATTCTTCAGTAAAATATTGTCTTTCTCATGATAAGAGGAGGGTCTAGCCTCTATATATCCTATACCGTGTTTTATCGTATAAACCAACATATATTAAGCATGCTGAACATCATCCCCTTATTGTACAAATGTATCATTATGTTTACCTACAAGCTATGTAATACGTAAATTATGTATTCCGTTTATATAAAATGAAAAACCCGAATGTTAATGTTTTCCGTTAATATCCCGATGAGACCACCGTGGGCGGATAACGATCTGCGGTGGGTGATGATTAAAACTGAATTCGAGATTAAACCTTCCATTATTAAGTATTTCATTATTTGGTGTTCAATATAAATATCAAAACACATAAAAGGATATCAGTATTACTTAATAATTTGGCATTAATAACAACTTGTATTATCATGATTAAATTTTAATTGGTTGCATGTCAAATAGTTTGAAGCGATTACTACTTAAATTCTGTATGAGGAAATCTACCATTACTATATCAAATAATTAATGGTACCTTATTATTATCGTTGTCTAGTAGCCATGTAGAACTAGATCAATGCGTGGTTAGTGTTCAAGATATTATTATTACTAATTGTGAAATTAAAAAATCCGAGTACAAAATAGGAACTTATGAAGAAAACTGAAGTGGAATTGCAGCGCAACTCTCAATAGTGCGCATACATTTAATTAGTCGGCAATTAAAAAAAACGATCGCACTGCGAGCACAATGAGTAATAAACTCGAGATGGAAATAAAATGTTTAGAATTAAACAGTATTTCGCTAGCAAGTTTGCCAACATAAAATCCGAGTCGGTTGTCGAAGCAGTAAAAGAAAATTGAAGTGAACGCAGCTGACGCTCCGTCGTTTTTGTTTTTCGTATGAGTATTATTTGATTGTCTAATATCTAACAATAGCATAGACTTAGGTCTACCTGCCCGCAAGTCATTTGTCGCTCAGTGCATCCCTTAGATGTTTGGCAAGTTTGACAGAAACGCACTGAGCGACAAACGACACGCGAGCATGTCGTGCTAGCCCCCCTGCTGCTGTTCTAGGTTCACTCGAAGCCATGAAGACAAACCAGCCAATAATCGAACTTACTTTGGCATTTTACGTTAGCTTCGCTTTTAGTATTTGTAGGTACCAATATCTCACTGTTGTAACTGTAAGACGAGGGTCTGTATTTGTCATTGCATTGCCTTTTTGACGATGCGTCCGCCTGCCTTCAACTTAATAAGAGCTACTTTAATGTAGCTTGCGATATCGCTTAGACAATATCGAATATAGATCCCTGATCGTCTATTTGATGGAATGTCATAGCGCTTTGCTTTGTCTTTATTAGTGTCCGACCGAAACATGTTTTTTTGCCGAAAACGAAACCGAAGGTTCGGTTTTAGTTGTAGTTTCGGCCGAAACCGAAACGTAAACTTTAATAGATGGGTTAAAAAATTTAACTTCAATCAATCAATTCAATTTTTAAGTTAAAAGTTAAAATATCAGTGGATCTTTATTTCTAGACATATGAACAATAAGCCACTTGTAAGTCGTATAGGTCGTATAAAATGAAACAAGTTCACTTATAAAACTTGAAAAAAGATGTGTCCTGGCGAACTCGGGTGAACTACGCCGTTGCCGCCTAAGCCGAGCGTACCCGAGGTACGCCGAACGAGATCCGAAAGGAGAAAGGAAAGGCACTTTTTTGACCCAAACTGACCCTACGGCCGAACCATGTTGTTTTGCTGAAACCTGCCAAAACCGAAACCGAAACCAAAACTTTGGTCGGACATAGTCTTTATCTTACTTTGCTAAGTTTATATTGAAAAGAAAGTGCCAAAACAGAGCGACTTTCGTTACCATAGTACCTAATGGTCGGTTTCTGTATCACAGAGACCAATGTAAAATAGCGGCCCTAGTCACACTCCAACTTTTACAAATATGCTTGGGGAATATTGAAAGCTGCTTAGATGACATTCTGTTTTCAATTTTTTGAATCCGACTTGATTCTAGATGGAATGTATTGTTCTACGTAGATGAAAACAATGAAAACCGGAAATTAAATCCGAACAAAAGACTTTCTTTGATCAGAAACGCAAAAGCTTGAGGAAAATTAGACTGGGTAAATTAGAGATACGTTCTTATATTATGTACAAAATTTACCCTTGAAAGGTAGTTTCAAAAAGAAAGAGGCGCGATTTTACACAAATATAATAAACAATAAAAATAGTTAATTTTTCAAAGTAATGACATCGAAACTTCGGCACTAACTTTAATATATCTACGAAGCAGTTCTCAAAACGGAAGCCTGATAATGGAATAAATCGTTGTTTAGATCGCTACAGTATTAAATTCCTTAGTATTAAAGATAGAGTAAAACGAGAGAAATAACTCAAAGGAAAAATAATTGTACGTACTAAAATTCAATGTTTCACATTATTACCATTCACAATGCGAATCAATGATGGATTGTACGAACATATTTTTAAAAATCTCCGGTGACTGGTTAATAATTTTGCATTTATATTTATCTGTGTTTACTTAGTGGCGTTTTATCCATCATATCGATCGATACCTAGAGGACCCGTGGGTTTTTTTATTATTCAGGTCTGTTAACCCATTCGGATTCATTCATACCTAGGTACATCGTATAAAAGAAACCTTTACAGCTGAATGCAGCACCGAGCCGATATTTGGTGCTGCAATAACTGATTAACTATATCGTTACAAAACCGCGGATTCGTCCGCGTCCGCGGAACGTCAAACACGTAGAAACCAACGACAATCTTGCGGTTTTCCATTTTAGTGACGATATTTTCTAGGTAACACTGAGCTGTACCGAATAGAATCCCTGTTCGTATATTAGGGGTGTGAGAACGCAACACTGATGATGTTATGTATAAATATATATATATATATGTATGTTACCCGAAAAGGCGTGGTGCCGGAGAATTTAAATAGAACATTCCAAATGGAGAGCAGCTAAAACAATGGATCGTATGAGCAGCCGGCCCACTTTGTTTCCGCAATGAACAAGCATTTATGCGCAGACTTGGTTTAATTCTGCATTTTTAAGAAATTATTTTTAGGAGAGATGTGTTATAAAACAGTTTCAAAACGGCTTTGGGTACAATTACAAAAAAAAGGAAAATTTGTAGCCCTCGGCAATATCCGAGCAGTTCCACACTCCTGACAACTTGTAAAGTTCGGCCTCGCTCTAATTTCGACAAGTTGCCAAACTTATTATAAGTTAAATTGAAATTCTGAAAGACCAACGCCAATAGGTAGAGGAATATTTAAGCGGAAAAACAGGCGAAGTTGAACCAACTTTAGACCCACATTTTGTGAGCAGTGTTTCGCGAATTGTATTTGTTCTGAGATGAAAGGGAAACGTTTTTACTGTACTTGCTGAACTTTACATAGGTATTTGGGGTGAAAATTCATCGTATCGTTAAGGACGGGTAGCGAGGTTTTGTTATTCAAAGTCTCCTTTCTCTTATTGCACCCGCAGCCCTCGTTTTGGCGCAGACTTATAAAAATACTAATAATATTTCTGTTGCCTTGACTCGCAAAATAAACGAGTTTATTAAAAAAAGCAGATGTTGTGCATACAAAATTTTGGTATGTACAACGTGAGTTATGCTTGTTTTTTGTATTCGAAGGGACAACCAAATAAACCCTTGTTAAAATTAAGGAATGAGGGATATCCACAAAGGCTGGCAAAGAGTTGCCACTGATGTTTATGATCTATAGAACTGCCCAAAAGTTAAGATGGATAAGGAAAACAGCACAGGTTGCTACAGGTTCTTTCTTCAGGCGATCCAGGGACCCTGGCCAGGTCAGCTCTTTATGCAAATTCGTCCAAAACTCCAAAGTCGGCTCCACCAACACGTGGCAACACAGTTCTTCTCAAAATCCTTGCTTTATACACAAACTTATATATTTATATATCAGAAATCTATCAATCTATATATCTTGAAAAAAACAGAGTAGCATTGATTCAAGTTGCAAATTTAATATTCTTTCCAATCTTGAGGAAACTAGTAACTACGTGGACATTAATATTCAAATAATATTTACCGTGGTTTTCACCGAGCTCATCAATAAGTCGAAGCAAACTTATAAAGCGAGCCATAACGGTAAACAATCTGCCTTGCAAAGTCAGCGCTGCTGTATTTACATTGCAGCCTTAACACCCTCTGGCAACACTGATTTGCATTTTACGCCAGTCTGTGGTCAGCGTTTGTTTTGTTTTATCTGTTTAATATTACTTCGTTATCATTATTAAAGTAACATCAACGTATTTGTAAGCATGAAACTTAATAAACATTCTCATCGAGATTCAAGGAGATCCAACCCATCCAGTTTTACTCAATACCTACACAACATCTAGGTTTTTTACCAATGATGATGTCTGGAGAAGTAATTCCCAGTTGTTGTGAATTAGGTATAACTGGGCGGATTGTGGAAGAAATTAAAACATTTGCGCAGCCTAAAAAAAAACGAGTTTTGACCAAAAACACGGCCAAAGCAAAGTGACGTTTGATTTATTACCCAGCACAGAAACTAAAATTTAAACAATCGCGAGTTCAGAACTATCTTTGAAGAAATATTCTCCTTTAAAGATAAACAGAAACAAATAGCAATATTTACACAGTATTATTCCTTCAATATAGGATAGATTTTAAATGTTTTCGCTTCAGATAGCCGAGGGCCCAAGTAGGGTTGACATACATTAAATAACTCTTGTGCTGGCATTGTTTTTTTAGTATATTGGGGTTGAGAGACATAATTTTCCTTGTCACACATACTGAAAGAGAAACATCTTGTATGTTTGAGGATCGGATTATAAAACGGTTTATCGGAAAATGTTTATAAATTGAGGCAAAATGTTACGATATTTAATTTTACTCTCAGATATTTTAGGAAAAGAAATTGTATTTTTTTGAGTTTTCTTTTCACAGGTTTTAGTTAATTCTAGTGAAATGTGAGTTGAACTGTTAAGTACATATTAGTAGGCAAAGTGTCTTTTTCGATGCTGAATAAAATAATATGAACAGGTAATTGCATTGCAGGTGCAATTGCACCGTACAGCTAAAATATAAAATAAGATAAATGAAACTATGTTTATTTTTATTTATCTGAAAATAAAATAATGCCTTTGCAACATTAATGAATAAAATATAAGCTGTTCAAATATTTACAAAGTTAAAAGGCTAGCGCTAAATAATATCGTAATTATAGCGTCCAAGGTTTTTGCGGAAATAAACAGAGGGAGGAATGATGAATCCTACTTTGTAAAAATAAATAAAAGAACCCTGAACCGGTGGATAACAGCGTTCTTCGTTTCGGCAAACACCATTACCGGGGTTTGGCTATAAACCGCCCAAGATAAGATGAATAGCGGGCGCGACCGTAAAACGGTATCGAGTGTTTCACTTTACGTGGTCGCGTAAGGCCTGTATTATGTTGCTGAATTTTTTTAAGTCTTATAGTCTCTTAGTCTTATTTATTGATTTTCATATACTTCATAGTTCCATATTTCTACAAATTTGGAATACTTGCTAAGGGTTTCCATGCATTTACTGCACATGGAGAGTAACTTATTACATACAGAGCTATTTAATGCTATGGGCACAGACCATAATATCCAATCGACTCCGCATAGCCAGGCGACCCCCGCTGCCAAGCGTTTTAGCCAAATGGCCACAAGTGGCGGGGCTACAGGGGTCGCGCGGAGCGCATAACCTCGAACGCACCAATCACAGCGCTCTAAAAACCCCGCGCGCCCCGCAGCATTGGAAGCTTTATTTGCTCGTAAAAGTGTGGCTAAGCGGTGTCTTTAGGATATTTGGTCTGTAGCTATGGGTAATTAAGTATAGGACCCAGTATAGGATTTGTCTTCGTAGACAATGATATAAGTGAACTGGGGTGTGATTCTTTAACGTGTGCAGCGGCTGATCAGCGTATATACGAAACTATCAATGTAGACTCTAGATACAAAGATATTCGGACTAAATTTGAATGCGTACCTCATCGCTGATCAGCCGCTGCGCACATTAGAGAATCACATGGCTGGATTTGACTTACATACCATCTAACCTATATGCAAATAAAGAATCCTCCCTTATCCCAGGCAGGATGTGAACATGATTTATGAGCCCTGCGAGGCGTAAGGAAGTGCCACGTGCCACGTCCTGGACCCAAATGATTTGTGGCTCCTTTGCATTGAGAAAGCCTGTACTTCCGCACCTAACTGTCCTCCTTTCACGCATAAAAACGTCGCTTCCTGAATGAATTTTCTATGGGTCCTTCCATATTCAGTTTTTAATATTTTGTTATAATACTCTGAATTCACTGGTATTTAATTTATAACAAAAGATTATCTAACTATATAATGTATCATGCCTAACGTCCTTTAGATAAATATGAAGCAAAATACAACAGAATTGCTTTAAAAATGTAGAAAATATAAGTCACACAGTAAGATGTCATCCAAGTACAAGGCCATTAAAGGGTTGTATCTTTTATTGTAAACTGATATTTAAAGGCAAAAAAACCTTCGCTCATAGTCGATGTTCAAACGTGACCAACTTGTTACGGTATCAGTTTTCAGGTCACGCAAATGAGTTTCGTCATGCACGTTAAGCTGGTAGTTTTCATAATTTTCTTTCAAGTACTTCGCCATAGCAACTTTCATAATGGCCGCTTTTATTGTACGATACTGCCATATATACTTCCAAATGTATAACAATTCAACAATTCCATTCAATATTTTTGTTGTTTTTGGGGAAAACGATTGCAGCAATAACTTCACCAAAAAGTAGTCACGTTTTCAATTTCAATCATTGTATAATTTTACTTTGTTTTCTTGACCCGTTTTTTCTTCTTGACCTCGGCGGAAGTGTGCCAAAGTAAATGTAGGTTGCAAATTATTAATCAAAAAAATATAATCACAATGTTTTTCTCAAATCCCTATAGGCAATAGGCAATCCTTCATTTTAAGATGAGCACAGGCTTTTATTCCCCCAGCGGATAAAAATTGTACTTTGTTACCCAAAAATGCTTCCAAATGTTTGAGACTGAAATAGGATATTTTCATTGATATTATTATCACAAAATAGCGAAGTTTCTTCAAATAACACTCCTACTATTCAAACATGGAGGTATTTGCAAGCAAGCAAGGGGTCACCGAGTGAACTCAATGACCTATCAGCGATTAACATTCTCATAGTGAAATTAAAACTTTCGTGATACATTATTCACACTAGAAATAAATACGGCTTTCATTATTGTCATATGCAGACTATTTCAAATAATAAATTGTGAGTGTAGCCATGTTTATTTAACGTTTTAGAACTTCCCGTATCTATTATACAACGCAATTCAGTAAATCCTACTATATTGGATCCTGTTTGAGTAAACAAAACTATCTGTTTCAATCAGTCAGCTCTGAAACAGTCGATAGGAGTCCAAAAGCCAATAAAACATGTTTCTCTGATTTTTGGCCGACCACGTTTGCGCTGGGCGGGCGGTCGTGTCAGGACTTATGGGCAAACACTTCTAATGCACTCGTCGTCCAAATCTATGGCCAAAATGCAAACCGAATGGGCGTTACACGGTCTTTTGAGCGTTTTATTTGCACGATAGCTAACTCTTTACAGAAACCGGGTTAATTTCGCGCTTGGAAACTCGCTAAATACGGGAAAATGTAAGTATTACGGAAAGCATTTTGTTTAATGTTTAAAGTTATTGCCTTGGCTTTCTAAAGTCTGTTCGCCGAGAGCTGATAAAAGAAATAAAAAATCAGGGCTTCTTAACTCATTACAAATAGCGGGCCGCTAATTATTTTTACCGAGGATAATAAAAATTAAATGGAAAAAGTTTTTTTTTTTTGGCAATATGGCCGCCGCGTGCGCGCGCTCGCCTGCTCGACGCGGCGCCGCGCTTGACAACAGCTGCATCCCTCGTACCACGAAACTCAGTGCGCGCGGCGATAGCGACGCCCGTCATACAGTTTGCGATAAGTAAGCGACAGTCGCTATTTCAATGCAATATCATAATATTTATCAGCTCTCGGCGAACAGATTTTAAATGTTGGGTAATTTATTGAGTTGTAAACATCTTTATGCTTGACATCTTTTAGCATGAAAGAATTGAATGTATCAATTTATCAAAGCAGGTAATGGAAGCAAGTTACTCAAAAAACTGTAGCTATCAACAACTAGCCAGTTTTTCTTCTCGATCACTAACTTAGTCAACGCAGCGCTGCCTCATTGCGAAATCCTATTTCGATCGTGTAGTTAATGGAGGCTCAAAGGAAAAGCTTCCACATCAGGAAGTATGACGTTGCTTTTCTGAGCTCCAAAATGCATCAACTGGAGAGCTCTCGGCGGCCAAGTGGCTGCGTCGCGTCCTACATAATCGTACACGCTGCGATCCTAGTACCTTGGTATAAAGGTGTGTATCGTATAATAGGGATGTTTCCTGGGTAAAAAATAGTAATTCAGTCAGTTAGATTATCTAAAAATATTGAACACGTATTTTTTGCTTTATCAAATCAATCAAAATTGCCAAAGATATCGCTCATCAAATGTCGGGAGTGGGGGCAAATGACGTCACTTAATGGTAAAAAGTGTACAAAGTCGTGACGTCACGCGGAACTTTATCAAATCAATCAAAATTGCCAAAGATATCGCGCATCAAATTTCAGGAGTGGGGGCAAATGACGTTACTTAATGGTAAAAAGTATACAAAGTCGTGACGTCACGCGAAACTTTATCAAATCAATCAAAATTGCCAAAGATATCGCGCATCAAATTTCGGGAGTGGGGGCAAATGACGTTACTTAATGGTAAAAAGTGTATAAAGTCGTGACATCACGCGGAACTTTATCAAATCAATCAAAATTGCCAAAGATATCGCGCATCAAATTTCGGGAGTGGGGGCAAATGACGTTACTTAATGGTAAAAAGTGTACAAATTCATGACGTCACGCGGAACTTCAGCGCACTATATCTTCGTCATATTTTGTTCAATTGACAAAAGAAAAAATATGTTATCAATATTTTTTTATAATGTAAAAGACGGACTAATTAGATTTTTTCTGGAAACTAGTGTATTGAGATATCAAACTATACAGCCAGTGTTACATTACGGTTATAGGGCTAAGTTAAGAATACGCCCATTAAAATCGTTGTCTGATTATGATTAAAAAGTCACTATTCAACTAAATAAATTTTTTGGTGAGGTCTGCATACAAAAAAAAAAACAGAGAAGTGCGAGTTAAACTCGTGTGGAAAGGGCTCCGTAGGTACATGACTATCTGAAATTAATCATAATGTAAATTTAAATACCATAGATTTCTTATAGGTTTTCCTGTAATCTATAGGTAAAGAACTATATTCTGTATTTATTTTATTCAAAATTTTATGCCCTGCAGTTTCGGAGATAAGAGGGCGGGGAACGGTCAACTTCCGCCTACTAATATAAAAAAAAATACTTTATGCATCCGTATTGCCGTCACCAACTTACTTATGCGTACCAAATTTCAACTCAATCGGTCCGGTAGATTCGGAGCAAAATGGCTGTGACAGATGGACACACAGACAGACAGACACACGAGTGATCCTATAAGGGTTCCGTTTTTTTACTTTTGAGGTACTTTACTTTTTAGGTTTTAATCATGAATATACATTTTTTATAATATATCACCAGTTTAACCTTTTTGGTCTCTTGGACTCTGTCATCGCTTCGGTCACTTACTACTGCCTACATGGTCGTGTTCCAAGTATTAGTATCGCAGCAATCAAAGAGAGAGCTTTCAGTGGGACAACCAAAAGTTATATGTGTCGCCGCTTTGTTCCAAGGAGTTTGAATCGGGAACGTGGAATTGAAATAGTAGTACTGTTGAATGTTGAAGATTTTGCTGATAAAAGCAAAACGTGAAGTCTTTTGAGAATGCGACCACCTTGTAGAAATTTGAATTGCTAAAGTTTTTTTTATTACGTAGGTAAACTTGTTAGGTATTCAACTTTTAAGTGGAATTTGAGCTTTTTTGACCTAGAATACAGAGCATGTCTTTATATAAATTAATTTCTTCAAAAATACAACTGATTCTAACAAACAATTTGCAAATAACCTGCAAAAAAGTCTACGTACTTTTTTTTCGATCTGCAACGTATACATATTGTGAATATATATGTATATTGATACGAGCAACATCCCTGTCGCGATGTAGGTTTTACTATATAGTTGTACATGTTATGTATTGAATAGAGATGTATATCTCTTTTAAACACGGTCAGAGCGAGAGCGTAAATATACTATTTTGTCCTTCCACCGTCATATTTTATGATATCAGATTTGACAAGGGAATTAAATTGAAGTAAAAAAGTAAACATATTTATACAACATCAATCTGAAAACAGCTCGGATAACAGTTCTACTCAAATATGAACTCACGCGTGTATAACGAAAACATGTAGAGAAAAACGAGGCAAACGCAGACAGACACTTATTTATTGTTTGGCCAATCAACTTGAAAGCTCTCGGCGCGAAGAGGCGGGTAAAATTTTCAGCGTGTATACTTTGAACGTGTAAGTAAAACACACGCAGTGGAGCGGGTATTATCAGGGAGGTAAGTTTGCGATAAGTTACTTTGAGCTGCAACTTCATCATTGTCCGTTTGAATTTATGCTAGTTCGATATGTCCAAATTTATGTATGTATGTATGTAAAACTCTTTATTGTACATAAAAAACACCTTAAAAATTACAAAACTAAAATTGACGACGTGGATAGCCTAGTTGGTAGTGACCCTGCCTCCGACGCAAGCATCCCGGGTTCGATCCCCGGTAAGGGCAAATATTTGTGTGATGAGTACGAATGTTTGTTCCTGAGTCTTGGATGTTTCCTATGTATTTAAGTATTTATTTCTCTATATAAGTATTTATATCGTCGTCTAGTACTCATAACACAAGCCTTTAGAGCTTACTTTGGGACTAGATCGATTTGTGTAAAGACTGTCCCCTGATATTTATTAAAGTAGCTATTTAAATTAGTACAAAGGCGAACTTGTCCCTTTAAGGGATCTCTTCCAGCTAACCTTTGATGCACCAGTTAATGATGAAAGAAGACATAGACAAACTGACTACAGATATAGTGAATAATATGTTTCCATCGGTAAAACTCGGATCTCAATCGGAAGACGACGGGACCCGAAGTGTCAATTAATCATTGTATTCAATGAGTGACATGTTTATATTCATTAATATGAGACTTTATTATTTACTGCCAAATGTCAAAACGAAAATTGACGGCATGGTATGATGGCTACTGGCCCCCAATTCTCGGTGTTTTCGAGATAATGTCGATTGCAAGATTAAACGTCAGATTCATACAGTTGCGTCAAATGACTGTATGCACTGACGTTTAATCTCGATTGTTAGATTATCTCGAATGCGCCGAGAATTGGGGGCCTGCCGAAGCTAATTGAGAGAGCACGATAAATACGAACTTTTCCGATAAAACACGATGGAAACTAATTATACACTACATGTGTACTATGTACACCAACGCGATAAAAATTATGTGTGCACAAAATAAATACTTAGATACTTCTTTGCCTATATGAGCATTTGATCTGAGATTAAATAATGAAGTCTCCGTCAGTCAGAACACATTTCTAAAACAACAAATAATCGCTTTCCTTGCTGTTGCATTATTCCTGTCGTTGTACAGCCCGTATCGTACCGTAATCAGCTATCAAAGCAAATGTAAATAACCATATTCTATGTAAGCGTGCTACTTTTTAGGGTTCCGTATCTCAAAAGGAAACAACGAAACCCTTATAGGATCACTCGTGTGTCTGTCTGTCTGTCTGTGTGTCCGTCTGTCACAGCCAATTTGCTCCGAAACTACTGGACCGATTGAGTTGAAATTTGGTATACATATGTAAGTTGGTGACCGCAACACGGACGCGTGACGTAAATATATGAATTTTAAACATAGGGGCCACTTTTTGGGGGTAAATTAGAAAATTTATAAAAAAAGTTATGCCACCTGTGTCATGTGACATATCGAATGAAAAGGCTTATTGTGAGGATTTTAAATATATTTTCTTCTGAATTTTAAGTAAAATAGTCTAGAAGTTATTCAGGAAAATAGGCGAAAAATTACCATTCCCCCCCTTATTTCGGAAACTACCGGGGCTAAAATTTTGAAAAAAATACAGAAAATAGATCTTTACCTATAGACGACAGGAAAATCTATAAGAAGTCTATGGTATTTAAAGTAACCTAGTAAATTTCAGATAATCATGTACGGAGCGGAACCCTCTCCACGCGATTTTAACTCGCACTTGTCCGGTTTTAGGCCTCTTAATGGCAATAGGATAAGGCTTATTTTATACTAAATAATTAATATGGTATACTCAAGGTATTACAACAACCTACCCGATGACATTTTAAAACTTATAAGTAACGCTTCATTTAGAAGCCTTTTGAAAAAATAGCTTGTGCGCAATCATTTTATAATATGGATGAATTGTATGCTATAATTAATGAATAATTCTAACAATAATTATATAGTTTTATTAAAAGTGATTGTATTCACATATAGAAAATGACATGTTATATTAAATAGTATTATGAATAGTAAAAAATATATTTATACTGTTGTTATTTCAGAGTATATAAAATGCTGATATAATTCTTGTACCGTCTTAACTATGAGACAGTAGATGATATTATATAGTAATTATAATATTATCCCTTGGCTTGATGAAGACGCTTAGCACCTACTACTTTAGTATTGTTTACTGCGTCTCGAGTTGCAGTTAAGCTCCAAGGAAACTTTTCTTTGTCTGCGATGCAGGTCGTTTGTTTTGGAAAGCGGCGTCGCAAATGTTTTCATTGGATAGAATTCCTGCATGAAGTGACAAGTTTGTCTTCTGCATCTAAAATACTAATTAATGTAGGTACAGCTGTGTTCTTATCTTATCTTAGAGGGTGGGGTCCTTGCGGATACACTTCGACCCTATGGGATCTTTTGTGTAATTACCCCTTTTTCCTAAGCACTATCCATAGCATTCTCCACCACTTCAATGAGGTGACTTGTGGAGCGCAGTGGTAGTGCCTTGAATTCCCCTGGTTCTGGATAACCATTGCCAAGTATTTTCATTCTTAGTCTGGCGAGGGCGTCGCATTCGCACATGATGTGTTTCATTGTTTCTTCCTCTTCGCCACACATTCTACAGCTTGTGTTGTCAGAGACTATAGAAGATATACTTGAACCCGAAGTGACCCGTAAATACTCCGATTATGTATCTGAGCTGTTTACGGCTGAGTTTCCAAAGTTTATTGGTCCAGCTTGAGTCTACGCTCCCTGTAAAGAGCTTTGAATGCCTTAGGCCAGCCAAGGAATTCCACTCTAGGTGGTGGATGTCCCTGGCATGGTTGGTTAGGGCTGTTTTTATGGTTCCCTGTGAGAGTCCCACGAAGGGTTCCGGTCCAATGTGTTCGTTCATTGACCCTTCCCTACAGCTGTGTTAATTTCAAGAGTTAATAATGTTTCACCAAAGTTTTAATTTGACTACTATTATTTTGTTTTATTTTACTAAACTAGGTACCACTTTAAAGCTATAGTAATTTCCTTAAAAGATGTACACGAGCAACTTGTCACGGCAATTTATAGCCGGCAACTATAGCGGTCTTACTCTAACTTCGTACATTAGAGGAAGATGCCTATAGTTGCTGGCCACACACTGCCGTAAAAAGGTTGCTCGTGTAACTGCACTTTAATTTCGTTCTTTTGACGGTACTAGTAATACCCAAGAATAGAACATGAATCCCGTACCCTAATCCGTTTCACAATGAATTTTTTATTCAGTTATTACACTGATTGACCAAAAAGAGCCCTTTAATCATTTCGTATTTTATTCCTAGATCAGTTCCATTTCCGTCCAAACGACAAAACGATGTAAATTATCCCAAACGGTTCAGAGAAAGATAAAGATGTCATGGACCGGGTGATTAATTGATCCCGCAGCGTAATATAATGTTGATTTTATATGCACACAGAACTCTTCCGTGTTCTGTGTGTGTCAAAATTGTCATTGTAACGAACAACAGTTAATAAGAAAGTTTCCTGAAAGATTCTAATTAGTCCGTCATTTACATAATAAAAAAATATTGAACGCACATTTTTTCTTTTATCAATTAAACAAAAAATGACGCAGATATTGTGCGTTGAAGTTCCGCGTGACGTCACGACTTTGTACACTTTTTACCATTAAGTAACGTCATTAACCCCCACTCCCGAACTTTTGATGCGCGTTATCTTTGTCAATTTTGATTGATTTGATAATGTCAAAAAGACGCGTTCAATATTTTTTGATAATCTAACTGACAGACTAATTAGAATTTCTATTTTTTTTTATCCAGGTAACATCCATATTGGCCGATTAAATTTGAATCTCCGGTATATATTTTCTATGCGCATAACTGACATTCAAAATGAACTTAGTTTCAGGTATTCGACAAGTACTGAACGTTATGATACTCTTCAAAATACTACCGATAATACGACGTAATTTTAAAATATTATTTATAACACACATGATAAATCTCACCACATACCTCAAACGAATGAACATATTATGAGAAATGAAATATATTCAAAAATTATTAAGCCCTATATTTCTTTAACACTTTTATCAGTGAAAAATAAAAATATGTTTTAGACCATACATTTTATTGTTTTGTGATTGTAGTTGGCAACCATTTTGTTGTACAAGTATTTATTATCAGTTATATTTTTTCTACATCAATTATTCCTTGTCATCAGGTTGTAACAAGACCTACTACGGCGACATTGGCCGGACCTACGAGTTGGAACTCCACCGGCCTCGCGAAGACCTGGTGCCGTACGTCTGCCTTTTGACTATCACGGCGCCTGGAGGCGTGCATGGCGATTTGGTTCAGGTCAGTACAGTTGCATTAGCGCCATAAAATTTTGCAGTACTATCTTATTTCTTTCGCCAATATTTAAAGAAAATTATAGGCTATTATCGAGATGTGGTTTCAGTGAGTTTCGATGGCACTGTATACTGTTATGTAGTGGAGTGGAGTAGGAACATATTACTTAGTAAACCTGAAATCATGGTAGGTATAAACAGTGCTGCGAATTATCGCGGAACGAAAAAGTTCGTCAGTTTTCGATCTTATGTGACGGGAATAAAGTTGAGAACCTTTTCATTCCGAGCCTATACATAATTTGCAGATACCTTAGACATAAATTTAATTGATCTAGAAACTCTATTGTTGAAAAAAATGTGTATTGTTTGTTAGCATCGAATCAAGACATTTTATAAACTAACAACCCTCATGACCATCAATTACATTATACTTTTACTTTATTTCTACATTAATTCCACTTCAGTTTTTAATAACATTTTCATATTTGTTATTGGTTGTATATTTAGGCATGCATTTTATCATTATTCATCACAATTGTGTTAAATGGCATAGAGAAAGTGCGTGCTCATTAAAAAAAAAAACTCCGAATATCTATCATACCTTTTGCTGTTCAGCGGTTATTGATTGCCGTCGGTTCCAGACGACCTTAGACTACACTAATCAATAAACGTGGTTGGATGTCATTTGTCAGCGGACCCCCTTTTTGTTACGTAACCCACTGTATTGGAAAGTATTTGATAACTAGGTATTGTAGAAATTTTTATGAGACGGATGAGTCATATTCAGACCATTGTCCGTGAATTGTTTTCATTAAATGACTTACGACTTAATACTCCTCTGCTGCACTGGGAGTGACGAAATAGCATAGAATGCGTGAAGATGCTTATCATCCCGGCATGTCGTAAAAGTCGACTAAGGGACGGATCCTCTCCAACAAGGTGGACTATCTGTATGGGCGATGGGCTGATCACCTGTCACCATACGGTTCATCATACCATCTTAGGACTAATTAATCGAACGTGGCCACAAGTAGTCTTGTGGCTCTGCCCACCCCATTAGGGATTTCGGGCGTGATAATATGTATGTAAATGACTTATAGATGATTAATTATCCTTATGATATATTAGGATTTGTATTTCTTAACCTCTTCGACGCCACGTTAAATACGAAAGTTGTCACTGACACGCCAAGCATGTCTAAGAAGTGCCACGAATTTCAACATTACGTCAAACTTATGAAGGGCTCTTTTACCTTGTATGCCCTGACGGTATCCGTCGTTGGCGGTGAACCAGTGGTGCGGATATATCCGTCATCGGCTTACAAAAATCATAAAATGATTAATCAAAGGATTTGATTCAAGATGCAGGTCATGTTCTGTCAAGTCCCGACGATTGAAATTATAACTAACCTCAGGATGTTAATAGCAATGAAAAGACGTATTTAATTTTATTCGTTTTAGTATGTATTTCATAGTAAAAATTATTTAGCTTCCAAAATCCGTTGACATTACACGAAATTTCTTGACTCAAATTTCAAACAATACTTAAAATACCGACTCTTTCACGAACTGATTTTATATGCACTGAGAATGCATAAAACTATCGGCAAGTATGAATTCGCCAGAGGGTAAATCTTCCGCAAGATCCGGAATATGAGAGGAAATATAGTGGAACGCTCTCGGGCACCGAATGGTTGAATATGAAAAATGTGCTGTCAGAAAAGTCGTTCCTTACCTCACTTAGACTGGCCTTCATGACGGAATTCCATTTTGAATACTTCTTTGCAGAGGATATTTTTTCACTGTAGAAGGTTTGTTAAATATATTTATTGAAATGTGTTTCCTTTTACTAGAATTAAATGAGTATGTCCTGGAAAATGACATAATTTATCGGTATATCGATTACTAAAATAGTTTAAATACCCCTGAGTGGCGCATTGCAGCATACGTTCATTTGTCATTGTAAAAGTTAAATTAAGCATAAAACCAAAAAAATACGTTGCTTTTCGTAGAATTACATGAGTCATAATTTTATAGGTAATATTATATTGCACAACGAAATGTCTCCGAGTATAGTAAGGTCATTGTGTATATTTGTCTTTACAATAATTTGTAATAAATACTGTAGAACTGTTGCAGATCATTCAGCTGGACGGCGGCGACCGGCTTGTTTCAATCCAACCCTATGACATAATATCCGGGCAGCCGGAAATGCCTTTGTAAACGTAACAGGTACCTATAAGATGCAAAGAAAGTCTATGTGAGGTCTATTTGGGCATAATGTACGTCTATATCGATATTTCTCTTAATAAATTTGTAAAACTCACTATCTAATTCAGTATCTGGGAACATTGTGGCTTTTCTAGCAATAGTCCGTTCCCGGTGTTGTAAACAATATATTATTATTGCACTAACATTTGACTAAAGAAAAATCGAGTAATATGTCGTTAAGAATGTACATAGGTATAGTACATGCATAGGTACAGTAGACCATACATTGCATTGACGACACATATTTTATTGAGGACCTCATGCAAAGCTAGCGTGCCTCACGATTTTCCAACTATTGCTTACACGAGTCAGTCTTTGCTGTGTTTAAATGGAAAATACTAAAACTTGCATCTGATACCACTCATGCCACTAACATGTATGGGTCACATGTTTTTCAAATAATATAGTAATCATCGGTCCTACTAATAATAAATCTCCATTTATAGAATAAATCTTAAAACATTTTTGTGAAGCTTTCAAATATCATTACTGTCTGTGACTTGTATAATGCAGCCATTTTATCATGTACAGTTAAAGTTTATATTTAAAAAAAGTAAAGCTTTAGCTGAACAAAGACAATACGCAAACGCGATTGTCTGAGACAATAACAGTTCTGTAATTTGCAACAAATTGCAAAAAATATATATAACTAGGAAGTCTTGTTAGGACCGATAAACGGATATAGCGATAAATAAAAACTAAGTGATGAATAAAACATTTTGAAACATAATAATATTAAATTATATCCAGATTAAATAAACATACTAGCTTTTTGAACAAACCATGGTAAAGCCAATATTATCATTGTAAAGTTTACAAAAATGCGAAGACAATTGTTTGCTTTTACACGGTCGACACCCAAAATTTCAGGTCGATTGCTTCTGTACTTTCCACGTGAAAGGACACGGACTCACAAAACAGATATCGTTTGCGTTTGAGAATAAAATATGTAGTCCGCATCCGAAAGCTCATTGATTTTTGTATGCTTCTGGCCGTTTGAAAACTGTTGTTTTCTTCTACTTTAAGGAAAAACCTTCTTATTCTTTTAATTGCAATAAGAACCGAACAGCTGTTTCTCGTTTGTTCAATTTAAAACTTGAAGCTAAAAATCATGTTGCTATTAGGTAGTTATACGTTCTAAATACAGGTCTTCTTAGAATTAGTAATGTCCTACATTTGCATATAGTATAATGTTATATTTACATTATAACGTAAAGCAACAATAGGCCCCAAGTCCTTGTTCCTAAAATAATTGTACTTTTAAAGGGTTATCGTTAGTTTTCCACCTTGTTTTTTTTGTCTTATCGAGCCATCATTTTATTTTTCTATTGTGCTTTATGAACGGATTTGGATGTAACGAAAAACGTTAATGATTTTGAACGATTAATAAAAACCAAGCTTTACATTTGGGTATGTGGATAAAAGAAATATGTATAGACTGAGCGCAGACTTAGTGTCTTCGCTCCGGAGCTCAAAGACCTAATTTTGTGGTTTCATTAGTATTCAACTTTAGAACAAAATAGCAGCTTAAGGTAACCCATTTGTTTAATTAATGTTCAAGTAACGTTTTGTTTTCGAGTTCGTTTCTCGTTCATTACCCATTTCGCTGTTTAATTTCCAACGGGTCGTTTGTTAGAACTGTATTCTTTAATTTGCATGCAATTAGAGAGACTTTCCTGTAACTCGGCAAACTTTCCTTCCACGTCTTTGTCCCGTTACTTTTATTTTATGTAGGTACATTAGAATGGATGTAGCGATTTAAAGATTACTGGCTGTCTTTTTGTGTTCTTTGTCTACTTCAGTTTTCGACTTTGTCCATTTCCTGAATTCCGTTGAATTGAGAAGTTTTTTATACGGTTTGTTCTTTTTTGTTCCTGAATTCGCGAAAACGTCTTCTTTAAGTTGCATTAGTGATAATATTCGTATACTTACTGAAATTTATTCAGTACCTTTTCATAATATATCATGATCGTTAAGTGCCCTAAAATCAATATCAGAAAGCAGTAGCAAAGTTTGTCTTAATTACCCATGATTTAAATTGATTTTGATTCACCAATAACTGTTGGTAAGTAATTGAAAATATTTTGAAATGTTTTCAATTACAACGAAGTTTGAACACAAAACACTACACGACCCGGTTAGCCTAGTTGGTAGAGACCCTGCCTACGAAGCTAGCGGTGCCGGGTTCGATTCGATCCCTGGTAAGAATAAATATTTGTGTGATGAGCAGGAATATTTTTTCCTAAGTCTTGGATGTTTCCTATATATTTAAGTATTTATTTATCTATATAAGTATGTATATCGCCGTCTAGTATCCATAACACAAGTCTTTAGAGCTTACTTTGGGACTAGATCGATTTTTGTGAACAATTATTTTTTTAATGAAATACTGGGCATGCTTTAGACACTAGTCTCACCTGATGAAAGCAGAGACAGGGTCTGGGGTAGAACACGCTTGCCCAGAAAATGCCTATTCATTCTTACATTGAAGACACCAAGATAACAACAAACAACAATTTCACGTGTAGCATTATATCAAATTAACAGTTATGTGTAACGTCACACTTATAGTAACCATCCACCACCTTCTTCTTCGCCATGGTATAAGTAGTATTTTTTTTAATGATATGTGCGTAAAATATTATATAAGCTAAAAGTACAAAGAAAAATTAGCAGCAGCAGTTTACAGTCAATCGTGGCGGGTATTTGCGGTTCAAATGACGCAACAAGTATGTACACGGTGTGCTCTCGCCGAAACCCTCTCGCACGAGACTCTCGGCGAAAGGCTCTTGATGAGTGTTCAGCCGGCATGAAGTCCCCAATCCGCACTGAGCCCGCGTGGGGACTTTTATCCTGTCCCTCTAACTATGAGAGGAAGCCTGTGCTCAGCAGTGCGGTGTGATATGATACGAGTATCTCTGAATGACATCCAACCCGCGACCTTTAATTTCGAAATTCAACATTGTAACCACTAGGTCAACCAGTCAGTTTTCTTGAAATATGACAAATGGTGTGTTCCCGATACAAAGTAACATAAAACGAAGGGACCCCAGGAAACAGGTCAGGCATGCGGTCCGCGCGATGACCGGAAATTGTATTTGTTTCTCCACATCAGCGAACTCAGCTCAAATCGCCGGTTATTAATTAAATTTAATTTTGCCCCGGGCTTGTTCTAAGTGATTATAGAAACTAATCGTTACTATGGTAACGTAATGAAAAACGAACCGGTTCAAATTTTGTATGGAAAAGACCGTGGGCGAAGCCTTAGCGAGGCTGCTGGCTGTAAAATTAATATCGCAATATTTTTTAGAATGCATGTGCTCGTAAATGGCTCATAACAAAGCGCAAATTGTGTAGAAAACCGGTTTTAACTCACTCGTGCTTTTTACTTCGCGCTGTTTTTAATTTTCTGACTTTATCGTACGCCGAATTCAGAGTTTCACGTGCGTAATAAATAGTACATTGTGCATCTAGGGCCGTAAGAACGGGATAACTAACGAGACGCGCTTAATAACGCTTTTATTTACTCGAGTTTGTTATCCCCTTACTGCCCGTGATACACACAATGTTTTTCATCACATTTGCGAGGAAATCAAATAAAAATTAGACAAAAAGTATACATATATTTATTTTATTACCATTGTACACCGTGAATTACCATCAGGTGGGTAGAACAAACTGTGCATGGCGATCACCGCGGGTGGGGCCCATAGAGGAGTTAAATCGGCTATAGCTGCTCTATACGCCTGCGTATAATAACTCCCTTTCCGAGCAAGTGTGATGAAAATGTAATAACTAACTTAGGCCGTAGAAAACACTCGCTACGCTCATGTCTTCAATCGTCCCCGTTTATTACAATTACCTATTATTCATGCAATAAAATAAACAGCGATAGTGTATTACGTTGTTGGAATGAAAAATGGATTGAAATGAAACAAACAAAAAGAGAAGATTGAATAATTAATCCGCATCTATAATTTTCGGTCTTTGGAAATATATTCAGTTGTAAATATATAATCAAAGCCCCGATTAGTACTGTCCTCTACTGGACCTGAAACTGGGTCAAACGTCGTTTACGTCATCCATTGATACAGTGTGATTCAGACCGAGTTCATTAGAGCCAATGCTATTACGGAGGCTATTGACGCTGTGTTCATAGGTATTGGAGTTGTATGGTTACTGTTTCTGGAAATACATGGGTAACATCAACGTCAGAAGTCGATTCAGGATTTCCTCTTTTGACAAATTGCTTTTTGACAGTTCGTGTACAATCCTGACGAATGTTTTGGTTACTAATGTTTTGTTTAAATATGTATTTGCCAAATAAATTACAATCTATTCATAATTTGTGAATCCGCCTGGACTGACTGGACGACTGACTGATACATCACCTCGGAGCCGCAATCGCTGAAGCCCATTATATATAATTTGGAAGATAATTGTAAATTAAAATTTCTTTTCCTTCAGCTTGTTGTCATGTAATGCCGAGTTTGCTTGCATGCAATGCACGCGATTCAAACTTATACAATGACTAGTGGACCCGCCACAGCTTCGCCCGCGGTATTTTCCATACAATCTTTATCAGTTCTTTTCACCCCTTTAGGGTACTCGAGGAATATCTCCTCCAAATTTCAAATCTCTAGGACCACCAGTTAAGGCTGTGCGTTGCCTATAGTGAGTCACGGTACCTACCTACTGTTTTATATGTATTGATATTTGGTAATAGCTGAAATATAATTCTTCAAGATTCTTCAATTTCAAATCAAATTACTATAGCAGCACAGTGCTTGATAATGTCAATGCCAATGATCAATCCTATACTATCATCACTAATTTGACATAACAGTAACAAGAAAATTATACCATTACGCTCTTTGCTGAAATCTGGATGCAATATTACCGTATACAGCAGACATTAATTACCGAAATCCAATTTTAAGCGTACCAGCAGATCTGAATATTAAGGTTTAATTATAACTAACGGTTCACGGTATTCTGCTTCCCGAAACAACAAACCATTTAATTGCACAGAGGTTTCCTTGCCGCTAGCTATTATTTGAGGGCATACAAGCAAGCACTTACTAAGGTATCTCTTAGAGTTCGGTTCCATGTCGTCATTTGATGTAATTTTCGGGATCGTTGCTCGCGTAAATGGACCGTAGTACGTTCGGATCGAATATTTACCGAGGTTCCCTCCAAGTTTTATAGACCTGTTTTTAACCTATAAATGTCTTACAAATTTATGATAACGAAAGTGTTTCGATGTTTGTAGATAATTTTATCGTTTGAAGTCGTTTTGACAATTGGAGAGCATATTTTCAAAGTAATGACAACATTGGTTAGTCTAAATTATCAGGATTATTTAGACTAACCTAAACTGATAAAAAAGTCCTTATCATTTCGGTTCTCTTATTAAAAAGACTAACTGTGTTCATTCAATTAAATGATTACTAACTTTGATGATGTTTATATTGAATACATTAATTAAATTACATTGGCTCCCAATTTTGTAAACCCTTTACAAGTTAATTGGAAAATATCGTTACTTTGAGGACAATGTGGTAGCCAACAAAGTGGAAACCAATACTGGTCTGCGTTTTACTATCGTTTGTTTTGGCTCCTATAACAATTTTAAATCAAAGTACTAGTTGTCCCTCTCATGCACGCTCATGAGCTGTTCACCCGGTGTGAAAGAGATGACTATCGACATTATCACGATTGGATTCAATATACAAAGCACAAGCTAAGCACTGACGCAACGTTTGGCAAACGTTTAGCAATTCGGGTTGATCACCTTTGCATATAACGGCTTAGTTAATGATCACCGGTGCCTCATGACTAAAACCTATCATAACGAGGTTTAAGCGCCATCTTGATTTAGATTTAATCTATATGAATAGGTACACTAATGAATAATGATTAACGTAAACTGAAATGTTGTCAAATAAGAAAGCGGGATCCATCCATCTCCTTTTTATAAAACATACTTCATTTATAATAATTTGTAGACATGTAACACCAGCATCTAGTACAAGTGCCTACTACAACGTCTAACGCACTATCCTCAATATGAATCCCTCTTTCAAACTTACTGCGACTCTATTCGGGAACGTCCAAGCGATACTAAAACAAAATATGCCATTAGTTACTAGTTCTTCACTTTTGTTATAAATATCTCAAACTTACTCGATACTCGCATCCCACTCTTACGCATTACGCATCGTGCGGAAGAGTGGGATGAGAATCTCGCTAGCGCGTCGCTACAATATCCCTTGGACGTTCCCTAATAGAGGCCCTGATATACTAAACTATTTAAGAATAGGTATGACTTAACAATAAGATCAGAGCCTCTATTCGGGAACGTCCAAGCGATATTGTAGCGACGGGCTAGCGAGATTATCATACCACTCTTCCGCACGATGCGTAATGAGTAAGAGCGGGATGTAAATCTCGCTAGCGAGCCGCGACAATATCGCTTGAACGTTCCCGAATAGAGGCGCAGGTCACATGCAGTTACATATCATTCTATACTATTAAGCTATAAGGTTCAAGAGGTTTAAAGCTTACGAGTATATCCATTTCTTTAAAATCTAGTTGAAAAATGTTGGAAATTGAGGATAACGAGTAGCAAACAAAGTAGAGAGCAATACTAGATTGGTTACTATCGTTTTGTTTCGGTACCCGATACGATTGAGTGTAAATATTTTTTTTAAGTGCAAACCTATAAAGTCGAATTGATGTAGAAGTAGTAAATCTCTCTAAAATAAAAACTAAACAAATCAACCACAAAGTAATTCCTAAATAACCTCCTGATATTTTTTATAAAGGACATATTATCGTATTATGTATTTTCGACTTATAATGTGTTACTTTTAATTGCATAGTTGCATTTGATACAAAGTTGTCTCAAGAAGACAAAATTACTGTCTCGGGACATTGTGACGCAAGCGTTGTCGTTTGTCACAGATGCAATCCACGGGCTCGTTTTGTGACGCGCGCCATTAATGTTACTGCAGTCAAACTGTTCTAACAGTTAATTAGTTAATTATGTAATACCGTTGACAATACTTTACATGGGTAATATGGTGCTGAAGATTAAGAACCTAATTTCGTTGTAACAAGTGTTAGCACGATTATATCTTACGCAATCACGCGGCAGAGCCCTGTTACAGAGAAACATTAAAATCCAAAACTTGCAACGTAAATGGCGACGCTATTAATAGCAGTTTAGGAACAATTGAAACTCATAATGAGTTTGTGTAGACCACCGGGAATAGTCTAGGAGATCCAAACCTACCAAATCTGGCGTAATCTTTCTATTTCCAATGATTCAACGTTCGCTGCTTTAACGAAAACTCGAATCTGAAAACGTCAAAACACTCACTTCAACTTCTGAAGCATCCACTCATTTTAAGTAGCATCAAAAGTTCACTGAACATTTTCTGCGAAGTTACTTTGTAAGCACTATTCTTAATTTCCTCCTAAAACATACATTTCGTTGCAAGGTTGTGTTTTATTATTTTGAAATTTAGCTTAGTTCAGAGAGGTAGCATGCTCATTTTAAATAACTATAAACAACACATCTTTTTGTAGCATTTTTAGTTACTTCTATTAACATTTTATACTCTCTACTTTTTTGGTATAATCGTGTGAGAAAGTAAATTTTATCGTCTAGAATGGAACAAATATTTTGAACGAGATTCTAATCTTTTTCTATTTAAGAGATGAAGATACATTATAAAAATATAATATTTAGGACAACAGATTCACTTAAATCCCTTAAAATTAAATCAGGTTTGGTTCCTACGAAATAAAGAGTTTGCCAATTTTGCAAAGCCCTGTATGTAAGCGCAGCGGGAATAGATAAAGTCTAATTCCAGATCATAAATTAGCCAGATCCTGGGTAGACGTCGCAGACGACTGGATTTTGCTGCCAACTCCACGCTTCTGGTTGGAACACCGTTGCTTAATTGCTTGGAGGATTGCGATATGCCTCATTGTTATGCGTGTTCGAGTTTGGTATTCCACCTATAAGACCTTTATCCATTTCCTTAAGCTAAAGCCTGGGTATTTACAGCGAGCTTGATAATTGTCTCTGACAAAATAAGCACAAAAAGTATTACAACTTACGCGACCAAATATTCAAGCGAGGAAATTATAGCTATAGTTTAAAGGCAAACCACCACTCGTCAACCATTATTTAATACTTAAAATAAAATCAATACATTGTAACAATGAGCCAAAGAGTATAGTAATATTACCAATGAGCCATCTACCCGAATATAAAATAAATGAAACCCAAGATGGTAAAAAAGAAGAAAAATTTGAATGTCTCATTGATGACGTCGATCGCTCATTAGGGGGAGGACCGATATCATTCACAGATCGTTTAAACAACCTTTTAAAATTAATTGAAGTGACATTTCAAAGCGTTTTTATTAAAATAAAAATCGGATAACTAATTCATTTCACTAAAATGTTCAACTATTGATTTTTTTATTGTAACATAAACAGTAAAGCATGGTACAAAAATGATCCTAATTAAGGTCCTATTAGTAATTCATTTACGCCCCTGGAAAAGACTTCAAAGCCTTCGGTGACGTTTCTTGTAATGTCTATAGCGTGGTTGTCATTAGCAACCATCCACGTTGTGCCACTTTGGCCTCTATTAATCACTTCTATTATACCCGAGACAGCCGACTCAACCCTGGAAAGAAAAAACTCATAAGAAAATGTTCATGAACACCGCTTACGTTGTAAGAGACGTTAAAGCAAAAATCCAACCTCTCCTTAGGGAGAATTTCCCCTAACACTCACGAGAAAATGAAATAACAGCTGTCTAATCGCGAGAAAGCCTTCGGCATATTGCATAATGTTAGGATTTAGGATAACGTAGAAAGTGAATACTTATATGAAAATCACTATATCGATACTAATATTGGTTTCTGTGATTGATAATGTTTCAAAGGTTATTTTTCTATACCCGCATTTTTGTTTATTCTTGCATGTGTGGTAGTAATAATAGGCGAACTTACCTTTGCCTTTCATCAGCGTGAGATGTCATATCTTGGAGACAATCTTCATTTTTCTCTAAGTTGTGTCTATGGAGAATTGCCGTATCAGTAGGGCCGAGGCAGACGGTCATAATACGAACATTCGTTTTTGAATTTGGCTGATGTATCTGAAGAATGATTTTATTAGGAACTTGAAAATCACACCAAATTTAAAGATGACCTAATCTATAATGTTGAAACGTATGTTCATAAGGTTAAGACTTGGCCTTCGGAGTTAGAAACATGGATATGAAAACTAAAAACAACATTATTCCACGAAGAGCAAAGTTTGTATTAAGGTCAAATTCAATGCATGTGAAGAAACTTCTATAATGCAGTTGTGGAACAACTCACCCCGATAGAGTTACTGAATTGGAGCACCGCGGTCTTCGTGGCGGCGTACACAGGTAGCTGACTGTCACCTCTTAGTGCCCACAAGGAGGATATATTAAGTATAGTCCCGCCCGTACCTCCTTTGTCAGCACGCATGCAATTTAATGCAACCAACGAACTTTGAATTGTAGCCGTCTAAAATTAGAGTAAATTTGAATTATACGGGACTGTAACGTTCACAACCGCAGTTAATGTGACAGTTAATAATAGAGGTAATATGGATAAAAGTTTCGTTTGAAAAAGATTTTGAAAATATTGCTCGTCATAAGGTAGAAGAAAGTGTATGAAAGTTTTTAATTACTTACAAAATTAATGTCAATGATCTCCTTGAAGAACCGTGATTCGTCGCTTTTCAAAACAGCAGCGTTATTAATAACGCCGTCGAGCCTATGATATTTATCTATAACTTGCATGAACGCCAAGTTAAGTTGGGACTCATCGGCAATATCGCATTTTATGAACTTCGCCCTTAGGGCGCCAAACTTGTTCAAGAGTTCGAGTTCCAGCCCCGTTCCCGCCCTCTCTGCAATGTCGAGAAAAGCGACGTGCTGCAATATTGAGAAAATTACTTGTTTTATTAACTGTTCAGACAAGGGGTTATTTGTCATGGGGCCCGTTCAATTTGGTTTCTACTTAACACTGTTGAGTTATAGCCATTTTAAACTCTTAACGCCTTTTCGTTGCCTACATAATTTGAATTACTTTTAGGTTATATTTTAAATGTATGTCTATAAGGTATTTATGCATGGGCTACTGATACCTGAAATAAATTGCATTATTATGATTATTATTAAAATGCAATTTATTCATGAGTTCAATGACACTCATTGCATAAAATCATTGAAATGACAGGATTTGCTTGCTGCGTCGATTCACATAGAGCATATACCCATATAGCAGAGTGCTTACCCTCGCATTTTCTGCTAACAAAGCCCTGACGACACCTGCTCCCACGCCCGCGGCTCCGCCAGTCACCACAAACACTTTATCCTCTATATATTCCGACACTTTCAAAACACTAGCCGCCATACTTATTTTGTTTCAACAAACCGTTCACTCTCTTTATGTTCAACTGTTTTGTAGATAACTATAAAATCAAATGATAAAACAATGGTATCTAAGCTGTTTCATGTATATGATCCTTGATAGGGTTATCAGTCGATAAAAACGCTCGTTAAAACGTGTTTTACTTTCAGGTTCCACACACAATTTGGTCATAAAGTGTAACGACTATAATTTTATTCTGACATTGACACCTTTGTTAAATAAGATTTGTAATAAAAAACCGGTCAAGTGCTAGATTAACTCACGCGCCGAGATTCCCGTACTTACCTATGAAAAATAGACAGTACCCTGTACGTATGGCATCCTAAAAATTAAAAAAAAATTGCTCCTAACAACCGGTTAACCATTTACAACCTACTTATGAAATAAGACAAGAAATAACTTTCTCAAGCTTCTATTTCTGTTCAACCGTCGCTTGTGCTATACAAGCATACTTGAGGAAAGGTATACCTTCTCAGACTAAAGTTATGCTGGATCTCAAAGGTCTATATGTATACATACATGCCCAGAATACCCTTTATGCTTGTTTGTGGTACGATACAAATGATGTAATAAGAACGCCTACGTAATACGTATATGTAGGTAAAGGAATATTAATTTAATCACTCATCTACATCTATGTGTGTACAGGGTAGGGTTGGTATTAATTACATTGGCAAATAAGGGAAATATGTATTTCACTATGTGAATCTTAATCGTGTGGCATAAAATATTGGGCAATAAATGCCTCTCTTACCCATTGCCATATTCCACGCATTCATAAAATATTCCGTTTGGTATTTGGATCGTTTGAGACAATCACGTTTTGTAGGCTGGAGCCAAATATTGCGCACCCTTTGGAGAATATCCACTTGAAAAAGGAAAAGATCCATCTTAATCTGACGAAGGTGCTCCAAAGGACATGCTTGCGGTAGCTTATTCTGAGTCCAAAGGGGCGAAGCGGTCGCCTCAAGTGCTCCATTCAACACGCAACAATGACGTCTAATAGTCCGGCTAACGATGCTGTCACCGGCTTGTGTGATGCCAAGTAATCTGCAGCCTTCAGCCTCAGAGATTTATAAGATTGACTTATCAGATTGATTTTGGATTTATTCTGTAAGCGAAATAGTGGGCGGGTTAAGAACTGTTATAGAGAACATCGTCTGTGATATTTGGATCTCATGTGCGGAACTGATTTCAATATTACCGGGTATTGGTATTTCGGTGAAGGAAAATATTCTGAAGAAGCCTGGAAATCTTTGAATTAATTCAAAGATTTGCGTGAAATCCCCAATCCGCTATGGTGCCGCAGTTTAGTTTATGGTTGAAACTACCTGGAGAATTGTATTATGAGGGTGCTAAAGCCGGCCTGTTTAGCGCGCTCATAATACGAATTTTTCAGTCAGTTCATTTTATGTCGGAAACTGCCTGGATTTAAGAGCTCATAATACGATCGCTGGGCCCCAGTTGAGACTACTGCCTAATCCCACTCACTATGAGAGGAGGCCTGTGTTCAGCAGTAAGGCCTATATAGGCTGATGATGATGATGAAGATGACAATGATGAAAAATTTAAAAATGAAACTGAATCTTAAATTAAAATAAATATTGCCTAAAGGTAAATTATCGCGATCAATTAAATAAAGATGATAATTTAAAACTAGTAAATGTTAAAAACATCACTAGGTAGCAAGCTAATTAGGAAACCTCGCAATAAAAAATCAAAATCTCAAATCCATATGCAAAAGTGAGTATGTTCATTCTATTTGTACTCCTAAAACATTAAACCAATCATCCTAAGACGAAATGAACATCATTTTCATATCGGAAACATGCACAGGTTCCCGAATCCGCAAAAAAACACTCAACGCGGATAAAGTCACAGCCTAAAAGCTAATAATAAATATAAAATATCACAATAAAACGAGAAGAAATAAAATTTAACACTGAGTCACTTTGATATATTGCTCTTCATACGTGTCTCATCTCAAAATACGTGACCTTTTAACACAGCTCAACTTGCCTTCAACAGTTTTATTATAGCCATGGAAAATTGCGAGGACAGTGGGGCGTAAGTGCGGTGAAGGGTGCCATAGAGGCGTGAAGTGATTTTGAAAAAGCCTGAATAACACAATAGATCGCCGTGGATAAAAATATCCAACGCCATTCTCCGGTAAAAATGAAGCCATTAATCTATAGATTACTTGAAATCGTGCAAACTGCCAGCTACGCATAGGTATTATGCGTTTTATGTACTTTCACTCAGTGCCGTGGACGCGTCTGTACATCCAGCACATAGTGACATATCTCGCCTAATGATTTGACACGGAACCTGTCGGAGTCTTGGAGAAAAAGTGCTGCAGTAAATGCGTTAAATGCTAAACATTGTGAAATTAATAATTAAGTTTTTAAATGAGGTTGTTCTAGCAAAGGTAAAATGCATGGATTTTGTAACTTCCTCTCATTTTAATTATTAATTTTAGACCTATTTTCAATTCCTTCCTAACATGAATGGGTACTCGGGTAACTCAATATGCTAGTAGATTAGATAAAATATTACTTATTGGCCAAGTAACAAAGATACATTACGTTTTACAAGTCAGCGCCTCTATTCGGGAACGCTAAGTGATATTGTAGCGACTCGTGAGCGAAATTTCTCATCCCACTCTTCCGCACGACGCGTAATGCGTAAGAACGCGATACGAGTCTCACTCGCGGGTCGCTACAGTATCACTTAGTCGTTCCCGAATAGACACCCAGTTACATCAAAACTTCAGAAAACATCGTCAATGCCAAAATTATAACCGCCTGCTCTTTTCAGAGCTCATCGTTTTGTTATAAGTGAGAAATGTGAGAAATAAGTAGAATAATTTCACAATGTAGACAAAGGCGGGCACTTCAGAGTTGGAAAGCGGCCGAGTCAGCCGACACAAGGGATTCGCAAGCGCCGGCCTAATGAGTAAACTAATGTTTGTTACTTGCTTATGAAAACGTGTCTTGTAAGTAAGTAGTTTATGAACTTAGAACTTGCAAGGAGCACGTAGTTCAAGTTTTGAAACTTTGAGAAAGGTTAAGGGTTTTAAAAGTTAGCTAGGATATTTTGTTAGGTTTTAAAAAAAGACCGCCAGGTCTTTTTTACGCATTAAAATGACAGCGATACAAAACGCGCGTCAACTGCGCATGTAAATTACGTTCGCACCTTCAAACGTTTCGTTATCATTGTTTGAACAGGCAAGAGTGCGTTGAAAAAATAATTGTTTATATGATTCTATTACCGTGAAAATAGTGTTATTCACAAAACGTCCTCGTTCTTTGCCTTAGCTTTTGAATATCCCGAACAGGTACACATTCATTTAGTTGGCTCCGTTCTGCTCTGAACAATTGTAGTAATGTTCGGTTGCTTGTGCAAACAAATCTCTGCGCTCAGGGGTCGACGCGCAGGATGTCTTTGTCTTTGGAAAACCAACAAGCAACAAGGTAAGTTCATGGTATATCGTCTTGCATTTTGTATAATATGAAAGTCGCGTAAATAGGGTTGGAGTTATGACTTGGTCAAAAACTGGAATATTGTACTGAGTTGGCCAAAAGGGGCTCGTAAAGGGGCTAGTTTTTCGGCAATGTATTGCTACAATTTGAACTATGCCCAAAACGATTACATATTACATCACTAATAGGGACAAAAAGTTTGAATATAAACCTTTGAGGATAGCCCGAATTGCAGCAATAAATTTTCCTATAATAATAATAGTAGTTTATGCAACGGTTGCATAATGATAGGCCTTAAAACACTAGTGCGGTTTTCATGAAACGAGCCGATAGGCGAGTTTCATAATAAGATCGCACGTGTGTTTTAAGGCCAAATTATGCAGAGTTGCATACATAACTTTATCTACACACATATTATAAATCCTCCATGATGGGTTCAGAAACAATATTTTCTGGCAACAAGTTATTTGTTGCAATCGTGGCTGCATATTTCCGATATCCGGCGCATTTTCACATCACACACACTCCGAGAAGACTACTTACTATTCATATTTTCAACTAAAATCTAAATTACAAACAACTTTTTCTATTCAATTCAAAAACAATTCTACTTACGTTCAGCAAAACGCCAACATGGCGATCCTCCGTCAAGACCATTTTTTTTTTAAATCATAGACAAACGGATGAAGTCTCTATTCTCGCGTCACTCGAGATCAAATATTGTGCAGTTTATATTAAAAAAACATACTGAATTGCCATTTCGTATCAATAACTGTTTTAATATCTATGGATACTAGAATAGAGACCACTTGAGTTTTGACAGCTGTTCCAAATTTAATCTCTTTTCTTTACTAAAAACGATAAAGAAGTCATGTTATTTCTTTATCGCAGCACTGGTTTTTCCTAATTGGTTGTCAAAATGGTGGTCATTTCATACGGTTTTTGATTAACCAATGGAGGTTTTATGATATAGGTGTAGATAAAAGCCCTTTCATAATCATAGTTGAGGAAAACAATCTATTGTCACATCCGGGATAACAATGTTATTAAAACAAATCAATGTAAATATTTTCTCGACGTGTTTACATCGGGGAAAACAACGGATTTATTTTCAGTGGCATCTTGCAATGATTGTGACAGTACCAATTCCACTGAAATAATAGTAATATTACTAATAGTACCGTTTTCAACGTAAATGTTGTTTATTTACTTCAGTATGAAACAATTATTAAACTATGTCCCTAGTAAATAGATATGTTTACTGAAAGGTGTTTTCCTGGAAACCTTTCCGATTTCCTTTTTTATTGAAAATGCAGAGGAACTTTGGTAAAGTTCACATGTTGAAGTTGTTACCTTTCAGGAACTTCCTTTCAGTTACCTTTGCAAGTTTTGCTGCGCTGAAAGTCAGTTCACACAAAGTTTAAAATTATCGTCTAGAGCATTTCTTGAGAAACCAGAATGTTTATTGATCAAAGATGAGTCAAAATTGAAATACTCATAATAGCAATTGTAACTTGCGCCACGACAACTTATTTACATACATAGTAACATAATTAAGTTAGACGAATTTTGAAGATAATATAAAAGGTAAGGGATATTTTGAGCTTAGCTGCCTATTGTGTGGGTTTGCTTTCTCTAAGTTCTTGAAAATTCTTGTTGATTTGTATCATAGTTTGAATTGCATTATTTATAGTTATTAATTAAACGCTGATAAACTGATTTTTAAATTTCAAACCTATTGATAAACATTGAGAGTAGGCAAAATTGTCTTATTAATTAATGTTAGAATTCTTATACTTCTTTTAAATGTGTCTAGTTACAGCAGAAGATAATTATGAAGCTCTTAAGGTTTGAGTCTCTTATAGTGAAAATATGAGCTAAACGTTGCCTAAATTCATATATTTCAATACTTTGCAAGATTTCCTGACGTAGCTTTAAAAAAAATGGTTATTTCATTTACTTTTTATATTATTATAACATTGGAAAATTATCAGGGAGTTCATAAAAACTCGAAACTGCGGTCAGAATTCGATTTTCATCACGACTATATGTTAAACATATTTATGATGAAATTGTTAACTTCATACCCTTAAGCTACCAAATGCACGTGCAGCATAGTCATAAAATACGTTATCGCAAATAGGTATAGCAAATTGAAGTCTAGACTGCAATCTAACTTAGGTTGTAACCTGTTTATTCCACGTGTATATACTCAGCACGGAAATTGAAATGCCACGACGTGTTTTCGTTGGCGGCAGCACATTTAAATTTCATCAAAGACTGGCGGGAAACATCCCTAGCGTCATAAAATTGTATTTTCAACGCGAATAAAGCGTATACGTCGGAAGGCGTCGGGCACAATTTCTGCTTTTTCGCTTCACGTTTTGTTCATAAATGTCTCTTCCGTTCCGTTTGGTATCCATCGCATTTCATTGCGTGTCTTTTGATATGATTCCAAAAGATTCTTACGTAGGTCACGTAACAGTATTTTTTGTCATGACATTGTCGTAGAAAATGCTTTTTTACTTCAAATATTCAAATATTTAACTCCTCTTTTCCGACGATTAAAAAGATGCGATAGTTGTTTCACAGAAAAATGTGATTCACACTCTGAAATAATTTACTCGTAACATAGCAGCACCAGGTGCTTAAAATAGAAAATTATCTGTTCAGTGATTCCCTCGTCATGTAAAATCGTCGACACATTCAATGGGCGGAGATGACGTCGGGCCTCGGAGGGCCAATAAAACTCGACTCTCTTTGTTGCAGCGAAGCATGAATCCTCCACGGAGCAGAATTCTTATCGACACTTTATCCAATGGATACGCGGCGGGATGCAATTTGCACCCTCAAATTGCGTTTTCCACGTTGGGTAGTTCCATTTCGGTCTACCGCCCTGACTCGGAGTTTCACATTAAAGTATAATGTATAATAAACATTAACTTTAATGAAATACGAATTCAGTTAATTGTGGATTCAATGCATTTGTTTGCGTAACAAGGTTGTTGATTTTTTGTGTTAAAAGCAACCTCTCCATTTTTATATACTGTTATTTTAAAATAAGAAGAAAGCACCAACTGAAATATTCGAAATTATTTTATCCCAGTCTAGGTATTTTTCTTCATAATTTAGGTGAAATTAACTTGTTTTTTTTTTTTTTTAAAGACCATTTTACATGATAATGTTTCCATACCATACCAAACGGCGAGCATTCTTAATTTCAAATTTTGTAAATTAAAAATAAGAAATATCAAAGTCAATTTTGTATAGCACAGAGTTGTGAAATTCAAGTTTGACTTTTAAATTTAGCTAACACGCTTTAGAATTGGCCCAAATCTTATATTATATAGTTTACAAGATACACTATCAAACCAAATGTCACCAATGTTCAACATAATCCAAGTTACTATCATTTCTATTCACGACTTACATCTCACAAATGTTACCCTTTATTTTTCACCTCGGAAACATATTGTTTCTGATTCATATTGACATCTTGCTAAGAATACTTTTTCCAATCACTGGGTCAGAAAATATACCTGATACGTACGTTCGCTTATATCAGATAATGTAATAACATACAAAATATTACTGGCAGGAAAATATAATTTGAAGATTTATAGTAAGCCATATTTTGTTATTACCTGAGCCGACCGTGTCTTGAATATTAAATACTTACTTTGTTTTAGGGACATATACTAAAAGGGTGCTTTGTCCCACGTGCAGTATTATATAAAATGTTGAATTCCTTAACCCCACAGTTCCCGCAAACCGCGCTTGGGTAGCAAAAATACTTTCTGCGTGTTCTAAATTATAGCGTTTTCAAACGTTTGCGTCTGCTGAAATGAGCAACATTATTTCAGAATTTTAAATATCTGCGCTTTGTGTAGGATTTGTGTTTATTTTGTTTATATTTTAACATTGTAGCAGATAAAAACATGACATGTTATCTAATACTTTCCTGCAATGGTTTATTTTTGAAAGATGAATTCACTTAATGGTTCTATTATTTCCAGATCTTATTCGACAGTTTTACCCTCGGCCGCTTCACTTCCTTCACCGAAGATGGGTGTCCTGACGGGTACATGCAGATTCAGGAAGCAAGCCGACCTCAAGTGGGAGGATCCTGGTGTGGCACCTCGTGGGGTCCATCGATATACTATAGTGAAACCAAATCCATCACACTCATAATACGGTTGCTTCATCTATCAAAAGAGCAGAATAATTACAACTTTGATTTCCGAATGGCGTATAAGGTTTTAAGGAGAGAGTATGCTACAGTTCGCTTCGGAGGAATGCCCCCTTCAGGTATTATGTTTTAAAATAACATTTGTTGCGTTATTTGTAATGTTATGATTATATGTTAAGCTTTCACCCCCGAACAAATGAAGTGAATAATCATGAAATCGTATAACAATAAATAAGAATGTCTAACAAAGACTTTTTACGAGAAAACAAAAAAGAAATAGGCAACAAAAAGCGTTCACAAATCTCATAACAATTCCTTGTTTCAGAACGCCCTTTTTTCAAGCTCAGGCCGATGCCTTATCCCGTAAACATATCACGGGGTGAAGATACGAATGTCGCGAGGACGACAAAAACCGAGTATTACCTCGGGGATTTGATCTCCGGAACTTATTGCTCGCGGATCTTCAGCGACTGCGATCGTAAAAACTGTAGGTTACAGTCGCCAAATTTCCCGGGCGTTTACCCGAGAAATTTGACGTGTTACTATGCCGTGCGACAACACGAAGTGCCTCAAGGAAAACACGCTTTAATTGTGGTGAAACAGCCAAATGGTCAGCTCGTCTCAATTAGGAGTCAGAAGGCATTGTACGCCGCGTCTCAACAAGAACGCGGAAACAATGGACGGGAGCTGAAAGTCTGGCAACAATGCGATGAAGTGCAGGACTATGTTACAGTATACGATGGTTATACGACTAGAGATCCCGTTATTTTGAAATTTTGTGGTGGAGGCGTTGCCGTCCCTGAGGCGATATCAAGCGGACCTGAATTATTGGTCGAGTTCACGACATCGCCGTTTGGCACATTCTTGCAGCCGGCGACTTTGCAATCGTTACACGGATTTCAGCTAGAAGTTGAGGTATGTTATATTTTACAATGAAATTCTTCTTAAGCTATGAAATACCGACAATATTAATTAAACTTCCAACTTAATTTATAAAACGACTGAAAAAATTGCGCAAGTGACCGCGTTTGCACTAAGCTGTATAATGAATGCAAATGATACGCCAAAGACAGCTCAGTTGCTTCTTTCTTTTACTATTTTACCCATTCGCATTATAGTTGCAAATTACTTCTAGCAGTCAACCTATTTAATTATCCAAGCGCGTTTTATAATGTAAAATCAATAACACTATCACTTATAGAGTTCTTGGCCTTTTGGAGTTTAGTGAGCTTCCAATATTTCCACGATGTTGCAATCAACTTATAATATTGTAAGTTTTATCGTGGAAGCGACATGTCTCGATGTTGAGGCTAAAATGATTTTACCATCATTTAGTAATTCCATTTTATCGGTGGCTTGTTTTAAATCAATTTAAAGCGAGATTCTTGGTTTGGATCTTAGCCAAATTGCAATTAAGACATAAGTAGTCGTTTCGCTACTATGAGTGTTGATTATTAATAATCATTAACAGCACTAAGCGATAAAATACAGTATAATGATACTCTTTGACGGTTTAGTGTTGCTTTTATAATCGCTTTAGATATTTATGATTCCATGATTAACCAATTAATTAAATGTATACTTATTGATAAAGCCATCCTTAAAATACTACTTAAATCGAACCCGTAACAAAAATGATCAAGTTAAAAGAGAGATAATTTAGGATCAGTGATTCAATTTCAATGAAATGCAATAGAAAATCCCGCGAAAATAACGAAATGAAATTTAACAAAACATCAGTAAAACCAAAATGATCTCTATACTCATAAGCATCAATTATTATAAGCAAGTACCATAACACAGGCCTGAAATAGGTTAATGTTAATATATATCATCACAGAGTGTCATTTAAAGTGTTTCGTTTCGGTTGAACGGTAATAAATCAAGAAGTGCCCAGAAGCCCTCTCTTGGGCCCCTGCCAAAGTGTAATTAGTACCGAACGCCCCGGTCGAGCAGACCGGTCACATAATGGGGCCCCAACCAGGCTGTGTCCGCACATTGTTTCAACTACAAAATTAGGACGCGACCCCTTTTTACATTGAAACTTACGAGCAAATACCGAAAGCAAGGTTGTTCTACTCTAGAACCCGCAAACATTAACCAAACATTCTTTGAAAACACATTCTGCGTATTATATAAGGTTTGATTAACGATTTCAGCTCTGTTTGTGCTATCATAATTAATCTATTTCAGGTCAGATTCGTCGATCAGCAGTCGCCGACGTACGCTAAGAACAAAAGAGCCTGTGAGTTCTGGATCCGGGGGACGGGTAGAGGCATTTTGGAACACCCTCAGCATTCTCTGCCACCGAACACTACGTGCCTATATCACATGCAGGGAATCGACACGTCTGGCCCTTCAGGAAGAAACATTATTTACAGGCGACCGTCATTTTCAGCCCCCAGGTTTAGAGTGTGGTTCTCGGTATTGAAATTCTACGTAATCAACGCCCTCAACCCTAATCTACCGGAAGACGAGTACTGCGGAAGCCATTTGAATATATGGGATGGACCTATGAGAATATCGCCCGGATGTAGCGATATTTTTTGGTAAGTTCACTGCCCTACGATATTATTTTTCTTGCTGATGAGGCCACTAGAGAAAAGAGTGAGCTTATGACCTTTTTGTTTTATTTATTCATTTAACAAAAGTTTTGTAAGTAGGTCTACCATTTTTTTTGCATTTGATTTTATATGATATAAATCTATGCTACATTTCGAATGACTCGCGCTTCACCGAGCTGTTGTAACACCGTCTCGGTGTCGGCACGGTTAACTGATGTCACATACACATTAAGCGTCGTCCATCGTTCGGCCGTCACTTGGTTACGCCTCATCGTATGTTTCATAATTACAGGCATCTTTCCTCATTTTCAGTGACAAAGAGCGCTCAGTCCAAATGTCCCGGGCCACATCAGCTCAATCTGTCATCGTGGGTCGACCGCCAACGAACGCCACGCTGATAGCGCGTTTCTGTAGGGAACGAGCGCCGAGGACCTGTGAGCATGCTATCCTGAGGAAGTCCCGGACTTGCGCCCGCACTGAGAGTTTCTTGTCGAAGGGAGATTCGCTTACGCTGGAGTTGAAGTTGACGCAGGGAACTGCTCTGAAGTAAGTTGAACATTATGGGTTATAAGAAACATTGTGTTTTCAATTAAATTATAATATATTAGCTGTGCCTAGCATGCGTTGCAATGCATTGTTAAATTTTTTTTCGTCATAAGTTTTTCGGGCGCGTGCGTGACAACTCACCAAAGTCTCATCGTAATCGGATGAATGGTATAAGAACGTATAGGGCATAAACAAAATAATTAAACAAACAATTTCATATAGTGTACTTAGTGTTTGTTACTTTTTACCATACTAACTTTAACCCCCTCTATCCTGCGTGATGTTGTAATTAATATAATATCGAAAACCGCATTAAAATCCTTCTAGTAGTTTAAATGTTTATCGTGAATATAAAATCAGACAATTAGACAAACTGACATAAAATTCATAAACCATTGGAATGAGTTGTGTTGCTCATTCTTTGCTCTATCTTTATTTTTATCTTCAATGTACAGATTTTTACGACTTTCTGGTTTTATTATATGTAAAGATTATTATTAGGTTTTGGGATACGCAGGTTGAGTTTACTATATCCTACTAATCCTTTCCGCTTAATTTTGATAATTCGCTAAAGCTATGTGAAATATTAATTGGATGACACATTAAAATCGAGAAATAAATTCAACATTTGGCTTGAAGAGGTTTCTATTCTTATGTGATTGATTGCATTTAAAATAATTCTTTCAGACCCGTTTGGCTTGCTTCCATATCAAAATATCGCAGGCATATCGAAAGCATTATTCTGAATTATCTTATCTTTATAATTTCAGACCAATATTCTTCAAAGCACTGTACGAGTTTGTTGACCTGCACCAAGATGGCGAGCCGTGGGGTCGAGGGCCGTGTTCTAGAAGATTCTCTTCTCGATCATTTCCCGAAGCACCTCCTGATCCACCCATCACGTTTTCTTCTCCTCGAGATGTCTTCTTATATGGCCGAGGCGGTTCAAGGAACATAAGGTAAAAATTGTTATACTAAAAATAAAACCTCAAAACTTTACTGTACGACCTGATTTTACTGACCACGATTTAAGTAATTGATTCATGGTTCAATGCGGCTTTTTACACGATCGCTTCGGAGCCCGAAGGATGTTTTTGATCTTAGAGCAGAACTTTCCCTCTACGTCTTTAAAGAATATCCAAAATACTGGACGTATTTTAGACAGGTATTTTACAGGATTAAGCATACTTTGGCAACAGTAGACATGCTATCAGATATTAATCTAGAATCGGTAATAGAGTAAGTCCGTGTCATACTATACCTATAGCCTATTGTTTGTTGTCCCTTGTTAAGGACATTTACTCGTCTCAGTAACATTTTTACGTCATTGTTTAGGTTGTTACGCGTGTAAGAAAGTGACAGTAAAGTGGATTCATCCATACTTGTCTTATTTGGTAAACGTTTTTTGTCTAAAACAGCTGTTTCCTTGCAAAAAAGGAACCGGAGATAATATTTTAGACGTCACTTTGCCAATTTTTAGCCTGGGTTTGCTTTATTTAGGATAAATTACACATTTTGAGGTTTGTTAACCTTCGATAGTACCACGTTTACTTTTACCTATCCTTAGTAATCCTAAAACTAATAGTGGTACTATCGAAGGTACTACGTAACCGTAACCCATTTTGAGGTTAGAAACTTATTTACCAAATAAGACTAGTATGAATACTTGAAAAAACACACGGCTTTACTCACGATTTATTGTCAGAAATAGTCCGACATGTTTCGACCTCGATTGGAGTCCTTTTTTAGGGTTTGAGTGCGGTCTCGGTCAGATCAACCCGCGCACTGACGGACTATTTTTGACAATAATGTCGGACTATTACTGACAATCAATCGTGAGTAAAGCCGTGTGCTTTTCAAGTATTCATAATGTCTCACGACAGTTTTAATTTGACTAAGACTAGTATGGATAAATTTACAGTAAATTATTGCTGTTTCAATTGGATCTCCATTCCAGCTGCACGTACCGCTTCGAAGCCAGCGCGGGCGAGGTGATCCGCCTGCGCGTGTGGGGCGTGCGCAGCGGCGGGCGCGTGTGCCGCTCGGTGCGCTCGGCGCACTCGCGCTGGCGGCGCTGCGCCGGCGACCCCACCGCCGCCGTGCGCGTGTTCGACCGGCTGTGGCGCGACGGCGGGCCCGGCGTGCCCAGGGATTGTTTGTGCAGGTCAGCCCATCACTAATCGATACCTATGAAACAGTACCGTGACTCACTTATAGACAACGCACAGCCTAAACGGGTGCTGCTAGAGATTTGAAATTTGGAGGAGACATTCCTAGAGTACCCTAGAGGTGCCTAAAGAGGTGAAAAGGGGTGATAAAGTTTGTATGGAAAATACCGCGGGCGAAGCTGTGGCGGGTACACTAGTCAGTTATAAAGAGGTAGCGTTTTACATTGCATGCTGTCAGAAGATTCTTAGGGACTTAGGCGAATTGAGATAAATGTTCATTTAGAGATTGTTACACATGGTAAAATTCATGTATTTTATCCGCACTCTATTAGCTACATTCCTATTGTTTTAATTTGAACTGTAGGAACAACTAAAAATCTTTCTTCCTATGATTTACTGTAGTTTATCGACTAGCAGCACATAGTTCCTAGCACCCTCGTCGCCAATGACAGATATGCATAGGATAGGGACGCGACTGAAACCACGAGCTACTCTATTCGCATTGACGTTTATTGATGTACCATGACTGTGGTGGGCGCAGCCACTCACATATATAACAGTTTTTTACTGCACTAATGTGTATATTGTTTGATATTTCAGTGATGTCAACGATTACGAATTCACATCCTCCGCTAACGTTGCCGAGTTGAAATTTGACGTCGTAAACATGTCAGCTACCGACGACTTTAGGTCTTTTGGATTTGAAGCTTCGGTAGAATTCGTGAGATTGGAAACAGTATGCGAGAGCTCTCACAAAGTGCACGGGCCTAGCGGGGAGTTGAGGCTGTCAGCGTCTCATCCAATTTCAGATTCAGTAAGTGTTACCTAAAAACTTTGCTTTTAGTGCAATTGATCTGTCTGTGGAGTTTGTTAAAAATTTTAGAGTACTTTCAACTTAATAAAATAAGCAAAATTCATCCCTATCTAGCTAATCGTACGGTCACATTTGCTTTTATATTAAATTGCAAAGGCAAGATACCGCTGAATAAAGTGATACATTCCTGGCTTTTTCTTCAATGCCGAATTCCGAACTACCGAAATAATAGGTATACCATCTATGTGGACATCCAAATCTCAAATCATCCAAACTTGCCCATTTTTTTGGTATGTTTTTCCAGGAGCACTGTGAACACCGTCCATGGCTGATTGATCCGTCACCAGGTCGCTACCTTTACCTTCAGATCCAGGGCAATATCATCAAGGAGCCGGAACTAGATAACTTTACTCTTCTCAATAACATTACTGTTACCCCAGACTTGAGCCATCTGTGCAGAACTCAGAATAGAATAGCTGTGCATGCGGGAGGGCTATCTCCTGTATTCATTTGTCCTCATCCGCCCGACGAGCAGGTAAGTTTAAGAATATTATTACTGTAAGTTTAAGAATATTATTACTGTATTACTGTATAAGGAAAAAAATCACTTCGGATTATATGTCGCGAATATTTTGACAAAAAATAATTCATGCTTTTGTTTTAGTACGAGGAGGTAGTGGAGATTTTCTCTGAGGGGTGGTCGAAGGAGGTAGATGGGTTGGCACGTCACATTTTGGGCCCGCCACCGTCTCCTGACCGCTTTGACCTCGACTGGCCGAGGTCACTGTCTGTTGAACTTATTGCGGTGGAGAGTGGAGCTTATTACGTATCGTGGTTGGAACTTTCTAGAAGGTGAGAATTTGTTTGAATAGATCTTTCACATATCATACAATAGGCAATGATCTTATATAAAAAGAGGTAGATAGGTTACATGCGCACCGAAAATGAAGCGTACAAAAGACTCCAATTGTAGCCTCTGGTCTCAGTCGCTCTCGAACAAGTGGACGATGCGTATGTGCTTCAGAGTTCCGACTACAGTGCTTAGATTTCGTTTTATAGCTACAAAATGCCTTCGTGTGTGATGCGTAAATGCACTAATTACGCAAGTAAAACAAATAAAGTTCACGGAGTCACATATCACAAGTAAATAAGCCGAAATTATTATATTTTATTTGGTTTAATACTTTGTTATGACAAATATTACGCAATAATTACGTAACTTCAAAGAAAAAGACAACTTTATTCCTTTCACAACTCGAGCGACAAGGACAGGATATAGATCAACATTTTAACAGAAGCGACATTTGATTGACGCTGATGGTGTTATGTAGTTGATTGAAAACATAGTTTTTGATGAGTAATAATTAAATTTACCTACAACAATGGTTGTTGATAAGTAAGATTACTGAAAAATTAATGAACAACCTCACTCTATCTCCTATTTTGAGCTCGCTTCGGTTTTTACAATTTTATAAACATGACGGGAGTGAGAGCAGTCGTATCTATGCGTGGTATCTGCACCACATTTCGTTTACCGCTAGACTTACGTGCCACTACCTGTACAACTATATGTTTATATTTGTGAATGCACTTAATAATATAAGATAAAATTTTATTCCGAAAGATGCTTTTATTTTAAATCTAGTTTCATAATAATTTAGATTATGGCTAGTGATTAGTTCAGGCCCCCAATTCTCGGTGGAGTCGAGATAATCTCACAATCGAGATTAAACGTCAGTGCATACAGTCGTTTGACACAACTGTATGAATCTGACGTTTAATCTCGAAATCGACATGAATTCGAATGTAGCGAGAATTGGGGGCCAGTTCAAAAACTGAATAATCATATCTAATGCATGCATAGATTTACTTATTGAAAATTTAAATGGTTTATCTCGAATTAATCTTCATTAATAATTACACATCCATGTACAATGAAAACATAACAAGCACATAAGAAGCATATTTATTATCAAAAATAGATATTTAGCATGTCACTGTTAAAATAATTTATCATTAGTTTATTGTCTAATTGTTTATTAATCTAGTTTCCAAATAAAAACGTAGTTACGTTTGTATAAAAACAGCGTATAACCTTAAATCCAAAGCCTTTGTACCTTCTGTTCGTGTCTCGTTGTTTTTGTTAGTCTATGGCTAACGTGCGATGATTGGTGCCTAAAGTCACGTTTGCCCACCATTACGCGCAAATGACAAACACTAGCGGTCTTCTTTATTCTTATTGATTTAATTACGCTATCCTTTTTACACCGTTTGGCAATGTGGTGAAATGTCAGTGAAGTAAAAAATGTGTATGTGTGCTCCCGCTGCGTTCGGAACATTTTTTTCGGTTGTTTTGTGAGCATATAACGTATCTTTACTTATAAATCATTGACAATAGGGTGCCCATCGCATGGGCTAAAATTTTATGCGCTAAAATGTTTTGGTCGAGAATGTTTGGTATAATATTTAATGGCATACTTCTTTTTAAACATAAAGTTATTTTTTAAAGTTATACATATTTTTCTGTCCTAAAGCACTTTTGGTCTAAAATTGTATAGTATAAAAAATTTATCACTAAAAGGCTAAATCCATAATATATAGGTAGTGAGGTCTAATTTGTTATTAAGCCTAACATTCAACGTCCTAAAATTAAAATTCCGACAGTATTGTTATTCTAATAAAATAAATTACCTTTGATTCTCTTTTCTTATGAATAATCCACAAGGGGGCATAAAACTCACGGCGAGCGAAGCGATCGAGCAAAATGGGTCGGAGCAAAAGCGACTTGGATAGGTTAGGTCCAGAAGGCTAAGGCGAGAGCGAAGCGAAGAATTGTAGACCATCTGATATTGACCCTATACAATACTTATAAAAAAATACTTTTGAGTAACAATTAATATATCAAAATACGCAGCATCATTGATCTATGCAAACTCCAGTTTTTGCTAAAATCTAAACCAAGGAATATTAATATCATTTGTGATGCAGTCTGTCTATTACATAGTAATCACAATCGCCATACTGATTTATGTTTTCAGACATGCCAGCGACCGCGGCGGCGTATTCGCGCTGTCCGGTGACTGCGAGTACCGCTGCGCGTCGCTGGACGCGTGCATAGACCCCGCGCTGTGGTGCGACGGCGTGGCGCAGTGTCCCCATGGAGAGGACGAGCGGCTGGCGCAGTGCTCGGCGCTGCTGCGTGTGCCGGCGCAATACGCCGCTGCCTTGCTCGCGTTCACTGTGCTAGCAGTTTTTGCTGTGGTTAGTATTTTTCTTACCGTTGATGGTACCGTACCGTTTATGCCCCTTAGAGGCTTTATACACCTCTAAGTCACTTAACTTGTCCAGACGCGGAGACTATACATCTCCCTTTAGTCCAGTCAGTCAAGACAATTAATTCATTATAATTCCAAAAGTTTTCAAATTTTGATGTAAGGTCGGGAGTGGTATTAAAACAAACTATAAAATTTTGCAACCTGCTCTGCGGTCCGGAACATTGTTAAAAATGCAATAAATGATAATTTGCTCAGTTCTTGAGACCAAAATTCCAAAAGTTCTGCAAAGTTGGAGTGGTGTTAAATATATTATTTTACATCACGTGTCAAATTTGCAACCAATTTAAGTGTACGGAACATTTTTTGTTATTAAAAATTAATGTTTTTCTTTATTAAACTGAAGGAAAACGTTCCAAAAGTTCTGCAAATTTGACAGATATATCGGAAAAATATACCGAACGATTGTATAAATTTGCAACCTTTTACGTTGACCGGAACATGTTTATTTATAATTCTTTTTAATTCGTGGTCATTTTTTCGAGTAAGGTGGTCTCGGAATAATTACAAAAGTTTTGAAACTTGGTTGCAAACTTCGAAAACATCTATTCTGATGTATTTACAAATTTGCAACCTCATACGCGATCCGGAACTTTATGCAATTTGCAAAAATTTAATTTTTTTATTTTTTCACCTTCAAGAAAATTTCAAAAGTTCCGGATCGCGTATGAGGTTGCAAATTTGTAAATGCATCAGAATAGATGTTTTCGAAGTTTGCAACCAAGTTTCAAAACTTTTGTAATTATTCCGAGACCACTTTACTCGGAAAAATGACCACGAATTAAAAAGAATTATAAATAAACATGTTCCGGTCAACGAAAAAGGTTGCAAATTTATACAACCGTTCGGTATATTTTTCCGATATATGTGTCAAGTTTGCAGAACTTTTGGAACGTTTTCATTCAGTTTAATAAAAAAAAAACATTAATTTTCAATAACAAAAAATGTTCCGTACACTTAGATTGGTTGCAAATTTTATACGTGATATGAAATATTATATCGAAAACTTCCCCAAGTTTGCAGAACTTTTGGAATTTTTTTCACGACCATACAGCAAAAATTAATTTAATTGCAATTTTAACAATGTTCCGGACTGCGGACAAGGTTGCAAAATGAGATTTATTGTCGTCCCAATGTACCATTCACTTGACCGAAGTTTGAAAACTTTTGGAATTATTATCAAATTTTCGATTTCGAATGTCTATAATGACTGGACTATTATTAGTTGTTAATATAATAAATTTGTACCCATTAGGTTTGTTTGTTGCACTTTTCTGATAGTTTTTAGATAAAATTGTCAAAGTTGAAAAAAAAGACACTGCTGAGTTTCTTGCGGCGTTTCTTCTCAGCAGATGTCACCTTTCGAAGCGCTGGTAGCTTCAGACATGTAAAAGAGCCCATGTGGCCTACTTGCAAAATAAATATTTTCATTTTCGTTTTCATTGTCATCTACTAAATTTTTATTCATAACCAATGCTTGTGAACCTAGTACCTACACTAGGCAACCGGTTGTGAATTGTGTCGTAGTCCCAGTCCTCACTGATTATCATGATCTAAAGTTCTTAGATCTATCATTGTGAAGAAGTTGGCTAATTTTAAGGAATTCAAAATATGAAATTAGTATGAAATTATGTGTGAATAGTTATATAAGAAAATTACATGCTGATATGCACGACATAACCTATATTTAGATATCTAATCATCTTAACACCTCTAGCATTATTATCTTCATCTCATATATCTGTAGGTAAAGTATATCACGACAGTTCGCGTGAATACTTAGCAAATTAAATCAAAAGTTGACAAACCAGCTAAAATATCAAATTCGCCTAATAAAGAAAAGTCTTCACCATTTAAGTCTGCGAATGGTCAAATTAAAAATGCTATTTATTGAATGCAGCTGAAAATGTAACGGCATAATTTATGAGATTCTTGTGTTTTTGGGATCACAGATAGCATTAGCGCGCAACTGCCGCCGTCGCCGCTCCGCGCTGCAGCAGCGGCTGAAGAGCCTCTCGTCGGACACCGCCATCTTTGATGAGAAAGAAGTGATTTGCTGACCAAGCGAGGACTCCGTGCGATACGTGGAGGTCGACCGCGTCACCACAGTGTGACGGGCTTCCCGCGCGGAGTCCCTTCGGATACATGTTCAATTTTCAGGAATTCTCATGACTACCAGCTTTGGGGATGGATGCTGGAAACTTGTTGTTAAGGTTAATGTTGTAAACAAAATCGCTCATACAGTCGCGTGTGATGTTTGAGATGATTGAGAAATTAAAGTGTGTGAGTCGGTTTGACTTGTTGATAGTGTTAAAGGTTGTGTCAAACAGTGTTCACGTTTTAGACACTTTTGAAAATCAGACGGTCTGTAATCAAAAATTAAACTATTTAGATGGTTCTCCATGAATTTTTAAGAGAATTGGCAATAAAGATCTTAAAGAATCGTACAGATAACTCCTGGCAGCTGGATGATAGTTGATTTATGGTCATAAGTATTGTACGTACGAGGTGATTTGAGGATGAGAATATAATTACATTTTGGACCAAGTGCAGTCGATCGGTGTTTATCTTTAAATGAAATCTGTTATTTGAAGCAGAATAAAATTGCTCAATAAAAATGTGTTAAATTTGATCGACGAAAAGTATAATGTATCAAACAAAATAAATCTAGAAAAATATTTGTGAATATCAGAATCGGTATTAACTCATTTCATATGCAGAATAATGTAAACCTGCTTATGTTAAAAATTTGGAGTTTTTATTAATTTTATAAGTTTAGTAAAAGTCAAATAAAATTCGTGACGCACAATGTATGTTATTATAATGTGTGACCGATCGGCTCTGGCACAATTTGAGTTACAAGTTATTGTGATTTTTGCAAAAACGTGTAAATAAATAGAAAATTGTAGTTAAATTATACGATTCTTATTTGTTACTGTAAAGTAGAATAAAAAATAAGGATATCCTTACGGCAATAATTTTATTTAAAGTGTTTAATTGAAGCAATGAAAACCATACCTTGTGTTCTGAATATTACTTAGTATTCGTATACGTGATATAAAACTGCCATTTTTGTATAAATATTATTCGTATGAATATATTAAAATTTAATTCTCACGATATTTATTTTTCAATTCATTTTCGCAACATTATAATTATACGTTTGATGTACCTACGAATATTCAAATTAAAAACACCTCAATGAAATCGTTTATATTGTAGAATACCTGCGTATTGGTAATTCCTGGTAATTCATGAAATATCCTATTCTAATCTAAACTGTGTAAATATTATAAGTAAGACTATTCATATCTTAGAAGTGTATTAAAGTGATAAATGTTTGTTTCCCAGGGAAATTACTAAATTTTACGATATCGCGTTAACTACTAGTGAAAAATCTTAACATATGTAGCAGCAATTTCATCTAAATGATAACTAAAAAATATTTGCCAACGATTTTGTTCAACCATAACTCTACGAGCGTTATCATTTAGCTAAAAATGTTATTAGAAATCCGAATAAGATTTTGAAAGTTTTAGATAGAGACTCATTAACAAATATAATATAATATATTGTTTGATTCGAAATTATTTAAATTAATTTGAATGGAACCAGGGCCTTAATACGGGAACGTCCAAGCGATATTGTTGCGGCTCGCGAGCTAGATTCGCTTCCCACTCGTATTACGCATCGTGCGGAAGTGTGAGATGAGAATCTCGCTAGCGTGTCGCTACAATATCGCTTGGACGTTCCCCAATAGAGGCGCAGTTGCTTTGTTATACTAGTTTTATGGTTATTTGAGTTAATATTATTATCCTAAACATAAGCTAGTGAATTTATTAATTAAGGCAATATAGTGACACAGGATTTAGAGAATGTTTGTATCGTCTTCCATAATGTATGAGAATTCCGTTTCTTTCCCTCCACGGTTGTTTATTGTACGAAAGCAAATGGAAATAATTATGGAGACTATTAGCCGAATCAGGTTCATCCTGGAGGACAATAATGATGGATAATAGCTAAGCAGAGAATATTAATTTCACGTTCAAAACAATGATTACGAAGAGTTACGATGATAAATAAGAAGTTTTGAAAATAAATTATTTATTGCATGAATGACTTATCATTTAAACCTCCTAGTTAGGGAGGTGGGTGCCATTTTGGTATATGATTTGTTCGTCTTTAATATTGATAGGGATGAAAGTTTATGTCAATACAAATTGATTTGGTCCAGTAAATGAAAGTCGTATGTCGCTGCGTTTTTGAGTTACGACTTAAAAAAATCAGCGACCTAGACGTCTAACAACTTTTTTTTCTATTCTGGGAGTCCTAATGAATCGAATAGACGCAACGAGAACGACTAACAAATGATTTAGTATAGGTAGCTATTTTCATTTACATTTTTACAACTTCGTCCCGTTACAAAACAGAGCCCTGCACGTCTGCCTCTTCGATGTTCATCGTTTTGAGGATGATTCTGACCATCAGTCCAAGAGGCAGACACGAACAAATGATTTAGGACACCGTTTTATTTTAAATTGTTGAAACGGTGTCAATTGAAAACGCAGCGCTACTATGGTGGCAGACTATTTTTCTGTGGTTCTTTACATTGTCATTAATAGAACAATTCAGGTCTGCCAAGCGAACAAATCATATAGAAATTTTGGCACTCAGCTCCCTAGCTATCCGAGGAGGAAGGAGTGTGACGTATGCACAAGAAGAATGACGTCATCTACGTACATACGTCACACCCCTGTTTATCCAAGTATAATGTTAAATGTCTGTCTGGTCAGGATGTAATTTCGTTGGTGATATCATAAATTCTGAACAATTTTTGCAACTAGCTATCACTTGGCAGACATCTAATTGGTCTAAGCTGGCACAGCAATTTTTGAGATATTAAAGAAAAATCGGTATTTTGTTCATATAGGCTTTGTGAAGAATTTTGATGAGGACCGTTTTGAAATCATCATCATCAATCAAGACATAACGTTGTTTTTGATTACTGTTAGGTATTTTCAGACGTACAGTGCAGCGCTGTCAAGGTAGCCAGACCTCTGTCAGAAAATGTAACTAGTTACCTCGCTTAATTTACAACATTATTTCAAAGCGCCATCTGTGTAAGTCCATGCTGAATCATTTTGCCGTTCATATTGTATGCGTAACTTAACAGCAGCGGAACTGGCATGATCTGAACTGATTTCACGTATGACCACTAGATGTCGTCATCTGTATTGGTTAGAGTTTATCTAAACACCAATCTTCTTTAAAAATAAGGAAAATAAAATAAGTTTTCGTTTCCCCTACGCGACCCTGATGCTGACTAGGAACGGCATGTTAAATTGTTATTTCTTTTTACTTACCTTTTTATTCATTACCTACTGATTACTTTGCAAATACCTTTTATCTACACCCATATCATAAAACCTCCATTGGTTAATCAAAAACCGTAGGAAATGACCACCATTTTGACAACCAATTAGGAAAAACCAGTGCTGCGATAAAGAAATAACATGACTTCTTTATCGTTTTTAGTAAAGAAATGAGATTAAATTTGGAACAGCTGTCAAAACCCAAGTGGGTCTCTATTCTAGTATCCATAGATATTAAAACAGTTATTGATACGAAACGTCAATTCAGTATGTTTTTTTAATATAAACTGCACAATATTTGATCTCGAGTGACGTGAGAATAGAGACTTCATCCGTTTGTCTATAATTAAAAAAAAAATGGTCTTGACGGAAGATCGAATTGCCGCCATGTTGACGTTTTGCTGAACGAAAGTAGAATTGTTGTTGAATTGAATAGGAAAAGTTGTTTGTAATTTACATTTTAGTTGAAAATATGAATTGTAAGTAGTCTTCTCGGAGTGTGTGTGATGTGGTAATGCGCCGGATATCGGAAATATGCAGCCACGATTGCAACAAATAACTTGTTGCCAGAAAATATTGTTTCTGAACCCATCATGGAGGATTTATAATATGTGTGTAGATAAAGTTATGTATGCAACTCTGCATAATTTGGCCTTAAAACACACGTGCGATCTTATTATGAAACTCGCTAAAAGCTCGTTTCATAAAACCGCACTAGTGTTTTAAGGCCTATCATTATGCAACCGTTGCATAAACTACTATTCCTTCACCGCAAAGGCACAAATTCAATGCTAATAAGTTCCAAAGCAGTATGTCGGTGCGTTACAATTTTATGGACAGGTCTCGAAAGGTAGCAAAACCTTCTAGATCTTATAGTTCTGGATGATGTACCTATCTTGTTAGGCTTTGCAATTGCTACACCAGTGCCTGGTTACAATAATAAAGCATTGAGCCATACATTGATTACTATTATATCCGCTACTTTGTCCTAGATACTAGATTCGAACTAGGTACCAGTACAGAGAAAATATCTGTTTTTTGCGGTTAATCCAGGCATGACGTAATAATAATTAACTTCCTAGTTGTAATTAAAGTTATCGTGGAAACAACACTCAATATATTTACTCGGGTTTGTACGTTGAGAAATGCAACGCAATATATAACCAAATAAGATCTCTATCATTTGTCTGAATATATCAACATTTTATATTACAACATTATAACGAAACTTTTTAACAAAATTTATTCATTAAAGAAAATCTTTTAGCATAATGCCGTCTATGAAATAAGGCGCTGACACAGAACTATATCGAGATAGAAAGAAAGAGTGTATGTTCCCGCGTGCCAAAAAGATGTCGTGAGATCATCTTTGTGTGTAACAACGGCGGTGGGCAAGGCGCGGAAGGAACGGTGGGAGTGGCGGTGCCTAGACTGGGTGTGGTGTGCCGCGTACTAATCGATGCTTTTCAATCGTTTTCGCGCGACTTATGCTTCCCGTCACTAAATTACACTCGTGATATCAAAGTAACTACGCATAAATGTTACACGCTCAGTTTCCATACAAATCGACGAACTCTTTCCTTCTATCTCGATATAGTTCTGTGGGCGCTAAAGTCAAGCTTATGAAAATTGTTATAATACCTAATTGTTTTGATGTCATTCAAAAGACTAGGATTACAACTTTACAATTCAAAATATAAATAAACACGAAATAATGGATGATGGACTCTAACCAGTTAATAATGGCTTCCCACTTTCAAGTTGGAAATTCATAAATCAACAACCAGAAATAGAATAGAGATGTAAAATAATCTCGAAACTCTATGATAATTTTATTCGTGTTTATTCGAAATACGGTTTCATCATGCGACGCTAAACCAAAAACTTAAACATGATGATTTCTTAAATACATTCTTAGCATTAAGCGTCCTTAAACAAGTATAAACAAAATTCCCCCGGCAGCCTAAACGTAACCCATTTATCGAGTCAGGGCAATCCCGGTCCCCGTCTTTTTTATCACGGACACGACAAAAAAGGTAAATTTGTTTATCCCTCTACGGTACACATGACGTGAATACAATATAGTTTTGTGATATACGTGGTTTGAACTTAGATTACATCGCTTAGTATTTGATAATGCAACACATTTGTGAACCGATTTGACCAATTTTTTTTATCAATATACGATACCTCTACTTATACGGTTCCGTTAAGATCTAAGTTGGAGTCTGATGATGGGATCCGTGAGGAATCAACGGAACTACTCAAAAGTAAGCAGACGTTAACGGTCACCTGCTCTACATTCTGTTAGCAATATTTTACAGAGGTTCATGATCAAGCAGTCGATATAATGCTTTTGTCATCTGGTGGTAGAGGATATAATGAAGTTATATTATGACGTCACATTCACATAAAAGTTAAAAATAAAATTATTAAATAATCTATAATTTATAAAATAAAAAACCGACTTCAAATAGCCTTTGAAAAGTACCTAATTTTCTTTTTCACATTTTATTTATTATCCTGTGATTTAACGACACACATTTACTACATCAAATAACAATAGCATAATGCCAATTGCTCATCACCCTTTACAAACTGTTGCTATCCACGGTGCAAGGATATCAATCGTTGAGGAGTTCTCCTGGTTCTTCAATTTTACTACATGAATTTTCATGGACTTAAGTTGCTTCAGAACTTTATACAGCAATTTAATCGCCAACCGTGAAATACTCACCATTTAGGAGTTCCGGTGATCATCTATGGTCTTCATCAACAGTTCCACTTTACCAAATAATGCTTTTGGAACGTAACTGCTTGAGTTATTACAGAAAATACTAAAATTGCTCTATGCTTGCCTATAATATTTGCAGAGTTCCATCGATTCCTCATAGATCCTCTCATCATAACTCGACTTTGACGACAACGGGACCAAACTGGAAGTATACCCTACCGATTAAAAAAATAATTTTCAAAATCGGTTTATAAATGACGGAGTTCTGAAGTAACAAACATAAAAATAAATAAAAATAAAAATACAACCGAATTGAGAACCTCCTCCTTTTTTTCTGAAGTCGGTTAAAAAAGATAACCGACTCCAGAATTCCTTTTACAAAAGTAACAATAAATGACAGTCTTCGTTAGTAAATTAAATTTTATAGAAATATCAAATGTATCGTAAATTCAGTGATAAATGAAATATATCTAAGGCGATAAAATTACTGCCGATTTCAATGAATTAATTTATACATACATACATATTATCACGCCCGAAATCCCTAATGGGGTGGGCAGAGCCACAAGACTACTTGTGGCCACAATTTCGATTCGAACACGTTCGATTAATTAGTCCTAAGATGGTATGATGAACCGTATGGTGACAGGTGATCAGCCCATCGCCCATAGGACATCGGATAGTCCACCATGTTGGAGAGGACCCGTCCCTTAGTCGACTTTTACGACATGCCAGGATGATAAGCATCTGCACGCATTCTATGCTATTTCTTCACTCCCAGTGCCGCAGAGGAGGAATTAATTTATCGCTTAACGATATATTTAATATTTTTAGTTAATTTACTGACGGCCAGTCTTTATTTCTTGCTTTTCAAAAGGATTTTGGAGTACGTTTTTTTGTTAAAATAATATAATTAATTATGTAGAGCATTATTTTAGAAGAAATAGCCCTCAAGAGTAAATAATCAGGACTTTTTTTAAAACATTATGATGATGATGATGAAATAATTTTATATCTAACAACCACATATTGAAGGAATGGTGCAACACTTCAAATGCATAATGCACTCGCATATCATCACTCAACCAGTATTATCAATCAGCGAATGTTAAATAAGTCTAGGAATATCTATCAAAGAACGTCACAGACAGTGTTTGCGCAATTGCGGATCTCGAATCGAGCATATAATGCACCGCCATTTGTCGCTTGCCCGTTGCCTATTAACCGATATTAAATAAGTCTACCAGCCAAGCCCATAGCCGGACTTGGTAATGGAGGTAGTCAACTGACCTAAGTATTTGAATTTGGAGATTGTGGAAAATGACACACAACATTAAAAAAAACTAGTTACCATAAACCTTAAAAAAACTCTAAAATTCTCATGAAGAAAAGAAGCCTTTTCATCATCCTAGGAATTCAATAGCTACCTCTGTGCCAGTTGGTCGTAAAAAAGAACAAAACAAACAGACAGCCTAAGTTTCTCATATATTATAATGAACAGGGAGAATATTACGATTTTGGTGGCAGCATACCATTACGAATACATAGCTATGTAGAATGACTGACCAGAAGACTGTTGACAGGGTAATCCTTAGCATCTTGCCCTAAAAAAGCGATGGATTGGATAGACCCTCCGATGTTCTCAAGGCAATCTGGGTAAGTTTTCTTCAGAACGCTCGGGTGCTGCTCGGGTGAGCAGGCTTAAACCTGGCACCTATATGCGGAGGTAGCAATCTGGAAATACCCGCACAAAATCACTCCAAATGAAATAGTCTACTTACAGCCCTGTCCCTCATGAAGGATAACAGGAACATAATGATGATGGATCAAACAACCCCACAGATTGAGTGGTACACTCGTGACATTGAATCGGAGTGGTGCATAATGTACTACCGCATGACGCGTAACCGTTGTCTATCAGCCGATATTGGTGTGAGAACCTGAATGCAACCGGTAGTGCGCCTGAGTTTGCGGAAGTGCGTAGCGCATGCGCAGTTCCCGCTGGAAAATAAACGCATTTAGCAGTGGCGTGGTGTCAGCATAATCCAATGCTCAAATTAACGCTGTTTTAGTTATTTTAAAAGGCGTTTGAGGTTTCACATCAATAAAATGCTCTGATTAAAGAGGTTTTGCATCGCTGAAAAGGAAGTTAACGAATATTGCACACAGGATCAGGTCCCCAATTCTCGCTTCTGTCGAGATTTAGTCTATTTCGAGATGATCTCGAATCGTTTATGTCGAGTACGAATGTCACAAAAATGTCTACAGCGACGGAAAATCGTATTCTCGGTGTCAATGGAGATGATAAGATGAATGTCGTAGGATACTACATTGTCTATGGTAAATCTGCGTTTTATTATCTCGATTATGTAGTAGTTGTAATCGAAAAAATATACATGAACGTTTTAGAAATATATACATATACTATTGAAAACTTCAGAATTTACCTTATTAGTAATCTTTAATGTAGTTAAATATTTAATAAGGACGTTTTTATTTATTTTAATTGTATTTGACACTTGGTTCAATGAAGAGGACGTTTTGCGAAACGCAATATTTTGGTAAAAATAAACACGTTAGGTAGGTACTTAGCTATTTTGATTATATTAGATTTTATTGATCGTCATTAGTTGAAATTAACGGCCAATATCGTCTACTGATGATCAATCCACCAATCCACAGAACTTCACCAAATTCACCAAAAGAAGTTTCCTCAAAATTTACAAAGAAAGAGCCTGAGAGAAGGTTTCTGGCCCCAAGAAAGCGTGGACGGAATGGAAAAAAGTAACGCCGCACGACAGATTGTAACATAAGATGCAGTCTCAACTACTAAAGACCACCCGTTGCATGTCGAGTGCTAGGAGTAGACACATCTCGATAGTGAGATAACGAGAATACACAACGATGCTTGCTGTCGAGATCCGCCATTTTTTATCGAGATATCTCGAATTCGAACCTATCTCGAAACCGCGAGAATTGGGTCCCAGATGATAGGGTGTTAAATAAATGGTTATATTTTCACTTTATTTTACTGACCCATTAAATCGTCACAGCAAAATTACAATGAAGTATTACAAGTATGTATGATATTACATTTTAATAATAAGTGTTGGTATTTTTTGCTACCGGTGACTTAATTCAAAAATAAAAATTCAACAAGCTACATTCATTTAATAAATAAATTGAGTCGCCGTGTCTCAAGGTCTTTGTTAATAATATTAATATTTATAATGCAAGCAAGCAAAAGGGGAATCATTGTGTACATCACTTGCATAGTAATTGTTAAACCATTTGAGCAAAAAGTGGGTTTTATTTGACAAGATGTTGCCGATTAAAGTGAACTGAAATTTAACAGTAACACGGACGCTATGTTTGCAATTATGTGTATTAGGGGAACTAAATTAAAATAATATGTCAAGGTTATTGTCCACGATGGACCATCGTCGACCATTGCACAGGACGCATTCATACGTAAGAGTGAGATAGAAATATTCTTACGTATAAATGCGTCCTGTGCGATGGTCAACGATGACCCATCGTGTAGAGTAGAGATGGACGTAAAATGCTGCATAACGCTATATGACAATTCCGATACTAGTACAAACCGGTTTTCTATGTGACAGGAGCCAATTCGTTGGCAAGTGAAGTGTTTTTCTTGTCAGAGAATGAATCACATGACAGTCAGTTACATTACACACAATAACACCTTAAAATTAACTTTGCAGTTTTCCCAATTTATTCGAAGTGTACAGGAACTACACGACTCAAACGAGTGCAAGTGTAATTTTGTTGAGCATGTTTTTAAGTAATACCTATGTCGCGTAGGAAACATCAAATGGGACAATAATAATCTCGCGAACTACCTACCTACCCTTTTTTGGATTCACAACATTTCAAAGAAATAATATTTATTTACATTATCCCTTAATAAACCACAATAATGGAATGTCAATTAATCACATATACGTAGGTACAGAATAATAACTTTTGTTTTATCGGCTGTTACTGATATATCACTTATTATTATAAAACAGTATGTCAATGCCACATGATTGATTGGATATAAGTTATTAATTATTTATCATATTCCAACGCACTCGCACCCGAAAGCCGCATTCGTCTCATTTCTCATTTTATCCGCTTAACTTGCGCAAAAGAGACAATTTTTTTATATCTCTCCTAATAATTTCCATTGATGATGCTAATGATTTTAATACCCTTACTTATCGAATCTGCAAGCTTAAACTTCAGTCTAATAATGGCACCCCTGGTTTAACCGGTCGGTTAAATAAAGACTATGTATTTTGAAAATAAAAATATTTATTTTGCAAGTAGGCCACACGGGCTCTTTCACATTTCTGAATCTAACAGCGCTTAAATGTTTTAATAGTTCAATGTTACACATGGTAGCGAAGTGATATATTTAGGGCAAAGGTTAAATATTGAATCCAGAGCGTGTAGGTTTCCAGAATAGAATCACGAGCCTGACGAGGGAATGTAACATATAATCCTGGGTGCAGCGAAGGAGTCGAGGTATGCAACCCGAGACAAATATTTTTGCTGCCAAGTGAAACATTCTTATTTTCATTTCTATGAGTAAAAACTGAAACACACTTAATAATAGTTATAAAAAAAAGCATGACCAAATTTTAATTTTTATATATTTTCTTAATTATTAGACCGAAAATTTATTTGTTTGATCTTAACATAACGGTAACACTGAAAGTCCTCGTAAATAATGCTGAAAAAAATAAATTACGAGACCATAAATGAATCAGCTCTGTCGTATGGCTGGCGGTGTGTCTTATTAAACCCAATAAATATCAACGTATTTACCTGCTGTACATTTGTTAATTGGTATTTACCCTGTAAATTCACACCTTTACCAGGGTATACACCCCTCGACAACCGAAACGTATCCAAACATGTCCTTTCCTCATCTAATATGTCTCACCACTTTAATTTCTTTCAATGTCACCAGGATCCAGACCTTAAGGTCTTGCAATTTTTCCGTCAATCATAACACGGAACGACCTTTAGACTATTATGCGCCGAATTCGCCTGTAATCTCCCTGGCCTTTCAGGGAGTGACAAATAAGTCGTAATTGCAAGTCAATGCCAGCGGGTGGAGGCCGAACAATATTTTGCCAGATGACTCTTCTGCAAAACTTCTTGATCCGCCTTATCTCTTTCAATGTGTGCGCTCAACAACGTATCACAGAACGATTGACACATGATTGACAGACCGACAATTGAATTGAACAATATTTGTAATGGTTTCCTCCAAAATTAGATAACTACTGAAGAAGGGAAACGATCATAGTGGTGACACATTATTAGGATTTATTTGGGGGGTCGCGGTAGTTAGATGATCTAGGTCAACAGTCAGACAATGTTCGTCCCATTAACACGATGAACGACTCGCGGCCTCAAATTGGTACAAAAATATAGTACCTGCAGTGACGGGGATGTTATGAGTATGTTCTATGAAACATATCATTTGGAGTTATATCTTGTAGCCATTGTTTACAGAAAAGAAATAAGCAAAAATATTATTACGAGTATGTAGCCTTTGTCAAATAAATATAATGTTAGCATACAAATTGATCGAAATAATAAATACTTTTATAATGTATATTTTACTCGAGCTGTTTAATCTATCTCTGAACAAATGCACAGACTTTTTTTTTCTTAGACTAAATATAACTATTGGTACGGGTTATAATAAATTTTACGTAGACGAGCTGTGTGTACTTCTTAACAGCGTTCCTATTAGGGTCAATGGCGAAAATAATCAAGACAGACAGTAGCTTTGTGGATAAGAACAGTACCATTACCGTGAGTTTATGCAAACCGTTCTCGTTATCGAAATCTATCGGAAATACTGCTTGTGTCCGATACAAGTAAAAAGGACCGAGTTTTCTATTACGAGAACGGTTTGCATAAACTCCTGGTAATAATACAGACTGGATAGGTATTTTTATACTAGCCGTGCCCACGAATACATAGGCACAAAGTGCCACCAGGCTTTACCATCGCTGATTTGAAACAAAGATTTTGATGCAACGCGAGTACCTTACAAATTTCTGAATGAGAAACTAGTGTATTTATAAATCAAACTAATAATGCCTTGAGAGGACCACGTCATTTTCCAGTATATTAAATTACTATAATCAACCTAATCAAAATGACAATGGCATTAATTTACAAAAAACCGGATAAGTGCGAGTTAAACTCGTATGGAGACGGTTCCGTGCATATATGAAATTTCCTATGTTACTTTAAACACCCTAGACTTCTTATAAGTTTTCCTGTAATCTATAGGTAAAGAACTAATATCTGTATTTTTTCAAAATTTTAGTTCCTGTAGTTTCGGAGATAAGGGGGGGAGTGGTTAATTTTCTCCTATTTTCGTAAATAACTTCAAAACCATTTATCTTAAAATTATAAAAGAACAAAATTAAGTACCTCACAACCAGCTCTTTCATTTGTTTTTTATTTTATTTTCTGATTTACTCCACAAGAGTGGCCCCTATGTTTAAAATTCATTTGTTAGCGTTACAAGTCTGTGTTGCGGTTACGGATGTTTCCAAAATTTCAACTCAAACGGTCCAGTAGTTTTGGAGCAAATTGGCTATGACAGACGGACAGACAGACAGACACAGGAGTGATCATATAAGGGTTCCGTTTTTCCCTTTTTTGGTACGGAACCCTAAAAATTAATGATGTCTAGGTATAGTTCCATTAGATTTAGTTCAATTGCCGATGCGCGAGCGCTGTTCCGCTGTGCATTGGCAGTGAACTTGCGCAAGGTCAGTGCCGTTATTACCCTGCCGCATTGAGCATAATTTGTAAGACTAAACTAGAATCCATAATTCGGCGAACTAAATTGACAACTGAAAATGCACAAATATTGCCACAGCAAAGGTAGTGCTGTTCGTGTCGATATTAAGAGGAGTGTGAACCAACGGCTTTTCATACAAAAGGCGATAATGATTTCCACCCCTTAACTACTGTATGTGGTTTACGCCCGCTGCTTTAGTTAAAAAAAATATATTATTGTAATTAACTTATAAAATAAAAATTAAAAAAAAAAAAAATGCCAACCGATTTTGAGCAATTTTTGATAGGTTACCAGTCAGAACAAAATCTAGGTTTATACGTTTTCGTTTTTTCACTATAAGTAATTTATAAATTCAGTTTTATTACACTTTCAGTATACTCATACAAAACTAATTTCGGCGATTATTTGACTTTGTTGATCTTTATTCAAAATTCAAAAACGTATAGACCTAGAGTTTATTCTATCTGACAACCTGTCAAAACTTCGTCAAAATCAGTTAACATTTAAGGAGTAGAAATCGTTATCGCCTATTGTATGAAAAGGGTGATTTTTGTCGCTGGTTCACAGTCCTCTTAAGAAAATTTTACGCCTTTGGATACCAGTGATATTTAAAGCTAATATAATTATTAGTTATGAGGTAGAACAGGCTTATAATTCATATTCCCGATTTTAATAAAAAAATAGGAATCCAAGTCAGACTTTACAGACCATGTAGTTCGATTCGATATTAAAACTTCGACATTAAGTGCAGCACTATTAAATTTCACCCATATCTGACAATACTTTCGTGTGTCAATTTAGTTAGCTGAATTATGGATTGTAGTTTAAACTTTAAACGATGTATAAATGATTCATTGACAAAAGAGTGATTAATCTTGATTAACATTCACTTCCCAGAATGACAATGAAGTGCGATTATAAAGTATTTACTTAAAAGTGCAATTACACGAGCAACATTTTCACGGCAATATGTGGCCGGCAACTAGAGGTGTCTTCCTCTAACGTACGAAGTTAGAATAAGACACCTATATAGGTGTCTTAATTTTTTGACTCGAGTTTGTTATCCCCATACTGCCCGTGATGCACACAATGTTTTTCATCACATTTGTGAGGAAATGATATAAAATTACAAAAAAAAACCCATTGTACAGTGCCCGGCGTTAAATATTGCACATCGACCTTTGGAAAGAGAGGATCGGCTAATTTCGGCTACGTAGAGCGTTATCTCTGCCCCACACTTTTATAATGTTTGCTAGTTGTGGTTCAGATGCGATAGAGTGCGGTTGCGTCCAATCCAAAATATATATATAGAGTTGTTCAAACTCCAAACTTTAAATCACTTAAAGTTGTACGATGGCATCTATAGGAAAAAAAGGAAAACCGTTACGAGGCCAGTTAGGCATTTTTTATTGTTTTTTCATGTTTTATTATTCCCACCTAAAAACAGAAATAATTATATTTAGAAATTATATTACAATGCTTCTATTTTCTTAATGCCTCCCGGCAAACTTCGTGTTTCGTCAGTCGTCGGATAAATATTCATCTCAGTTGCATAACTAATTGTCATACATAAGGAACTCCTCTTTTTGGATGTCGGTTGAAGCGGTATTTTTTATTTTGTTTAATATTTTTATTAATTACGTTGCTATACTATACATGTTGAAAAGGAGTAAAGGATATTTAAAGTAAGTAGTTTTTTCAGCTCTATATATTTCACGCTGGAATAAAAACAAAACAACAATAAAGTACTTAGTTCTGAATTCAAATTCTGGTAAACGATAAATCTAATAATAGATGGACATGGAAATTCGCATTCGTTTCTATTCGGAAATACGATGATTGCCGATGTGCAATATTTACCGACGGGCAGTGTAGGTACATCATGAATTACTATCAGGTGGGTAGAATAAACTGTATGTCGCGTCGGTTGCGCGCAACTTCTACAAGAAAACGATCCCCACCAGACCCGGCCCGCATGCCCCGCTGGAGCCAGCGCGCACGCGGCGCACGCCCCGCCGTCATCGGGAGTTATAAACCATGCCAAATCCATAACTCCCGGGGGAGGTAAATCGGCTATAGCTGCTCTATACGCCTGCGTATAATAACACCTTTCCGAGCAAGTGTGTCTAGTCGACCCGTGCGAATATTTCGCGTAGTATCTTAATCAGTCATCGAATGGTAATATATTATTGTGGAAATAAGGAAATGCAAGTATTTACTGACTTGTGACAAGAAAAGTTGATTTATTTCGGTTTATTCACGTGATAGACTCATGCTTGAACTCCAGCTGCTGTCGTGCATTTAAGGTTGTAGGAGTATGGTTATTCGTCCGTAAAAAAATTACACAGGCCCAATAAAAACATCAGATTGCATGCGCTTAGATTAACAAAAAGAAACCGACTTCAAAAAATCTTTAGAAAGTAATGAATAATGATTGACCTTATTTGATGGATTCCACCCATTCACTACACGTTGCCGATCGCGCCTGATTTGTAAAGAAAATGTTAATAGGTATTATAATACCTATATAGATAGAAAGATACCTATTATCAAAACTATGAACACGTGCAGCACGCTTCTACCTCATTTTGCCACTATGTGGCCCTTGCCTACCAAAAGGTATATACCAATGGTATAATGCCAATTGCTCGTCACCCTTTACAAAGTGTTGCTATTCAAGCTGCAAAGGCGTTACTCGTTGAGGAGTTCGCTTGGTTCTTCGCCATCGGTAACAATTGCATGCATTTTTATGAGCATAATGTGCTTAACAACCTAAATTAAGATATCTATCTAATCACCACTTGTGAAATACTTAGCATTGAAGAGTTCCGCTGGTTATCTGTGGTGTAGTCTGTGGTCTTCATTATCGGTTCCACTTCACCAAATAATGCCTAACGAATGCATCTGATACCTAAAGTTATTACAGAAAATACCAGAATTGCTATATGCGTGCCGATTATATTTGGGGAGTTCCATCGAATCCTCATGGATCCCATCATCAGACCTTGATTTTTACTTTAACGGGACCAAATAATAATCATCCGAATCAGTTCATATTTGACGGAGTTATGCGGTATTAGAGGGAAAACAGCGCACCGACAAAAAACACCTTTGAGAAGTAATATTATGGTTGTACGACAAAAAAAAAACAATATATATAATCAAAAAAATTAGCGGCGTTGTGACAAAAATATCTTATAGAAATTTAATAAAATTTGTCAAAGAATAAGATCTACGATAATTAAGGTACTTGCGAGATAATTAGAAAGACAAAACACTAATAAAAACATAAAAAAGACAGATCGGCTACATCATGCAAATGCCACTTTATTCCAAAGCAATAAGACATCAAAATGAAAAATTCTAAGTGGTTACTCATCTAAGTTTCCGAGTAGCTTGGGGAGGAAACGCTAATCCCGTTAACAAGTAGGTACGTCAGATCGGGAACTGACACCAGCATTAACTGTAAAATATTCCCTCTAAAATGTAGGTAAGTATCACGAGGAATCCGTGGAGCCGTATAAATTTATATTGTAGAAAGTCTGAAAACGTTTTAGGTAGTGTCCATAGAAACTTTTATACAACCAATCGTTACTGCGACGATAGTGAAGTAGATAGAAAAGTGCAAACGACATTTAAGAGAAAATGTAGGGAAAAGTTGTTCAAGGTTGTCATAAAGAACGCTTAACGTTTGTCGATTAAGGAGTTAGTAATGTTTTTTATCGAGCAAGAGCAATCCAGGGATAAAAATGAATAACATTTTTAAGCATTAGGTATATAGAATACTGGTAATATAAAATAAATATATAGTTTAAAAAAAAACTAAAAAAACACTGGCTCCATCATCATACCCTCGTCACCAAGTTTAATGTATTTGACTCGTCAAAAAACACAAAACAGCCCAAACTCGATGAGTTTACTAGTAGCCATCGAGGAGTTCCACTAGCCACCTCCTGGCTCGCTCATCATACCCTCGTCACCAAGTGTAATGTATTTGACTCGTCAAAAAACACAAAACAGCCCAAACTCGAGGAGTTTACTAGTAGCCATCGAGGAGTTCCACTGTCCATCTCCTGATTCCATCCTCAGATCAACTTGATGATATCAAATTATTGTATTGTGCTCCGAACTACATATACATACCAAGTTTCATTAAGATACTACAATTAGAAGTAGGTTAAAATTGACGTCCAAGATTTTATTACATTGTTAGTTACAAGTGAACCTAATAAAAGCGTGTTAATAATGATCGCTCTTGAATACAGAAGCTATTTTAAATACTTTTATCTACACCCATATCATAAAACCTCCATTGGTTAATCAAAAACCGTAGGAAATGACCACCATTTTGACAACCAATTAGGAAAAACCAGTGCTGCGATAAAGAAATAACATGACTTCTTTATCGTTTTTAGTAAAGAAATGAGATTAAATTTGGAACAGCTGTCAAAACTCAAGTGGGTCTCTATTCTAGTACCCATAGATATTAAAACAGTTATTGATACGAAACGTCAATTCAGTATGTTTTTTAAATATAAACTGCACAACATTTGATCTCGAGTGACATGAGAATAGAGACTTCATTCGTTTGTCTATGATTTAAAAAATAATGGTCTTGACGGAGGATCGAATAATTGCCGCCATTATGTTGGTGTTTTGCTGAACGAAAGTAGTATTGTTGTTGAATTGAATAGAAAAAGTTGTTTGTAATTTACATTTTAGTTGAAAATATGAATAGTAGTCTTTTCGGAGTGTGTGTGATGTGAAAATGCGCCGGATATCGGAAATATGCAGCCACGATTGCAACAAATAACTTGTTGCCAGAAAATATTGTTTCTGAACCCATCATGGAGGATTTATAATATGTGTGTAGATAAAGTTATGTATGCAACTCTGCACAATTTGGCCTTAAAACACACGTGCGATCTTATTATGAAACTCGCCTATCGGCTCGTTTCATGAAAACCGCACTAGTGTTTTAAGGCCTATCATGATGCAACCGTTGCATAAACTACTATTAGGAACTATTGCACCACAAAACACAAAATGCGGTTTTCTAACTGAATTGACACAAAACCGTAACCGCTCCTAAGCTTTCAAGCGTTCAAATTTAAAAAAATTACTAGCCCGCTGTCACGTTATTGTTGAAGTGAATCAATAACAGAAAGGGTAGTGCCTAAGTTGATCTTAACTTTGCAAATCATCAATTATAAATTGTCGGCTCCATCAATTGCTCTGTATCACCCTTCTTGCAATTTGTCACAGTCAGTTTGGTTTCGTTTACACAACCCCCGCCGGCGACAGCCATGTTTTAATTATAATTAGCAAAATTTAATATCTCCATCAGTCTTTAGACATTAAGGTAAGTACTGTATTAGTTAAAATTTCATTTGATTAGGACCTATTATACGTTCTGTATGAAAGAATAGACTCGCATTGCAATTACGTTTTTAATAATCTAAGTATTGGACCAAAATGAATAATTATTCGTGATCGGTTATAGTAATTTTCCACGAGAAAAACTGCGGAAGACATAAAAACGTAACATTATAACGTTTAAGACGATTCAGGTTAAAAAAAGATAATGTCAGTTTTTCGTTGAATTTGTTGACGGATAAGTGTAGAATAATAGGACAAATGGTTTACTGTGTAAAAAATAAAAATTATTTTGTAATTTACTCTTGAACCTCTTATAATCTCAAAAGAAACATACTTGTCCGCAATTACGCTAAATCGAAGAATCAAATCGTCGACGAATAAATATATAAATATAACACTCTTAACAAATCATAATAGCTTTATCTTATATTGTCAGTAAAAGGACGAGCTTGCTTGGAGCTTTTCAAGTCTTCTGAATTTTATTTTCCTCGTCCACTAATGGCCTGGATACACCGTTCACTCCGCTGATAAACAGCTTCACTTATCATCACTGGCCATGAAGGTAAAAGCAGGATGAAACTTTATCTATGTATAGCCAGGTAGGCGCATTACCATTTTATACTCTCGTAATGCACGGGCCGCCACTTGCTTTTAAGAGGCCATTTGGTTTGTGCTCTATTACTATCGGCCTCGAGAGTCGAATTTTAAAGACGTTCACATTTCAATCGAATGAGAGTTTAGTGTTTAGTGTAGCGTGTAAATCCGAGATATAAATCATATGGGCTGGCTTCAGCCTTTACAATTAAAGCTTGTGGATACATCTCACTCAAACAATACAAACAAGATTCAAATACGCTGAAGCCACGATACATTGATTAATTAATATACGAGATAACCACGGTTATAGGTTTTTCTTAACAACAAATTGTATTGGTTTCAATTTAATTCAAATCACGGAAGAGGATAGGAGCAGGAACAATAATCGGTCTGTACATCAAACAACGGTTTCGCATTAACAATCCCGTCACACTTCTCACATCAAAATGCAAAGTGAAAATATACAGTAGAGTTATATAATAACTATACTCAGGCGTGAATCATTATAATTAGAATGCATGTGACTTTTAAAATAATTATTTTATGAAGGCTATAAACAGGATCATCTAACTGTTTCCGATATATATCATGAATGGTAATTAGGTACGTACTTGTGATGAGCTAATTTATATGAAATGCAATTGTAATTGTACAAAACTATATGATTTTTCCACAAGTATTACTTATGATATGAACACCTTTTTAATCAAGGCGCTGTTATGCAGTAAGTGCCATCTTACCTGTTTATTCTCCTTTTCTAATTTTCTGATACTATAGGTTTAACATTTAACATAACCTTGAGATTTCAGAGCTTGTGAAGAGTACGTTGATCTGTAATAAAATTAATGCAATGTTCATAAAATAAAGATTGAGTTTAGCAACATTGTCTCGTCTTTATCTTGGTGTTTCAGCTGCATGAAACTATAATATGTTATCATTTAAACGTAACATACACGTTAAAGGTGAGTCGTAGGTGGAATTATCCAAAAGTAGCTGCAATAGTATAGATGAATAAGAATATGAAGATAACTGGCATGCGCATTACTTAGAAAATCACGAGATTTCTTGTACAAGTGTATCTTTATTTTATTTTCAATAAGTCGTACGACCTAATAAAAATCTATTTTATTGATAAAGTGATATAAATATTAAATGAGAGAGTAAAGAAAATTGCAAAAGGTGATATATTTCAAGCACCTGAGTAAACTGTCTAAAAATAGTCCCGAATGGGCACTATCGATAGTGATTAGGAGGCAGTCGGTCCTAGCGGTAAGCATTTAAATCAATAACGAACGGCGTAAGCTGGTCCTAAGCAAACGACGACTCCACGACTGGCCAGGGAGCTGTTTTAAAAACACAAGAGATAAAGAGTCCTCAACTGTAACTGTTCCTACAAGGAGCTATAAGTAAACTCATGGATATCCAACATTTCGTTTTGCTTTAGTTTTGTTGCATTTGCTACAGGATATTTCATTGTGAGAATCTAGCGTATTGTCAGTTTAGAAGTTTAGTTTATCCAATTGCCCAAGCCATGGAGGGTTTTTTTTTAAATAAATAATATTAGAGTACTTAAAGATGAAATTAAGAGTATGATAAACACTTTTCTGAACACAGACAAACCACAGTATAAAGACAAACCAAGAACAACTACAGTACTTTTCGTAGTGGTAGAGCCAAACAGTAATCCTCACTAGATGATTACTGTTCGAATGGGTCGGCTCGACCGGGGTAGTACCACACTCTCACAGAATACCGGCGTAAAGTAATAGCTTGCTATTGCGTTTCGTACGGTGAGTGACGAGATCCGGAGGCCTATTCCCTCATCCCTATCCCATCCCCATTCCCCATCCGCCCTAGACTGGCAACGCATTGGAAGCACCTCTGGTGTTGCAGATGTCCATGGGGGCCGGTGACTACTTTCCATCAGATGGGCCTTCAGCTCGTTTGCCAGTCAATTGACATAAAAAAAAAAAACTTATTAATGATCGAAGTATCAGAGTCAACCAATCCGTAAGTCTCACAAAAATCATTAGGACCATTTGGCTACATTAAGAAGCGAACTGAATAAGCGTGAAATTCATGATAAATACTTTAAATAACAATTCTATCTGCATTCAGTCGAGTACTCGTTTTGCCGTATCATCTCGCAATAAGTATATTATTGTGCCGCCGTCTGCCCCGGCGCATCGTAAAGTTTCATTTCGTTTGATCTCAGAAAATCTCTATAATAACACACATATTAATATCAGTAGCGCAACAAGATAGTCAAGTCTTTGGGAGAAACCACTCAGAGTTATAATATAAAAAATTGTTTCAGACATCATTCATCATCATCGTTCATAATTTCAGATGAGAGACGTCCAGTTTTAGTCACAGGCCTTCCATATGATCGCCACTATTACCGATTCTGTGCTGCTCGCATCAAGCGGAGTCTCATCATCGTAAAGTCGTCAGTCTGTTCTGCCCACGCTGCGCCTTCCAGTACATGGTCGCCACTACATTATTCCGCAGCGCAGACATAATTGGGTCCATATTTTTTAGTAACATTTATTCTTACTTGACTTAAGTGCTTATTATCTTTTAGGATTGACATACATTTGGCCGTAGAAAGCGGCCCGGCAATAGGAGTGTCTATCCTGTCCCTCACTGCAGCATCCTGTTGGTGTGGCCCTTGCCTTGGTATAAAGGTTTAAAGAAAGGTTAACTTTAAAGCTTTTTATGATTTGCTCTTATTAATGTAGTTTACATTGCTATGTAATCAAATAAAAGGTAGCATTTTCCTAATTACACGAAAAACACGAAGCTACAGCAAATTACCCATAGGGTATATGCATGGTTTTTTTCCATCTTTTCTTGGAAAGTACTGAGTAATAGAAACCAAACTGTGTACGCAAAACATTATTGTGTTATTCTTTTTGAGAAACGAAGCTTTGCTCATACCACTCGCAAAAACCTTCCATAAAAAATGGCCCTGAACTATGACGTCAGAGTGCAGTGTATATAAGACCAATGTAAAAAGAGCGCTGACTGTCATTCATTTTATAAGGCCTTCAGCGGTCTTTTTTACATTGGGCGTGGAATACAAAATATATGTAATTTGCAATTATTTCCGAAAATACTGTTTTAAGGCCAATATCGTACAAATAAATAATTACATAAATTTGATGAGGATGTCTACACCTAATAATTCAAAACTAAAAAACAATATTTATATTTCACTTGTTTTGAACCTTAATAAAAAGGAAGGAACAGTCAAACTAATCTTTTTTTTTTCTTTTACATGTAATATTTTAAAAAAAAATTTCATAACGAATAATTTAAACTTCATTTTGATTTTCATGCATATTCCCTATTTGACTTAAGTGTATTTTACGGCTACATAGAACCGAGATTTATTTGAAAATAAATTACAGCTTTGTAAATTACAGACATGTGATTTCTTTGATTTGTTTAATTTTAGCAAACGGCTAAGCAAGGTCTGTCCAAAATAGGTCGCTTTGTTGATATCAGCAATATTTTTTTTTATTTCTAGGCTTCCCATTTTTTCAGTGTACTGTTTAAAATCTAGTTTCTGTGGCACAACGTTATCGTGTAACAATATAAAACAACAACTGTATTTTGCTTTTGTTAAAATATGTTTGTTACTGCTTAAAATGTCTTCTAATAGACAATTTACTGCAAACTTTGAATTTATTCGTAGAAAGATTAAGCATAGACTTTAATTCAAGCACAAATGACAATGATATAAGGTCTGTTCGGCGATAGTTGATGAAAAAAGTTAAAAGTTTTCTTAAGGCTTCTTAACTCATTACAAATAGCGGCCCGCTAATTATTTTTACCGATGATAATAAAAAATTAAAGGGAAAAATTATATATTTTTCATTAGAATATTATTATTGAATAGCCTAACAGCCTATAAACAGAAAGCAACACGCAAACAGCGCCTCTTTTCGGGAATGCTAAATGATTCTGTAGCGATTAGTGAGCGAGATTTCTCATCTCGCTCTTACGCATTACGCGTCATGCGGAAGAGTGGGATGAGAAATCTCGCTTACGAGTCGCTACAGAATCATTTAGCGTTCCCGAATAGAGGCACAGAACACCCAAACGACCCACTCGAAGCCATGATATTATTATGTTATATGTAGAAAGACACAAGACACGTCATATCCATACTCAACGCGTTTTAAACATGTGTCATGGATAATTATTTCTTTTTCGTTTCTTTGACCTAAGCCAGTGCAGTTTATTGAATTTATGTGACATTTGATGCACACCTTTAAGACATTAATTTTCAATATGGCGATTGTGTATATGAACAAAACAAATATATTTTTCGCCGCCGTCCGCCCGGCGCGACACCGCAGTTGACGACATCTGCGTCCCTCGTACCACGAAACTCAGGGCCCGCGGCGATAAGCGACGCCCGTCATACAGTTTGCGATAGTTATGCGACAGTCGCTATTTACTATTTTAATCTAGTTGTTTCGCTACTTTTTTCACGTAAAATTCTTCTATAGTCATTCCCCTGAGAATTGTAAAAAATCGGAATCTAATGCATCCTTCGTCCGTTCTACCTCCAAAATACGGCTGCCAAATAAAATCATTGAAATCGCTTCCATAGTAATGTTACAAAAATAGACGGACTGTTAGACAAATAAGGCTAAACTTTCATATTAATAATTAGTAAGGATTAGTACCGATTAATGACCGAGTTAAACTCAAGACCAGAATTAGAAGGATGACTGTGACGGATAGGGTGTTACCATGCAGGGCTTCTATTCGGGAACTACCTAGCGATAATGTTGCGGATTGTTACGTTGTTGATAAACTTGCATCCCACTCTTACGCATTACGCATCGTGCGGAAGAGTGGGATGAGAATCAAGCTAGCGCGTCGCTTCAATATCGCTTGGACGTTTCCATATAGAGGCGCAGATAGGATAAAAATGATGTGCCTGATCGATAATACATTATCTACCAGTAATGTATTTCGTTATAGTATACTAGTAAAGTAGCAAAACCACTAAAAAGTTCATTGTTAAAAATACCTTTATCTACACCCATATCATAAAACCTCCATTGGTTAATCAAAAACCGTAGGAAATGACCACCATTTTGACAACCAATTAGGAAAAACCAGTGCTGCGATAAAGAAATAACATGACTTCTTTATCGTTTTTAGTAAAGAAATGAGATTAAATTTGGAACAGCTGTCAAAACTCAAGTGGTCTCTATTCTAGTATCCATAGATATTAAAACAGTTATTGATACGAAACGTCAATTCAGTATGTTTTTTTAATATAAACTGCACAATATTTGATCTCGAGTGACTTGAGAATAGAGACTTCATGCGTTTGTCTATGATTTTTAAAAAAATGGTCTTGCCGGAGGATCGAGTCGCCGCCATTATGTTGACGTTTTGCTGAACGAAAGTAGAATTGTTGTTGAATTGAATAGAAAGATTTGTTTGTAATTTTAGTTGAAAATATGAATAGTAAGTAGTCTTCTCGGAGTGTGTGTGATGTGAAAATGCGCCGGATATCGGAAATATGCAGCCACGATTGCAACAAATAACTTGTTGCCAGAAAATATTGTTTCTGAACCCATCATGGAGGATTTATAATATGTGTGTAGATAAAGTTATGTATGCAACTCTGCATAATTTGGCCTTAAAACACACGTGCGATCTTATTATGAAACTCGCCTATCGGCTCGTTTCATGAAAACCGCACTAGTGTTTTAAGGCCTATCATTATGCAACCGTTGCATAAACTACTAATAAATGCTTGATTTTAATAATCATATTCTGTTAAAATGTATTCTTATATCAAATTTATGAATAATATCCGGTTGTAATATTATACAGAGACAAGTTTAGATGCAATGCAATCAATACGCTAAATTTATTTTCTAAAATAGGTATATACTCTACAGACAAAACGCCTGTTTCATTGTATTTTCGCTAAATTTAAAAGTGGCTTAACTGGAAATAAGAAACGTCAAACTCGATTTTGACAGCTTGGTCCCATACTAAATCAAATTTGAGATTCCTTATTTTATATTTAGAGAAATTCGAATTTAGACGACACCGTTTCGAATTGGACCCATTATAATACTTCATTCCTGGTAGCGAGACCAGCAACTGTCGAATTTGCGCGTAAAATTTATATTTCCCTTGATTATATCGCATAAATTAAATCTTTGGTCAATAGTTATTAAATTATGAATAGAAAAGTGTCAATTTAAACCTCTATTTATTATAGCGTCTTTGATTAATTTCTGCGTAAAGTTCGAGGGAACAGTCTTTGACAGACATCTTCTTACCCTTATCTGACAGAAATATGTTAGTATAATGTTTTTACTCCAAAGTCCAAGGATTAACTACTAATCTTACGTCCTCCAAGTATTTCTTAATTCAAATTATGTTAAATAATAAATAATAATATAATTTATATTTCTTAATTCAAAATAATTTGTGCTTGCCATCCATAGTTCATGTTCTACTTCAAGTTTATTGTGACAAAGTATGAAAGTGCTCAAAATTTTCGTAGGCTTTGTGTACAACACTGGCTCAACTTTGGTAACATTTGTGCCAATTTGCTTGTCGAAATCATCTCTCTAATTCTGGTCTCAGGTAAAGGTAAGTACTGACTTAAAGTAAATTTATAGCCATAGAACACCAAGCAAAACCTATTAAATTCCATTAGGCGAGCCTATCGCGCTTTTATTGCCTGTTCGTCGGTATTTCGCCAGACTTTGAAGTAAGCATTTCGATTGGAAAATGTTTTGAAAGCTCACGTGTTGGTTTGCTTTAATTGTTGATCGATGCTTGAGTTAGTTCCAACGTTTAGCATTAGCGTTTGTTTTTTTATTTATTATTTGTTTTGTCTTTAGGGTTCCGTAGCTCAAACGGAAAAAACGAAACCCTTATAGGATCACTCGTGTCTGTCTGTCTGTTCGTCTGTCACAGACAATTTGCTCCGAAACTACTGGACCGATTGAGTTGAAATTTGGTATACATATGTTAGTCAGTGATCGCAACACGAACGCGTGACGTAAATATATGAATTTTGAACATGGGAGCCACTTTTGGGGGGTAAATTAGATCATAAAAAAAAGTTATGCAACCTATATCGTGTGACATATCAAATGAAAGGGCTTATTGTGAGGATCTTAAATATATATTTTTTGGAATTTTAAGATAAGCAGTTTGGAAGTTATTTAGGAAAATAGGCGAAAATATACCATTGCCTTTATTTCCGAAACTACTGGGGCTAAAATTTTGAAAAAAATACAGAAAATAGTTCTTTACATATAGATACAGAAAAAACTATAAGAAGTCTATGGTATTTAAAGTAACGTAGTAAATTTCATATAATCATGTACGGAACGGAACCCTCTCCACGCGAGTTTAACTCGCACTTGTCCGGTTTTTTTTTTAGTATTATAAAACAGTGTGCGTTTAACCAACTAGATGAAAAATTGTTTAATCATATCAGTGTGATCATTTATGTAAATACGAGTAGAAGTTTACTCAGTCTCGTATTTACTCCTTTTATCAATGTCTTGTGTGATTTTATTACTAACAGTAACATTTTTTTGTAATTTTTTCGTCTCTCATCCACAGGTGGATGTCCTCAGCAACGGTTCAGTCCCCCCAAATTTAGGTTTTTCTTTCACCGTACTTGTTACTGTAATAAATAACCTTTCTCCTTTAATTCCACCATTGAATAAAAGCAGTATCAAAACAAGGAGTCACTCGCACTCGCACTTGCAAACTGACATTGTCACAAGCTCCGACCGCCATTAAAAAGAAGAAGAAGCAAATAGAAGTAGACCTTTGTATAGCATTTTCCTTTGAATTTAGAGCACTGGTAAGTTTGCTACGTTAACGTTATCATCGTTATAGTTTTATTTAGAAAATCTCATCATGATACACGATGTTGTGGGAACCTACGGCAAAAATAGCGAGTGAGTTTGAAAATAATAATATCAGAAGATTTCTCAGGATAGAACATACACATACATACATAGCATCACGCCAGAAATCCCTAATGAGGTGGGCAGAGCCACAATACTACTTGTGGCCACGTTCGATTAATTATTCCTAAGATGGTATGATGAAACCGTATGGTGACAGGTGATCAGCCCATCGCCCATACAGATAGTCCACCATGTTGGAGAGGACCCGTCCCTTAGTCGACTCTTACAAACATGCAAAGATGTAAAGGAGACTTGTGGAGGTGGATGGAGTCTCAGAACCTCATTTCGGGCTGGAAATGGAATTAAATGTAGTTGATGAATGTTAAACTGATATAAAACCAGCGTAGAGTACAGTTTTGCAGTAAATGCGAAAATTGTATTCACTTAGTCCGTGAGAGGTGTACATGAGTTGATTCAATTAGAGCTTGTAATTAACCTATTTACTGAGTCTTGTTAGCATTCTGGGCGAATGGAGCAAGTCACAGGACAAAGGACATGATTTGATGTAGTCACGTGCAGTTAATACCAATTATTATACTTAAATTATTATAATATAATTATTAATACTAGCGGCCTCCCTCCTCTGCTACACTGGGAGTGAAGAAATAGCATAGAATGCGTGCAGATGCTTATCATCCTGGCATGTCGTAAAAGTCAACTAAGGGACGGGTCCTCTCCGAGATGGTGGACTATCTGTATGGGCGATGGGCTGATCACCTGTCACCATACGGTTCATCATACCATCTTAGGACTAATTAATCGAACGTGGCCACAAGTAGTCTTGTGGCTCTGCCCGCCCCATTAGGGATTTCGGGCGTGATGCTATGTATGTGTAATACTAGCGGCCTCGCCGCATCTTCGCCCACGGTCATTTCCTTACAAACTTTGAAGCCGCCTTTTCGCCCCTTCAGGGGTGGAATTTCGGAAAATCCTCTCCTAATTCACCCTAAAAAGACCTACTTCTACCACTACCTAGTTTTGGCGATTCGTTGGTACGTGACCCAGTGGTATTTCACGTTTATATATATCTGATATATATATATCATACTATACCTACTATCATAAATGCAAAAGTGTGTGTGTGTGTGTATGTGTGTGTGTGCGCTCGAGTGTGTGAGTTAGTATGTTTGTTACTCCTTCGCGCTTCAACGGCTAAACGGATTTGGATAAAATTAGGAATGGAGATAGCTTAAACACTGGACACATAGGATAATTTTCATCGCTATCCCTCGTGAACAAAGTGGCGGGTACAGCTAGTAAATAGACAAAGTAATGTGTGATATTCTGATAGTATATATCGACGTGCAAGAACGGGAGACGAAGTTGTGATGCCACATTTCATCGTGAAATGGACAAGTTGTACACTACTATTTAGTGTTTTTGCTTGTGGTTGAGTGTGCTGGTGGTTAAAAGCCTAGTAAGTAAATCTTACAGTATGTTAAACAGACGAAACTAGACAGACTAGTGTTTAAAATACGTCCAAATCAGCATACAAGGCGTTGCGTTTTTCGATATGAGACACATGCAAATAAAAAAAACCGCTGATATTGCCGATAGGTACCTATTTCGTTTTACGTTATTAAATTATCGAAGCCTGTTGATTAGATTTTCACTTTGGAATGAACAACACAAGTTCAATTAAAGAGCTACTCTACGTTATTAGAAACATGAACTCTTACTCGGGTATCAACAAACTTGAGAAAAAAATTGCAATGTGCCTTTTGGCTTTTATATAACGCCGGCCCTTTGTCATTCAAAGTTTACTTTCTATACATACATACATAGCTTCACGCCCGAAATCCCTAATGGGGTGGGCAGAGCCACAAGACTACTTGTGGCCACGTTCGATTAATTAGTCCTAAGATGGTATGATGAACCGTATGGTGACAGGTGATCAGCCCATCGCCCATACAGATAGTCCACCATGTTGGAGAGGACCCGTCCCTTAGTCGACTTTTACGACATGCCAGGATGATAAGCATCTGCACTCATCTGCTGCTGCTACTTTCTATCGTTTTGATAAAACTTGACAGTTTAATTCGATTACGTTTCAAGGAGATTTTTTGACGTCTTCATCTTTACTTTAAAGTCAGCTCACGTAGAATCAACTTATGAATTTATTTATTTATTCGAATTGAAAACTATGACGCAGATAACCAAGGTCTCTTAATAAATACCATAATTAACAGAATGTGTTTATTTGTAACTTGGTATTGTAGTTTTATTTTTCTTACATGAAAGAGTAACATAATTTCATCAAGTTACGACGCAGAACTGCGGTATTTTTTTATTGATTGTTTATGCAATATTGATGCAATATTCATATTGTTAAAAATAGATCGTTTGAATGAATACTCAATTCTCTTATTTATTACTTACTACATACGATATAATTCATATAATACTACCCATTTTAAACTAATAATGAACCTGTTTTTTAGGGTTCCGTATTGAATTGTAGGTATGTTATAAAGGTTAATGTCATTAGGTACAAATGGAAAATCGTCCACGTGAAATAACCATTCTGAAGTTGGGTCAAAAGTAAATAGTATTAAAAGTGAATTTAGTCAAATGTAATTATGCTGAAAAGTATTTATAACCAAACTTATTTTCGTTGTAAATTTATTAATTAATTAACAAATAATGGACGTCGACGTTCAAGTGGACGATTTTCCATTTGTACCTAATGACAGTAAACCGTTATAAATAGATCTTGACTTATTTTATCTTGAGAATAAATCGAAGCAAGACTAATTTCAGTTATAAAATCATCAATATAAATTATCTTATATACCAAGCAGTTACAATTTGTTTGAAATAAAATAATCAATTATTTTCTAGTATTTTTAGTATGTAATTTAAAACGATATTTCAAATTGTTTTCTGCACTCTCTCCATATACCTAATAAAGTCTTGTTAAACAAATCGTTCGACATTGCCGTGATCAAGAAATGCATCTCACGGCCGGAGGTGAACGCACAGCCGGCTGAACTTGACTCTGCATTACCTTAACATTGTACCGTAGAATATTTCACTGTTATGTCATGATAACAGGAAAATTGGTGAAGTATCAAATATTGTTCCTTATGTTATGCAAAAAAATCAAAGCTACAAGTATGTCATAATGTTATCAATAACTGTATTGTATGTATATTTCGTCTGATAAAAAAATCTAAAACTCCATTAATCTGTTCTACATAGGTTTTATTTACGAAGAGTATCAGCGTACCAAGAATATTTTCTTATCTACAACTCCTGTTCGTTCAAGGCATGACGTAAGATCGTAGCAGACGTAGTGGTCACCTAACCTTTGCAATCTATAACGTGTCACTACTTCAATGCGATTCCAGGGTGGAGACCGTGAACCCGGCGCACGCGACGCTGTTTATTTGCCGTCGGATGAAACCGAGGCCGGTATATAAGCAGACAGCGAGAACACCCGACACCATTCACAAACGAGCAGCCCCGCCGCAAGCTTCCGTGGAACGAGGTCACGCTGACCGCGAACGGAATTGACACAATTGCTACTTGTCATCATCCTTCCGCGATGTCTTCCACACGGCTCCTGTTTCTTGCCGTTCTGCTCCTGGCAGTTGCGTCCATCGAAAGTGCTCCGTTCTTCGACGCGCTCTACGATGCTATCAATGGCAACGGGAGAAGATCTTATGGATACAGCGGCTACGGAAACCCAGGCTACGGATACCAGAATGGGTACCCCTACGCGTACAATGGATACGGGAACGTAGAAAGACATCCAAGAAAGCAAGCCGATAAGACGTGGAAGGACATTTGCAGGGTCCACTTCCCTGATTCTATATCTGGCAGCCCGGGCAGAGCAGGCGTCGTGTGCCCCTACTGAGGGTCAGATCGCGTGTTCTACGCAATGGAGCGGCTACTCCGGCGCCGCAACATCATGAGGATGGGCTGATCTCAATTCTGAATCACCTTGACGTACCACGAAAAATACTCACCGGAATCTCCGGGTCTTTGATGATTTAATTTGAGATTCGACCCATGCTCCTTTTAAATTCTAGTGATTTTGATTACTTTGACACTTTTTTTGGCTGTTGCCCTAAAAGTGATTGTAAAATTACTTACTCTCAATGACTCTGATCATGTGTGATGTGATAACCTTGTGATAACGAGTTCACCTATAATAGTTTCGATTGATGTTACGTTAAGTATAGTTTCTTAAGCGAGTCGATTACAGGATGAGCAGTACCTAGAACACGCGATGTAAATCTATGAAATCCAAATTATTTTAACTGGCCTTTGTGTACTTAGAAAATCATTTATCGGTAGGTATCTTGTTAAATAACAGTTCTTTTCAGTGTTTTTGGATAATCTGTGTTTCAAATTATTTATTTCTTAGTAAAGGTACAGTGCTTTTATATGCTAAAGTGCCTTTGTGAGTATCTTGATATTTGATGCCTCTTAGCTGCACTTATACGCGAAAATGCACAGTGCCATTAAAATTGTTGTTTGTTTATTATGTGTTAATATAATATTTAGTGTTCATGATATTTTATTACACCTGTTTCTATACTTTCGAAGCCGCGTAAGCATGAATTTCACAACTTTAGAATTCCTATGTCAGCTGTTTTGATCTTAACGAGAGGTTGTAATTATAAAGGAATGGCTTTTCTAAGTTGATTAATAGTTACAGTTTAATAATGTAATGCAGCGCTTTCCCAACGTCTCGTCTCATGAGGCACACGTCTGTTCGGGAAGAAATCGAGATTATGACACGACCTGATATTTAATAATGAGAATACGCTGGACTGTCTCGCAACTGAATGATGATCCATGAGATATTCAATTAAATGCAGAAATCTTTATTAAAAAAGACTTACTGCTGGGTTTCTTGCGGCCCTTCTTCTCGGCAGATGTTACCTTTGAAGCGTTGGTAGATTCAGATGTATAAATAAGCCCGAGTGGTCTACTTGGCTTCATTATAGGTTCATAAAGAACTATTCACTAATTCATGGCTTCACAACGAACCCTACGTAGGTTTTTCGAATGTGGCACGCGTGTTTCTAGTCAACTTGGTGCTCGCTTAGGGTGAAATTTGTGTGTTGGTTCAAAGGGGTGGATTTGTTTCAGAACTACATTTCTTCGATTCATTTTATTATTATTTTATGCATAACATCAGATAAAAAATCTATGAAAATGAGTTAAATCAATCTTTTAAACGGTTGGAGTGGGTATATTTGTTGCAATATTCTCTCATGCCGCGACTAGAGTTGCAGCATGTTATGTTTATTAAGCCTTCATAAAATTTATATTATATTTATTTACGAGGCAATTAATAGACTTACTGTGATCGGCAAGCTCGGTTTTGTTGGCTCCTCTTAGCACCTAAGACTAAAATGATACAATGGGTATTATCATCAATACATATAAAACAGTACTGTGACACACTTATAGACAACGCACAGCCTAAACGCGTGGTACTAGAGGTTTGAAAGTTAAAGGAGATATTCCTCGAGTACCCTAGAAACGCACTAAGGAGGAATTTTTTGAAATTCCATCCCTTAAGGGGTGAAAAGAGGTGATAAAGATTGTATGGATAATACCGCGGGCGAAGCTGTGGCGGGTCCACTAGTGTATAATAAAACTGCTGAGCTATGTTTGTCATTATGATGGCAGTTTTTAACTCTTGATTTCAAAACTCTGTTTTCATATTTGAAAATAACCAAGAGCGTTTCGGTGAAGACAAAATATCAGCAATTCAATGAGGCATTATAAAGTCTGCAACCAACATTGGGTCTGCGTGTGGCCTGTAGTACAATCACATCGTGAGAGGAGATACCTAAATAGAGCGGTAAGCTGCCTATCTGCTAATAAAGTTTTAGATTATAATCACTTTTATATACTCATTCCCAATGCATACATCATTAGATACCTACTCCCATGATTCCTTCCAAATAAAATTAAATATCGTATTCATTTTAATTGTATTAATTGTTGGTACCCAGAGGAATAACCATGGCTTAAATGCTCGATAGATCCAGAAATGGGTTACGATTTGCGGTCATATTTCAATTAGGCACAAAAAGTACCTTCCGTATTGCCGTTACGAGATGTTAACTGGCGCTTTATTAATATGAAAATGAGGTCTATGGGTTTAATGAATAATTTTAAAATGTGGAGAAACTATACGATTACTTAATTTTATGAAGAACAAAAAAACGTTTGCTTCTCTTAAGAGGCAAACAGCGGGGAAATACCCGTAATAGAATTCAGAGAAGAGTACATGAAACCAATATATATATATGGGAGTCAAGAAACATAGCTAGTTGCATAGTTTGCAGCAGCTAATATTGTGTACCTTATATAGAATACCCGTACAAGGTGCAGTCAGTGAAGCCCCAAAGTTGGAACTCAAAGTTCATCGATGCAGTGTTCCACACAAATATGAAACGACTGGTTAGCCAAATAGTCCGATAGGAAGGCCGAAATTGGACTGTAGCTTTAGCAATCAATATTTTACTTACACTGCTTAAATACATCCATTTCTAATGTCCAAAAAAAATCTAGTCTGCTTCAAGTATAAAAAAAAGTTTCTATAAATATCCCCGTTGCGACAGTATTGTCAAAGATTTCAACTTTATATTTAACTACACAGGGTTTTTTTTAAACTGGCTCATTGCACTTTGTATGGAAGTCTGATCTGACCTTAATAGTTATGGCCGGCATAGCAAAGAACCCGAGAAGGTAAGTTTCCTGATTGGTAAGTGGGCCACTGAACTATGTTGTGCAATATTGATCTTTAAAATAATAATGCTCAAGCCGCAGTGAAATGTTACGGTTTTAGTGACAGGGGTGCGACGACGCCTTTATTGTTTGTTGTATTGCATTGGTGTAATTGGGATAAAGCGCTGCTGCCGCGCCGCTATTACGCCTCGATGTGACCGGGCCTTAAGTTTTGGGGAAAAGTTACTTACAGCATAATTCTATAAGGATGCTAGTTTGTTTTACCTTTTTTTCACATCACAATGCCGTTGGTCGACGGTTATGTTTTGCATGGTCCAGAGAATTATTTATGAAATTTGACATTTGTACTTAGAGTCTATGTGTGTGTACCAGACATAGAAGTGTTTGAGGCCCGAACAATATTAATTTATCGATAAATTGTACTTTCTTATGACAATAATGACTACGAGATAACGTATAATATGAACATGCAACTTGCATACCTATTATACAGTATAAAGTCCCCAGTTTACATTGTATGGAAATCGATTCAATAGCATTAAAAGAAGTATTTGTGTAAGAAACATGTTAATAATAAAATTTACTATTTATTATGAACTAATTATAGCCTAAAAAGTATGCGTATAAATTACTTAAATTAAATATTACCTATCATACATCGATGGGAAGTCGGTAGTGATCAGCATTTTAGTTAATTTCTATTTTATCCGGTGAACTTGATACCTATCTACTATGAAATCTCACTTTGCAATAAGTATTTGAAACAGTTATCGATAAATTTAATATAGGAAGGAAGTCCCTAGTTAATTGACCTTTTTGCCACAAAAACTTCTATGTCTGAGTGTGTACTCTTAGAAGTGGCGTAACTACACCATCTGGGGCCCGTGGCCAATTCTTTTGATGGGGCCCGAAAAAATCGTCACGTTGTACTATATTTTTGAGCTCGCGGCCTCTTGGGCCGGGGCCCTCTTGGTTCGGGGGCCCGTGGCATTTTGCCAGCCCTGCCACCCTATTGTTACGCCACTGACTCTTAGAGAGATCTGTCGAAGATCGATTATATACGACAATAACACAGGAGAAGTAAAGAGGCTATTATTGTACTGCATGCACTGTTTCGTGTACCTATCGACTTACTTCTTAACCTACACGCACAGAATTTAAAGCAGTCAGTATAATATGAAATTCGCTAGAAGGTCATTTACTCGTGTATGCAAAGTAATCAAATGTATATGTATTATTCCATTATTTGTCGGTTATAAATATTGATTCTCCGTTCTAAGATACTACAATAGAATTTGTATTGTCCGTGATGAGCTGAAATTGTGCGTATGTACTGAGTCATAGAGTTCCACTCGAACAAGGTGCTGCTTGGATCATGAAATCATAGATATATACATATATATATAGGGTAACCCCATGCAACATAACGCCGCCAACGCTTGCTGAATGTTGATATACGTTGGAAACACGCACGACTTCGCACAAATATTATACGAGTAAGTTATCAGCCTTACTGGCAGTAGGTACAAAGGCATAGTGCTTAATAATATTTTGATCCGTAACATAGCTTTTGAGCAAAACAATGTATACCAAAACGAGACCAGTTTGAGTGATGAAGCTTATTTCTCGATTTATCCAGAAAACGCTTAGAAGACGTCAACAGACTGAATTAAAAGTAATTAATGTAGGTAAAATACTTAAAGTTTTTGTGATAAATTAAAAAAAAAAACAAAAACTCGACTGCATAACCTCAAAAAGAAAGAAACAAGAAGGTTATCCAGACGGGCTTTTTGATTTTTTTAATTAATAATTTTTATTTTCAGCTTACTAGATGTGTTATTTGTTATTTTTCACGTTAGTAAGACCTAATCTGCGAACATAAAAGAACTTTATCACAAGTCTATTATAAGTATTGAAAATTTAAGTGAGAATGGTTGCTAACCAACTTTAACTTGTTATAGATCCTAAATGGTCATTCGAAATGAAAAATGATAAAAGAAACCTAAAGATGATTTTCAAATACCTATTAAATGATATCCGGGTAAAAAGCTGAAAATGAGAATTTTACTTTTAAAAGATCATATTTAAAAGCAAGATAATAAGGGAAGGAATTAATTTTACTTGTATCGTGAACCATTTGCTTACACAAACACTTCATGGGCAGTTCTTATTAATTGTAATACGAGTAAACATTTAATTCCAATTAATTATTCCACTGACTTCCCTAAGATAACGTGTCCTCAATACGATTCTAACAACTTGATAATCAAACAACAACAACAAACAAATTATTATGTTCGAAGACTTCGTCTGCAGATAACATCGCCACGCCACAGGCAAGATACTCTGTGATTATTTTCTATATTTCGCTGTATCGACAATAGGGTTAATAAAAAAATAGTTTTAAAGTTCCGTTGTGTAACGAAAATTAACCATATAATTGTATGGCTAATTTCCATTTGACAAATGAACTTTTTTAGCTTTTTCTTAATTACGCATTGTTTTTTTAAGTTCACAAATCGGTTCGCTATTTAAACTTAATTTTGTGCACTCACGGTTATTTTATCAATAGCACAATATATTTACATTAATAAGATTTTGAGAAAATAAGTAGAGTCTGATGTTTGGCGACTTCATTGAGCGACGCTTGATTGGTTTTTGTAGTTTCGAGGTAGTAATTATAATAGGTAGAACGTTTTTTAAAAGAAATAATATGAGATATTGGTTATGGTAAATATCATTTCATAAGATTAATTTTCTAAATGTAACATATTGTAAAAAATATTACAGCATGATTATCAATATTATATTGTAGAAGCTTCTGCCCGCGACTTCGTCCGCGTGGAGTCCGGTTTTAGTTATTCCCTCAGGAACATAAGAAATTCCCGGGAAACATGTATTCTCTAGTGATTAAGTAATACATTTAATGTATTATGACTAGCATAGTGAGTGGCTTGGGGAAACCTGTAAACTCACTGTGTACTTTTCTGAAATAAATAAATAAATTAATCCAGGATATAAAGTATCTCCATTCCAAATTTCATTCAAACCGTTCAGCCTTTGAAGTGTGAAAGAGTAACAAACACACTCACATACTTTCGCATTTATAATATACATACATACATACATACATATATCACGCCTGTTTCCCAAAGGGGTAGGCAGAGACCACGGATTTCCACCTGCTATGGTCCGGACACACACCTTTCGCTTCGTCTACTCTCATCAAGTTCTTCATGCACGCTCGCCGGTTTAGGGTACTCTTGACCTGTACCACAAAATAGGTACAGAAGACAATCTACATACAAGTGCGCTCGAACAAACGCACACATAGACACTGCTCACGGACACGATATCTCAGAATGTTTGAGAGCAGTGCGACCTCGATTGCCGAACGCTTCAGTCGCCGCGTCTGTGAACTTTTTGTGCAATAATGGAGCAACATTTTTTTTTTATTATAACTGTTCAGTTGTCGGTTGTTCAAATTCAAATATTAAACGGTGAATTGTCGTGTTTTAAGCTACCAGTGGTTTCAGAGAGGTAAGTAAGTAAATGCTTGTATTTCAATGGTTCGTTTTAACGTTACACAGAACAATTAGGTAAGTAGGCAAGCGCCCCGCCCCGGCCCCCGAAGAATATATCTAAGATAGATGTATGTAATAGTTTCCTATTTTGAATCAGTATAAACGAAGTAGGTAACTAAATTTTTGTAGGAAACATTCACGCCGCCTTACGTAAGTTGAAAACATGTTTTTTTGTTTGTGTAGTTTTTTTTTTGTTTTAAGTGTCATTTCATAGGTTTAGGTCTAAAACGGTTAGGGCAATGGAAATTGTGTTAATAGGGTAATCCGTTTAGAAGTTATTAGGGATTTTCGATACTGAAAATTGACAAACGTAAAATTTTGTAGGTATGTTATTTTAGTTATTATTAATTTATATTCCCATTCTTCCCGTTTCATACTCAGCAATAAATCAACTAGATACAAGTGCCACTACCACGATTGTTTTTTGTGCATAAGCCGTAGTTGACAACCTTAGCGCGACCGCCGAGCGCAGGCATGAAAAGTGAAGTACATACATGTGATTGACTTCTGTACCTATCTCTTTTGTGCCTGTACCATTACCATGAGTAGCGCAAACCGCTCTCGCTAGCGTAAATTATCGCTTGGTCCTTTTACTTATATCGGCAGCAGGTAGTATTTCCGATAAGGGCTCTGGCCTTTCTTAAAAACGTCCTCGATCTGGTTTTAGTACGTTCGCCTAGGTCTTCCCCTATAATATGTATAATATTAATAATATTAGTGTGATTAATAGGACGCTCTGTAACGTGTCTCCTTTCATCCTTTTTTCGTATGTACTGTAACAGGGGTTAAACAAAGATGGTAGGCCTTCTGAAATAGATTTATTAAAATATTTATATGTTTACACTTCGAGCGCTAGATCAAGAATCTTTTTATATCTCATGACAACCGTCTGTCTTATAATCTTTGAATTCGTATTGCTTCTAAAGCGCCGTTCTAGCTAGCCTGCTCTACAGTACCTAATTTCAAAATTGTTTGTATTAAGGCTGTTACAACTCCGTACAACCTTCAGTTGGACTGTCAAAGTCGGATAACGCGGCGGTCGGAAGCAAGCTTCATCAATCAAGGTGGATATTCGGCTTATCACTATCTTGTGGGCATCACCCACTTGTCGACAACCCTGCTTCCCTAGTTGAATGACAGGCGTAACTACAGAAACTGCTTTCGATCGGAGTTTGAATTTGAAATCGAATACAATGTTAACTTATGCGCGGTTCTCATATAAATCGAATCGTTTATGTAACGAATGATTATAATTGTTGTTGTATGTTAATAAATCATTATTATTATTATTAGATATTTATATTTTAATTTTGGAAAGGAATATAGAAACCGGGCATTAGTTAACCTGGAGTAAATTATTCAATATTATGCTTATTCGGATTATAAACGATCTTCACTCAAATTTTCATCCAAACCTGCCGAGGCAGGCTCCGTTTTTTTGGCATGCGTATTATATAGGAATCAATTCTTCGGCAAAATGTAAAATATCGAATAGTGCGTTTATTAAATAAAACAGTGGGCAAATCAATCTTCTGCGTTATGATAAGAAATCAAACAAAAAAAGGGATGTGAAAATTTTGCATCATAATAATTCGGCCATGTAAAAATCGGCGAAACGTTTTCGTTGATATGAAAATCGGCCAAAAATTATTCGTTATTTCAATAGAGAACCGAATACCGCACTGAATTCCTAGTTTTATAGGTAACCTGTCACAGCTTCTAGTACTTAGCTAGTAATAATGTTCAACATGAACTAGAGGGAAGCTCTATACTCGTACATTCGTAAGCAAGGCGACGACGGTTCGTACGCAGTACGTCATTTCTTATTTGCACTGCCAAGGAGTGGAATGCTCTCCCTGCGTCTGTATTCCCGGAATCGTATAACCTAGGTGTATTCAAGGCAAGAGTGAACCGGCCAGGAGGACTCGTATTTTCTGGGTAAGCGTGTACAACCTTCGACCTCGTCGTCACTTAGCATCAGGTGCGACTGAAATCCAACGTAAACGCATTTAAGAAAAAAAAGTTGTTCATTAAAATCAAATACAAGTCCGCATATAAGTTCCGCAAAATTCCGACCGAGCCGGGATATGAGCCCGCCACCGTATACTCGAGCGCCACTTGTCAAAGTTCTAGAGACGAATCGGCACAATTTCCATCGATAGTGCAACAAGTTGTGTACAGTTAGTTACGACTTCTTATTGTTAAAACTTAGCTGGTCTCATAACCAGTTGCGGTTAGTGGTGAACAGCGTTCATTATGGATACTACGCTACGTTTGAAACTATAAACTTACTTTGGATGGAGTTTATGTTACCTAACTGGCTGTTCTTAAACCAGGGCCTATGTATGCCTAAACGAAATTGCAAAATATTTTGCTACGATATGGTAGCTCTTATAAATTGACACCGTGCTTATTGGGGGAGATCTATGTCCAACAGACGTCTTTCAGCTGAAATGTTGATAATAATGATGATTAACTTGACAGCAACGGCGACCGCATAGTAAAAAACCCGGTCAAGTGCGAGTTTGACACGCGCGCCGAGGGTTCCGTACTTACCTATGAAAAAGATACATTACCTCGTAGGTACGGAACCCTAAAATTGAGAAAAACAAGCTTTTAACAACGTGGTAACCATTTTACAACCCACCTATGAAATAAGACAAAAAATAACTTTCGCAAGCTCTTATTTCTGTGCAATCGTCGAGCGTGATACGACCTTGCAAAGGTTATTTCCGTTAAACTAATTTTTTTGTGATGTAATTACAAATTTACGGTTTTCGGACTTTTTCCTTTACTTGTGCTGTAAGACACTACTTCTTGCCAAATTTCAAGATTCTAGGTCAACGGGAAGTACCCTATATGTTTTGATTCCCTTTGGATTCCCTTGAAAGTATCAAAATATGTGACATAAACGGCCGTATCTTTGGATTGCGTTGACTTAGAAGATTGATTTTTTCACAGTTTCAAGAGATTACAGACCTGAGTATTTGATATTAATTTCATTTTGATGCCTCTACGCTTTCCTGAGAAAAAGGTATTGACAGACAGACAGACAGACAGACAGACGGACAAACAAGTGATCCTATAAGGGTTCCTTTTTTCCTTTTGAGGTACGGAACCCTAAAAAAACATATACGATGTCGTTTAGGTAATGCAATATAGGCCTTGACTGGAATGACAGAAGACTTACACAAAATTGACATTAAGATTCTGCCACCAGTCAAATTAAGCCTTTGGATGTGTATCACTACAAAACCACATATTCATCATTATAATTTAAAATTTATTTTGCGACGCGTTATCCTTTGTTGTATACTTTAAATTTGTCTTTGTTATACATTTGTTGTGTATGAACTGACGACAAAGAATGCAATCCAACAAGAATGAATTGAATGAATATAACACATCAAAATCACTGATGACACTAAAAATGGTGGTGGGTGGATTACTGCACAACATAAATCTACTAATTTGGGTAATGATCACATTTGAGTTCAGAAACATCCCACTTATTCCCGAAAGTTAAGAACCCCGAGGCCTGATATTTTGTCTTGAACTATATCCACATATTAGTAGTGGTAGAGCCAAACAGTAATCCTCACTAGATGATTACTGTTCGAATGGGCCGGCTCGTCGGGGGTAGTACCACACTCTCACAGAATATCGGCGTAAAGTAATAGCTTGCTATTGCGTTTCGTACGGTGAGTGACGAGATCCGGAAGCCTATTCCCTCATCCCCATCCCATCTCCATTCCCCATCCTTCCTAGACTGGCAACGCATTGGCAGCACCTTTGGTGGTGCAGATGTCCATATGCGGCGTTGACCACTTACCATGAGGTGGGCCGTCTACCTGTTTGTCAGTCTACTCCTTTCTCTGAGGGCCGGCAACGCATCCGTGATTCTTCTGGTATTCTGGGTGTCCATGGGCGGCGGTGATTGCTTACCATCAGGTAACCCGCCAACAAGTTTACCACTCTCTTACTATAAAAAAAAATGTAGAGCGTCAGTCATAGTTATGCCTTGTATGAAGAAAACGTGAATTGAACCCTTCGTTTTCGTTAACTTTTAGCTAGAAGAAAGACAAATTGTGTTTCTTAACGTGATTATTACAGATTTATGCTTTTTCTTATCAGTGAATTGGACCAATTGTCAAACACTGTAAACAGCAAGTATACACAGATGTACTGTGTCTGGGTATTTAATATAGCATCAAAATGTTTAAGTGGATGCATTTAATTTACCACACTAATTAGGGCGTATATACATACATACGTTCGTACAGCGTTTTCGCAAATTACACCAGACTACACTACACGGTCACGCGTCACGTCACGTCGGTCACACACACACATTCTTTATTCATGATTTCATCGCGACAACACTTGAATCGCTGATATTGCGATTAATTTTTCAAAAATCAAGGTATTCTTTTTGATATTTACCGAATAATATACTGTTTGAGTACATATCGTCATCTGATTTCTTGTTTTTGCTTTTTGTCTAACTAGTTACTTACTTTTAAACAGGACATTTTCAAAGCGTACAGAACCATATTTTCAAATATATATATTTATTAAATAAATCAAATAATATTAACAGTATGTCTAAATAAATTTTCAACGATTTTACATGGCATTGTGAACTAAACCTATCTGACCTTTGTTAATAGTTATAACAAGATTTTTAAAAACCATGTGAGAGCGAATAAAGATTACTATTACTATTACTATTACTATAATACAACAATAACGCCTGCACATGATGCTTGAGCAACATTTTATCCCCACGTTGTATTTCTCAATGGATTTTGTCAGAAGATACCTATTCAAAACATCTAGTTCTTCGGGTTCCGTACTTTAAAAGGAAAAAACGGAACCCTTATAGGATCACTCGTGTGTCTGTCTGTCTCTCTGTCACAGCCAATTTGCTCTGAAACCAGTAGATCAACTGAGTTGAAATTGGGACACATAATTATGTAAGTCGGTGACCGCAAAACGGACGTGTAACGTAAATATATGAATTTTAAACAAGGGGGCCACTTTCGGGGGGTAAATAAAAAAAAAGTTTGGTTACTATGCCTTATGACATATCAAATGCAAGGTTTTGTTGAAATAATCTTAAATTTGTTTTTTATAATTTTAAGATAAATAATTTTGAAGTTATTTAGGAAAACAGGTAAAAATTGCCCATTTCCCCCCTTATGTCCAAAACTATTAGGCCAATTTTTTTGAATAAAATTAATAAAATAGTTCCTTACCTATAGATTACAGAAAAATCTATAAAAATCCTATGATATTTAAAGTAACATGGGAAATTTCAGATAATCATGTACGGAACGGAACCCTCTCCATGCGAGTTTAACTCACACTTGTCTGGTTTTTTTTTTCAAGTAAACTGGATGTTACTAGATCTTTTTTCTAAAAAGATTTCAGGTTAGATTCTAAAAAGTCAAAATTAAATTGTCACAGACGCTATCCAATGTTTTGCTTGAGCTAGAAATCGTTTACAATGAATACATGGAAATTTGATAGTAGTCAAACTATAAATTCGTACTTTACAATAAAAGTAAGTACTCAGTCTAGGATACAGTCAGTTAAAATCTGAATTGCCTCAGAAATATATCCAACGCTGTGAATTCCATAAGAGAACACTTTTAAATTTACCTTAAGCTATTATCGAACTAAGTCTGCCTTAGTGTTTTTTTTAAATAATCTTCTTGCATAAGGCTGTTTTGCCGAATCCTAAAAAAACAGGAACATAATGCTCTATCTACATTGAAACGGGGGAGGGATCGTTTTTATCACGGCCTGTGACTGTAAGAAATGTAAAGGCCCTTAAAATTCTTTACCCTTGTAAAGCATGACGTTTGATAAAGAAAATGTTTTCGGTTGAGTTTTCAGGAAAAATATCTTTTAAAAGGACATTGTGTTTAGAATCGTCTTACATCCCTCGGATGCGTCTTAGCGAAAGGAATTCCCTTGTCAGGGGATTTTCGGATTCTTACATACGAATTATTTTGAATATAATGGTTTGAACTAAGTATTTACGTGTTTGAATAAATCAAATTCAATTGAAAAAACGGAACATGTCAATAATACATTTGAAGCTAATTTTGTGTCAGGCGGGAATTGTGTGATTTCATCATCATCATCATCCAGCCATAGGACGTCCACCGCTGGACATAAGCCTCCCCCATCGATTTCCAAAAGAGCCAGTTGGAAGCGACCTGCATCCAGCGTTTTCCTGCGGTCTCTTTTAGGTCGTCTGTCCATCTTGTGGGTGAACGTCCTACGCTGCGCTTACCGGTCCGCGGTCTCCATTCGAGAACCTTTCGGCCCCATCGACCATCTGTTCTGCGTGCTATGTCCTGCCCACTGCCACTTCAACTTGCTAATCCGGTGGGCTATGTCGGTAAGTTTCGTTTGTCTACGGATCTCCTCATTTCTGTATCGATCTCGTAGAGAAACCAAGAGCCCTCTCTATAACTCACTGTGTGACTTTGCGCTTGCTAATTAGGCCCATAGTGAGAGACCGTTTCAGTGCCGTATGTCATCACTGGCAACACATACCGGTCGAAGACTTTCGTCTTAAGGCACTGAGGTATTTTGGAGTAGAAGACTTGTGTGATTAACTGGTTTGTAATCTCTAGCTAGGACTTACATAGACTATATGACACTCGTACGTTCTTCACGAATCATAATTAATGATACACCTTTTATTAAATCAGTCCAGTAATGCAGGAGCTACAGTGGATTACTCGTTTTTTTTGGTTACATATATACCCGTGCACAAATAAATAAATAAATAATCAGGGGACAATCTTTACACAAATCGATCTAGTCCCAAAGTAAGCTCTTGGCTTGTGTTATGAGTACTAGACGACGATATAAATACTTATATAGAGAAATAAATACTTAAATACATAGGAAACATCCAAGACTCAGGAACAAACATTCGTGCTTATCACACAAATATTTGCCCTAACCGGACATCAAACCCGGGACGCTTGCGGCGGAGGCAGGGTCACTACCAACTAGGCTATCCGTTTCGTCGAATAAATACACACATACATATAATACTGTTAAATTCAATACCTTCTTTTTGTATGGCCCAGTCAGGTAATTTAATGTCGACAGTGGGTCCAATTCAAAACGGTGTCCGCTAAATTTAAGATTGCCTAAAATTAAAATAAGAAACGTCAAACTCGATTTTGTATAGCTCCAAGGTTCAAAATCGAGTCTAACGTTTCTTATTTCAACTTTAGCGACTTCTAAATTTAGCGAAAACACGTTCGAATTGGCCCCAGTGTATCAAAATACTCAAGAACAAACTATAAAATCCTCAAGCGGACTCGCCATACATCATTCTTTGTCCGGATGAAAGGGTGACAGAAAGTGAATAGACAAATTGGACCGTTACCCGTGACATAAAACAATAAAGTGGTAGTCCCCGGGGCGTTCCTTTCGACGTGTTTGCTTGGCTCATAAAGTTGAATAGGTAATAAATCGGAAGCTCAGGCAGGTGGGTTGGATTAGGAAGAAACGTGGTGACAGATTGTGCTGGGTGTGCGTTGACGTTGGGGCTGAAGAGTGCAAGTTGATGGAGAACATTTAATTTGTTTTTAAACATATTCATCATATTTTAAGCCACTATTAACTCACTGCTGCTGTTGAAGGGATGTCTAAAAGTTGCGCACCTAAAAGGTAACATAAGGAACCCTTATGGTGAGACTTCATTGTCTGTCTGTCTGTCTGTCTGTCTGTATTTTACAGCCGTTTATCTCAGCAAATACTAATATTATAAACTGCCTCCATATATTACAGAAATAAAATCTGTAAATATATATAACATTTTAATGATAAAGTCCCCTTTTTCAGTCAAACTCCAGAAAGTGGACCGAATTTTGAAAACCATGCAATAGGGTTGTCATGTCATGAAAGGGCTCTATTTAATCATTTGAAATCAATTTTCTCGACATTCAAAAGAATCATGAGAGGAACTTAGGTATATTTTACAGGAAGAATAAAACGAAGTTCGAAATATTTTGAGAAAACAACATAAAACGGAATGAACTTTGCAAGCTGCTTGTGCAAGTTATTCTTGGTTAAATAGGTTTTAAATGGTACCCGGTTAATAAAAGCATTTTTGAATTTAATTTTTAGGGTTCCGTACCTAAAAGGTACCGGGCTTAAAATACAACTCATTCTTATTGTATAATGGTAAGACGGGTGACATTTAAACGGCCTTATTCTGCAGATGATGCAGACGGTCGATATTCTGGCGCTGTTGTCAAAATAGCACGAAATGTCCGCAATTCGTTTGTCGCTCAATGCGTCTCTGTCAAACTTGTCAAATTTGAAAGGGATGCAATGAGTGAATAATGACTCGTGGGCAGGTCGTGCTAGACATGCTGATTCAATAAAGCATCTATAGATGTATTGCATAATTAGTTTCCATCGTGTTTTATCGGAAAAGTTCGTATTTATCGTGCTCTCTCAATTAGCTTCAGCAGGCCCCCAATTCTCGGCGCATTCGAGATAATCTAACAATCGAGATTAAACGTCAGTGCATACAATCATTTGACACAACTGTATGAACCTGACGTTTAATCTTGCAATCGACATTATCTCGATAACACCGAGAATTGGGGGCCAGTAGCCATCATACCACGCTGTCATTATTCATTTTGACATTGGACAGTAAATAATAAAGTTTCATACTAATGAATATAAACATGTCACTCATTTAATACAATAATTAATTGACACTTCGGGTCCTGTCGTCTTCCGATTGAAATCCGAGTTTTACCGATGGAAACATATTATTCACTATATCTGTAACAAACAAAATAAATGCGAATCGATAATATTCTGTCACGATTGTAAATGAGTCAGCAACTTGATTTGTGCGTAAATAGACAATTGATTGCTAGTTTTCGCTCAAAACCAATCAACATTTCGCACTGCATTTTTTATCAGCACTATGAGCGCGCGTGACAGTTCATCACCGAATGATGAATAAATTCAATCCATATGGTAGACGATGCTTTTTGAAAAGCATATAATATATAACCCTTATTTACTGTTATTCGTTATTTTGTAGTTTCTGATTCACAATATTAAAAGTTTTTAAAAATCAATTCAAATCGTCAATTTAAAACCATGTCACTACACTACATAGACGTATCACAAAATTCAATAACATACGCCTCGTTCGCTAACATTCTTGAAATTATCTTATGTTCTGAGTACGCAGCAATCCTGAAGATCTTTCTACCATGACTCGTAATACGGGACAATTGGATTTGCACAAGGTTTTATGGGCTATGCGAACTCGCTATATGGATATTAGGGTAAAACACACTTCAATAAACAAAATTTGTCCCTCTTGTGACCAAAAGTTAATGAAAACGTAATTAATTACGTTATCTACATACAGGCCATAATGAAACCTAATGTTCTACATACGCATATAGTCCAAGCAAAAAAAGCATGCCTCAGGGTCCTTTCGGGAATAGGAAGGGATAGTTCTGAACCAAAACGTGTGTATGACCCATTAGTAGCTTGTTCATATTTTTCTACAATAGATTTTTTTCGTCAAAATCTTGTCAAGCCCGTATATTATTGAGAGAAGTGACTATATATCAAAGAAGCTGCCTAAACAATATAGGTTCATACCGAAATTCCATTTATACTTTGGTTTAGTTTTAAAACTACCAAGCAAGTATTTTGAAAGTTCACGTCAGAAAACTATAAAACGACGGTCTTTCAAATCCACTGAACTTGATGTAAATTTTGATTGCCTATCAGTACTGTCCGATCCACCACTGCAAAAATTTTCAAGTAACCGTAGCAAATTCAAAATGGGGCCAGTATAATATTTTTCGGGAGATCCAAATAATACTATCCAAATATCCTGATAATACTATCCAAAGAATAATCAACCTGTATATAGTTATAATCCACAATCACGCGTGGATGAGTGCCAAAGAAGCGATTTCGAAACAAAATCCACTCTCAGAGAGTGGACCAGCTTTGACTAACTTTGTAAATACCTACGGAAATTGGAAAAAAAATAACGAATGGCTGACTTTAAGGAGTGAAAAGTCACCAGTGATTTTTGATCCCACCGATCCCTAAAATATCAACGTGGCACCATTCAGCTCAATTTTCCGCTGTGTTAACAGTGCGGGCGCTGGAACAGAGGCCTGTTTTAAGAGGCAAAATTGATGATTTTTCATAGATTTCAGCGCCTCTATTCGGGCGATGTTGTAGCGACTCGCGAGCGAGATTTCTCATCCCACTCTTCCGCACCACGCGTAATGCGTACGAGCGAGATGTGAATCTCGCTTGTGAGTCGCTACAATATCACTTAGACATTGCCAAATAGATGCCCTGCGCCTCTATTCGGGAATGCTAAGTGATGTTGTAGCGACGCGCGAGCGAGATTTCTTATCCCACTCTTCCGCACGACACGTAATGCGTAAGAGCGAGATGCGAGTCTCGCTCGCGGGTCGCTGCAGTATCACTTAGACGTTCCCAAAGATAAGACCAGGGCGTATATTATCTAGTTCGTTAGATCTGAAGATATATTTTCAAAATATATATCTGATTCTTTCATCTTTCCTTAACATTCGTAAGGGGCAGAATTTTGATGTCATTTTTTATCGGTATAAAAAAAAAAAAATGATATCAAAATTACGCAGTCGTAACAAAAGGTAAAAAACGAATGACCGTATCCACTTCTTTATTAAGTCATTTATCTACATTTATTTAACAATTCTAAGCTGAAGATAAATAGGTTTGTTGACCGGGATAACTTTTATCTACTTTCAGGATAGGCAAAAGTAACCGTGGTACCACTGGTGGTAATATCGAGGGTAATACAGTTAACAAAGGGATAAATAAACCTATAAACGTAAGAGCCAGTTTTCTTTTAAATTTATTGGTCGTCACGATATGGCAAAAATATTGAAATCTCCATACAAATTATTGCTACGGAAATACCTAACCTATGCTATTTATTCTAAAGTGTTTCTTTTTAAGTTTATTATTTGTGTATAAATGTCCAAGTGACTTTAATAACTAACTAATTTCATTGCGGTAAGGATACGTTAGATCAAAGACACCATTAAAAAAGTCAATTCCATTCAAGCCAAGCAAGCCATTCAAATTCAAGGTCATGAGGAACTGGTAGATTCTTAAGTCAATTGCAGCGAATAGCCAAAATGCGTGTAAACCAAAACGGCTTCATTTGCGCAGGCGCCTGACTGATTTTTTTTCTGAAAAGATAGCGTTTTGCATATTTTATATTATCGATTCTAGCAGTTGACTATTAAACAGCTAAATTCGACAATTTACATTTACTCGCACTTTTTGAACAGTTTTATGAAAATTCGTTATAAACTTTTGATTTCTAACGTAGCATCTGTAAGTTTCCTGGGCAAGAAGATGAAGGTTTGATTGATTAAAAAGTTTCCTTTAAAAATTTTACAGGATTTAATTGAAATTAATCATTTCTACCGCAGATTAAAAGAATAATTAAAGTTGCCATGCCAATATTCAATTAATTAGTAACTGCAGAATGATGTAACTTGAAATTTTATTAGGCATCATAAGTTTGATATACTTAAGTAAGTAAACTCGAAATAGTCAATATTTTTTTGGTGATCTAAGTTGCTCGCGTCCGTTAGTTTTACTCTCGCGTGATCCCTGGGTGGTGCAAAAGGAGCAACACACTGCCGGTGGTAGGTTTCGACCGCGGCTGGTCATCAACCCCTTGGCAAAGCCATGCCTCTAAGCGACTCCAATAGAGTGCAGCAGAGCAGAGTGATGCATTTGTTTGCCGATTGGGATCTGGAAAGTTGAACCGAACAAGCGAACGATCTTGAAGTTCCAGTTGCAGAGCCTCGTCCAACTTCCTTCTTTTCCATGCCTAATTATCCTTAGAGTAAATAGGCCTTTTCTGGGCAATCGCGTTGCACCTTCGGCCGCGTCATCTCTTTTCATCAGGTGAGACTGTGGTCAAGAGAAAGACAAACGATTATTTAAAAAAATTGTCATTAAATAAGTGCTTATTGCGTTCAAAGATTGAATGAGGTTAAGGTCTTTAAATGCTGAATGATTAATACTAATTTTACGGTTTTTAATATTACAGGAAAGGCAAGTTTTGTACGCTAATTATTGGATACAATCGGATGTCTATTAACTTCACCCGCGTAAATTTAGATTTCCCCCTAAACCAGTAATGGAGGTTGCATTTCACAAAATCGTACTGCATTGGGGTTTTAAACTATTTATCGAAAGATTTGGGCTATTTTCAGAAAACAACTACAGTATTTTAAGTGTCAAATGCATAATTAAGACTAAAAACAGTTCACAATACATAAAAGTGTTAAGAGTGGAAAATATTAAATAACATCTGAAGGACCTAGTTTTTAACGACTCTGATCTCTCAAGACTGAACGTGCACCATTTGTCGCCCGACGAGGCGTTGTGTGAGACATCTAGCGGAAAATGGTCGTACGTAATGTGGCGTGCTAAGGTTTATGCTGATGCTACGCCACTGCATCCTGTGACTGCTTGCACTTTGTAAATCAAGATGGGTTACAATAATTACTCGAAGGTAAATGTAGCGAATTGTCTTATTTAAATACAAAACAGTTTATTCAACTGTAGAACCGTAAAAAACTGCATGTCCTTTAACTACCAGAGATCTGTAATAACGCAATTACGCGATTTTCTTCTCTGATTTTTCCAGTTTTCTTTTCGTTGTATTTTTTCCATGTATTTTATTTTCTTTTTGCGTTTGCTATTTCATCTGTGGTAACCGGTGGTGGTGTGGATCGGTCGATGTTTTGACGATCACACGAGAAGCTGAAGATTTCAATTCTTAAATTAAAGCAACGTCTATTATTTTTCAAACTACATAAATTACGTATTAACTCTATTCGGTAGTCTGAAAGTGCCGATGGTTCAACAAGTAACATAGGAGAAAGTAACAGGAAGTTAGATTCATAATTCATTACAAGCAGCATTAGTTACTCAAAGTCAAGCCCAGCTAAATAACAATAAACATTCTTAGCTGTATCATATTAAGCATTCTGAGAGCTCCAAGTTGAAAACAACCAGAGCACTGAACTTCCCGAAACTTTCACAAAGCATTGTGTAAAAGCTTGCCTTTGAGTCTTTACGTTACTATCTACAAATGACAATGTACCTCACCGTGAAGAAAGGTATTCATTCAATTTAGGACTTCTTCAACGAATCCGAAGATGTTTGTGACCCTTTTAACTTTTTCACTGGATATGTCTCCTAAGTAAGGAAGTGATTTTGAGAGCGTTTTATAATTTTGCTTTCAGAGAAATAAAAAAGGCTTGGATGATTTTGTAGGCACATTGTTAACTATTTGAGACTTGCAATGAGATATTATGGCTGCAATTTTTTATTCCTGAGGCAGCTTTTTTATATATTTATCATTATTTCTCCAAATATAGAAGGACCTTACGGGGATAATTCTCATATGGAAAGCCACATATTTTTATCAACATTTTATATTCCAAAAAAATGTTATTCCTGCATTTTGAATTAAATTATATCGTACTCCTCGAAGAATAAAGACGAAAAAACTTTTTGATATATTTATCACTTCCATTAGATGATGATCTTCGATGATAATGATCACATCAATTCTGTTCACTGAATCACTAAACAACGGCACCAGCGCATTTCTAGTCACTTCTAGGGTATTTTGCTCTTGCTCACCACAGCAACATGTTGCATTGGTTTTGCTTGTTTTGCTGTAAACGAGGTGGATCGATCGCCATGATCGGCAGAAAACGGCGGATAAATCATTTTAGATCATGGTCTACGTCAGGTTTTGTTGGCAAGCTAAAGATATTACTTTCAGCGTTATGATGGCTTGGTATAATAGTGACTCGGTATTTATCGCATATTAAATATCACGGAGTTACAGTTGCATAGGAATCAGGCCAGTAACTTCAAGAGGTGTCAAGTATAATGTTGTACCCAAATCCTGACACCACCTTTCTTGCACCATATTCAGTCCACGATCTACAGACGTGTTTTGTTGAACAGCAGTATACCTACCACTTATTTGCTGCAGACATCTAATGTGATGTGGTCTGCCCCACTAGCACAATATTTCTTAGCACTCATTTGTAAATAATCTTTAAGCCTTCGCTCGCGCAACATTTGCGTAATAAAAGTTACTGTGCTAAACTCTCTGTTGTATTCATCATCATTATCATTTCAGCTGAAAGATGTCATAGGACATAGGCCTCCATCTATGATTACTACAACAACTGTGATCATGTGCTGCTCGGATGCAGCGAAGTCCCGCAATCTTCATCAGGTCGTCAATCCACCATGTGTGCGGTCTGCCCTCGCTGCGCCTTCCAGTACGCGGTCGCCACTCGAAAACCGGTCAGTCCCGCCGGCCATCTGTTCTACGAGCAATGTGCCCCATCCACTGCCACTTCAGTTCAACAATTCTTTGGTTTTATTAATACAACGCAAGAACCAGAACTAAAAATAAAGATAATCAAATGAATGCTCTATTCAGCATACCCCCTTCACTTGAGATGTCGTGTTAAGTTTACTTTTCACTGTGAGCGGGGTCTAAGCTTCGTTATCGTGACAGCTCATTGTTTTGTTTCAAGAAGCTGAGGATTAAGCGAGACAATTTACACCGCAACAACCGTGCGTGACGGATTACGCGGTTGATTTATTAGACAGCATGCAATAGTTATTTGTTATGGAAATGAAGGCTTAGCTTCGTTCCATGAACGAATAAAATTTCAATTGAAAAACCGTGCCTCTAATTGGTTAAGCGATTTGGATATCATATTGGTTTGCTTTGTCTTCATCTTACTCGCGAAGTTTACATTGAAAGAAAAGTGTCAAAACAGAGTGACATCGCGTTACCATAGTAACGATCGGTTTCTGTATCACTTATACCAATGTCAAATATAGGCCCTGGAATATTATAAAGTTGAGTAAGTTCACAGACCACCAATCACCATACGAGACAATTGTTTAAAATTAAAGCTGATCAAACACCCACCTTCATTTTAATAATAATAATAATAATAATAGCTTATTCATTTAGGTATTGAACCAATTCAAATTAAAAATGACATAATTATATAATATAATAATATAATCGAAGCTTGGGTCAAAACGTTAAAAGACACTCAACAACAGTTCAACAACGAATATTAAGCAAACACGATACGTACCAGAAGAGGTGATGAGAGTACGCAAAAAGTCGCTAATCCACTAATTGTCAGCATCTTTTCCAAAAATTTCGTTACGTAATCAGTTGTAGGAGTGCCAGCAACAATACGGGGAACATTTAGACGACGGTTTGTTTTAAAAATTAAAATGTATGTCATTAAATTAAAATGGCATCTGTAGTTTTGTCTCTATCATGTTTCTACAAGTGCAAAAATGTATGGAATGGTATTAGTAACTAGGTAATCAAATTCAATTAGTAGGTTAAAGAACCTTTTGGATAACAGATCACAAACCAAATTTTTAATGAAAATCTATGCTTCCTTTAAACTCATAGATCAACTAGGAGCTCAGTACAGAATAAAAATCAATGTTATTCCCAGAACTAAGTTATGAAATGTAGTTGCGAACCTTGGGAGCGTCTTTGTTCAAATTGAAACTGCTCAGCATTCGCTCAAAGATTTTCGTTTCTTTTATACAACGATATGATGAGGAATTTATTTTTATTTTAAGGGATCTTTATTGCTGCCTTATACCTAATATAAATTCTTACTTTGTCATCCTATATCTAGAAAAACAAATATAATCAGCGCTGGCTGTCTTAAAGCCTCACAACCTACTGGTATCATTGTAATGGTGCGTTGGACTTTTGCCAATTGTACACGTATCCGTCGTGATGATTTTCAAACGTGACCGGAATGTCCGTTCTCTCGATACCCTCTGTCCACGTGAGCTACGTGAGCTAAGATTTCACCAGATTTTCTACAATTTAAATCAGCAATTTTCTAATTTATCTGTTCATTGCCCCGTAGCGCTTTGTAACAGACAAGTAGCAGCGGTTTTCTTTACAAATCGCTACAAATAAAGAACCTGGCTCCTGGATACTTGGCAATCAAATATCATTTAATTAGCAGATCCACTTATGCAATGGGCATCAGAAAGAAAGAAATTAATGGAGTTTCATTAACATAAGGAAAATGACTGTAAATTAAATTGATGCCTGTATCTTTTAGAGAAACTTCTAAGTTCGCATCGAATATAATGTTAAGATAATTTAAAACCAGTTGGGACTTCAGTAAGCGCATTGCTAAAACATTCGCAGCACGTTCCATTTTTGTGGCAAATATAAGAAAGTAATTAGATCCAGACCATCCCAAGACTTGTCAGTACGGTAATTTGATTGATGATAGAAAATTTGACCCACGCATCAAATGAGTAAAGTTTTTTCATCGTTATATCTTATTAGTAATAACAACAGTACTTATTAACTTACTTACTAATAATAACGGTACATTTTATTGTGATACAATGGTTATAGTTTTCATTTATGAACAATAAACACTTGATAATTCCAATTAAGGCTATTTCGCAACGAATATGTGTAAAAGTAAAAACAAATTAATTTCAACACAACTAAAGTTTAATGACACCTGAAAATATGACAAACTAAACAAGCATTAAAATAGCATACGTACTACATATACATTATTTTGCTACTATAAGTTAGCTCTTATTAACTTGACAGCAAAAACGGTCGCATTGTAAAACCATCGCGATATCTATCGTTTAGGCAATGCATGCTGTCAATTTAATAAGAGCTACCTTATCGTAGCAAAATAATTCATAAATACATTATGGAGGGCCTCTGCCCTGTCTAAAAAAATAGCCTGAATCCAACTAGCGACTGTAACAAATGACTACTTAATTTAATTCTACATTTATAGGTATGTATGTAATTCAATATTGCTTGGCCGATTCTCTTTATAAGATGGAAGCTGTATTTTATTTTTGTCCAGCGTTAGCTGCATTCTGAATGACCGAATTGGGGTCAGTGTAACCATTTAAAACATTTAACAGGGTCAATATAGTTCTTTGGTCCTGACTCAGGGTCACTTCTGTCGTCGCTTGAGTCTGTGCCATCGATCCCTGGATAATGATTAAAAACCAAAAGACCAGAAACACGGTGGCAAAGGTCTGAAAAAGAATGTTTCTTTTTTATTATTGTTTGAATCAGTATTATGATTATGAATTTGTACGCAAAGATCACTTTTTCACTAATCATTTGCAAAGAACTTACGTGCAGTAACATTGTAAAGATGTTCACTTCCAGATCGAAATAAAAAGTGATTAATATTGTTCTAAGAAGCCATATTTATAGAGCAAGATAATTACTAGAAATGCGATTGCGTGATCATTAGAAGTATACTTGAGGAATAATCTAGATTGTTCAGCAAGTACGGTACTTATAGCCAATCTTTATCTTGGTATGTTAATCATTAACAAATAAATGAATCTATTGAAACTATTTTCTTTTTAAATCCATAATATCCAAATGTGAGTTATAATTAATAGCTAAAAACATCAAAATATATCGTTCATTAAGTGAGAAATTGAATATATCGAAGTCGGTGGCAAGTAAATTGGATCATAGTGGATAAAAGTGTTTGATGTACGAGTATCTAGTTAATAACAATATAATATTCTCATTTTCGGATCAGGTCCATAGAAATGTTAGTAACAAAATACTTAAAACTGGGGTTAATTACAGCACATTTATATTTTATTTTACTAAAGAAGGCAATTATTTCATACTTTTCGTAAACTTTTCAAAATAATTAAGTTTTCATTTCTGTCGCCTCTTAAGACAACTAAAAAGACCAATAGATCTACCGACCTTAGATAAGAACAATAGACAAGGAAAACACGCAGCTGAAAAAAAAATCGTTATAAAATTATTCACTAGCTTCTGCCCGCGACTTCATCGCGTGGAATTAGGTTATAGGGAACCTTTGAATTTTCCGGGATAAAAAGTATCTTATGTTCTAATGCACGACCTAAGGTAACTAACTAAATATCAACTTTCATCATAAGGTAACTATATCGGTACATACCAGAGGCGAAGCGTGAGGGTAAGCCGGTGTATCATTTCTCTTTATAAACATTATATTATTACTCATTAAATTTTGTATTTACATAAAAAATATGTAAAATGCAATTTTTATGTTAATACAAGAAGTAATTAATAATAATGTACTGTTTGAGTTAAGAAATTATGCACCGGCTTACCCTCACCCTTCGCCTCTGGTACATACTTCCGTTCAGCAGTTACGGGGCTAACATACAGATAGACACATACACATACACATTCGCATTTATAATATTATAGGAGGATATAAAGTAAGGATAGCTTTCCCCATGACTTCGTCCACGTAGAAATGCGCAATCTTCAGTGATAAAATAGTTAAAATATTAGGCTAGTAGTTCGTCTTAGAAATAACGCTACAGTTCAACACTCTAAGGCCCTAACAAGGATGACACAAGGATAAGTTAAACCATCTTATCTCTAAGTGCGTCTCTCTTCCTACTAATATTATAAACGCGAAAGTTTGTTTTGATGGGTGGTTGTTTATTACTCCTTCACGCATAAACCACTGGACAGATTTTGATGAAACTTTACAATGTTATAGCTCATACATCCGAATAGCATATAGGCCAATAAATAAATATATTGTGTAAATTAGTCGAATTATAACTATAATTGTCAAGTAAATCGACAAAAATCCTGCCATCTGAGAGCTATTTCGGCGTATGCTGCATAAACCGTTAGAGCTAAACGAAAATGGTATATGGTGGAATTGTTTGTCTTACAAAAGTTCTAAAAAAAAGTCCGCGATAGCATAATCTTTTATATGGAAAGCAGTGTAATCAAAATTGTGTCATAGCAAAACATTTTAATTGAAAACCAATGTAGGTTTTTGCGTGAAGGAGTAACAAATATCCATCCATCCAAACATACTTTTGCGTTTATAATATAAGTAGGATAGTAGGATAATTAAATTGTTTCAATCCGTGTTAGGTCCAAGTTCGTGAAGCATATAATTATTGGAATATATCAGAGAATAAAATAATAACAACCTTGATTTCTACTTCATACATACATACATACATACATATTATCACGCCCGAAATCCCTAAAGGGGTGGGCAGAGCCACAAGACTACTTGTGGCCACGTTCGATGAATTAGTCCTAAGATGGTATGATGAACCGTATGGTGACAGGTGATCAGCCCATCGCCCATATAGATAGTCCACCATGTTGGAGAGGACCCGTCCCTTAGTCGACTTTTACGACATGCCAGGATGATAAGCATCTGCACGCATTCTATGCTATTTCTTCACTCCCAGTGCAGCAGAGGAGTATACTTCATCCGTCCTAATGAAAACGCAGTTATTTTACATAAATGTCCGTTGGGTTTACAAAACAAAGCTCAAGGATCTCTTTTTAGGGTTCCATACCTCAAAAGGAAAAAAGGAACCCTTATAGGATCACTCGTGTGTCTGTCTGTCTGTCCGTCTGTCACAGCCAATTTGCTCCGAAACTACTGGACTGATTGATTTGAAATTTGGTTTACATATGGGAATTGGTGAATGCAACAGGGATGCGTATCGTAAATTAATAAATTTTGAACATGGGGCCCACTTTTGGGGGATAAATTAGAAAATTAAAAAAAAAAGTTGTGCGACTGAAATCGTGTGACATATCAAATGAAAGGGCTTATTGTGAGGATCTTAAATATATATTTTTTTTTAATTTTAAGTAAAATAGTTTCGAAGTTATTTAGGAAAATAGGTGAAAATTGACCATTCCCCCCTTATCTCCGAAGCTACCGGGCCTAAAATTTTGAAAAAAATAAAGAAAATAGTTCTTAGATTAGATCTTCCTATAGATTACAGGAAAACCTATAAGAAGTCTATGGTATTTAAAGTAACATAGGAAATTTCAGTTTATCATGTATGGAACGGAACCCTCTCCACGCGGGTTTCACTTGCACTTGACCGGTTTTTATCTAATTTGCGACCAAACCCAATTTGCTAACCAAAAACTTTGTATTCATACCCAGATTAAATGCCACTTGTTTGTGGAATACTTAAACGCCAAACAGTTCAGAAAAAATAACACCCTCAAAGACTTGCAACTGTACCTACTTCTTGAGATATTCTTTGTTTTAATTTGTCAAATGATTCACCAGCTCTGCCAAATTATATTTCATATTTAATATTCATCAAAACGATGATTTTTTTTTTACATTTTTAGTCTTTATAAAATCCAAAATAGTTAAAGTAAAAATCTCAAAGATGTTTCATTTGTAATTTTAATTACATCTTTACCGTGCCTAACATTCTAAAGAAAATGGGTCAATGACATGACAGAAACGACGAAAATGAAACATCAGGGATTATTAATAAGTTTTCAATAGGCTCCTATAGAGGATTGATTAAAACCGAATAAAGGTTAAGTGGCCAATATCGACGACGTCTTTATTCCTCCAAAAATTCATAATAGCTTTTAATTGTCTACAGCAGCGTTATTGCGTCAAAACCACTCCTCAGTGCATTCTTATCAGGAGGAAAACAGTATCGAGTTATAATTTGCGGCAATATTATTATATTTGTTATTATTGTAAGCAAAAATATTTATTTTAACGGTATAGATAGACCTACCTTATTGTTTTGTACATATTTAGAAGGGATCCGAATATTATTATGTTTCTAAAGAAATAAGATTTGAGAATTATTTCACAACTTTGCAGTTCTTATGGCCAAGTTTATTCATAACTTTAATATTCCGTAAATTAGACAAACCATTTTTGCTTTCGACACATATTTACAACAGCCAAGCCAATATTGTCTTAACACGTATCTATTGCGGATTTTATTCTTGACACAACCTAAAACCAGCAAATCAACAGTATAGTGAATGGAACATCAGATGATTTAACTCTATGGTGAATAGATTTTTTACGCTGTTTAATATGAAAGTTAAAAGATAACTGTCTTTAACTCTGATAATTTTATCAAAATTTACAAATGCTGACAAACATTTATTGCATCCTTGAACTATTAGCAAGTTACTTTATCACAATTTTATTTATTACTACCTCCTTGACGAATTCTGCTTTACAACTTCGTCAACATGTTGGTCTAGTTTTTGCATCTTATCTTATATTATCTTAGAGTGTGGAGTTCTTACGGATACTCTTCAACCCTATGGGATCTTTTGTATAATTACCCCTCTCCTAAGTGCTTAGTCCATGACATCCTCCACTCCAGGCGAATTATGAAGTGTAAAGGCACTACCTTGAATTCCCTTGGTTCATGATATCCATTCCAAGGATTTTCATTCTTAGTCTTGCGAGGGCGTCACATTCACGCATGATATGCTTCATTGTTTCTTCCTCTTTGCCATATGTTTTAGAATTCACGTTGTCATAAAGCCCAATCTAGGACAAGTTTTTTTTTATATAAGTTAGGTGTGCATTTGACCTCTATCTCACCTAAGATATTCTTAACCCCGAAGTAACCCGTGGAAACTCAAACTATGTATCGGTGTTGTATTCTGCGAAGTTTTCAAAGTTTGGTCTAGCAGTAAGCTCTTTCTATAAAGAGTTTTGAATGCCTTAGGACTGCCATGGCACTCCACTCTTGATGCTTGCCGTTGGCGTGGTTAATTAGGGCTGTTATTATCGTTCTCTGTGCGAGTGATAACAGATAGATTAAAATTTGTTGTACTCTCGTTTCCGAATACAGTTATTATAATCAATCGTAGACTACTATTTGTAGTTTTATTAATATAATTTTCACTTGCATAAAAAGTATGTTCTCATTGGTATCGTAAGCTAACCTACTGGCTGATTTTATGTTATAATGCGTTAGGATTCTACGTAAAATCTCTCGCTTTATTTGACACCGACGTCAATCCTGAAAGACATAAAGCAAGCGTTTGAGGGATTTCGTAACATGAAACGATGTTGAACTTGTTAAGAAAATCCAACTTTGATAATAAAATAAGTCTTGAAGATTTTAATTTAAATGAGATTATATAAGTATACTAGCTGGTGCCCGCGACTTCGTCTGCGAAGAATAATAATTTAATTAACCTATGTACTTTTAAACCTTCCCTAGACCTCCACGAACATTTCAAGACTAAGATAAGATAAATCCGTTCACCCGTTCTCGAGTTTTAGTGAGACTAACGAACAGCAATTCATTTTTATTTATATAGATAGTCGTATTTACGGTTTACCTAACTAAAAATAGGAAGAGCAATTTAAACGCAACAATGAATGTTTTGCAATATTGTAACGTTTATCCTCCCAGCTTGCTAATTCAGGCATCATAAAGACTCGTTTTGTTGCTAAAAATGTAAAAACCCGTCTAAATGTGGCTAACATTTATGTGATGGCCCGAAGGTCTGGACACAGGACATTATGAACGCTATTTGCTGGGACATAAAAAAACATTATACCTGTGAGAGTTGGGTTATTACTGCGAGTAATAACAGTGTATGGGGGTTTATATTGTGGAATATGAGTGTGTGAATTGTGTTATTTGAAATTAAAGCATAGTTCGAGAAGATTTTATTGTTCATAATTGTAAATATTAGTTAGGCAGATATACATAAATAAATTCATATGAATTCAAATAATTATTTATATTTATGAGTTTTGTTAAGATTCGGTGCCATGACAATACCTATCAGAAATATATTTTTTGGATATTTTAACAAAATTATAATAGTCACATAAATATTTAATGTTATCTTTTTCAATTTTTTCGTAAAAATAAATTTACGAATCAGATTTTTTTCAGGTACAGTTTATTTCAAACTTTTATATAGTAAAAATCTTTAAGTATGCTACAGGTGCGAAGAGGATATGGATCGTTTCATTGTTATGGTGTTTTATGGCAATGACACTATATGTTACTACCTGTTGAGTGAAGATACAATAAAGTACCTATTATACTTTGCTTTCTAGGGCAAAGTTATTATCTGTTATATATCATATATCATGTTTGTTATGAAAGACTGGGCATGCATTAACCCTATGCATCACCTGATGGAAAGCAAATCCAGGGTCTAGAGTAGAACACAACAAGATCGTATGATACATAAATATTAAATAGGTTACTAATTCATTGTCAATATATTATTTGAAGGAATAAACGATACTTTAAATAAAACAGAAATTCCAAATTTGTAAATTATGTTCCAATCAGTTATATGTCTAATCCTTACTTAGACCTTACTAATATTATAAATGCGAAAGTAACTCTGTCTGTCTGTCGCGCTTTCAAGCTAAAACTACTGAACCGATTTAAATGAAATTTGGTACACAGATAGTCTAGAGCCTGAGAAAGGACAAAGGCGACTTTTTAATGCGAAAAAGGGTTGTAAGAGGTTGAAAGGGGGGATGAAAAGTTGTATGGAAGTATGGTTATTTTTAGCGCTAGAAGCTTGAAACTTATTTTTAGGCAGTAGATTTGATATAAATAAATATGACATTTAATGTTTGTAAAAGTTTTACCCTCAAGGGTGTAAAATAACAATAAGGAATAGGGGATGAAAGATTGTATGGAAATATGTAAGGTGTATGTTTATAAATTTTCTTAGAGCTATTCTGATGGACAACAATGACGGATAACATTTACAGAGTCATTACAAAATGTGAAACTGATGAAATAATTAAAAATATTACCCAAAGGCACCATTCCACGCGGACGAAGTCGCGGGCACAGCTAGTCATACAATATATAGTTGCAAAGGCAACATTGTTTATCCAAACAGCGCAGTTTTTAATGAAACTGCAACTTCAACAAAAACACCGTCATTAAAACTATACTTAAATATCTGGATACAAAAACTAGTAATAACTTCAAAGTTTTGAAAAAATCTCATCTAGTCATATCCATATACGTATAAAATGAAAACATTTTAGACTTTAAACACTTACTACTAAGTATCTACTATAACAAATTGGTCACCCTATCCACCCCCTACGTCGAAGTACAAGTCAAAAGGTACGGGCGATTTTACAATAACCATAAAAGAGAAAATTGGCAAAGAAAGCAATCTTCTTCTTTTTCTCTTCTTCGAAGGTAATCTACAGAGCCGTTATGCATACAAGACGATACTTGCAATGCTGCCGTTAAGTGTATCTTTAAATGCAAGTAGCATAGGTATGCCTATTGTATACCGTATTACCTATTTCTTTGTCTTTTTCCAATATGTTTTATGTGGTGTTCAATAAAGAGTATTTGTATTGTATTGTATTGTATGCTACGAATGCTTATAGTATGCGCCCGCATTTATATGGGTTAGTGTCCATAAGCCTACATCACAGTAAGTATTTAATACGACTAAATCGCAATTAGACTAAGGCTCGATTTGACTAGACCTCAATTTGACTATATCGTCATTTGAGTAGATCTATACGTCATACACAGAGTTAATATAAGGCGGTGGTTGCAAATGCAAGTGGTCTCTCTTAGGAACTGGTATAAGCGAGGAAAAGAACCACTTTACGCGGCTTATTTAAGGAATCGTTTATAAAAACTCTTATAATTTCCATATAAAAAACCTTTCAATTAGGCTTTTTTTGAATTCGGTTGAAAATTAAATAATAAGTAAAAGCGTCTATAATTAGTGTCAAAGTAGAGGCAACAAAAATATTTCCAGCCAATTATACATACATACATAGATAGCATCACGCCCGAAATCCCTAATGGGGTGGGCAGAGCCACAAGACTACTTCGATCGACTACGTTCGATTAATTAGTCCTAAGATGGTATGATGAACCGTATGGTGACAGGTGATCAGTCCGTCGCCCATACAGATAGTCCACCATGTTGGAGAGGACCCGTCCCTTAGTCGACTTTTACGACATGCCAGGATAATAAGCATCTGCACGCATTCTATGCTATTTCTTCACTCCCAGTGCAGCAGAGGAGTATCAGAGGATAACAAAATCTATAGCTATTGCTCCTCTGCTGCACTGGGAGTGAATAAATAGCATAGAGTGGGCAGAGCCACAAGACTACTTCGATCGACTACGTTCGATTAATTAGTCCTAAGATGGTATGATGAACCGTATGGTGACAGGTGATCAGTCCGTCGCCCATACAGATAGTCCACCATGTTGGAGAGGACCCGTCCCTTAGTCGACTTTTACGACATGCCAGGATAATAAGCATCTGCACGCATTCTATGCTATTTCTTCACTCCCAGTGCAGCAGAGGAGTATCAGAGGATAACAAAATCTATAGCTATTGCTCCTCTGCTGCACTGGGAGTGAATAAATAGCATAGAATGCGTGCAGATGCTTATCATCCTCGCATGTCGTAAAAGTCGACTAAGGGACGGGTCCTCTCCAACATGGTGGACTATCTGTATGAGCGATGGGCTGATCACTTGTCACCATACGGTTCATCATACCATCTTAGGACTAATTAATTAATCGAACGTGGCCACAAGTAGTCTTGTAGCTCTGCCCACCCCATTAGGGATTTCGGGCGTGATGTGTATGTACGTATGTATAGTACTTTCCCTCTTTTTCCCTTGTACATCTACATGCGACAGGGTGAGGCGAATAAAAATCGCAATCCGCTATGTTCTTATCACTCGCATTCAACGGTGAGTGATAAAATCGCTAACATTTTCATTTCACAGCTAAACTCGGAGGTGCTTTACGTTTGAGTGTAAACAGTTTACAGCTGACGTTACGGCTGTTTTCGTTTATCTATCATCCGTTACCGTTGTTACGACTTTACGCTCTAAAGGCGTTATAGGCGGCATGCTTCTATAACCTTTTTGAATGTAGACCATTAGATGTATGGAAATGTGACGTCATAGGAAAAGAGTCCGTAGAAAGATACTAAGTCCAGAGGAAGAATAATGAGAAAAAATCTTCAAACCATAAGACACAGCAACCAAGCAAGCTTAACACTTTCAGTGACAACAAATCTACACACGTAGCAGCGTTTTTCCGCTTTGTAGCGAAAATGACCTAAGAACAGAGCGCCAGAGGCTCCTGGCACTCAAAGTGTTAAGACAAAACTTAATAACTATTTTCTGACGTCTATAGATGCTGATAACTAGTGCATAAACAGCATGTTATAGATCTCGCTACTTTAAAAAAACCAAATGCTAAACTTTCAAATCAAAACGATAACGCGACACATAAAAGTTGCAACGTTCTCTGAAACTTTAGGTGGGCGGAGTTAGATCGCGCATGCGCTATGGCCGCGCTGAAGAATGGTCGGTCGACGTCGACTGCCGATGGCTGGTGGTACAAACAGTACACGCGAAACCACGGTGACACACGGACCAATGCCACCTGGCACTTACACTCGTGAACTTCCTTGGTAGTTTCAAAGTTGATCAAAGTAGAGTAGAGTAAGTTTCCAAAAAGTTTACTCGTCTCGTACGTTACGTAACTTTGTTACTATTTATCTTTTCTAATGAGCTTTGTTATTAATTCGATAGTTTGGTAAAATACTTAATCTTTAAAACCCGTCGTTAATTTAAACGTATCGAAATGACCGAAATTAACTTTTATAACTAGTCTGAACAAAGAAATCATCTTTTAATAATGGTTGGATAGAGATTTTTTTTTCATTTGCCTGATGTCAATAAGTTTTTACCTAAACATAACTTATTTAAATATATTCTAAAAGTATGTTGTAATTTTCCTCATTGAATTTTTTAGAAACTTAGAATATTAGATATAAACTTTACTGTAACAACAAAAAAGTGTTATATAAAATTTCGGAAAAAGTTTGAATAAACTCTCATTATACACAATAATAGACGTTACACTCAAAAGTGAAAATGAAAAAAAAAAATAACACTTGAAAAACAAAAACCAGGCAAGTGCGAGTCGGACTCGCGCACGAAGGGCGCCGTACCATTATAATCAAGCAAAAAAAAAACACGTTTTTTGTATGGGAGCCCACCTTAAATATTTATTTTTGAAGCTAATATAGGTATATCTAAATATTCTGTGAATGTTTCAAGCGTCTACCTGTTGCCGTTATCAATATCGAGCAAAAACGAGCAAAAAAATCAAGTTTGTTGTATGGGAGCCTCTTAAATATTTATTTTATTATATTTTTTAGTATTTGTGGTTATAGCGGCAACAGAAATACATCATCTGTGAAAATTTCAATTGTCTAACTATCACGGTACATGAGATACAGCCTGGAGACAGACGGGCAAACGGACAGACGGACAGCGGAGCCTTAGTAATATGGTCCCGTTTTTACCCTTTGGGTACGGAGTCCTAAAAACGGACATCTTACCGCTGATAGAACTACAAACTGAACTGAAACATAATAGATGGAACAGGCGAACTTTTCCTTATCAATACATATAAAACAGTACCGTGACTCACTTATAGACAACGCACAGCCTAAACGGGTGGTCCTAGAGGTTTAAAATTCGAAAAAGTCATTCCTCGAATACCCTAGAGGTGCACTAAGGAGGGATTTTTTGAAATTCAATCCCTAAAGTGGTGATAAAGTTTGTATGGACAATACCGCGGGCGAAGCTGTAGCGGGTCCTCTAGTAATTATACATAACACAAGATTCTATTAACGAATATACGCTATTTTTCAAATGTTGTGATCAATTTCCTGTAAAATAAGGAACCATCATGGATCAGCCTTGACACCTTATTAACCTTATAAAAGCGATGCAGTATTTCTAAACTCATTGAACCTTTAAAAACAGCTTAGTAAGCCCCTTTTCAAACTATTGAATTAATTTTCCATCGCGTTCGCTTCGACGTGAAAATTAGCTAAATTATTTCGATGACGTCAACAAAACCCTAATGACGTCATGTTATGACCATAATGACAACTTGGGTTTGCAAAGGGTTGGCGATTTTATTCGTGGGGAAAGTTATTTAGCTTTTGTTTAGAAATATTTAAGCCAGAATTAAAGTTATCGCTTATTTTTTGCCATTAACACTAAAGAGATACTTTTATTTTTATCACTATAATTGACAACTGGAAACGTTTCGCTAACCGCTGCATTTTGTTCACCTGTGGCTTTTTTAAGGTTTGAATACGATCTTGCCTATGAAATAAGATTGACAAAAAACTTAAATTTTGGTTCATAAAAATGATGAGTTTTCTCTTGAAGCTAAACAATTAAGTGGAGAGCATTAAGTTTATGCCAACAAAACTGCAATGCAGTTTGGCAGATGATTGATTCCTTAAATGTATATATATTCTTACAACTCCTTGTCGGTCGCTATATGATTTTCCTTTTTAGAAAAAACACTACAATATATAAATAGATTATTTAAAACAAGTTAAAGATAAACCTGCAAACATTCGATTTCGATCTGTATAAAATTCCAACCTAACAACGCCAGGTACAAATACTCACTCATCAAGAAACTAGGTGAAATTTCCCCCCAGTTATTTCTAACAACGTGGCTCGTTCGACATTTTCACGTGAGGGTGAGCTTTATTCACCCACGTGACCGACCCCTTTATTTTAAACTCAGCATAATCTTACCTACGCGTGACTTACGGTATAATATTTTTTATTCGAGCAGTGAATTTTGTATAATGTAACCTTAAAATAAAAAACGCATCATAATCTGTGAATAAAAAAGCACTTAATTGAATCAATACATATAAAATAGTACCGTGACTCACTTATAGACAACGCACAGCCTAAACGGGTAGTCCTAGAGATGTGAAATTTGGAGGAGACATTCCTCGAGTACCTTAGAGGTGCACTAAGGAGAGTTTTTGGAAAATCCATTCCTAAAGGGGTGACAAGGGATGATAAAGTTTGTATGGAATATACCGCGGGCGAAGCTGTGGCGGGTCCACTAGTAATCAATAAACCAGGAACGTGCATTTAAGCCTGAGCTGATATTTTAGCTTTGTTGACTGCAATCAATTGTGTTTATACGAAATCAATTATAGATGCAGCAGTAGCATTGATAATCTAAGATTTTTCGTTTTCTATTACTACCTACCTATTTATTTGTATGAAAACGGGACTTAACCACATAAATTATAATCATATTAAATTATTACTATTATGTAATTATTGTTGTGTTTAAACCGCGAAAACTAACTCATCATCATCTTCATCATTTCACCCGAAAGACGTCCACTGCTGGCCATAGGCCTCCCCAATGATCGCCTCAACGACCGATTCTGTGCTTTCATTCATTTACTGCATAAAGAAAAATAAGTTTCGATAATATACCGCAGTCTAACCTCAGCATGCTTAGAGTCAATCATAGCTTTATACGGTATATCCAAGCCCTGAAAGGTAAACTTAAAGATTCCCTTAGCATAAATACATGCTGTCTTTGTAAAAGACGAGCAATATATTCATGAGGGCATTTAGTATTTCTTTGCGTATATCATACCTGAGAACTTTGAAGAACAAGAAAAAATTCATGGCTATCATAAATATTATATGAGAAAAGAGATACCGACTTTTTTTGTCTTTCGTTACATAAAGAGTAACGAAAGATACCATGGACTTTGTGGGTAATGAAATATAAAATTTACATCAGCAATTATTATTATTATTGATTTATAGTATCTAAATTATAATTGAAAATCAACGTGAAAATATGCTTAAAAAAAGTGATTTAAGTACGGTTGTAGATAGTAGGTTTTATAAATGAATATAACAATTTCTTATATTATATTTTTTTAAAGAAATAAATTGAGCCATGAATGTTTAATTATCTGTGCTTATAATCGTTTTTAATCTCAAAGAGTTTTCACCTTTGTTTTTAGATTAAATTAGTATATAAGTCACGTGCAGAAATCTAATTTTATTACTCGACCTGAATATAAAGCTAATAAAAATATTATTCGTACAATTATGCTAAACATAGTTGAATAAACTTAGCTAAGACTCGTCCATAATATGACTATTTAGATTTCAATCATTTCAAAAAGTAAAAGTCGATAAAAGTAATTCAGGAAACTTACCCAGCGATAAGATGCCAAGCTGCGATCTGTTCTCATTGTTGTAACTTTTTGATGGCCCATTATTACCAAGCTTTTGTTTTCAAAAATATACGCTCAAAAATATTGCCTCATTATTTTTGAAACTTTCCGGAGCCAATATTGAACTGAAAAATTGGCTTTGTGATTGATCGACGAGTAATATAATGATAAAAAAACTGATATTAGAACCGCAAATTAAGGTTCTAGCAATTTGCAGTTTTGCAATTTAGTAGGAGCTGATAACAAAGCAGTAGGGGTAGTCGTTCATTCAACCTTAATAAAAGAAGAAGCACGCTTATGAGTGGGGTTAACCTCATTAGAATTTCGATTTAAAGCAAACTGACAGTCAGGAATATGACAAGGTTCGTTCAACATTTCCTGATATTTGAAAACCGGATTGAGAGATCCTTAAATTGTGATAACACACTATCACTCCCGTAAATTACCTGGTAAATGAAGAGACACATAATTTGTATCCGAAATTTAGGAAATGCCCAATCAGGAGTACGTATGTACTAACGAGTAAACTGAGGCATCGTCCTAATAGAACGTGATTGCGCGATCTTAGCTAGTTCGCGCGAATTTTGTTCACATGAACGCGCGATCATACTGATGTCGAACAGATGTCCTAATTGACATTCACGCGATCAATTAGGATACCTGCACGTCTAGCACGACCTGCCCGCGAGTTATTTGTCGCTCAGTGCGCCCTTACATATCGATAAGCTTTCGAGCGAGCGCTTTCGCGTCGATATTAGACAAATTTGACAGAAACGCACTGAGCGACAAACGACTCGCGGGCATGTCGTGCTAGCCCCCTGTTCGACATCAGTAGGTATGTTTGATCGCGCGTTCGTACGAACAAAATTTGCGCGAACTAAGTAGTGATGATCGCGCAATCGCTTTCTATTAGGAACATGCCTAAGGATCTCATTTATTAAAAAGTCTTACTCCACATCATTGACATTGAAATTCTCGGTACCCGATAACAATAAATCGCGAGCATCGTGTAAACAGACTAAGCGAGTCCCCGCGGGCTGACTCCCGCCGGATACAAGTGACGGTATCGATGTTGAGACATTGTTTCGAACGTCAGCCTACTGTAACGTGTTTGAGCTCCAATATTTAGGAAACTTGCAGTTTGAAATTTCTGGTAGATCGGTTATAGTTAATAATTTGGCAATGCGTTGTAAAGCCGATTTGTGAGCGGATACTTAATGTACATAACGTAAAAATAATGGAAAAAAGAAGGCAATTAGAAACTTCTGCGGGCAGGATTAATGCACGAATTAGTAGTCTGTGATCAAGACTGATATCGTTCTCAAGTAAGGTTTCTAAAATCAGAAAATGCCCACTTGAAATTGTATAAATCTTAAGCACAGGCATCAGGTTCAGGTAGACTTATTGCAAATTAAACAAAGCAGTTGTCACGATGTTACGTTACACGTAAAGTCGTTCGAACCTGTCGCACAAAGCAGTTGTTTAGGAAACTTTCAACCATGGATAAAACGAACAAACTCAAACAATTCTTGAATATTCATAACAGGCAAACTCTCAACTTAATGGATAAATAGCTGTTCTTATGTTCTCTTTATGAATAGAGTTTCATTTATCTTCAATATCTCACCAACTGTGACAAACTCAAACATATTCTGTAAAGACACTGCATTTTTTTATTGCCCTAGACATGTAACCCGGCAAATGGCCTACTTATCTATCTGATGCATTTATTAAATTAATTTATTTGAATTAACTACTAAATTCATGATTCATTGTTAAAAAGTTGAGGAAATTATAAAAAATATTACTAAGAGATCAATCAAAATGTTTCACTTTGAAACCAAATTAAGTTATAACTTTGCTAATATCGCTTTTCTAAATGATAAAGTATCAAGTAACAAAGTTACTAATTGAATCGTACAGAGATGAGTACAACAATTCCGTAGAATAGAAAAATGAACAATAAATATTGACTTTTGTATAGTGTGAGAAGAACATGCGAATATTCGAGTTTGGTTAAGTAGATAAAGTAGTACAAGAAGCCAATCAAGATGATGTCTCAACACCTGACAAGTATGTTCGAGCAAATCGGCAACTTTACGAAGAACAACCTGACTCATAACAGCAAGCATGTGAAAGAGAAGGATAATAAATCAAACGCGAATCACGTGGGAGTTGAGAAACAACAGGCGTCTCCCTCGCACAAACATGGGCAAGCGCAGCCCCCTCCGCCGCTGAAAAAACCATACAAATTAAGAAATGTATGCTCCAAAGCAGAGTCCTACGATACACTCTATTCTAACAGTATTATGGTAAGTAATTCCATATTTTCAAGTTCATATTGTTGTATTTCAGGTATTTTTAGTAGTAACCTTTGCTTCCTTAGCAGATATAATGTTGTCTTAATTTTTTGTCAAATATTATATCGTATAAATCGTTTGCCATGGTAAATTTTGCAATAAAGTTAATTATAGGTAAGTACCAGTTCTTAGAAGACATTACATTTAATAACCCTACTTAATTCATGCGAACGATTTTACATGGCGTTTTCAAAAGAAAATCAAACTCCACTACAAAACAGTTGAATATGCTCAACCTTGTGTTAACAATATAATAAAATTCGAACCGGTGCCATTGTTTAAATATTCCGTTTTTGACGCTAGTTAACCAAACCTTTTGAGAGCTTTGAGTAACACCTACGACAAAGCAGGATATGTTTTACAAAAAGATTTTCAGGTCGCTAATATCGTATATCATTAATGTTGTAAAATATTTTTTTTAAACTTCAACCGAAACACACATTAAAAACACCTGATACCTAAAAAAATCGCATCAATCATCTTAATATTGTAAGTATAGAAGAAATTAATGACAAAAAATAAAGGAAAAGCCAGTCAGAACTTATTGCTATTCTCACCGATTGTACTATTATCTACAATGTTTGTATCAGCGAAGTGTTCACACATTTGCTGAGTTTGAAAATGATTGGGTAATCAGAACTCATTTGCGCTGGTTATCACTTCGATAACGTAACAACGATTCTGATTTAGCTGCTTTCGAAGTAACGCCGGCGTTCTTTTATCATTTCGGAAAACCCACGGGAAAACACTGATTGCCATGACTCAGTATATTGAAAAGTAATATTGACATTGATGAAGACTAACAATATCCCGATCCAGTGGCAAAATTCTACATCCTAAAAATGTAGGGAGTTTGATGACGATGAAAATGTATTTAGTTTCAAGTACATAAAAAGAATAGTTGAAAATTGCAAAATTAGTGAAAGGCAGAAAATATGGAAGACTATATACCACCATGTTAATTTTGCTTTCAGGGCGTAGTATATTTGTTCCACTAGATGCTAATTTACATTTATGTTCATGCGGTGAAAGCACTCGAGACTGCCTTTCTTGATAATAATGCTCACTCCGCTCAAGATAGCATGATATTGATTCCCCTTTGTTGTATGTTTATTTATAGCTTCTTTATAATAATGAATATAAAAGAGCTCGAGTTTTGTATCAACATAACATTATTTGGCTTGTCTTTATCAATTTGATAAAGAGCATGGAAATTGATGAATGATGTCGGTATCGCGGTAAGGGCGCTTGCCCACGGCGAATTCTTGCTGCGATGCAGTCGCGATAGAGTCGCGAAACGGCCACAATGCTGTCGATGACCGTATACCATAGCTCACGCAGACACAATTCTACAGACGCGATGCAGACGTCCGCGGCCTCCGTTCGCTATTCCCTTCCCCGATGTTGCCTGATACAGTCGCGCGTATGGATCGATACAGTAGCAATGCTGAATAGAAACAACGCGACTGCATCGCTACAGTCGCACATTTGCGCTACTGTATTAAATAGCGATACTGAATCGATACGGTGCAACTTTAACGCTACTGCATCGCTTCTGTAACGTGTTACAAATGCGACAAGCGGTCATATGTTGCGATGCAGCTGCGTGTTCACGAAACGCGCGACTGTATCGCTATTAAAAGCCCCGGTGGGCGAGCGCCGTCAAACATAAGTATGAATAAATTCGCTTACAAACCATCATGTGAATTGACAAAAATAATAATATATGTTAGAATACGATACGAATTCGCTTTCGCGTTTCCGATGTTATCGCAAAAGACATATTGTCAAATATTCTATAACTTTAATAAGCTTTTATTTAAAATCGGATAGTAGGTATCTGTGGGTCCAATCCTGGAGGTAAATTTTGATCCAGTTCCCGTGATCGGAATGGAGTTTGGTACACATATGTAAAATTGTAAACCTGATGACATTGTAATATTAAAGGGCACTGGGCAAAAATCGTTCATATAAAACTGATTTAGACTCAAAGACCTACTCGTTTATTCCTAAGGCGCGATTGTCTTCGTAAATATTGACAATCTAGTGAGTAAATCGCCCAAAAGAAGACATTTCATGTCCCTAGGCGACAGGTGAGGCATCTACACAGAACAACGCGCCATGCTTTCGCACGTAGCTCACGGAATCACGTGACGGCGCACAAAATAGCGTCATTTGCGAGGTCGTCGCTTTATTACTGTTTGTGGATTTTCAGAATCGTGACCGCGTTTGGCTACAGTTCGTGAAAATTGGTTGACAGATCCAAAAAAGGAAAGTTCCATTCAACATGAAACAACAATCTTATTTAAATCGTATTTTTATGCTTGAATATTTGAAAGGTACCTGTCGAATGAATATCATATTCTTTTTATCTATAAAGTACAGTATTTTTGAGGTAGAGAAGAATGATTCCATTTACTTCGACAACTAGATAACCAGCGTTCTTATTTCAAGAAAATTAATCCTGCCAATGTTTTCTGTAAACCTCCGATTAGCGACTATTGCATTCGAAGCTGATGTTTTTCTCCTCGTTCAATTTTCGTTTCTCCCAATGGGATTAGTTGTTTGTGGCGATACTAAAGCTCCTCTGTAGTTAACACAATAAGCTCGAAACATCTATTGTTGGTGTTTCAAGACAATCTCACCTACGATCTTTTGCTGCAGTTTCAGAATCTTGTCATTGCAGCATTGTAATCTTTCCACTAACATAGTTTATCATCACTTCAATCTGGGCACGTCCACGTTCAGACATAGGTCTCCCCCAAAGAATTTCACAACAAATCGCACGCCTTTTGTATCCAACGGCTCCCGGCGACCTTAACCTGCCTCCTATTTCACAAACGTGACAGATACTGATCTGACATATTTGTCGACTTTTGTATGGAAAATAGTCAATTATGTGGGATTGTCAGCACCTGTCGCGTTTGTGTAATAGGGGGCAGGTCACTATATTGTGAAGGGCTGACCCACGCTGCATCTAACATAGTAAATGGAAAAGGCCTAAAAAAAATCCGGGAATCTTTATATGAATTCCGGGATACGGTTTAAGACTAGAAAGTACTGGGCGGCGTCTTTATATATTTGTTTCTGAAGGATGACAGCTATCTAGATAAACTTGGAAAGGTAAATATTAACTACATACAAAATTTCATCTGACCCGTTTCTGCGACTTAAAAAAACTAGCTTAAAATAATAATAACCACAGATTACCACGTCCTAGAATGGCATTGCTTCAAAGTGAAATAAGCTCGACTAGAACGCTACAAGTTTTGTCATATACATCATTTGAAGTAGCCAATATTTTGACTAATGATAATTTTCTCTATAACTTCGTACGGTACGTTATTAACTATGTTCAGTCACAAGCTATTCAGTTTTAATTAATATCTGGGTATCAATACGCTGCAAGTTTTCAGGTATCAAAGCAAAAAGGAGCTTCTGTAGAAGTGCAGAATATGATTGATCAGAAGGCAACACTATTTATGGTGGGGCCACATATCCCAATTCACATATCCATCCCATTCCGAAATCATTCACAATTTTCCACATTTTACTTACATATTACTTTTCGTTTGTCGTAGAATACTTTTTGATTTGCCCTGTTCTAATAACTAAATGTTATGAGGAAAAACCGTCTATTGGCTTAAATGGGATACAGATGTAGTGCATAATTAGTTTCCATCGTGTTTTATCGGAAAAGTTCGTATTATCGTGCTCTCTCAATTAGCTTCAGCAGGCCCCCAATTCTCGGTGCATTCGAGATAATCTCGCAATCGAGATTAAACGTCAGTGCATTCGTCCATTTGACACAACTGTATGAATCTGACGTTTAATCTCGCAATCGACATTATCTCGAATGCATCGAGAATTGGGGGCCAGTATCCATCATACCAGCTGTCATTTTTCATTTTGACATTTGACAATAAATAATAAAGTTTCATATGAATGAATATAAACATGTCACTCATTTAATACAATAATTAATTGACACTTCGGGTCCCGTCGTCTTCCGATTGAGATCCGAGTTTTACCGATGGAAACATATTATTCACTATATCTGTACCTCATAAAACAATAGGCAATAGGCATAAGCAACAGCTTCGAACGTTTTTATTTTATTTGTTTTAGTAGCATACAAATTAATGTTGGTATAAAATACAGCCATCTAAGAATTAATTAATTACTCTAATATCCCTCACAACGACAACTCCCTAAAAACGGGGCAGGTAGGATAACTGCTTTTACCATAAATCTATAATATTACAAACTTTTATAGTTCTTATCAGAGGCCATTTTGTAACTTTGAGTTTGAGTCATAGCAAACGTCTCAAACGCGTTTGCGTAAAAGGCTCAATTTCCACGGACGAAACGTTAACGCGTTCTTCGTTTCTTATGATTCAAACTTACAATGAGGGCAAGGATTTTGATTTCGAGCTTTTTATTATATTTTTAAGCTCAAATAGATAAACTATAAATGAGAATTCTTCATTACTAATTTTATGTGCATGAAGTTTATTTAAAATTGTATGTACTCAATTTTATTAATTCATACCTATTTGTATACATAATGTACCTATATTCTCAAAATTCCAACGATCAAGAAGCTACTTACTTCATACAACAGAATATCGACGTAAAGTAATAGCTTGCTATTGCGTTTCGTACGGTGAGTGACGACATCCGGAGGCCTATTCCCTCATCCCTATCCCATCCCCATTCCCCATCCTCCCTAGACAGACAACGAATTGGCAGCACCTCTGGTGTTGCAGATGTCCATAGGCGGCGGTGACCATTTTCCATCAGGTGGGCCGTCTGCCTGTTTGTCAGCCTACTCCTTTCTCTAAGGGCCGGCAACGCATCCGAGATTCCCCTGGTGTTGCGGGTGTCCATTGGCAACGGTAATTGCTTACCATCAGGTAACCCGCCTGCTCATTTGCCCCCTCTTACTATAAAAAATAAAAACATCAAACTCATAACATTATCCTAATATTTTGTAGTCACAACTTTCCAACATTAGATAAATTCTCATTTTGAATCTCCTTTTGTAACTATAATAGTGTGAAGGGGGCCTTACAAAACTTGATACAGCATGTTCTCTAGTTGGATCCTTTTATGTTGTTAAAACAAGAAGATTTATCTCTTGCTCTCGGACTCTAAGCACGCTACTGTTTGATACGGCTTCATGCTAGAGTGCAATATTACGGCTCTCTTTTATTGCGCATACTAGTTTCTGCCCGCGACTTCATCGGCGTTGAATTTGTTTGGTGCTATTCGAGGAATCTGCATTTTTCCGAGATAGGAAAAGCCTATCTCACTCTTCAGCCCTCTCATTATAAATAAATAAATAAATCAGGGGACAATCTTTACACAAATCGATCTAGACCCAAAGTAAGCTCTAAAGGCTTGTGTTATGGGTATTAGACGACGATATATATACTTATATGTATAGAGAAATAAATACTTAAATACATAGGAGACATCCAAGACTCTCGCAAGATTATCGCTGTGCAAATCACGGCTAACTGTTGCTCTGTTTGAGCGTAAAGAAAGGACAAACTAAAACACTAATTTTTATCTTATTGGTCAGGATTCCATCTAGTATTTTATCATTCCAGTTTAAACTTAAATTATTAATAACTTTATTTTATTTATTATTATTTTACAATATCTATACTATTTTCCTTTACGATCCAACGCTTTTTAAGGTTCCGTACCTCAAATGGAAAAAAGCAATCCTTATAGGATCACTTCTTTGTCCGTCTATCTGTTTATCTGTCTGTCTTTTCGTCTGTCCGTCTGTCTGTGTGTCAAGACCTTTTTTTTACTGAAAAACGCGTGGAGTTATCAGGTTGAAATCCTTTTCAGTCAAGACACGGCCGTTAATGCCACATAATTTTGATACTTTCAAGGGAATCCAAAGGGAATCTAAACCTATACTTCCCGTTGACCTAGATTCATGAAATTTGGGAAGAAGCACAAGTAAAGGAAAAAGTCCGAGAACCGTAAATAAGCAGTTACATCACAAAAAAATTAGCTTAACATAATAACCTTTGCAAAGTCGTCTCACACTTGACAGTTGCACGGAGATAGGAGCTTGCGAAAGTAATTTTTTGTCTTATCTCATAGGTTGGTTGTAAATGGTTACCCGGCTGTTCAAAGCAATTTTTTTTTAATTTTATTCTTCCGTACCTACAAGGTACTGTCTGTTTTTCATAGGTAAGTAAGGGATCCTCAGCGCGCGAGTGAGACTCGCACTTGACCGGCTGTGAGGTTAGCTGATTGAAATTGTTTGAGCATGATTTTGATGGCTTTCATATAATCACCAATATATCTCAGCTAAAGACAAATGGCTTATGACTTCATGCTTTGTAAGCTCGTCAAACAGCTATTATATTGAATGGAGCGCTCTTTAGCTGCAGTGCACGGACTGAGTTCTCAACAAACTTGCCGATGTTCTACAGGGCTTATGGGATTTACAACTTGGCCGTGTATTTCAGATAACATGGATTAAAAGTACATCAGTTTTCGCGCTTATAGCTACTAGAATTAAGTAGGTACTTCCTTACCCACCTTTTTAGCTTGCTAGCTAATTGGATCATCTATTTAATGTAGTCAGTATTTTAGTACTATGTAGCTCCAAATTGACGTATGGTGACGTATTATAATAATATGTGCCAACTTAGAGTGATATAGTAATTACTAAAATATGTACCGTTCATTGTTCTCTAGCAGTTCATGTTTTCCGAATCTAAGTAGGTACTTAATAAGTATTATATTAGGAGAAACTACAAATACTTTTAAGAATAAAATAACGTTGCATTCTAGTGCAACTACTAACTAATTCTTCTCAGGTAACATTAAATTGCAGACCAAATCAGCTTCAACTCTGGTTGTTTCTACTCAAGCGCAACGCGTGTTCCGCTTAGTTTCTCTTGGTTTTAAAAACTTTAAGAAAACAACGGGAAAATATAAATTTCAGAATTTAAATTATCTAACATCTACGGTAATGTTGATCATTCCCTACTGATGGATATTATTCGAAAGTGTTCGTGTTACAACCAACGATTGGCAAAACTATGGTTCGTTAAATAATCTTTAGACTTTGTAGTAAATGGTCGAACAAGACACGACTTAAAAACATTTGATATGTTGCATTGTTTCGTATGTGCTTTATATCACAAAGCATTTTTTCTAACAGTCATCGTTTGTTACTTTAGCTTTTCATTACTCTCTTGCTTGATTTTAATTGATGTATTACATACCATTGGCGGCGAAGCCCCTTCATTAAAAAAACCCAATATGTTTCCAAAAATTATTGTAATATAGTGGAAAATGGTTTAGTTAAACATTAGTGAACTTTTCCCTGCATTCATGCATATAATGGACGGTAAACTACTACTCCTAAGTCTATATTGAGACGAAAACAGAAATCATCAATATTTTCTCTATTTACTCTATTATTATTTGAGTTACTTTTCCCTAATTCTATAAAGGTACCAAAATATGATGAATGTGTTCTAACAATAACTTTAATGTTCAGCACAAATTTCAGTAATATTAGTAAATTGACTATAAGTACTTTGTGAATCACAGTTCTTGAACTAAAATGCGATAGTGAGGTCGAATTACCACAGCTATCGTAATAGTCATAAGGCAAAAAAAATTTTTTTTCGTTATAGGCAACCTTGTTTATACCTATCAGTCTTAGAGAATACAATAATAATAGAGTAAACGTTAATACCGTCAAGCCATGCCGCCTAAAAAGTCAACTACAGGCCACACGAATTAGTACAAAACACATGCGCATTTGTTTGGCCTGTAAAGTTATGATACTAAATAATATTGGCTATTTAGTGTTTATTTGTGACAGTATTATTACAATCTTCTTAATTTGATCATACTTGTCAAGAAATATTTTTGCAATCGACATACTAATAAAATGCAGCCATCTTGTTTTTTCATTAGGTGAGATGTTTGCGGGAGCAGCGTAGCTTACAGTCGTAGGTTCGATTAATATACAGCTACTTTTACTCTGTTCTATAATCTAAGCTATCAGTTTTTTTTTTCTAAAAGGAAACCATAGTGTATGCCCCAGTATACCAAAGACTCGAGTTACCTCACTTTGCTCTTCGGAGTAGAGCCTAATGCACTTTATTTGACCTCTTGCAGAATCACGTTCTATTTGACAACGCTGCAAGTCCGTCCGGTTGGCTCCATGAATTGTTAGTGAGTGCACTGAAAGGCCACTTTTGAATGGATTGGTACTACTTTTATGTTTTTAATGTGTGTTATGACGTCGGAAAGGTTTAATGTAAATGCATTATGAAAAGTTTAATGAAGCCGTTTTTTTTTAATTTGTCAAATTTAAATCACCGACTCCTGTATTTGCCAATTGTGTTTATTCAAACCTACGCAATGAAAATGTAATAACATTATTTCAGATAGATACTCGTATACTGCATTCCTAAAACCAAGAAAGCTCGCGGATTTAAAATATGCAAACAAGGGAGATAACAGAGTTGTAGACTATTGGCATTTCTAGGTCTGGACGTGTATTTTTCTCGTCAGATGTCGAGTTTAAAATATGCATATTTGATTATGTCATGTCAAAGAGACCACCAATTTGTAGATATTAAGTGAAGACAAAATGTACACTTTCTAGCAACTCAAACTACGCCACCGGTTTGAATAAAACATGCTCACAAAATGTAATGCTCTCCATAATTGGCAAATTTAGCACTGAAAAAGCACTCTGTAATTTGTGAGCGCATATACCGGTTGTCCCTAAAACCAACGATAATACGAAAGGAGCTGGTAAGGCGACTGAAAAGCTAATAGATAGAGATTTATTTTGACTTATCATAATCAAATAAGACGAGATATTTTGGAGATATAAAGTTGCATACAAGTGCGTGTGTAATAATTAGCACTTATTTTATACGAACACTTATTCCACACTCATTGCCAAGAAGTAAAATACAGCATGAGAAAATGGAAACCTGAGTGGGCGGAAGTTCGTAAACTTACATGCGAAGTCTCAGATAGAACTGAAAGGCTTTGAAAGAACTTTTCAATTAAGCTGGTGTTCTTAATAGTGAAATCATCTCTCGTTTTTAATCTTGCACTAATGACATAGAGCTAAATGACAATCAAAGTGAAGATATTATAAGGCTTCGAATAGCTATCATAGGATTTTAGGGAGGGTCAGCAATCCATGGGCATGGCAGAATCAGTTTCTTAATTCTTTTTTTAGAGGTTATGCTTCGGTTTTTAGGGTTCCGTCCCCAAAGGGTAAAAATGGGACCCTATTACTAAGGTTCCGCGGTCCGTCTGTCCGTCTGTCTCTAGGCTGTATCTCATGAACCGTGATAGTTAGACAGTTGACATTTTCACAGATGATGTATTTCTGTTGCCGCTATAACAACAAATATTAAAAAACAGAATAAAATAAATATTTAAGGGGGCTCCCATACACCAAACGTGATTTTTTTTCTCGTTTTTGTTTATAATTTATATTTCTTTTATAATATTATATGTTTCAATATGGTCAAACATGTTGCAAAAGCTTATAATTAATATTAAAAAGTGATATTATTTAGAAAAGTATCCTGAAAACAGAAAGGTAATAAAACAAAAAGGTTGCCATTAAGGGTGTCGTTACAGTGAAGGCTCTTGCATGTAGCATGTAGGCAATAAAAGTAAGAAGCATCCTAAAGGCTGCACGTCTCCTCCATATATCACTAAGATTCATAACAAAACACTGACTTTGAAAAACAACGAGATAGATGAAAAAATACGTATTTTTTCAAGTGAGGATAGTAGTTCTAAATGGGACGGCGGCATAATCATGTCAATCATGGATTATGTATCATAATAGTAACATTCAAAATTACTGCACTGATTATTACAATTATCTAGTAAACATTTAAGACCATTTTTAACGTTTCTGAAACTAAGTTAGTTAATTTTAACTCATCTAGAAATTGGTATTTTTCTTACTCATAAATCATACGCGAGTATGAACAAGACTCATGGCTACGGTGAGCTAATGTAAACATACTTTATAAACGTAGGAGTCCAGGAAAGTAAGTTAGTTTACAATTCACCGTAACCATGAGTCTTGTTTATTTGTTTGTCTTGTTTTAATCGTAGGAGTCCACGAAAGTGTCATCAAAAACAAGATTCATTATTATTATTAAATCTGTTCTTATGTAAATTCTCGTAGTGTACAATTTAAGCTCGTGTCATCTTTTGTATGTCCCCGTAGACCCTTTCACTCTCTAAGAAGGGTCGTTTGTTGCCCTTGTTAATATTATTTATGTATTTTCCGGGTGCGATGTTATCCAGCCCTCCGTGTATACTATCACAACGATCACCTGTCAACATTACATAACATTCAATAACCTACATTCAGAAATCCATTTGAGCGTAATCAAATCGTCAATATCCTGGAGATTACAGAACGAATTGTGAGTATAAAGTAAGGATCACGATTGAAACATCAGAGGCTCAGGTTCAGTAATTTGCCTGTCAATAGCAAATAATTGTAATGAAGCTGTCATATCGATCCAAAGAGATATTGTAATCCTCTCTCCGTGGTTCAATGATAATATTGGATGTGTCATGGGGATTGGCTGTTTGGGATTTGTTTTGTTTTATATCATTTTGTAATGTATCGTTCTGGTAGCAGTATTTTACAGCATTTAAGGATATTTTAAATGCTGAAGTAGGTAGCTAGATTGCTTCGTTTTCAGAGCCGAACCGATTGTACAAAAATGCAAAGAGTAGTGTGATATCCAGTCATCGGCACGACTAGTGCCATTTGGTGTCAATGACCTCAATCATTAGGTTAATATGGATATTCCCCGGGATTCCAGCAGTGACCTTCGACAGCCAGGTAGTAGCCAGGTAGGGAAAAGGGTTTTTATGCACTTCAAATAATTATATTTTAACACTTACATATTTTATATGAGTGCACGTAATATTTTACGCAGTATAAAATAAAACTAAAGTTTATCAATATTTTCTTTAATGAAAAATGATACATTTTATGAGTTTATTAAATATTCTGACTTCTATTTACAAATATATATAACATAACTCTTAATTTTTGCGAATCGTGTCATGTCCATATTATTATTTCCTCTTTGAATCCCGCGGCATGGCACGGGTGTTGCCGATCACTGGTGATATCCCAATACTCTGCATTTTGTCTGCACTATGCAAGAATGAAATAACCATCAAGCCATTTTTATCCCGGTGCCTATATTGCACATTTCATGAGCCTACCTGCCTCCTGCAACTATAACTTCAACTAAACTAATTTTATTTTTAGTATATTCTTAGCCGTCACATAAACTAAAATCCAACATGTAGAGTCAAGTTTAATTAAACTTTTTAACTCTGCATCCATTTTTATATCGCTGGTGCGTTATTAAAAACTTGTTTGTGTGATAAAACTGCAAATACTCCTTATTTTGAAGCGTCTCAAAATTAATAGCAGTTATTTTGCGGACGTTCCGCTATTTAACAAAGACGTTTTAGAAATTTTAATTTAATCGTGGCCCTAAAATGTTGCGAAAGAAATACCTACAAAAGAAATGTTCCTCGAAAATTGTTACTAAATTTGATTCGGTAGATATTTGAGTCGTTTCGTTACAGATTGAATTGAATAATGCCGATGTTTATGACGTTTATCCGTTAGATACAGATATATGAAATAGCCCTACTAGGAAACACATTTTTTTTTTACATCGAAACATTGAGAACAATAATATTCTTGATTATCTAAGTAATATAAGTGAGACGTCTTTTTAGTTGATCATGACTTTGTTTGATCCATACAATTAAAGGCCGGTCTTAGAAAAGCGCAAAATGAGTGTGACACGTGTTCTCGATTCAAGCAAGTGGACTTTTTTTTTTAATGTCAATTGACTGACAAACGAGCTGACGGCCCACCTGATGTAAAGTGGTCACCGCCGCCCATGGACATCTGCAACACCAGAGGTGCTGCCATTGCGTTGCCAGTCTAGGGAGGATGGGGAATGGGGATGGGATGGGAATGAGGGAATAGGCCTATTCTACAAAACCTCTGATTTGACCTACCCAATAGCCAGCCAACAGCGGCAGCCTTAGTTAATATAAGTCAAAACCGTAATCTAAATCTTGACATAATGTCAACAAACAGTTTTTTTACTTTGATTATCATCTTTATTTTTTACTTTAAAGCGCGGACGGAACAAAGTTATTTAGAAATAGTTGCTACGAGTAAACTCGTTTTTGCTGCCTTATCCGTTGCGTATATATATCTTAGCAACCTGAGCAAAGCAGTGCCTATAACAACTAGACTACTTAGCTGATCTTGAAAATGCTTTCTAATGATAGCTAAATTTTTACGTGTCCCTATAGTAGCACACTAAAACGCATACCATACAAAACACTGTGCAACATAATCTCCGCTGAAAGTAGTCTTATTCATCAATTAATCGCAATTTTAACGGACACTTGCCTTAAGCGTCTTAAAGCCCGTCTCAGTTTCAAACATTAATGATCAAGGACCCATCCGGTTGTTAACCAACCCTTAAGATTTAACTTGAAGGGTTAACCGCTTGACGAGTAGTTAAGTATTTTAACCCTTAAAGGCGTGCGGCCTTGTTTGGGTCAGCAACAAGGGAGAAATTTGAGGTTGACATGTCAATTGGTTGAAATACCCGGGGCTGAAGTGGCTTGAAGGCATGAACAAAGTTTGATTATTACAAACATTGGAAGGAAATTTAATGTAAGAAAACAAAGGCAAATGTGGCTGACATAGTTAAATAAAGTCGTACACACGTTTTGTTTAAAATTAAAAAGTGTGGTGAGGAGTTTAAGGATTGATCTGTTTTGATCGAAAACCATTACTCTTTTCATACAAAAAGAGAAAATAAATTACTCCACTAATAAAACCGATTTTGATGTCTTTTTAGGGTTCCGTACCTCAAAAGGAATAAAGGAACCCTTATAGTATCATTCGTGTGTCTGTCTGTCTGTCTGTCTGTCTGTCTGTCTGTCTGTCTGTCTGTCCGTCTGTCACAGCCAATTTGCTCCGAAACTACAGGACCGATTGAGTTGAAATTTGGTATTCATATGTAAGTTGGTGACCGCAACACGGACGCGTGACGTAAATATATGAATTTTAAACATAGGTACGGGCCACTTTTTGGGGGTGAACTAGAAAATTAAAAAAAAAGTTATGGCACCTATATCGTGTGACATATCAAATGAAAGGGCTTATTGTGAGGATCTTAAATATATTTTTTTTTTGAATTTTAAGTAAAATAGTTTAGAAGTTATTCAGGAAAACAGGCGAAAAATGACCATTCCCCCCCCCCCTTATTTCCGAAACCAGTGGGGCTAAAATTTTGAAAAAAATACAGAAATTAGATCTTTGCCTATAGATTACAGGAAAACCTATAAGAAGTCTATGGTATTTAAGGTAGCCTAGTAAATTTCAGATAATCATGTACGGAACGGAACCCTCTCCACGCGAGTTTAACTCGCACTTGTCCGGTTTTTTAGGGTTCTGTAACTCAAAAGGAAAAAAAGGAATCTTTGTAGGATCACTCGTGTGGCCGTCTGTCTGTCTGTCTGTCACAGCCAATTTGCTCCGAAATTACTGGACTGATTGAGTTGAAATTTGGTTACACGTATGTAAGTTGGTGACCGCAACACTGACATGTAACGTTAATAAATGAGTTTTAAACATGTGCATGAAAGTTTTGCAAACTATATCGTGTGAAATATCAAATGAAAGGGCTCGTTATGAGAATCTTAAATATATTTTTTAATATAATTTTAAGATGATAAAATAGTTTGGAAGTTATCTCGGAAACCACTGAGCCTCAAAGTTAAAAATATATACAAATAATTGTTCTTTACCTATAGATCACAAGAAAACCTATAAGAAGTCTATGGTATTTAAAGTAACGTAGGAAATTTCTCAATATTTGTACGTATGAACGGTATTACCTTTGCAAGGTCGTATCACACTCGACGGTTGCATAGAGATAGAAGATTGAGAAAGACTCGTACTTGACCAGTAAATGTTATCATTCTAAACAATATGTAGAATTAAATGTATTTTTTTTAGTTAATAAATTCAAACCTACTGATGTTTTAGTGTTTTCATATCAAATACATTTTCGCTAAAACTCATGATTTAATCGATATTAATTTAGCAACCTGAAACCTATAAACCTAGATTGACCTTTAACTGATATCATAATATCGGACAAATTATCAAAATAATTTTACATATAAAGGGATAAAAACATTTTCGCCAATTGTATTTCTTGCTGCTAGCAGTCTGTTCTCTTACGCCCGTTCCCAATATACAATCCATAGACAGATTTGCTTAAAAATTGACATATTGTGTATGCGACAATTGTCAAATATTCTTTATTTTAAACCTTAGTATACCAAATCTATCCGCGGACTGAATATTGGGAACGCATTGCGTCTAGTGTAGTAAGTGTTTATAGTTTACTTTCCGTCAGGTGGGCCGTCTGCCTGTTGACTTACCTATGTCAATAAAAAGGGTTTGTTGAAAAGGTGACTTGTATTTTGGGAACGTTTCGAATATTGTGCAATTACAGTGACCACTTCGTTACTCCGTATGGACAGAACCGACAATAAAATATATACGAAAATATTTCTATTTAGCTGAAATAAGTTATACAGACAAAAAGTACCCTTTTGCTATTTCACCCGCCAGATAAGTTTTAAAGACAGTCACTTTCATTAGTCTTTATATCAAGGCAAAGTTTGTATAAAACGTATTAACCCTAAGGGACTCTTATAAAATGTAAACTTTTCTAAGTAAGCTACTTTTTTTTGTTTTTGTTTGTTACAAAAGGATAATTTACGAGCAGTGTTGTCTCGCGGGTTAGTTTGGTATGCATGGAGAAAAAAATTAGCTTAATTTAAAATATAGTTTAATATGAATGCAACGTGTCCATTGCTTAAGAGCCCAGTTCTTGAGCAGCGCTTCATACAAACGTAGCTCGTATGGTTTGGATTTAGCCGGATCGCATTGAAACTTTGCAAGGATATAGATATAAGGCAAATCGAGGTATGTAGTAGAGTTGTGCGTGCTCGTTCACTGGGCGAATCGCTCCGAACTAGTATAATCGTGCAAATGTACTAGTTCGGCGGTCTTTTAGTTCCCTTAGTACACTGAAATAATCTATCTGTGATTTGCTCCCGACAGGACGGCCCGTCAAAACTACGTCGCCTTGCTGGGAGCACAATTGCATATGAATGTTTAGTTCACGCACAAGAGCGGTCCGTCTTCTTCCCTCTTGCTATCCTATTCGGACAGAGACAATGTGGAGCCGTTCCGTCGGTCAATCGGATCGCTTCGCTATCTCTGCTCGCTCCGCGTATTGTGCTAAATGTACTAAAGAGCAAAAACGTTACGGAATAGTTCGTTCTAGTACAGTGACTGGAATTAGTTATTTTTAGTAGGTACATCATACATGTACTTCACAAGGTTAGTATGTAGTTTGCGTGATTTAGAAAATATATATTTATACACTTGTTAGATTTCATCTCAAAACTCGCAATTTAATAGCCTAGATTTGTCTTTTAACTATAGGTACTCTTGCAAAATTTTTATGCGTACCAGTTAAAAATACCCAAACCACAACTGAACTAAGTTTCTGTGAAGCGCTACTCAAGAACCGGGCTCTTAGGGATAACTGACGCTACTATTGACAATTTAGTGAAGGGAAATGGTTTAAGTCCCGTCTTCGAACTTCAACAGCTAAACTTCTTATTCTCTGTTGCTTCTGTCACTTAAAAATCATTCTTATCGACAATTAAGCATTATACATTATGTTTTAGCATGTAATTAACGAACCATAAAAGTCAAAGTGACATGGGATCCACTTGACAGTAACATTAGGGGCTCTGAGGAACACGAAACAACACACACAACAACAACAACAACAAAACACTTTACGGCTTAAATATATATACTTTTTCTACCCTCAGGCTCATGGAACTGATTATAAATAGAAATTTTAAACGTAGGCGTGGATAACAGCAGCCAATAGTAATTGAACCGAGTGAAAACAATGGTCCATAAATCTATATCCTAACGAAACTTGACACATTAATCTGGTGTAAATTAAAAACATTTCGAAAGACATATAAAATTTATGTAAAATAAAAAAGTATGGCTGATAAATAAATATTAAAACTATTTAGAACTTTAGACAAAGCTAATCATTCATTACACTAGGTAATGATGACACGAATATTAACGGGCGAAAAAGTTTATTTTCTTACTTTGCGAAGTTTAAATTGATAATAAACTGAGAAATCAAAGTGGCATTTCGTTACAATAGTAACGACAAGTTTTCTGATGTCTTGATTTACGTCAGATAGTTAATTAAATCCTTGTAAAGTAGATATTGATGTGAAATGAACAATTAAGGTCATCGACTGACAGATCCCATGAAGTGACGCTACTTTACAAGAATTTAATTAACTATCTGACGTAACATTACCATGCAACTGCCATTAGTAATTACTGGATTATTTAAACATATCAATTAAAGGATGTAATGGGATTGCAGAAAAACGAATATGAGTTTCTTCTCTAACGCGAATACTAAAAAAACGTCCACCAGCAGCGATCAAAGCCACAAACAAGAAAATTTAAAAAACAGTAAAATCTTGGTCTGGTTTTATCGTTACCTCAATTGACAGCAGCCCTCGTACAACAATCTTTGCACAAAGGTATTTTAACATTGGAATTTCTACCGCGTTCGTTTTCCTTGGCAAACCTTTGTAGTGACTGAGATTTGGGTGAGCCTAATACCAATTTAGTCCAATTTATATTCATGGGAAATAATGACCCGCGTTTCAATAAATTTAATCAGAAGAGCAGACGAGTCAAGTGAAGTAAATAAAGGTACGCACAATAGGCTAGCTTTAAGTGTTTGGTGATAAAATTGAATGATCGCGGTAGTCCGATGAAAACCTTATATCTCCATCTCCATATTTATACTTGACCGTGCATAGTCTACATCTCCATTTAACCTAGATTAATCAATTTAGAATGTATCTTTCTTTTAATTATTATTTTTATTATTATGACCCTTAGAGGCTTTATACATCTCTAAGTCACTTAACTTGTCCAGATGCGGAGAATATACATCTCCAATATTAGTTATTTATTATAACTAATTTGTACCCATTTGTTAGGTTTGTTTGTTGCACTTTTTATGTGTCGGTTTAGATAAAATTCTAATGTCAAAGTTGAAAAAAGACTTACTGCTGGGTTTCTTGCGGCGTTTATCAGCAGATGTCAACTTTCGAAGCGCTAGTAGATTCAGACATGCGAAAGAGCCCGTGAGGCCTACTTGAAAAATAAATATTTTCATTTTCATTTTCAGTAGGGCCAACGTTCTCACGGTACTTATTATTACTGTAATATAAAAAGAGAAAATAGACGTTAAACGCCCTGCCCCTCAGCATACTAATTTTTATCGCGGACATAGAGCATTCCTGCCTTTCGCACCCGCGTATTAGTTAAAAAGTGACCGATATATGTGCAAGATAGAAGCCAGTATGCCAGGCCTTTTGATGCTCTCTAAGGCCCTTTAATGCGAAGAAAGCATGGTAGGTTCTTGCTAATGGAGTTAAATATTTTCCTTTGCATAAACAAACATCCACTGGTCTCGAAAAATAGGAAATTCTCTTGTAGTACAAGTGCACAAGTTTGGAAATTAAACTTAAATCCCCAAAACAGCACAAACATACCATCTTGACCAAAAAAATATAGGAATTCAGTTCCACTGATATTTTGTAAATGTGCGACCGTCGTGTTGTCACATCCTGGGAGAGTCGTCATCTGTTACACCGGATGCTGAAGAAAATCGCTTAATTTGCATGCTCTTAAAAAAGCGGAGAAAAGGTAAGCTGAATTAATTATGTATAGAGATAAAGAGCTCTACTTAAAGCGGATACGATGCCATTTACTTAAAAACCGGACAAGTGCGAGTTAAACTCGCGTGGAGAGGGTTCCGTTGCGTACATGATTATCTGAACTTTACTAGACTACCTTAAATACCATAGACTTCTTATAGGTTTTCCTGTAATCTATAGGCAAAGATCTATTTTCTGTATTTTTTTTCAAAATGTTATCTCCAGTAGTTTCGGAAATAAGGGGGGGGGGAATGGTCATTTTTCGCCTATTTTCCTGAATAACTTCTAAACTATTTTACTTAAAATTCAAAAAAAAATATATTTAATTTATTTAATATCCTCACAATAAGCTCTTTCATTTGATATGTCACACGATATAGGTGGCATAACTTTTTTTTTTAATTTTCTAGTTCTCCCCCAAAAAGTGGCCCGTATGTTTAAAATTCATATATTTACGTCACGCGTCCATGTTGCGGTCACCAACTTACATATGAATACCAAATTTCAACTCAATCGGTCCTGTAGTTTCGGAGCAAATTGGCTGTGACAGACGGACAGACAGACAGACAGACAGACAGACACACGAGTCATCCTATAAGGGTTCCTTTTTTCCTTTTGAGGTACGGAACCCTAAAAATATTGTCGTACGCTCAAACGGTGTACGCGTTTGAGTTTCTTTTAATGAGCATGGCAATGCGAATTATATAAAGTTAAACATCTTATCGAATAAAGTCATTTAAGAACACGACTTTTGTTATTGCGCTGTTTATTTTTAGTACTGATATTTCAAGCATCCTTTTAACTAGCTAAAGTTTTTTTTTCGAGTATGAAATTAATTACCCACAATTTTTTCAACAAAATTTGTTTTCTGTAAGTTTTCTCGAGTATAAGACTGCGGACACACATGACACTTAGACCAAAGTCTGTTGGTAGTAGGTACATTGAATACAACTACGCAATCAGGAGACAATGTTGGAGCTTCAACTATTACGAACCGGGACATTTGTGTGCCTAATCTCAAGTATGCATATTAGCTAAATGCTTATTGCAAACGCGTGGCTGTTTTGTCCAGAGCCATATTGTTTATATACCTTATTACCTAAACCTCTTCTGAGCATCTAAAGATTTCATCAAAAATAGTGTGTACTTTGTCGACATTTACATTATTCACCTAGTTTATAGGCTTTGAACGCTCACAAAAGCCGTCATGCATCGTGGATATACGAGCAAAAACCAGACATAATGCATTTTAGAGGAACGCGGGGACTTTGCTACCGCCTCATCCGAGAAGCTTGTCTCGGGCAAGTATTTCCTGTCAACCATTTAAATCTAGGAAAAATATTAAGAATAATCGACATACTGCAACGGTAGATGCAAAATATTAATTTTATCTAACTTTGTATGCAATATTATTGCACCTATATCACTTAACGCCAATCATTTTAACGGTTTAGACACAGACAGCACACGCTTAAAAATAAAAGGAAATAAGTCCAAATGAAATTAACTTTTGTTTTAAAGTTTACTAAGTCGCGTTACAATTGAATTTGGAATGGATTTGTATTTCACATTATTTCTTTTTAAATTTAAACGAGCGACACAGTTGGTTGATTTGTTAAGTTTCAATTTTATTGAGAGATTATTTATTTATTATTAATGTTAAATACACAATGAGGCCGGTAGTGTTTGTCATGAAAACTGGTCTAGAATAAAAATACCTTGTATCGTTAACTTGGTTTCATAGAAGTAACGAAACTGGACCACGAGGGCAACCAGATAAATAAAAAATAATGATATAAATTAGGTCTGCTATTTAACCGCTTTCAACTTACTTAACTTACCCAGCGATGCAATATTTAAACAGAAACTAAAATTGATACTTATAGAACTTGCGTGTTACGGCATTGAAGAGTTCATTTTTAGATAGTAATTACCCGCGTGTATATTTATTTATACTAATGTTATTAAATATGTAATAACTAAAAATTTAATGTTGAATTTAGTAATTGTTTTAAGCTAATAATGGCATGTAATATTTATTATTTAATACCGATAAATAATCTGGTGCACGCTATGTCACACTCAAAAATTGTCACATACGCTAAGCATGTCTAAGAAGTAACAGGAATTTCAACCTTACGTAAAACTTATGTAGGTCTTTTTTCACTGTATGTCCTGACGGATATAGCCGTCGTTGGCGGTGAACCAGTGAAGCGGATGCGGATACATCCGTCATTGGCGTTCAAAAGGTTAAATAGTTACGATTAACAGGGTCCAGTCGTCAATGCCTACCTCGCAAAATGTATATCTTCTACGTGGACGTCATGTGAAGTTGGTAATATTTGTAATACTTAGAACGATTCCTTGAAAAGTTATTAAAATAAAAAAGCCCAGCCGAGTTTGATTCGGACTCACGCACGAAGGGTTCCGTACCATTATGTATAAAAACGGCAAAAAAGTCACTTTTGTTGTATGGGAGCCCCCTTAAATATTTATTTTATTCCGTTTTTTAGTATTTGCTGTTATAGCGGCAACAGAAATACATCATCTGTGAAAATTTCAACTGTCTAACTATCACGGTTCATGAGATACAGCCTGGTGACAGACGGACAGATGGACAGCAGAGCCTTAGTAATAGGGTCCCGTTTTTCCCTTTGGGTACGGAACCCTAAACAATATCTTTGCCGCTTACCTTAGTATATTTATCTGTAAATAATTGAAACCTAAGATGTTTAGTTCAACTTTAGATATATTGTATTCTTAAGAGATAATTAATTAAAATTTGCCGGGGGGCCGCTGCTTAATAATATTTATAAATTAAATATACAGGTATATAGAAGTTAGGAAACGGCCCCTTAGAGAATTTATAAATAATATTTCGTTTACCATTTTTATTTAAGTAACACTATTTAAAGGAATGAGTGAACCATTAAATATCAGTTGTCAGTTCGACCGTGTTAATATTCTGTTACTTGGATCGGTCCAGCCGATTTTCATCAACTGAAAATTCAGAAATGTTCTCCTATAAAGGACCATGTCTGCATGCATGCCTTTGTAGTGGTAGAGCCAAACGTAATTCTCACTAGATGATTACACACTCTCACAGAATACCGGCGTAAAGTAATAGCTTGCTATTGCATTTCGTACGGTAAGTGACGAGATCCGGAGGCCTATTCCCTAGTCCCCATCCCATCCCCATTCCCCATCCGCCCTAGACTAGCAACGCATTGGCAGCACCTCTGGTGTTGCAGATGTCCATGGGCGGCGGTGATAACTTTCCATCAGGTGGGCCGTCTGCCGGTTTGTCAGTCAATTGACATAAAAAAATGCCTTAACTTGGTCCTGACGATTCAATAATAATCGACAGACCAACAGTAGAACTGTTTAAAAGTCACCTCAGAAAACATTTTCCCAATGCATATTAAAGCGACCGCCATTGTATTTTCTTTTGTACACATTTCCTATTTAAATTTTCGACCGGTCGAATTTAAATGAATAAATCTCAACTTTGTTCCTGCCGTTATTATATTAAAACCGTATGATTCTTTTGTATCCGTTTAACTTTTCGTGGATTATTTTTCGAGCTTCTAATAAAAGCAGCCTGTTTTTAAATTAAACTGAATAATTTTTGCGTTAGTGCTCTAAAAGCGTAGGTTTTAATTGTTTTCCGAACAATGTTTTGTTTAATTTCGTTTAAAAAATTATTTCATTTTTTACTAGTTTTAGTCACAATAGGATACAATAGTAGATTGTTGCACCAAGTAGAAAGTAATAGGGATATTTCCTGGGTAAAAAAATTAAAATTCTGATTAGTCCGTCGGTTAGATTATCAAAAAAATATTGAACACATATTTTTTGCTTGATCAAATCAATCGAAATTGACAAAGATAACGCGCATCAAAGTTCGGCAGTGGGGGCTCATGACGTCTATTAATGGTAAATAGTGTGCAAAGTCGTGACGTCACGCGGAACTTCAACGCACTATATCTTCGTATTTTTTTGTTTAATTGACAAAAGAAAAAAATATGTGTTCAATATTTTTTTATATTGTAAATGACGGACTAATTAGTTTTTTTCAGGAAACACGCCTATTCATACTAAAAAGGTGCATAATCAGCTTTTTATTTCAAGTAATGCAAAAAGTTGGTAAACATCTTCTTTTTTCACTGATAACTTGGATCTGATTTATTCGTCTTCGCACCAATTATTTTTAATCGTTCATTAGCCTATACTATATTTTCAGCCAGTACTTTGAGCATGACATTTTAGACGGAGCAATCACAGTTTGATATGGCCGCGGACTTGACTGTCTTGCTAATTCTTTGACATTTTACAAAAAAGTTGTTGGACTAAGACAGATGTCAGGGGTGTACCATTTTCTGTAGGCGATAAACTAAACTGCATCGGTATTTCATTCCACGCCATATATTTTACATAAAATATGTAGATACAATGGGTCGAATTCGAAATGGTGTCTTCATAATTCAAAATTTCCTAAGATAAGAAACGTCAAACTCGATTTTGTGTAGCACTTAGCTGTCAAAATCGAGTTTGACGTTTCTTATTTTAAATTTAGCGAACAAACTTTTGAATTTGCCCCAAATGTCGTAGTATGAAATAGCGACGCAATATAACCGAGCTCGCTATACCCCGCCCGTTGTAATAAGAGCGCTGACGGCCATACATCTTATATTGCCGTCAGCGCTCTTTTTACAACGGGCGAGGTATACCGGCAATAATCCCATAATAATTTAGTTACCTGGCTGGCATGCGTGAATGCGTGATCTTTGATATCAAACAGCTTTGATACAATGTAATTACAACTTTGAAGAGGCTCACGACATTATCTAGTCACGAAATATGATTAAAATGGTAAACCAAGTTGATAGCTACCGCCCTGAATTTCATTATCTTAGATTATGTAGTTATGTACATCTATGCGTGTAATCACATTTACTATTGCCGAAACAGAAGGGATTTTCGCACGTTTGCATGTGGCTGATGTCGTTAGAAGTCCATCAAGCTTGTTAAGCTGATTCTGGAGTTGATCATATTTCATTCATACATTTAAAATAGCTCATTTAAAACTTAAAATGTAACCCATGTCATAGGACCGACAGTATATACATATAATAAACTAAAAGACACTGTGACGGGAGCATCTAATATTTCACGCTTTAAAAAAACTGAAACACTGGCTGGTTGAGCATAGGTTTTACTTTTTTGTGAATTTTTAAACAAGGAATAATAACAAATATAAATAACATTTATAATTAATAATTATTTGTATAATCTACATTAATACCTTTGACTTGTAATTTATTTATTACCAATATAATTATAACTATGATTATTAATTATATCAAAAGTAAAAATGTGGCGGACTTTGCGGAGTTTCGTGGAGTTCGAACCTAAGATGGCGTCGCTTAGATATTTCTAATCGGTCTTCGCAATAATATGCGCAGCTGACTAATTACATAGTATTAATTTTAAGCATTTTTAACATGTTTATAACCTTTTGATAATTTTTGGAAGATATGATTTCTGATATGATTGATATCTTTAAAGGACAACCAATGCCAAAAATCACACTTTTCACACAAAACTACGAAAACTTTTTTACGGTTTCTAATGTCAGGTGTTTTTTTTTTTTTCAATTTTTTGATACTTATAATGTCAAGAAGAATAAAAACTACTGTTTTTTTATGGGCATCAGGAAATAGGGATGTTTCCTGGGTACAAAATTAATAATTATAATTAGTCCTTCAGTTAGATTATCAAAACATATTGAACACATATTTTTTGCTTTACCAAATCAATCAAAATTGACAAAGATAACGCGCATCAAAGTTTGGGACTGGGGCTAATGACGTCATTATAAATGGTAAAAAGTGTGCAAAGTGGTGACGTCACGCGTAACTTCAATGCACTATATCTTCGTCATTTTTTGTTTAATTGACAAAAGAAAAAATACGTGTTCAGTATTTTTTTATAATTTAAATAACGGACTAATTCGATTTTTTCAGGAGCTACTCGTAGCCTATTATGCCAAAAATTTGTTTTGTAAAAAACAATTTACTAAATAAACTAAACCTGTAAGCCATATAGTTAAGGTTGATCAGATGTAAAAAAAATACCACAATCTGCTAAAATTTAGTATGGTAAAAATTTATTTTTAGTTATGAGTGAAATCCTAAAAAGGCTTCATGTATGAAATGCTATTTCTGGATAATTTTAAAGATTTGTTTAATCTGATATAAAAAAAAACAGAATTAACTATTTACTTAGAAAATCAAACAGGGTCACAAAATCTCACGAATTTTGTTGATGTAATGTTAATAATTTGCTATGAAGTCGTTTACTGGCGTCTGTTTGATTTAGATTAAACCCGCTCATAAGCAACCGCCTGAGCATTTGTTGTTAATGTTGTAGCTTGCAACAAACATTGCTATTTTACCTGGACCATACTTGTAAAAGAAATACACGTAGTTAAATTTGTTTAAGTATTTAAACAAGTGCGAGTCGGACTCGCGCACGAAGGGTTCCGTATCATTATCCATAAAAACAGCAAAAAAAATTATGTTTGTTGTATGGGAGCCCCCTTAAATATTAATTTTATTCAGTTTTTTAGTATTTGTTGTTATAGCGGCATTAGAAATACATCTATGAAAATTTCAAATGTTTAACTATTACGGTTCATGAGATACAGCCTGGAGACAGACGGACAGACAGACAGACGGACAGACGGACAGCCGAGCCTTAGTAATAGGGTCCCGTTTTTACCCATTGGGTACGGAACCCTAAAAACAGGCAGTGCCAAACTTCTAGTACGCTATGAAGTTGCTTGCAAATTATTTTGAACAGTATTGTGCGTAATAAAACCTGCAATAAGTATACATATATTATATTATATCGATAAAACTCATGTTAAATTGGGGCTTGTAAAAATGGTCAAGTCACGTTTTCTGAATCGCAAAGAACATTTAGAAAATTACGTGATTTTTTACTGCCCCCTACTAGATAAGATAAGATAAGATAATATTTATTTTCTCCGTTAAATAATAATACAGTTACATCATACAATTTACAGGAAATGATTATACGACTATTGTGTGTAGTTTTCTAGGGGAGTAGTGACCTTGCAATCCAGAGTATACTGGTTCCTACACTAGGCTTGGCCTGTCTCGTAGGCAACCAAATTCATAGAGAAATTCATAGTAATAAGGTCAGTGCTTATTTTATTGAAACTGTTTTCTTTTCATCGTATTTATAACACAGATTCATAGTTTATATATTTAATTAAGTCAAAAGCTCCCCAATTTTCACGTTATTAGAGATTTACATCAAATTCATAGTTTATCGACATTATTATCTTGATGGTGACTTCTTTTCATCTAATTACTGTTACAAAATATAAATTGAAGTTCTCAATAAAGTTATTTTTAAATAAGAATTTATTTGAGAAATGGAACAGCGAGAAGTCGAGTTGTCTGCAACAGCTTCACAGAATGGATCACATTCCTTTTGGAAGGCTGTTGATAATTTTCTTAGTCGTTTTACGAAGAAAAAAAATGTTGTCCAAACGAACAAAATGATACACTTTAAGTAGTCCGTCTACGTTTAGAGCATGAAAGTGAAAAAATGTTTCATTCCCTCTGAAACTGCGTCACTGTGCGAAGCGCTTGCTCCGCGCAATTTATAACATTCCTGCCGAGATAGTTGGCGCCACCTGGGTCTCTATTCGGGACTGCTAAGTGATTGACTATATCGTCGGTTAAATGCCAAAACTGCATATGTTTCGTTGTGTTGTACGTGTTTAACGTACACATTCGCGGTTTTACCATTTAAATCACGAGTCCCGAATAGAGGCCCTGTCCTCCACTCAGTTTTTATTGACATCAACACCAACACTACGGAATAATTCACTTATACACACTGTGGTACTCTACTGGCAGTCAGAGTCCAGGGTATTTATTTTTTATGCGGGTGAACAATTTTCGAAACAATTTTAAAATTCCCGCTCATAAGCTACTGACAAGGTAAGATATATTTTTCAGTTGTCCGCTCCCCTTTTAACCAGACATTTCTTTAACGTTAACGTTGAATAAAATACATATTCTTTTGCGATACCATTTTTACTTAGTACTTTGTTTATATACCCTACTATTGTGTTGTAAGATAACACTGATTGTTGATATATTTGGATACCAATAAATTTCCGTTACATCGTATTGCTTTTGACAGACCGGCTGCTCAATTACGTAACACCAATTGGTATCGCTTTCGCGAAAAGTAAACCAATTGTACCCTTATTTACATCGAGTGATGACTAAATTGGTTTTCATTTCGAGCCAAACCAATACCAATTGTGTTACGTAATTGAGCTGCGGGGGTTATCATGATCTTATTATGCATTAAAAGTTAGGTCTTAATCTGAACTGAATCGTTTCGACATTAATATTTTGCATGGCTGCGTTTCTGTTTAGGTGACATCTGATATAACTAAACTGCTCCGCAAATGGATAGTTTTGATCATGGTAACTCCTCTGCTATTACTTTCTGGTATAAGATGAACTAATACTTGTATAAAATATGTTCTAGCAATATTCGCGTCGCCCAGTGCGAGCATATATCCTGTCTTCCTAACTAATATAGCGCACGTTGGATTTACTACTTTCTCCCCGGTCCTAAACTTAACAGGCCTCCGCGACCCTACTAATATCGACTCACGGGCAACTATTTTATTGTTCCTTGTTATATTAAAATAGCTGAAGTTTAACAATTCGCATAATAGTTCGGCCAATTTCAAGCTATTACGCTTACTTGACAGAACTTAGGTCTCTAATTATGGTCATAGAAAAGACCTCTTGGATTTAATGAAACTTAATATTAATTTTCAAATATTAAGTTTTGCAATCGTGTTTATCTTAATCTGAGGCCGCTATTTCTTAAGTATTAAGTTTCTCTAGTCCTTAAGAACAATTAATTAAATATCGATAGTACAGTTCTGGCTGTCCAATATTTTAAGCTGTCCAAAACACGATACTTATCTCCTATCGTTATTTTCGTTGAGCAAGCATCTTTTTGAAAACCTTTATGTCTCTGCATGATATTGGTAGTATAGTTATTAACATAAATATATCTACTATATTTGATTGATGAAAAATAACATGAAAATATATTGATGTTTAAGTAACCTATTAAATAAATCATACTTAAGAAGGTTTATTATATCTTTTATGTATATTACAATATATGAACAATAGCGTAGTAATGTAATTACTGCTTAACGGTCTATATTACTGCCTATCCTTAAGATATTTATAGTTGGCCTAGTGGTTGACCGGTAGAAAATGCTATAAGGCATTACGTCCGCCATTTGTACACTTGTGTATTATGCAATTTTAAATTGAATAAAAACAAAATAGTCTGTAATTTTCCATAAATAGCACGATTGATTGATTGATTAACTAGTATTTTCGTGAAATAAGGTGACTATTGTTTGTCATGAAATCCCAAATTCCAAGGAGTGTACAATAATATAACTCGACTAAGGGAACTACGTGAACATGTTGCATGATTTATGTACTATTAAACGTTCATTACTAAGACAGGGTACTAGGCAGAGCAAATATAATCATGATTACAAGCCACGACAATCAGGCAATAATTCCATATTTACCGTATAGTGATACAGATCATACGTCATCACTTCATTGTATAGGCTTGTTTAGTCTCAGCCTGCCAAGACTCACAAGTAGAAATGTGAATATGTAATACTTACTTAATATTATAAATGCAAAAGTAATTTTGTCTGTCTGTCTGTCTGTCTGTCTGTTGCGCTTTCACGCCAAAAGTACCGAACCGATTTAAATGAAACTTGGTACACAGATAGTCTAGAGCCTGAGAAATGACCACTTTTTAATGCAAAAAAAGGGTTGTAAGGGGTTGAAAGGCGGGGATGAAAATTTGTATGGAAGTATCGTCATTATTAGAGCTAGAAGTTTGAAACTTATTTTTTAGGCTATTGATTCGATATAAATAAATATGACATTCAAAGTTTGTAAGAGTTTTACCCTCAAGGGTGTAAAATAACAATAGGGAATAGGGGATGAAAGTTAGTATGGAAATATGTAACGTTTATTGTGTATGTTTTATCTGGTCCACGCGGACGAAGTCGCGGGCACAGCTAGTGAAGAAATAAACGCAACACCATTTCTAGATACTTTTTCAGTCCTTGCGCTGTTATTATTATTTAAGAGGACTGTGAACCAATAGAAAAAACCGGCCTAGTGCGAGTCGGACTCGCGCACGAAGGGTTCCGTACCATTATAATCAAGCAAAAAAAACTCAACTTTGTTGTATGGGAGCCCCCCTTAAATATTTATTTTATTTTAATTTAATTTGTTATTTTTGAAGTTAATGTATATCTGAATATTCTGTGAATATTTCAAGCGTCTACCTGTTGCCGTTATCAATATCGAGCAAAAACGATCAAAAAAATCACGTTTGTTGTATGGGAGCCCCCTTAAATATTTATTTTATTCTGTTTTTTTAGTATTTGTTGTCATAGCGGCAACAGAAATACATTATCTGTGAATATTTCAACTTTCTAACTATCACGGTTCATGAGATACAGCCTGAAGACAGACGGACGGACGAATTTACGTCCTGCAATTGACATGAATTTATGTAATTATTATAAAGTATAAATAAATTATTATTATTATTATTGTAAATGAGTAACTGACATGTAATTGAATAATTATAAATAAATGAGTTAATGAGTTAATGGACAGACGGACAGCGGAGCCTTAGTAATAGGGTCCCGTTTTTAGCCTTTGGGTACGGAACCCTAAAAATCTGCATTTTCATACAAATGGCGATAACGAACACCCCTTAAATCTTTACCGATTTTGACCAATTTTTGACAAGTTGTCATAAGGAAAAAAGTCTAGGTCTATACGTTTTTAGAATGTTGATTTAAGACCAACATAGTTAAATAATCGCTGAAATTAGTTTTCTATGAAAATACTAAAACTACAATAAAACAAAACTTATTGATTATAGTATAAAAAAAAAAAACAAAATTTATAGGCCTAGATTTTGTTCCGACTGACAACTCATAGACGTTGGTGAAAATCGGTTAACATTTAAAGGGTGGAAATCATTATCGCATTTTGTGTGAAAAGCCGTAGGTTTACACTCCTCTTAATATTAACCAAAATTTAAAATCATAAAAAAAAGGTAAAACCAAGCAGTACCTCTGAAAAATGTATACGAGGCTCTTTAAAATAACTATAAAATTGTACTTTCGCTTTCCAGTTTTCGAGCGCGTTTCACGCGAGCGGTATACCAATATACTGAAATTTAAATTGCGACAGTTCATCGTCTGGTTATATATCAGTACCATAGATACAGCTGGTAAAATTTAGGTGTCTGTAAAAGTCAACGTCTGTTACATACCTACATCTTTTCAGGTTTTTGTTGTGAACGATATACCTACATAAATTATTGCGGCGAGTGTTAGTTTGGAGACCGAACGCAAGTGAGGGCTATAAAAACACGAGCGCAATAACACATCACTTGATGCGAGGTGCATAATCTGCTTTTCTTTCTACTACTTCAAAAAGTTGGTAAAAAAACGTAAAGGTACAGTTAAACCCAACTAGCGACGTAAAAAGGATTTTTGCACCTGTTATGACGTACCCTTAGAATTTTCATATAGCCTATGACACTCGCACTTTGTCCCCGAATCTTAAGATACCCTATTTATTAAAATCGGTCCATTGGTTCTGAAGCTAAAGTCGAACATCCGAAAACGTTCACAGAAAACGTGTATCTAGTCTATTAATTTTCATATTATGCCAATATTTTTTAATCTTTTAGTAACGCGTACTATCTTATCAGCCAGTACTTTGAGCACAAAATTTTAGACGGGGCAATCACAGTTCGATATGTATGGCCGCCGATATATGGACTGTTTTGCTAACAGTAAGTCCACAGAAAAGTGGTCAACTGTCCCGTCGGGCTGTGAATGGGCGGATTGGGTAGTTATTGGTGTAAACTTCTTGATCAACCAACCAAATTAAAAAAAAATACAAAACAGTGCAATAATGAATTTTGTATGCAACTTTATTTGCTCTAGAGCAAATAAGGGCTGCTTTGTGCTGAGTATTTAAGGCCATAATGATGAAATTAAAGCGTAGTAGGAAGAAAATACTTTTGTGCCTATCATACAATGCCCACAATTAGAGACTAAAAATATGTATAAATCAAACAATATGGCCTGAACCAAAACAGCTGACGGAACCAACACCGTACAAACCTTTTACAAATTAAACTTTCTTTTGGATGATCTTCCTAAGCCTCCTTGTAATGGATATTCTTCTCCAGACAATTTTTTATCATTCACGGGACTGGCTTATTATGATAAACCTGAACTTTTAAATGAAGGTAATCCTCGAAAAAGAAAAATACTTGGAGAAAAAATTGAAGTATCCTGACTAAAAAAGCTATTTATCTTTTTTCCTCTGGAGATTACTGTAAAGAAAAAAATCCGGTTCTAGAATTCTGTATTACCCAGACCGTATTATATTTGGCATACCGTTAACTTGCTGCAAAATAATTAAAAAGAATAAGTTTTTATGTTAAATACAGCAGATGGAATATTACGAAGAAAACGCAATTAATGTTTCGAAATAAGTATTATTTAGAAAGACTATTCCACTCGACATTTTTCTAATAATTCTTTCATAAAGTAAGAAATTAAAAAACTTACCGGATCGCTTTTTACAAACGGCATTTAATTATTTGACACAATTTACTCCACCTACAAGTTTAACGGTAGTAAGATTTGCAATTTTAAAAATAACCAGTAAAGGAATGGCAAAAGATCAGTAAAAATGTGTTTTCTAATTTTGTGTCATAGTTCATAATGATTTTAGAGCTGTTATTTGCAGCAAACAAATAGGATTCCCCGAGCGACACTCTTAAGGGCTCAAAATGTCTGCCATTCATAAAACGGGCCTATAGATGGACATTGACCAGCAAAATTGTTATTTGGGTCCTGTAATCAATCGTCAACCTACGCTAGTCCATTTGACTTTTTGTACCCAAGAACCCTTTTGACATGGGTACCAATGAAAGGAAGTGAGGAGTCGAATACAAAATTCTATTGCAGTAAAAATAAGGACACGGAAGCGTGGGCGAATTTTCGTCACTATGTACTTTAAAAAAAGCTCTTATCTCGAATGACAATATTTTCTCTTGACCTAAATCAAAAGGCACATTTCATGTACAGTTTAAAAAAAACAATGTTGGTCGTTTTTGATAAAACCTTTATTGAACCAAATCGTGACAATACGAAACAAATGTTTAACTTTGACATTATGACGTTATAATTGATTGATGATGAGTATTTTTATAATCTTCAATCAAAACTCGTAAGGCAACGTAAGCTTAGAAGTATTATCGTCGGTGCGAATCCCAAAATCGCTATGCGTTTTTTTGCATTTTTTTTTTATTTTAACACTAAACGTTTCTATTTCAATTTCTGCATCAGCCCACAAAAAGAAATTTATCAGTACTGGTCTATGTGTCTTAGGCAAAAATGTACCTTGATAAATTTACTATGTGAAATTGGGCTGTTAGCGAATTTTAAATAATAACGCACATGTAAGAATGTGGTCGTTTTATTTCGCTATGTGTTCGTTGATGCACATAACGATATTTTATCATCGGCATTGTTGTCATATTTTTACACATAGCGATTTTTAGTAGTCATATATCTTCAAATATAGTGAGTAAAACCCGCTATGTAGCAAAATAATCCTAAAAACATCATTTAAGAAAATAGTCATGTGACCGCTAGTTACATAGCGATTTTTAATGTTACAAATTAAACCCGCTATGATAATGATGATAATGATGATATGATAATGATAATATTTATTTTCGGAAATATTCAATACAGTTACACTTTTTGGTGACTCCACACTAGGCTTGGCCTGTCCTGTGGAGCCTGAAATACGATTTACAAACATTAAATAGATTCATAGTTAGCACATAACAAATAATTAATAATTAGACAAAACAACATCCAGAAAGTAAAAAATTATAAAATAACAATCCATTCATTTATACAATAACATGTACCAATGTACCAATATTTCCGTTTAAGTCATGTATTACTAATAACTAATGAACAAATTTAATTTAATTTAATTTATATTGATGTAAAAGTTACTTAGTTATCATAAACAAATATAACTAAGCATGTTAAGTAACTATTAAAGAAAAATACGGTTTTAACTGTCTCCTGAAAAGTAGTAGTAGTAGTAGTAGTAAAACTCAATTCGCACCGACGTTATCTCGTCTAACGGTATCCCGGTGTCAATTAAGGCCGCTACCGGCAGTTTTCTTGGTCGAGCGAGCTCCACAGTCAATCCGCTTACGCTTCGGGTCAATTATGGCGCATATCGCGTGGCAACATTACCAAGTTGCATACTCAGTTGTAAATAATTTCCGACCGAAATTTCGGTTTCGGTTTCGGCAGGTTTCGGCAAAAAATACATGTTTTTGCCGAAGGGTTGGTTTCGGTCAAAAAAGTTCCAAACCTTTCGGTCGCATTGAAACTTACTTTCGGACCTCGTTCGGCTCACCTCGGGTGCGCTCGGCTCAGTCGGCAACGGCGTATTTCGCCCGAGTTCACCAGAGTTTGTTGGTTTTCAATAAGGCACTACTGGCATATAACTATTCAAACTATTATATAAGAAAATTGTATTTCATGACTATCTACAACGTGGTTCGTTTCCAAGCGCAATCAGAAGGTTTGATTAATTTTAGAAAAATGTTAACTAATTTATAATTGTTGTTTTTTATTTGACAAGTAAATAAAAGAAGGACGATAACTTATGTATGATCATAAGTTAGTGAGTAGTAATTTGAGGCTACGATTGTCATTTGTTAAAATTAAAACTCAGAATGCATCTTTTTTCAACTTTTATAAATTACTTGTTTCATTTTACCTATACCACCATCACGACTTAAAAGTGACGTATTGTTCATATGTCTAGAAATAACGGTCCACTGATATTTTTATTCATAATATTCAACGAATTTAACACACATAAAAGTTTAGGTTTCGGTTGCGGCCGAAACCAGAACCACAACCGAACCTTCGGTTTCGGTTTCGGCAAGAAAACATGTTTCGGTCGGACACTAGTTGTAAACTCAAATGGGATTCGTGCAGTTCGTGACTGCGCGTACGAATATATTTGGCAGAATATTAGAAGACTTTCATCAATTTGTGTCCATTGCTTTTTGAAGCTCATGATTATTTCTCGTTGTTTTTTGCATTTCAGTTTAGCGTGTCGAGAACAGAACCGATTGAAAAAACCTGTGTATTTAATTTTAAATTATATTTCCAAAGCGTTCATCTTATTCGGTAAGTTGACAATGGGTTTGAATTGAACTCTAAGCCTACAGAAACAATATTCAATATTATTTATTATTAAAGAGGATCCCATATAAAAAGCCGGCGAGTTGAAGATTTTGAAACCCTCTTAATTATTCATGTGCTCCGAACGGGTCCGATTTTCTTAAGCGGACCTTTTTACCAGGTTCACACAAATTTCAAAAGTTATTAAAATTAGACCGATGAAACTCCGGTATTAATTTTAATAGTAAAGAAGCTTAACTCGGTGGTAATGATCCTTGGGTCAGATAGAGCTTTAGTGTCTGACTTTTTATTATTCTGAATTGTTGCTTATGTAATTTATTTAATAAAAAACAATGATGAAACACTTTACTAATCACATGTATTTATTTATTTAATCTTTATGGCACAGTTAGGAATTAAGTACAAAGGGTGGAATTAACGCCTTGAGGCTTTCTCAGCTAGTAAAATCTTTAGGCATTGCAGAAATTTAATCATAGATGGTGCAGTTAAATATTAATATCATAATTTAACAAATAAAAAAACCGACTTCAGAACCCCTTTGAAAAGCAAAAAATAATAATAATAAAGTCATTTAGTTACCTAGAAACGGCAGACATTATTGGTTAAGTGAAGTCATAAATTAAACATACAACCGAATTGAGAACCTCCTCCTTTTTTTTTGAAGTCTGTTACATATAGTGCCTTTATACATAGTTTAAAATATATAGATTTTTTTATATAAATTAAACAGAATGTATAACGTCACAAGACGTTAAGATTTTCAAAATAATTCACCGAAATGTTTCAGACCACGCAAGAATGCAATTATAAATCTTACGTTTCCAGTTAGTCGGGTCTTAATTAAAAACAATAACGCCCTGTTATTTATGGGCCAGCAAATTCCAAAACGTTTGAAACAATGGCCCTTCGAAATCGGGCTAATCGCGAGATTACCTGTAATTATAAACGTGACGGGGCCATCAAACGTCGAATACCGCCGCAATTTGTTTCGTGGGAATTAGTGGTCACAAACAATAATTGAGACAGCTGTCCAAAGGGAAATTCCAATTAAAAACATGTTGAATTTCCTACCTTATTAATGATGATTTACCCATTTTAAATATCTTTGTAAAATAACCGGAAAAATAAGTAAAGCACCTCGCCAATCTATATATATATATAAAATTTGAGGTGTGTGTCCCTATATTTCACTTTGCAGCCAAAACTACATATCGCAGACGCATAGTGTTTGTATGTGGCAATAGGTACAAGGCTCCCATCGTGCACTATGGTGGTTGCAAGGCAATATCTATAAGGGTGGGAAAAATACGGGGGTTCGAAAAAAGTCAGCTTCAAAAATGTGAGACTATCATTGATCTGAAATGATCGTGATTGTTCTAAAGATTATGCCTAGATTCTAATTATACGAGAATGTTCTAGAAAATTATAAAATTATCTATATATCTATATCTATATCTATATATGTAGAAAATGCTAATGTTCGTTTGTAAAAACAAATATTCCAGAATAATCGAGAAATATATATATAAAAATGAATTGCTGTTCGTTAGTCTCACTAAAACTCGAGAATAGCTGAACGGATTTATCTTATCTTAGTCTTGAAATGTTCGTGGAGGTCTAGGGAAGGTTTAAAAGTACATAGGTTACTTAAATTATTATTCTTCGCAGACGAAGTCGCGGGCACCAGCTAGTTTAAATCATAAAATTACACTTCTTAATTTTACCTCAGTACCTACGCAATTGTAATTTCTCGTTGCTTGCTAGTAATTAATAAAGTTTCACTGTTACAATTTCAATTTAAAAACAAGCAATCCTCAATTCCTTTATTTTACGTAGCAAAAACAATTTATACCTTTCCAAAGCAAATTAATTATCGTTAAAGCACTTATTGTAACCGATTACCAAACCGAAAATATTCTGCACATGTTGCCACCGAAATTCTCATTAATTTGTTCCGTCTTGTTAAAACGTCCAATTTATCTTGGTCCTTTGGGCTGCCTTCGCATGTTACATTCGCTTTTATTGTGCAGAGAATAAATATAGGTCAGAGTAAATGGTCAGACGTCAGTCGTATGTGACGGGATCAAAGAAATTGCTGTATTACGGGACGGGACGTCAATTCTCCGTGTCAGGGGGCGTAATTACGTTAGCAACACTTTTACACTCTGTCGACTCAGCAACAGTACATTTCGTAGCTTCCACTCCAGAGCAAAGGTGATACAGAGACAAGCAAAGACGTATAGATAGATCATTTATAATTGTGTTAACGTTCCCCTGTACTGAGAATTTGAAGATAATGAGCCCTCTGGAGCAATTATAATTGTAGCAGAGCATTATGTGCAAAAATGGAACGTGGATAGGTTGCCGGTAGGTGAGGGTGGATGATGCAGGTAAAACAGGTAACAGGGTAGAGGTAATTTATTTTATAAATACAAGGCACTCTGGAACAACATTATAAAACTTATGAATATAGGTAGGTGAGGCTATGGAATGAGATGATTTGGAGGCTTTGTGTGCTACTCTACTTACGATTAAGTGCCTCACTTGTAATTCTTAATAACAGGATAACGTGTACAATTGTGCTTCCTTTGTAATTCGCACTGCACTTTTTAACTGCGGTTACTATGATTCTAATTATTTAGGTATTTTACAGTATGTATGTATTAAAATAAAGCTATATTTCTTTATAATTCTAAGACCTTTCTGGGCCGAGCTCTCTTATGAAGTGAAGTCAATTGTCTAAATCGATCTATCGATCTAATGTTTGAGTTTCGAATTTGGAATTGGAAAAGAAATTGAAAGAAGAAGAAGAAGAAGATGAAGAAGTCAGTCGAAGGAGTTTTGTACGAGTCGCGATAGCGCCTCGTTACAAAAAGACTTTTTAAGACTGGATAAATATGAATCTTTGTGTATACTGAATCTGGTACATACACATTTCTTATTGACACACAATGTTAAAGTACAGTTACACGAGCAACATTTTCACGACAATGTGTGGGCGGCAACTGTGGGCGTCTTCCTTTAACCTTTTTTTTTGTTTTTTTATCGTGTGATCAGTCGATTGACTATGAGCAGATACGTTGCATGTCCTTCCTTTAACCTACGATGTAAATCTGCTAGAGTCGCCAGCTATAAATTGCAGTGACAAATTGCTCGTCTAACCAAGCCTTTAGAATCGATTTCAATGCAAGAAAAGAAAAAAGTGTTCCACAGTAATTTCATGATATTTTTATTATCTACAACCGTAACCCTTCTGTTGCTTCCTTCAGAAAAAGCGTAGGCAGTTAAGCTTAATTTAATTACTTTGTGCGACTGACCCGCCACTTGTAAATGCCGCTAACGAAAAGCAAACAGTCGTTTGAGGATTTCCCGACACAGATGTCAATCCATTTAATTTCCCCTTTCGTTTTTAATAATAAAGAACTTTAGGTCCATTTTATTCGGATTTATTCGTAATCTTGTTCAATTTAATGATGATTTATTATGACAGTCGAAAGGAAGAAAGAAATTCATAACGATCGAAACCAAGTGATAGGTATATCATATTGCTTTGCTTTGCAAAGTTTACATTGTGTTGGTCGCACAAAATGTATTATTAGTAAGTAAACATGCTGTAAAACTCTTTTATCTACACCCATATCATAAAACCTCCATTGGTTAATCAAAAACCGTAGGAAATGACCACCATTTTGACAACCAATTAGGAAAAACCAGTGCTGCGATAAAGAAATAACATGACTTCTTTATCGTTTTTAGTAAAGAAATGAGATTAAATTTGGAACAGCTGTCAAAGCTCAAGTGGGTCTCTATTCTAGTATCCATAGATATTAAAACAGTTATTGATACGAAAAGTCAATTCAGTATGTTTTTTTAATATAAACTGCACAATATTTGATCTCGAGTTACGTGAGAAAAGAGACTTCATCCGTTTGTCTATGATTTAAAAAAAAAATGGTCTTGACGGAGGATCGCCATGTTGGTGTTTTGCTGAACGAAAGTAGAATTGTTTTTGAATTGAATAGAAAAAGTTGTTTGTAATTTACATTTTAGTTGAAAATATGAATAGTAAGTAGTCTTCTCGGAGTGTGTGTGATGTGAAAATGCGCCGGATATCGGAAATATGCAGCCACGATTGCAACAAATAACTTGTTGCCAGAAAATATTGTTTCTGAACCCATCATGGAGGACTTATAATATGTGTGTAGATAAAGTTATGTATGCAACTCTGCATAATTTGGCCTTAAAGCACACGTGCGATCTTATTATGAAACTCGCCTATCAGCTCGTTTCATGAAAACCGCACTAGTGTTTTAAGGCCTATCATTATGCAACCGTTGCATAAACTACTATTGTATGCATGTTTGTTTGCCCAAATAAATGAAAGAAAAAAATAAAAAATAAAGGTAAACTGATAAAATACATTTCACACAGACATTTCATTACCACTATTATACCTCAACCAATGTAAAAAGAGCGCTGATGGTCATACATTTTATATGGCCGTCAGCGCCTCAGACGTAGGTCCGCGCCTTTTAGTGCAGATGGGTAGAGTGCGAAATGTTTGCATTGCGTGAGTGTCAATACTTCTGAATTTACTTTAGAGGGGGGACGCATGCACGTTTCTTAAGTTCTAATAGGAGCGGAGTGTTTTTATTGGCTGCTTTTCTACCTGTTTTTGGTAGTTCTGTTTCTTTTTCTATTTTTACAACTTTTTCGTCGGTGTCCCATTTTTTTTGTCTTCTTCCCCTTTCAAATAGAGGCCCGATACTTATATCTAAACCGAGTCGGCAAAAACCGATCTGTCTGGCATGTCTGCGAGCTGCACTGACGGTGAACAAACGCTGCGGTGTTTACTTATCCTTTGCTCTATCATTCAGACGAGTTCAACTTCGTATTTACGTTTCACATGAAGCATAGTAATATGAATTAATTTTTTTTTGTATTTTTTAGATGTAGCATAGTAATTAATTATACTCAGGATCAGTGTAAAATACAACTATCGTGTCGTTTTTAATTTAAAATGAAACTGAAACTGCGTCTAGACGTTGTGTACTTTGAGAATGAAACAATTCTAATATTTACTGAGTAGGTATGCATTATTATGATATTTATTACTCCTCTGCTGCACTGGGAGTGAACAAACAGCATAGAATGCGTGCAGATGCTTATCATCCTGGCATGTCGTAAAAGTCGACTAAGGGACGGGTCCTCTCCAACATGGTGGACTATGTATGGGCAATGGGCTGATCACCTGTCACCATACGGTTCATCATACCATCTTAGGACTAATTAATCGAACGTGGCCACACGTAGTCTTGTGGCTCTGCCCACCCCATTAGGGATTTCGGGCGTGATGCTATGTAATTATGTATGTATGTATGTATGTATGTATTAATGAGATGGTCTTATGTGATTATAATAAAAATGCTTATTTTATGTGGTAGCCTTATCAATTCTTACGAGCCAAGCTCCAACGCCCGGTTTAGTAACTACATAAGTTCATAACTAAAGCAATTGCACCCCTTAGTTACAGTTTAGTAACAGTTCAATTCTCAACAAAGCAGCAGGTACATTTGATTGTGGCCCGCAAACTTACGCTAATGGTCCATAAATGGAACAGTAATTTAGTACAAACTGAAAACTGAAAACACTATGTTGCGAGATGTTAAAAAATACGCCACAAAATTGCGTTGCATTAACAACCGCTGTTCAGTTGTTTAAGCAACTTTGGCCGTTGTCATTTGTTTATGTTGCTATTCTCATTAATTATACTCTATTCGTGTAGGTAGTTACACAAACATAAACAAACTAAGCCACTTGACTAAGCTAATCTAGCCAATCCAATGATTCTTTTTTTATCTAAGGTATGTCTTGATTGGCTGGTTAGCTGTCACCTAGTATAAATATTATACAATATTCATTTAATAATGACGTATGCACTAACAACATTATCATCTGCGTGAATAAGATTGAGACACTCGTCTATTATCAAATAAAGGGCGGGATGTCCTTGGATTTCAGCATGATATTTTAGACAAGTAAATCAATTAAAAAATAAATCCATACTTATTATGCAAAACTAAAGTTTAACTGTCTATCATCAATCAATACATTATAAAATAGTACCGTGACTCACTTATAGACAACGCACAGCCTAAACGGGTGGATCTAGAGGTTTGAAATTTGGAGGAGACATGTCCACTAGTATGTTATATGGATCAGTATAAATAAAGAAGTAATCGCAATACCTAAATAGATTCTACGCAGACGTAGTCGCAAGCTAAGCCAGTTTATCCCAGTCCACCGTCAAATTCAAGGAAATTGTGTTGAAAACACCCGTTTAAGGAAGACCTTTTCTAATTTTGGCAAATCACATCATTTTCTACCACCCTTCCACGATGTAATTACAAAATGGTGTAACTTTACGGCACTTACGCTTACGGCAGTATGTAGAGCCAAACAGTATTACTTCAGATGTTTGCGTAACGAGGACCTAGACCCCAATTCTCGGTGCATTCGAGATAACATCACATGTGAGATTAAACGTCAGTACATACTGTTATGTCAAAGATCTGTATGCACTGACGTTTAATCTCAGGTGTTTCATTATTTCGAATGCACCGAGAATGGGGGTCCTGTCCCAATACATGTAAATGCCTTGGGTACATCAATGTTAAAACTTTTAATAACAATAATGATAAATAACTCGCCTTACGAGGTAACCGCCATGTGGGATGTTGATTCGATGATCATCGTCCCGATATTCATTTCTGCGAACGGTCTCATTGGGAAGAGTCTCAATCAACACCTCAAGAGACTCTCGCTAGATGGCTGGATCTGGGATCAGATACATGCGGCGGTACTCCTGGACACGGCGCGCATCGTCAGGAGGTAATCTCTCTGCGGCCCTTACTGCCGGTAGCTTGGCCCCGCTGTCAGCGACACCCTAGGTTAGGTTTTTATATTGTTTTTTTTTTTCTGTAGAGATATTGTGTTATACTTTTAATAGAAAAGTTAAAAAGATGTTTGTTGTGAGACCAAGCACAAGATTATATGGTATACAGGCATTATCCAGTGGATCCCAAACTAGGCTGGGCCTGTATCTTGGGACCCGCTTTTGAGTCGGTTTATAGTGTAGATGAGTGCAAATTTGAAATTAAAAAGCAAACACAATTATTTAAAAAATAAATTACAATTACAATTCAGATGAGCATCACACAGCAAAGGAGAAATTTCAACTGTATCAAAGAATATTATTGACAAAATTGCACATGGTACATCCAAAAGGTATGACATTATGTAAGAGATAAAGCGTGTGTAGTGAAAGAGTTTCATTACCAATATTCCGATATGATTCGCTGTTTGATGTGAGTTTTCGCTGAAAAATGCTGCAATGCGCTACAAGCGTAGTTTCGTGACAATTAACTTTTGTTTCGTATTTGAGAACGCCTTTCTTTTTTAAGCTATCTTAAGTTCTAAGCCCGACTTAAAAATAAGTATGTTTCATGGAAAAAATAAATCGTGTGGCTCTTTATTTGCTTTAATTCAATCTAAAGCACCCAAGCTTTATTAAAAATAGTTTTTTATTACTATTATTATCAATAGGCTTTCGCTTGACCACAGTCTCACCCGATGGAAAGTGATGACGCGGCCGAAGGCGTCTGGTGGCCCCATGTAAAATAAAGAGATGGCAGCAAATCATGCAACTCCGCGGCACACTCTAAAATATACGAGTATCTTGGAAAGGACCAAAAATGCTGATGATAAAGACTTTGAAGCTTTGATTGCACCAACGCATCGATGCGCCCATGCCTTCTAGCTCGACGGTCTATCGAATCTAATGCAACCTATGGCAGAGCCATCCCAAAGGCTGCGTGAGGCTTTCCGTGTTATAGAATCGCATATGTGTGATCGTGTATGTGCTAGTTGATGCCACATTCTCCCCGACAGATAAAAGTAAGGTTACAAACTTAAACCTGTCTGGCAACGTAAAAGTATTTTTTTTCCTAGTATGACGCATCCTTACAATCCTTATACAGGTTGACATCGAAGACGTGATCAGAAACCAGTTTTTCAGACTCGATAATTGATGGCCATTTTCAAGCAATATTAGTTACAAGAAACAAAAGCTATTTTTTTTTATATGAATAGTCAGTAGGGGTAAATTAATAAAAAAATAGCTTTTGTTTCTTGTAACTAATATTGCTATATTGGTTCATCATACCATCTTAGGACTAATTAATCAAACGTGGCCACAAGTAGTCTTGTGGCTCTGCCCACCCCATTAGGGATTTCGGGCGTGATAATATGTATGTATGTATGTATGTAACTAATATTGCTTGAAAATGGCCATCAATTACCGAGTCTGAAAAATTGGTTTATCTACACCCATATCATAAAACCTCCATAGTGTAATCAAAAACCGTAGGAAATGACCACCATTTTGACAACCAATTAGGTAAAACGAGTGCTGCAATGTTATTCCCGTATCGTTTTTAGTATAGAAATGAGATTAAATTTGGAACAGCTGTCAAAACTCAAGTGGGTCTCTATTCTAGTATCCATAGATATTAAAACAGTTATTGATACGAAACGTCAATTCAGTATGTTTTTTTAATATAAACTGCACGACATTTGATCTCGAGTGACATGAGAATAGAGACTTCATTCGTTTGTCTATGATTTAAAAAAAAATGGTCTTGACGGAGGATCGAATTGCCGCCATTATGTTGGTGTTTTGCTGAACGAAAGTAGAATTGTTGTTGAATTGAATAGAAAAAGTTGTTTGTAATTTACATTTTAGTTGAAAATATGAATAGTAGTCTTCTCGGAGTGTGTGTGATGTGAAAATGCGCCGGATATCGGAAATATGCAGCCACGATTGCAACAAATAACTTGTTGCCAGAAAGTATTGTTTCTGAACCCATCATGGAGGATTTATAATATGTGTGTAGATAAAGTTATGTATGCAACTCTGCATAATTTGGCCTTAAAACACACGTGCGATCTTATTATGAAACTCGCTAAAGCTCGTTTCATGAAAACCGCACTAGTGTTTTAAGGCCTATCATTATGCAACCGTTGCATAAACTACTATTCTGATCACGTCTTCGATGTCACCCTGTATAACCTATGACACTTGCACGTCCTCAACGTATCATATGATACCCGATTTATTAAAATAGTTCAGGAGCTAAAGTGGAACGTCCGATTTTTGGCCACATTACATACATACATAGACTGTTAAACTCTACACTTTTCTTTTGGCTTCGCTAGTCGGGTAGAAATCGAAAACTTCATGCTTTATTTCGCTAAAATATTGTTTCAATATGCAAAACTTATCATCTGTCATCAATCTCGTGCGTTTAGCGACACATAATCGGACCCCTCGCTTGCACTGATGAAATACATTAGACGGTAGTATTCTGGCACATTCGGAGGCGTAATGCTGAGTAATGGGTGGCGTGTGTCGTAATTATTTCTCGCTCATTAACGGCTACTGCTGACGCCTGTGAGAGAGTCAGCCAATGTGATTAGAAGTTACAGAATAGGGGTGTTGGAATAAATTTCGTTCGTTAGGGTTAAAGTGAGTGTCTCAAATTGGAATCAAATAAAGGAAGATTAACTGTACAGTTTAACTGCGAAACGGAACAGACCTTAGCATTTTTAAAATGGTCTTTTCCATTGTAGTAATTTAGTTTTAAATCAAGTAACTTTGATAGGTGACTCAATATGAAAACAATATAACATTACATAACGACATCTGCGCCTCTATTTGGGAACGCTAAGTGATTCTGTAGCAATTCGTAAGCGAGATTTCTCATCCCACTCTTCCGCACGACGCGTAATGCGTAAGAGCGAGATGAGAAATCTCGCTCACGAATCGCTACAGAATCACTTAGCGTTCCCGAATAGAGGCGCTGTTCGTGTTGCGCCGGCTAAAAATAGCATGACCCTGACCATAATGAAGGACGGGCAGCAGCGTCCTTTGAGTATTATCATGACTAACTGCGTCCGCCAAACAGCCTGCCAAGTGTGACGACTATGGCAAATCCCCCCATTTTTGGGGGAGACCTATCCTGCAGTGGACGTTTTACGGCTGATGATGAACATCATGCCTGCGAAGTAATTTAGATGTATGTGAAAGCCCCAATCCGCACTGGGCCCGCGTGAGGACGGCTGCCCATTCCCTCTCACTATGAGAGAATGCCTGTCCTCAGGAGTTGGAAATATGCACGCTGGTGATACACATATATTTATGTATTAATATAAGTCGACACGGGATCACAGAATAAATAATAGTACGGGATATTATTTATGTATTATTTTACCAGTGGTATATAAATGGGTTAATATGAATAACTAGCTTTTGCAATTTTTTCTTTAAAATATAACGAATTTTCATGTCAACGAAATGTAACGACTTTTTAAATTTGCTTTTTTTCCCTTTAAATTGCGGGCTCTCATCGGGTACGCACGAACTTTCCTACTTAATTCTTCACCATTTTAGGAGTTGATTGTCTAAAAAAAGCCTATATCGTATCCAATAGCTCAAACCATCTCCATACCTACCAAATTTCATCAAAATCGGTTCAGCGGTGTAGCTGTAAAAACATAACAGACAGATACACAGAGTTATTTTCACAATTATAATAATATTAGTATGAATATTCCTAACGCCATCAAATCCTAAATTTATCAATGTTTCCACACTAATTTGACAAACATCCAAATAAATCATTATTAGGATATTCGTAACGTTATGAATCAATTCATTATTAAACCGACAGCTTTTAACACGACCAAAATAGAGCAGTTTATCAGAAAATGTTGTATGAATTCCGACGATATTTTCAAAAAAAATATTACGTGAGAAAATAATGTAATGACGTCACGTCACATGACGAATAGTTCTGATTAACCATAGCGATGCTATGACGTCAAACAAGTATACAATGAAATCAGCACAAACTAACATCATCGCTAGGGAATTTGGTAAATATTTCAATGCGCTATTTACATTTTGGCAACGGTTTGCTTAAAATTTTTACTTCTTTGTAAATAGACGATGACTAACGCTTTCTCTGAACTGTTTTGTTACCACATATTTAGCTATGTGTTTACAATGTACAGGCAATCAGCTAAAAAAAATACTCTTTGCTATTTAGAAATTTTCATTTACCTATTTACCTTGATATCGCTGAATAGGTTTCTAAATTCCATTCGATTCCATTTTATGATGCATATTTAGCTTGAAATTGGTCATTCTCACTATCTTTTTTGTGTGTTCTATACCTACACTTCTTCTTCTTCTTATTATTATGACCCTTAGAGACTTTATACATCTCTAAGGCACTTAAATTTACTTGTTCAGACGCGGAGACTATACATCTCCCTTATTAGTTGTATACGATAATTAATTTGTGCCCATTAGGTTTATTTGTTGCACTTTTTATGTTAGTTTTAGTTATATGTAATTTTAAAGTGGTAAAAAGAATTACTGCTGAGTTTCTTGCGGCGTTTCTTCTCAGCACATGTCACCTTTCGAAGCGCTGGTAGATTCAGACATGTAAAAGAGCCCGTGAGGCCTACTTGCAAAATAAATATTTTCATTTTCATTTTCATTTTCATTTTCATTTTCATTTTCATTACACCTGCAAAATCTGAAAGGTACATCAATTCATAGATCACTTATTTTTTTCATGCTGAGTAATGTTTATATCTACCCAATATCCATTTTGTTTCTTTGGAATTTACATCCAAAACGGTACTTACTGTCTCGATCAAAACGACGCAATGAGATGAGTTGTTTCATTAAAAATGGTAAAATACACCAAATGCATAAATATTGTAAATATAAGTGTAAATTGTCATTCAAAACAATATGTAACCCTGAAAAATAAATGAAATAATCGCATATCCGTATGTCTGTTTACACAACTTTTATCCGTAGCAGACAGAGCAAAGCAGCCGTGTGACATTTAAATTTAGACCGATTGGTTTTGTCCTTAAAATCTAAACTCAATTAAGGCGCTGACAAAACCTAAATCGGCTTTACTTAAACAGTTTTTTAACAGAAACTATTTGATTTGGCGTGGCGTAACATTTTTAAATATTCTTTATATTATTCAAAACCTAACTATTCCAAAAACACGATTGGATGAAATCGACAGGATAGAAAAAAACGTGAAGTTACGTCTGAAATCCTTTTTAAACAGTTCTATGTCTTCATTATTTTTATGGGTTTATAATTAATAACACTACACTTTAAACTTAACTAATTTATATTGTACGTGTAGTGTGTTTACTTATATAATTCATCCGTTTTTGATTTTGATTTTCCCCTTACAAATAACTGCACAGTGCTTCTCGTTCACTCCGGTGCAAACAGAAAGTGAGTGACCGATCACTCAAGGTCATTGGCTCTTGTCAGCGTCTTAATAGTTAAGACTTTTAGCTGATCAGCCGCTACGTACATAAGAAAATCATACCACAGACCACTCTACAATTGGAACAAATCCCGACATTGATTGACCACTTCTCCATGCATGTGGGTGTTTTCCTTGTGTGTTCGTCGTATTATAGAAATGGACGCCATCGGGATATCGGCGCCATGTCATAAAATAACATCAAGCAAACAAACAAATCTCGTCTTTATAATCAAGTCATATATGTTGACTAGATTGATGGGATAGAAAATATTATAGCAAGTCCTTTGTAGGGTTCCGTACCCAAAGGGAAAATGGGAACCCTATTACTAAGACTCCCAAGAAATTTTCACAGATGATGTATTTCTGTTGCCGCTATAACTACAAATACTAAAAAACAGAATAGCATAAATATTTAAGGTGGCTCCCATACAGCAAACATGATTTTTTGCCGTTTTTATAGATAATGGTACGGAACCCTTCGTCCGCGAGTCCGACTCGCACTTGGCCTTCTTTTTTTAAATAAATCACTTTGCATGTTTTCTCAATTCGTTGGGTATCGCCGCATTTCTGGTATTGCGAATTAGCATCGCAAGTTTGTTTAAGCCCCAATCAATATATTTTTACTACAGATTTTTTGAAACTATCACGATTATCATTTATGGTCATTAACAGATTCTTATCGTGGTTTGGAGATTTTGACCCTCTGGCCACGTGGTCCTACTGCCTTTGTCCTACCGATCGGACCACGTGAACTTTTTTTTCCGGTTGGTTCGATTAACTAATCGGACTATAGAAACTGTCGTTTTCTTAGACCACGTAGTCCCACCAATCGGATCACGTGAACTTTTGTTGTTAGGATATTTCAAAAAACACCAACCAAACCCACCATGACCCATCATGACCCACCAAACTGCGGTAAGAAAACTTTTTTATCTACACCCATATCATAAAACCTCCATTGGTTAATCAAAAACCGTATGAAATGACCACCATATTGACAACCAATTAGGAAAAACCAGTGCTGCGATAAAGAAATAACATGACTTCTTTATCGTTTTTAGTAAAGAAATGAGATTAAATTTGGAACAGCTGTCAAAACTCAAGTGGGTCTCTATTCTAGTATCCATAGATATTAAAACAGTTATTGATACGAAACGTCAATTCAGTATGTTTTTTTAATATAAACTGCACAATATTTGATCTCGAGTGACGTGAGAATAGAGACTTTATCCGTTAGTCTATGATTAAAAAAAAATGGTCTTGACGGAGCATCGAATTACCGCCATGTTGACGTTTTGCTGAACGAAAGTAGAATTGTTGTTGAATTGAATAGAAAAAGTTGTTTGTAATTTACATTTTAGTTGAAAATATGAATGGTAAGTAGTCTTCTCGGAGTGTGTGTGATGTGAAAATGCGCCGGATATCGGAAATATGCAGCCACGATTGCAACAAATAACTTGTTGCCAGAAAATATTGTTTCTGAACCCATCATGGAGGATTTATAATATGTGTGTAGATAAAGTTATGTATGCAACTCTGCATAATTTGGCCTTAAAACACACGTGCGATCTTATTATGAAACTCGCCTATTGGCTCGTTTCATGAAAACCGCACTAGTGTTTTAAGGCCTATCATTATGCAACCGTTGCATAAACTACTATTGCTTCTGAGAATGGCGGCATTTTATGCATCGCCACCTATCGTAATATCTTCTTTTGTTTTTTTACTGCTTCGGCTATCTTGTTGCATCAAAGCTTATAAGAGTAAATAAAAACTAATTGCTTCCAGTTTCATGAGACTTGGCTTTTAGTTATAAGCGTGCTCAAAGCGGCTTAATCTTACTACTAACAAAGATTATTTTGAGACAACCTCGTAAATACAGTCAATACGAGTGTTATCTTTGACAGATACATAATACTAACAATTATAATAACATAACACTAACAATTATAATAATTCATTTGGATGGTGTGTAAAGTTACGCCTGGTTTTGAGAAAAAACATTTTAAAATTTATGTATGGAAGTATGTAATTTATGTATGTAAGAGCGTTAAGAAATATGATAGGAGTTAAACTGAGTGACAGGATAAGAAATAGTGAGATAAGAAAACGTTGTGGTCTGAAAGAAGATGTAGTGACAAAAATTGAGAAAGGTATGCTGAGATGGTTTGGCCATGTCGAGAGAATGAATGAAGAACGATTGACGAAAAAAGTGTATAAGGCGAGTGTGAATGAAAGGGTTGGAAGGGGTAGACCTAGGCGGACGTTTCGAGACCAAATCGGGGACGTCTTGAAAAAAGACCAGGTCAAGAGTACCCTAAACCGAAGAGCATGTATGAAGGGAATAATGAAAGTGGACGAAGCGAAACAAGTATGTAAGGATCGGAGCAAGTGGAATGAAGTGGTCTCTGCCTACCCCTACGGGAAAGAGGCATGATTATATGTATGTATGTATGTATGTAATCATAATCACCAGCGACATACTGATTGTGAAAATTTCAAATGTCGTAAGGGACATTTTGAGGAAATGGCAAAATGTCCATTACGCCATTTGATATAAGGTACATTTTGTCGAAATGCCAAAATATCCCTTAAGACATTTGAAATTTCCACAGTCGATATATAAATAGATAAATAAATAAATAAATCAGTGGTTAATCTATACACAAATCAATCTAGTCCCAAAGTAAGCTATACAGGCTTGTGTTATGAGTACTAGACGATGGTATACATACATCCAAGACTCAGGAACAAACATTCGTACTTATCACACTAATATTTTCCCTTACCGGGGATCGAACCCTGGACAGCTAGCTTTGGAGGCAGGGTCACTACCAACTAACCTCGTCGTCCATGTAGCTGTATGTTTTAATAAAAGCAATGTGCTATTCCAAAACCCGTATATTTTCCCAAACCAAGTTAACAGTCAACTGAATAATCAAAGCGATATGAACAGAGATGTTCAGACGGCAATCCGCCATTAGACTACATCTAACTTCCTACTTTCACCCATTCATTCCCGTTCATTAGCATTAACCCTTTCATTACATCCTCAATCAGTCTGTCCACTCCATCCATTCCATATATTCCTTCCATATATATATATACATATAGGTCACACTGCAGCACACAGGCCTCCTATCAATGTGAGAGGAACTGGGCAGTAGTCCCCACTTGGGCCCAGTGCGGATGGAAAATCTGAAAGGTGCGGCCCGGTATCTGAAGCGGCACCCTCTGCACGAGAAGCCTCAAGAGTATAAATATTATAATACTATAGAGATTTTTCCGCGTGAAAAATGGGAAGTGCCCTATATCCTATTCCAGGACCTAAAGTTTCATGAAAATATTTTCAGTCGTTACGAAGCGAAGTGATAAAAACATACAGACTCAAACACACACATTTATATTCATGTATGTAATATATGTACCTATTTAAAACTCTTTATAACATCAAAAACATTAAAAACACACACTTACAAAATCAATTTTTTTAATTAGTACAAAGGCGATCTTATCCCTTTAAGGGATCTCTTCCAGCTAACCTTTGAGTTAATGCTGGTAGTAGTAGTTTGTGTACATAGTAGTCAGGTTGTCCATATGTCTTCTATATGGACAAACTGACTACTATGTACACAAACTACTACTACTACCACTACTGTACTATGTATATATTATTTATTTGTATTGATCATACAATGTCAAATTGAAGTAACTAATAAATGTTCATAGATATTAATTACTAAGAGCAACTATTAATTATAACAATTGCTCCATAATATGTATAATACTGGTGGACCCGCCACAGCTTCGCCGGCGGTATTTTCCATACAACTTTATCACCCCTTTTCACCCCTTTAGCGATGGAATTTAAAAAACCTCCTTATTGCACCTCTAGGGAAATCGAGGAATGTCTCCTCTAAATTTCAAACCTCTAAGACCACCCGTTTACGCTGTGCCTTGTGTATAAGTGAGTGACGGTACTGTTTGATATGTATTGATTTAAAATAATAATAAAAAATAAGTTATATTATTTTTCACTTTCAATCATCCAATATTATAAGGATATATTACACACTAAACAGCCTATTTTGTTTTGTTACATCATAAAGCTGAACATACGTTAGGTTGCCCAATATTTTGGTACCCGCTTATGTCCTCCCGTGTACAATGCCTATGGGTTATCCGACCACAACGATAGCGCCTGGGGCTCGCAGCTGCGTGCGACGATATCTAAATTTCTACGCGATAGTCACTATCTCGTATAGTGCATTCGCTTTCGAAACAGGCATCTGCTACAATATGTTACAATTCGCAATTCGAAGTTAGCTACTAGTATCATCGCAGTAAACGTGTTTAGGTGTCAAAGGGCCTCGACGGGCGCAGCGGCATGAGTGCATGTAAAAAGAGCGCTGACAGCCATATAAAATGTATGGCCGTCAGCGCTCTTTTTACAACGGACGAGGTATACGTGGTGCGAATTGTACTTGTATTGTAATGACTGTTTAGTTACTTGGCTTATAGTTTATACTCACAGAACTATATCGCGAGAGAAGGAAAGAGTTCGTCGATTTGTATGGAAACTGAGCGTGTAACATTTATGCGTAGTTACTTTGATTTCACGAGTGTAATTTAGTGACGGGAAGCATAAGTCGCGCGAAAACGATTCGAAAGCATCGATAAGCACGCGGCAGACCGAGTCTAGGCACCGCCACTTCCGCCGTCCCGCACCGCGCCTTCGCCGTTGTTAGACACAAAGATGATCTCACGACATCTTTTTGGCACGCGGGAACATGATTATTTCCTTCTATCTGAATATACTTATGTGTTTATGCCTTTTAGAATAAACCAGCAGTGTCCGATGTTGAGAGTTTTCAAATCACATAAATGGTTCAGAATTATCATTAAATTAACCTGTTATTGTTTTTTTCTGAAAAAACAAAACAAAAGTACTCGATAACTTAAACTATGTCGATAGAGACTCAGATTGCATGTCCGCATATTCAGTCCTAAAGCAACATCCATTTGACTTGAATTACTGTGTAATGTTGTATTCATTTCGAAAACAGTCACCTGTCACAACGTGTTTCCTACATTATCGTTAAAAATTAAACCAGCGCCTCTATTCGGGAACGCTAAGTGATTCTGTAGCGAATCGCGAGCGAGATTTTTCATCTCGCTCTTACGCATTACGCGTCGTGCGGAAGAGTGGAATGGGAAATCTCGCTTACGAGTCGCTACAGAATCACTTAGCGTTCCCGAATAGAGGCGCAGGAGTAGTCAATTTTAGCTTTTGAAGACATTTGATAATAATGGCGTGATCACGAAGAAGCTATAAAACATTAGCAAGATCTCGATAAATAAACTTTTTGTGCATATTTTATTCGCTTTGCTACATTTGACGAAAACAAGCAAAAACTTACCAACATATAAAACACTCCGTGCATTTAGCCCTAAGGCTAACTCTAGCCGCACAGCGGTATCGCAGCTGCTACGGCTATCTGAATTACTGTGCAATTGTGCATTCACTTCGACCCGGCCAGCTGCTGCGGTCTTCGCTCGTTATTTTGATAGCTATGATTCAATCGGTGCGGAGGATCATGATCGAAGTTATTTACTAGGTCGTTAGGGGCTGTTTTCACTAGGTAAATTTTGAATAGATAAAATGAAGTCGTATTCGATTTTAATTGTAAGTAAACTTTGCGTATGATAAATGAATAATATAAATAAATGAAAATATTATACTAATTTGACGACGCGGTTAGCCTAGTTGGGAATGACCCTGCCTTCGAAGCTAGCGTCCCGGGTTCAATCCCCGGTAAGGGCAAATATTTGTGTGATAAGCACGAATGTTTGTTCCTGAGTGTTGGATGTTTCCTTTGTATTTAAGTATTTATTTCTTTATATAAGTATGTATATCGTCGTCTAGTACCCATAACACAAGCCTTTAGAGCTTACTTTGGGACTAGATCGATTTGTTTTTTTTTTTTTATGAAGGACTGGGCGTGCGTTTGACTCTAGTCTCACCTGATGGAAAGCGAAGACAGGGTCTAGGATAGAACACGCTTGCCCAGAAGATGCCTATTCACTCTTACCTTGAAGACACCAAGATTGTATAATTCAGGAAATACAGACGCCGGGAGAGTGTTCCACACCTTATTTGTGTAAAGATTGTCTGTTTTTTTAAATTATTTATTTATTTATTTCAAACACAAAACACAAGCAATATGCAAAACAATCTTCACATTCTTAAACCTAGGTGCTTTGTATGAATGCTGCATAATCCTCTTTACACCTAAGATAAAGTGCTACCCTCTTTTAATTCTCCCGCACATGCCGCTATGATTGCATATAATAAATATTGTCCACTTTGAACGCCGAGCGACTTCTCGCTCGCACTCGTCACCGGACCCCGAACCATCTGCTTAGCCGTATATAAACTAGGTCAACTTCATAACGAAATATACAAGTTGTTTCTTTTAATGTAATTGATTGATTACTTTTTAAAATATTATCTAATTAGAGATACTTAGTTTTTCCAAGATTATTTTGTTAATTTTATATTTTAGATTTTTATCAGTTAGTTTACTTTTAAACTCAGTTATTTTTCAGTCTGGGTATCAAATAATCTGTAGTAATAATTTAATTTGGTTTTTATAACTTTTACTGTATCATCTTCAGAAATATCAAAATTAATCGCAACCGATTTTTTACACGCTTGTAAAGCATATATTTTTACTGTGTTAAGCTCATAATAAAAAAGTCATGTAAATAAAAAAGAACATTATAAGATTACTTCAAGTGTATTCTTTTTTAAATCCCTCGTAAATACTCAATATAAGCTTTCAAATCTGTAGTATAACTGCCAATTAAATTCTGTTAGTACCTATTAAAAGAGCCGCAAAAAAAGGATAAAGTTAAGAAATCTCTCATATTTTAATCTTTACAAAGGACTCAGGAGGATAATAATTTATAAATTATAGCCATAAATTAAAAAGAATAAGGCGTTCATGTAGAAAGCCTGACTGCTAGTATTTTCATTCGCTTAAAACAAAACACAAGACAAAATTAATTATTAACAAAATAAACACGGGGATTAATTAATCAACCAGTGATTTAATGTCTGACCTTATTAGGTTAGTCAAACATTTGAAATAGATGTCTCCGTTTAAACAAAGTGATAAAATATTGCACTGTTTGTGTACATGTAATCTAAATGTTTAGTTTTGAATTATTACCATTTCACACAACGAATTAGGGAAATTATGTCGACTGTCAACATTGTACCGTGCGTACGATCCAATATCGATTGACTGCCAAAAAAAATTTAAAGCGTTCATTTCTTCATATTTATACTATATTGTTTCTTAAGTTTTTATTTTTATTTGCTTTTATTTACCTTCTCTTGTTAGTGTTTGTTCTGTGGTGCGATTCTCTTACATGTGCGGCGGTTGTTCAGCGGATATATTAAACTATAAATTTAGACTGTAAACACAACGTCATTCGGTCTAAATTTGAATGTGCCCCTCATCGCTGATCAGCTGCTGCGTACCGTACGTTAAAGAATCACACAGCTGGTTAAATCTTATAATCTTGTATAATTTTGTATTAGGGTTCCGTAGCCCAACTTAGAACCCTTATAGTTTCGGCATGTCCGTCTGTCTGTATCTCACAGCCACTTCTTCACAAAGACTTTTTAAGTTACAAAGCTAAAATTTTGTACGGTTATAAATGTGTATCTCGCGCACAAACATAAAGATTTTAAATTGCGAACACTATATATTTTACGCTAGCTCATGAAAAGCAAGGACAAATAAGTTTTTATTTTAAATTGAATTTTTATAACAAGTTTTTCTGCTCATTGCACTATTGCCATAAAATGCCTTCACAAAATTTCGTGTCTGTGCGATCGTTTAAGAGTTCCTTTATCTGGAGCTAATCCTGAATGTCGACTAAGGTCATGCTTACCATAATAATGTATTGTCATCGGAAAAGAACCAACGTAGAAATTCAACTCCGTAGGTTAAGAGGAAGTGATTCTAATTCAGCTTGCAAGAACTAACCCGAATATACATACCTACAAACATTGCAAGTTAATAAAAAGCTTGTAAAAAATATTTTTTATTCTACATACTCGAATGGGATTTCATTGGACGAACCAATTTTTTGATTTGGGGAACGCTTTAGGAAATTGGGTCCCTTCAAGGTACTGTCTATTTTCATAGGTCACGGGACCCTCGGCGCGCGGGTCAGTCTCGCACTTAACCGGTTCTTTTACTCATTTGCTACATTTTTAACTTACAAACTGCGATTAGGAACTTACGTCTGATAATAGTTCTGAACCGTAAGTAAGCAGTTCACAAAAGGTCCCATTGTTGATGATATCTCTCTGAAACAAAATAATGTGGCGATTTTTACATCGTACAAGCTCTTAAAAGGCGATACGTGCTTTATCTCTCATCTCGCCTCTTGGCTCCCGAAATTGCTTATTAATACACTCCTGAATACCAGAGTGTGAGGATAAAAAGGAAAATGCAATGTTTTATAGTCGGCATACAGGAAAAAAACCGGACAAGTGCGAGTTAAACTCGCGTGGAGAGGGTTCCGTTCCGTACATGATTATCTGAAATTTACTAGATTACTTTAAATACTTCTTACGATGATGGTTACGAGGTTATAAATGATGCTCGAGACTTTGGAGTTTGGTTCCGACAAGCGTGTCGTTACCAATCAACCTCCTAGCCCTGCGATTCTATCGGATCCAGCTGATTCTGCTTCTTCCCAAATTTCATGATACTAGGTCAACAGGAAGTACCCTATAGGTTTTGATACCCTTTAGATTCCCTTGAAAGTATCAAAGTATGTGGCATAAACGGCCGTATCTTTTGATTGCGTTGAGTTAGAAGGTTGATTTTTTCACAGCTCCAGGGCATTGCAGACTTAAGTATTTGATAATAATTTCAACTTGATACCTCCACATATTCTTGAGAAAAAGGTCTTGACAAACAGACAGACAGACAGACAGACTGACGGACAAACAAGTGATCCTACAAGGATTCTTTTTTCTTTTTGAGGTACGGCACTCTAAAAATTATAAAAAAATACTAATGTCAATTATAAATTACTAAGATTGAAATGGAATAAATTTAATATGTACCTACTTTGAGTTTATCAATATTACAAGATTAGTTACATGAATACAACAAAACGGTACAAGTACAAGGTAAACTTCCATAGTAAGATCATATCAAAAATGTCAAAACAGATCATGACTGACATTATTCTTCAATTGAATCCACTACATACTTTTTTAAGAGGGCGTCGACCGTCCAGTGGCGCCCTCATCACTGTTATTGTGTTTTCTATTAAAGGAAAGTATTTTATTAAAATTGAAGCCGTACAAGTTGTTACGCAACTTAATACACAACGTATATGCTATGTAATATAGCTTTGCAAAGTATAACCATCATCTAATCAATTTAATAGAAAATAGTGGCCGCTTTTTTCTGTTATCTATGAGGATAGATCCTCTCATCATAACTTAACATCGAATCGATGGAACTCTTCAAATATTATAGGCAAACATAGAGCAATTTTAGTATTTTCTGTAATAACTCAAGCAAGTACTTTCCAAAAGCATTATTTGGTGAAGTGGAACTGTTGATGAAGACCATAGATGATCACCGGAACTCCTAAATGTTGAGTATTTCACGGTTGGCGATTAAATTGCTGTATAGAGTTCTGAAGCAACTTATGTCCATGAAAATTCATGTAGTAAAATTGAAGAACCAGGAGAACTCAACGATTGACATCCTTGCACCGCCGATAGCAACAGTTTGTAAATGGTGATGAGCAATCGGCATTATGCTATTGTTACTTGATGTAGTAAATGTGTGTCGTTAAATCACAGGATAATAAATAAAATGTGAAAAAGATTAATTTCTTTTCAAAGGCCATTTGCAGTCGGTTTTTTTATTTTATAAATTATAGATTATGTATGTTAAGTTTTGCATCGTTTTATATAAAAAACAGAATTTACAAACTGTGAATGCTGTGTCATAGAATCAAATTCGAAGCCAGTAAATTGAGTAAAATCATTGCTATTCCATACCGGAACGAGCGGATTTTCCGGACAATGATTTCCAATGGGCCGTTGCGTACCTAAACATATTTATCTATTTTATATTATTATTGGAGGTTAATTTATCTAGCGACCAAGCAATAAACCCATAGTTAAGGTTTATAATTGCTTTGACGGACATGATACGCATGCATGACAAAATATTTAAATAGAGCTTGTTGGGTTTTTTGCGGCATATTTAATTGTTAGTAAACGAACAAAAAAGTAGTAAAAGTTAAACGAACTTTTATATAATAACCTTTTATATTTTATAAAAGTTCGTAATTATTTATTTAAGAAAATTAATTGATGAAAATGTTGACTCATCCTGTCATTTCTTTGGTTAGACACTTTTATGCCTAACCGTACCCTTTTCTTAATACTATTTTTGTTAATACTTTTTTTGTCTAAACCGAAGATAACGATCCTTATTATTTGTTTCATCGCCATCATATATACGTCCCTGTCCAGCGCTGGGCACAGGCATCCTTAAAGTGAGAGGGAGTGGGCAGTAGTCCCAACGCGGACCCAGAGTGGATTGGGGTCTTTACACACATTTATTAATTTATTGATTTCATCCTTACATATATTATTATAAAACAAAGTTGCCCGCCGCGTCTGTCTGTCTGTTACCGCTAAACTCAAATACCCCCTGAACGGATTTTCATGTGGTTTTCGCCAATAGACAGAGTGATTCGTCAGGAAGGTTTAAGTAAAAATAATTTGTCAAGGTTTTGTGTAAACTGGTTGAAATAAAACGAGAATTGTTGAAAGCGTCAGAAAAATTCAAGCCGCCTGGGAGCTTTCATCGAAAACGCTGCCTAATACTTTTGAGATTATAAAAAATGGTGGGATATTTTTTTATTTATAGATCTACAAAAAAGTCCGCGATGGCATATGTCTATCTTTTAAGAATAACTTACTATACCCATTCTATCTTCTACAAAAATGGTCACGTACAATGCGGTAATGGGAAAGTTATTAGGACAGACTAAGTATTAATCCTTATCAACTTAAATACGTTAGTTATCTTAAGCTTTTCATGCACATTGTTATAATCTTTTACACCATATAATTTAAAGTAATATCTTAGGAGTTATCGCAAAAAATTTACGCGCGCGAAAATAAATTCAACCATGTTTAGACTAGCTTGATACGATCAAGTTAGTACCTATTAGTCATTTTCTTCGGCTTTTTTCCCATCGTGAGGCATTTTAAAGTAAATATTATGACTATAAGGTCGAATTTTTCGATGAGTTTATCGACTTAAAACTGGTATAAATACTCTTCAAACAAACAATTAGGCATACGTAAGAGAAAAATATTAAACTGCTCCTAAAAAGGAGTACCTTAGGGTGTTGAACTTTGTATCGGAAAAACTGATTCCATTTTATCACTTTGAAACTTGCTGTAAAAGCACCTCAAAACAAACAATAGGTAACCGATTCAGAAATAAATGTAAAAGGGGATGCCTGTATTTGTAGTGTATTGATGTATGGGAAGAACTTCTATTTATAGGTATAATAAAATCGTAAAGTAGAAAAAGTCTGTACGTTAAAAATATCAATAAAAAATTTCTATGGGGGGCTTCAGAATGAGCAACAGAACAAATCCCAATTATTAATTTAATTTTGTATACTTTTATTTAACTGAACTGACGATCATAATGTGAATTCTTTTAAATGGACTTAACTGTAATATTTAATTGTAATGTCATACTATGAAATAAATAAATCTAAATCTAAATGGTTTTTGAATTTCATGTCCGTTAGTCTGATTGTATGTGCGTGATAAACTTTAAAACTACTGGGTGGAAATAAACTAAGTATTGTATGTATTGTTATCCATTTAAATATAGTTAGCTTATGCATTTAATGTAAATCAACATTGGCTTTGCTTTGCTTTAGAATCTTCTAAACACACACTCCACACAGATTTAAATTACGCGCAACAAGATAAAGGTGTTCGCGTAATAATTGTTTGACTTTTACCGTGTGATGCCGGGGCGGGTCACTAGCATATTAATAAAATGTAATTTTACATGTCAAGTTCAGATTACAATTATATTATACATTTTATTTCTTAATCAAAGTTAGACTTAATTAAATTAGTTCAGCTATTTCTATTATGTTGATATCACATTAATGTTTCAGGAATTTGCGCACAGAAGAGTGCGAGTGAAATCAATTTTGCTTTTGATTATCTAACAAAGGAAACCAAACTGGGACTGTCCTTTATATCACTTAGTATTTGGTGGTAAATTTTTGGGCCAATTACGTGTTAGCATTTTTTTGCTTTGGCGAGCCGCGTAAAGGGTACTTTGAGGACGTTACGCCTCCGTATTCTGGGGATGCCCCCATCAGCCAGCGTCAGGAAGTATTCAAGTTTGCGCCTTACATTCTTGGCTACCTCAAGACTGAGTATGCTTGGCAGAGTGAGAACTTCAGTTTTCTTGCACAATTCCCTCGCTGAGTGGTCCCAGCGTACACCTGATATTTTGAGTTGTTGTTCTGACATCGTTGAATTACTTCGCAGATGCAGTATGCAGGTTTCTTCACGATGTTTTCTGTCATCGAAATACTCGTGGAAAATATGAAAATCAATTTCGCGTAAGTGATCCCAAAAACCCCAGAGCTGCGACCCAAGATTTGAGCCCGCGACCCTCTGCATGAGATGCCGCCCGATCATGTTTCAATGGCATAGGAATTGGGAAATATATACACAAGATGAAGCTATATTAACACCAAACTTATAAACAATTTACGAATCCCATGTACTTCGATATGTTTCTAAAACATTTTCCATTTCACACCTGAAGCGGAGCTGGCGACGGAAGGGACACATGAGTTACCTCTCTTTTAGAGTTTCCGACCCCATTCCCACGGATTTTGGGGATGACAGCACAGTGATAAAAGCAGTGATATGTTTTGAACGTGTGCGCTAAGTCAATCTTTTGACAAAGTGCGAATAATGATGAAACTGTTTGTTAAAAAACCGTGAATAGTAACTTACTCTTGTTAATGATCATAAAATAAACAATAATGCTCTTTTTATATCAGTGTTTCACAAATATTAAAGGTATCTTGCAATGAGAACACAAATTACAAACATCAAAGTTGTTCTAAAACAAAACATTAAAATATTTGCCGCTAATCAAAGCTTATTATCGAGTTTAATATAATAACACTTTACATACATACATATCATCACGCCCAAAATCCCTAACATTTAATTAACACTTTATTACACAAACAATAATAATAATAATAATCAGGGGACAATCTTTACGCAAAACGATCTAGTCCCAAAGTAAGCTCTAAAGGCGTGTGTTATGGGTACTAGACGATGATATAAATACTTATATAGATCAATAAATAATTAAATACATAGGAAACATCCAAGACTCAGGAACGAACGTTCGTGCTCATCACACAAATATTTGCCCTTACAGGGGATCGAACCTGGGACGCTAGCTTCGGAGGCAGGGTCATTACCAACTAGGCTAACCGCGTCGTCAATAATAGAAGATATGTACAAAGGCGATGTTATCCCTCTTCCAGTTAACCTTCGGGCGATCAGGATATGTGTTAATAAAAATCTCTAAATAAATATATTTTATACCTTAATTATTAAATTTCTGTAATTCTTGTTCATTCAATAAAGTTTTCGAACATTACATTACATTTTAAAATCCCTAACTAGAACTCCGGAACTTGAAACTAGAGTAACTGAAGTAGCCTAAAGAATTGCTAAACTTGATAGGCAATGGGCGGGGCACATTGCTCGTAGAACAGATGGCCGGTGGGCCGAAGATTTCAAGGCCAGTGTCCGCGTATTGGAAGGTGCAGCGTAGGCACCCACATGTCGAACTGACGACCTTGTGAAGAGTGAACTCCGCCTGATGCATCGGGATATACCTATGTGCAATGGACGTCTTTCAGCTGAAATGATAAAAAATACCTTAAAATTAACTACAACTGCATTTTACTATTGGTTACACAGAATGGGTTTGAGCTAGACTAGTGGTATTTTAGTACTGTTGAGGATTTTTCCCAGACGTTCCAGGAACAAGTTTTTTTTTTCCAAGTTAACTTAAACTTAACACTAGATGATTACTGTTCGTAAATGGGCCGGTTTGACCGGGTCACGCTCTAACAAAATACCGGCGTAAAGTAATAACTTGTTACTGCATTTCATACGGTGAACAACGAGATCCGAAGGCCCTTCCCGCAGCCTCCATCTCCGAATACCCTATTCCCCCATTTTGTAAGTAAACGTGTTTCGTCAAACTATTTACTTTCCATCAGAAAAACCAAAGTTTCGACGCAATTGGTTAAGCATTGTAATGAGATAAAAATTGTTGTTTTGACACAGAAATATCTGGACCTTTGAGACTCAATGATTATGACTGGTGATTGAGAAATTATACAAATGTGAAACTATAACAATAATTTGATCAGAATATACTACTTTTAACGATCATGACAATAATGATTTCTATCATTAATCACGGCACTAAGATCGATGGTATCTCAGTAGATGAATATTTATGTAAGTGACCTTCGGCATATCTGTCGGCGAGATATTAATCATGCGTCTCAAAGAGTTTTCCTTTAAGATACCAGGATTATTCAGACGTAGTTTCAAACTTGATACAAGTCTAGTACTTCCCAGACAAATTTCTAGTAAAAATATTCATAAAATAAAAACAAAAGGAAATAAAAATTCTTACTCAATATTATAAATGCGAAAGTAACTCTGTCTGTCTGTCTGTCTGTCTGTCTGTTAAGCTTTCACGCCAAAACGACTGAACCGATTTAAATGAAATTTGGTACACGGATAGTCTAGAGCCTGAGAAAGGTCATAGGCTACTTTTTAATGAGAATAAAGAGTTGTAAGGGTTTAAAAGGGGGGATGAAAAGTTGTATGGAAGTATCGTCATTTTTAGAGCTAGAAGCTTGAAACTTATTTTTTAGGCTATTGATTCGATATAAATAAATATAACATTAAAATTTTGTAAAAGTTTTACCTTCAAGGGTGTTAAATAACAATAGGGAATAGGGGATGAAAGTTTCTATGGAAATATGCTACTGAACCGATTTGAATGAAATTTGGTTCACAGATAGTCTAGAGCCTGAGAAAGGACATAGGCTATTTTTTAATGCAAAAAAATGGTTGTAAGGGGTTGAAGGGGGGATGTAAAGTTGTATAGAAGTATCGTTATATTTAGAGCTAGAAGCTTTATACTTATTTTTTAGGCTGTTAATTCGATATAAATAAATATAACATTCGAAGTTTGTAAAATTTTTACCCTCAAGGGTGAAAAAAACAATAGCAAATAGGGGATGAAAGTTTGTATGGAAATATGTAAGATTTATGTGAAATTTTTATAAGTTTGCGACAAGATACAAAATATTAGAGCTACTATGCTGATGTAACATTTACGGAGTCATTACAAAATGTGAAACGGGAGTTAACGCGAGTAAGAAACTTGCCAACACCGCGCCGTACACAATGAGCGCACACACTATTCAACGCGGACGAAGTCGCGGGTAGCTAGTATTATAAAAATACTTCTTAGCAAATTTATCGTGATCTAAAGAAAGCTACCTAATTTGGAACGTCGCGTGGAAGAAAACTCCCATTATTTTGTTTTGACTTTGTCGGTTCGTGCCAATGTCTTTTTTACGCCAGAGAAGGTATAAAAAGCAAAGTTAATAACAACTTAAACCCGACTGCGGACACCGACGCAAAAGTAGTACATCAAAAGGTTTTCCGCTCTCAGTGTAATGCATCCTTATAATTCTGATATGACCTATTGCACCCCATCATCACGAAAATCATTTGAAACCTCATTTATTAAAATCAAGTTCAAGAGCTACAGTGGAATATCTGATTATTGCTTACACACAAAAGTACAGACAAATGCCTTTGCCTTCCCTTCTTTTCGCTAAAGGCATTAGGGACGTAGAGTCAACTCTACGTGTATAGTTATTGTATAATGATACAGATACAGATATATGCATAAGATGCGTACATCACACGACTTTTATTGACAAGTAAAAATACAATACAGCAAAGGCGATTTTCTTGAAATTAATGCCTATTTTACTCGTATCCGAACTCAAAACAAAATTCCATTTAGATTTAAAGTTGTGGAGCATTTCGGTTTTAGTAAGGTCATCTTGATTAAAAATATTTAGTCCTACCTGTAAATTTCGAGAGCTCGTTTATTTATCATTCAATACTCATAACCCTTACAGATTTTATCCTCATTCAAATCTCACTTACCAATTATAATGTTCATTTCTATTTGCAACGCTCGTTCTGCTTTTGTGTGCAACTATTAAAACAAGAGAGTGGAAAATACATAGGTAGTTTAGCGACCGAGCGAGCGAAGCGTCTCCGTTTTAGCTTGGGCAAAAATGCTTTCGTATGTCCAGCGGATGTCATTTGTTCTCGTCTGCAGGTCGCAATTCTTAACCGATTCTCGTGAAATTTTGTGAGCAGGTTCGATAATTTTATAGAATTTTTTTGTCGATTTAGTTTTTAGAATATTTTTTAATGGCTGAGATATGGGGCTTTTTGCGATTACAAACTTATTTGCGGTATTGGTAAACTGAACGGACCTATGTCTAATGGGAATATCAGTTTTCCAACGGCAGAGTTAAGTTTGTCGCGAGGTCTTCAGCTCACGGTGCCAATAGTTTATTTATTTAAGGTATAAATACATAAGGTAATGTATACGGTAAGGAAGTAAATAAAAAAGTGAATAGTCATTGTACTAGCATAATGTGAATCATAATATAAAAAAATTACATCATTAATTTGGATTGGATTAATTTGGATGGCACACAATATTCGATGTTTCGAGAGACACAGTAGTGAGTCCGCCAAGTATGGAAGAAAAAAAAGACTTTATGTTTCCATGAACCATTTCGAGCAACTTTTCACATTTAATATATAAAATCTATGAAAATCGATTATTTTATCGGTCGATGTATCCCCTTGAAAATTCAGTACACTTTACTTTGATCATTTAAAGAATTTCTTTGGGAAGGTTTTATTTGTATAAAGCCCCGTGCGAAACCGAGACGGATCACTCACATTATTAAACTAGATGAAACGACTACATAAAAATATAATGCAACTGTATACCTAGTTAAGATTTAACTGAATTGAATCAACATTATTGTTCATTGTGTAAAACGTTTTGAGTCATTTTTACAATTTTAAAGGGAAACACGCGCTGATTATCCAGATTCGTTTTATTCTTTGAGTTTTAATAGCTTCAAATTATCGGCTAAAACTAAAGCAGATCAAATGAACAAAACTTCAGCATTATCATGCAGAGCACGTTTTGAACCACTCCCAAACTTAACCTACGTCAAAATTTTAGTATTTGGTCGGGTCAGTCCCCGCTTCAAAGATCTGCCCTACCTCTCAAATATACCTGCACGTTCACTTAATTGTAATACCAGAGTTCATTTTATTATTTTTATTTTACTTAAAATTTATCTCATTGTAATGATTAAAGCTAAAGGAAAACTGAAAATAACTTGCAGTTGGCTAATTTGTGGAATTTGAATGATTGAATGATCCAACGAACAGCGCCTCTCTCTATTCGGGATGTTGTAGCGACTCGAGAGCGAGATTTCTCATCCCACTCTCGCACGACGCGTAATGCGTAAGAGAGAGATGCGAGTCTCGCTCGCGGGTCGCTACAGTATCACTTAGACGTTCCCGAATAGACGATTTTTTAGGGTTCCGTACCTCAAAAGGAAAAAACGGAACCTCATAAGATCACTCGTGTGTCTGTCTGTCTGTGTCTGTCACAGCCAATTTGCTCCGAAATTACTGGACCGATTGAGTTGAAATTTGGTACACATATGTAAGTCAGTGACCGCAACACGGAAGTGTCACGTAAATAAATGAATTTTAAACATACGGTCATTTTTGGGGGGTAAATAAGAAACCTATAAAAAAAAACCGGACAAGTGCGAGTTAAACTCGCGTGGAGAGGGTTCCGTTCCGTATATGATTATCTGCAATTTACTAGGTTACTTTAAATACCATAGACTTCTTATAGGTTTTCCTGTAATCTATAGGTAAAGAACTATTTTCTGTATTTTTTTCAAAATTTTAGCCCCAGTAGTTTCGGAAATAAGGGGGGGGAATGGTCAATTTTCGCCTATTTTCCTAAATAACTTCCAAACTATTTTACTTAAAATTCAGAAAAAAATATATTTAAAGTCCTCACAATAAGTCCTTTCATTTGATATGTCACACAATATAGATTGCATAACTTTTTTTTTTAATTTTCTGATTTTCCCCCCAAAAGTGGCCCCCATGTTTAAAATTCATATATTTACGTCACGCGTCCGTGTTGCGGTCACCGACTTACATATATATACTAAATTTCAGCTCAATCGGTCCAGTAGTTTCGGAGCAAATTGGCTGTGACAGACGGACAGACAGACAGACAGACAGACAGACAGACAGACAGACGCATGAGTGGTCCTATAAGGGTTTCGTTTTTTCCTTTTGAGGTACGGAACCCTAAAAAGATTAAGAATTTTAAGATAAATGGTTTGGAAGTTATTTAGGAAAATAGGCGAAAAACTACCCTTTTTTAGATTTTTAAGATAAATGGTATGGAAGTTATTTAGGAAAATAGGCGGAAAATAGCCCTTATCTCCGAAACTACAAAGCCTAATTTTGATAAAAATACGGAAAATAGTTCTTTACCTATAGATTACAGGAAAACCTATAAGAAGACTATGGTATTTATAGTAACATAGGAAATTTCAGATTCAGACAGAATTTCAAATCGTCACAAAAGAAATCACTGACATAAGCTACTTAGAGACTATCCTTGGTCTAGACCATCGTCAAAACTCTTGGAAAACATAACTGTAAACTGTTTTTTTCATGTAAATTAATTTACATGAAAAAAACAGTTTACCAGTTGAACCATTTTCTAAACTATTTTCATAGTTGAAAACACAAATGTGGACGATGGTCCCTTATTTGATTACAACTTCGGAACTACATAATGAATAAAGTCCAAATAGGTTTTATGACAAATTATCGTTTAGGAAAATACTTTTATTCCTTGTTTATAGCATTGATAAAATTTATGGCCACTTAAGTAAGGGACTTTGGATGTAGGGTTAGGCAAAAAAGCAAGTTAACAATAATTTTATTTATTAACGTAGGTGTTATTTCGTTGCAAATGCGGTTATTTTATCTTTCATGACACTTTATTCCAAAGAAATAAATGAAACATGAAATTAAATTTTAGTATTAGGGTTTTGCCCTAAAGCTTTAAAACAGTTTTTTTTATGTAAAATGATAATAAAAACGTTATCATTGTAAATTATAGATGCGTTTTTCAACCAAGTAATATAATAAATATGCCATCGAACATGTATATAATTCGGTCAATAAGTGTACCTTATTTAGGGTTGATGGAGATGATGACAATTTCTTTATAAATTTTATATTAATTTACAGTTATAAATACTAATAAAAATTCCTGTTTGACTTCACACTGTACCAATTATCATCAATAGGTTAATTGTAGGTTGAAATATTTAAGGTCTTACTGGTAAAATAATATTTCATTAGATAGGATTTCAAGGATTTCATATTTTTATAACTAAATTTCGTTTTTTTTTTTTTTCTATAAAATACAAATGAAAGCGAATGAATTATTTATCTGACACATCTGAGGTTTATTGAGAGCATTGAGCGCTGAACAAAAAAAATATTGGACAAGTATTGAAATGAAGAAATAGCCTAACTTTTACCACTCACGTCACAGTGTCCTACAATAAAACGTTGCATTGATATCCTCATTGCACACACACACACTAAATGACCTAAAGACGTAGCGATTTTAATCCCGACTTTCCTTTCTGACCCTATTCCTGGAGCGGCGGGTGGCAAATGAGTTCATTGTTTGTCCCAGACCATTTTTTACGCTTCGCCCCAACACAGGGACCAGTTTGAACAAGCCCGCTACAAAGAAAACTAATGGAGACCGAATTTTCAGCTGAATATGGGAGCTATTTGTGTTTTATTTTCGGATTAAACACACAAAAGAAGAAATGCTCTAGTGTTCATGTAAGTGTAACTGGAATAAACACGCTTGCTCTTAATTTTTTTCAGCATCTATAGGTCTGATTTAGCAATGCTTGCTATGAGTTTAATCAGCCTAATATTATAATGTATAAGCGACGTAACTATAATACTTAAGTTGCTTTGCAATTTAATATAACTTTAAAGAGAAAATTGTACTTCAAACGATAGTTAATTTTAATACACTGCTATTACTAAATCCTCCTCCTACAAATACCCCCCCCCTCCTCCCCCCCTCCCCCCCCCCCCCTCCTCCTCCTATAAATCGTACTCCTCTGCTGCACTGGGAGTGAAGAAATAGCATAGAATGCGTGCAGATGCTTATCATCCTGGCATGTCGTAAAAGTCGACTAAGGGACGGGTCCTCTCCAACATGGTGGACTATCTGTATGGGCGATGGGCTGATCACCTGTCACCATACGGTTCATCATACCATCTTAGGACTAATTAATCGAACGTGGCCACAAGTACTCTTGTGGCTCTGCCCACCCCAATAGGGATTTCGGGCGTGATAATATGTATGTATGTATTACTAAATATCCGAAAAACAGGACTAGGACATTGCACAATCGTTATAATTTTTAAAAGGTTTATTTTAAATGGTTTTAATTAGCGCTTATTAAAGGTCGCTAATAAAAAATATATGATAAACTTAAACCAGGCTACGGTCACACTCAAACTACATTTCTCTTTCTCGACCGAAGTAAAAATAATATTTACACAAGAAAATCATATGATCAGAACACTAGCTAACAAAATGAACCAAGCCAAAATGCATGACTTAGTACAAATATTGTTAACAATACGGCACGTGATAAGAAACCACGCGCTGTTGTTTGCAAGTAGATAAATAAACTTATATTTGAATTGGATGATAGCCAAATTTTTACATCGCGGTGCATTGAACCTTGCAAATTATGCAATTTAATCAGAATTAGGTTAAATAATAAATTTATTTTCAATTTTAATATAAAATGTAAACTTCTGAAGGTAAGCATTTACGCATTATGCGGAATGATGCGATCGATTACACAAACGCGATTCTTCCTATTCTTGATTCCCTTACAATATGGTTTCCACACAACTGCAGTTATTACATTCGTGATTCTACACAGCCGTTATTTTAACGCAATAATAGCGTTTCATTCAACAATTGGGTATTAATCAGGAACTTACTGGGAACCATTACGATTATCTAGATATGCAAACATACAGGCTGCCTATGTTGTATGTCCTGCGGCCCTAGCATGTCAGACACGGGGAAAAGTTATCATATCTCTAAGAGTGTCTCTCACACACTAGTGCCGACGAAAGAGTTAGTCAGAGAGGTAAACGAGTTTAACTTATCCCCGTGTCTGGCATGTCAGGGCCGCTGAAGGACAAAGGCATCTACGTAATATGCGCCAAAATCCGTTTACCATCTCCTTTAGTCCTTATTATAAAACGTCTGATCTCATTGCATATCGATGATGTTCTGTCGACCGATTTCGGCCACAGCACCTGCACCAAGGGATTCTAACGGTCACTGGCTCTCATGTGGCTTAAGTATGTAGCCAATCTTCTTTATAAAAGTCTTCGTGAAAATCTATAACGTATACACACAGTTTTCTGTGGAACTTTGAAGCTTCTTTCTTTGATTGACCAGAAAGAATAATAAAAAAGAATTCATAAGTTTCACAAGAATATCCTAGATGATAAATTTGCACAAAAAACAGAATTGGGTTAAAAGGCATTGCACTGCGTCATCATAATCCGAATTCATAACAACTTTGTCGTTGCGATGTTAAACAAATAGACTTGGAACTCCGCAAGATAAAACTGTTATAAATACTAAGGTGTTACCTATTCGTTCACAGTGTGCCCGCGGACATACATGTGCTACTGTCCACGCCTTTATTAATTTTAATCCCTTAACAGTCTTTTCCGTAGTCGTTGATATTAAAATGGCGCCTGGCGTTATTTCTAATACTGAAACGATTATTAACAACTCTTTAGAACAAATCTCTTCAGCTCATAGTGAGACCCTCATCAATGTCTTCATAGCTGAAAAAGAGCAAACCCTCGAAACATGTCCAATTGATCATATTAAACTTGTAATAACTACTAATGTCAATGATGAAAAAAAACTTAACAGTTTGCTGCCTAAGGCAAGCATAAATGGGTGTGAAGTGACTGTAAAATCGATTGATCAATCACATCCCATTGATCCCCCTCATTTACCTAATAACGGTGATACAACAGTCAATGGAAGAAATGGTGTTAAAGAAAAAGCTGATAACGAAGTAGAAGTGATCGAAAAGCCACCTCTTAAAAAGCCAGTCCGCAAAGTTATAAAACCTAAAGTGCTGAAGCATATGGAATCCAATGATTATCTATACGATCGCCTCTATGACAGTGGTTGTCCCATGGCAGTAAGTAGCATTTATCTTATGACATTCTTATAGATTAGTTATATCCAATAACAAAGTTAAGCTAGAATGTAGTTTGTATATTTTATTTAATTAAAAAATTTAATTTCGTTAAAATAGAACCTTCAGATTTTTTTTTTTCATTAATAATTATCAATCGGTTTTGGAAATATATGTAATCTAAAGGCGGCGCTAAAATCTTTTAAATTTCCTCTTTTTGGTTCAACTTCAAATTTTTGCCTAATGAGGAAACCAAGCCCTGATAAATCTTTACTAGCTCTTTCGGTTTACTGATTATTGTTAGAAACCGAAGCTAAGGAAAAAAAGCAGGCTAAAATTTATGAAATCAAACTTAACTCGGAGGTAATTAAGTCTTTTGCCCGTATCATGAGAAATAAAGACTTTGGTATGTGCCCAGCCGTGGAATGTTTCTAAGCTTATTGTGTTTGTATGTATGTATACACATATTTCAGAAAATAAACGTCTGCATCCGCCTGAAAGTTTATTATTGTTGGGATCAATAAATTTGCGTATACCTACCTTATTTTCTAAGACTTTAAATCGTAGTTATTTCAAAAATCTTAACGCTTAAATTTTACGTTGTTTAATCTACGCTTTATTACGACTACAATATTTGTTAGCAAAAACAATCACGGACGACTTTGTTAATAATTTGTTTAAAACATCAAAGAGACATTAGTTCCCTAGATACGCCGAATCCGGCTCATTTGGGTATTTAAATCTAAATTATATCACTAAGATGGACCAAAAATTCGTAGTCCTCATTCAAACTTTGTTAATCAGAGTTACTTTAGGAAAAATCCGCATTATCATCACTTTATTTTTATTCATTTATTATTAAGCCATTAATTGTTTCGGTCAATAATGTTAATATTTATAATATTTATGGTGTAAGCATGTGTAAGTGTTATTGAGAACGAAAGTGTCCGTGTTCTAAATCTTGTGATATTCCAAAATTTCAGCTGTTATGAACATTTTAACATAGTAATACTAGAACTAGTCGTACAAACAAGACCTTAGGTAGCTATAGAATACATTTTGAAGGCTATTGTACTTCGTTGAACGAATGATATGAAATATGTAGACAACGCTTTCAAAATCACTGCCTTTTTTCTCATCAATAAAGTTGACTTACGAGTATAATCTGAACTGCTTGCGCTTCTCTGAAAACGTACCTACGTGATTTAATTGTACTACCTAAGCATTGTCTTTTCCAGCGTCTCAATGTTAATGTTTTTAAGTACGTTACCCAGATATCATTCAACAAGCATGACTGTGTCTCTGATTTTATTACCCCACCGATGGGTGTGTTCCGAACGCCAATATTTACTCACAAAACCAAATCATGTAGAAACCTAGCTTCGTCAGAATAACGTAGTTACGGGGGCTACAAATAAAGTGGTCTCGGTAATAATTATTAAAAATAATTACTAGAGCAAAACCAACAGTAAAATTATCAACAGGTACGGAGATTCACGGATGTTAAAGTAGTGGTTTTGGTGTCACTGTTTATTTAAGTATTTTAAACAAGGCGTTGCTTTGGGCTTCACTTGCTCCAACTAAATCTTCAATCCTGATTTGCATTTCAAAATATCAAATGAAATTAATTTAGTTTAACTTGTGATACCTCCTCTGCTGCACTGGGAGTGAAGAAATAGCATAGAATGCGTGCAGATGCTTATCATCCTGGCATGTCGTAAAAGTCGACTAAGGGACGGGTCCTCTCCAACATGGTGGACTTTCTGTATGGGCGATGGGCTGATCACCTGTCACCATACGGTTCATGATACCATCTTAGGACTAATTAATCGAACGTGGCCACAAGTAGTCTTGTGGCTCTGCCCACCCCATTAGGGATTTCGATCGTGATGCTATGTATGTATATAACTTGTAATAAATGTAAATAATTGTATCTAATACGTATAAATGCATTCATATTTTAAGCATGAAGAGCGTAAACTGAAGTTCTAACAATTGCAAAAATCCGCTGTTCAGATGCCGTAGGCGGTGGAAACTGAAGAAGTACGGGCGTCTCAAGTTGGGGACAACTTTGTTGGGTGCTGCGATAGCGCGGTATAGGAAATCGAGTGTCGCGGCATGATTTAATGTTAGAATATGTTCACTGCTTATGATAATAATATAGATGTTTAAAGTTTTCTGGGCTCATTTCGAGTATTGATATTTAGTTATGTATGTATGTCTGTATGAACTAATAGTATAATAGCTGTGCCGTACTACTACTAACGTAATTGTTTATTATTGTATGTTTTTGGTCACAAACCTTCCCTGGTGTATTCACAACACTCACCAAAGTTTCATCGTAATCGCATGAATGGTATAAGATTACATAGGTGACAAACAGACAAATATTAATTTATTATATTTGATATAGGTTAACCAAAAAGCTAAGCTCCTATGGCCTGTCAATAAGAAAAATCTGGTCAAGGGCGATGCTAATTCAAGTGAGGGTCCCGTACTTAGCTATGATAAAGAGACACTTTTAAGTACGGAAACGTAAAATGGAAACAGAGTGATACATTTTATATAATTTCTTACAAGAGTCAAACCTAGTGGGAGCCCGTTGATGTATCTGTGTATGTATATGCACGTTTATCTCAAAATCCGTTTATACAAGATTAAATACCGTACTGCTTACTTAAAGTAATAACTCAAATCACTCAAATCACATTTCCACACGGAAAATACAAACTTAATTTTCTCTAGAATTATTAAAGCTAGAGTGTCCACCGTGTATTGTTATATGTACGTATATATTTCTCGTATTCCTTATTCTTTTTAGTTCGTAACGAATTTTTTTTTTTTCCTAATAATGTTTTATCATCTCGTGGGGCCTTCTACCTAAATAATACAACTATGACTTTCAGCTCGATACGTTAAGCCGTTCCTGAGAAAAAGAGTGTTGATAGACAGACAAGACGGACAGACGGCCAACAAAGTGATTGTATACACATACACACATATCATCACGCCCGAAATCCCTAATGGGGTGGGCAGAGCCACAAGACTACTTGTGGCTACGTTCGATTAATTAGTCCTAAGATGGTATGATGAACCGTGTGGTGACAGGTGATCAGCCCATCGCCCATACAGATAGTCCACCATGTTGGAGAGGACCCGTCCCTTAGTCGACTTTTACGACATGCCAGGATGATAAGGATGATTGTATATGGGTTCTGTATTTTCGAAGTCTGATACGGAACCCTAAAAATGAAAGCTTTTTTAATTGAATTAAAAAAAACGCTGAACTCTAAGTTAATTTGCCCACTCAACGAACCTTCTTAAAGTATTTCATTCTACAAAACGTTTTCCTAACAAACTAAGTTATTACTAACAAGATTGGTATAACTTGGTAAATAAAGCTAAAGTAACTTTTTTCAAACTTTTACGTATAATAATGGCATTTAAATGTAAATTGAAAAATCCAAGTGTACAAATTCAATTTACTAAAGCCAGACGCACTAGTATATTCCATTGAGAAATAGGTATTACTTCAAGTTCATTACAATCAATTTCCATTTTCTCTAAGACTATGAATTTATGATACGTTCTTAAATATGGATGTAAATACCGAGACCGAAAGATTTAAATTTCATAAAGAACTGAAGAAAATTTAATCTGGAAAACATTATTCGTTATTAGTGTTCAAGCACGTATCACAAGAAACAAAACACACATATTATTTACGACATTTTATATAGGTAAATACAATCACTTATAATAAAATTATATATTACTATTAGAATTATTCATTAAATATTACATACACTTCATCTATGTTATAAAATTACTTGCACCTAGCCCCTTTTACAAGCTTTTTATTAACTTGCAATGTTTGTATGTAATATTCGTGTCAAATCCTGCAAGCTGAACTAGAACCACTTCCTCTTATCCTACGAAGCTGAATTTTTACATATGGTTCAGTACCGATGACAATGCATTTTGATGGTAAGCATGACCAGAATCGACAAGAACTGTTCAACGGTCAACAGCACAGACAAGAAATTTTGTGTACGCATTTTATTACAATATGAAAGTGCCATGGGCAAAATAGCTTGTTATAAATATGCAATTTTTAAAAAACTTATTTCAAATGGCTTCTAAAAGAAGCATTACTAAGTTTTATAATATCATCGGGTAGTTTGTTGTTTATCTTAGAAGCCAGCACGTGCATGGTCTTGGTGGACTTGGTCAGTCGATAACTGGCTGTGAGTAATTACAATAATACAATTGACAGTACAATTCGTTTATGCTTTGTGCCGCAGCAGTTTTGCTCGGTATATGTTTATATTTGTCGGTAATTGTCCCACAATCTTTTATTTCAATTGTCTAATAAAATGGTAAAAAAGCAATGTTAAAAACGCGTGAAGGTATTTTATGTTAGTTCATTAAATTCATTTCATATCGTTTATATTTATACCTATAATCTTGATGAGTTTATTTTTGAATTGCAATAGTGCGCAGTTTTATTGCTCGAATAACACCATTTTCTTCATTGAAAACGATGGCGTGACAATGAGATAACGTAGGTCTTGAAATTGAGAAATGTTAGTATTGAACACGTCCAATTCTAAATTCCTATTTAAGTTTCAGTAAGTTACTTCAATTACACTATTATACATTTTTTGTGGGTACTTTTACTAAACACCTGTACAGTATTTACGTCTACATCTATACGACGAAGGCAAGAAAATTGGAGCTCATAGTCAAAGCTTTGATACCTCGCGTCTTTAGATTTCCGCCTCATGGCGAAATGTTTTCGTAAGTTTTCGATCTTTCAAAGTTTTTCACATGAGCATGAGAAGCATATTCGTATTTGCTTTAGATAAACAAATTGTTTCGCAGTAGGGGTTTAACTGTTTTATTTAAAAAATTAAATAGACCCACCCATTTATTTTTTAATGATAACTATTGCAGTTGATTTAAGATCTTTTTTCCTTTGTTCCATAGCCTACCCTGTGCAACGAGAAGTCATGCCTTGGCAGCGTGATGGCTATCCCGGGGCGCGGGGACGTGCCAAGGGACCCAGAGGAAGTACTCAACGATGCCAAGGACTTTCTTGGCCAGTACTTCGCTTCTATACGGAGGTATTCCTTGAATTTTTACGTAGGTCATAAAGTATTTAAGGAGTATGCTTGCAAAGTAACATTGGCAACTCTTTTCGCTATTGCCACAAATAGAGCTTGCTATCTTGTGGGATGTCACAATAGATAAATGAAGAATAAAAAATCGCAATAAGTTTTATAGTTTACATTGTTGTTATTATTATTATTGCCTTTTTATTTACATATCCCTAAATATTTACATTTCAAAGATGTTTATTAGTTTTATTTTAAATGTTAGTATTAATTTTATATTATTAAGTTAAGTATTATGTTGCTGTTTCTCTTGGATATAAACTACTTTTTGGTCAATGCCTCTTTTCTTTTATGTTCCTTGTTAGGCCAAATAAAAATAAATAAATAAATAAATAAGTCTTCCCACTGCTGTCATTATGTCATCTGTCCTTCTTTAGGGTTCCGTACCTCAAAAGGAAAAAACGGAACCCTTATAGGATGTGTCTATCTGTGTGTCTATCCGTCTGTCACAGCCAATTTACTCCAAAACGACTGGACCGATTGAGTTGAAATTTGGTACACATATGTATATCGGTGACCGCAACACGGACCTGTAACGTAAATAAATTAATTTTAACATACACATACATACATTTTAACATATTTTAACATGGGAGCCACTTTTGGGGGGCTAATAAGAAAATTAAAAAAAAAGATTTGCAAACTATGGCGTGTGACATATCAAATGAAAGTGCTTGCTATGAAGACCTTAAGTATACAAGTTTCATATTTCGTTTAAGTTATTTAGGAAAATAGGCGAAAATTGACCTTGAGGTCTGGGCTTTTGAACAAAATACAAAAAAATAGTTATTTACCTATAGACTACAGGAAAGCCTATAAGAAGTCTATCGTATTTAAAAGAACATAGGAAATTTCATGTATTCCCGGAACCCTCTCCACGCGAGTTTAACTCGCACTTGTCCGGTTTTTTTTCTTGGTCTGCGTACTCTTCTTTTACCCGAGTAACTATTCTATTTACCATTGTTACACACTAAAAATTATTTTCGGAAAATTCTTGAGGAAACCTTTTCAGGAGATATGTTAAAAAGGCTCTATACTCTGGAAACATTCAAAGGAAAATTCTAACTCGGGGAATATTATCGAATTCATTTGAAAACAATCTAATTTTAATGTGTTTGGTTTCAGTGAATTATAAATCTGTTTCCATTTTAAATAATCACTGGATACAAATATTAAACAAAAATAAAGTTTAATTAGCAAGAAACGACACCGTAAGAGAAACATTTAAAATTATACGTTGGAGATGTATTAATGAGTCAGTGTATGTAAAAGTCTATTAGTATTGTAACGAGGCGAGACTCATTGTATTTTTCGCATCATTGACATTATCTAACCAAAAGACTACAATGTACTGAGACCATATCAAAGTTCATCTCTTCTGTTGTCTAGGGCGAATACTGCAGCCCACGAAGCACGTTGGAACGTGGTGCAAGAAGAAGTGGCCAAAACTGGGACGTACCAGCTGACTACTACTGAGCTGGTCTTCGGAGCCAAGCTGGCTTGGAGGAACGCTAGCAGGTGCATAGGGAGGATACAGTGGTCCAAGCTGCAGGTATGAATATTTAGCCTTCATAGCCACAGGGACTAAGGACATATCGTTGTCTTCAAGTTAAGCTTACTTTTTATCCATCGAGCGTTTGGTATTAACACCGACAGCTCTAAAACAGAAATTGGTTCGAAATTAAAAATCTTGTTCTTGTAATAAATCTTAATTATAATGCGCAGTACAAATAATTTAATTTCTTTATACGATCTTTATCCTATTACCTAGAGACCACTATTAGATTTTAAATATTTCAAAAGAGATTAACTGCTTCACTGGTCAATAAAAATGAAGCAAGAACTTATGAAGATCATTTCCTACTTCAAAGAGAAAAGCGTTGCAAGACTAGCTAAGCATCCTCAAATCAATTTACCTTGTTCCCGATTAGTGGCTCCAAGTGGGGAGAGCAAAGAAACTAAATGGATTTGCCGACTGTAATGAGAAAACTCCTATTTCACACTGCAACGGGAAAAAATGGGCAATTAACCAGTAGTTCGTATTTGGATACCGCGGGAGAAAACGGATACTTACGACAAAGCAGATTTCACGTAGCAAGCATTACAATTACAGATACAAACACTTTATTTCCCAATACATAATACAGTGTTATATATAGGTTTACAGTTTTTTGTTTTTTCAGAGAAAAAATGGTATGAACACAGCTTGGATGGTTATAAGCATTAGACGTTTCGCTATGTGTAAATATTTCGATCCCTTAAATTTCCACAATTTTATTTGCCCTAATCGTTCATTCATAATTAGCCATGATTAAATTAAATGATTGATTAAATGTGTCAAAATATTTTACATAGCGATCGTGAACATAAAGTAAAGTGAGGTAAGGCTTTATTTATACATTACCTTGAAAAATTACGATATCACATACCTTAAATTCTGTAAATCGAGTCAAACATTACAACTAATGAACCATTAGGGCAAATTCAATTATGGAAAACAATAGACAACCGTTTCATATACTTTCCTATTTCATATTCATATTTGTTCCTTTTAAAGTACGAATAATCTTAATAGATTATGATTCTTAAAAGAAGCAGTTCGAACTGTCAATGTTTCAAGCAATAATTTTCTCAGTCGACAATAAAACAACATAGTTGCAATTGCGTATTCCGCGATTAGAATAGAAATGAAACGTACCGTCAGTATTGTAGTTTGTATGCATTGATACTGTCACTTTGTATAAATATATATGAGTATGTGCTTGACGTATGAATATGAAATGATGTTTGTCCATTGCTGAGAACCCACCCATATTGTAGTTGAGCATGCTCGAAAGTTGTACATGGAAGTACCTTGCAAACCAATTTCTTAAATAAGGGCGAAATAAAATTAAAAAGAACGTAAACGAATTCAATTCCCTATCGCTTTAAAAAGAGTTTTGGAATCTTTTTTTTTTTTCAGAGTGTAAACGAAAAATACTAAACGTCTGCTGTAGTCGTTTAGTATTTTTCGTTAACACTCATGTAGATCGAAAGAAATCTGACAGGTGAATGTTACATTCTACATTCAGAGTCAGCTGAAGAGCTCCTGCGCAACTGCACCAACGTGTTCATTTGATCCGTTAATAAATAATCTAAGCATTAAAGGCTCGGGCAAACCAGAAGCAGTTGCGGCGCGTTTGCGGTGCGAACGCGGGCCCGCGCCATTGTAGAACGGCGCGGGCAAATGTACCATGCCACACCGCGGCGGCGCGGGACCGCGCTACTTTGGTGTGGTATAGTAAATCCGCCCGCGCCATTCTACAACGACGCGGGCCCGCGTTCGCGCCGCAAACGCGCCGCAACCGCGTTTGGTTTGCCCCGGCCTTAAATTTACAGCAGGTCTGAAGACTATTCAACATCTTCATCCCTACAAACCAAATTACTGCGGGTAATTGTAGCTGTCCTTTCTCCAACCTTTTTTGTGTTTTCAAGGGAAACCAGTAAACAAGTCGTAATTATCAAGCTTCCCGGCGAACAACAATATTATGTCATGACAAAATAAACGATGATGTTACTCCGCACTTTTGCTCGGAACTTAAACACGAGTTTTTTGCGGCATTTGCGCGACAAGGAAGAATTTTGTAAATGTATTCTATCAGTATAATTCTACAGTTAGAATTAGAAGCAATCTATGCAAATTAACAACTTAAATATAACGTTCCTTTCAAATTGCTAAAACGATTAAGCCACAATATTTTTCGAATTAGAACCGCAGTCGATTGGCTTTTAACGACATTAATTTATTCATTCAATTCCATTCGCTTATTCAATCTTCGGGGTGTCGCGGTTAGGAGCTTAAGTAAGCGTTACAGAGCTTAGCGTTAAGACGTCGACATGATAGCGAGCGTTTTGTAATTACCGCTCATGATTGTGCGAGTTAATCGGAGCGATTTGATGGATTCCGGGCTGGGGGCACTATTTCGGCATGCTATTTAACAATGTGATTAATTGGCCCAGCGAAAATTTCATTTGAGTAGAGTAGTTTTCGCTGAAAAACTTGTGAAATTATGCATTGAGATACAGACATGTAACAGCTCAGAACCTGCATTTGACTTTGATTTAAATAATAACTATAGTTATGTCACTTTATTTTACTTGAAAACTTTGCAAAATAAGCTTAGGACCTTCTTTACAAAACGATAAGATAAGTTATTAGTAAGTACTAGTATCCTAGTCGACGCATTAGGGCTTTGGCACAAGACGCCATATTCAGGCGTAGTCGATGCGCGTTTTGCGTCTGTGTCTATATATTTCTAATGTGTAAAAGTGACAGCAATACCTACCAGACACGCGTCAACTGCGCGTGAAAATTTCGTTGTATGGAAACCCTCAGAAACCCGCTACGCGATAAGCTCGTCAACCAGATCAAATATTTATCCGTGATTAGCTTGCACGTAACTACCATTTAATAGTGCTTATTAAATATTGCACGTCATCATGGTATACGAATAGTTAACCTTACTTAACCTATTTAAAGTGAATTCATCCTTAGTTGTCTTATTTGGTAAACAAGTTTCTAACCTCAAAATGCACCCATTTTTGGCTAAAACAGCTATTACTTCGTAAGTTAAGATACCGGAGATATATTTTAGAGATCACTTTTCCAATTTTAGGTTTCCGTATCTCAAAAGGAAAAAACGAAACACTTAAGGATCACTCATGTGTCTGTCTGTATGTCCGTCTGTCACAGTCAATTTGCTCCGAAACTACTGGACCGATTGAGTCAAAATTTAGAATGCATATGTAAGTTGGTGACCGCAACACGGACGCATAACGTAAATAAATGAATTTTAAACAGGGAGGCCACTTTTGGGGGGTGAATTAAAAAATAAAAATAAACTATGCAAAGTATCGTGTCACATATCAAATAAAAGGGCTTATTGTGAGGATCTTAAATACATATTTTTTAAAATTTAAAAACAAATAGTTTGGAAGTTATTTAGGAAAATAGGCGAAAATTTACCATTCCCCTTCTTTCTCAAACTACTGGGCCTAAAAATATCTAAACAAAAACTAATAAAGTTTCATTCATTATGATTTCACAGAGTTAAATACTTTTTGTTTATCTGTGGGTATGTAGTTAAATAAGATACGATCTTATAAAGAGACTGTGATTCGGAAATTCGACATAATGTTTTGACATGAGCTTATAATCCTATCCATCCCTACTATTCTATCCTATCTAATCGTGTGTGTGTTTGTTGCCACTCAGCTCCGTAACACCTGAACGGATTTTCATAAAACTTGGTATATAGTTACCTTAGGTCCTGGAATAGGACACAGGGCACTTTTTATTCTGGATAAATTAAAAGTTTCCGAAGGAACATTCTATAACTGAATTTCACGCGGACGAAGTTGCGGGTAGAAAATAGTATTATAAATACGAAAGGTTGTGTGTGTGTAAGTGTGTGCTTGTGTTAAATAAAACTGATTATATTGAAACTAGCGTAGTCTTGTTTAACTGTAAGTATAACTTCAGCAGAGTTTAGGAACAAGTCAACAAAATGAAGTTTGCGTGCTTAGAAATACAACTGACTGAAACCCCATTTACAGTAAAGACATACACTATCGTACAAGCCGCAAAGCTAACTGTGAAACAACTGCACTAGGCATCTAGATACACAGCAGCAGAGTATAACAGCTAAGTCAATGCAGATTCAAAACGTCCAATAATTATCCCGCGCCTCTATTCGGGAACGTCTAAGTGATATTGTAGCGACTCGCGAGCGAGATTCTCATCCCACTCTTTCGCTTGATGCGTAATGCGGAAGAGCAGGATGCGAATCTCGCTCGCGAGTTGCTACACTATGACTTAGACGTTCCCGAATAGACGCTCTCTGGTCATGTCAAATAGAACGCTATCGTCAAACCGTCCAAATTTTGCCCTTGAAGGTTATTTTGCCCACTGAGCAAAATATCAAAGATTTATCAAAAATAAAATGCTGTTTAATTTCTGTCATCATATCTTATTTTCATGATCTTTTATGAAATTGTCATTACCAAGTCCTAGTCCATGGCATCCTCCACCACTCTAGCGGCCCTAGCAAAGTTGACACAAGGAAAAGTAAACCCCTTAGCTCTCAGTGCGTCCCTCTCACATTAGTGCTGACGAAAGCGATAGTCAGGGAGATAAGACGGATGTTAAGCGAATTATGGAGCGTAGAGGCATTGAATTCTCCTAGTACTGGATCTCCATTGCACACGATTTTCATTCTTAGTCTGCCGTGGGCGTCAGATTCACTGGTGTGATTCATTGTTTCTTCCTCTTCACGATACATTCTACAATCTAAGTTGTCACAAACTCCCATCTTAGCCAATTTCAGATAATTAAATTTGTTTCATATGTAAAAGCGTGTTTATTTTTATTTTAGATTGATCTCATATTTTGTCCAGTGGGCAAAATAACCCTCAAGGGCGAAATTTGACGGCTTGACGATACTTTTTTTATTTCGACTTTCGCCGCAGCTTTACCCGCGTCAGTTTGAAATGCCCATCGGTCACTTTGACCAGCACCAATACAGTATTTTTTTAAAAGGAACATTCGTGCCCAATTTCCTTGTTGTACCTATTCGAGTTTACCTATAACTGCAAAACAGGGCCTTTATTAAATATTAGCTTAAAGATTCGGTAAATCGCTTTGCTATGTCTTTATCTTACTATGCGAAGTTTACATTGAAAAGAAAGTGACAAAACACAGCAACGATTCGTCACCATAGTAACGAGCGGTTTCTGAATCGTTAATAGTGCGTCCACATCTGTAGAATGCGCCGCTCGCGCGCCTTTCGCGAACCGTTCGCGGGCAGCGCGCGCGCGTCGTGCGGCGCAAGCAGTTACGATAAGTACACGTGTGCATCGCGCGTGCTGTGCGCGAACGGTTCCGAATTCGCGGCACGTTCGTCAGATGTGGACGCACTTTAAGACCAATATCAAGATACCCCGTAAGTCTGTTTTATAAAAACTCTAGATGTGCCCGCGACTTTCTTCGCATGGGATTAGGACTATCTCTATTCCAAATCATCCAAATCCGTCCAGCCGTTGAAGCGTGAAGTAAAATCTCGCACGCACTCACAAGAACTTTTGCATTTATAATTTGGTGTGACAGTAACTGATCTCGCTGTTTATTATGTATAGCTAGTCTGAAAACAGGTTAAAACAGAAGTGCAGAAAGCAATTCGGTGCCCAGATAAAATATTGACAGTACAGTTCATTTGAGAGCGTACGTGTAGTTGTTTATCCGCGACGCCGACAAGCTTCAAAGGATAAGCACACAAATTAGCCTTTGCTGATTTCTTTGCGTTTCTGTTGGGCCAAGTTGACTTAAATATAATCAAAGAGCTACCAGAAGACTTTTATGGCGGTTTTCGGCTACCTTAAGTTTGTCATTAAAGCCTTTTGTTCGCCTTTATTAGCATTTTTCCAATAAAACATTTTGGCATCTTTTAGTTATCCGAATAATACTTATAATATACCTTCGCATTTCAGTACTGAAATCTTGTTTTTCCCCAATCGTCAAAGTCGAGCGCACGATTACTCTTGCTTATTGTCATGATAATACGGCACTGTAATTGAAATTCAGACAATCTTTTTTATTGTATACTGTATTATTCATTGAATAATAAATTTCCATACAACGTATCGTTTAAAGATCCAAATTATAAAAATATGGCTTCGTTTCCATATTGAAAATTGCACAGAGCTTTATAATATTCCTACATTGTTGTAATGATGGGAAACTCAGTCACAATCGTCCAAACCGTCACTCGTTTTTGCTCTGTCAAAAACTACAATAATCTTTTAACATATATCATGATCATAAACATAGTTGTAGAAATATTCAGTAGATATACATAATTAAAAAGGATTGTGGTCTTTAACGAAAAAGATAGATTTTAAGTTTGACGCCGTTGTCTGTGAAAGTACATCTAAAGGACGTTTTTAAGTACGTATTTTTTTCTAAACTCCATGTTTTCTCTTAGGTGTTCGATTGCAGACAAGTCACAACCACAAGCGGAATGTTCGAGGCACTCTGCAACCACATCAAGTACAGCACGAACAAAGGGAATATCAGGTACTTTTCTTTATCCAAAGCTTACCCTGGCTCTGAGTGAAAACCCCGCGCGTCATAAGATGACTCGTCGAACTTCGCTTACAATAGTGTACAGTTGTGTTGGTTTAAGTTATCCTTTTAAATTGGAAACAAAATATTAATTGTATAATTATAATCGAACCTAGTTTAAGTTCCAATGAAAAAAATGTTTAAAAAATTCTTCATGGACTGAACTTTACAATCCCTATTTCCAACTCGTCTCACGTCAAGCATAATTTTCGATCACTTTACCACTAAAACGACGTAAGTCCCCTCGCAATACACAAGGTCTTGCTCTTTTGGAATTTAGTTATTGGGGAGGTATTCAAAGCCCGTATCGAATCCCCAGGTCCGCCATAACACTGTTCCCGCAGCGCACGGACGGCAAGCACGACTACAGAATATGGAACAGTCAGCTGATCAGCTACGCGGGGTATAAACAGCCCGATGGCACCGTGCTCGGGGATCCAATGCACTGCGAATTCACTGAGGTAAGCGATGGACGGGTTAGAAATTATAAATAATAACAAATAAATAATAAATAAATAAATTGCGGGACAATCTTTACACAAATCGATCTAGTCCCAATGTAAGCTCTAAAGGCTTGTGTTATGGGTACTAGACGACGATATACATACTTATATAGATAAATAAATACTTAAATACATAGGAAACATCCAAGACTCGGGAACAAACACTCGTGTTCATCACACAAATATTTGCCCTTACCGGGGATCGAACCCGGGACGCTAGCTTCGGAGGCAGGGTCACTATCAACTAGGCTATCCGCGTCGTCAAAACAAAAATACCACCTAATACCTACAAAAATGCCTTATTCCTATTTAAATTAAGAAAGGTTAAAGAGTTTATAGGTAAAACTCAGAAAGGGTTTTAGGGTAGCTTTGTTTTAAGAGTTCGATTTTTTTAATTAAAGTTGGTAGTTGATTAGTTTCTTTTGCGATTATTATGGCATTTATGAATGGACCAAGATTTTTTTGAAAAAAAAAAACATGTTTGACGGGCGCGGTGGTCGGGTAAATTCAACGGAAACACCCGCGCCCGCGTTCTGTGTGTTGCACTACTGATGATGTCAAAACACGATGAATGACTTGTAATTGATTAATGTTAAGTAATAAGTTATACTTTATTTGAATTGAAATTTAAATTCTGGCAACAATTCTGAACCCGTAACACCCAAACGCAACACGAAACACGCCGTATAATTGATTTGAAAAATTCGTAATTTAGTTCAAAGGGAAACTTTATTTCACACCACAATTGAAACGGCAACGTTTTTGTTTTATCTCAAAGTTGTTTTAAGCGGTGTGAATGATGCATGACACGGCGTTCCGGCGATTCTACGAACTGGGGGCGTAATATAAGCATTTAATTAAAATTCGTACTATGAGGGTGGTAAACAGGCCGTCTTTGGGGCGCTCATAATACGGTTTTCCAGGCAGCTCAGTTTACAGTGGAAACTGCCTGGAATTAAGAGCTCATAATACGACCCTTGTTCACATTATCCGATAAAGCTTGTGGGTTTTTAGGCAACGGATATTTTTCATCTAATATTCAAGCAAATAAATGAGTGCCAATAAGTATTTGCTAACAAGCGATCCCCTGCGACTTCATAGCCATATATCTATATACAGCATTATATATTTTACGCCGTGTGAAAGTGCTAGCGTATAACTAATGCCGCTTTTAAATCCGCTGCTCAATTACGTAACAACAATTGGTATCGCTTTCGCGAAAAGTTAACCAATTGTACCCTTATTTACATCGAGTGATGACTAAATTGGTTTGCATTTCGAGCCAAACCGATACCAATTCTGTCACGTAATTGCCGTTCAGTAGGTACTTTTAATTTCAGACAGTACTTACGTAGTAATTCGATTTTCTGTCCTCTAAACTACCTATATAACCATTTATTTTGGCAAACCCTGTGGCATGTGTATTGAAGCTGATATACGGCGCATACTTTTGTATTTTTTTCTATGTTATCTTCGATATTACGAATTACGTATTTCATTACATTTATTACTTATTTATAACCATTCTACTTAGAAGCATCTAAGTTTTCCCTGAATGACTAATGAACAAGACTAATTATCTAGGCCAATTAAATGCACTATGCACTGCACACGGTCATACGCCATAATAATGATGAGGTACATCAGGCCTTTTTGCGTCACGGGATAATTCAACCCGGGTTAAACCCGTATGCATAAAATATGAAGCATAGTCCTAGTATATATTTTTCTAATTTAATACATATCCTATTATTTTGAAGACCTTTGCTATAGAGTATTAGATTTTCGAACCAATTTTATTTCAAATTAGCTTCCATTAAATCCTAAAAAATATATAATGCCATACATAACATTAATTATTTTAACAAACACTCCTCTGCTGCACTGGGAGTGAAGAAATAGCATATAATGCGTGCAGATGCTTATCATCCTGGCATGTCGTAAAAGTCTACTAAGGGACGGGTCCTCTCCAACATGGTGGACTATCTGTATGGGCGATGGGCTGATCACCTGTCACCATACGGTTCATCATACCATCTTAGGACTAATTAATCGAACGTGGCCACAAGTAGTCTTGTGGCTTTGCCCACCTCATTAGGGATTTCGGGCGTGATAATATGTATGTATGTATTTTAAGAAAGTACAAAAATTAAAAGAAAAATCGCCTAATGAAAAGTTAAGGACGTCCCAGACTCTTATTTTTACGAACTGCAAAATATTGTCAAATTATGCAAAATATTATATTAATCATAATCCACTCTTGGGTCACATTATTTACCCGAACTCCGCTCCAAGATCTAACAAATCAGACGCGCATATTCTTGAAATATAAAACACTCTAATATCTCCAAAGAAATCAAACGAATCGTTTACATGTCAACATTATTTGGAGCAAATTGAAAACAAATATGTTATTCCCAGATTTTGGCATACATTAGTAATCATAAAGCTTTGTGCGATTTCCATAGGATTCAGTTAATGTAGAATATTACTTTATTGACCGAACAAAGTAAACTTAATATTTTTATGACTATGATACTTTATTTGTTCTTTAAGAGTACAAAGTAGTCGTTCGTTTGATAAATAATGGACTCTTTGCGGAAAGAAATAATAATCCATTGAAAATGAAATGCAGAATTGAACTGAGTTATTAATTATATCATTACAGGAAATAACATTTTCAGACAAACATGTAACGAGTTAATAAAACCCCTTAATACTTATAAAACTTAACACAAACAAGGTAAAATAACAATGAATAATAATTCACTTTGACCGGTTAGTTATGCGTTTTCGATGCACATTTTTGACTAACACGAACAAATTAGCAACTAAGTTGTTCATGTTAGTCAGAAATGTGTTCATTATTCCTTAAAGTAATTCGGTAAGAGGAAAATATTACCCTCAAAATAGTACATTGTGCATCTAGCGCCGTAAGAAGGGGATAACTAACGAGAGTCTGTTAGAAGCCCGACGCCGATAGGCGAGGGCTTTTATGACTCGAGTTTGTTATCCCCTTACTGCCCGTGATACACACAATGTTTTTCATCACATTTGCGAGGAAATAAAATAAAAATTAGACAAAAAAAAGTATATATATTAATTTTATTCCCATTTTACATCGTGAATTACCATCAGGTGGGTGTTCATAAACTGAGCGTACGTTGCGATCAGCGCAGGCAGCTCCGCCGGCTTGCGTTCGCGCGCCCCGCCGGCTGCGGCTTCCGAGCAGCTCCGCCGACCTGGCGCACTTAACTGCCCGCGGGAGTTCGAAACCATACAAAATCAATAACTCCCAAGGGAGTTATGGATTTCGTATGATTTATAACTCCCGCTGACGGCGGGGCCCATAGAGGAGTTAAATCGGCTATAGTTGCTCTATACGCTTGCGTATAATTACACCCTTTCCGAGCAAGTGTGATGAAAAATCTATTATTATAATTGTGTATCTAATATCACTTCTGAAAAAACTGGAAGGAATGTTTAATTAAGTCTTAAGATTATTTTCAAAGCTTGATTTACTTACTAAAATAAAATCTTGAATTAACATTTATTTATTCATGAAAAAATGTACAATGACATGTCTCGATAGTTCGTTATAGTGGAAATATGATATAGTTTTGGAAACTGAATTATTTTCCGGCCGTCGTTGTTCGCGGTTCCAAATAAATCACTAAGGTATATTTGACGTTTTCCAATTTATCTCGATTTCGTTTTTATTCATCCACCTGTTAAATAAATTACCGGTATTTTTTTGTGGAATTTTAACCGAAATCAAAAAAGGAGGTTATCAATTCGTCGGTTTTTCTTTTTTTTTATGTATGTTCCCCGATTACTCGGAGATGGCTGAACCGATTTGGATAATTTTTTTTTAATCGATAGGGTCTTCCAGTTGCTCCAATTGTACCCAAAAATGAGGTATGATGGGAGGATCTATGAGGAATCGATGGAACTTTTCAAATATTATAGGCACGCATATACCAATTTTGATATTTTATGTTTTAACTCAAGCAGTTGCGTTGCAAAAGCATTATTTGGTAAACTGAAACTGATGATGAAGACCCTATGAAGACCCCCATCGGAACTCCTCGGTCGCGAAAAAGTGCGACTTGGAAGAAAGCTACGAGTCAAATTCCGATGAAGAAATCATCTGAATGTTGAATCAATTGATTTAAAATAATAATTTAACAAATAAAAAAACCGACTTCAAAACCTCTTTGAAAAGTAAGAAATAATGATTGGCTTTCGTAAATCAATTACCTTGAATTGGCAGATATATTATTATTAAGTGATAAATTAAATATATCGAAGTCGGTGTCAAGTAAATGAACACAGTACGAGCGTATTAGAAACTACCATTTATTCCATGTATTACCATCTATCGTGAAAAAATGCGAATCGGAAAAAAGCCACATGAAAATAATGCGTTCGCGGAACCCATCTAACAAATCACGTATATATCCAAAGTGTTCTATGTTATTCTCTTAACAAATTTCGTCGCTTATTTCGTCTCTCATTTCACCGACAATCATAAACTGACCCAGGCGCGCGTATGCATTATGCGGAGGTACCCACGAACCTGGTAAAGCTGTGTTGAAAGTCACGCACGACCCATATATGTAGTTTATACGCACTGACGGGTCGGGTTAGGCTTGCTGGCGAGTTCGGTGACGAAGTGTTATTTAACAGAATGGGGAATGCATAAAAATCAAAATGAGGTTTACTTTCATAATGTATAAATATTATGAAATTAAACGTAAACAAAAGCATATTACAGAAAAAAGCAAATCATTTTGACTATTTAGGTATTTTTTATTTTTTATTATGGGTCAAAATTAGTGAAAAATATGTAGGTATTGGCTATTAGTTCTGATTTTAGCTTTTTGGACATCCTCATCAAATTTATGGCATGTTTTATTTCTACGATGTTGGTCTCAAAACAGTATTTTCGGAAATAATTGCAGATTTCGTTTAAATGCCATACATTTTGTACAGTCAACAAATCACTGTGAAAATTTGAAATGTCGTAAGGGACATTTTGGCATGTCGGCAAAATGGCCCTTATTTCAAATACCATAATGGACATTTTGACATTTCCTCAAAGTGTCCCTTATTACATTTGAAATTTCCACAGTCGAAATGCTGTGACGTCATAGTTGTCGTCCATTTTGTATGGAGTGTTTTTGCGAGTGGTATGAACAGTGACTTTTCAAAGCTTTATAACTCATAAAATAAACAACATAATAATGTTTTGCGTACACAGATCGTTTTCTATTTTGCAGCACTTTCCAACACAATATGAAAAAAAATATATGCATCTTCCCTATTACACCCCTGCACGTTTACCGCTCACCCTATTATTTGCGATGCAATACTTAGAAACAACTTGTTAAATCGCTTAAACTCTCGTCTGACAATGCCGGGAGTCTAATTTACAAGTTACTAAATTAGAACCCAAGGATTTCACTATCCTCGTTTTCGTCCCACAGACTAGCTTATTGTAGTCTAGACCTAATGTTTGTTTTAAATTAACTTTGAACTTGTTGCAGCTTTGCTTAAAACTAGGTTGGAAGCCACCTCGGACCGCTTGGGACATTCTGCCCCTGGTGTTGTCCGCTAATGGAAAGGACCCCGACTATTTTGAGATCCCCAGGGAACTGATAATGGAGATCCACATGACCCACCCGACGTAAGTAAATTGTTTCCTTACTTCGAATAAGTAAATACGACATAATACTGTGAATACATAAATGTGATATGAGTATTATAATTGCTTGTTATTTTGCCGAAAGCAAAGACCTCGCAAATTAAGTTTAAATAAGATGTATACTGTACACTAATGGCTTCTTAACAATATGTGTACATTTTTACATATCATTCAATCTGTACAAAGATTTACTGATCTCAGTAAAAGTCTTACGCTCGCAAAAACTTGCCCGTGAAGTGCGTAACGGCAGAATCGGAACCAATTTCTCTCCTAAATCGCAATAAGGCCTATATAGATGGCTCGGTGGAAATAAAATGCCGGATTTACATACAAGATGTGGGATTTACGACAGCAAACTATGTATTACACGGCTACTTACGAGCAACACGTCGTCCTATCGCTTTCCATCACAGATTTATGCCGACATAAAAAGTCGGGGAATGCATATTGTGCCTCGCGAAGTAAAGGCCTGCAAATAGGCGAAAAGAGCGGCGTGCCCATACAGAGCAGATTGCTTATCGTAAAACCGTGGTCCAGTGATCTCCAATCTGTGTTTATGGCCCATAAATCTTTGCCCATTCAATAATCTATTGCTATTGATTATGTTATCAGGCGTTAATGTAGTTATTAAGGCTGTGATATCACGTAATTGAGTGCTGGCCCGCCTTGAGGCCGTTTAAGTAATAATTTTTCAGAGGATTCACAAGGTTATCTTTGATTAATGGTTAGGCAGCACGTTTTCAATTTCCTAGGTTCTTATGACATTTTCTTACACTTATATAAGCTTTTAGGGTTCCGTACCTCAAAAGAAAAAAAGGAACCCTTATGGGATCACTTCTTTGTCCGTCTGTCTGTCTTTCTGTATGTCTGTGTGTCAAGACCTTTTTCTAAGGAACGCGAGGAGGTATTAAGTTGAAATTAATATTCAATGCTCAGGTCTGCAACCGTTATCAACCGTAATCAAAAGATACGGTCGTTTATGCCACATATTTTGATACTCGCAAGGGAATCAAAACCTATAGGCTAGTTCCCGTTGACCTAGAATTATGAAATTTGGCAAGAAGCAATGTCCAATAGCACAAGTATAGGCAAAAGTCCGAAAACCGTAAATTAGTAAGTTAAACGGAATAACCTTTGCAAGGTCGTATCACACTCGACGATTGCACAGAGATAAGAGCTTGGGAAAGTTATTTTTTGTATTATTTCATAGGTAGGTTGTAAATAGTTAGCCGGTTGTTAAAAGTATTTTATTTATTTATAGGGTTCCTATAAGCGTAACTACAAGGTACTGTCTGTTTTTTATAGTTAAGTACGGGACCCTCGGCACGCGAGTACGTCTCGCACCTAACCAGTGTTTAATTTTTAATAGCAAAATCGAGTAGTTAATGCAATAAGATTGCATTACTCGATTTTGCTATTAAAAACACATCATAGCCGGTAACTCGGTGAAAGGCATAATAACTATTTACGGATATTTGCATAAAAAGGTTAAAGTTACAGATCTAGTTATCTAAAATATAAGTCCTCCTTCTTAAGCACAAAACGGCACAAAAATATTTAAATTTATGATTTAACAAAGCAAAGGCTCAAATATATTAAATTATTATTCTTCATTTATGACATTGATGAAGCATCCCATTTCCAAATAGCAAATAGGTACTTTGAAAAAGCAACAGATACTGTACAGGTTAGATGCTCAATCACACATTTATAAATAAAGTATTTTGTCATTTCTTGCACCTTCAGATATTCTTACCACTTGTTCTCATCAACCATCATGTTTATGCTTTTAATGACAGCAGAGCTAACCAACCGACCGGCCGACCAATTAGTCCAGTGGTTCGACTGCTAGATTATGAAGCTTGATGTCATTGGTTCAATTCCCACAAGAATCAGATACTTATGTTAATATTTTTCTTGGGTTCTGGTCATTGTATGTGTTATTCACAAGTCAAAGGTAATTCTGGTGTGAGACGTTGATTAAAGCTTTTTCTAAATGTTAATAACGTATATATAGGTACGAATGGTTCGAAGAGCTGAACCTCCGCTGGTACGCCCTACCGGCGGTGTCGAGCATGCGTTTCGACTGCGGTGGCATCGAGTTCACAGCAAACGCCTTCAACGGCTGGTACATGAGCACCGAGATTGGGTGCAGAAACTTCTGCGACACCAATCGACTTAATATGCTTGAAGTAAGTATAATATTCTTCAACAATAACCAACCAACTTATAAAAAGATTACACGTTACATCATCAAAACTAATGATTTTCCTCATATGAACGTCTCTATCTCTCCCTGAATATTTAACGACGCTATTAATAAAATAATTTGATTATCCTGTATGTATGTATGGACATACATACCGAAATAATGAACATTTTACTACCATACATTTTTATTGTTACCGTTTTGACATCGTATATTTATGTTTTCATTATTTGTTTTTTATTTAAATATCGTCATGAACAATAAAATTATACATAACAATGATGTGATACGATAATTATAGCTTAACTAATAACTTGGTTAATTTAAGTAATAAATGTGACAGATAATTTATAGTACATTGTGCATCTAGGGCCGTAAGAAAGGGATAACTAACGAGAGTCTGTTAGAAGCCCGACGCCGATAGGCGAGGGCTTTTATGACTCGAGTTTGTACTGCCCGTGATACACACAATGTTTTTCATCACAATTGCGAGGAAATGAAACAAAAATTAGACAAAAAAAATTATATATTAATTTTATTCCCATTTTACATCGTGAATTACCATCAGATGGGTGTTCATAAACTGTAAGTACGTTGCGATCAGCGCGGGGCAGCTCCGCCGGCTTGCGGGTCGCGCGCCCCGCCGGCTGCGGCTCGCCGAGCAGCTCCGCCGACCTGGCGCACTTAACTGCCCGCGGGAGTTTATAACTCCCGCTAACGGCGGGGCCCGTAGAGGAGTTAAATCGGCTATAGCTGCTCTATACGCCTGCGTATAATAACACCCTTTCCGAGCAAGTGTGATGAAAATGTTCTTTTTTAAAGTTATTCTTTGTTTACATTTTTACCTTGTATGCCTTAGGGCGAAATATAACAGTACCAACTGTGTATTTAACCTGTGTTTAGTAAATACATGTTTGATTGATTGCCTAGTTAAATGACTATGATGATACAGAGATCACCAATTAGAAACTCGCAGTCAAGTAAAACGTAACAATGTATTAATTCTCATCGGAACATTCCATTGTGATATCTGTACGTCCCATCATGATAACTCATCTCAAAATTTACCTTATCAATACATTTTTATATTGCCAGAAAGTTGCACAAAAAATGGGCTGTGACACAAGAACACCAGTGACCCTGTGGAAAGATAAGGCTCTAGTCGAAGTGAACGTAGCGGTGCTGCATAGCTTCCAGCAACATAACGCTACCATCGTCGATCATCACACTGCTTCTGAGAGCTTTATAAAGCATCTTGACAACGAAAACAGACTGCGGTCAGTAAATCTAGAAATTATAATCTATTTGAGGAGCTATAAAGTGAGGCAGCTTGCTTTATACAAGAGTTTTTAAGTAGTGACAGAAATATACCCCAATCTGGACAACGATACAACATAAACATGTATACCTGGTAATTATATAAAACAATGACGCGACACAAGTAAATTCACTAAACAAAAACATCGGCTACACAGAGTAGCTCCCAATTCGTAACAGTTTCCTGAATCTTAATTTCCGTAAATCCGCCTATAATGAAGGCCTCAAGATGGCCTTGCAGACAAAACCACAAGAAACAGAAAATTCGGGCATGGTTAGACGTAATTGTCATATTATTATTACTTTAAAACCATAAATCTATCATGGCCATGTCCTTACAGTCTTGAGAACTAAAACAACCATAATAAACACAATAATATTATCCACATGTTCGTTCACAGAAGGGCATATAAACATAATGAATTTATGTGTGGTCGCTCTTTAAAGTCTTATAAGAACTATTTTAGAATCCGGCTCCCACGACAGAAAATAAACAATATCTTAGAAACACGACTTGTAGAAATATCTGTGGCAGATCTATTAGCATCTGACTGCTAAGCGCTGTTCATTTAAGTGGATGCAGCATTATTTCATGCTGATTAACATCCACTTACACGACTGCTCAAACATATTTTTACGAGTGCTAATTAGAATGCCTTTGACTCTAACAATGAAACTTAATAATTTATGAATATGACAAATCTTTCTTTAACGACCGAGATGAGTAGCATTTTGAAGTTATTTTGACACCTTGTTATTAGTTTTTTTTTTTTTTATAATTACGGATTTTTATTGAAGGGCACCTTATAAAACGATTCAATATCTTATTACTACACACAGTTCCGGCTGTCCGGCGGATTGGATTTGGATCGTCCCTCCGATGTCATCATCTATTACTCCTGTATTTCACCAAGAAATGGCTCTATACTACCTCAGACCTTCTTATGAATATCAGGTTCGTTACTGATTTACGAGAAAACACTTAGAATCTTTCCCTGAAAACAATATTCAATTAAGTTTGAATGTTTATGATCAACAGAAACAACCATTATGTTGAACAAAAGTAGCAAATACCTCTTAAAATGATTACGAATATTTAAGCAATGAAAATTAACTGCTCTTCAATTACTGATACTTGCCATCCCCATTCTATTATCTTGTTTGATTTACTAAGAAACAAAACCCTGCTAACGATTTACCTACCGTTAACATCCATCTACGTTAAATAGGAACCGGCCTGGAAGACCCATCAATGGCAAAAGTCGAAGCCAATCACCGGCAAAAGGCCGATAAACAGAAAGTTCCACTTCAAGCAGATAGCTCGAGCTGTCAAATTTACATCGAAACTGTTCGGCCGGGCGCTTTCGAAGAGGATTAAGGCGACAGTTTTGTACGCGACTGAGACCGGCAAATCTGAACAATATGCCAAGGAGCTAGGAGTTATATTCGGACATGCGTTTAATGCACAGGTACTTCATTAGCTTGCATTAGATAAATTACTGATGGAACTAACGTAAGTGCTAAATTATACTTATTTCATTAAAGGTCCATTGTATGGCGGACTATGATATAACATCGATAGAGCACGAAGCGCTTTTGTTGGTTGTGACCTCTACATTTGGAAACGGTGATCCCCCCGAAAATGGCGTTGTGAGTATTATTCCAAGAATGTATTTAGTGAAATAGACTTGCTCTAATTCGGGCAGTTTACTTAATGGAAGTTGTTTGTCATTGTATTAGGCTTTCGGCGAACACCTTTGTGAAATTTTGTACGCGGATCAAGTTGAAGATGCTGGGTAAGAAAAATATTTTTCATCTAAATAATTTGTTTTTATTTACAAAGCGATTAAATTTTACGCTAACTTTCAGGACCCAAAATAATTCGACACCAAAATCATTTATTAAGGCTAATAGTCAAATGGAAATGCAGAAATTCACTGCTGGGAATCCAAAACAGTTAAATAGACTGGAATCTCTTAAAGGTACTAACAAACTTAATGGGATTATCAGACTGAATGCTTATTTGAAACAAATGTAAATAACTGTGATTAAGTGAGTATTGTTTTACTTATCACTTCGCCATTATTTCAGGAAGTGCCGCCGACACGATTTCCATAGACAGTTTCGGTCCACTAAGCAACGTTCGATTCGCCGTTTTCGCTCTGGGTTCGAGTGCGTACCCAAATTTCTGCAATTTTGGGAAATATGTAGATAAACTGCTAGGTGACCTTGGTGGTGAAAGAATTCATGACGTAGCTACTGGTGACGAGATGTGCGGACAAGATCAGGCGTTCAGGAAATGGGCTTCAAGCGTTTTCAATGTAAATAGTTGCAATTAATCGGTTCTTGAAGTAATAAGCTTTAATATTCAACATGAGGCTAATGACATTATTTTGTAGGTCGCCTGTGAAACATTTTGCTTAGATGACGATGAAACGCTTCAAGAAGCTAAACGAGCTCTAGGAACAGTCGCTTTGTGTGAGGAAACTGTTCGATTCATCCATCCTGAAACAAAGGCTCCTGCTTTAAAAGTAGCATTACAGTCAACTCTCAATAGGCAACTAGTGACTTGTGTAGTTAAGGCCAATAAAGATTTAGGTGATGAATCGGCTGAAAGATCTACTATTTTCATTGAAATGGAACCAAAGGTAAAAATCAGCGAATACAATAATAATCTTTATATAATAATGATGTAACAACAAACAAACTATATATAAGTAATTGTGTTTTAGGAGGAAATTAAGTATGACCCTGGCGATCACGTTGGAATCATTGCATGCAATCGAAAAGAACTTGTGGATACTTTATTAGCACGTCTTAAAGACATTGAAAATTATGATGAACCATTGCAGTTGCAACTTATGAAAGAAACCCATACATCAAGTGGTAAGATACCGAATGAATTACTACGTATATCCAACAAGATAATTGTATTGAAATAAAGTATCTATTGAGCTTATCTTGATTTTTGTAGGACCAGTGAAATCTTGGGAGCCTCATGAAAGACTACCCATAGTTAGTGTACGCGAGTTATTCACACGTTTCCTGGATATTACTACGCCTCCAACAACAATACTTCTGCAGTACTTAGCAACGACTTGTGAAAATGAGGAGGAGAGGACACAGCTGAGTTTATTAGCCACTGTAAATATTTACAAAAAGCTTCAATTCTGTATTCTTGAAAAAACATCTTTTTGACATATTTTACTCCTACAGGATCCAGGAGCATACGAAGACTGGCGTCATTTCCATTTTCCAACGTTACCCGAGGTTCTGGAACAATTTTCTTCTGCCAGACCAAGTGCTTCGCTTTTGGCTGCGTTTTTATCGCCATTGCAACCAAGATTCTATTCAATCTCATCTTCACCTCTGGCACATCCGAAGAAATTACACCTAACGGTTGCCGTTGTTACTTATAAAACCCAGGGTAAGAATATATTCTAAACTATTTTTATTGATATACCTATTATATTTTTTTATTGATCATTAATATTAATTCAAATGCTGATGTTCAATAACAGAAGGAGAAGGTCCCCTTCACTTCGGTGTTGGCTCAAACTATCTTATGGACCGCAAGCCTGGAGATGAAGTATACTTATTCATTAGAAGGTATATATCGTGTATTTTAACGAAATATTTTGAATGCGGCATTTATTGATTTATTTATATACTTATGTTATTTTTAGCGCTCCAAACTTCCACCTTCCCGAGGACCTCTCAGTTCCTCTAATACTGATCGGGCCTGGAACTGGTATCGCACCTTTCCGCGGCTTCTGGCATCATCGCAGAGCACAACTGAATTCTAGGGCCCGTCAAAAGTCAGGCCCTGTTTGGCTCTTCTTTGGATGCCGCACGAAGACCATGGACTTGTATCGAGAGGAGAAAGAGCAAGCCTTAAGAGATAACGTCCTTTCCAGGGTTTTCTTGGCTTTATCAAGAGAGGCAAAAATTCCAAAGGTAAAACAATCAAAATATACTTAATATTCATTATTATTTGACATGATTTTTTTCTAAATCTAAACATCTTTTTATTTCAGATGTATGTTCAAGAGTTAGCTGAGAAGGAGGGATTAGAAATTCATGATTTGTTAATAAATCGGGGAGCGCATTTTTACGTTTGTGGAGACTGCAAAATGGCTGAAGATGTAAACCAAAAGTTGAAGGGTATTATAATGAAATATAGCAATATGAGTAAGGATCAAGTGCAAAACTTCATGTTTAAATTAAAGGTTAGTAAATATCTTAAATTTTTTAGGTTTCACATTTTTGAAGTTTTTTGCAGTATTGAGCATTGTCCTAAACTAAAAAAATATATTAAAAATGATCTCCTGTGTCCTTTCATGAAATTTGGAAATTATTTCATAACGATCCTAAACGATGACGAAAGGACTTACCGTTCTAAAAAATATTAATATTTTCAAATGATAAACATTCTTCATGAATTCATAATCTCTTCATAGGAAGAGAATCGCTATCACGAAGATATCTTCGGCATTACCCTCCGCACAGCCGAAGTCCACAGCGCGTCGCGGGAGTCGGCACGGCGCAACCGAGTCGCCGCACAGCCTTGACGCCGATCCTCGCGCTTCCACGCCGACCCGCTCATCTAGCCAGTACGTTACACAAAATATCCCCAATCTGATGGGAAAATTGTTTATTATTAACTTCAGATCTGTGCTGGAAATCAAAGAATTTTGAAAACTTGCGTTGGCTTGGCAACCTACAAGCTAAAGTAATAATGTGATACTTGTTTTAAGTTTTCTGTGAAAGGTCCTGGATTTAGGTAGATTATTTTATTTTCTGCACAGGATTAAAATAAAAACAAAAGCCGTTTAAAACCGTTGTGTTAAAATTTATGTTGCAATAGTTCCCAATATTCAATCCGTGGATAGATTTGCTTACTACCAGTTCCAAATTTACATACTTATAACCTGCAAATATAAAAAGATTACTTGTAGGCAGTAAGCAAATCTATCCGTGGATTAAATATTTTCAACAGCCAAAAGACTGACAAAAATCTATCATGCATAACCATGTAGACACGGAAGATTCGGGGGAATAGATTTATTAATACAACATGTTTCTCCTCTAATTGCTATCGGATTTGATTTTTGGGTTCATTTGATGCACAGTCAATTATAACAGCTTGTTAATTATTAAGTTGTTACATTTTGGCAAAAACATTTTGTTGATAATCTATCTAAATAGGTTATGCAAGATCACATAAAATGTTATTGTAAATAATCCAAAAATTGCATTAAAATAAAAGCTATAATGCAGCTAATAAAGCAGCTGTTGCCCCTTTGTGGTAATTTTGATCAATTCTCAAATTACAGAAATAAAATGATGATTATACCATTTTAAAAATTACGTAAAGCAGGGTGTCTGTAAATGAATAACGCACAATGCATTATTTTGTATTTTCTCTAAATATTTTTAAATAATAATCACCTATATATTGTTTGAAATAAATATATCCAATCTAATAATAATTATCAATAATGTTAAAAATCTATCGTGATTGAGAGAAAATTATTGTCCAACGCTCATGATGGAATAAAAAATAAAATAAAAAAGCCTAGTATTATACGAATCTTTACATTTAATTTATTTCGCCTTTCCCCATATAGATAGGTTATAACAACGATGATTGTATTAAATTTCATAATATTGTACATAATCTAATTTATTTATCAAAAATACTTTGTAAATATAAAGTAATATTAAGTTCACTATGTTTAATTTTTATATAACTATTACAAATTTTAGTGTTTAGCCGTTCGTGTAATATCATTATTTTTATTCTTATGGCGTAAAAATCATTTATTTTTAGTATTAAGGTAAGGTACCTACCATGTATAAGTATTGCAATTGCATATTAATATAATCAGATTTAATATTTGCAAGTGTATTTGTCTACATTCTGTGGTATTCCAAAAAAACGTTCTGTCCTTTTATGCTAGTTGTGTGTTGAATTTGTGATCTTTAAAGCTACATAGACCTAAGAAATATATTCATATTTTCTATTATTCATGTTACAAGAATTTAATATACACAAATCTTTTCCGATACCTAATATTTCTATATTAATAAATAAATTCTAACTATGTCTCATTACCTTTAAAAACGGGATATTTACACATAACTAAGTTCATATCTTCTAAATGTAAGAAGGTGCACGGTTAAAATAATGTTATTACCTAAATCATATCACGAAAAATGTTAAATATATTATGCACTATTTCAACTACTAAAGAAACAGGATATATTGTGACACTGTGAAGTATAAAACTTGAATTTAAATGCATTTGTCTATAATTGGTCAAATAAAGTTCCTTCATATTCGAAAAATATTGATTTCGTTTCATTTAACATAAACCACATAAAAATTCAAAGTTAATGAAGATTTCATTAGCACCTATATGGTGCATGATTAATGGTTTCCATCCAATGACCTCAACTTTTTCAATCGGTCAGACGAAGGGAAACCTGGTAATTTCCACGTCACTGTGACATCAGCATCCTTTTCAGCACAAGTGGTTTACTAAAAACATAATATTGCACAATAATAATAAAATTATCTTGGAATATCATCAAGAACCAGTACTTCTTATTCTGTAGCCACACATTGATGAGTGTGGTGTCTCGAGATTTAATAAAACACTTTTTACTATATATTACTGGTCTGAAGCATAGTATATTAAACTAGTTAACAGTATTTTGTCTCGGCAGTGTCCTCGAAATAATTACCAACGGCCGCTCGGTATATAAACACGCAGTAGGGCTGCCCGCTGACTGTCTTTCTTGGTTTACGTATTTGATAATGCTATATTAAATTGTCGTAGTATCTTTTCATGAAATATTACTTCAAATATTGTAATTTTTAATTTTAATTATTTCTATATTTTATTTTCAAAATGACAAAGACAGTATGGTGTAAAAAAATGCATTTTATTTATTTTGCTTTTAATATAGGTACCAAAAACATCAAACGTTCTCGTGCCATATTTTACGTGAATAAATGTGCGGGAGCACCTTACACTATCCGCGCCCGTACGTAACCCCGGCGTACTCGCGACTGCTGTGTACCGAAGTTTACCGAGTTTGGAAGCGCGTCGTTTCGGCCGTTTGTATGAAGATGGAATACTGTATACTTAATTATACCGTGTCTGAGGTGTACCTATATACATAGCAGGCGTGCGCACTCCACCAAGATTATCAGCGGACTACCCTCACATTGTTGGTGTGCATACACTACAATTAGACTTAAAACAAAAAGAAAAGATTGGTAAATAGACAAAACTAGGAATTCAAACAACAGATTACAACGCGACCAGACTAGAATTCTAGTAAAATTCTGGAAAATAATGTTCCCACACGTGAATATTTGAGCGTTTAAACCGCCGTTATTTAAGTGAATCACTTTTAGAATGGTAGACAAGTAGTGTCTAAATCTGACAAAAAGTTAGGCCTAACCAGGAGTAACTTGTATCATAAAAACAAATCGATATAACATTACCCTTTTCTAAATATTTAGCAAACATTTTTTTGTCGTCAGAAACGAGCTGTTAGAACACAGGAGAATAGTTCATACCGGCGGCACGTCTGTGGGATTCGACAAATGTTTGCGCCAATCACGCCGTTAAGATAAGGGAATAGAGTGTTGGAACTTTCGCTGAATCTCGCAGATGAGGTCCTGGTACTTTACACCACCGGTACAATCCACGAGGACGCGCCCCATCACTTAATTTTGTGTGACATGATTGCGTAAATCTACCTACGTAAATTGATTGATCGATATATATTATGAATACTTATAATGATAGTGGCGACATGAAATTGCATTAGTATAATGGGAACCGCGTTATCGCGTCTAAATAATCTCATGTGGTTTTAATGCATATAGAAATAGGCTTCAAACCTGCCCGACAGTAATGGGAGCAATCAGCTTTACAAAAATATACAATGTACATCGATGATAACACTAATTTATAGGTATATCATTTTCAAATGAATCAAACAACAAATATGTTACTTGGACTGAAAAATGGCATTCTCGGAAACCATGTTGGTAAATATAATATGGTAAAAGTGTGTATTTTTTTTTAATTTTAAGTCATTATTAATGTATGTCATTTAAACGACACACATACACACATATCATCACGCCTGAAATCCCTAAAGGGGTGGGCAGAGCCACAAGACTACTTGTGGCCACGTTCGATTAATTAGTCCTAAGATGGTATGATGAACCGTATGGTGACAGGTGATCAGCCCTCGCCCATACAGATAGTCCACCATGTTGGAGAGGACCCGTCCCTTAGTCGACTTTTACGACATGCCAGGATGATAAGCATCTGCACGCATTCTATGCTATTTCTTCACTCCCAGTGCAGCAGAGGAGCATTTAAAGGACACATCCGGTCCAAATTCATTCACACTGCATTACTTCAATTGCCTACTTGCATGATTTTAATTTCATTTTATTTTGGAAAATACTGAGTCATAGAAACCCAACTGTGTTCGCAAAACATTATTATGTTGTTTTTTTTCGAGATACGACGCTTTGAAAAGTCCTAGTTCATACCACTCACAAAAACGCTCTATACAAAATGGCCCTGAAATATGACGTCACAGTTCAGTTAGTGTATACAAGACCAATGAAAAAGAGCCCTGACGGTCATACATTTTATATGGCCGTCAGGGCTCTTTTTACATTGGATTTGGTATATGGAAATATATGAAATTCGCAATTATTTCCGAAAATACTGTTTTTAGGCCAATGTCGTTGAATTAAATAATAACACAAAATTTGATGAGGATGTCAAAAACGAGTAATTCAGAACTAAAAAGCAATATTTATTTTTCACTTATTTTGACAATTTTTGACCCTTAATAGAAAAAAAAGTAACAGTCAAAGTGATCTTTTTGTTTCTTTACCATGCATTTATTTATGTTTAGCTACTGTTCCACAGAAAAATATATTAATATTTGTTACTATAGTCAAGTAGCCAATTGTAGAAAAAGCTCATGTGATATGTTATATATTACAGTACATGTCTGAGATCAGCGTTGTATGAATATACATACTTTATAGCGTCATATTATACAGTTATTTTCTATAAAATAATAGTTGGTAAGCTAGTTTTAAAAACAGGAACTATTGGATATTTTCACTTTTTTTAGGTAGTAAAATGGACCAGACGAATAAAAAATGTTATCAGTTAAAACAAAAAACTGCAGAAATAACATTTTACACGATTACGATTACGATGCTATAATTTTCTGAATTCACCATTGCGCACACGCAGTGCGCACGATCGCAGTGCGCACGATCGTGCCATTGGTCGTCCGGGATTCTACCGAACACCTCATTGTTTCAACTTCTTAGCGTATACCTTGAGAAGGGAAAAACCCTTTAATATGATTCACTGGTAAAATTATCATATTTTTAACCAACTTAAAAAAAAGAAGGAGGTTCTCAATTCGGTTTTTTTTTATGTTTGTTACTTCAGAACTCCGTCATTAATAAACCGATTTTGAAATATTTTTTTTTATCGGTAGGGTATACCTCCAGTTTGGTCACGCTGTCGTCAAAGTCGAGTTATGATGAGAGGATCTATGAGGAATCGATGGAACTCTTCAAGTATTATAGGCACGCATATAGCAATTTTAGTATTTTCTGTAATAACTCAAGCAGTTACGTTCCAAAAGCATTATTTGGTGAAGTAGAACTGTTGATGAAGACCATAGATGATCACCGGAACTCCTAAATGTTGAGTATTTCACGATTGGCGATTAAATTGCTGCATAAAGTTCTGAAGCAACTTATGTCTATGAAAATTGATGAACCAGGAGAACTCCTCAACGATTGACATCTTTACACCGTGGATAGCAACAGTTTGTTGTTTTCAAAGGCTATTTGAAGTCGGTTTTTTTATTTTATAAATTATTGTATGAACAATTTACTAAAGGTGCTTGTAAACGCGCAACATTGTTACGGCCATTTAACGGCGGCGTCTTCCTCTAATGTACGAAGTTAAAGTAAGACTATTTTTTACAGCAATTTATAGTCGTCGGCTATAAATTGCTGTAAAAAATTGCTAGTTTACAAGAATCTTAAGAAATAAAAGGGGAAATATCAAAATCTGTTGAAATAAAATCACTCTAATTTAAACTCAGCTTCTAGTTAAGGGTCCCTTGCATAAATTGACGATTTTTCATAGATTTCAGGTCGTATCTAGTCTGTTGGTTCTCTGATCTTTCCATTATAATCGTAAGAGGCAGAATTTTGACATCACTATAGTTTTATAATACTGCGTGAAAAAAGGTATAAAATTAATACATTATCGTATCTTGTTCTTTATTTAGTAATTTATCTACAAATAAATTGAAATCTCCATACAAATTATTGTATGTTCTGGTTACGGTACCGGTTTTCGAGTGCCAACGGTAGAACTGATGATGGAATCTATTGCTAATAGGTAATTGGAACTCCTTGACCAGAAGCATTACATGAATGATAATTAAATTAGTTTTGAAAAACTGCTGAACTTGCTTCTAAATAAATAGTAGAACTTCTCAATCGTTAGAGCTACATACTTACATCGTGGCAGCATAATTTTAGAATGGGGGGTGATCGCGTAAGAAATATCCAACGTGCAAAGTGACAGAGTAATAAATGTAATTCAGTTACAGAAAAAATGCTAAAATAAAACATTTTTAAAATAAATAAGACCGCCTTCAAAAACCACTCAAACGCTTAAAATAATAAATCATTTAAAATGAGACAAACTTATAGCTATATTGTTGTTTATTATAATGTCGTAAGTACGACACTGTTTATCTGTAGATCCACAAACTGATTGCGCGTTACGCGGGACAGTGCACCTGGGTCATACATACGTTTAGGTTCAGAACTGTCCCCTCCTGTTCCCGAAAGTTAAGGACCCTAAGGCCTAATTTTTTTGCTTGGACTATATCCGCATGTAGGACATTAGGCATAGATTTGGCCTGTATGAAGAAATAATAAAATTAAGAAGTCGTTTTCGTAAAATTTTGGTCACCGAAGGGACAATTTTGTTTTCTTGAATTATGTTAGGTACCCACTTAGCAATTACAAAAGAGTCAATGTAAACATAAAAAAATACATGCCACTAAAGTTTCCCGGAGACCTTGCTTAATGACATATTTTTAAAAGAATGGAAATTCGATAGAAATAAGGCAACTGCTTCATTTTGTAAAATTCCTCTAAATGTATTTTAAATCCCTTTTTAAAGGTAATACGTTTTAAGGATTGGGGGATCGAAGGACAGCGAAGTAAGTGAACTCTCCGTTCATATTATAAGGCCCAACGCCTACCTATGCTTCATCTTATAAACCATAGATAAGATTCAAGTTTAAAACATAATTTAGTTGAGCGTATGTTTTTCGCTCAGTAAAATATTGCTATTTCGTAATAGAATACATGTTTGTTACATCACTACGTTTGCAATTAAGTATTATTCATAACAATTTGAGCAAATATGCGGGTGTTTTCTATTCATATCTGTATCACCCGCATCGAGCTGGTTTTGTTTGGCAGCCTCATTTGATAATTCAAAATTCCAATAATAAACCATTATCAAACCGATCTCGACTCTTCCTCTCCCACACATCTCTAGAGATAAGATTATCTTGCCCAAACATGATTTTGTCCGCATTCTGATTTCAACTAGTGTAAAACGCAAATGGAAGAATATGAAAAACGCAAGTCCATAGCTAGCGAGCTGGGTGCTAAAATTTCTATATGATTTGTTCGCTTGGCAAACCTGCTGCGTTTTCAATTGACAGCGTTTCAATATTTTTAAAAAAACGGTGTGCTAAATCATTTGTTCGTGTCTGCCTCTTGGACTGATGATGGTCAGAATACTCGTAATTCTCAAAAAGATGAACATTGAAGAGGCAGACGCGCAGGGCTCTGTTTTATAACGTAACTAGGTCCAGTTGCAAATATGTAAAGCTATACTAAATCATTTGTTCGTCAATCTCGTTGCATCCATTCGATTCATTAGGACTCCCAGAAAAGAAAAAAACACTGCTGCTCATTCTGAAGCCCCCCATAGCATTTTTTCGTTGTTTTCTTCAATGTACAGACTTTTTCCACTTTACGATTTTATTATATGTAATAGATAACTACGAATGACTGAAGACCTACGCCTCTATTCGGGAACGCATATATTCATATTCATATATATTCATATTTTTTTATTCATAATAATTATTATAGGTCAATTTACATTATGGTATGTACTGAGTGATAATTAATGCTAAGTAATTAGATTAGTAGATTTCTCACCTCGCTCTTACGCATTACGCATCGTGCGGAAGAGTGGGATGAGAATCTCGCTTACGAATCGCTACAGAATCACTTAGCGTTCCCGAATAGAGGCGCTGGTTAAGATTGCGGGACTCGGATGGATGGAGCAGCAGATAATCGATCGTTGTGGCAATCATTGGGGGAGGCTTATGTCCAGCAGTGGACCTCTTTCGGCTGAAATGATGATGATGATGATAACGATGTTATTCATCATGCACTTAATAAATAGCTAATTTTTATTATAGAGATTTAGGCCGTTTATTACAAACGACGATAATGATTTAAAAGCATGGTTTTTATTATGCTGTAGTCATCCTACAATAGTTATTTGTTATACAAGAATGCAAAGTTGCTTTTTTACCGCGTGCTCAATTTTGATGAACAAGCAAGTGACGGATTCTAAAATTGAATCACGAGCGCAGCGAGAATCCTGAGCGTTAGCGAGGGAATCAAAAGAGCACGAAGTGAAAAATCTTTGCACTCTAATGCAACACGTAACTTTTCATTCCACCTCAGCGAGGATGACTAAATCCAAAAAAAAATGCGTATTATGAATAGTTTCAGTCAATTCTGTTGGCGTCAAATAAACTTCCTCGTCGCTAGAATCACTCATTTTAGGTTTTTCACTCGTTTTCAAGTTTCTTGTTTTTAATCTAAGGTTTTAACAATATGACGTGAAAAGAAAATGGCGCGCGCAAAATTTATAATTAAAAAGTACACCAAGAAGGTGTTTGTATGATATATTTGGCACCATGGAGGTTGAAGTAAATAGGTTTAATGATATTTTGAATTCACAAAGTTAGTGCACACGATGTTCAAAAGTCAATTTACTTTATCCTCTAGCGGATAAAAACGGCTTTTGCACTTTGATATCGAAGAGCAAAAATACTCTTTCCGAGATGGGGGAATGAAAATTATTTTGCTACTTATCCATTCCCTTCTTAGCCATAAACTGTTTTCAATTTATATCGTTACTTATCCTAGCATCTATATCTATACATGTAATTAATTCGTAAAGGGGAAAAAGTCTGTAGATTGAGGATAACAATGAAAAAATGCTATGGGGGCTTCAGAATGAGCAACAGAACCAATCCCAATGGTTTTTGAATTTCATGTCTGTTTGTCTGTTTGTCTGGTTGTATGTGCACCAGTGGCGAAGCGTCAAATATTTCCTAAGGGAAGCCGGAAGAATTAGAACCGTACGTGCGAGTCTGACATTTAGGTAGACTAACATGAACTTTACTGACAGCTAGCCGCAGCTTTCTAGCCGTCAGGAATCGGCTTGTAGGCAGGCTCCGCCACTGATGTGCACGATAAACTAAAACTACTGGATGGATTTCAATGCGGTTTTCGATAATATGTCCAGGAACATTTCAGGCAGGACAAAGGCTATAGAAACTTTTGGAAGTAAAACTGGAAGGAAGTAAAAGAGGGGATGGAAGTTAGTATGGGAAAAACTATTTCGATGAGTTTATCAACTTAAAAGTTGGTATAAATACTCTTCAACATAGAAAATCAGGTATACGGTATAAGACAATATGAAACTACACCTAAAAAGGGGTACCTTGGGGCGTTAAACTTTGTATGGGAAAAACCGATTCCATTAGTTTATCGAATTGAAACTTGGTATAAATGCAGTTCAAAACAAACAAGTAGGTAGGCGATCGAGAAACAACGAAACTAAGGAGAGGGGCAAAACTGATTTTCATGAACCGATGAACGGATTTTCATGAAACGTCACACATAGTTAGACCTTAGCTCCTGAAACAGAAAATAGGGTCATTTTTATCCCAGATAAGTCAAACCGAACCGAATTCCACACCGACGAAGTCGCGGGCGGAAGCTATATATTATATACCTATTATAAATAAATGCGAAAGTAACGCTGTTTGTTACATTTCCACGCCTATACCGCTGAACCGGTTTTGATGTGTTTTGGTAAAGAGATAGATTGGACCTTGGAGAAGGACAAACTACTTAAATAATTATTATACGCAGACGAAGTCGTGGGCACCAGCTAGTAAATCATAAAGTCGGCAAATAATAACACATATTTTTTGGACCGTTTTCTATTTATTTTAATTTTATTAAAACTAAGGGTGCCTTTCCACTAAAGCGGAGCGGGCGAAGTTGAACCGAGCTAGTCAGTCAGATAGCTTTATCGTATATCAAGAGTCTAGTTAAAGTTCCAGTGAAGTCGAATCAGGCGGCTACGTAATTCATGACGTGCAACTTGTTGATATTTTTTGCGGTGTTTAGAACGCCGCCGTTACCGAGACAACGTCCACTCAGTTCAGCGCCGGACCTACTCCGGTATGCATATATACTATGCCCGAGTCGCACATCCTTCAGTTCTACCACCAATCACGTTCGATTTGTGCCGCGGCAAATGTCAAACTTTTTCAATTGCTGTAAGAAACATCCGGGGCGACTGAAAAAAGTACCTTTAGAGGACAATCATTTTGAGAATAAAGGTCATAGCCCTTACGAAGGACTAAGGGAAATGGAATTCACTTGTATACACGGCCATAGTGGTGTTAGTGCTCCCAGTGCTCCAGTGACAAAAGAAACAGTTAAAAATGGAAAAAATCACGTAAATTCGATAGAAATAAAAAGTGAAAAGGAAAATAATCATATCAATTCGGTAGAGAAAAAAGTAGAAATAGACAATAATCATGTGAATTTGATGGAAAAACAAGTTGATATGGAGAGTGATAATTTAAATCTGATGAACAATGATGAAGAGAAGGCAGTGAAGAAGTTGCGTGTGAACCTTAACCAACCGCTGAAGTTGACTAACCATCTGGATAAATACCAGACATACGACACACTGCACAATAATGAGAAGGAATTCACACTTGTCGTAAGTAATTCATTTTGTATTTCAGTTTTAGGTCTCATGTGCAAATTAAGATTTTTTAATTTATCGGTGTAGAGTGGCTTCATAGCAGTTTATAATACACGTTAAAAAACGATCAAGTTAAATAAAATGCACAAAGTTCGTATTTAAAGTATATCTATATCTATTGACGCAAAATTTCACTTAAAATGACAATTTAAAAACAAAAAACTCTATTTATATCCTTGTTTATCACTTTTTAACACCTCAAATACATCCTTTGGGATTCGAATTCAAATTGTATGTTTTATAGATGTTTAAAGACTGCCAAAGCTTAGAAAAAAAAAAAAAAATATATGCTATTATAGTATTCTAAACCAGTTCTCATTAGTCATCTCATATAAATTCATAATACCGATGGAACTAGATCAAAGATAAAAAGCTTACAGCCATGTAACACTTTTTTGTTGAAATCACCTATGATTATTCGGTTAATGACAAGATCGTAAGATATATTTAGGTATGACGAAACTGTACCGAAAATCTATAAAAAACGGTCACAGTTACGGTCCATTAAAAGATGATGTAATACAAATTGTTATACCAAATTACAAATTGGTTATCGCCCTGTCAAATCCGAGTTTCCTTTTTATGGTATCTATTGATTAGGTAGTACCTGCAGACATCGAATCTTTCGTGTATTTAGCGAGCACAGTGATGTGCAGATTTGGTAATCTGCTTTTCAATCGATATTGATGTAAGTCAATTGACGGATGTAAATTAATTTCAACGTATCTATCGACCCTGCGTATGTGTACTACAGGTAAGTATGGAGAAAAAAAGCACGAAAGACTTATGTAATTTTTATTTTATTTTTAAGTTTATTGCAATGATGTTTTGTCTCCTGCAAATAAAAACCCACTTAAGGACGGAAAATGACTTTTCTACCTCAACTGACTGAGCTTTGTGGATAATCTGTTTAATTTAATTTTAAGCTTATTTTAAGAATAAAGTTATACAGATTTGTGGGACACTTTACCCGCATTTAATTTATTTACATTAAAATAATAATTTGCGGTTTTTATTAATTTAAAATGCTTTTTCTTAGGATGCAATCTCAATAAGGATATTTGTTTGCCGACATTAAGTATTATATTCAATGACACCTTCAAACTCAAGTTTTAATCCTCTAATTTCTTTGAGGATACAGTAAAATTAATATTCAATATAATATTAAATTAAGGTCTTAGTAACAAAAGCGTAACAATGTTATTATGACAAGTTAATGAATACATAATTTTGATCGATCTCTACGTTTGCCCCCAAATGCACGAAAGATCCGATGTCTAGTAGACAGATTACCAAACATCGTCTATTTGAGATCGCGTACAAATCTAACATTGTATCTAACTTTAGCGAACGCAGTAGCTTAATATTAGTCTTTTAAATGAAGGTAAACACAAAGCTGTCTATTTTTAACCCATGATCCAAGGTTTGCCACAAAATGGTCAAGATGATACACGGCATATTTTCAAGTGTTCAAAATATTTGCACGCGCACTAACCTTCTTGACATTAGAGTCGTGTTAAAATTATTTAGTACGTACGACTTCGATATATTTCATTTATCACTTAATCAATTTTATGTTTGCCGTTTCTAGGTAATTCAATTACTAACTAACTTACGAAAGTCAATGATTATTTCTTAATTTTTAAAGGAGTTTTAAAGCCAGTTTTTTTATTTGTTAAATTATTATTTTATTTTTAACAAAACACAATAGCAATAAAACAGTAGCATTATGCTAATAGCTCATCACCCTTTATTAAAATGTTCCTAACCAAGGTGCAATCTTTGAAGAGGTCACCTGGTTCTTCAAACCCGGGTCTATTTTACCACATGCAGTTTCATGAGCATAAATTGCTTCTCAACCTTATACAGAAAGAAATCTAATCGCCACCTGTGAAATACTTATCTTTGAGGAGTTCCGGTGGTTATCTATGATCTTCATCATCAGTTTCAGTTCACCAAATAATGATTTCGGAACGCAACTGCTTGAGTTATTACAGTATATACAAAAATTGTTATAATATTTGAGGAGTTCAATCGATTCCACATAGATCCTATCATTAGACCTCATCTTTGACTACAGCGGGACCAACTGGGAGGTAAGTATACCCTATAGATTAAAAAAAGCATCATCCAAATCGGTCCAGCTATCTCCGAGTACATGATCGGGGAACATACCTAAAAAATAAAAATAAAAGATTCCGACGAATTGAGAATCTCCTATTTTGAAATCGGTTAAAAAACAAAATGATGATCAAGGAAATAAATATAGAGGATAGCCACCATTAGCAAACTGAACGCCGAAACAGGTTGCGTGGGAAAAGAAATGCGGCATAGGTCGCTCGGCGTACATAAAATATCAACACACACATTAAACAAATCTCCATTAATCTTCAATCACGCTTGAATTATATTTAAAATACTGTTCTTTAATCTTTAGACGATATAAACTTCTTATATATTTTATAATGTTTCATACATTTATACGGAGTTCTGTCTATTAATACCGCTAAAAAAATTATTTAAAATGATTAAATGGTGACAATCCGTAAAATCCTATAATACCTATTTGAAGTCACCAACTGCTATTTCCATATCGGCCCTACAAGCCTGGCAGAATAAATTTCTTGTTTTTTTTTCTTTTTGAGGTTATGAAGTCGAAGTTATTTTCAATTAAACATTTTTATTTTCAACGTTTTTGCTGTGTTAAGCTTTATTTTTCACGTTAGTAAGATCTATGCTGCCATTATAAAAGAACTTTATCACAGCTTTATTATAAGTATTGAAAATTTAAGTGAGAATTATTGCTAACCAACTTTAAATCGTTATAGATCCTAAATGGTCATTCGAAATTAAAAAAAAGATAACAGAAAATCTAAAGATGATTTTTAAATAATTATATTCAATGATACCCCACTTAATATAGTTCGTCGACTTTCATTTTTTTCTTTTTCACAATATGTCGTCTGGTTGTCGCCATATTGGATTTCGATTACTGTCATGACTTTCGTGACACTCGCAAGATTAAGACAAATCGATTGACTTAAAATACACCAAAATCGGCCCACGCGTTTGATCTCTAGAGTGCCACAAAGGCACATAAATACATACATACAAACATACATAGGCTGCGGACCTCTTTTGCGTTGCGCAGTCGGGTAAAAAGAATACATATTTCGACCATAAAATAACAACCATAAATATTTTTAATATTTATAATATGCATTCCGCAACTCCAGTCAAAAGTGCATGTTACTATTTACTCGATAAACATAATATCAAAGGGGTGTGATACGGCATGTGAAGTAATGAAATACTTTGTCGACGGTAATAAACCACCAATTTAAATTTTAATGGTAATATCAGCCGTGTATTTTTCACTATCACCGCTACTGATATTTTTTAGTCTAAGGTTTTACGCACTAAGTGGCAAGCACATTGGCCCTCAATATCCTGTTTGATTAATACCCACCTTAACTACAAAGAAGTTTTTCTAGAAATCATGATTCGAAGAAAAAGCTGCACGCTATGCATCAAAGGAATACTAAAGCAAAAACAACAAAAGAAACTGGCACTTCCAGCTAAAATCATCCAGCCGTGAACCGATAATTAGATCTAACCTATCATTTTTCTGTCGTAAAAAAAACTCCATGAAACAGTTATAATGACGCAAAAGACCTTATTGCACTAATAAATATACCTTTAAATTTTATTATTGTCTATCATTTCCGAACATACAGAAAGAAAATATTTATTATTTTTAACACGACAATACAAAAACACAAGACAACAAAACAATTAAAATACAAACTCTTCCGTAGACCCATCAAAATACTACGCAAAATACCGATTTACAACACAAATTCACAATCAAGTAACACAATTTTCAGCCAAAACATGCATTTTTAGACGTTCGTAATAGTAGGTAAGACGGCAATTTCCATTAATGTAATGTTCACGTGCATAAAGCCGATAAAAATGCTTCTAAAGAAAAAGGCGGTGATAAAGACTATTATAATAGTTACGCTACCTGGTAATGTTTTACTCTGTTCTACTGGTCTGCGGCACTCAGATATGCTCATTATATAAGTTCACTATCTATAACACAAATCTATAATGAATCAGGAAACTGTGGATGAGGTTAGCATAGAACAGTGCAAAGTGTATTCGTATCAAACCTTATTAAAATATTTCTAAAATGTTTCAAGTCACGTAAACCAGTGTCAAACTAAGCTGGACAAGATGACTGCGAAGGCCAAAAGCAGGTAAAACCGCTTAGTGGTCCACATTAAAGATTATTAGCTTAGCACACACATTATAGCTTCAGATAATATTGATGTTGAATGTTAATGACCAAGCCGATATGGTAGGAATAACCTTCGGCTGCCACGCGAAAAAAAAAGGAATAATGGTGAGTTTGATAAAGAAAATCAAAAATAATAATAATTGGATACGGTCAGACCGAAGCGTTTTTTTACTGAAGACAACATCGTCCATATAAAGTGCGTGCATTATGCTGTTTATAAAACGGTTATGTTGTCAAACAAACAGCAGTGCCTCAGTTTTGGTTACGATTTTATCGTATCTTCATTATATAACAGAAAAATGTTTATTTACCGAAATATAAATATAAATGTACATAATATATATTTTGATAAAGAAAGTTAACCTGTCCTAAATTTGTTTATATTGAGTGAAACGAGATTTCGTTATCACAAGACGCAAAAAATTACAAATTCTTCACAACTACATTCTCTTTTGAATCGATTGCGTGGAAAAACATAATAATCCTATTAATAGATAGAACCTGTTTCTAGATAGGTACTCATCTATTGAGAATCGTTGTATCGAATATATCACGATGGTATAGCGGAACCAGATCAAATATCCGTTTATAAGCTTTATTCATCATCAACACACTTCTGGCGCCTCATTCGGGAACGCTAAGTGTTTCTGTAGCGACTCATAAGCCAGATTTCTCATCCCACTCTTCCGCACGACGCGTAATGCGTAAGAGCGAGATGAGAAATCTGGCTTACGAGTCGCTACAGAATCACTTAGCGTTCCCGAATGAGGCGCCTGTTCAGAACATCAAATGGCTTCAACAAAACTCGTCAAATCTGTAATTAGTATGGGTACACTCGATTATGTTCAGATTATTTTGATTGAATCCTGATCGCTTTTCTCTTTCAGCATTGGATATTTATTTCGTATACGGGCCAAATATGTATCAATCAGCTTTGTGTGAATGATATTTTGATAAAGTTTAATTTCGTACCTACTGTCAATATTCTTGACAATACATATTTATTATTAGACCTAGGTCTAATACCAATACCAACTATTACAAGATATTATAAAAACGGATGAAAGTCTGATTATTTTAACTAAGAGGCCTGCCAAAAAATTCAGTTAAGTTTAAAGTGAATTTTCCATCCGAAGAAGAAGCTGCAGCAATAGAATATTATAACAGAATTTATCATGTGTTGAAAGCTAAGAAATTTCATTTGATACCCATTTTTATTAAGTGGATACAAAATAAAATTATATTATGTAGTACGCCATTTTGTTGCAGCGGCCATCTCGTATTTGGATTTTTTATAGTGTAATGTATTTTAGTGGTCAAGCCCTTTCATTTGATACCCATATTGAGGGAATAGTAAAAAAAATGCGTAATCCGCCATTTTGAGCCGGCGGCCATCTTGGATTTACAATGATACTGAATATACATGATTGTAGTGTCATCAAAACTGAAGATGTGTACCGAATTTAACAGCAATCGGTCAGCAGGAAGGGGGAAAGTTACTAAATTTGAACCACACAAGACAAAAACACGGTAAGCTAAATAAAACCATTTCAAAATCAATTGCCTTACGTTAGTCTCGCTAAAACTCAAAAATGACTTGACAGTTTTGAATATTATTATTTTTGTTTTGTTCGCCTTAATAAAGGGGTGGTCTAAAAATAAAAAATAAATGGGCATATCTATAACCGAGTTCCACACGATCGAAGTCGCGGCCAGAAGCCCGTATACAATAATAATGGATCATTATATGATAGCGTTTCATACAGCAATACTTAGCCTACCTACTTTTTTGTCCTGAATAAATTAATATCCATATTAGCTCTCATAATATATGCGTATAAGTTGCGACTTGGCGATCACTCTGCACAATGCGAACATCAGAAGAATCATACAGATATTCCCCGTAACGAAAGATTAAGTTAGTACCTATCTAATGCAAAGTACTCACGAATTAGTCAGTTTGACAGTGGATCCAATTCGAAACGGAGTCCGCTCAATTTAAAATTCTCTTAAATTAAAATAAGAAACTTCAAACTCGATTTTGTGTAGCACTAAGCTGTGAAAATCAAGTTTGACATTTCTTTTTTTAAGTTTAGCGACTTTTAAATTTAGCAAACATATTTTCTAATTCTCCCCAATAGGTACTTCAGTATCATCAAACGTGCATTTTAAGATTTAGCCATAAAATAAACCTTACCATAAATTACATGTAGTTATGATGAATGAAAACATATACACTTTCGGCTTCAGTGGTAATCTAAATACTCCTATGGAACTTTTTCTAATCCAAGTAAATTAAATGAGGTACAAATTACCTGTAGCTATTACACGTTAGCATGGGTTAACATTCCACGATCTTTACTTTGATTCCAATTGACCCCAATTGATTAAGATCATTCTGGCGCGGACGTCATGTGTTGAACTATTGTGTGGGAATTATCACCATCTTATAAACAATCGTCTTGATCAAATTTGTTTATCCTGTCTCAAATGTCAACGATAATGTATGCGTAGCGCATGAGGAATTCTGATTATACTTTTAGTATTTCAAAATTCCTCATCAAGTTTATTTTTAAAATAAAGATTGTTTAAAAATACCTAGCGTTACGGTGACTAGTCATTCTTTACTACACTAGTCTTTCTTATAAAAGCACTTGAAAGAATATACCTACTTAGATTAAAATTTAAACTTCAGATCGATTCTCATTACTTTTAAAGTTAAAATACGCGTAGTATCGCAGGCAAATTTAAATTCAAAAATATTTCAACCCCGTTGTCAATTCACACATAAAGCCCTCGTAAATATTAAAACCGTAATTAAGTTACAATCACTCGGATTATAAATGGGTGACTTCCACAATGTTCACTGAGCAAAGACTACATAAATATGCAACAGGCGGATTTCATTCAGAAATCACGATTTCCTTTCGCCGGGAATGAGCGGGGAGGACGAACGAGAGAACACTTGGAAATTTTAATATTGCACACATTCACACACTCATACGTCAAGTTCATATGCGGCGTTTCTTCTCAGCACATGTCACCTTTCGAAGCGCTGGTAGATTCAGACATGTAAAAGAGCCCGTGAGGCCTACTTGCAAAATAAATATTTTCATTTTCATAGTCGATAATCCTTTCCCATCGTATTTTCTCGGAAACGTTCGTATTTGTCATGCTACTTCAGTCAACCTCAGTACTCGACAAGACAGCGTAGAGGAAGCTCGCATCGCGAGTTTAATAATCGATATAGAGTAGTTAATACCTAAGTTAAGTTACAGTACCTTCATTCTCTTTATTTCAAATTATTATTATTATTTTGATATTTGGAGACCTTACATCTCCTTCTTTATACTTGACCGTGGAGACTGTCTACGTCTCCATTTAACCTAGATTAGGTAATCAATTTAGATGTTTCTTTATTTCTTTATTTTAATTATTATTATGATGACCTTTAGAGGCTTTATACATCTCTAAGTAGCTTAACTTGTCCAGACGCGGAGACTATACATCTCCCTTATTAGTTATTTATTATAATTAATTTTTACCTATTAGGATTGTTTGCTGCCCTTCATGTGTTAGTTTTAGTTAAAACTCTAATGTAAAAGTTGAAAAAAAAAGACTTACTGCTGAGTTTCTTGCGGCGTTTCTTCTCAGCAGATGTCACCTTTCGAAGCGCTGGTAGCTTCAGACATGTAAAAAAGCCCATGTGGCCTACTTGCAAAATAAATATTTTCATTTTCATTTTCATATCATACACTTTGGACGGATTTTACATACTTATCGGGTTTTTTAAAAGTAAAATGATAAGAGCAATTATCAGTAAATCAATACAGTTTATGACATTACTAAACTGAAATTTGGTTTGACGGGGCTGTATAACACCCACCCTTGATTCTGGATAAAATGAATACGAGTGTAATTAATAATAATTCCATCTAAGAAGTAAGAAATATCGATGCCATTAAAAATTACAAGCTATTTCACATTGCTGCCTCCGTCAATCAAACGAGAAAATATCACATATCGTGGATATAACAAACCAATAAACAGTTAAAATCTAAAACCTATCTGGGGACGTAAAACTAGTACCTATTTTCAATTTTGTTCCTCCTATGACGCACCCTTATAATTCCATAGTCTATGATACTCGCTCCTCCTCTGCTGCACTGGGAGTTCCTTCTCTACTGCACTGGAAGTGAAGAAATAGCATAGAATCCGTGCAGATGCTTATCATCCTGGCATGTCGTAAAAGTCGACTAAGGGACAGGTCCTCTCCAATGTGGTGGACCATCTGTATGGGCGATGGGCTGATCACCTGTCACCATACGGTTCATCATACCATCTTAGGACTAATTAATCGAACGTTGCCACAAATAGTCTTGTGGCTCTGCCCACCCCATTAGGGATTTCGGGCGTGATGCTATGTATGTGTGTATGATACTCGCACGTTCTCCATGGATCATATGATATTCCATTTATTAAAATCAGTCCAGTAGTTCAGCAGCTAAAAAAAAAAAACACTTTTACAGTGGAACATCTGAATTTCATTAAAATATATTCATACATAGACTGTCAAACTCAATACCCTCCTTTTGGCTTTGCACAGTCGGGTAAAAAAGTTCTGGTTCCAAATAAGTGCTAATAATAATGCAAGTCAGAAGATCTGATCCTACCCAACCAGAATATTATCTTATTTCTTATTTGAGGTAATAAATTAGAAGAATTTAGTTACAAACTAACCTACGTACGTTTAGCAAAAATCTTTCACTAAAGATGTCATTGAATTTCCTATGAGCTGTACTAACCGGTGCTCGAAATCCTTATTGGTTCGCACCGCTAAGGCTTGGAACACTCTTCCAGAGTCTGTACTTCCTGAAAGTCTTGGTGTCTTCAAGGTAAGACTGAATAGGCATTTTCTGGGCAAGCGTGTTCTACGCTTCTTCGCTTTCCATCAGGTGAGGGTGAGACTATGATGCTAGTCCTTCAAAAAAAGATGACTAATTACTTTGAAGCAATATCAACAAACAGTAAAATCCGGGTGTTTTCAATGTACTGTCTCAAGTTTACCCCTGGAATAGGTTCCGCTTCAAAATGATTTTGCAGAATCAACTTTATTGGTGGTTCACAAAGGCAATTAATCAATCTGTCAATGATATAATCTGTGGGTTTTACTGAGCGAAATCAAGTTTGACAAATCAGCAAGCAACTTGGGACTTAGCTGTATTTATTATCAAAAATATCACATAAGCTATATTAAATTGCTTGTTTCTTAAAAAGAGAGTTGCGTTCGTCTTGGGGTTGTATGCTTGTAATATATTGGACGCCGCGATACTTGATCTAGCCCAAAACTAGCAAAATTTGTCGCAAAATTAAAATAAAATGATGCAGCTCACGTCATATAAATACCTACTATAGGTAGGCTATTTGTCATTACATTGTAAAGCATTAACTTTTCTCAAATAATCTTTCTCCCAAGTATAGATGATCGTAATTATTGTTCGTAAAAAACGCAAAACATTTTCTAGAGATTTATATTCTACGAGTACTCATGTCTATTCACGGTCGTGAACGCTACTCACAGCAGTCAAACATTTGTCCAACACTTTGGCGGAAGTAATCATTATACAAACGAAGCGGTATTTTACCTATCAAAGTGACCGAAACCGGTGTGTGACGTTGTGTTTAACATGTCCATTTCGTAACTGCGGTATCATTAACGTGTTGTAGAGGCATGTTTTTAGGGCGAGGCTACACTGGTAAGGCGACTGGCGACGCGACAGAAACAAGCTTAATGTTATATGATAGTAGCCTCACTGCTTATGTGGCGACCACGATATAAAATTACTGTCGCATCCCATTCGCCTTAATAGTGTAGTCTGGATCTTATGCTCTTACTCTAAGAGACAATATGGTAAAAATATTGCAATTAGTCTGTTTTAAGTCCCTATCAATACACAGAACGGAATGGCAAACCTTTCAATGCGATAAGCTAACTTTCATCTATCCATCGAAATGGCACTGGAGTGCACTTCGACGGAAAGATCAGAGAAAGGTACCTAAATGAAAAGAATATTATCACTCTCAACAGGCCAAAAATGAATAACCTGCCCAACCTAGGATGATCTGATCCGGGAATAATACACAAAGACATACGAACTACCAGACCGTAAGAAAAGTACAGGTATGATACGAATATCTATCTGACTTTGGCGGTAATCAAACTTGCAACCGCCAGCTGCGTAGTCCAACCATGGAACCACTGAATTCGGTCGCTGATTAGACTGTGAAAGATAAAAATTATAGCTATAGATTAGGTTATCAAATCATCCATATAAAATCCTGAAGCCGTTGAGACTTTAGTTTGAAATTACAGCTTTTGCTGATAAATATCCGTCTTCAAGTACCTATGATGTGATAGATTACTTCGATGAATTCTTGTTAGATTCGACGTTTAAGCCGCCTTAGAGTCACAAAGTTAGCAGGGGTGCCGGTTTTATAAATATAAATATTGGTTCATTCATTAAACTGTCTAGAAAACTTAATGATTAAATTGTATTTAATTGAAAGATACGTTACCCTTGAAATTTTAATCGAAAATGTACTGTGTGAATTCGCTCTCATCTAGTGATGCACTATCCGCCCTCATATAGAGCGCTTCTACTTTGGCAAGATTACTCAGACTTTTCTCACGGTCGCAAGGGCCAATTTGTAGCCCTTCATTAACGTTTAAGTAACGATGATAAAGTACTATTCGGCGCGTTTGACGGCCGCGAGAACTTCACGTGTTAATTTAATAACAAAGCCCGCCTGTCGAGCCAAACGTTCGAATTAAATACGTAACGAGCGAGTTTCCCGAACACCTTGTTAGTGAGTTATTATTAATTTATTGCTACGTGGAATTTGCACGTGAACGCCGAAGCAACCAACGCGTGTCGTAATGTTGTATTGTGATATTTTTCCCGTTACCTTGACCCTGAATTAAAGTGTCTCACAAAAGCCTTATTATGAACGAATGTTCATGCAATCGTCCAAATCTTCAATACCATCATCTGTAGCCATTTTCTCCAAAATGGTTGATTAAATAGTCTTCTCACGTACTGTACAGCAGGACAGATAGAAAGGCGTTTTATGAACCAAGTAGATTAAAATTTTAAAATATTGGCTTCGCCGTTTTGTATTTCTAGTCGAACGCTCCTCGTGAGAGCATGTGTTAATAAATATGCTTTAGTTTCATAAAGTCAACATCTTTGCTAAACCCCCTCTACAGTACACACCATGAAGTAGGAGGAATTGTTAGTTCCCTTGGCATGCACCCATCTGCCATTCATGACCATAGCTGCCCTTGCTATATCCGATAATGAAGTTGAACAGTTTCATGTTAAAGCTAGAAAGTATCAGAATCTAGCAAACGTTCATAAAAATCAATAAACTTGTACCTACGAAAAATAATTATTATACAAAGAATCATCTCAAAGGTTAAAATATTAATTAAGTTAGTTAAAGAAAATGTCACTTCTAATTTATGTGAGAACTTATTCGTAACAAAAGCCAATGATCTAAAGTTTTATTTAGCTCATAATTACCTGGTATATACATATATAATGGCGTCATCGTTATTCATAATCCTCTCATGGATCGAATTTAAATGAATATCAAACACGTAGTTTATTAAATAAATTTAATTACAAACTGCAAAACGGCGATTACAAATCAACTTTCTTTAAACACTCTCAAAGTTGAGACCTAATACACCTAATACATATTACAAATTAATGGATTCATTTCATCCTGGTGTCTTTTTCTCTCTTATTTAATATGGTAAGTTGTAAGTGACTTGCCTTGTCACATTCACATCACGAGACAATACAAATGATATTCAAAATACAACGCACAGAAAGACAACCTGTTCCGTGTAAGCACAGGCAAAATTACAAAGTCAAGAACATGGATCGAGTTCGAAGTAACGGCGTCAACACGTCACGGAAGTCGCTCGACCAATCACAACGAAGCTCCAGACGGATGCGGGAAATACCTGCGCCCGCGCACTTAAGCGCAGACAATGCCTCTTTAATGAGATCAAGATAAAAACACTGTGAAATTTCCTCAACCGGATTTAATTTAAAATTAGATCGATCATTACGAGTCGCTGACCTTGCGTGATATTATAAGAATTAAAGACAATGCTGTCGAGATAATTAGGAAACGTACCCGCATTAAAGTTGTCACGTATAAGGAACTTAGCTTTCTAAGGAACTAAAGTGTAAGTTGTTCTTGAAACTTAGAATTTATTACCATATGACAATGTTATCAGATTGTAACTCATGACTGAACGGACATGAATGACGGAACAAGTACTAAAATAATGAAATCATAACGATAACTGTCATCATTAGACCTTGATGAAAACCTGCTGATGACATAAGACGACTATAAATAATTCATACTGCACCGCGTAATGTAAGCATAATAATCCAGCCTAGTTCCACTTCTGAGTATATTCTACAATTATGCTGTACTTCCCAGTAATATATGTTTTTTTTAATGTAGTAAGTTATTGAATTCAGAGTAAGCGGAGCATTCAAAGGCAGGAGGCAAAGAGCCTTCAGTATTTTCTGTTTCCCGTGGGAATTTAAAAACATGTTTTTTTTTGTTGAAGTTCTCCTGTAACCTATAACCCTATGAGTATGAGTGTGTGTGTGTGAGGAGCCCTAAAATTTCCTACTTTATTCAACATTTTAGACTCGGTAGTTTCGGAGATAAGTGAGAATGCTCGATAATCTTTATTTATTTTACCCTGGAATAAAAAAAATACGTTTCTTATAACGGCCCTTTTACTTGATGACGATGACGTGATGTACTTCACAAAAGTTTTTGTTTTTAATGCTTGTTTACGCTATACGTCCGTGATTGGGTCACCTAACTTTAGATGATTCATAGTACGGAACACCCTCCATGAGACTCCGACTCGCACTTGACCGGGTTTTTGTTATTCAAGCGTGTGGGAAAGAAAGGATATAAAATAGAGTAGAGAACCAAATCATATTTTATCTACACCCATATCATAAAACCTCCATTGGTTAATCAAAAACCATAGGAAATGACCACCATTTTGACAACCAATTAGGAAAAACCAATGCTGCGATGAAGAAATAACATGACTTCTTTATCGTTTTTAGTAAAGAAATGAGATTAAATTTGGAACAGCTGTCAAACTCAAGTAGGTCTCTATTCTAGTATCCATAGATATTAAAACAGTTATTGATACGAAACGTCAATTCAGTATGCTTTTTTAATATAAACTGCACAATATTTGATCTCGAGTGACGTGAGAATAGAGACTTCATCCGTTTGTCTATGATTTAAAAAAAAAAATGGTCTTGACGGACGGCCGCCATTATTGACGCGCCGCGCCGCGTTGACGTTTTGCTGAACGAAAGTAGAATTTTGTTGAATTGAATAGAAAAAGTTGTTTGTAATTTACATTTTAGTTGAAAATATGAATAGTAAGTAGTCTTCTCGGAGTGTGTGTGATGTGAAAATGCGCCGGATATCGGAAATATGCAGCCACGATTGCAACAAATAACTTGTTGCCAGAAAATATTGTTTCTGAACCCATCATGGAGGATTTATAATATGTGTGTAGATAAAGTTATGTATGCAACTCTGCATAATTTGGCCTTAAAACACACGTGCGATCTTATTATGAAACTCGCTAAAAGCTCGTTTCATAAAACCGCACTAGTGTTTTAAGGCCTATTATTATGCAACCGTTGCATAAACTACTATTATTATACGGCTTCGTGTTTTACGATGACATAGAATATGTTAATAATCATATTTTATAGCAGTCATAATCACTGTACAACGTAATCAAGTCCATCTTATCTAAACGCTTCGAGGTTTGTTTGCACCAACGCGCCGAACCACAAAAGGCTTTTACCATGGAAAGATTACGCGTATTGAGATAAAATATTGCACTAATATTCCTATAATTTTATACCACTATATATAATATTACTCCTCTGCTGCACTGGGAGTGAAGAAATAGCATAGAATGCGTGCAGATGCTTATCATCCTGGCATGTCGTAAAAGTCGACTAAGGGACGGGTCCTCTCCAACATGGTGGACTATCTGTATGGGCGATGGGCTGATCACCTGTCACCATACGGTTCATCATACCATCTTAGGACTAATTAATCGAACGTGGCCACAAGTAGGCTTGTGGCTCTGCCCACCCCATTAGGGATTTCGGGCGTGATAATATGTATGTATGTATATATAATATAATTTTAGACTGTAATATAAACATGACAGAAAAGACAGTTTCTCGCATCATCGTCCTATGGCCTATAAGGTACGTCCCACTACTGGCTACAGGCCTCTTTTCATAATGAGAGACACTGGGCACTCCACATGATGATGATGGGTGGGGACGCCTGGCCGGTGACAGATCATTCAGCTCAGTTCCCCAGCATTGGAGCCGAATGCCTACTATCACGGCGGCGACTCCCATCCAACATGAATCCCATCTTCTTATTTTCCTGCAGAACATATTTAAGGACATCCTGCAGGTTTAAGCTACTTAAATCAGCTTCATCTATTTTATCTTCTCCAAAAATGACATATCTCAGTGACGAGTACATGACGTCACTCCACACACGCTCATTGAAATCGGGGACTTCATACACATCGTTGAATTACTTGCAAATGTGTGCCGTTTCCTCACGATATTTTTCTTCACCGATATGCTAGTGGTCGCAAATTAAATTTTTCCTTTGAGTTCAGAAAAGCAAACCGGGGTTTGAACCTGGACGAACTATGGATAAAATATATAGACCCAATTTTTCCTTGTTCATAATATCTCGAATAAAAACTTTTTGTTACAACGGCCTGGCCCATAAAAAGGACAGAGGATATATTTGAATTTGTTTTTGTTTTCCGTTTCTTTAGCTTCTTTTAATGTTTAAATAAAGCGTTATTTTATGAGTTTTATTGTCTTAACACAACTCATTTATAACTTGTGTACGTTTCGATGCTTGTGGAATATACTATATATAATTCGCAATTGGAGAAGGCTTTGCTAAATGAACCATTTCATCTTAATTTTTAATATCAAATACACTACATAACAGTATTTAAGCGCAAACATCTATATATTTTAACCTAATTGCCGTATGTTGTATGACTACAAGTAAAGTTTACTTTGTATCCAAAAAGCAAGTCACTGCGAATAAGGTGGTAAAATTTGTAAAAGATCACATCGACTTTATGTTTATGATATTAGTTTACAATCCAATTTTTTTTAATATTCTGCAGCCATATTATATCGTTTTCTTGGTTTTGGTAATGGTACATTGTTATCTCCGGTATTAATTGGGACGAGTTGTGTTGCTCATTCTGAAGCCCCACATAGCACTTTTTCATTGTTACGAGTATCTTCAATGTACAGACTTTCTCCACTTTAAGGTTTTATGACATGTATAGATAACTTAATGGATTAATTATATTTTATTAGTTCTGCTTGCCACAGTTTAAGCCTAACTCAAGTAGATAATCGCAAAACTATTGACGCAACTTCCAAGTGATCACACCGCAACCAGAAGCCAATCAAGGATAACTTTACTATAATATAACGCTAATCCATCTTCCACCCTGTAGTAACTTAACAATACGTCATCTACATATTAACGCGATACATATAACGTTCCATTGATGACGACCAAAGCACTTGATTACTCGCATACCTAGAGAATACACAATGAAGGCTCCCTCCCGTCATCGATAAATAATTACAGGTAAAGCAAATGCACGAGGAAACTGGTACAACTAATTTAATATGACAATATCTGACGTGAGCCCTTGAGAGGAAGGATTATACGCCTAAACAAGGAACATACAATTGATCACAATGGAAAAGATATATCGCAAAATGAATCTGAAATGGCAGCGTCCATTAATTAACTACGTGAGCTTGCAATACAATGCCTTTAAATAAAATGTTTAGTTATATGAATAAATAGCGTGAATACCCATGTATAATTGTTTTGTAAGTAAGATTATTGAATATGTACCTATATCGCACATGCAAATTTTTTATCATGTGAGCCCACTGTGATACCTCTCGTCGGACGGCTACTCATATCTGCGTTGATTTAATTCATTCTTGTCCGGCAACGTGAGCATGTCATGCTCGCTCAAAAGTCTTTGCTTACGGCGGCGTCGTTGATCGGGTCGCCACCTTCCCTAAACTTGGTTGAGGGAGGCGATGGCGGAGATACGCGTCATACTCGTGAACGGGTGCTGTCTGTGGGTCCGGACGGTTCATGCTCGCAAGGACCATTTCAATTGGTTGGTTTTTAATTTATTACTTTTGTGCGATATCTGAACCTGACTAGAAAGACTTCATAGTGTTATCTATACTATATTTGATAGTTTTTCATATTCGTATATTTGTATTATTAGGACATGAAATTTTATATTTCAAATGTTTCTTTTTGATATTTGGAGATCTTACATCTCCATCTTTATGCTTGACCTCCACCTGCTGCTGCTTGACTGTCTACACCTCCATTTAACCTGGATTAAGCAATTTAAATGGTTCTTTGTTTCAATTATTATTTTATTGTTATGACCCTTAGAGGCTTTATACATCTCTAAGTCACTTAACTTGTCCAGACGCGGAGACCATACATCTCCCTTATTAGTTATTTATTAGAATTAATTTGTACCCATTAGGTTTGTTTGTTGCACTTTTGTGTTAGTTTTTAGATAAAACTCTAATGTCAAAGTTGAAAAAAGACTTACTGCTGAGTTTCTTGCGGTATTTCTTCTTAGCAGATGTCACCTTTCGAAGCGCTGGTAGATTCAGACATGTGAAAGAGCCCATGTGGTCTACTTGCAACATAAATATTTACATTTTCAGCTCAAAATAGGGGAGCGAATGGGTCCGGTAAAATCTCATGTAAACTTTTTAATTAAGAGAATATTATTAGTGAGATAACTTCACAGATAAAATGTAGTAATACATATCACATGCGCAATAATAGTAGATTGTTGCACCAAGCAGAAAGCGATTCATTATTGCGCCGAGTGTTAGTTTGGAGCAACGAACGCAAGTAAGGGCTCTAAAAACACAAGCGCAATAATACATCACTTGATGCGAGGTGCATAATCTACTTTTCTTTCAACTACTGCAAAAAGTTGGTAAAAAGTTAAAGTATAGTTAAACCCGACTATCGAGGTAAATAGGATTTTTGCACCTGGTATAACGCACCCTTAGAATTCGTATATGGCCTATGATACTTGCACGTTCTCCCCGAATCTTAAGATACGGTTCAGTAGCTACAGTAGAATATCCGAAAATTTTCACAGAAAACTTGTATCTGTTCAATTAATTTTCATATAACTTACGCCAATTTTTTAAAATATCTTTTAGTAACCTAAACTATCTTATCAGCCAGTACTGTGCGCATGCTGCGACCGCCGACTCGTTGACAACACTTCCTCAGAGAGATACTTCTTCTGCCTTAGTAGGCTAAATTAATACTGAGTGTAACTCGTGGCGCGAAAGGTACGGGGTCGAAGATATTTAAATTAAACACTTAATTAGACTCTTTTTACTGTATTTTCAATCAATCTTGACAAGCTGGTGCCTCTTCTGCGGCGCAACATGGAATGACTATCAAGGCACGCGTGGCCGACGTTCTAATAATGTTAAAAATTTGAATTGAATTAAGAATAAGAAACACAGACAAATCGGCAATACACTTGTCCAGTTACAAAAAACTGTTAAAGCAACCTATTTGCTTTACAGTACTTTGAGCATAACATTTTAGACGGGGTAATTACAGTTCGATATGGCCGCCGTCATGTGGACTGTCTTGCTAACAGCAAGTCCACAGAAAGTGGTCAGCTGTCCCGTCGGACTGCGAATGGGCGGATTGGGTAGCCGGTGGCGTAAACTTCTTGATCAACCAACCAAATAAAAAAATAACAAAACAGTGCAATAATGAGTTTTGTATGCATAAATGTTTAAGGCGAATAATGAGTTTTATCTAATAGAACATAAGAACAGAAAATAAATTAATCAAAATTGTATTAACAGGCACTTAATTAATACGCTGATAAATCAAATTGCTTTTATCCATCAAAGATAATGAGACATTTATTGAATAAGTCTTATTTTTCTTATTTCCTGTTTGCTCAATTGACATAAGAATAGCGTGCGGTGTATGGGTAATTGCTTGGCGATCATTTATACGTCGCAGGATATAAATATAAATATCAGTACCTTTTTTAACCTACTTCAAATAAACCGAAGGAGGAGGTTCACAGTGTTCAACGATTACTCGGAGATGGCGGCCCGGGACAGATTTGGATGATTCCGTTTTAACTGATGAGGATTTCCAAGTCTGTCTCATTGCAATTGTAGTTGAGGGCTGATGATTTATGAGGAATCGATGGAATTCCTCAAATATTATAGGCATGGATTGTTATAAATTAACAAAATTGCTATAATTTTGGTATTTTCTGTAATGATCGAGTAATTTGCATGTTTCAAGCCGCATAAATCTAGGTCCTTACTGTGTAGCCATTCGCTCGTCCGTCCCAAATACACGCACGCAGTAAATCCCTTCAGACGAAGACTTTAAAAAACTGGTCCGTCAGCAAAGAAGCCCGTAATTGAGATTCAGACATGACAGGACGACTTTTATTTTCAGGACGGCAGATGCACAGAAAAGTTGTGTTCTGGTAGCGTGGTCGACATCCCCAACCGCGGCGATGCACCACGTACGCCACAAGAAGTATACTTTGAAGCTGAAAAGTTCCTCCGGGAGTACTACGCTTCTATACACAGGTATAAATAGCTTCTTAATCATTGCTAGAATAGAAACTAGGCGATGGAGTCTATTAAAACATGAACCCCCAAGGCAAAATAGATTTAATTAATATAAATTAATAAGTGATTTTCCTTTAAGTTAATCGGACTGAAATAGTAAACAATAATAATATAGTTTTTCAAGGATCCTGCCTTGAAGAACTATAATATATATTATTTACTTAGGTACGGTCATAACAATAAACGTTGCAACGTATACTTGATTTCCCGATGAACGATACACACATAACTAACGGTCGTGATCGTGTAACTGATATCTTTGAAACCTCTTTTGAAGAACATTTAGATGTTTCTAGCTATGTTTTTTTACGTTCATAAAGTGGCTCTCTCTAAAGATAAAAGTTGCTGCAAAAAACTAAAAAGAAATACGCGCGTAACGTAGTGGAAAAGCTAGAATGCAAATGGCACTAAAAAATACAGTTATGAAATCCTTGAAAACCTTCTTTAGCTATATTAAACCTTACTCTAGTAGTTATAAGAACCGAATTACGAATAAAATTGACACTAATGTTTTCACAGAGAGAATTCAGAAGCGCATATAGCCAGGCTGAAGGAAGTGAAAAGTGAATTGGCAGCGAAAGGCACTTATCACCTGACGTATACGGAGCTGGTGTTCGGCACGAAGTTGGCGTGGCGCAACGCCTCGAGGTGCATCGGGAGGATACAGTGGAAGAAGTTGCAGGTCAGATATGGTCAGCTATGCAGGCTGATCAGCGATGAGAGACACATTCAAATTTAGACCGAATGACTTTGTCGTTGCAGTCTAAATTAATAGTTTCGTTATTCGCTGATTATTATTTGTCGAGAATCGAAATCCCGGCTAGCATGTCTGTCATTTTCCGATCTCATGTGTGGAATAAAAGGTGATATTTACCACAAAACATCGTCAGGAAACATACATATATCTGCGAAGTCATTTAAGAGCCCAGCCCCTCTCACAATGGGAGAAGGCCTGTGCCCTGCTGGACATAGGCCTCCCCCAATGATCGCCACAACGACTGATTCTGTGTTGCTCGCATCCAGCGATGTGATCGATTGTTAGGTGGAGTTTACTTAATGCACCTGGACTAATTCACCTAGGTGAATCAATTACACTTAATGCACTCTTGTGCACCCATAGGTGTATCAAGTTTATTAAAAGTATCCTTGATGCACTCGTGTCAGCCCATGGCTGCATAATGTATGAACAAAAAAAGTATGAGGAAAAAAATTATGAAGAGTGATTATTATGAATACAAATCGGTAGTGAAATAGAAAATAGGAATAAGAATTTTATGTGAGCCAATATGGACCATTGGCTCACATAAAATTCTTATTCCTATTTTTTATTAGTGTGAACTTTTTGGCTGCGAACAAAATAACTAAATTTTAATGATCATTTTTATGAAAAGTATTTTCAGCAACTCTTTTCGTTGGTTATAATTAACTCTTGTGATCTAGCCTCCGCCCGCGACTTCGTCCGCCTGGACGCTGTAATCACAAAGCAATATGAATAATACTTTACGATCTATTCTAATACCTACCAAATATACATAAAAGCATAAAAGTGCTCCTCTGCTGCACTGGGAGTGAAGAAAAAGCATAGAATGCGTGCAGATGCTTACCATCCTGGCATGTCGTAAAAGTCGACTAAGGGACGGGTCCTCTCCAACATGGTGGACTATCTGTTTGGGCGATGTGCTGATCACCTGTCACCATACGGTTCATCATACCATCTTAGGATGGATAGAATCGAACGTGGCCACAAGGAGTCTTGTGGCTCTGCCCACCCCATTAGGGATGTCGGGCGTGATGTGTATGTATTTGTATGTATGTATACTTAAAAAAATTCATAAAAATCGGTCGTGCCGTTTCGGACGAGTGCGACCACAAACACCGTGACACGAGATTTTTATATATATAGATGTAAGGTTACTTAACTCAATTAGCGGGAAAACAGAGAACGTACAAGATTTGAACCTTACTGAAATTTATAAGCTTACAAAATATCTCAAAACAGTTTAAACTCCCACCCAATCCATGAAGAGTGCGGAGTCTTTTAAACATCTATGAAAAAAAACCGGACAAGTGCGAGTGAAACTCGCGTGGAGAGGGTTCCGTTCCGTACATGATTATCGGAAATTTTCCAATTTTTTTTAATATCATTGAATTCTTATAGGTGTTCCTGTAATCTATAGGTACAGAACTATTTTCTGTATTTTTTAACCAACTTCAAAAAAACCGAAGGAGGAGGTTCTCAGTTCGCCGCGTATATTTGTTTCAAAATTTTAGGCCCAGTAGTTTCGGAAATAAGTTGGGGCGCATAACTTTTTTTTTTTCTAATTTACCCCACATAAGAGGCTTCCACGTTTAAAGTTCATTCATAGGTATTTGCGTTACGCGTCCGTGTTGTGATCACCGACTTACATAATTATGTATACCAAATTTCAACTCATCGGTCCAGTCGTTTCGGAGCAAATTGGCTGCGACAGACGGACAGACAGACGGACAGACAGACAAACAGACAGACGGACACACGATCCTATCAGGGTTCCGATATTCCTTTTAAAGTACGGAACCTTAAAAATAACATATCGTTGAAAAATGAACCCATTTCTAAGTCATAAGCATGGTCAGTATTGGTCAGACTACTCTAATTTTGTAATATCTACGCTCTTAACTTACTTTGCAACCCGAATGCTATTTTTGTTTCTAAGAGTTTTTGCTAAGTTTACCGCAAAGAACACGTGCAAAGTTTTAATTAGGATAACAAAGTTAAAGACCATCGCCAACTTATAACGAGACTGAGATGGGACCCTGTTGAGTTGTGCCCCGTCAAATTTAGAATTAAACATTCTGCATTGTGGCTTGGTTGTGAAGTTGTGAAAATGTAATGTTGGTTGTAATCTTGCAATGTCCTCTTGATTCGAACTAGAACAATCATCATTAGCGTAGTCTGATTGTTTATATAGAACAGATGCATGCACTAAGATATGATTATCAAGACACCCAGAAATATACTTTTGGCCGAATTAACAAACGCCACATGAGCATTTGATAAGATATTAAATAGTTGAATGTCCCTCAACTAGTTGTCAACCTATACAAATACATTTATACGTCACTTTTAAAGATCAATTTGAGTGGCCTTTGTGAATTTGCCCATTAGTCTCCCAAGTTTGTTGGTATTAAAAAGTAAATGTAATCGCCAGGGTTTTTTTTATCTTTTACTAGCTGTGCCCGAGACTTTATTTGCGTGGGATAAGGATTAGAAGCCTTATGTGTCAATCCAGGATATGATCTAAATCTGGCTAGCCGTTGAAGCTAGAAGGAGTAACAAACATACTATAATATTAGTGTGATTTAAGTGGAAGGCAAAAAAGCTTCTGAGCCACCTGATGATAAGTAATCAACAACCCCAAAGGAGTCATTGAGCCGTTGCAAACCTTTTAGGAAAACATTGCCATAGTCATACAAACCGGCAGACAGGCCCATTTGATCTTGAGGATAAAACTCTTAATTAAAAAAGTCATTTACATAAAACATATTCAATTTTAAACATACATTTCCACGCAGACAAAGCTACTAGTTTATAAGTATCATGTACAATAGTAGTTTATGCAACGGTTGCATAATGATAGGTCTTAAAACACTAGTTCGGTTTTCATGAAACGAGCCGATAGGCGAGTTTCATAATAAGATCGCACGTGTGTTTTAAGGCCAAATTATGCAGAGTTGCATACATAACTTTATCTACACACATATTATAAATCCTCCATGATGGGTTCAGAAACAATATTTTCTGGCAACAAGTTATTTGTTGCAATTGTGGCTGCATATTTCCGATATCCGGCGCATTTTCACATCACACACACTCCGAGAAGACTACTTACTATTCATATTTTCAACTAAAATGTAAATTACAAACAACTTTTTCTATTCAATTCAACAACAATTCTACTTTCGTTCAGCAAAACGTCAACATAATGGCGGCGATTCGATCCTCCGTCAAGACCATTTTTTTTTTTTCAAATCATAGACAAACGGATGAAGTCTCTATTCTCACGTCACTCGAGATCAAATATTGTGCAGTTTATATTAAAAAAACATACTGAAATGACGTTTCGTATCAATAACTGTTTTATTATCTATGGATACTAGAATAGAAACCCACTTGAGTTTTGACAGCTGTTCCAAATTTAATCTCATTTCTTTACTAAAAACGATAAAGAAGTCATGTTATTTCTTTATCGCAGCACTGGTTTTTCCTAATTGGTTGTCAAAATGGTGGTCATTTCCTACGGTTTTTGATTAACCAAAGGAGGTTTTATGATATGGGTGTAGATAAAAATATTTGTGTGTTCTGTTATGAAATAAATAATCTTTAAATCGATCTCGTTCACAATATAAACCCACATAAGGGTTATAGATATTCGCACCGAGAAAACAGCAATCATTGAGGCCAACAACACTTTGACGATGCGGTTAGCCTAGTTGGTTGGTAGTAACCCTTACTCCGAAGCTCAGTCAGCAGTGTAATGAGAACGAAGGCTTGTTCCTGAGTCTTGGATGTTTCCTATGTATCCATACTTAACACAAGCATTTAGAGCTTACTTTGGGATAGATCGATTTGTGTAAAGATTGTCCGCTGATTTATTTATTTATTTCTAACAACAAACCTTCACATTGGTACAATACAAATATCAAAGTAAACAAACTACCTAATGTTTCAAGTTATAGGAAACTTTATTAATCTGCGTTTCGTCCTCAATTGACAATATCTACATTTGTTTATATTGCATGTACATTTCACAGGTTTTCGACTGCCGAGAAGTAACGACTGCTCGAGGAATGTTCGAGGCCCTTTGCAAGCACATCAAATACGCGACGAATAAAGGAAATATTCGGTAAGATCTCTAATCAATGGATCCAATGTTAGATCCCACAAATGACAACAAATATCTACAGATCATGATAAAACGACGTATCGAGATAAAAAATTAGATACCGATGTAAGTGTGTCGTAATAATTCATTGTTTTCGGGAATAAAATGTCTGCGATTTAAGTAAATGTACTTATTAACTATCTTCTTACTTATATAAGTTCTCAAAGCGGTAAAGAATGTCGATGCCAAAAATAATATGTGTGTGTGAATGCTAAATTTAAACGCTGTACGAAATTCAACCCACAGAAATTTTTTATCATTATAAAATATCGTAACGTTACAATGCAATAACATAATAGACAATCATTAAACCCATTTCAACTCAGTTTTTACAAACATACAGACAGACACACATATACTCTCGCATTTATAATATATGACAATTATCGTAAGAAGATAAAGGAATTAAGGAAAAACGATACTAAATAATGTTTAAAAATCTTTTCTAGAATTGTGTGATTCAAAAAGACCAAATCTTAAATATTTTTTGGAGAAAAATAGAGCATAAGTATTTGAAGTTATGCCTAGCCTGAGCAATTTGCAATGATTCGTGCCAGATAAATATGGAACTGCGATAGTTCCAGACTTTTCGATAGTTAGTCATTTGTTCCTCTTTTACTTGCTGTGTAGCTCTTATTGCATCGTTATTACATACGTCATAAGGTTTAGTATCCAAACTCCACAAATATAAGCTGAGACCACATGTGAGTCACTTAACTTCAAACTTGGATACCTAAATCCACTCTACCTTCTTATGAGATAGTCTTTAAAAAAGTATAATCTTAATTCAATGATTTAAAAGGCAGTATTTTTTTTATTATTACAAAGGTATTCAAAAAAACGATCCTGTTCAGCAATTCAACATTAAAACCATCCATTCTTTAAGAAATGAATTATTTAAATCATAAAAATTCTCCGAACTGGATTTCTCCGAGTTTGAAGTTAAGCGACTCATGTTACTTTCGCATCCTTTTTTACACAGATCGGCCATCACCGTTTTTCCCCAACGCACAGATGGCAAGCACGACTACAGGATATGGAACCCACAGCTGATTAGCTATGCGGGGTACAAACAACCCGACGGAACTATTTTGGGTGACCCACGCTACGTAGAATTCACTGAGGTGACCTTTATATAATAATTAACTGTACATTACTGAGATAATCTGATACTATTTCGGTGTGGATAAGAATCGATCGGGTACATTTTTGGGTAATATTTTACCGACTGTATGATTATCGATGAGATAAAATAAATGAGAAAATAAATCTTTTAGAGAAGGTAAACATGTGATTTTAAATCACATGCGACTATAATTACCAACAGTAAAGTGATCAAGCTATCCAAACTTCATAAACAAAAGGATTATTATACATCGATGAACCCTATATTATTAGTTAGATATATTGTATGTTAAATCTGCATACTGTAATTAAAAAACAAAACACACCTTCTTGATATTTGCTTCGTAAAAATCAAACATGCTTGAATTTGGTCTGATATTTCAGCCTATATATGTATGCTATAATTTAATGAAAAAATTAAGATAAAATCTTCTTAACCTGTCGTGTTGTTAAGGTCATCATGAGGCTCGGGTGGAAGCCACCTCGCACACAGTGGGACATCATGCCACTGGTCTTGTCGGCTGACGGCAGGGAGCCGGAGTTCTTCGAAATGCCTCGTGACATTGTGCTGGAAGTCCATATGGAGCACCCCAAGTAAGTTTTCGTTATTAATTCTACAAAACTAAGTAAACCAACGAGAATCAAATACACGCTACGCCTCTTCTTGTCTTGTGCTCGCAATACAGAGCTACCTCTGCTAGTTAACTTTCTATTCTGATTGAAGTGTTGATACCCACAACTTTATTTTCCATAAAAAATTACTTTGGAATTTGATGAATAAGTTAGAAGGTGCAAATAAATATTAATAGCACTGACATTATCCATGCGAGTGTAATAATACTCATTATATGTTTTACGCGCCATCAATGATCATAAAGAGATAAAAACGTAATTGTTTTGATAGATATTGTCGTCATCAGTATATCAGTTTATTACGTATTGATGTCCTCCGTAGGCAAAATGAGGTCTCAATGGCAAACGGATAGAACGTACAGATATAGTGAATAATATGTTTCCATCGGTAAAACTCGGATCTCAATCGGAAGACGACGGGACCCGAAGTGTCAATTAATTATTGTATTAAATGAGTGACATGTTTAAATATTCATTAATATGAAACTTTATTATTTAGTGTCAAATGTCAAAATGAAAACTGACAGCATGGTATGATGGGTACTGGCCCCCAATTCTCGATGCATTCGAGATAATGTTGATTGCGAGATTAAACGTCAGATTCATACAGTTGTGTCAAATGACTGACGTTTAATCTCGACTGTGAGATTATCTCGAATGCACCGAGAATTAGGGGCCTGCTGAAGCTAATTGAGAGAGCACGATAAATACGAACATTTCCGATAAAACACGATGGAAACTAATTATGCACTTCATCTATATGTAAGTAGTACCTAGTTAAGTGTTATTATTAACGATACCAAATTTCGCCATCACGATATTTGGTTTACGGCCTATTTGCTTATTAACCTGATGGACGCCGTTGTCGACTGTGCGCGACAGCGTGTACAGGGTAAAAAAGTCCTTCATCACCTTGACTTAAAGTTGAAATTCGTGTTACTTCTCAGACATGCTTGGCGGCCTAAAGGTTAAATTTCAGGAACCTTTTAAGAGGACTAGTCCGCGAGCCAGCAACAAATTTTCATGACCAATAACCTCCCGGCTGATAACTGGTACAATTATTAAGAGAATTGTATCATGAAGCCTCGTGAACGTGAGCTGCGGCTCGGTGGGTGGGTTGAGCAGCAGTAACGTCCCAAACTAGGAGTTTTTTGTATTTGCCTTCTTTTCTTGCCTTGTTATTATGTAGTAGTCTGGGAGTGAAGAAATAGCATAGAATGCGTGCAGATGCTTATCATCCTGGCATGTCGTAAAAGTCGACTAAGGGACGGGTCCTCTCCAACATGGTGGACTATCTGTATGGGCGATGGGCTGATCCCCTGTCACCATACGGTTCATCATACCATCTTAGGACTAATTAATCAAACGTGGCCACAAGTAGTCTTGTGGCTCTGCCCACCCCATTAGGGATTTCGGGCGTGATAATATGTATGTATGTATGTTATTATGAACAAATCAAATCGTCAGCTGGCTCTATCTCGGTGGAAAGACCGTCAGTTGGACACCTAAACATGAGTTTTTTTTTTTGCCGTCCCCTCTCGATTGAGAATTTGTCAGATGACCAGGTGACCAGCTCTTTTCTCATGTTCAGGTGACCAGGTCTTTCCACCACGATAGAGCCAGCTGACGATTTGATTTGTTCATAATAGCATATAAACTATCATGTGACAAATAATCACTCGGGAGGCGATGGCAAAAAACGAATATTTCTCCTAGTTTGGGACGTTACTGCTGCTCAACCCACCCACCAAGCCGCAGCTGACGTTCATTAGGCTTCATGATACAATTCTCTGAATCATTGTACTAGTTATCAGCCGGGAGGAAATGATAAACCAAATTTGTCCCTGGCTCGGGTACTAGACTGTGAACCAGCGAACAAAAACACCATTATCATATAACGGACGATAAGGATTTCTACTCCTTAAATGTTAACTGATTTTGACCAATTTTTGGCAGGTTGCCAGACAACAAAATCTAGGTTTATACGTTTTTTGAATTTTGATTAAAGATCAACAAAGTCAAATAATCGCTTAATTTAGTTTTGTATCATAATAATAAAACAGTAATAAAACTGAATTTATTAATTATAGTGAAAAAACCAAAACGTATAGACCTAGATTTTGTTCTGACTGATAACCTATCAAAAATTGGTCAAAATCGGTTAGCATTTAAGGGATGGAAATCGTTATCGCCTTTTGTATTAAAAGCCGTAGGTTCACACTCATTTTAATGTTCCAGTGTTTACAACGCGAAGCCACAAATTTTTACTGACTAACTGTCTGAAAACAAAACGAATGATGATTCTAACAAATTATCAAATCTAAGTTTTTAGGTAAATATGTATAAAGTGCTATTTTTATAAGTATTTGTTTTGATAGGTACCGTATTTTTGAATAAGTACCTTGAAATATTTAAATTCTGGGGTTTGGACTTATTTATTATATCAATACCAAATAATGTATTTGTAAAAATGTAGTGGTAACAAACAGTAAGACTGTAGTGATGGTTTTACGACCGCATAAAATTTAAGGTTTCCTACGTGAGACATACTCTAGCGAAATAGTTCCCTGCGTCATCTCAAAGTTCCTCGGGTTTATTGACACTAGTGAAGACTAGTTTTAAAATGTTAACACCTTTCAACAAAATAAAAAAAAATACAAAATTAAAAATAAATATTTATGCTATGCAGCCAATGGTTGTTTCATTGAAACACGTTTTTTTGCGTACATATTTTAATAATTCAAAGCATTTTTTTTCTTATTTTGAAATAACAAACTTCTTCTTCTTCCTAAGGTTGTCTGAAAGAGATCGCCACTTACCGATTTGATCGCCTATTGCTTACCTAAGTAATTTATATCTTTTTCCAATATGTTTTACATGGTGATCATTAACTAGTATTTTATTGTAACCATTATTTTGTAACAATATTGTGTAACATAGATACCTAGTCAGTTATTAATATATTACAATATGATACACTTTATTGAATACCACACATTAAAGCGCAGGAATGCACAAATTCATAGAATATAATACCCATCTCTTCAAGACAATCTCAACAGAGAGAATTCACAGAAATACCTGATAGAAACAAAAATTAATAGAACTATCTTAATTTCATATTTTTCTTCAGATATGACTGGTTCAAAGAGCTGAACCTGCGCTGGTACTGCCTGCCAGCAGTGGCTAACATGAGGATGGACTGTGGTGGCATCGACTTTACCGCCACCGCTTTCAATGGCTGGTACATGAGCACCGAAATTGCCTGCCGCAACTTCTGCGATGCCAACAGACTCAATATTGCCCCAGTAATAAATTTTATCATAAATATGTTCATCATTTAAACATTTCCGATTATCTTCTTTACTCTTCACCTTCTCAATTTATAGCTTAAAAACTTCACGTTTAACTTTGAATCTTCTCATAAAACCAACAGTTTATCGTAGAATTATGGCTGGCAGTTAATAATAAACCGATCAGTTAAAATTATTCATCTGCTTATTGTTATTATTATAACAGAGAGTGGCTGAGAAAATGGGTCTTGATACCAACTCGGTTATAACTCTGTGGAAGGACCAGGCGCTATTGGAAATCCACATCGCTGTACTGCACAGCTTCCTCAAGGATGTAATTTCTATTGTCGACCATCACACTGCATCTGAACAGTTTATGAAGCATTTGGATAACGAAAAGAAAAGCAGGTGTGTACCATTTGAAAAAGTTAAGGGTGATTATGATCATACCCAAACCATACACACCTTTTCTTTTCCGATAGCCTAAATATAAGTTTGATTTCAGGGGTGGCTGCCCCGCTGACTGGGTGTGGGTGGTTCCACCAATGTCATCTTCTATGACAGCGGTGTTTCATCAAGAAATGGCTCTGTACTATATGAAGCCATCTTACGATTATCAAGTAAGTTAACCTTAATGTTAAATATGTGTGTGTATAATGTTAAATAAATATATCAAACAAACAAAGAAAGAAAACAACTACTTGAATTGAGCCGTACATTTTTAATTTGATGTAAATACTTTACCTAAACTGAAAGATTTTACTGAAATAATCAGATTAAAACTTTCGTGAGACATTACTAAGACTAGAAATAAGCACGGCTTTACTCACGATTTATTGTCAAAACACATTGTCAGTCGCAAAATCCAGCAAAATCCACGAGGCGATTGAAATTGGGCGACGACCGAATTTTAACCGGGATATTGGGTGGGTACTGCCACCAGCGTGTAAGCCCGTCGTCCCAGGGATTCGGGATACTGGACGTGTTGACATTCTTGTGGACACTGTGAGTTCGGCATGTTTGCTGCCGTTCACCACCAACAACGAGCCGCAGCCTGGTGCTTCAGCAACAACGGTGCAGCCCCCCGCCGCCCCCGCGCCCTCGGCTCGGGCGCAACGCGCCGCACGGAGGGCGGCAGTGCGTGGGTTGCAGTGAGCGCGACCGTACTCAACCCCTGAAGAAGGATTCCATATGAGTCCGAAACAAGTCGGACTATTTCTGACAATAAATCGTGAGTAAAGCCGTGCTTATTTCTCATTTTACTGAAATTTGTTTTCATTCAGGACCCTGCATGGAAGGCCTATAAATGGCCTGAATCTGACGATAAACCACCAACCAGGAAGTTTCACTTCAAGCAGATTGCTCGAGCTGTCAAGTTTACTTCTCAACTGTTCAGCCGGGCGCTCTCCCGGCGCGTCAAGGCCACAATACTTTATGCAACCGAAACAGGCACATCTGAATCGTTTGCTCACGAGCTAGGGACTATTTTTGAAAAAGCTTTCAATGTGCAGGTGAGCTCACCAGCACAGTTTACATGGTGATATTGATACAGATGCAATTGCGTCCATAGCTTACTGAGTCATTTAATTTTAAACACTAAACCTACTAAATTCCTTGCAGGTTTCCTGCATGGATGAATACGACATGTTTTCAATTGAGCACGAGACATTATTACTGATTGTAACTTCGACATTTGGTAATGGGGAGGCCCCTTCAAACGGCGCGGTTAGTTGCTTTGAGTAAAGTTGCAACTATTCTATCTACACTGAATACTTTTTCACGATCTTAATAAATGTGAAAATAATTAAATCATGACGTTTTTGTGCTCTCAGGCATTCGGGGATCATCTTTTCAAAATGCTCAGTATTGAAAACGAACAAGAGGATCAGATGGGCAGTGCTAGTCCGGGGTACCTCACCTATTAATTAATTATTTTTCTTAATTATTTTTTTATATTCGTACTTACGTCATTTTATTGATGTAATGTTTTCATTTTAGTTTCAGGGCACCAACTCCAAAATCTTTAATGAGGACCAACAGCATGGTAGCACAACCGCCAAGCAAAAAACCTCTCTCACGATTGGAATCTAACAAGAGTAAGTAAAATAAAAATAAAATACCTGCATTTAATTTTACTAGGGTGCCTGAACAAACGTTGTAACTTATTATTTTTATTTAACAAATAGGTACAACTGGAGCGTCATCCATTGATAACTTGGGTCCATTGAGCAATGTCCACTTCGCAGTATTTGGTTTAGGATCTAGTGCGTACCCGAAATTCGCAAGTTTTGCCAAAGCAATCGACCGCGTGATGGGAGAGTTGGGTGGAGAAAGAATCATGGAATTAGCAACTGGAGATGAAATGTTTGGACAAGAACAAGAATTCCGTAATTGGTCTTCAAAAATTTTCTCGGTAAGAAACTAAACGTCTAAGTAAATTAACATATTGATTGAGTATTGAGTAATAATAATTATAAAATATTTCAATTTGCTTCATCCTAGGCAGCTAGTGATGTTTTCTGTGTAGAGGAAAACATGAATAATGATGGTAAAGATGTTCTTTCCAAACTACCGCTATCAGAAGAAACTGTGAGATTGTATAAACCATCAGCAAAAATAACTCTTAATGAGGCAGTACAGGCATCTTTCAAAAAACAGCTGTTCACATGTAGAGTAGAGAAAAACAAACGCCTAGGGGATGTCACTGATGATCGAGAAACTATCTTCGTGGATCTACAATCAAATGTATGTTTTTTAATTAAACTAACTATAAATGATTTTAACTGAGGTAGAAATAACTGCAATCTAACTCATTGATTACTTCCTCAGGACCAAATAAAATACGACCCCGGAGACCATCTAGGAGTGATGCCCTGCAACCAAAAAGAAATAGTTGCAACAGTGTTAGAAAGACTAAAAGAAAAAGACCACGTAGATACTCCTCTACAGCTGCAAATTATGAAGGAAACCCTTTCGCCCTTGGGTAATACGCATATTTCAACTCACCATCATCATTCTTTTTCGTTCTACTGCACTAATTTAAGAATGCACTAAGAATTAACACACATCTTTGAATGCTTCATCGCAAACATGTGCAAAGTTCCTCAAATTCTTGACTTCTCCTTTTTGCTAATGGTAAAATATCTAATACATTTCGGAATATATCAATTGGTAATTTAAAAAAAAACCGGTCAAGTGCGAGCCAGACTCGCGCACGAAGGGTTCCGTACCATTATCATTAAAAACGGCAAAAAAATCACGTTTGTTGTATTAGAGCCCCTTAAATATTTATTTTATTCTGTTTTTTTAGTATTTGTTGTTATAGCAGCAACAGAAATACATCATCTGTGAAAATTTCAACTGTCTAACTATTACGGCTCATGAGATACAGGCTGGAGACAGACAGACAGACGGACAGCAAAGCCTTAGTAATAGGGTCCCGTTTTTACCCTTGGGTACGGAACCCTAAAAACTAACTATGAATTTATCTCTTTAAGGTACTTCGAAGACTTGGGTGAAACATGAGCGCTTACCAGCGGTGTCGATCCGTGATCTCTTCACTCGATTCCTAGACATTACTACTCCTGCATCAACGAAAATTTTAAAATATTTGGCCAGCACCTGTAGAGATCAAAGTGAAGCGAACAAGATTATAGAAATAATATCGGTAGTAACAAAATGTTATATTGTAAAATATAACATTCTGACCATTTAACTAAATACAGGCTTTACCCTTTTAGGATCCGGATAAGTATGACGACTGGAAACATATGTACTTCCCACATTTAGGAGAAGTGTTGCAACAGTTTCCTTCGTGCAGGCCACAGGGTTCACTGCTGGCTGCCCTTCTACCACCCTTGCAACCAAGATTATATTCCATATCCTCGTCTCCTTTGGCACACCCAAAAAGCATTCACCTTACGGTCGCCGTTGTAGTCTACAAAACTCAAGGTAAGCATTGTACCTATATACATACAACTTTTTGAAAAAGTATTGAAAATTTCAAGACTTCTTTTTTTTCAGGCGGAATTAATCCTGTTCATTACGGAGTGTGTTCAAACTATTTAAAAAACCTTAAGGATGGCGATGAAGTCTTTGTATTTTTAAGACGGTAAGAACGATTTCTTAGTACAACTATCTCCAAATTAAATAAACCTTTAATCCACCTAATATTAATTTTATAATTACAGTGCCCCTAGCTTCCATCTGCCGACAGACTTAACAGTGCCGCTCATCTTGGTAGGACCTGGCTCTGGCATAGCACCTCTTAGAGGATTTTGGCATCACAGGAAATATCAAATAAAACAAACGCAATCTAAAGTGAAACCAGGAGAGAGTTGGCTGTTTTTCGGCTGTAGGACTAATGGGATGGATATATACAAGGTCGAGAAAGAGCAAGCAGTAGGAGAAGGAGTATTAACTCGCGTGTTCTTAGCGCTTTCAAGAGAAAAAGGCCATGATAAGGTAAACAAACTTTCTACTTCACAAGTTGTAGCAAGAAAAATTACTGCCTCACGCAAATCTAAGGTATTTCTTAAATATAACGACAACAGTAATAATAAAAAGGATCACTTCCTCTGACGAGACTGCATTTCAGTAAAGTAACTAAGGGTAACTCACAACAAATTGTTTCCACACTTTGAATCGATACTATTACCATTGTTATTCTAGAAATTTCTACGGTCAGGTACAGTTAGTGATTATTTGCTTTTGACAGAAATATGTGCAGAACATGTTAGCTGACCAAGGCGAGAGTGTAGCTCGGATGGTTGTCGAAGAAGGGGGACATTTCTACGTGTGCGGGGACTGCAAGATGGCCGAAGGAGTTCAGCATACATTGAAAGAAATCATGCAGAAATACTCTGGCATGACCAAACAACAGGCGGACAATTTTATTATGACCTTAATGGTAAAGACAGATTCGTAAATACTTTCCTTTTTATTAAGCATGACTAGAAAAAGAATATAATTTAATTTGTTTTTAGGATGAGAACCGGTACCATGAGGATATTTTTGGCATAACACTTCGAACTGCACAAGTCCATAGCGCATCCAGAGCGTCTGCTCGAAGAAATCGGTTGGAGTCAACGCAATCTCAATCTTAAACAAAGCCACATCCAGTTCTCGAATCAATACAAAACCATCTCAGAATTTATTTTTCATCACACTTGCTCGGAAAGGGTGGTATTATACGCAGACGCATAGAGCAACTACAGCCGATTTAACTCCTCTATACGCGCCGCCGTCAGCGGGAGTTAGAAACCATACAAAAGCCATTACTCCCAAGGGCAGTTATGGATTTTGTATGGTTTAGAACTCCTGCAGGCAGTTAAGTAGGTATGCACTAGGTCAGCGGGGGCGCGTGGCGCCAGGTGGCGTGGCGCGCGGCGCCGGCGCTGTCGCGATGTACAGTTTATTCTACCCACCTGATGGTAATTCACGGTGTACAATGGGAATAAAATGAATATATATATTATTTTTGTCTAATTTTCATTTTATTTCCTCGCAAATGTGATGAAAAACATTGTGTTTATCACGGGCAGTAAGGGGATAACAAACTCAAGTCATTAAAAGCCATCGCCTACGGCATCGGGCTTCTGACAGACTCTCGTTAGTTATCCCCTTCTTACGGCCCTAGATGCATAATGTACTATTATATCTATATTAACTTATAATTTTACATTCTGTTTCATTCTTATCCGAAAGTTTTAGTCGTTTATATATTAATATGTTGGAAGCATTTAATTACTTTAGTTGCAATTTAATATTACAATTAGTTCAACTTTTTGTAAGTTTTAGGGTAATACTTATTTGATATCGCCAATCAGTCTGAGTGAGCATTTTGACTTAACACTTAAGAGGAGTTACCTACGGCTTTTTATACAAAACGCGATAACGATTTCCACCTCTTAAATGTTAACCGATGTTGATCAATTTTTTATGTTGCCAGTCAGAACAAAATATAGGTCTATTACTATACACTTCAGTTTTTTCACTATACTCAATAAATTCAGTTTTATTGTTGTTTCAGTATTCTCATACGAAACTAATTTCGGTGATTATTTGACTTTTGTTGATCTTTAAACTATAGGTATTCAAAAAACGTATAGACCTAGATGTTGTTCTGACTGACAACCTATCAAAAATTGGTCAAAATCAGTTAACGTTTAAGGGGTGCAAATACTTATCGCCTTTTGTATGAAAAGAGTGATTTTTGCCGTTGGATCACATTCCTCTTAACATAGTATCCTTATATACGGAATACTTATCATTCTGATAAAATAGATTCGAACATAATACGGACAGGAAGATTTTCTCCTATCGTCGGTGCGAATCCCAAAATCGCTATGTGTTTTTAGTGTTTTTATTTTTATTTTAACACTAAACGTATCAATTATAATTCCTGCATCAGTCCACAATTATTTTTTTTGGGTTTGGCCCAAAAACTGCTTTGGGGCTGGTTTATAAATGTGTTAATGGTAATGTGTAGGCAAAAATGTACCTTGATAAATTCGCTATGTGAAATTGGGCTATTAGCGAAATTTAAATAATAACACACATTTAAGAAAGTGGTCGTTTCATTTCGCTATGTGTTCGTTGATGCACATAGCGATATTTTATCATTGGCATTGTTGTCATATTTTTACACATGGCGATTTTAAGTAGTCATATAATATATGACTACTTTTACACATGGCGATTTTTAGTACTTAGTCATATAATATATGACTACTAAAAATTGCCATGTTTAAAAGTAGTCGCTATGTGCATCAACGACCACATAACGAAATAAAACGACTACCTTCTTAAATGTGCGTTATTATTTAATCTTCAAATATAGTGAGTAAGTCCCGCTATGTAACTAGCTAAATATTTCTAAAAACATCATTTAAGAAAATACGCAAGTGACCGCTATTTAGACAGCTATTTTTAATGTTACAAATTAAACCCGCTATGTACCAATATTTCATGTATTACTAATAACTTATTAACTATTTAAATTAAATTAAATTTATATTGATGTAAAAGATACCTAGTTAACATAAAAAAAACGTATGTTAAGTAACTGTTAAGGAAAAAAACAGTTTTAACTGTCTCCTGAAAAGTAGACCATAAACACATAGCGAATTTGGAATGCGCACCAACGCTATAAAATGTTATAGACCAAAAATAGCTGTAATAATATTTTTGTTTGCAATTTTAGTATCTTTAGTATTATAATATTAATAAGTTCTGTATGAAAAGGGTGATATTTGCCGTTGGTTCACAGTCTGCTTAACATGTATCCGTATATTCGGAATACTTATCATTCGAATAAAATAGATTTGAACATAATACAGGAAGATTTTCTCCTATAAAATCGAATGTACCAAAAATAGCTGTAACTATTTTTTTATTTGAAATTTTAGTCTCTTTACTATTATATAGCTGTAACTGTTTCTTGCGGCGTTTCTTCTCAGCAGATGTCACATTTCGAAGCGCTGGTAGCGTCAGACATATGAAAGAGCATGGGCCATTGCTAAATAAATATTTTCATTATATAGAGAGAACACCTTAAAGTTCACAATTCAGGTGTAGGTACATTCCAAGCGAGTCATTCTTACATGGAATTCATCCAATATGTACAGAACCATAACAAGTTGCTTTGTGTGTGCGTGACAAAGTACACATAATACGGCCTACGTGACAGTACAACAAGGGTTCGGTCCAGCAATAAACACAGAATAATTCATATAAAGTGTTTAACAAATGTACCTACATTCATTACTTTGCTTAAAAAAGGTTTGCGTATAGGTACATTTACAATAAAAAGCATCTAGAACTTTAGCACTTTTATGCTTCACAACTTTTGTTCGACCGCACCGCATTTTTTTACATTTTACTAGTTTCCTAAAAAAATCTAATTAGTCCGTCATTTACATTATTAAAAAGTATTGAACACATAATATTTCTTTTGTCAATTAATCAAAAAATGACGAAGAAATAGTGCGTTAAAGTTTCGCGTGACGTCACGAGTTTGTACACTTTTTACCATTAAGTGACATCATTAGCCCCGACTCCCGAACTTTGATGCGCGTTATTTTTGACAATTTTGATTGATTTGATAAAGCAAAAAATATGTGTTCAATGAAATAATTTTTGATAATCTAACTGACGGACCAATTAGAATTATTATTTTTTTACACAGGAAACGTACCTATTATAAAAAATAAGTTAAGTTTTATTCTATTTATTGTAAATCATTCAAAATATTTTTGATACAGTTGTAAATTACATATTTTCTTCGTACGTAGGTACGTATAAGTACCTACGTATTACGACGTACTTCTAGCAGAGATAGAAACTTGAAATTTAGCATAGCATAGATCTACATCATTGGGTAAAAACATAGGGAAAAGTATGAGATTACCGAAAACTTGATTTTTAAGGTTTCAGATTGATGACCAAGTTATTGATGCGGCTAATTTCATAGACTAAGTGTTGAGCCAGGTTCCAAATAACTTTGTATTGTTATTTCACTTACCTACTACGTTTATTCAAATATAGGATTGCGTTTAGATGACTATGTAGGTATGTAGGAACTAAATATGCAAAATAAAAATTGCTTTGTAAATTTGGCTCTTTATTCCCAGTAATTCCGTGGCGGAACTATTGACACTTTTTCTTCCCAATAGTTCCGTGGCGGAACTAGTGACACTTTTTCTTCCCAATAGTTCCGGTAATGGTAGTACTTATAGGAACATTTCAAATTTGATTTGCTGGGGATGGTAAGCAGACTTCATTTGTCGCACTTCTTCTCTACCGACCAACTAGCATGCACAACCATGCTAGCATGTACGGTTTTATATATTTATAAAATAACTAGCTGGTGCCCGCGATTTCGTCTGCGAAGAATAATAATTTAAGTAACCTATGTACTTTTAAACCTTCCCTAGACCTCCACGAACATTTCAAGACTAAGATAAGATAAATCCGTTCAGCCGTTCTCGAGTTTTAGTGAGACTAACGAACAGCAATTCATTTTTATATATATAGATAGATGTTTTACTTAAACCCCTTCGACTAACTACTCAATGCAATGTACACTGTAACGCATATTGCCAGACACGCGATTTGTCAGGATGTTATACGCAAATTAACAGACATATGAATGTCACACAAACTAAACATGAGGATAACGCACCGGCACCATATTACGAAAATGCTGTATTTTCTTCATTTTCACGTGCAAATTACTGCAGTGTTTTATGTTTTTATTTGGGGAAAAAACAGAGTTTAAATGTAAATAAGGATACATAATGATTAAGACCTTAAAAATAAAAAGAACAAGCATTTAGACAATAATGCTCTTATAAAATATAAAAATAAGACAACGATAATAAAATAACATAACAAGCGCAAGGTCACACAGCACGGATATGAAATAATGTACTACTAATAATTATAGTTCAATGTAATGTGTAGGTATATATAAAACGATTTACCACTCTTCCTCCGGGATAACTTTAGAACATTGTTTTTTTTTAAATTGGTGTTAAAAATATCGACTGAGACGAGGCTGTTATTACTCGCGCTGTTATTGCCTAGGCTCGCGCACCGCGGTACGGTCAACAGGGCCCGCGAGCGCGCACGGCAGCGGCTTGGGGGCGACACCCTAAACAGGACCAAATGCAGCAGTTCACTGCAGTCATATTCTCCCCTACATTATATTGAATAGTGCCATTGCATTTGACGTTTAACGTCTCACTGCCAATGAGGAAACTTTATAATATTTAAGTAAGTTATTGTCTGAATTTTTTTTGGTGTTCTGTCTTTTGACCGAAATATGTTTGGTCGAATTTCATTTCCCACTCAACGGTTATCAGAAATATTGTTTGTACGATCAACGTTTGGCACCCTTTCATTTGATTTATTTTCTAGAACGATTGGTTGTCAGAAAAACGATCCCCAGATTTTGCTTTCATCGAATAATCATTTGGCAGGTGTTTTAAATGACTATCCAACTAATTTTCGACTCTTATTTTACCGATATATTTCATCGACACCGTTTTATGTTCCCGATTAAAATTTTTTCGTTAACCCACTGTCCTTTCTTTTTCCAGTGAGTTATCGTCGAATTATCTTATAGTTATATTTTCTTAACATTGCGGGGACACTCTTGCGTAAAGGAGCGCCGGGAGGCGAATTCGCTAAACCCCGATTCCACGTGGTACTGTTCTTCATTGCTGCCCGCGCTCTGTGACGCAAGGGCGAAGGGCTGCTCTCCCTGCGCACCTCCGGCTTTTTATATACACTCTAGGGTTAAGGAAGAACAGTTTAAATTTCAAAATTTGGTATAAAACTGATATTTTGTGGATTAACGACCTAAAGTTACTTCTGCAACGGCTCCGGTGCTGCGGGAAGTGCAGCCCCTTCGCCCTTGCGTCACAGAGCGCGGGCACCCATGCTCACCTCCGCAGCTTCAGCTCCGGCTTTTTATATATATACTCTAGGGTTAAGACAGACCAGTAGGTACCACGTGGAATTGGGGTTTAGCAAATTCGGCTCCCGGCACTCCTTTACGCAAGATTGTACCCGCAATGTGAAGAAAATATAACTAGAACATAATTCGACGATACGTAACTAAGCAAAATTTTAAAATCGGGAAAATGAGACGGTATCGATGAAATGTATCGATAAAATAAGAGTCGACAATTAGTTGAATAGTCAGTTAAAACACCTGCCAAATGAATATTCGATGAAAGCAAAATCTGGGGATCGTTTTTCTGCAAACCAATAATGCTAAAAAATAAATCAGTTACCAAATGAAAGGGTGCCAAACGTTGATCGTACAAACAATATTTCTGATAACCGTTGAGTGGGAAATGAAATTCGACCAAACGTATTTCGGTCAACAGACAGAACACGATAAGATTCATGTTTAAAACATACTCTAGTTCAGCTTATGTTTTTCGTTCAGTAAAATATTGCTATTTCGTAATAGAATACATGTCTGTTACATCACTACGTTTGCAATTAAGTAAGTATTATTTATAATAATTTGAGCAAATAGTATATGCGGGCGTTTTCTATTCATATCTGTATCACCCGCATCGAGCTACACGTCTAACACGACCTGCCCGCGAGTTGTTTGTCGCTCAGTGCATCCCTTACATACTTGACTAGTTTGACAGAGACGCACTGAGCGACAAACGACTCGCCGGCATGTCGTGCTAGCCCCCCTGGTTTTGTTTGGCAGCCTCATTTGATAATTCAAAATTCCAATAATAAAACTGATCTCGACTCTTCCTCTACCACAAAACTCTAGAAATAAGATTATCGGGCCCAAACATGATTTTGTCCGTATTCTGATTTCAACTAGAGTAAAACGCAAGCGGAAGAATATGCAAAACGCAAGTCCAGACGGACACAATTTGATACGAAATGAAAAAATGTTCATTATCATATTAGAAAGCAGAATACGATATTTGCAACAACAGTTTTAAGAGGAAAATACTGAATAACAGTTCAAAAATGTTAGTCATACCTATGTTCCTTATTAAATACTTTAATAAACTAAACCCCGGTCAGGATACGTTTTTGGATCCTGATATAAAAGAAAATTTGACTGAAGGCAGAGAACGTATAATCTGATGTAAGGCGCGAGCATCGAATGATGGCTAGCTGCGGATGACATCCATGGGGCCGTAATACCTCTATTTTTTATACAATGTGTGCTGTTCGTTTAGGAAAAGCGGCCGTGGGCCGCTCTCAAATTTTAGTTGTGTTCATTTATTACAACATCGCGTGATGTACATCGCAATCTTGAGTTTGTGAAGAATCCCACATACGTGGCTGGGCCAGAGTCTAACATGGAGGCTACATCGAATCTGAGAGTGTCTCATGTATAGAAATAAGAAAATGTTTTAAGCTCGGCGCAGACCCGGGAAACATTAATTAAGTGCGTTGTGAGTGTAAGAAAACCTATGTAGAAGCTGAAAGACTGCACTAGTTTGTCCACTGTGTTATTACTTTAAGCTAGAGTTTATAGACTAGAACGAGGATATGTACCCAAGCTTTAGAAATAAACGACAGCACAAAACCTCTGTTTGCCAAATATCATCCAAAACTTGAGTGGCGCTCAGGCCCTCGTTTCATATTCGTTCCCCAAAGACTAAAGCCATTTAACCACCAAAGCCCAATCAATGATCGCATTTCCCAGCCGGAGCACCTTAACAGGTAACATAAATGTTAGTTAAAAAATTCATATGTCATAACGGACGGAACGGACCTAAAATTTGAAAATAAATTTCATAATGCGTGCACGAGTTTGATGGCCCCGCTGCGCAAATAATATCACTTCATAATTGAGTGACTCGGTCCATCGCATGCGGGCGCTTCGCGGCACGGCGACTTTCGCCTGTTCTGTGTTTTTGCATCAGCTGTGCCGATTTCAAAATTCTATATGGTCACGCACAGCTTGTGCATGACCTTATAGAATTTTGAAAGGACGCCATTTCACCGGCTGCGTATCCCAGGGCAACGTGCTGGTCACTGTAGCGTGCCCACACCCCATTGGCCGGCCAGCGACGTCTCCCCGGACAAAATCTCAACGCATGCGCCTGTCTTCGTCGCAGCCGTGTTGTTTTCCTAAAGTGACATCTTTTGATAGCTCAATAACAAAATATTTATTTGTGAATATTGTTTTTCCTAATTATTAAATGGGTTGATAGATTTGGATACATTTTTAAAAACTATCCTGTTTCCGGTCGCAATAAGTTGTTTTTTCGTATGTATTTATCTTTATAGACATAGTTTTTAAGTTTTTGTATGCCTTCCCTGCCTTTTCTGCCTGCGGAATTGCTGTCGTGCCAAATATGTCGCGATAATAAACATTATAAGGGCCGGCGCGGGCTCGCTATCCATACTGCGCGCCAACATGGTACACGTATGGTTATGGACCCCCCGCTGCCCAGCGCCTCACAACCGCCGCCACCTGCCTCCAGCATCGCTACACCTAGCAATTCCACACCTCTTTGTAAAAGGCTGGGAATGCTTAAGGTAAATGTTCCAATTATAAAAAGAATACCACGGGGAGCGCGTAATTCCCATGTCCGATCCATAGTCACACCAATTTACCACACTGGTGTGACTAAGGTTCATTTTATTTACCCGTGTCCGTTGCCTCGCTGAGTCTGTCGCCAAGTTAATCGTGGAAAACTCCTTTGAGGCCTGGGAGCGCCTTCTTTAATTCTCTTATTCTGTTCTGCATGGCACTAACAACATTAGGCATCCTTAACATCACAAATTAAAAACAACACTATATATTTCGGATCCCCCAATAAATATCCAGAAAAAATAGAAATCATAACCTACCTTTCCACAAAGAAGCTCAAAACTAAAATAGATCGAAAACAAACTTTCAGAGAGAAATGTAAGCGGTGCCGCCCGGCTTTTATTCAGTAATGACGGCTTGGCTTCACACTCAACCGAGACCTACACAGCTCTAAGGAGAAGCACCTGGTTCCATCCGCGTCGTCTCAACTACCGGACCCTCCGTCCACAGACAACACAGTGTTATTAGTTTCAGAGGTTGCCGTGCGTGTAGGTGTTTTGTCTTTCCTCAATGGTTCTGCCGGTGGACTTGACGGACTCTCACCAAAAAGACTTGACGAATGCCTCCTTAGGAGAAGCGGGGCAGGCTCTCTTGAAAGAGCTCACCGCCCTGATTAATCTCATGTTATCAGGGCGAGTGAACAACGAGATTGTCCCGATTCTCTATGGTGCTAACCTTGTAGCCCTAGCCAAAAAAGATGGCGGTATCCGGCCTATTGCAGTCAGCAGCACTTTGAGGCGTTTAGCTACTAAGCTCTGTTGTCGTAAACTCCAACAAAGACTTTCTGATACCTTTAAGCCACGGCAACTTGGATTTGGCATCAAAGGAAGCTGTGAGGCAGCGGTGCATACTGCATGCTCGTTTCTGGGTCGTCCGTACTATGAAGCTTTTCTCAAAATTTACGTAAAAAACGCTTTCAATTCAGTTGACCGTGGTGCACTGCTAGCAGACATTCAAAAAGGACTTCCAGACCTATACGGATACTTGTGGCAGTGCTATGGTGCACCCTCAAAATTACTTTTTGGTGACAAAGTTATCTTTTCAAGCATGGGCATGGGGGTTTTAGCGGCCATTTACGAATCTCTAAATATACGCTTTCAAAAGTAATTAACATCCACTTTGACAATAGATCTTGGTCCGCTCCTCGCCTAGCGTAGAGCTGCCGGCTTTCCTGTCTTCCACCTACTGCTCTTTACCTCTCGTCAGTATCAAAATCGTCCACAGATGATTGACGCTGATGTATCGTACCCAGTGGAGGTGAGGGAAGCTTGGTGCGTTTTGGGCCCAGTCGTAGTTTTACCAGCATCCAAACATACCCAAAAATTATGGGATACCCCTCGTCTCAGCGCAGTCCATACTCGCCTTATTAATGATAACCCAGACGACTCAGGCCGTGCGAGAAGTCTCTCGCTGTCTCTGAGAGCGAGTCAGGTCACTTGCTACGTGCTCTCCCTTCGAGGAATATAGGCACCATCCTGGACCCAAGCTGCCTAAGAATAGTGGCATGTCTTAGGCTTGGAGCCAGGATATGTGTTCCTCACACCTGCGTCTCCGGCTGATGATCTGGGTCGACACGGTCTTACTTGCACAAGCAGGTCACTTTTATCGCCACGGCACCATAAACGACCTAGTCCGTCGCTCACTTGTCACTGCGTCTGTGCCTGCGACTATGGAGCACAAGGGCATGGTTAGTCCAAGCGGAGCCACGTTGGTGCCGTGGAAATTGGGTAGGGCTCTGCTGTGGGACGTAACTTGCATAGATACCCTCGCTGCGTCCCACATCCAGACCACCCGTGTAAAAGCCGGTGCAGCAGCTGACAAGGCCCAAACCGCCGCAATTATTCATGATTAGCGAAGGACAACGAGTTTGTGGCGCTTGCATTGGAGACTTTGGGACCCTGTTCAAGCGACATGAAAACTTTCATGCGGGCCTTGTTGACTCAGCTCATCCGTGGTTCTTCCGAGCCTAACGCTGGCGCTTACCTTCCTTAGCGAATCAGCCTGGCTGTCCAGAGAGGTAACGCCGCCAATGTTCTGGGAACCATGTCGCAGATGGATTTGCTGTAGGGGGTATTCTTTTTATAATAATATACATATGTACATATATTCCTTTTTTTAGTATTCATAAAATGTATGTATTTATTACTTTAGCTTTTATATTTGTAGATTAGTTTTAGTTTTAATTTTTATTTATAATTTAGTTCAATTAATAAATAAACAAAATTGATTTCGGTTATTATTAAAAATAACTAAAAATCTTATTGCGTGGGCAGACCACCTACACGGTGGACTGACGACCTGGTTAAGATTGCTGGACTCCGATGGATGCGCAGCAGAGAATCGGTCGTTGTGGCGATCATCCGGGGAGGCCTATGATCAGCAGTGGACGTCTTTCGGCTGAAATGATGATGATGATGATAACGATGTTATTGATTATGCATTTAATAAGAAGCTAATCTGTTTTGTTTTTGCATGTATGTATAGAGATTTAGGCCGTTTATTACAAACAAGGATAAGGATTTAAAAGCATTTTTTTTTTTATAATGGTCTAGCCATCTTACGCATTGTTTTGCTACGTACCTAGCCATCCATTCTTAGTCATAAACTGTTTTCAATGTATGTCGTAACTTATCCTAGCATAACAAATAAAGTCGGCAATAAATAACAAATTTTTGTTTGGACCCTTTTGTATTTATTTTTTAATTTTATAAAAACTAAGGGTGCCTTTCAACAGAAGCGGAGCGAGGCGCAGATGAGCCGAGCTAACGAATCAGATTGCTTTATCGTATGTCAAGAGTCTAGTTAAAGTTTCAGTAAAGTCGAATCAGCCGGCTACGTAATTCATGACGTGGAACTTGTTGATATTTTCTGATGTGTTTAGAACGCCGCCGTTACCAAAACAACGTCCTCTCAGTTCAGCTCTGGACTTACTCCGGTATGCATATACCTACTATGTCCGAGTCGCACATCCTTCACTTCTACCAACAATCACGTTCATATTGTGTCACGGCAAATGTCAAACTTTTTCAATTGCTGTTAGAAACATCAAGAGCGACAGAAAAAAGTACTTTTAGAGGACAATAATTTTGAGGATAAAGGTTTACGAAGGACTAAGGGAAATGGATCGCAATCGTATACACGGCCATAGGCTATCCCACGGTTTGCCCTTTTAGTAGTGTTAGTGCTCCCAGTGCACCAGTGCGTTTCGGAACATGCTATCCGTTTCCGAAAACTTCCGTTCCTAAAACATCCGTTGCAAAATAGCAGTTTCCTCAAACGACCGTATGGCAAAATACCCGTTTCTCATGAAACCCGTAAGGAAATCCTGATTTATGTTTAATTATCGTTTAAAGATATTTAAGCAATCAGTAGTGTTCAGCGACTTTTGGATTTATTTAAAGATTGATATTGTCCAGCATATTTTGGATTTTCAGAACTTTATTCAAGTTCACTTTAACAATATAAATAAATAAATAAATAAATAAATAAATAAATAAATAAATAAATAAATAAATAAATAAATAAATAAATAAATAAATAAATAAATAAATAAATAAATAAATAAATAAATAAATAAATAAATAAATAAATAAATAAATAAATAAATAAATAAATAAATAAATAAATAAATAAATAAATAAATAAATAAATAAATAAATAAATAAATAAATAAATAAATAAATAAATAAATAAATAAATAAATAAATAAATAAATAAATAAATAAATAAATAAATAAATAAATAAATAAATAAATAAATAAATAAATAAATAAATAAATAAATAAATAAATAAATAAATAAATAAATAAATAAATAAATAAATAAATAAATAAATAAATAAATAAATAAATAAATAAATAAATAAATAAATAAATAAATAAATAAATAAATAAATAAATAAATAAATAAATAAATAAATAAATAAATAAATAAATAAATAAATAAATAAATAAATAAATAAATAAATAAATAAATAAATAAATAAATAAATAAATAAATAAATAAATAAATAAATAAATAAATAAATAAATAAATAAATAAATAAATAAATAAATAAATAAATAAATAAATAAATAAATAAATAAATAAATAAATAAATAAATAAATAAATAAATAAATAAATAAATAAATAAATAAATAAATAAATAAATAAATAAATAAATAAATAAATAAATAAATAAATAAATAAATAAATAAATAAATAAATAAATAAATAAATAAATAAATAAATAAATAAATAAATAAATAAATAAATAAATAAATAAATAAATAAATAAATAAATAAATAAATAAATAAATAAATAAATAAATAAATAAATAAATAAATAAATAAATAAATAAATAAATAAATAAATAAATAAATAAATAAATAAATAAATAAATAAATAAATATTGGCATCAGCTTTGGCAGTCACGATAAATGATATCGTGTTCTATGGATGTGTCTTAAGGAACAGAAGTAGCAGTAACTGAGGTAACAGCAAAGAGGGGAACGGATATTCCGGAAAACGGATTATTTACCAAACGGTAGTAACGGAACGGAGGTTTCGGGTTCATGTCTTTTTGGGAAACGGATAACATGCCAAACGTATATTTTCGAAAAACACATTCTGGGAAACACTTATTTCGGGAAACGGATTATTTGGGAAACGGTAATGACGGGAACGGATGTCTTGGGAACGGGTGTTTTGGAAAACGGATAGCATGTTCCGAAATGCTCGTGATAGAAGAAACAGTTCAAAATGGAAAAAAACACGTTAATTCGATAGAAATAAACAGTAAAAACGAAAATAATCATATCTATTCGGTAGAGAAAAAGGTAAAAATAGAAAAAGATCATTATGAATTAGATGGAAAAACAAGTTGATATGGAGAGTGATAATTTGAATTTGATGAACAATAATGAAGAGAAAACAGTGGAGAAGTTGCGTGTAAACCTTAACAAGCCGCTGAAGTTGACTAACCATCTGTATAAATCCCAGACATACGACACACTGCACAATAAAGAGAAGGAATTCAACCATGTCGTAAGTAGTTAATTTTGTATTTCAGTTTAAGTTCTCATGTGCAAATTAAGATTTTTTTAATTTATCGCAGTAGAATGGCTTCATAGCAATTTATATACACGTTAAAAACGATAAAGGGGCATTTCACGTGAAGCGGACATAAGAAAAAAAGTGACATCTTGGATTTCGCTCATATTCTGGTGAATTGAAGTCTTTGAGGACATGACCGTATACATTCATTTTTTTTTCTTGTACGGCCTTTAGTTGAGAAATTATGGACTACCAAAGTTTGACCCACTATGAATTACTAATTTTTTTATATTACTGTAGGTATTAAAAATGGTGTAGTAAAAAAAAAACAAGTAGTGCTTAGACAAGAAAAAATATTGTGTAATTTGTCAAAAAGATTATTTATTATTAATATCAAACAGCAAACTAACGTACGACCTACAAACGTTTAGTATCTTACTTTGTTTGTTATAGGTTAGGAAAGGTAGGAAAAGGGGGGACTGGGGGGGCACAGCCCCCCACAGGGGGGGAAAGCCTGCGCGTCCGCCTCGCACGGCCTCACATAGCTGGGGGGAATGCCAGGCGTTCCTGGCTTTCCCCTCCGTCGGGGTGACGGTTCCCGGCTTCGGGGGTCGGGTGGCCGTAGGTATTGTTTTGGTGACATCCTCGGGATCTCACAGCGTCTAAATAAGGCCGTAGAAGGAACACCGAGGGGTTTTAGTGGGTATTCCTCTCTTGGGGTGTGGCCCACATACCTTTCGCGACTCCCCTGGCGCGGGAGGATGCGTAATGCATTTCCCATCCTCGTAAAAAAGGGGGGGGGGTAGCCCCCCATAAGGGGGTTTGGGGGCGATGCCCCCGCAGTAAAAAAATAAACATCCGTAACATTGGTATTATTGGTAGGTTAGGTTAGGGTTAACTTGTTTCCCTTAGAGCGGAAATAGGCACCCCACGAAGCGGGGTGACGTCGACACACTGGCAGTTAGGTTGCGTTAGGTTAGAAAACTACCCACTTAATGAAATATTATAATCATACTCAAGCTTTTATCCTAATATTTTTTTAAATGTCGTTTTGTTCATCTCTGAATTTGCCTTACGAACCTTTTGTGTAATGAAAAATATGTAAATGACAATAAAATACTTGATACATTTATAAATTATACTATTTGGTAAATGACTAGGAACCTTTTAAATGTTATATTAAAATTTAATCAAAACATTTATACACTTGAACATAGAACCTCCTTCTTTGAAGTTGGTTATAAATACGCTCCCAAGTAGGTATGAGCTTTTTGAATAAGTTAACTTATAAGCAAACCCACAAATTCGGTCGGCTCGGCCTACGCGTGCAAAACGATCTGTTACACATAACGTCCTCTATCTCGAAAACGAATGCAGTCTCCGTTTTGAAACTTTTTATGTAATATCTAGACAGTCTAAGCTTTATTTTGAGTTAATAAAATAAAAATAAAAACATACGAAGTTATTAAAATTTTACTTTACTTCCGGTTTTGAGCAATAAATATATATATTTTTTACTGCCATTCCATAATAAAAAATACGTATTTTTTCTTGTCTAAACACTACTTGATTTTTTACTACACCATTTTTAATAGGGACCTACACAGTTATATTTAAAAAATGAGTATTTCATAGTGGGTCAAACTTTGGTAGTCCATAATTTCTCAACTAAGTGCCGTACAAGAAAAAAAATGAATGTATACGTTCATGCCCTCAAAGACTTCAATTGACCTGAATATGAGTGAAATTCAAGATGTCACTTTTTTTCTTATGTCCGCTTCACGTGAAATGCCTCTAAAGTTAAATAAAATGCACATAGTTCGTATTTAAATTATTTCTATATATCTAGAGGCAAAATTTTCCTTTAACCATTTTCCAAGCATAGCACGTTTCATCGAGCACATGTTTTTTTTTTTTAATTGTCGTTCACTCTATTTTATGACCTAGTTGTGTAGCTTTTATTATAAGCTTTACTTTATAAATAAATATTTCACCTTTTTATAAAAAACCGTACTCAAAGTATGTGGTCTTATAATGCCCTACGCCTGGCTGGGGGTGATAAAATATGGGAACTGTTTCCATTAAGTCTTTTTCAATGCTTCATTAGTACAGATATTAAAAACATTTAAAAGCATATAACTGTGATGTGACACTATGACATTGCATGGTTAAAATTATGAAATAAAATAACATAAAATTACAACTAAAACATGTATCGAAAAATTCTTCTGCAGTTAAAAAAACATTCTTATTGTACTTCTTAAAAACGCTATCTATTTAATACAATTCTGTAACTCTGGTGAATAAGTCACCCCCACATATTTTGCATGATATTTCCTATTAATAAATAGGTTTAATGGAAACAGTAAGATATCGCTACACATCTGCACCAACAGGCATACGGCATATAATGACCACATCATTTTTTTGTGTTATTTAATATTTATTATAAATAAACATTAGAAATACCTTTATGGGTCAAGTAAAAATGTTACTTATTAGTATATTATATTATACACTATGTTATATATTATTATTATTATATTATATTATTACTTTTGTGATTTAAACACTATTTGAGATTATATAAATGTTTATGTTTTACATTACGGATATTGTGTGCTTTATACGTCATTCCCAAACCTCCCACACGGGTGCCTAAGCCACCCTGCCATAGGGAGCTTTGGGCACGATTGACATATTTCTGAAAGCCTTTTGTAATTTTGAGACTTATTATAATTTGTAGACGGTTCTTTGAAACTTCTAGTTAAATGTACCATACACTAAAACTTGGCAATAAATGTTGATTATATTCAACATGTGCTTTTTTATTAATTATCATGTGAAAAAGTGCCCATCCCTCCCCTATCTCCCTATGTCAAGCCGCGTGAACCTGGGTCTTTACCGTGCAGCCATTCGCTCGTCCGTCCCAAATACACGCTCACCCGAAATCCCATCAGACAAAGACTTTGAAAGACAGTGCCGTCAGCAAAGTAACCCGTAATTGAGATTCAGATATGACGTGATCATTTTTTTTTTCAGAACGGCATATGCACAGAAAAGTTGTGTTCTGGTAGCGTGGTCAACATCCCCAACCGTGGTGATGTGCCACGTACGCCACAAGAAGTGTACTTTGAAGCTGAAAAGTTCCTCCGGGAATACTACGCTTCTATACGCAGGTACAAATAGCTTCTTAATCATTCCTAGAATAGAAACTTGGCGAAAGAGAAACTTGGCGAAAGAGTCGATTAAAAGATGAGTCCCCAAGGCAAAATTGATTGAAATAATATTAATTAATAAGTGATTTTCCTTAAAGTTAATCGGACTGAAATAGAAAACAATAATACAGGATCCTTGGAAACTATAAAATATATTTACTTAGGTCCAGTCATGACAATAAACGTTGCAACGTATATTTGATTTCCTGATCAACGATGCACACTTAACTAACGTCGTGTAACTGATATCTTTGAAACCTCTTCTGGAGAACAATTTTTAGATGTTTCTAGCTATGTTATTCGTTTAATAAAGTGGCTCTCTCTAAAGATAAAAGTTGCTGCAAAAAACTAAAAAGAAATACGCGCGTAACGTAGTGGAAAAGCTAGAATGCAAATGGCACTAAAAAATAATCCTTGAAAACCTTCTTTAGCTATATTCAACCTTACTCTAGTAATCATAAGAACCGAATAACGAATAACATTAACACTAATATTTTCACAGAGAGAATTCTGAAGCGCACATAGCCAGGCTCAAGAATGTTAAGAGTGAATTGGCAGCGAAAGGCACTTATCACCTGACGTATACGGAACTGGTGTTCGGCACGAAGTTGGCGTGGCGCAACGCCACGAGGTGCATCGGGAGGATACAGTGGAAGAAGTTGCAGGTCAGATATGGTCAGCTATGCAGGCTGATCAGCGATGAGAGACGGGTGCCATCTATTTGGCAAATTTTTTAATGTCCGAAACTTATTAGGCAGAAATGTGGAAGCATTGGAATGGTGTTCGCATGGGCTCCAGAGGGGTAGTCTATGATATTTTTTAGTTTTTAATTTTGATTGTGTACTAACGTAGCCAGTAAGTTCTTGCTGTTACTAACATTATAGACATAGTCTGAAATAAATAATTTGATTTGATTGATTGATTGATTGATAACAAGTTTCGCATATTTTATTTTCGCCGAATGGGGGTGAAACCCGCCACAACGGGGGCTCGGGAGGCAAAGCCTGAACCAATAGGTGTTAGTAAAAGCTCTGAGGTACCTACAAGGCGCGTCGTGGTTCTATCGTCTGTTCTATGAATAACATATCGTTGGATTTCTTTTGACTCGGTACACGAACTGCTCAAATGGTAAATTCTGATTTTAGTTATACATCTTCGAAAAAGTGAACTCATTTATAAGTCATAAGCACGGTCAGAATGCGCCAATTTTCTAATATCTACGCTCTTAACTTACTTTGCAACCCAAATTGGGTCAATTAGTGTCATTTTTGTTTATAAGAGTTTTTGCTAAGTTTACCGCAAAGAACACGTGTAAAGTTTTAATTAGGATAACAAAGTTAAAGACCATCGCCAACTTATAACGAGACTGAGATTGGACCCTGTTGAGTTGTGCCCCGTCAAATTTAGAATTAAACATTCTGCATTGTGGCTTTGTTATGAAGTTGTGAAAATGTAATATAAAGTGTTGGTTGTAATCTTGCAATGTCGTCTTGATTCGTTCTAGAATAATCATCATTAGCGTAGAGTCTGAATGTTTATATAGAGCAGAAGCACACTCGTTGATGCACTAGGATATGATTATTAAGACACACACAGAAAGATACTTATTTGATTAAAGATTAAATAGTTCAATGTCCCTCAACTAGTTGTCAACCTATACATAAACGTTACTCAAACGTCATTTTAAAGATCAATTTTAGTGGCCTTTGTGAATTTGCCCATTAGTCTCCTAAGTTTGTTGGTATTAAAAAGTAAATGTAATCGCCAGGACTTTTTTATCTTTTATTAGCTGTGCCTGAGACGAAGGGGACGCGTGGGATAAGGATGAAAAGCCCTATATGTTAATCCAGGATGTGATCTAAATATGTCTAATCGTTGAAGCTAGAAGGAGAAACAAACATACCAGCACATACACACAAACTCACAAACTTTCGCAATTATAATATTAGTGTGATTTAAGTGGAAGGCAAAAAAGCTTCTCAGCCACCTGATGATAAGTAATCAACAACCCCAAAGGAGTCATTGAGCCGTTGCAAATCTTTTAGTAAAACAGTGCCATAGACAAACAAACCGGCAGATAGGCCCATCTGATCTTAAGGGTAAAATTATTCTTAGTTAAAAAAGTCATTTACATAAAAATTACCAAATTTTAAAGATTATTTACATTACCACGCAGACAAAGTTGCGGGTATAAGCTACTAGTTTATAAGTATCATGTACAAGACTGTCTGTGTTTTTAGTTATGAAATAGTAGTTTATGCAACGGTTGCATAATGATAGACCTTAAAACACTAGTGCGGTTTTATGAAACGTGCTTTTAGCGAGATTCATAATAAGATCGCACGTGTGTTTTAAGGCCAAATTATGCAGAGTTGCATACATATCTTTATCTACACACATATTATAAATCCTCCATGATGGGTTCAGTCGGAAACAATATTTTCTGGCAACAAGTTATTTGTTGAAATCGTGGCTGCATATTTCCGATATCCGGCGCATTTTCACATCACACTAGACTACTTACTATTCATATTTTCAACTAAAATGTAAATTACAAACAACTTTTTCTATTCAATTCAACAACAATTCTACTTTCGTTCAGCAAAACGTCAACATGGCGGCAAATACGATCTTCCGTCAAGACCATTTTTTTTTAAATCATAGACAAACGGATGAAGTCTATATTCTCATGTCACTCGAGATCAAATATTGTGCAGTTTATATTAAAAAAATATACTGAATTGACGTTTCGTATCAATATCTTTTTAATATCTATGGATACTAGAATAGAGACCCACTTGAGTTTTGACAGCTGTTCCAAATTTAATCTCATTTCTTTACTAAAAACGATAAAGAAGTCATGTTATTTCTTTATCGTAGCACTGGTTTTTCCTAATTGGTTGTCAAAATGGTGGTCATTTCATACGGTTTTTGATTAACCAATGGAGGTTTTATGATATGGGTGTAGATAAAAAATAATCTTTAAGTTGATCTCGGTCACAATATAAACCCACATAAGGGTTATAGATATCCGCACCGAGCAAACAGCAATCATTGAGGGCAACAACACTTTGTCTCGTCACTCACCGTAAGAACCGCAATAGCAAGCTATTACTTTACGCTGATATTATGTGAGAGTGTGGTACTAACCCGGCCGAGCAGGCCCATTCGAACAGTAATCATCTAGTGAGGATTACCGTTTGGCTCTACCACTACAATATTGACTTGATTGTCCGCTGATTTATTTGTTTATTTCTAACAACAAGCTATCTTCCAAGCTCTTACTGGCCATTACAAATACCAAAGTAAACAAACTACCTAATGTTTGAAGTTATTATTGAAACTTTATTAATTTGCGTTTCGTCCTCAATTGAAAATATCTAAAAAAACATGTACATTTCACAGGTTTTCGACTGCCGAGAAGTAACGACTGCTCGAGGAATGTTCGAGGCCCTTTGCACGCACATCAAATACGGGACAAATAAAGGAAATATTCGGTAAGATCTGTATGTAATCAATGGATCCAATGTTAGATCCCACAAATCACAACAAATATCTAAAGATAATGATAAAACGACATATGGAGATAAAGACATAAAAACTGAGATACCGATGTAAGTATGTCATAATAATTCATCGTTTTCGGGAATAAAATGTCTGCGATTTAAGTATATGCACTTATTCACCATCTTCTTATTAATCTAAGTTCTAAAAGCGCTAAAGAATGTCGATGCCCGAAATAATGTCTGTATGTGAAGTAGGTGTGGCAATGCTAAAAATAAACGTTGTAAAAAATTCAACCCACAGACATTTTTTATCATTATAAAATATTGTATATTACAATGCAATAACATAATAGACAATCATTAAACCAATTTCAACTCAGTTTTTACAAATATACACACATATACTTTCGCATTTATAATATTGCTAGTAGATTAGTAGGATGTAGTATAAGTATGACGATTATCGTAAGAATATAAGGGAAATGAGGAAAAACACAGGACAGATAATCGAATGTCCGGTTTCATTTAACGATCCTTTTTTTCAGTGCACTTGCTGTGTAGCTCTTATTGCATCGTTATTACATACGTCATAAAGTTTGGTATCCAAACTCCAGAAATATAAGCCGAGACAACATGTTACTTTCGTATCCTTTTTTTAAACAGATCGGCAATGACCATTTTTCCCCAACGCACAGACGGCAAGCACGACTACAGGATATGGAACGCACTGCTGATGAGCTACGCGGGGTACAAACAACCCGACGGTACTATTTTGGGTGACCCAATGCACGTAGAATTCACTGAGGCAAGATGACATTTATATAATAATTAACTGTACATTAATGAGATAATTTTTTGAGATTTTGGAGTGGATAAGAATCGATCGGGTACATTTTCGGGTAATATTTAACCGACTTTATGATTATCCGTTCCGTTCCGTTGATTACACCCAGCCAGCAGTTCTGCTGCAAGGACGCAGAGACGTTGAGCCACTCCAGAGAGGGAGGGACAGATGGGCTCAGTAAGCGTGTACAGGGGGACACACTGGCACCACATGAACAGTCGGTCGGAGGAGTATAGGAACCTTAACAGCCTCCGGCCTGAAAGCTGGTCGTGTTGAGACAGCGTGGCCGCCAGAACCAATTTATGCTCCCCCCGTCGTCTGCCGCCCGATGTGGTCAACTGCCTCTCCTGCCCGAGACACCGGGGAGCCAGGAGTTACAGGTCGGGTTACAGTGAGGATGGGGAGTGCCCCATCCTGACTGCAAAAGGCCCACTACACTCCCGAACAGAACTGCCAGTATTCGGAACCTTTTTTTTATATATATATATATGTTTTATATTAAGAGGGGGGCAAACGAGCAGGCGGGTTGCCTGATGGTAAGCAATCACCGCCACCCATGGACACCCGCAACACCAGGGGAATCACGGATGCGTTGCCGGCCCTTTGAGAAAGGAGTAGGCTCTTTTTTTGAAGATCCCTAGGTTGTATCGGTCCGAGAACGTTGCCGCTGCAAGCTCATTCCAAATTCCATTTATACTTGATGTGTAATATATAAAGGGTAGGATTGGTGAAGCCTGCTGTTCTCTATTCTGTTTCTTAATTTCCACGCCTCACTTTCATCGCCTGGCTCAGTTTCTGTATCCATGATGGCGTTTGTTGACCGTTGTCATGATAAGATTGTTTGAATCGGCACCTATGTGGTCGGTGACGAGAAAATTCAAAACCGATTTTTTTTTCTATATAAGTACATCTCTTTTAGAGCAGGTAAAACTGAGATTTTAATCACATGCGGCTATAATTACCAACAGTATAGGGATCAAGCTATCCAAAATACATAAACAAAAAAGGATTATTATACATCGATGACCCCGTAAAAATCAAACATACTTACTTGAATTTGGTCTGATATTTCAGCCTATATATACTATAATGTAATGAATATTAAGATTTTTTTCTAAACCTGTCGTGTCTCTGTTAAGGCCATCATGAGGCTCGGGTGGAAGCCACCGCGCACACAGTGGGACATCATGCCACTGGTCTTGTCGGCCGACGGCAAGGAGCCGCAATTCTTCGAACTGCCTCGTGACATTGTGCTGGAAGTCCATATGGAGCACCCCAAGTAAACTTTCGTTATTAATTCTACAAAACATTAAAGTAAACCAACGAGAATCAAATACACGCTACGCCTCTTCTTGTCTTGTGCTCGCAATACAGAGCTACCTCTCTGCTAGTTAACTTTCTATTCTGATTGAAGCGATGATAACCACAACTTTATTTTCCATAAAAACTTACTTTGTGGGATTTGATGTAATAAGTTAGATAGTACAAATAAATATCAAGAGGAGTGTGAACCTACAACATTTCATACAAAAGGCGATAACGATTTCCACCCCTCAAATCTTAACCGATGTTGACCAATTTTTGATAGGTTGTCAGTCAGAACATAATCTAGGTACGTTTTGGTTTTTTCACTATAATCAATAAATTCAGTTTTATTTCTTTCATAAAAAACTAGTTTCGGTGATTATCTGACTTTGTTGATCTTTAAACAATATTCAAAAAACGTATAGCTCTAGATTTTGTCCTGACTGACAACCTATCAAAAATTTATCAAAATCGGTCAACATTTAAGGGGTGGAAATGGTTATCGCGTTTTGTATAAAAAGAAGGATTTTTCCGTTGGTTCACAGTCCTCTTAACCTTTTGACCGCCAAGCATGTCTGAGAAGTAACACGAATTTCAACTTTAAGTCAAGGTAATGATGAATTTGAAAGTGACTGATGTTAGGGCCGCTATGTTACAACGCGAAGACACAAGTTTTATTCACTAACTGACTGAAAACAAAACTAATCATGATTGTTAGAAACTATCAAATCTAAGTTTTTTGTAAATATGTATAAGGTGGTATTTTTATTAGGTTTTATTTTGATAGGTACTGTATTTTTGAATCAATACCTTTAAATATTTAAATTTTGGGGTTTGGACTTATTTATTGCATCAATACAGTATAATTGACTAAAATATCCATATTATCATGACCGACGTGTTGGTGCAAACTGTTAGTCGGGCATGGCGTTATATATAAATAAATAAATACCAAAAAATGTATTTGTAAGAATGTACTGGTAACACACAGTAAGACTGTAGTGACGGTTTTACGATCCCATAAAATTTAAGGTTTCCAGGACATACCCTAGCGAAATAGTTCCCTGCGTCATCTCAAAGTAACACCTCGGGTTTATTGACACTAGTGAAAACTGGATTTATAATGTTAAGAGCCCTATTACGATTTTTTCAATAATTGGGCAACTTTGGCGTTCTTATTATGAGAAACTGAAAGACTTAGACAAATTTGACTTGCTGACTGATAGAGTATAGTTATTAGTATTGATCAAAGCTGCCTCGCTTTTTGCAATTTATTCTCATCTATTGATATAAAGCCGAAATTCCGCAGCAAGTTTTTGAAAAAATACGTCACTTTTTCGAGCTCGTGGATTGAACTACTCTACAACGCAAACGAAATGAAAAATATATAATAATATCTCTTGAATAGTCGTATAGTTTATAGCGGCCTCAGAATTTTGAAATATGTATGGAATATGTAGAAAAAAAATCCAAGGCAAACCCATAAAACTACTAAAAACGCTAAGAATTAACCGTAAATATCTCTTTACTAAATTAATATTATTACGTAAAACTTATATTAGAATAATCGTTAGTTTATAAATAATTAAAATTTAATACTTTTTTTGGAAAAGTAATTGATTATACAACTTAAAATAAACGTAATTATAACTCCCAAATTACTACATAATGCGATGTGTCGGCCGCCCGAATTCAGTGCCGCGCCGGCCGTTGATGAAGGCGGACCTCTGTCCCGCCGAACGATAGTTCCCAATGTACAAAGAGCCTGGACGGCTATACATCTTATATGGCCGTCAGCGCTCTTTGTACATTGGACGAGGGCGACGTGATGCGTGCGTCCAATATACCTAATCTTTCAGAACGCGATTTAGTGATATGGCTCTTAACCTTGTAATTGTTATTTTTTAATGTCTTTTTTATTATTTTATTTATTAATGCATGCCGATTGTTGTTTTATAGCAACACGCACGCGTTTAGCGTCTTTTTGCATACATATTTGAAAACCGCAATGCATTTTTTCTTATTTTGACACATAACAAACTTCTTCTTCTTTCTAAGGTTGTCTGAAAGAGATCGTTATTTGACTATATGACCACCTGTTATTGACCTAAGTTATTTATGAGTTTTTCCAATATGTTTTACGGGTTGTTTATTAACTAGTATTTTAATTGTACCTATTGTTTTGTACCGTATTGTATAAAACAGGTACCTAGGCAGTTATTGATATATTGCAATATAATACACTTTATTGAATAGGTACCATAAATTAAAGCGCAACAAAGCACAAACTCATAAAATATAATGCACACCTCTTCCAGACAACCTCAACAGAGAGAATTCACAGAAATGCCTGATAGAATCAATAATTATCCAACTATCTTAATTTCATACTTTTCTTTAGATATGACTGGTTTAAAGAGCTGAACCTGCGCTGGTACGGCGTGCCAGCAGTGTCTAACATGAGCATGGACTGTGGTGGCATCGAATTTACTGCCACCGCTTTCAACGGCTGGTACATGAGCACCGAAATTGCCTGCCGCAACTTATGCGATGCCAGCAGACGCAATATGGCTCCAGTAATCAATTTTATCATTAATCAGATTAAAACTTTCGTGAGACATTACTAAGACTAGAAATAAGCACGGCTTTACTCACGATTTATTGTCAGAAATAGTCCGACATGTTTCGGACTCATATGGAGTCCTTCTTCAGGGGTTGAGTACGGTCACGCTCACTGCAACCCACGCACTGCCACCCTCCGCGCGGCGCGTTGCACCAGAGCCGAGGGCGCAGGGGCGGCGGGGGGCTGCACCAGTGTTGCTGACGCACCAGGCTGCGGCTCGTTGTTGGTGGTGAACGGCAGCAAACATGCCGAACTCACAGTGTCCACAAGAATGTCAACACGTCCAGTATTCCGAATCGCTGGGACGACGGGCGTCCACGCTGGTGGCAACACCCACCCAATATCCCGGTTAAAATTCGGTCGTCGCCCAATTTCAATCGCCTCGCGGATTTTGCGTTGCACGAAGCGCTTTTCCCTTACAAGCAGCTTCGCCTTATCGAACCGAATGAAATCATTAATATTCATGATTTAAGAGGAATGTGAACCTACGGCTTTTCATACAAAAGGCGAAACGATTTCCACTCCTTAAACGCTAACCGATTTTGAACAATTTTTGATAGGTTATCAGCCAGAACAAAAACAAGGTCTTTCCGTTTTGGTTTTTTCACTATAATTAACTTATTCAGTTTTATTGCTATTTCAGTATTCTCATACAAAACTAATTGCGACGATTATTTGACTTTTTGATTTTTAATCGAAATTCAAAAAGTAAAGACCTAGATTTTGTTCTGTCTGACAACCTATCAAAAGTTGGTCAAGATCGGTTAACAATTAAGGGGTAGAAATCGTTATCGCCTGTTATGAAAGGGTGACTATTGCCGCTAGATCACAGTCCTCTTAAAAACTATCTTACATATGAAATTGGCGTTTTGTACGGGAGGAATATAAAGTCATTTTTTTTGTAAAATATATTTAATTAATCAAATTATGCACCATTGTTATCTATGCACTTTTGCCATCTCATAGGTAGTTCATTGATCCCTTTACTAAAAAAACCACGGGGGCGAGAATCAATAAATTCTCTGAAGGCGGTTTGGACTGCCGCATCGGAGTTGAATTTTTTTCCTTGTAAGAAGTTGTCCAAATTCCGGAAAAAATGGTAATCTGTTGGAGCAAAGTCCGGGGAGTACGGTGGATGTCGCAGACATTCCAATTGTAGCTCATCTAACTTAGTGGTTATTTTTTGTGCAGTGTGTGGTCTTGCGTTGTCGTGAAGCAGCAGTGGCCTAGAGCGTTTGACCAATCTCGGTTGTTTGGCAGCTCGTTCTTCCTTCATGGTTCGCAATTGCTGACAATAGATATCTGCCGTAATAGTTCGGCCAGATTTTAGAAAGCTGTAGTGAACGACACCGGCGCTAGTCCACCAAACACTCACAAGTAACTTTTTCCGAGTCAATTTTCGTTTAGGGCAGGATTTGGCTAGATCTCCAGGGTTCAGCCAATGCGACGAGCATTATCGATTATCGTACAGTATCCACTTTTCATGACAAGTAATGATTCGATTTAAAATCACTTCATTATTGTGTCGGTTGAGCAAAGTAACACAACAGTAGACGCATGTTTGCAAGTTCGATTCACTCAATTCATGAGGTACCCATCGTTCAAGTTTTTTTTACTTTCCCGATTTGCTTCAAGTGGATTCATACAGTTTTATCACTTACCCCGAAGCCTGCAGCTGCCTTTGAAGTGCTTTGTGATGGATCCGCTTCCACAATAGGCTTTAATTCTTCATTTTCCACTTTGGTCTCCGGCCTTCCATGGGGTTGGTTCTGAAGGTCGAAATTTCCAGAACGAAAACGGTGAAACGAAAAACGTACCGTGCTTTCTTTTGCGACACCAGCGCCGTACACATCATTAATCCTTCGAGCTGTTTCTGCAGCACTAGTGCCACGGTAGAACTCGTACTCGTAAATATACCGATATTTCATGTTTTCCATTGTGCGGTAATAAGCGACGCCAAAGAAAAAAATAATGATAAAAAAACAAATGAATAACTGTTTCCAAAACTCAAATGTACCAACTAAATAGTAGTTTATGCAACGGTTGCATAATGATAGCTGCAAATTATGCAGAGTTGCATACATAACTTTATCTACACACATATTATAAATACTTACTCCATGATGTGTTCAGAAACAATATTTTCTGGCAACAAGTTATTTGTTGCAATCGTGGCTGCATATTTCCGATATCCGGCGCATTTTCACATCACACAGTCACTCCGAGAAGACTACTGTTCATATTTTCAACTAAAATGTAAATTACAAACAACTTTTTACAATTCTACTTTCGTTCAGCAAAAAACCATCATGAAAGCAGTAATGGCGGCAATTCGATCCGCAGTCAAGACCATTGTTTTTTAAATCATAGACAAACGAATGCATTCTCTATTCTCATGTCACTCGAGATCAAATGTTGTGCAGTTTATGTTAAAAAAACATACTGTATTGACGTTTCGTATCAATAACTGTTTTAATATATATGTCTATGGATACTAGAATAGAGACCCACTTTTTGACCACAGTTTTGACAGCTGTTCCAAATTTAATCTCATTTCTATACTAAAATCGATACGGGAATAACATTGCAGCACTGGTTTTCCCTTATTGGTTGTCAAAATGGTGGTCATTTCCTACGGTTTTTGATTACACTATGGAGGTTTTATGATATGGGTGTAGATAAATGAATTCATAAATTAGAATTTGGAATTCTTAACCAAAGAGGAGATATTTCAGATCAAAGTGGTCAGTACGACAAAACGCTAATTTCATATGTAAGGATCTAATATTATCTGGACACACGGCATTGTGTCAGCCAAGTTCGCGACACACCGGCCGTAGGTTATATTACGCGAACCATTTCGGGTCATTTTCGACCTTAACTTAAAATCTTATTGACCGACACATATATACATACATATCATCACGCCCGAAATCCCTAATGGGGTGGGCAGAGCCACAAGACTACTTGTGGCCACGTTCGATTAATTAGTCCTAAGATGGTATGATGAACCGTATAGTGACAGGTGATCAGCCCATCGCCCATACAAATAGTCCACCATGTTGGAGAGGACCCGTCCCTTAGTCGACTTTTACGACATGCCAGGATGATAAGCATCTGCACGCATTCTATGCTACTTCTTCACTCCCAGTGCAGCAGAGGAGACACACCGACACACTTGCAATTTTGCGTGTCTAATAAGACCGTCTTCTTATTGCTAAATTCCGAATTACAATAAAAAAACTTTTACCATTCACGAGATAATGACGTCCAAAAATCACAATTTTTATCACTGACTGACTGACTGACATATAGATCAAAAGTTTAGAGTACTTCCAGGCGACTTAGGAAGTTAAAACTTAGTGTGGGGATAGGTTATTGGACGGAAGCATAGGAAAAAATCCGAAATCATCACATTAAGGGTTGGTATAGAAGACAAAGTTATTAATGCGGCTGGTTTCCTACATTATCTATGGAACCGGTGAATTAGATAACTTTGTTTTGTTATTGTTGAACGATTATACTTCCGTTCCGTTCTGATGACCACACCCAGCCAGCAGTTCTGCTGCAAGGACGCGGAGACGTGAACCACACCAGAGAGGGAGGGACAGATCGGCTCAATAGTCGTGTTCAGGGGGATATATTGGCACCACACGAGCAGTCGGTCGGAGGAGTATAGGAACTTTAACAGCCCCCGGCACGGCCAGCTGCTCGTGTTGAGATAGTATGGCCGCCTGGATCCGGTTGCGCTCCCCCCCGTCGTCTGCCGTCCGATGTGGTCAACTGCCTCGCCTGCTCGAGACACCAGGGAGCCGGGAGTTGCAGTCAGTAAGGGGAGTGGGAAGGATTGATCGAGCCCGAATACACTGGCATCGTGGCCGTGAGCAGGATCAATCAATCAATCAATGAGTCGTTTATTGCAATTTCATAATATTATACAGATGTTGCCTTAAGTTAAAGATCATTATGAAACCCTGTTGGGGGCTGCAAATTTGAAAGAGGAGGAACTAATGTTTCATTAAAATTTTGTCTTCCAGGTATTCGTTGAGCGTGTAGTAAGATTTAGTTAGAAGTAGCTGTTTTAGTTTTTTAGTAAAGTGTTTGTCGTTTGGTTCTTGTTTTAGTAAGTCTGAAAGTTTGTTGTATGTTGTTTGTTTGTTGTTGTTTGTTTGTTGTTGTGTTTGCAGACTAAAACTTGCCAAGTTATAAATTCAATATCAGTGAAAATAACTAATTTTCTTTGAAATAATTAAAAAACGATGTAGTACCTTTTCAGTGTTCCGTACCTCAAAAGGAAAAAACGAAACCCTAATAGGATCACTCGTGCGTCTGTCTGTCCGTCTGTCACAGCCAATTTGCTCCGAAACTACTGGACCGATTGAGCTGAAATTTGGTATACATATGTAAGTCGGTGACCGCAACACGGACTCGTGACATAAATATATGAATTTTAAACAAGGGGGCCACTTTTGGGAGGAAATCTGAAGAAAAAAAAAGTTATGCAATCTATATTGTGTAACATATCAAATGAAAGGGCTGGGCTTATTGTGAGGACTTTAAATATATATTTTTCTGAATTTTAAGTAAAATAGTTTGGAAGTTATTAGGAAAATAGGCGAAAATTGACCATTCCCCCCCCCCCCTTATTTCCGAAACTACTGGGGCTAAAATGTTGAAAAAAATTAAAAATAGTTTTTACTTATAGATTACAAGAAAACCTGTAAGAAGTCTATTGTATTTAAAGTAACCTAGTAAATTGCAGATAATCATGTACGGAACGGAACCCTGTCCACGCGAGTTTAACTCGCACCTGTCCAGTTTTAAAGGTATCAATTAAGAAAGTTCAAAGGAACTTGGCACTCGTTCAGATCTCAACTATTTTATCGGCGATACCGTCAACGCCTGATGTTTTTGTACCGAACTTGGCCCTTTTTTCACATTTATGTTTTTGATCTGATTACTACAACAGAGAGTGGCTAAGAAAATGGGTCTTGATACCAATTCGCTTAAAAGTCTGTGGAAGGACCGGGCACTATTGGAAATCCACATCGCTGTGCTGCACAGCTTCCACAAGGATGTCACTTCTATTGTCGACCATCACACTGCATCTGAACAGTTTATGAAGCATTTGGATAACGAAAACAAAAGCAGGTGTGTACCATTTGAAAAAATTAAGAGTGATTATGATCATACTCAAACCATACACACCTTTTCTTGTCCGATAGCCTAAATATAAGTTTGATTTCAGGGGTGGCTGCCCCGCTGACTGGGTGTGGGTGGTTCCGCCAATGTCATCTTCTATGACAGCGGTGTTTCATCAAGAAATGGCTTGTTACTATTTGAAGCCATCTTACGATTATCAAGTAAGTTAACCTTAATGTACAAATTTAAATAAATACTCGTATATCGAACAAACAAAGAAAGAAAAAAACTGCTTGAATTGAGCCGTACATTTTTAATTTTATGTAAATACTTTAGAAAGATTGTACTGAAATGTATTGTCATTTAGGATGCTGCTTGGAAGACCTATAAATGGCCTGAATCTAACGTTAAACCACCAACCAGGAAGTTTCACTTTAATCAAATTGCTCGAGCTGTCAGGTATACTTCTCAAATGCACAGCCGGGCGCTCTCCCGGCGCGTGAAGACCACAATACTTTATGCAACCGAAACAGGCAAATCTGAATCGTTTGCTCACGAGCTAGGGACTATTTTTGAAAAATCTTTCGATGTACAGGTGAGCTCACCAGTACAGTTTACATGGTGATGTTGATACAGATGCAATTGCGTCCATAGCTTACTGCGTCAGTTAATTTTAAACACTATACCTACTGAATTCCCTGCAGGTTTCCTGCATGGATGAATACGACATGTTTTCAATTGAGCACGAGACATTATTACTGATTGTAACTTCGACATTTGGTAATGGGGAGGCCCCTTCAAACGACGCGGTTAGTGGCGTTCAGTAAATTTGCAACCATTCTACCTTTACTGAATAATTTTTACACGATCTTACTAAATGTGAAAAATAATAAAGTCATGACTTTTTTGTGCTCTCAGGAATTCGGGAATCATCTTTTCAAAATGCTCAGTATTGAAAACGAAGAGGAGCAGATGGGCAGCGCTAATCCGGGGTACCTCACCTATTAATTTATTATTTACTTAATTATTTTTTATATCCGTACTTACGTCATTTTATTGATGTAATGTTTTCATTTTAGTTTCAGGGCACACACTCCAACATCGTTAATGAGGACCAACAGCATGGTAGCACCACCGCCAATTAAAAAACCTGATATTGATAACTTAGGTCCATTGAGCAATGTCCACTTCGCAGTATTTGGTTTAGGATCTAGTGCGTACCCGAAATTCGTAAATTTTGCCAAAGCAATTGACCGCGTGTTAGGAGAGTTGGGTGGAGAAAGAATCATGGAATTAGGAACTGGAGATGAAATGTTTGGGCAAGAACAGGAATTCCATGACTGGGCTTCAAAAATCTTCTCGGTAAGAAACTAGACATACTTATCTAAGTAACTTAACAAAGCAACACTTATATTGAGTATTGAGTAACAATAATCTATCTATCTATATCTATACTCTATACTTATAATAAAAGGCTAACGAAGTCGATTTTGTACATGAAAGATATTTAAAAATTAATGATAGATTTGGCAACTAGGCATTTAGGAGATGCTGAAACACCTTTTAATTTGTTTCTTGTCTGTCTGTCTGTCTGTCTGTCTCTGTCTGTCTGTCGGTTAATTTGTTCGTCAATCACGCTAAAACTACTGAACAGATTTTTTTGAAATTTAGTATGGTTATAGTTTATAATCTGGAGTCACATATAGGATAATATTTATTTCGAAATTCATCCCCTAAGGTGGTAAAAAAAGTTTTTATTTTAAAATCATTCATTTAAAATCTTGAATGTTTAAGAGCTTGCCTGGGAAATAAACTTATTCTACGCGAACGGGGTCGCTGGGCACAGCTAGTTATAATATATTTCAATTTGCTTCACCCTAGGCAGCAAGTGATGTTTTCTGTGTAGAGGAAATTATAATTAATGATTCCAAATTACCGCTATCAGAAGAAACTGTCAGATTCTATAAACCATCGGCAAAAATGACTCTTTATGAGGCAGTACAGGCGTCTTTCAAAAAACAGCTGATCACATGTAGAGCAGGGAAAAACAAAAGCCTAGGAGATGTCACTGAAGACCGAGAAACTATCTTTGTGGATCTACAATCAAATGTATGTATTTTAATTAAACTAACTATTCATTATCTTAACTGAGATAGAAATTAAGCCTGCAATCTACCTCATTAATTACTTCTTCAGGACCAAATAAAATATGATCCCGGAGACCATCTAGGAGTGATGCCCTGCAACCGTACAGAAATAGTTGCAGCAGTGTTAGAAACACTGAAAGAAAAAGACGACGTCGATACTCCTCTACAGCTGCAAATTATGATAAAAACCCTTTCGCCCTTGGGTAATACAAATATTTCAATTCACGATCATCATTCCTTTTTCGTTACACTGCAATAATCTAAGAATGCACACACATTGTCGAGTTACTTCGTAAAACTTAGCAAAGTTCCTCAAATTTTTGACTTTTCCTTTTTGCTAGTGGTAAAATATCTAATAAAGTTTAGAATATTTCAATCGATAATATAAAAAAATAGTAAGTTTTTTTTTTAAGGTTCTTCGAAGACTTGGGTGAAACATGAGCGCTTACCAGCGGTGTCGATCCGTGATCTCTTCACTCGATTCCTAGACATTACTACTCCTCCATCTACAAACATTTTAAAATATTTGGCCAGCACCTGTAGAGATCAGAGTCAAGCGAACAAGATTATAGAAATAATATCGGTAGTAACGAAATTTTATATTATAAAATATAAGATTCTGACCATTTAACTAAATACAGGCTTTACCTTTTTAGGATCCGGATAAGTATGACGACTGGAAGCATATGTACTCCCCAGATTTAGGAGAAGTGTTGCAACAGTTTCCTTCGTGCAAGCCACAGGGTTCACTACTGGCTGCCCTTCTACCACCCTTGCAACCAAGATTGTATTCCATATCCTCGTGTCCTTTGGCACACCCAAAAAGCATTCACCTTACGGTGGAGGTTGTATTCTACAAAACTCAAGGTAAACGTTGTACTTATGTTCATACAACTTTTTGAAAAAATATTGCAAATTTCAAGACTTAATTTTTTTTCAGGCGGAATTGGTCCTGTTCATTACGGGGTGTGTTCAAACTATTTAAAGAGCCTTAAGGGTGGGGATGAAGTCTTTGTATTTTTAAGACGGTAAGAACGATTTCTTAGTACAACTATCTCCAAATTAAATAAGCCTTTAATCCACTTAATATTAATTTTATAATTACAGTGCCCCCAGATTCCATCTGCCGCCAGACTTAACAGTGCCGCTCATCTTGGTAGGACCTGGCTCTGGCATAGCACCTCTTAGAGGATTTTGGCATCACAGGAAATATCAAATAAAACAAACGCAATCTAAAGTGAAACCAGGAGAGATTTGGCTGTTTTTCGGCTGTAGGACTAATGGGATGGATATATACAAGGTCGAGAAAGAGCAAGCAGTTAGAGAAGGAGTACTAACTCGCGTGTTCTTAGCGCTTTCAAGAAAAAAAGGACATGATAAGGTTAACAAACTACTTCACAATATGTAGCAAAAAAACTACTTACTGCCTCACGCAAATCTAAGTAAATCTTATAACGACAATAGTAATAATAAAAAGGATCACTTCCTCTGACGAGAATGCATTTCAGTAAAGTAATTAAGGGTAACACACAACAAATTGTTTCCACACTTTCAATCGATCCTATTACCATTGTTATTCTAGAAATTTCCACGGTCAGGTACAGTTACTGATTAATTGCTTTTAACAGAAATATGTGCAGAACATGTTAGCTGACGAAGGCGATAGTGTAGCTCGGATGGTTGTCAAAGAAGGGGGACATTTCTACGTGTGCGGGGACTGCAAGATGGCCGAAGGAGTTCAGCATACATTGAAAGAAATTGTGCAGAAACACTCTGGCATGACCAAACAACAGGCGGACAATTTTATTATGACCTTAATGGTAAAGACAGCTTCGTAAATATTTTCGATATTATCAAGCATGACTTAAAAATAATATAATTTAATTTGTTTATATAGGATGAGAACCGGTACCATGAGGATATTTTTGGCATAACACTTCGAACTGCTAAAGTCTATAGCGCATCCAGAGCGTCTGCTCGAAGAAATCGGTTGGAGTCAACGCAATCTCAATCTTAAACAAAGCCACATCCAGTTCTCGAATCAATACAAAACCATCTCAGAATTTACTTTTATATCTAGATTAACTGATATTTTTTACATTATGTTTCATTCTTATCCGAGACTTTTAGTCATTTATCTATATACTTCTTTACATCTTTAGATAATAATAAAATCGTAAAGTGGAAAAAGTCTGTAAATTATAGATAACAATGAATAAATGCAGTGGGGGGCTTCCGAATGAGTAGCAGAACAAATCCCAATGGTTTTTGAATTTCATGACTGTTTGTCTGTTTATCTGTTTTTTATTTTCTCTGTTTGTCTGATTGTATGTGCACGATAAACTTTAAAACTACCGGATGGATTTCAATGCTGTAGTTTTCAGTGCTGTGTGTGTGTTAATAATATATTCAGGAACACTTCAGGCAGGACATAGGCTATGAAAACAGGAACCCCCTTTCCTGTTTTTATAGCCTATGTCCTGCCAAGCCAAGAGCCAAGCTCGTTCCAAATTCTTACCGTACATGGCAAAAAAATACGCAAAATACGTACAGTACAGTGGCGGTCCACCGATCAAGGTGGTGAGGATGGATGGTCGTATAAATACTTTTCAAAATAGAAAATAAGGTATCTCTATACATATAAAACAGTACCGTGACTCACTTATAGACAACGCACAGCCTAAACGGGTGGTCCTAGAGGATTAAATTTTGGAGGAGATATTCCTCGAGTACCCTAGAGGTGCACTAAGGAGGGATTTTTGAAAGGGGTGATAAAGTTTGTATGGAAAATACCGCGGGCGAACCTGTGGCGGGTCCACTAGTACGGTATAAGACAATATGAAACTACCCCCTAAAAAGGGGTGCCTTGAGGCAATCCAGATAAAAACGAAACTTCTAAAAGGGGATGCCCTAGGGTGTTGATCTTTGTATTGGCAAAACTGATTTTCATGAAACATCGTATATGGTTAAACCTTCGGCTTCATTTCCACTTGCGTGGTTAGCCGCGCGCAACCGCAGTCGCTAGCGGCTATAAATGTAGCGACTGCCTGCGCGACTGGTCGCGCGCGACTGTAGGTATTCTACTAAACTTGCCTCTATTCGGGACTGCCAGGTGATACTATATCGTCATTAAAATGCCAAAACCGCGAATGCCTCGTTGTTGTGTACTTGTTTAATGTGCACATTCTCGATTTTGTCATTTTAGTGGCGATATAGTAAATCACTTAGCAGTCCCGAATACTCATAGCTCATTTTAAAAAATAACGCCAAAGAATTAACATGTCTTTACTTGTTAACAAAGAGAACATAATATTAAATTTTCTTAACAATGAGTACCTACATTGTTAAGAAAATTTAATAAAAAAGGAGCATTTTATTTGTTTTATAATGAGTTATGGCAATACGACACAAACATTTTCAATTACCTACACACAAATGTCGGTGAATTCTTTTCACTTTCAATCTCGCCACGCTGCGTACTGACAAATAAAATGGCACCGGCGGCCGCTAGTCGCGCGCGGCTAGCCGCGCAGTGGGTATTGCGCATTGATTTTACGTTGATTTCTAGTCGCGCGCGGCTGCTCGAGTCGCGTCATAGTCGCGTGCTCTTTTGCAGTCGCGGCGACTTCGGAGTCGCGGTCGCGTCAGTAGGTATGTTATATGACATACCTGTAGAAATAGAGTCGCGTGCGGCCAAGTCGCGCAGTGGAAATGAGGCCTTAGTCCTGGAATAGAAAATCGGGTCATTTTTATCCCAGATAAGTCAAAAGTTCCCAAGGGAATAATTACAACCGAATTCGACGCGGATACATAAAAAACAGTACCAGGACTCACTTACAGATAACGCACAGCCTAAACGGATGGTCCTACAGAATTGAAATTTGGAGGAGACATTCCTCGAGTACCTTAGAGGTGCACTAAGGAGGGAGTTTTTGAAATTCCATCCCTAAAGAGGTGAGAAGGGGTGATAAAGTTAGTATGGAAAATACCGCAGGCGAAGCCGTGGCGAGTTCTCTAGTATATTAATATGTTGCAAGCATTTAATCACTTTACTTGCAATTTAATATTACAATTAGTTTAACTTTCTGTAAAGTTAAACTAATTGTAAAGGGTAATACTTATTTGACATCGCCAATCAGTCTGAGTGAGTATTTTGACTTAACGCTTAAGAAGAGTGTGAACCTATGGCTTTTCATACAAATTGCAATAACAATTTCCATCCCTTAAATGTTAATCGATTTTGCCCAATTTTTGATATGTTGCCAGTCAGCTCAAAATCTAAGTCTATGCGTTTTGGTATTTTCATACAAAACTTATTTCGGTGACTATTTCGCCGCCCCCACAGAATAAAGCCGCAATGTGCTATTACCTGTTTTTATTGTTCATTCCTTGTCGTCATCTACATCACCTCAATTTTTTCCCGATTTCTTTATCATGTACTTACGAAGTTATCTATCCATACATACAATAAAATCATAAAGTGGAAAAAGTCTGTACATTGAAGATAACAATGAAAAAATGCTATGGGGGGCTTCAGAATGAGCAGCAGACAAATCCCAATGGTTTTTGAATTTCATGTCTGTTTGTCTCATTGTATGTTCACGATAAACTTTAAAACTACTGGATGGATTTCAATGCGGTTTTCGATAATATATCCAGGAACACTTCAGGCAGGACATAGTGTATAGAAACTTTTGGAAATAAAAGTGGAAGGGGGTAAAAGAGGGGGTGGAAGTTAGTATGCGAAAAACTGTTTGGATGAGTTTATTAACTTGGTATAAATACTCTTCAAAATAGAAAAATAGGTATGCGGTATAAGACAATATGAAACTACCCCTAAAAAGGGGGCCTTGGGGCGTTAAACTTTGTATTGGAAAAACCGATTCCATTTGTTTAGCGACTTGGTATATATGCAGTTCAAAACAAACAATTAGGTAGGTAACCGTTTCTAAAATAAATTATTGTGTGTGTGTGTTTTTGTATGTTTGTTACAACTTAGCTCCATATGGCTGAACGTATTTTCATGAAACATCGTATATAGTTAGACCTTAGCTTCTGGAATAGAAACTAGGGTCATTTTTGTCCCAAATAACTCAAAAGTTGTCGAGAGTATAATTACAACCGAATTCGCGGGCGGAAGCTAGTTAAAAATAAAGACATTATTCTTTGTCATAGACGAAACCCCAAAAATCAGCAATGTATTTTTGCTTAACAGAATTAAAGCCATGGATCGTGTAAAGTATCATACTGTAGTTTTAAGGTGCAACTAAAATATGAGTTTGATTGCAAACCCTTTTGCAGTTTTCTTCTGGTGCAGGTCTTATTATCACAATTCCGTAACATATATTCGCAGAAAAACTGCTAGATAGTTTGATACGATAATATCCTTTACGTTTCCTTCTTATCCAAATCTTTATTGTAAAAGCCCGTTGCCAAACTGAACAGGCAAATTTTAACTAAGCAAGTGCCATCATTGTCTCTATTTGCCATAGTACGAGGGGCGGCTGAAAAGTTATCTACCTAGCCTATAAGTTATGCGAAAATAATACTGGCCACTATGAGGTCGTGTTCACTGGTTATTCTTTTTTCAAAATCACCAACATTCATTTGTTTCTTGCTTCCCGCTTTTTTTGGGACTGGATTGTTTTCAAAATGTCGCAAGAAAAAAATAATCTGATTAAAATTGAGCAGCGTGCAGTGATAAAATTTATCACTAAAGAAGGAAATACACCCTCGCAGATTAGACTGCGTATGTTACCTGTTTTTGGTGGTTCGTGCGTGCCCTTCTGAATTTACAATAAAGTTCTGGTCGAAACAGTTTAAGCTTGGCCGTGAGAGCCTTGAAGATGATCCTCGTAGTGGGTGACCAGTTTGCGCTGTCACCGATGAAAATGTGGCCAAAGTGAGAAATTTTATTTTAGAAGACGGGCGAATTAAGCAGTGGTAGTTAGCCAGGGATGTGGGCATTAGTAAAGAACGGGTCAATGAAATAATTCATGAACATTTGCACATGTCTAAGGTTAGTGCACGCTGGGTCCCTAGAATGTTGACTCCGTTTGACAAGGACAGACGTGTTCAATGTTGCGAGGAATTTTTAGACATGAGCCGTGGAAAAAAGGAGGAAACTATTTCTAGAATAGTAACCTGTGATGAGACTTGGATTCGGCAGTGGGATCCCGAAAGTAAACAGGAGTCATTATAATGGAAATTCAAGGATGAAAAGCCTCCTCGGAAATTTAAGGTTCGCCCGTCAGCAGGCAAAGTAATGGCAACATTTGTTTGGGATGTGGAAGGAATTCTGCTTGTAGATTACTTGCCAAAAAAAAACTACAATGAATGCTGAATATTACGCAGATTTACTTGACCAGCTCAGAGAAGCCATAAAAGAAAAAAGAAGGGGCAAACTCAGTAAAGGGATTCTGCTTTTGCATGATAACGCACCTGTGCATACTGTTCGCTTAACGAAGCTAGCAATTAATGGAAATGGGTACGAAGTAATCAACCACCCTCCATATAGTCCAGATTTGGCCTCATCCGACTACTTCCTGTTCAGACTTTTGAAGAAAGAACTGAGGGGACGAAGATTCGTAACCGATAACGACATGAAGGCTGCTGATAATGACTTTTTGTAATCTTCATCTGTAAAGATGACATCGACCTGTTCCTTTTTTTGCATAGTTCGAAAAGAAATTTCATGTAAATGGGGGTGTTGACGAATTTCGACAAGTGCGCCCCCCAGATACGTTTTGAAAAAATAAATAAAAAAGTGTGCAAAACCCCAGCGCTGTAGTCCAATGAGAAGACGTGCCTGTGAGCTCATTTTGTTTCCCAATTAGATAACATGGAATTTTGAGACCAATTCAGTCACTATTTTTTTCAGTCATCACTAAGTATGTTAAAAATTATTTATCCACATAAATCTATTGTTAATAGGCATGACTACGCGTAATTTTTTTTACAAAACCTCACATGTATCGTGTTTCATTATAAATTTGATGTTGGATATTAAGACGGCCTTTCAATGAGTGAAATACTTTAAAGCACCAAGCATCTCAAAACAGGTAGCCAAGTTGATCGATTTGCCGTCGTGTATATTATAAGGAGGATGGCGGCCGTAAGGGCTGTAATAACACCTTGTAAAAAGATTTACTCGTAGATATACCAATTAAGAATAGATTTACATGAATAATATTTTTTTTCAATGCTTAGGAGCAGTTTCAAAAAATAATGACTGAATTATCCTGGAAATTCCATGTTATTCAAATGGGAAACAAAACGAGCTTACAGGCACGTTTTCTCATTGGACTATAGCGCTGGGGTTTCGCACACATTTTTATTTATTTATTTTGAACGTATCGGGGGGGCGCACTTGTCAGAATTCTCCAACACCCCCATTAAGGACCAATCTAATGTACAACATAAGATTCGTAACTGTGGATTTTTTTTCATGGATCCATGCTGTTCAGGTAATAATTTAGGCTGCACCTGAGGATATATAACATCGTCAATTAGACCTTCAACTATTTTAGGTATACAGGATTGCACAGTGATTGGTCTGTAATTCGTAAAATTGGACTTGGGTTCCGCTTTATGTATACATGTATAGGCGTAACATGTGATATATTCCAGCGTGCTGTCAGAGGAGTTACTAACGATGTAGGTAGTTAAGTTTCTTACGATATATGGACCAATTTCATCAGGACCAGCACCGTTTTTAATATCTAAATTTTTTAACTTCTTAAATATCAGAATCATTCATTTAAGCGAAATGAATGTTAATTATATTACATGCGCTGTCACAGGATGGCAGGCTAACCAACTCACTACCGTTAATAGGTTGACTCGGCTCGAAAACGGATTGGAAAAATTCCGCGAACAAATCGGCTACACCCTCAGGTGTGTTGGAGGATTTTTCTTCATAACTCATAGCGGCTGGGTATCTTGAGGTGCTATTTTTAAGTGATGAGACATCAGCCCAAAAAACTTTGATGTTTTTATGAATAGATTGCACTGTATTATAAATTATAAGTATTTATTATACATTTTCCAGCGACGCCAGATTTTAACCTTTCTTCTACGTGTAATTTTCAAAGCGGGAGAAAACCACTTGGGAACTTTTCCGATTGCAGTCTTCTTTAGTACAAGACGATCAATAATAGTTTAAATAATATCATAAGAACCCTAAAAACGATCAAGTGTAGTTTCTGACTCCAGCTGTTTCAATTCCATTGTCCAGTCGATTGCATTGATTTTCTTCGATGTTTCTAGATAGTCAGTGTTATGAAAGTTGTACTTACGTATCAGTTTGATGGCAATGGAGTGATCATGGACACTAATTTTAAATTCTACAGGTGGGTGATGTCGATCTGTATTTGAAACTTCAACTTCTGGTTCCGAAATATAACAATCGTTTTTATAAAATATCAAGTCCAACCGTCTATTCTTTTTTTATTTTTAAATGTATTTAGACTGCTTTAATCCTAACAATTCTGTTTAATTTATTAGAACACTAGCGCATAGATTCTGAACCTTGTTATTATAATCTCGCCTGTAGCGGGCTGACACCACATGAGATCGGGCAGATTGTAATCGCATACAAGACAAAAGTCGGCATCACTAATATACGTACTAATCTCTTCCAACTTACTACAATAATTTTGGTACACTAGTAAATGGGACTTTGGAGGAATATAAACGCCATTAAGTAATTATTATTTTGCGTCCTGATATGCCTAATTCTATATAAATCTCCTCAATGGGATTATACAATATTAGTATTTAATTGACGCTTTGTTCCGCGGAACTATTGGGAAAAAAACTCTCACAAACGTGGCGGAACCGCCACGGAACTTCTTTCACGGAACTACTGGGAATAAAGGAACTTGAGTTTCCAAAGAAAAATATGAAACTGAGAAGAATTATCTATTACGCATTACAGCGTCATGTTTGTGCTTTGCGATTGCCGAGTCACGATTTTTTTTATATTAAACGAAGATGTATAATAATCATATTATGGGCTTAAAATATTGACTATTTGATAGAAAATAAAAATAATTCGAAACGAAATAGTTGAATTGCAGATAAAATTATAAGAAGATCTCAAACTAGGCTCTACCATGGGATTTCATCTTTTTACGGCGTAGGGGTTGTAGAATAGAGGATGCGAGGCTTGGCACATTTTTTACATTTTAATGTTTTTGATGGGATAGTAATTAATCGTTAGAGTAAGCGAAACCATGAAAAACCATTCGTTTTTGGCATGCGTATTATAATGGGAAACAATTCTTTGGCTAAATGTAGAATGTCGAATAGTGTTTCTATTGAATAAAACAGTGAGCAAATCAATCTTCTGCATAAAGATAAGTAATCAAACAAAAATAGGGGAAGTGAAAACTTTGCATTATAATAATTCGGTCATGTAAAAATCGGCGAAAATGTTTAAAACATACTTTAGTTCAGCTTATGTATTTCGATCAGTAAAATATTGCTATTTCGTAATAGAATACATGTCTGTGGATTAATCGAAGTTTATGCCATTATTGTTTCTTCCTATTCGCGATTCTGCACAATATGAATTCCACACAACTGCATTTGACCACATTCGCTATTCTTCACAGTCATTATTTTTATACAATCCTGTTACTTCCTATTCGCGATTCTGCACAATATAAATTCCACACAACTTCATTTGATCACATTCGGTATTCTTCAAAGTCTGATCATGTGTTGACCATATTTGCTTTTCTGTATAGTTTTTATTTATGCACGATTGCGTTTATTCCCATTTTAACTCTATATTTTCCCCTTCTCTAACCAAGCCAAAGCAGAATTGAAAACAAATAGGCAATTAACTGGCTTTTGCGTTTTTATTAATTTTTGATCCTTGGAAGATACCTCTTTCAGTAAAAGATGTAAAGATATTGACGAGATTAGTGAAATATTGCTTAAATGAAGATAACGAGAGAAACTTTTGTCGATGTTTAATTTATTTCAAATCAAATTTATATAAATGAAAATAAATAGTACAAGAAATTAAACAAAAAGATGCACATGCACAAACATATAAATGGACAAGTCGAAAATACGTCAAGTTAAGAGTGAAAATTGTAAGAATCATGAAGATTATATAAAAAAATGACTGTGAAGACTACCAAATGTGATCAAATGAAGTTGTGTGGAATTCATATTGTGCATAATCGCGAATAGGAAGAAACGGGATTGTATAAAAATAATGACAGTGAAGAATATTGAATGTGGTCAAACGCAGGTGTGTGGAATTCATATTGTGCAGAATCGCGAATAGGAAGAAACAATAATGGCATAAACTTCGATTAATCCATGTCTGTTACATCACTACGTTTGCTATTACGAGGTAATTATTATTCATAATAATTTGAGCAAATATGCGGGCGTTTTCAATTCATATCTGTCACCCGCATCGAGCTGGTTTTGTTTGGCAGCCTCATTTGATAATTCAAAATTCCAATATTAAACCATTATCAAACCGATCTCGACTCTTCCTTTCCCACAAAACTCTAGAAATAAGATTATCTGGCCCAAACATGATTTTGTCCGTATTCTGATTTCAACTCGAGTAAAACGCACGCGGAAGAATAATGCAAAACGCAAGTCCAGACGGACACAATTTGATACGAAATGAAAAAAATGTTCATAATAGAAAACAGAATACGATATTTGCAACAATAGTCTTAAGAGGAAAATACTAACTAACAGTTCAAAAATGTTAGTCATACCTGTGTTCCTTATTAAATACTTTAATAAACTTAATCACCGGAGACTAGTTATTATTATTTAGGAATGTTAAGTGATTCTATTTCGTTGTCTTTGATATAAGGTTTCGTTTCTCACGGAATCTCCGGTGACACTTAAAGTTATTTGGTTCGTACTGAACGCAGCTCTAAGGTGCATTTGTTTTCGCCTAGTTTTGGTTCTTGGAAAAAACAAGAGAATTCTTGCTGAGGTGACCCTGTTAGGATACGTTTTTGGATCCTGATATAAAAGAAAATTTGACTGAAGGCAGAGAACGTATAATCTGATGTAAGGCGCGAGCATCGAATGATGGCTAGCTGCGGATGACATCCATGGGGCCGTAATACCTCTATTGCCGCTCTCAAATTAGTTGTGTTCATTTATTAAAATATCGCGTGATGTACATTGTAATCTTGAGATTGTGAAGAATCTCACATAGGTGGCTGAGCAAGAGTCTAACATGGAAGCTACATCGAAGCTGAGAGATTCCCATGTATAGAAATAAGAAAATGTTATAGTTCGGCGCAGACCCGGGAAACATTAATTAAGTGCGTTGTTAGTGTAAGAAAACCTATGTAGAAGCTCAAAGACTGCACTAGTTTGTCCACTGTGTTATTTCTTTAAGCTAGAGTTTATAGACTAGAACGAGAATATGTACCCAAGACTTTAGAAATAAACGACAGCACAAAACCTCTGTTTTCTAAATTTCATCCAAAAATTGAGTGGCGCTCAGGCCCTCGTTTCATATTCGTTCCCCAAAGATTAAAGCCATTTAAACACCAAAGCCCAATGATCGCATTTCCCAGCCGGAGCACCTTAACAAGTAACATAAATGTTAGTTATAAATACTTTATGTCATAACGGACGGAACGGACCTAAAATTTGAAAATAAATTTCATAATGCGTGCACGAGTTTGACGGCCCCGCTGCGCAAATATATCACTTCATAATTGAGTGACTCGGTCCTTCGCATGCGAGCACTTCGGCGCCTGCCGCGGCCTGTTATGGGTTTTTGCATCAGCTGTGCCGATATCAAAATTCTATATGGTCACGCACAGCTTGTGCATGACCTTATAGAATTTTGAAAGGACGCCATTTCACCGGCTGCGTATCCCAGGGCAACGTGCTGGTTACTGTAGCGTGCCCACACCCCATTGGCCGGCCAGCGACGTCTCCTCGGGCAAAATCTCAACGCATGCGCCTGTCTTCGTCGCAGCCGTGTTGTTTTCCTAAATTGACATCTTTTGATAGCTCAGTAACTAAATATTTATTTGTTATTTTTGTTTTCCTTATTATTAAATGGGTTGATAGATTTGTATACATTGTTAAAAATTATCCTGTTTCCGGTCGCAATAAGTTGCTTTTTCGTATGTATTTATCTTTATAGACATAGTTTTTAAGTTTTTGTATGCCTTCCCTGCCTTTTCTGCCTGCGGAATTGCTGTCTTGTCCAATATTTCGCGATAATAAACATTAATAGGGCCGGCGCGGGCTCGCTATCCATACTGCCCGCCAACATGGTACACGTATGGTTATGGACCCCCCGCTGCCCAGCGCCTCACAACCGCCGCCACCTGCCTGCAGCATCGCTACACCTAGCAATTCCACACCTCTTTGTAAAAGGCTGGGAATGCTTAAGGTAAATGTTCCAATTATAAAAAGAATACCACGGGGAGCGCGTAATTCCCATGTCCGTAGTCACACCAATTAACCAAACTGGTGTGACTATGGTTCATTTTATTTACCCGTGTCCGTTGCCTCGCTGAGTCTGTCGCCAAGTTAATTGTGGAAAACTCCTTTGAGGCCTGGGAGCGCATTCTTTCATTCTTTTATACTGTTCTGCATGTCACTAACAACATTCGGCATCCTTAACATCACAAATTAAAAACAACACCATCTTTTTCGGATCCCCAAATAAATATCCAAAAAAATAGAAATCATTTCCACATTTTCAACAAAGAAGCTCAAAACTAAAATCGATCGAAAACAAATTTTCAGAGGGAAATGTAAGCCGTGCTGCCCGGCCTTTATTCAGTAATTACAGCTTGGCTTTACACTCAACCAAGACCTACACAGCTCTAAGGAGAAGCACCTGGTTCCATCCGCGTCGTCTCAACTACCGGACCCTCCGTCCACAGACAACACAGTGTTAGTAGTTTCAGAGGTTGCCGTGCGTGTGGGTGTTTTATCTTTCCGCAATGGTTCTGCCGGTGGACTTGACGGACTCTCACCAAAAAGACTTCACGAGGCGTTCGCTTAGGAGAAGCGGGGCAGGCTCTCTTGAAAGAGCTCACCGCCCTGATTAATCTCATGTTATCAGGGTGAGTGAACAACGAGATTGTCCCGATTCTCTATGGTGCTAACCTTGTAGCCCTATCCAAAAAAGATGGCGGTATCCGGCCTATTGCAGGCAGCAGCACTTTGAGGCGTTTAGCTACTAAGCTCTGTTGTCGTAAATTCCAACAAAGACTTTCTGATACCTTTAAGCCACGGCAACTTGGGATTTGGCATCAAAGGAAGTTGTGAGGCAGCAGTGCATACTGCATGCTCTTTTCTGGGTCGTCCGAACTATGAAGCTTTACTCAAAATTTACGAAAAAAAATGCATTCAATTCGGTTGACCGTGGTGCACTGCTAGCAGAAATTCAAAAAGAGCTTCCAGAACTATACGGATACCTTTGGCAGTGCTATGGTGCAACCTCAAAATTACTTTTTGGTGACAAAGTTATCTTTTCAAGCATGGGCTGCCAACAGGGCGATCCGTTTTCGCCCGTTATTTTCAGTTTATCCCATAATTTCACACCTAAATTTTTAACTTGTGGTACCTTGACGACGGATCCCTTGGTGGAGACGCCTCAACTGTACTACAAGATCGCCCTGGATGTGTAAGTTCAGATGCAGCGCCGATAGCTCCGATGCATTGCGCAAGGCTCCCGTTGATCAGGCTCACAGTCGCGCCTTCGACAAAGCCAGCACTTTTTCAGAGCCGCTCGGCCCGTCAACAACCACTCGAGCCACTTTGAGTAAGACTTGGCCGCTGGTGTCATTAACGTGAGTGATGACAGCAGCAGCAGGCTCGGCATCAGTCTTGGTGATCTTCTTTGGTTCGGCGTGCAACAAAGAATGGTGTGATCTCTCACAGTGCTTGCATCGTGTTTTATTCTTGCATCTGACATCTGGTGGCGTGGAGGCAGGCAAGCAAAACATAATTTCTTCTCAGTCACGAACTCCCATCGGTCGTCTGTAATAAGACAGCGAAAGTCTGCGCAGTCATTAAGTGTACAGCGGCCTTACTCGTAGTGAAAACGGCGTGTTGACTCGGCGTCCATCGATTTTGCTTTTCACTCTTCGCTAGCATTGGAATTGGAGCGATGACCGCAGCAGCGTTGGCGATCTTCATTAGCCAGTGTGACAGGTCACTTAGTGTTGGTTGTCTAACGTTGCGATCATACAAATGGTAGCTTTAACGATATTGAAGAAAAGATGGCAGCTTGCCGATTATTTCACGAATTAACGTCGTATTGTATATGTGGCCGGTTTCTTCTGTCAGTGTCATTGCTGCCACAATATTCTGTACAAAAGTTGCAAACTCTATGAGGCTATTTACGTCACCGTGACGTACATTGTTATTTGCACCAGAGGCAAAGCGTGAGGGTAAGCCGGTGTATCATTTTTATTTTAAAACATTATATTATTACTCATTCAAGATAATATTTACATTAAAAAAAATGTCATATGCATTTTTTATGTTAATAAAAGAAGTAATTAATAATATTATAATGTTTGAGTTAAGAAATTATGCACCGCCTTACGCTGACGCTTCGCCACTGATATGCGCGCTTAGAATAATAACACATAGAAGGTATGTGTCAAACCGCCAACCCGTCAAACGTGAGGCAACAAATGGATTAATGTAGGAGTGATCAACTCGTATTTACACACCACGACACGCACACAAGTGAACAAATAATGTTGCTAGCGGAATCACATTCCCCCGAAAATAGGGAAACTATTCTTACCAGTAGTAGTTGAAATGTAGCATTTTTTTATTCGATATCGATTTTCGATATCGACGGGGGCCCGACATCCGAAAGGCAGGTTCATATTTCATAAATTTACCTTGCCCCGTAATCGTATCGGGTAATGTGAAAACGCTCTTAAGCTATGTGTATTTCCTTCGTGCTAGTAATAATAATAGTAATACTCATCAATCGAAATTATGCGCACCCATAAAATACCCATGGTAGATAAGTAAATAATAAGAAATTGTAGGGAAAATCATTCCGTTATACTGGCCACACTTTTATGTTATGGCGGTTGTAAATGTTGCGAAATTTTAGTGATAGTTTAATGTAAAACGATAAGTCAAAAAATAGTACTTACAAGTGAAATAATATTTTGGTATGTTTATCTTGCTTGTCGGAAGCATTGTAGATTGTGGCACCTATTTATTGCACAAACCGTCATTTTAAATAAATAAGCTAGAGATATTGTCCGTGTGACAGCCAATCGCAACTGACGCTGACAGATAGTCGTATTAAGCCAGAAAGGCTTCGTCGATGTGGCCTCACGTCTGTACGTCGACTAGGTTTCTATGTATTATTATTCTAATTATGCACGTATTTTGGCTAGCATGGACTCGATAATGCATTCAGGTCATCCAAAACGTAATTTTAAGGTCTCAGTAATTTTGTCTCGATCCGTGGCGCCGACAAGACTGCTTCTCGTGCTTTACCCTTCAAGTAGCGCATGAGGCTAGCGATATTTTCGTCTTCAGTGTACGCACACAGTCTTGTCGATGCGGTAGACTGACTAAAAAAGATTGGCCATTCTACGACTTCGCCGGCGAATGGGGGAGCTCCTTTACAGCGGAGAGAGCGTTCGGCTCAACGCGGAGCGTACTTGGGAGGGCGCGCGGCTGCTGCGCGCGGAGCGGAGTGATAGTGCCCAATAGAGACGCGGCGAGGGCGCACGGTGAGGGCACGCGGTGGTCTTGTGGGGCGCGAGACGAAGGCGCGCGGTTGCTGTTGGCGGCGTTGCGTGGGCAAGCTGTGTCGGCTGCGCCCAAATGCTTTTGTAGCCTGGTTTCCATGGAAATTCCCGAACGTCTTAGCAGCCATTGACGAATCTCTTAAAAATACGGTTTCAAAAGTAATTAACATCCACTTTGACAATAGATCTTGGTCCGCTCCTTGCCTAGCGCAGCGCTGCCGGCTTTCCTGTCTTCCACCTATGGCTCTTTACCTCTCGTCAGTACCAAAATCGTCCACAGATGATTGACGCTAATGTATCGTGCTCGGTGGAGGCGAGGGAAGCTTGGTGCGTTTTGTGCCCAGTCGTAGTTTTACCAGCATCCAAACATACCCAAAAACTATAGGATACCCCACGTCTCAGCGCAGTCCATGCTTACCGTATTAACGATAGCCCAGACGACTCAGGCCGTGCGAGAATTCTCTCGCTGTCTCTGAGAGCCAATCAGGTCACTTGCTACGTGCTCTCCCTTCGAGGAACATAGGCACCATCCTGGACCTAAGCTGCCTAAGAATAGTGGCATGTCTTAGGCTTGGAGCCAGGATATGTGTTCCTCACACCTGCGTCTCCGGCTGATGCTCTGGGTCGACACGGTCTTTCTTGCACAAGAAGCCCCGGTCACTTTTATCGCGACGGCACCATAGACGACCTAGTTCGTCGCTCACTTGGCACTGTGTCTGTGCCCGCGACTATGGAACCCAAGGGCATGGTTAAGGACGATGATAGGAGTCCAGACGGATATACCCAATTTCCACGTTGGTGCCGTGGAAATTGGGTAGGGCTCTGGTGTAGGACCTAACTTGCGTCGATACCCTCGCTGCGTCCCATGTCCAGAACACCCGTGTAAAAGCTGGTACAGCAGCTGACCAAGCCCAAACCCTAAAGTGCCGCAAATATTTGTCATTAGCGGCATTAGCTCGTCATGGAGGGCGTATTCTTTTTATAATAATATACGTATGTAAATATATTCCTTTTTTTATTATTAATAAGTTGTATATATATATTGCCTGAGACCATAGAGGACCTCAGTGCGATGCTCGACGACCTCAGTTATGCCTCTGAACGAGTTGGCCTTAAAATGAACATGGATAAGACGAAGATCATGTCGAATATCCATGCAGTGCCAACTCCAGTAAAAATCGGAGACTATACACTCGAAGTTGTTGACGATTATGTATACCTGGGACATACCGTCCAGTTAGGTAGAGTCAACTTCGAGAAAGAGGTCAATCGTCGAATCCAACTCGGCTGGGCATCGTTCGGGAAGTTACGCCATCTTCTCGTCCAATATACCGCAGTGTCTCTAGACGAAAGTGTTTGACCAGTGTGTGTTGCCAGTGATGACTTACGGCACTGAGACGTGGCCGCTCACTATGGGCCTCATAAGAAGGCTCAAGGTCACCCAAAAGGCGATGGAGAGAGCTATGCTCGGAGTATCGCTGCGAGATCGAATTAGAAATGAGGAGATCCGCAAAAAATCAAGAGTAACCGACATAGCTCAAAGAATTGCTAAGCTTAAGTGGCAGTGGGCGGAGCACATTGCTCGTAGAACAGATGGCCGATGGGGTCGCAGAATTCTTGAGTGGCGACCACGTACCGGAAGGCGCAGCGTCGGCAGACCACCCACACGGTGGACTGACGACCTGGTGAAAATTGCGAGTCTCCGCTGGATGCGAGCTGCACAGAATCGGTCGTTGTGGAGATCACTGGGGGAGGCCCAGCAGTGGACGTCTTTCAGCTGATATGATGAGGATGATGATGATATATTTATTACTTTATCTTTTATATTGCTAAATTAGTTTTAAGTTTAATTTTTATTTATAATTTACTTCACTTAATAATTAATAATCATACAAAATTGATTTCGGTTATTATTAATAATAATAACAAATGTTATTGCGTGGGCAAACCACCTACAAAACTTTTTCAATTGCTGTAAGAAACATCCAGAGCGACTGAAAAAAGTACCTTTAGAGGACAACAATTTTGAGGATAAATGTCCTTTAGCCCTTTTGTAAATGGATCGCACTCGAATACACGGCTATCCCACGGTTTGCCCTTTTAGTGGTGTTAGTGCTCCCAGTGCTCCAGTGCGTTTCGGAACATGCTATCCGTTTCCGAAAACGTCCGTTCCTAAAACACCCGTTCCAAAATAACAGTTTCCTCAAACGACCGTATGCCAGAAGATCCGTTTCATATAACATCCGTATGCCAAAAGATCCGTTTGACATAGCATCCGTATGGCAAAATACCCGTTTCTCATGAAACCCATATGCCTAAAAGATCCGTTTTTCATAGTATCCGGACTCATGACACCCGTAAAGAAATCCTGATTTATCTTTAATTATCAATCAATCAATCAAATCATTTATTTGTGTTCATAGTATATTTTTTACAATTGGTTGTTATTAATTATCGTTTAAAGATATTTAAGCAGTCGGTAGTGTTCAGCGACTTTTGGATTTATATAAAGAATGTTATTGTCCAGCATCTTTTGGATTTCCAGAACTTTATTCAAGTTCACTTTAACAATATTGGCATCAGCTTTGGCAGTCACGATAAATGAGATGGTGTTTTATGGATATTTTAAGAAATGTGTCTTAAGGAACAGAAGTAGCAGCACATGAGGTAACAGCAATGAGGGGAACGGATATTTCGGAAAACGGATTATTTACGAAACGGTAGTAACTGGAACAGAGGTTTCGGGTTTATGTCTTTTTGGGAAACGGTTATCAAGCCAAACGTAAACTTTGCAAAAACACATTCTGGGAAACATATTTCGGGAAACGGATTATATGGGAAACGGTAATGACGGGAACGGATGTCTTGGGAACGGGTGTTTTGGAAAACGGATAGCGTGTTCCGAAACGCTCCTGATAGAAGAAACAGTTCAAAATGGAAAAAAAACACGTAAATTCGATAGAAATAAACAGTGAAAAGGAAAATAATCATATCTATTCGGTAAAGAAAAAAGTTAAAATAGTAAATGATCATATGAATTTGATGGAAAAACAAGTTGATATGGAGAGTGATAATTTAAATTTGATGAACAATGATGAAGAGAAGGCAGTGAAGAAGTTGCGTGTGAACCTTAACCAACCGCTGAAGTTGACTAACCATCTGGATAAATCCCAGACATACGACACACTGCACAATAATGAGAAGGAATTCAAACATGTCGTAAGTACTTAATTTTGTATTTCAGTTTAAGTTCTCATATGCAAATTAAGATTGTTTTAATATATCGCAGTAGAGAGGCTTCATAGCAATTTATATACACGTTAAAAAAGATAAAGTTAAATAAAATGCACAAAGTTCGTATTTGAATAATTTCTATGTATCTATTGATGCAAAATTTTCCTTTAAAAGTCATGTTAATAACAAAAAACTGGGTTTATTTCCTTATTTATCTCTTATTATCACCTCATGTACAACCTCTGGAATTTAGATTCAAATTGTATGTTATAGATGTTTAAGAACTACCAAACCTTTGCTAAAATCCCGTGAAATTATTTTTATGGTATCTATTGATTCGGTAGTACCTGCAGACATAGAATCTTTCGTGTATATAGCGAGCACAGTGATGTGCAGATTTGGTAATCTGCTTTTCAGTCAGGTCAATTGGACGGATGTCAATTAATTTCAATATAGCTATACATATCGACCCTGCTATAGATATGAAGAAAAACAGCATTACAATTATGTTATTTCGGGCAAAATTCGTTTCATTAATGAATATCTTTCTATGTTTATTGCAAAGATGTGTTGTCACCTGCAATAAAAAAAAAATCACTTAAGGAAGCCAAATGACTTTTCTACCCTGACTGACTGAACATTGTGGACAGTCAGTTCAATTTAATTTTAAGCTTATTTTAAGATTAAAGTTATATAGATTTGTTGGACACTTTGCCTACATTTAAATCATTTACATTAAAATAATACTTTGCAGTTTTTATTAATTTTAAATGCTTTTTCTTAGGATGGAATCTCAATAAGGAATTGTTTGCCGACATTAAATATTATATTTACTGACTCCTTCAAACTCAAGTTTGAATCCTCTAATTTCTTTGAGGGTATCCTCAAACTGGGTATTGTACTGTATAGTACTATTCATATCTATGAAATTAAGGTCTTAGTAGCAAAAGCGTATTAATGTTATTATAATAATATTTTTTTTGTAATACCTATATAATAATAATCTTTATCTACACCCGTATCATAAAACCTCCATTGGTTAATCAAAAACCTTAGGAAATGACCACCATTTTGACAACCAATTAGGAAAAACCAGTGCTGCGATAAAGAAATAACATGACTTCTTTATCGTTTCTAGTAAAGAAAAGAGATTAAATTTGGAACAGCTGTCAAAACTCAAGTTGTCTCTATTCTAGTATCCATAGATATTAAAACAGTTATTGATACGAAACGTCAATTCAGTATGTTTTTTTAATATAAACTGCACAATATTTGATCTCGAGTGACGTGAGAATAGAGACTTCATCCATTTGTCTATGATTTTAAAAAAAAATGGTCTTGACAGATGATCGCCATGTTGGCGTTTTGCTGAACGAAAGTAGAATTGTTTTTGAATTGAATAGAAAAAGTTGTTTGTAATTTACATTTTAGTTGAAAATATGAATAGTAAGTAGTCTTCTCGGAGTGTGTGTGATGTGAAAATGTGCCGGATATCGGAAATATGCAGCCACGATTGCAACAAATAACTTGTTGCCAGAAAATATTGTTTCTGAACCCATCATGGAGGATTTATAATATGTGTGTAGATAAAGTTATGTATGCAACTCTGCATAATTTGGCCTTAAAACACTAGTGCGGTTTTCATGAAACGAGCCGATAGGCGAGTTTCATAATAAGATCGCACGTCATTATGCAACGGTTGCATAAACTACTATTATTGATTTCTCCACCACCAAGTGCATAGTAAATCCACAATTTCCTCTAAGATAATTTATAACATTTACAAGAATTGTGCGGCAGAGACTGGTGCCTGAACTAGGGGGAACCTGAAAGTCAGGTCACCTGGTCTCCAACCCTCAGATATCTGTAACTACAGTTTGAATATAATCTGTAAGTGGAGTAAGAAATGATGCCGTTATGTGAGCCCAAGAAAAGGAAAAGTAGAGTGAATTGGGCTAGTTAAAAACAAAACATAATCTAGAATAATTATGTGCGCGAGTGTGTGCGAGCGTGCGTGTGTGCGTGTGTCTGTGGGTGTGTTTGTGTGTGTTTGTGCGTGTATGTGTGTTTATTACACAAGTAACACAATTAATGAATATATACTTTTGATCGATCCCTATGGTTGCCCCCAAATACACCTACACCAAAGATCTCTAACTAGGGAACTCTTGAACGGTCAACAGCGCAGTCAAGAAATTTTGTGTACGCATTTTATTATGATAGCCGGTTTTAAGTTTTACCATGACATGGCTACTGCACTCGAAGTTAGCTCCTAACGAGGGCACTCCTCAACGGTCAACAGCACAGACACGAAATGATATATATGATAAAACGTATGACATGCGCACAAGCTTTTATATCATATAAATTGTATAATGCAATATATTGACAGGTTTGATTTAAAATTTACTTTCTAAATTTTCGATCATTAAAATAAAAACTTGTTTTTAAACTATTCATTTATTTTAAATAATTAGTTTTCGCTGGAAATGTTTCCAAGAATGTTCATGTCATTGTTGCATGGTCGTTTGACGGTTAATTTAGAACAGACTAGTTCTTCAATACGGAGACCTAGCGATTTGACTCTTCTTAAGGCCACATATGCTTGGTTATCAGCAAAGAGCTTTGAGCCTAAATAGACAACGGCATGGTTGATTAAATACCATGCCGTTGTCTATTATTTATATGATATAAAAGCTTGTGCGCATGTCATACGTTTTACTACCTTTTGTATCTGTGATGTTATCTCAATAATAATGTATATTCCCTTAATTAAAAAGTTGACGTGATTTTCCCGGACCCCTTTCCCCCGTATTTTGAGGTCACGTAGTTAATCAATGGACGCTGCCATTTCAGATTCATTTTGCGTTATATATTTTCCATTGAAATCAGCGCCTCTGTTCGGGAATGCTAAGTTATTCTGTAGCGATTCGTGAGCGAGATTTCTCATCTCGCTCTTACGCATTACGCGTCGTGCGGAAGAGTGGGATAAGAAATCTCGCTAACGAATCGCTACAGAATCACTTAGCGTTCCTGAATACAGGCGCTGTTGTATGTTCCTTGTTTAGGCGTATAATCCTTCCTCTCAAGGGCTCACGTCAGAATTGTCATTAAAATTAGTTGTACCAGTTTCCTCGTGCATTTTGCTTTACTTGTATTTATTTATCGATGACGGGAGGGAGCCTTCATTGTGTATTCTATAGATATGTGAGTAATCAAGTGCTATGGTCGTCACCAATGGAACGTTATATGTATCGCGTTAATATGTAGATGACGTATTGTTAAGTTACTACAGGGTGGAAGATGGATTTGCGTTATAGTAAAGTTATCCTTGATTGGCTTCTACCTGCGGTTGTAATCACTTGGAAGTTGTGTCAATAGTTTTGCGATTATCTACTTGAGTTAGGCTTAAACTGTGGCAAGCAGAACTGATAAACTGTAATCCATTCAATATCTATACATTTATTTATTTATCGTATGGCTTACACATGTAAACTCAAATACTTACTAAAAATTTTATAATCTAAACACTGACTGACACTGACACTGCTTAATGTACTCCGATGCCTCACTCGTTAGGGTTTTGAGGTCTTCCACTTGTCCCTCATATTTTGTAAGGGGGCACTCCAGAACAATGTGTTGCACTGTTTGTTTCGGGTAGCCACATTCGCATGTTGCATCGTCACTCCAGCCCCACTTTTTCCGAAGGTACAGTGTCCAAGTCCCGTTCTCAATCGGTTGAGCATACACCAGGACCGACGCGATTCCTTGAACCTCGGGGGACTACATTAACTACTATCTAATATAACATAAATACAGAAAATTAATTAATCAAAATTGTATTAACAGGAACTTAATTAATATGCTGATAAATCAAATTGCTTTTAGTCATCAAAGATAATGAGACATTTATTGTATTAAGAGTCGTATATCCCTTATTTATTGTTAGCTCAATTAACATAAGAATAGCGTGCGGCGTGCGGTGTATGGGTAATTGGCCCGTCGCTGTCTCGTTGCAATAATAGTAATAATAATAGTAATAATTAATTGAGTAATTTGCATATGTCAAGCCGCGTGAACCTGGGTCTTTACCGTGCAGCCATTCGCTCGTCCGTCCCAAATACACGCTCACCCGAAATCCCTTCAGACGAAGACTTTAAAAGACAGTACCGGCAGCAAAGTACCCCATAATTCAGATTCAGATATGACACGATCATTTTAATTTTCAGAACGGCATATGCACAGAAAAGTTGTGTTCTGGGAGCGTGGTCAACATCCCCAACCGTGGCGATGTGCCACGTACGCCACAAGAAGTGTACGTTGAAGCTGAAAAGTTTCTCCGGGAATACTACGCTTCTATACACAGGTATAAATAGCTTCTTAATCATTGCTAGAATAGAAACTTGGCGAAAGAGAAACTTGGCGAAAGAGTCGATTAAAAGATGAGCCCCCAAGGCAATTGATTGAAATAATATTAATTAATAAGTGATTTTCCTTAAAGTTAATCGGACTCAAATAGTAAACAAAAATACAAGATCCTTGAAAACTTTAAAATATATTTACTTAGGTACAGCCATGACAGTAAACGTTGCAACGATAACTTGATTTCCTGATCAACGATACACACTTAACTAACGATCGTGATCGTATAACTGATAAGTATCTTTGAAACCTCTTTTGGAGAACAATTTTTAGATGTTTCTAGCTATGTTTTTCCTTAAATAAAGTGGCTCTCTCTAAAGATAAAAGTTGCTGCAAAAAACTAAAAAGAAATACGCGTAACACAGTGGAAAAGCTAGAACGCAAATGGCACTAAAAATACAGTTATGAAATCCTTTAAAACCTTCTTTAGCTATATTAAACCTTACACTAGTAATCATAAGAGCCGAATTACGAATAAAATTAACACTATTATTTTCACAGAGAGAATTCTAAAGCGCACATAGCCAGGCTGAAGAGAGTGAAGAGTGAATCGGCAGCGAAAGGCACTTATCGCCTGACGTATACGGAGCTGGTGTTCGGCACGAAGTTGGCGTGGCGCAACGCCACGAGGTGCATCGGGAGGATACAGTGGAAGAAGTTGCAGGTCAGATATGGTCAGCTATGCAGGCTGATCAGCGATGAGAGACACATTCAAATTGAGACCGAATGACTTTGTCGTTGCAGTCTAAATTGATAATTTCGTTTATCCGCTGATTATTATTTGTCGAGACTCAAAATCATGATAAGTAATCAACAACCCCAAAGGAGTCATTGAGCCGTTGCAAATCTTTTAGGAAAACATTGCCATAGACAAACAAACTGGCAGATAGGCCCATCTGATCCTAAGGGTAAAATTATTCTTAGTTAAAAAAGCGGCCAAGTGCGAGTCGGACTCGCCCATGAAGGGTTCCGTGATTTATGACGTATTAAAAAAAACTACTTACTAGATCTCGTTCAAACCAAATTTCGGTGGAAGCTTACATGGTAGTTTTTTTAGTTTTCTCATTCTTTTATTTTAGAAGTTACAGGGGGAGAGAAGTTACACACATTTTACCAATTTGGAAGTGTATCTCGCGCAAACTATTCAGTTTAGAAAAAAATGATATTAGAAACCTCAATATCATTTTTGAAGACCTATCTATAGATGGGTTTGATGAAAAAAAAATTGAGCTTCAGTTCTAAGTATGGGAAACTCCAAAAATGTATCGTTTTTTTTTCTATTTTTGTGTGAAAATCTTAATGCGGTTCACAGAATACTTCTACTCACCAAGTTTCAACAGCATAGTTCTTAAGGTTTCGGAAAAAAGTGGCTGTAACATACGGACGGACAGACAGACAGAAAGACAGACAGACAGACAGACAGACAGACAGACAGACATGACGAATCTATTTCCGTTTTTTGCCATTTGGCTACGGAACCCTAAAAAGTAATTTACATAAAAAATTACCAAATTTTAAAGATACATTACCATGCAGACAAAGTTGCGGGTATAAGCTACTAGTTTATAAGTATCATGTACAAGACTGTCTGTGTTTTTAGTTATGAAATAAATAATATTTAAGTCGATCTCGGTCACAATATAAACCCACATAAGGATTATAGATATCCGCACCGAGCAAACAGCAATCATTGAGGGCAACAACACTTTGACGATGCGGTTAGCCTAGTTGGTACCCTGCATCCAAAGCTAGCAGTCCCGGGTTCGATACCCGGTAAGGTTTAATATTTGTTGTAATGAGAACGAATGTTTGTTCCTGAGTCTCGGATGTTTCCTATGTATTTAACTAAAGCCTAAAGTAACCACTTTGGAACTAGATCGATTTATGTAGAGATCGTTTTTTTTAAGTCGTCAATTGACAATTGCCAATCCGGCAGACGGCCCACCAGATGGAAAGCGGTCACCGCTGCCCATGGACATCTGCAATACCAGGGTGCGCCAATGCGTTGCCAGTCTAGGGAGGTTGGGGATGAGGGAATAGGCCTCCGGAGCTCGTCACTCACCGTACGACCGCAATAGCAAGCTATTACTTTATGCCGATATTCTGTGAGAGTGTGGTACTAACCCGGCCGAGCAGGCCCATTCGAACAGTAATCATCTAGTGAGGATTACCGTTTGGCTCTACCACTACAATATTGACTTGATTGTCCGCTGATTTATTTATTTATTTCTAACAACAAGCTATCTTCCAAGCTCTTACTGGCCATTACAAATACCAAAGTAAACAAACTACCTAATGTTTGAAGTTATTATTGAAACTTTATTAATTTGCGTTTCGTCCTCAATTGAAAATATCTAAAAAAAACATGTACATGTCACAGGTTTTCGACTGCCGAGAAGTAACGACTGCTCGAGGAATGTTCGAGGCCCTTTGCACGCACATCAAATACGGGACAAATAAAGGAAATATTCGGTAAGATCTGTATGTAATCAATGGATCCAATGTTAGATCCCACAAATCACAACAAATATCTAAAGATAATGATAAAACGACGTATGGAGATAAAGACATAAAAACTGAGATAAAGATTTAAGTATGTCATAATAATTCATCGTTTTCGGGAATAAAATGTCTGCGATTTAAGTATATGTACTTATTCACCATCTTCTTATTAATCTAAGTTCTCAAAGCGCTAAAGAATGTCGATGCCCGAAATAATGTGTGTATATGAAGTAGGTGTGGCAATGTTAAAAATAAACGTTGTAAGAAATTCAACCCACAGACATATTTTATCATTATAAAATATTGTAAATCACAATGCAATAACATAATAGACCATCATTAAACCAATTTCAACTGAGTTTTTACAAATATACAGACAGACACACATATACTTACGCATTTATAACATTGATATTAGATTATTAGGATGTAGTATAAGTATGACGATTATCGTAAGAACATAAGGGAATTGAGGAAAAACGCAACTAAATAATATTAAGAAGGCTTTTTTAGAATTGAGGGATAAAAAAACAAAGACTAGTCTTAAATGATTTTTGGACAAAAATAGAAAATTGGTACTTGATGTTATGCCTAGCCTGAGCCATTTGCAATGATTCGTGCCCAATTCATATGGCACTGCGATAGCTCCATACTTTTCAATAGTTACTTGATTCTCTTTCACACTAAGAAAAATTGACAACCAAACTGCTTCGGTTATTTCAGTTTTAACCATATTTTGGTATGGCATTATTAAAGTTAATTGTGAGTAACCAAATGATTTATCTATAAAGAACAAAACTGAATGTAAGGTATTGCTGTAAGTTAGGTATGTATTCACTTTTTTTAATTACAGATAATCGAATGTCCGGTTTAATTTAACGATCCTTTTTTTCAGTGCACTTGCTGTGTAGCTCTTATTGCATCGTTATTACATTCGTCATAAAGTTTGGTATCCAAACTCCAGGAATATAAGCCGAGACAACATGTTACTTTCGTATCCTTTTTTTAAACAGATCGGCAATCACCATTTTTCACCAACGCACAGACGGCAAGCACGACTACAGGATATGGAACGCACTGCTGATGAGCTATGCGGGGTACAAACAACCCGATGGAACTATTTTGGGTGACCCAAATCACGTAGAATTCACTGAGGCAAGATGAAATTTATATAATAATTAACTGTTCATTAATGAGATAATTGAACATAACAATAATATATATAAAATTTAAGTACCTAACTTGTGCAAGGGCGAAAATTGCATAACATAAATTTAACTTAACCTCGTAAGTCTCCTTGTACTTTATATAGTACAAATTATTGTACCTTATTAGGACCTGGTATTTTGCTTGATTTGGTTCTAATTTCAACTTTGTTGTAATTGATTTTAGATTAAAAACTACTTCCGTAATTTGTTCTTATTTAAGTACACTGGGACGGAATCACTAAAGAGCATTAAAAATGCGAGGACTTACGAGGTTAATTTAATTTTACTAAATGTGGTTAGGTAATCCTCAAATTCATAATGAATAACATTTAAAAAGGTGAATCAAGCATAACATCTTACAACCAAGCAAGATTTCTGCGCTGTTACAAAAAAAAGACCTAACATCGAAGGCTAAGGCGGGAGCGAAGCTCCCGCCTTAGCCTTCTGTACCTAACCAAGCCAAATCGCTTCTGCTCCGACCGATTTTGCTCGCTCGCTTCACTCGCTCGCTCACTGACAATTACCATTTGTAGTCATAAAATGTCAACTTCTTCAGCATAACATCTTGCAAACAAGCAAGATACTTTCGAAGTATTGAAAAATACCATTATTAATTTTAGACAATGAAACGGTATGGGTAAAAATAATTAGCACTTTAAAATATATATCTTACAATATTTCTGAATAATAATCGATATGCCTTTGTATTTTATAGATATCAATTTTATGACTTTTGAAAATTATAATCTGTAACAATATGGATTATTAACGTTAGAATTATTAAGGTTTATGCTTCACAACTTTTATGACTTTCGATAATTATGAGCATAAATAATATGGCAATCAATTTCTGACTTTCATAATTCGAAACAATAAGTTTATGGGTAACAAGGGGATCCCGTAATATATAAAGGGTAGGATTGGTGACTGCTGCTGTTCTCTATTCTGTTTCTTAATTTCCACGCAACACTTTCGTCGTCTGGTTCAGTTTCTGTATCCATGATAGCGATTATTGACCGTTGTTACGATTAGATTGTTTGAATCGGCACCTATGTGGTCGGTGACGAGAAAATTCAAACTCGATATTTTTCTCTATATAAGTATATTGTATTTACAGCAGGTAAAACTGAGATTTTAATCACATGCGGCTATAATTACCAACAGTATAGGGATCAAGCTATCCAAAATTAATTAACAAAAGGATTGTTATACATCGATGACCCCAAAAAAATCAAACATACTTGAATTTGGTCTGATATTTCAGCCTATATAATGTATTAATGGATATTAAGATTTTTTTTCTAAACCTGTCGTGTCTCTGTTAAGGCCATCATGAGGCTCGGGTGGAAGCCACCTCGCACACAGTGGGATATCATGCCACTGGTCTTGTCGGCCGACGGCAAGGAGCCGGAATTCTTCGAACTGCCTCTTGACATTGTGCTGCAAGTCCATATGGAGCACCCCAAGTAAAATTTCGTTATTAATTATACAAAACATTAAAGTAAACCAACGAAAATCAAATACACGCTACGCCTCTTCTTGTCTTGTGCTCGCAATACAGCGCTACCTCTGCTAGTTAACTTTCTATTCTGATTGAAGCGATGATAACCACAACTTTATTTTCCATAAAAACTTACTTTGTGGGATTTGATGTAATAAGTTAGATAGTACAAATAAATATCAAGAGGAGTGTGAACCTACAGCATTTCATACAAAAGGCGATAACGATTTCCACCCCTCAAATCTTAACCGATGTTGACCAATTTTTTATAGGTTGTCAATCAGAACATAATCTAGGTAGGGTAAAGGCACCAGTAGTCAGCCTTTTAACGACGTTTGAGAATTGAAACCACTGTTATTAATTCAGGATTTGACTAAAAAAGAATAAAAAAATACTGTTCGATCAATAATTTATTCTAGTTTCATTACAATTTAAGGCAAAAATATAGAATCTTTCTATAAAATAGAAAAAGAAGTTTAAACCAAAACATACACATTTCTCTAGTAGTCAGCCTCTAAAATCTAATAGTCAGCCACTTTACGCCCAGTACTCGGCCTCTAAATTATTTGTTAAAATTTGATTAAAAATCAACAATATTTAATGAATAAAAAATAGACAATTAATAGTCGTTAAAATTACAATAGTCATGCTTTTAGTTGAATAATATTATCTTACAGTTACAAGGTTCAGACTCCTTTTTCATCTTGAGACACTGCGGCATATTGGTCCAGAAGATATGGTACAGCTTCCCGAACGCTGCAAGTCCCCAGGTACATATAATCGTCAACTTCTTTGAGCGTAAAATCACCAATTTCCACGGGAGTTTGCAGTACAGGGACATTTGTCATGATTTTTGTCTTGTCCTTGTTCATTTTAAGGCCAGCTCATTCGGAGGTTCTACTGTGCTCATCGAGCATTAAACTGAGGTTCTCCGAGGTCTCGCCGATTATGTTGATGCCATGCCCTTTCTCATTCAGAACCTTGAAAACGCATTCCAGAGCAGCGGTGAACAGATTTAGAGAGATAACATCTCGCTGTCTGGCTTCCCACTGCATCACTGCAGTAGGTTTTGAGTTCTGGTTCTATAGTTAGACTAATGTAGTGGCGTTTTCGTACAAACACTTCAACACTCCGATGTACCTGTTGTCGACTTGGTAGTGCTGGAGAGACTGCAGTACAGTCTCAATCGTATCGAAGGCTTTCTCGTAGTCCACAAACGCTGAGCAAAGAGGCAGATTAAACTCTTCGGTCTTCTATATAAACTGCTGTAGTGAATGTATGTGGTCTACCGGTGCTGAAGCATTTCCAGAAACCGGCCTGTTCGGGAGACTGGAAGTTTACCCTTCTCACTTTTGAGCCATGTTTACAAGCTGTTTTTGAGAGTAATTACGAACCGTCTTGCACGCAGGTTTGATAACTTCCAGTCTCCTGAACAAGCCGACTTCCGGAAATGCTTTAGCGGGGCATTATTGCCCTGTTTTGAAGAAGAGCAACACCACACTTCTTTTCCATGCGTGCAGTGTTTATGTGGAATCGAATAACGTCTGAAGGGCTTCAAAGACCGGTTTTCCAACTGCTTTCAGAAATTCGGCTGTGATTCCGTCATCACCTTATTGTATTTAAGCTGTTTGAGAGCCACACTAATCTCGTACAGGTTGACATCCGAGATGTTTTCGGTATAGTGACGGATCGATCTAGGTTTTAAGTCGTGGGCATTAGTCACTCCTCTGCTGCACTGGGAGTGAAGAAATAGCATAGAATGCGTGCAGATGCTTATCATCCTGGCATGTCGTAAAAGTCGACTAAGGGACGGGTCCTCTCCAACATGGTGGACTATCTGTATGGGCGATGGGCCGATCACCTGTCACCATACGGTTCATCATACCATCTGAGGACTAATTAATCGAGTGTGGCCACAAATAGTCTTGTGGTTCTGCCCACCCCATTAGGGATTTCGGGCGTGATAATATGTAAGTATGTATGTATTAGTTACAACTGAATCAAGATTCATGTCCTGGCGCTGCTGAATGCGCTCCTGGAGTCAGCGCCCGAGTGTGACTTGTTCGCGTGGCGATGGGCTACTGTGTGCCATGAATGTCTAAGATTTTGCGAGATGATGGATGATAGGCCTTCTAGTATTACCTGACTCTTGTTATTTTATTGTTATCTTTCCTGATTTTTATTGTTATTTTGTTTTTAATTAGCAAAGTTTCGCGGTGAATTGGTTTCATACTGTCATGCCGTGTAAATATATTTGCAATAAATAAATAAATAAATAAATAAATAAATATTACGTAGGCCTTTAGGAATCCATAGATGATGCCGGTCTTGCAATGTGCCCCGGAGAACACCAAAAGTTCTACATGGTCCTCTCATATGCATTCCTTTCGTATAGCTTCCTTTGCAGAAGATAGTTTTTCTGGTGGATGCTTTTGTTTGTGTATTGGTTTTTGTGACATACTTTACTGAACATAACATTACGTTTTTATTCATGAAACAGTAAAAAGACTAATAAGTACCTAAATAAAGCCCTATATAGGTTTTTCTCATACTTTATTAAGTGGCTGAGTACTGGAGCTGCAATTCCCATTAGTCAGCCACACCAAAAAAATACTTTAAAAAGCGGCTGACTACCGGGTTTTCTAAAAATATTATAGGGAACGTTAGGGTAAATTTGAATCTTAAAAAATAACGATCTTAACGGACCGATTTTATTTCAAATTCGAACGATACCACCAATATCCAGAAGTCAGCCGCAGGTGGCCGACTACTGGAAATCACATAAAAAAGTGGTTCCCAATAGTCAGCCTCCGTAAATTATTAAGAAATCAATGAAATACGCTTATTTTATTATCATTTTCGGTTTAAGCAACTATATGCATTCACAGAAATATACAAATATATCATATAATGTTAACACAAGTCTATCTTTCTTACCTGATTTGAAAACACCAAGTGCAAAAAAAATTATGGCGGACATCGCAAAATTGCTCTTCTCGACCGAGAGCACTGGAATAAACTTTTTTTATTATCCCCCCTGCCGTTTCCCCGCACCGATCGATAAATATAATGATTAATAAGGAATCAAGGAATCAATTAAGAGGCATATAATTTATTAATTTCAAATAGACTGCTATTTCAAGACAATAAAAGAGGCAAAAGGCTGACTACAGGATCCTGGCTGACGACTGGTGACTTTACCCTACGTTTTGGTTTTTTCACTGTTATCAGTAAATTTATTTTTGTTCGAGTTTTTTTACACAAAACTAATTTCGGTGATTATCTGACTTTGTTGATCTTTAAACAATATTCAAAAAACGTATAGCTCTAGATTTTGTCCTGACTGACAACCTATCAAAAATTTATCAAAATCGGTTACCATTTAACTCGGTTAATTTATAAGGTGGTATTTTTATTAGGTTTTGTTTTGATAGGTACCGTATTTTTGAATCCATACCTTTAAATATTTAAATTTTGTGGTTTGGACTTATTTATTGTATCAATACCAAAGAATGTATTTGTAAGAATGTACTGGTAACACACAGTAAGACTGTAGTGACGGTTTTACGATCCCATACAATTTAAGGTTTCCAGGACATACCCTAGCGAAATAGTTCCCTGCATCATCTAAAAGTAACACTTCGGGTTTATTGACACTAGTGAAAACTGGATTTATAATGTTAACCTTGTAATTGTTATTTTTAGGGTTCCGTACCTCAAAAGGTAAAAAGGAACCCTTATAGGATCACTCTTGTGTCTGTCTGTCTGTCTGTCTGTCTGTCCGTCTGTCACAGCCAATTTGCTCCGAAACTACTGGACCGATTAAGTTGAAATTTGGTATTCATATGTAAGTTGGTGACCGCAACAAGGACGCGTGACGTAAATATATGAATTTTAAACATAGGGGCCACTTTTTGGGGGTAAACTAGAAAATTAAAAAAAAAGGTTACGCCACCTATATTGTGTGACATATCAAATGAAAGGGCTTATTGTGAGGATCTTAAATATATTTTCTTTTGAATTTTAAGTAAAATAGTTTAGAAGTTATTCAGGAAAATAGGTGGAAAATGACCATTCCCCCCCCTTATTTCCGAAACGACTGGAGCTAAAATTTTGAAAAAAATACAGAAAATAGAGCTTTGCCTATAGATTACAGGAAAACCTATAAGAATTCTATGGTATTTAAGGTAACCTAGTAAATTTCAGATAATCATATACGGAGCGGAACCCTCTCCACGCGAGTTTAACTCGCACTTGTCCGGTTTTTTAATGTATTTTTTATTATTTTATTTATTAATGCATGTCGATTGTTGTTTCATAGCAACAAGCACGCGTTTAGCCTCTTTTTGCATGCATATTTTAATAACGCAAAGAATTTTTCTTATTTTGAAACATAACAAACTTCTTCTTCTTTCTAAGGTTGTCTGAAAGAGATCGTTATTTGACTATACGACCACCTGTTATTTACCTAAGTTATTTATGAGTTTTTCCAATATGTTTTACGGGTTGTTTATTAACTAGTATTTTAATTGTATCTATTGTTTTGTACCGTATAATAATAGGTACCTAGTCAGTTATTGATATATTGCAATATAATACACTTTATTGAATAGGTACGACAAATTAAAGCGCAACCAATGATCTTATATAAAAAGAGGTAGATAGGTTACATGCGCACCGAAAATGAAGCGTACAAAAGACTCCAATTGTAGCCTCTGGTCTCAGTCGCTCTCGAACAAGTGGACGCATCGGCTTCATTTTCGGTGCGCATGTAACCTATCTACCTCTTTTTATATAAGATCATTGGTTGCGCTTTAATTTGTCGTACCTATTGCTGCTATTGAGATGCTGAAGCACATTTCAGAGTTCCGACTACAGTGCTTAGATTTCGTTTTATAGCTACAAAATGCCTTCGTGTGTGATGCGTAAATGCACTAATTACGCAAGTAAAACAAATAAAGTTCACGGAGTCACATATTACAAGTAAATAAGCCGAAATTATTATATTTTATTTGGTTTAATACTGTGTTATGACAAATATTACGCAATAATTACGTAACCTCAAAGAAAAAGACAACTTTATTCCTTTCACAACTCGAGCGACAAGGACAGGATATAGATCAACATTTTAACAGAAGCGACATTTGATTGACGCTGATGGTGTTATGTAGTTGATTGAAAACATAGTTTTTGATGAGTAATAATTAAATTTACCTCCAACAATGGTTGTTGATAAGTAAGATTACTGAAAAATTAATGAACAACCTCACTCTATCTCCTATTTTGAGCTTGCTTCGGTTTTTACAATTTTATAAACATGACGGGAGTGAGAGCAGTCGTATCTATGCGTGGTATCCGCACCACATTTCGTTTACCGCTAGACTTACGTGCCGCTACCTGTACAACTATATGTTTATATTTGTGAATGCACTTAATAATAAAAGATAAAATTTTATTCCGAAAGATGCTTTTATTTTAAATCTAGTTTCATAATAATTTAGATTATGGCTAGTGATTAGTTCAGGCCCCCAATTCTCGGTGGAGTCGAGATAATCTCACAATCGAGATTAAACGTCAGTGCATACAGTCGTTTGACACAACTGTATGAATCTGACGTTTAATCTCGAAATCGACATTATCTCGAATGTAGCGAGAATTGGGGGCCAGTTCAAAAACTGAATAATCATATCTAATGCATGCATAGATTTACTTATTGAAAATTTAAATGGTTTATCTCGAATTAATCTTCATTAATAATTACACATCCATGTACAATGAAAACATAACATCACACAACAAGCACACAACAAGCATATTTATTATCAAAAATAGATATTTAGCATGTCACTGTTAAAATAATATATCATTAGTTTATTGTCTAATTGTTTATTATACTAGTTTCCAAATAAAAACGTAGCTACGTTTGTATAAAAGCAGCGTATAACCTTAAATCCAAAGCCTTTGTACCTTCTGTTCGTGTCTCGTTGTTTTTGTTAGTCTATGGCTAACGTGCGATGATTGGTGCCTAAAGTCACGTTTGCCCACCATTACGCGCAAATGACAAACACTAGCGGTCTTCTTTATTCTTATTGATTTAATTACGCTATCCTTTTTACACCGTTTGGCAATGTGGTGAAATGTCAGTGAAGTAAAGAATGTGTATGTGTGCTCCCGCTGCGTTCGGAACATTTTTTTCGGTTGTTTTGTGAGCATATAACGTATCTTTACTTGTAAATCATTGAGCGCAACAAAGCACAAATTCATAAAATATAATGCACACCTCTTCCAGACAACCTCAACAGAGAGAATTCAAAGAAATGCCTGATAGAAACAATAATTAATCTAACTATCTTACTTTCATATTTTTCTTCAGGTATGACTGGTTTAAAGAGCTGAACCTGCGCTGGTACGGCGTGCCAGCAGTGTCTAACATGAGCATGGACTGTGGTGGCATCGAATTTACCGCCACCGCTTTCAACGGCTGGTACATGAGCACCGAAATTGCCTGCCGCAACTTCTGCGATGCCAGCAGACTCAATATTGCCCCAGTAATAAATTTTATCATTATTGTTCATGATAAGAGGAATATGAACCTACGGCTTTTCATACAAAAGGCGAAACGATTTCCACTCCTTAAATGCTAACCGATTTTGAAAAATTTTTGATCGGTTGTCAGTCCAAACAAAAACTAGGTCTGTACGTTTTGGTTTATTCACTATTATTAATAAATTCAGTTTTATTGATGTTTCAATATTCTCATACAAAACTAATTTCGTCGATTTTTTGACTTTGTTCATCTTTAAATGAAAATTCAAAAACGTATAGACCTAGATTTTGTTCTATCTGACAACCTATCAAAAATTGGCCGAAATCGTTATCGCCTGTCGTATGAAAAAGGTGAGTTTTGCCACTAGTTCACAGTCCTCTTCAATATTTACGAGTATCTTCTTTACTCTTCAACTTCTCAATTTATAACTCGAAACCTTCACGTTTGACTTTGACTCATGAAACCAACAGTTTATCGTAGAATTATGGCTGACAGTTTATAATAAACCGATCAGTTAAAATTATTCATCTGATTATTGTTATTATTATAACAGAGAGTGGCTGAGAAAATGGGTCTTGATACCAACTCGATTATAAGTCTGTGGAAGGACCAGGCGCTATTGGAAATCCATATCGCTGTGCTGCACAGCTTCCACAAGGATGTCATTTCTATTGTCGACCATCACACTGCATCTGAACAGTTTATGAAGCATTTGGATCACGAAAATAAAAGCAGGTGTGTACCATTTGAAAAAGTTAAGGGTGATAATGATCATACCCAAACCATAGACACCTTTTCTTTTCAGATAGTTAAATATAAGTTTGATTTCAGGGGTGGCTGCCCCGCTGACTGGGTGTGGGTGGTTCCACCAATGTCATCTTCTATGACAGCGGTGTTTCATCAAGAAATGGCTTGTTACTATATGAAGCCATCTTACGATTATCAAGTAAGTTAAATGTACAAATTTAAATAAATATATCAAACAAACAAAGAAATAAAACAACTGCTTGAATTGAGCCGTACATGTTCATGTTCATGTTCAAGACTTTAGAAATATTGTACTGAACTGTATTGTCATTTAGGATCCTGCATGGAAGACCTATAAATGGCCTGAATCTGACGATAAACCACCAACCAGGAAGTTTCACTTCAAGCAGATTGCTCGAGCTGTCAGGTTTACTTCTCAAATGTACAGCCGGGCGCTCTCCCGGCGCGTCAGGGCCACAATACTTTATGCAACCGAAACAGGCACATCTGAATCGTTTGCACATAAGCTTGGGACTATTTTCGAAAAATCTTTCAATGCAAAGGTAAGCTCACCAATACAGTTTACATGGTGATGTTGATACAGATGCAATTGCGTCCATAGCTTACTGCGTCAGTTAATTTTAAACATTATACCTACTGAATTCCTTGCAGGTTTCTTGCATGGATGAATACGACATGTTTTCAATAGAGCACGAGACATTATTACTGATTGTAACTTCGACATTTGGTAATGGGGAGGCCCCTTCAAACGGCGAGGTTAGTGACGTTCAGTAAAGTTGCAACCATTCTACCTATACTGAATATTTTTTACACGATCTTACTAAATGTGAAAAATAATGAAGTCATGACGTTTTTGTGCTCTCAGGAATTTGGGAATCATCTTTTCCAAATGCTCAGTATTGAAAACGAAGAGGACCAGATGGGCAGCGCTAATCCGAGGTACCTCACCTATTAATTTATTATTACTTAATTTTTTTATGTTCGTACTTACGTCATTTTATTGATGTAATGTTTTCATTTTAGTTTCAGAGCACACACTCCAGAATCTTTAATGAGGACCAACAGCATGGTAGCAAAACCGCCAAGCAAAAAACCTTTAATTGGTAACATAGGTCCATTGAGCAATGTCCACTTCGCAGTATTTGGTTTAGGATCTACTGCGTACCCGAAATTCGTAAATTTTGCCATAGCAATCGATCGCGTGATGGGAGAGTTGGGTGGAGAAAGAATCATGGAATTAGGAACTGGAGATGAAATGTTTGGGCAAGAACAGGATTTCTATGACTGGGCTTCAAAAATTTACTCGGTAACAAACTAAACATACTTATCTAAGTAACTTAATAAAACAACACATATATTGAGTACTAGCTGTGCCCGCGACTCCGTTCGCGTAGAATAAGTTTAATTCCCAGGTAAGTTTTGACCTTCAAGATTTTAAATGAATGATTTTAAAATAAATAAAATTATATGTATTTTTAATTACCATTAATGCACGCACACAACACCACCAAATTCGGGTCAGGTGGTCCCCGGTCAAAATGTGCACTTAATCCTTATAAGTGAATAAAAATCATCATATATATATTATTTCTAAAAGTTATTTTTTTAAGACGCTCAGGATCTCCGTTATTTCTTTACCAAAATTAATGATTTAAAAGTCATTTTAAAGCTTATGTTCTCCGATTCGTCTTAAAAATACAAAAATAGGTTAAAATTAACGTTTTCGTAAAAAAAAAAAACCACGCGATTTGCAAGCGCCATCTATTTAACAGTCTGTTTAACTACGGTGTCATGGCCACAGACTACTTAGAAGATACTACGTATGTGATGATGCTGACAATTGTCAACAGATGGCGCTGCGCGTCGGGTAGGCTAGGTACTGGTCTACATTATTAGATATGATCTAATGACGATCAATATATTGTACAATCAGTGATTTTGCACGGTTGTATTTATTGGTCGTTAATGGATGATATCGGCCGTCGATACAGTCTACTTACGATCGCGCAAGCGCCATCTGTTGACAAAAAGTTTAACTAACTAACAATTGTTTTTTCGCATGGACAATTATATGTGGCTTTTTCACGAGTTCGTAAATTCAGTGATATTTATGCTTGTGTTAAAGAGACCTACGGTCAAACAGTCAACGATGATCACATTGTAACTGCTAACATTGTTTTTAAAGAAGTTTTGTAGCATGGGAAAGTTAAAAAAATATTATGGTGCGTCCACATCTGACGAATACGCCGATCGCGCGCTGGTCGCGAACCACTCGCGCGAAGCTGCGTGCATCCCCCGTGTATTCTAATTAATATATATATATATAGATATATAATATGAATGAAACGGCTCCAACGATTTTTTGAAATTTAGTATGCAGGGGGTTTTGGGGGCGATAAATTGATATAGCTAGGTTTCATTTTAAGAAAACGTTGTTTTATCCGTGTTTTCCGGTAATGAAAAACTGCTACAATATCATTTCAATACGAAGGTTAATTTCGTCACTATTCACAAAGTTGTAATTAGCTCGGTTTGGGAAGTCGATCGGTTCCGAAGCCAGAAGACACCAGTTCGAGTCCAGGTGGGGGTGGTGGATTATAATTATCCTTCTTTTTCACGTTTTTTTCTTTTGTTCGTAAAACTATTTTTATCTACGCATAATTTTTTCCAAAAAAACACGTTTTACCAAAAAAAAATGCCGAGCAAGGCTGGGTCATCCAGGTTCTATTGTATAAATAGGCAATGTCTTAGTATAATTATCTCTCAAAAATAAAATATCTTTTACTAATAATACTTGCATTTACTTATTCTCACTTTATTATATTGTTATTATTATTATCCGGTGTGTGATAACGTGCAAAAATTCGCACGGGTCAGCTAGTAAGTACCTTATTAGTTTAACTTGAAAGTTTTCATAAATTATCTACATGAACGCCTAAAAATCACTATGTTTAGGTAAGGAATTTTTAATTCACCTCACCAAATATCTTGTATACGACGCTATGGAGATTTCCCTTCGCTCAAGCCATTAGGGATTGATACTATCTGATAGGAACGACATATTGATTTGTAAACACACTAAGTATCTTTTAAGTTGCGAACGGCTTGCTGTCATGTCGAATATTAAGTACAATACGATTGTTTTTTCAATTGAGGACATTTGGTTTTGCTAGCCTCCTGATCCAAATTGTTAGACGTTAGACGACTTCGTATCTTAAGTAAATACATGTTTGAGCCAACAAACGTTACCGCATTTTATGATACGCGCGGAAATTTCGCTACAACTCAGTTGCGAGAGCGTACATTTTTTATTTGAGTATTTTTTTCTTTTAGTATTCCATAAACAAACCTGACCGTATCTCAATTATCTGTCTGTACCGAACAAATTAAACAAACACACGGTGTCCATTCGTTCAGCACGTAAAAATCAGCGTAATATTTTCACTTTTCTATACAAACCGCGGTAATTGACTGACGAAATGCATAACGCATACCCCTGCGCCTGGGGAAGCGCAGGGGTTATGTGGGACTCTCTCCCAGGGGGAGCATACCCACGAAAACCACTCCGGCGTTACCCTCTCTGCTGTTTTCGGGAGCGCCGTGGGATCCCGAAGATTCAACCAAAACGACGCCCCCCGGCCGCCCCGGTTTCACCGGGGGCCAGCCGCACCAAGGAGAGAAGGATCGGTAACGCTACGACCCTTCTCTCAGACGTGTAGAGCCGTGCAATGCGGGCAGGAGATCCCCATCTCCCACCCGCTGGCCCTATTGGTGGATGAGGCGAGCCGCAAATTGGGCTCGCCTCCTCCCCCTCCGTCTGCGCCTAAGCGTGTGCGCATCGACGCTGTCTTCGCGCTCCTCCTCCTCTAAGCACCCTCGGTAGGACTCTCCCCGGCACGCTGTCCGGTCCCGGGGCTTTTTTGCAAGACCGGAGTCGGTCAACGACGCAGACGATTTCGTCGTCCGTGACCGGGGGTGGGGCGACTATTAGACCCTCTATCTCCTCCTAGGGTACCATCATGCTCGGAGGAGTGAAATTGGGAGCCGGCGGGAAGAGGCCTTCCACTACCCGCATGAGGAGCTCCGGCGGTGAGGAGCGGGAATCCATGGGGGAGCGAGCTTCAATTTGTTGCGCACCTTGTACGGTCTTCCCCATGGGTCCCTGTCCAGCGTGGCCAAGAATTCAGCATGCGCTTCGTCCTTGGCCTTGGATATTGCAAGCTGCAGGGACTCCTTCGCCTCTCAGAGGGCCCTGTAGAGGAGCTCCTCTTCCTCCGCTCTGTGCGCCCTTCGGCGCCTGCAGCGTATATAGGCGCGGCGGACGCTGTTACTAGTGGCTCGGAGGGCCGCAATTTCTCTTGACCACCAGTAAACCTGTTTTTTGGCAGGTAGCTTTCTCGCCCGGGGCATGGGAAGCGCATCTAAACCTAACCTAATTTCGTGATTCGTTGCGGAGTCAGGTAAAATCTATTTTGGATATCATACTCATAAACTCACTTCATACCAATATGCTTCATTGAATAACAACATATTAAACTGTAAGAAATACTGTGAGAAATAAGAATTAAATGATAAACCATAACCTTCCTTTTTACATGCGCGAAGTCGGGTAAAACGTACCATAGATAAATATTAAACACATAAACTATCTACATTCCGAATTTCATGAAAATCGGTTTAGTAGATCTTAAGTTTTATGCATACATACAAAAGTTTGTAAAGAGAGACAGACAGACAGCTAAAAATTCTATAAATAATTGATTTGGATTCAGTATCATTCAAATAGTCCGTCAAACTACTTGTTTCCAAAACTGGTGTAAATACAGACACGACTATTCTACAGATTTATTATATGAGTGAAAAAGTACGTTCGGAAACCAGATCCCTATACAATTATTGTATCGATTAAAATCAATAATCTTATTTCTATTAAATATCTTATTTATATCCACAAAACTTGCTTTGCTCATATAAACAGATATTCCCTTTACGCACGGCATCTTTTCCTGCCTTTCCCGTACCAATAGATACGGTTCTGTTCGAGTATTTAATAAGATCTTAGCTATAATTCCTGTTGCGTTCTCACAATGGCTTATAAACGTGCTGGCTGTTTACAAGAAATAGAAGGAAGACAATTTCTTAGATGTTGTCTATGCAGTCAAGATTATGATTTAATGTGTGCCAATGTCCCGGAAAAAAGGTTCTACAACATTATGACAATAGAACATAGAAACAAATGGATATGTCAAATGTGCAGAGCCACGGAACCTAAAGGTGATAATACGCACACCCCTGTGCATGCCGGCAGGCCTGAAACCTTTGAGTCAAAGCCATCTGGTTCTGGAAATGCCGAATTTGATGCTAATGTTAGGCATACATGGAGAAGTGTGCCTCAGAGTAAATGCCAAAGTGGGTAGACAATCGATAACTCCTACCTTGGAGACTCATTCTTGTTGGAAAGCATTCGCGATATTAATCGTTCGTTCGTTCGCGGTCAAGAACTGCAAGGTGACAGCCTTGTGAATGTTATTAGCAATGTTGTTACTGATCTTATAACAGGTCTCATTGACTCAAAAGTCCAAGCCCCAATTAAACAACTTAATAATAGGGTTGCGCTGTTAGAAGGGAAAATTCAGCTGCTAGAGAACAAAAACACAGAACAAAAGAAGAACGACGAGGTACTTTCAAGTCCGGCTCCAGCTTAGACGACCGGCATGTCAACGACCACTTCTAGTACCGCAGTAGAACATACAGTTGACACAAGGCAGATAGTACCAAGTGATTCTCGCGACCAGCTGTTCGTTGATAATATCGTAGCGCCTACTGACGATGATGAAAATCAGTGGACTGAAGTTAAGAGATCTCGTCCGAGCAGTAAGCTCAATGGAGTCAAGCGTGGCGCTGCTGCCCCAGGAGCGATCCAATTAGAAGCAGCTGACAGAAACCGTTACCTGCATCTCTATTATGTGAAGGCTGGCACCACTGAAGACCAAGTGCGGGCTCATCTACACTCAATAATCGGCGCTGATACGTGTGTAGTGGAATCTCTGAAGCCACGTGGTAATTATGCGTCGTTCAAGCTGACCGTGCCATCAAGGCTGGCTGATAGTATCATGGCAAAGGCTAATTGGGCGGAAAATATTTGTATAAAGCCTTGGAGGCAGAATTTTCGTCCCAAAAGTGGAGAGACAACGGCATGAATTTACTAAGGAACTGAAAATAATTTACCAAAATGTTAGAGGATTAAGAACTAAGACTAAACATTTCTTCATAATGTTTTGCTATATGAAGGTGATATTATTGCGCTTACTGAGACGTTCCTAACCAGCTCTATTATGGACGGAGCGTTGTTTCCGGCTGATTACGTCGTGTTGCGCAGAGACCGAACTGGTGACTCTGGATTGGGTGGCGTTTTACTAGCAGTGAAGGACACATATTCTGTAAGCATGATAAGTGATGTCGACGGATTGTCGGACGACAAAGAAGTGATTTTTACATTGCTAACTTGGAAAAATTTAAATCTTTTAGTTTGCGTAGTCTAGTTACTGCCTAATTATAATGAATCGCAATATACTAGTGTTCTTGTGTCTCTCTTTACCTACGTATGTGCATGCAATTTAAGATTTACTAAACCAATTTCCATGAAATTTTGTATGTAGATGGCTTATAAGCTCATAAGCTTAATTTTTATTTAGGGTACTTTTTACGCGACTTTGCATTTGTAAAAAGGAAGGTTATGTTTTATCATTTCATTTTTATTTCTCACAGTATTTCTTACAGTTTATTATATTATTATTCAATTAAGCATATTGGTATAAAGTTAGTTTAAGAGTATGATTATCTAGAATAGATTTTACCCGACCCCGCAACGAATCACGAATGACCGAATCATAGGTAAATAGGTTAGGTTAGGTTACTGTTGCGTCAGGGCCGAAGGCCCAAAGTAGGCAAAAACAGGAGCTCCGTCGACCCTATCACTATGTAACGAATTAACGTGTGATTTGGTTATTCGTCATTCGTGGTAACGTGATTTTGTGAAACAGAGATGCACGATAACGATATTATTCGTGTTTGGGGGTTAAGTATGAGAACCACAGTTTGTATAGAAAAGTTAAATTATTACGTTGATTGTCACGTGCTGAACGAATGGACACCGTGTGTTTGTTTTAATTTGTTCGGTACTGACAGATTTATAATTGAGATACAGTCATGTGAGTGTTTATGGAATACTAAAAGAAAGGAATAGGTACTCAAATAAGAAAATGTACGCATCCGCAACTGAACTGTAGCGAAATTTCCGCGCATATGATAAAATGCGGTAACGTTTGTTGGCTCAAACATGTAATACTTAAGATACGTAGTCGTCTAACGTCTAACCATTTGTATCAGGAGGCTTGCAAAACCAAATGTCCTCAATTGAAAAAACAACCGTAATGTAATATTCGACATGATAGCAAACCGTTCGCAACTTAAACGGTACTTACTGTGTTTACAAATCAATATGTGGTCCCTATCGTATAATATTTTCAAAAATATTAGAGCGATTAATCAATCCGTCAATTTCAGAAACGGTCAAATTAAATGATGCTCAGTTCGGATTTCGCCCTGGTATCTCAACAGACATGGCAATATTTTGCTTAAAAAAATACTGTGAAGCACTACTTGAGACGAAAAACTACCGTGTACGGTTGCTTTCTCGACTTAAGCCGTGCTTTTGACACTATAAACTACCAGCTTTTGTGGTCAAAAATGTCTAAAACGGGAGTGCGAAGTGAGATAACAGGGCTGTTGAGATTCTGGTATGAAAATCAGGTTAACACGGTACGCTGGGATGACACTATTATTATTATTATTATTGGGGTGTTATTGGGCCATATGTGTGCCGCCTCGACCATTGCTGATCTATTGTGGCAGCCCTTTCTTATAGTTCACTGCTTAATCCCGTTGCATCCAGGAAATTCCAGATGCTTTGGGCAGTGAGGTCTTGTATCTCTGCGGGGAGCAAAACGTGTCGCCCCAGGTGGATACTTCTTTTGCGCATGAGTGGCCCACATGAGCAGAGGATGTGCATGGCTGTTTCTTCTGTCTCTTGGCAGAATCTGCACATTTCGTCTTGGCTCATGCCCATATTTGTTAGGTGTTTATTTAGTTTGCAGTGACCAGTGAGTATTCTTGTCACTGCGCAAGTCTTACATCTTTTGAGCTGAAGAAGTTCTTTTGATAGCTTACTTTTGTACCCTTCGATTATTGCTTTCGAGTGTTTGAGTCCAGTCGCAGACTTCCACAGCACGATAGATTCTTTTCTACATTTTGTGTTAAGCAAAGTGTAGGCCTGTTGCTTTGTGATTCCGCAGAAGGGTTCCGGGCCGAGTTGAGGGTTATCGGCGCCTTTTCTTGCGAGTTCATCTGCCTTTTCGTTTCCATCAATGTTGGAATGCCCAGGTACCCATCTAAGTGTGACCTTGTTGGATTGGCCTAGGGTGTTTAAGTTGCTTATGCAGTTTTGAACTAGCTTTGAGTTGCATTCAAAGGATTCTAGTGCCAAGAGTGCCGCTTGGCTATCTGAGTTGATATAGATGTTCTGGTTTCTTAGGTGTCTCACAAGATTAATCTCCACACACCTACTGATGGCGAAGACTTCCGCTTGAAAGATTGAGGCTTTTGTTCCTAGGTTGACACTAGCTCTGAACTTGGGCCTCTGCCCGTAGATACCACATCCTACATCTTCTCCTTTCTTGGAACCGTCCGTAAACCAGACGTGGCTCCCCTTTGTGAAGGATATGTGGCCGTCCAGCCATTGATCCCTGGGGGGTATATCTACTGTGTACAACTTGGTAAAGTTGTGCTCTGTATGCATGTCGTCTGTTGGCATGTTTAGAGTATCCTGTTTGAGTACTGATTCCATGAGTTTGGACAGTGTCTGAGATTGCCACTTGGTCTTCGACTGGGTGCAGATTCTGTAGATGCATTGTTTAGCTTCTTTTTGAACCTGCAGATGAAGTGGTGCTATGTCCAGATGACACTAACTCTGAGACATACAAGTAAGACTGCGGAGCTAGACAGGGGGGGCTGACGTCACCGGTCCTGTTTAACCTCTATGTCAATGATCTTATGGAGGAGCTAAGCAGTGCTGCAGTCGGCTGTCACATCGCAGGACTCTGTGCCAACAACTTTAGTTACGCTGACGACATGGCACTGCTTAGCTCCTCCATCAGTGGACTGAGGAAACTAATCGCTATGAGAGCGGTACGCTGCCTCGCACGGTCTTAATTAAAACGTCAAGAAGACAGAATTGATGGTATTTAAATATGACAAAGGGCCAGACATCGTGGCTCCAGTTACGTTACTTGGGTCGAAATTAAAGGTAGTGTCATCATTTAAATACCTAGGTCACATTCTTACGGACAGACTTACGGATGATGAGGACCTTGAGAGGCAGCGTCGAGCCATCTCAGTTAAAAGCAATATGCTGGCGCGGCGATTTGCACAATGTTCAAAGCAGGTAAAAATCACCCTGTTCAGGGCTTACTGCCAAGCGTTTTACACGAGTCAGTTGTGGTATGCTTACACGAAGCGATCGTTTAACACGTTATGAGTGCAATACAACAACGCATTCCACGCTATGCTAAGATTGCTTTGGCGCTGCAGCGCGTCAGGCATGTTTGCCCTAAACAGATTCGACGACTTTTTTGCCGTGTTAAGGAAGCGACACTGGTCCTTTATGAAAAGAGTTGGAGGGTCTGGCAATGAACTAGTCAAAATTGTCTACACCAGATGCTACAACGCGCTAATTAACTACCTATGATATATTATTTTATTTTATTTTATTTTATTTTATTTTATTTTATTTTATTTTATTTTATTTTATTTTATTTTATTTTATTTTATTTTATTTTATTTTATTTTATTTTATTTTATTTTATTTTATTTAACTTCAATTATTTTGTATTTTATTTATGTCGACGTGACTTGTATCTGTAATTAAATTGTGAATTGTGTTTGTGTACAATGGGATTAATTTCTAAATAAATAAATAAATAAATTAATTAATTAAATAGGTAGGCAGGTACACTTTCAAGCTAAAGCTTAAAGGTCATTTGTTGACGCTCCAGAACAAATAATGTTACTCTAGCACTTTAAGTTTAACAACTTCTTATCTTGTTCTCTTTTTATTATTATTTTATTTTTGACGCTGCTGTAATAAGTAATTTAGTAGTAACACACACGTACACATTATCACAATATTAAGTATATATATATATATATATATATATATGTATGTATAACCAATCCATCTAAGTATTAGTAAATAAATAATTATTTGCATGTAGTGTATTTATATGTATAGCGCTCCGTGAGTCACAAACGGTGCTGGCTGAAAATCAGCGCTGTAGGTGTCTTACACCTCAGCATTATGCTGAGCCAGTGTCCCATTCACAGCCGCGAGGACACACACACCACCGTTTTGTTTTTATTTTTTAATTTTTTATTTATGTTACTCTGTGTGTCTTCTGTGTTAGTGAATAAATGTTTCTTTCTTTCTTTCTTCTTTCTTTAAATAAATATCTATTCCTCATGGATTGAGTGAACGGAAATTTTCGTAGCGTCGTATACAAGACGTATACAAAATTTCATGTACACAGTGATTTTTAGGTGTTCACTTAGATAGTGAACTTCACCCATTATAAGGATTAAGTGCACATTTTGTCTAGGGACCACCTGATCCGAATTTGGTGATGTGGTGTGCATTAATAGCAAATATAAAGTGTTTATTTTAAAATCATTCATTTAAAATCTTGAATGTTTAAAAGCTTGCCTGGGAATTAAACTTATTCTACGCGAACGGAGTCGCCGGGCACAGCTAGTTATAGTATATTTAAATTTGCTTCATCCTAGGCAGCAAGTGATGTTTTCTGTGTAGAGAAAAATATATATGATTATTCCAAACTACCGCTAACAGAAGAAACTGTCAGATTCTATAAACCAAAAACGTCTCTTTATGAGGCAGTACAGGCGTCTGTCAAAAAACAGCTGGTCACATGTAGAGCAGGGAAAAACAAAAGCCTAGGGGATGTCACTGAAGACCGAGAAACTATCTTCGTGGATCTACAATCAAATGTATGTCTTTTAATTAAACTAACTATTCATTATCTTTACTTATTATTATAGAAATTAAGCCTGCAATCTACCTCATTAATTACTTCTTCAGGACCAAATAAAATATGATCCCGGAGACCATCTAGGAGTGATGCCCTGCAACCGTCCAGAAATAGTTGCAGCAGTGTTAGAAACACTGAAAGAAAAAGACGACGTCGATACTCCTCTACAACTGCAAATTATGAAACAAACCCTTTCGCCCTTGGGTAATACAAATATTTCAATTCACGATCATCATTTTTCGTTCCACTGCAATAATCTAAGAATGCACGAAGAATGCACACACATCATTGAGTTACTTCGTAAAAATTAGCGAAGTTCCTCAAATTTTTGACTTCTCCTTTTTGCTAGTGGTAAAATATCTAATAAATTTCAGAATATTTCAATTAATTATATAAAAAAAATAGTAAGTTTTTTTTTTTTTAAGGTTCTTCGAAGACTTGGGTGAAACATGAGCGCTTACCAGCGGTGTCGATCCGTGATCTCTTCACTCGATTCCTAGACATTACTACTCCTCCATCTACAAACATTTTAAAATATTTGGCCAGCACCTGTAGAGATCAGAGTCAAGCGAACAAGATTATAGAAATAATATCGGTAGTAACGAAAGTTTCTATTATAAAATATAAGATTCTGACCATTTGACTAAATACAGGCTTTAACCTTTTAGGATCACAATAAGTATGACGACTGGAAACATAAGTACTTCCCACATTTAGGAGAAGTGTTGCAACAGTTTCCTTCGTGCAGGCCACAGGGTTCACTGCTGGCTGCCCTTCTACCACCCTTGCAACCAAGATTGTATTCCATATCCTCGTCTCCTTTGGCACACCCAAAAAGCATTCACCTTACGGTGGCAGTTGTATTCTACAAAACTCAAGGTAAAGGTTGTACTTATGTACATACAACTTTTTGAAAAAGTATTGCAAATTTCAAGACTTAATTTTTTTTCAGGCGGAGTTGGTCCTGTTCATTACGGGGTGTGTTCAAACTATTTAAAAAACCTTAAGGATGGCGATGAAGTCTTTGTATTTTTAAGACAGTAAGAACGATTTCTTAGTACAACTATCTCCAAATTAAATAAGCCTTTAATCCACTTAATATTAATTTTATAATTACAGTGCCCCTAGATTCCATCTGCCGCCAGACTTAACAGTGCCACTCATCTTGGTAGGACCTGGCTCTGGCATAGCACCTCTTAGAGGATTTTGGCATCACAGGAAATATCAAATAAAACAAACGCAATCTAAAGTGAAACCAGGAGAGATTTGGCTGTTTTTCGGCTGTAGGACTAATGGGATGGATATATACAAGGTCGAGAAAGAGCAAGCAGTTAAAGAAGGAGTACTAACTCGCGTGTTCTTAGCGCTTTCAAGAGAAAAAGGACATACTAAGGTAAACGAACTTTCGACTTCACAATTTGTAGCAAGAAAAACTACTGCCTCACGCAAATCCAAGTAAATCTTATAACGGCAACAGTATTAATAAAAAGGATCGCTTCCTCTGACGAGAATGCATTTCAATAAAGTAATTAAGGGTAACTCAGAACAAATTGTTTCCACACTTTGAATAGATCCTATTACCATTGTTATTCTAGAAATTTCTACGGTCAGGTACAGTTACTGATTAATTGCTTTTAACAGAAATATGTGCAGAACATGTTAGCTGACGAAGGCGAGAGTGTAGCTCGAATGGTTGTCAAAGAAGGGGGACATTTCTACGTGTGCGGGGACTGCAGGATGGCCGAAGGAGTTCAGCATGCATTGAAAGAAATCGTGCAGAAACACTCTGGCATGACCAAACAACAGGCGGACAATTTTATTATGACCTTAATGGTAAAGACAGATTCGTAAATATTTTCCATTTTATCAAGCATGACTGAAAGATAATATAATTTAATTTGTTTAATAGGATGAGAACCGGTACCATGAGGATATTTTTGGCATAACACTTCGAACTGCAAAAGTCCATAGCGCATCTAGAGCGTCTGCTCGAAGAAATCGGTTGAAGTCAACGCAATCTCAATCTTAAACAAAGCCACATCCAGTTCTCGAATCAATACAAAACCATCTCAGAATTTACTTTTATATCTAGATTGACTAATAATTTTTACATTCTGTTTCATTCTTATCCGAGAGTGTTAGTCATTTATCTATATACTTCTTTACATCTATAGATAATAATAAAATCGTAAAGTGGAAAAAGTCTGTAAATTGAAGATAACAATGGAAAAATGCAATGTAGATCGGTAGCTGAAGATGTTGAGGTTTAGATTTTATCAAAGTATATTGGTTTTTGTATATGTGAAAGTAAGTGTGTTTTTGTAGCTATATTGAAAAGTTTAGAAACTTTCTGTCATTGCTCTCGGTACATTTAAGGTATTTCCAATAATTCCGAATAAATGAGTGGCTATAATATTTAGGTAATTTTTTTCTGTTTACTACGGAAAGGTATTATAATCTAGGTGATTTCCATTTTTTTGACAGATTGTGTATAGGAAACAATGTCAAACTGAAAATCATCTGTAATCGTTTGAAGAAAAGTCTAAAGTAAGTAATCTTTATAAATACAGTCCCAAAATATCTGTATAGACCTACTATTAAAAGTTTAGAAATATATATAGTTCGTTTTTTGTATCAATTGCAGTTTTGTTTATAAAATGAATGGTATAGAATTAAATATCATAAGTTGGCGGCTACAAGATCATAACACTACTCTTGATTACCCTGCAAACGTTTAGAAATATACCTAATATGCATATGGTATATTTTTCGTAGTTACTTGAACCCACGATCAATTTTGTTTAAAAAATCCCGCGCGGGTGCGTCGCAGTACCTATTCGGCAGATTCGAAGCCAGCTATTTAAGATGGCTGCATTAAAAAGTGAACCGTACGCTGTTGAGTTATGGTGGCTTTTCTAACAAAATAAACACCAGCTATGTTAATTGTTATTCTGTAACAAATCTCGTCGCTCATTTCATACGACAATCATAAATTGACCCACTCGCTCGTAAGGTTTACGCGGAGTTAGGTACCTATGTCAATGGAGATTTGCGTTAAAACTGACAAAGGTCGAAAGACACGCACGAACATGTTGTTTATACGTATTGACGAGTGAAGTTACGCTCGCTGGTGAGTTAAAGAAAGAAGTTTTATTTAAAAGAATCACACCCAGTATCTACTGAATCACTCCGAATCGAAATGATTTATTTTGTTAAATTACTATTATTTATAATTAATTTTGTTGGTTTATTAAATATCAGACCTACTAGTGCGAATTATTCATTATACTTGCTTCTGCCCGCGACTTAGTTCGCGTGGCAATTGGTTAAGTAAGGCTTAGCCAAACCGAGTCTCGAACGCGGGCCCGCGCGATCTGTAAAACGGCAAGGGCGAATTGAACATGGCACAGCAAAGTAGCACGGGCCCGCACACACACACACACACACACACACACACACACACACACACACACACACACACACACAGACAGAAACTTTCGCATTTATAATAATTATTCGTTTTTGTTCGCTGTTTTGGCAAATTGGATGTCACTTTTTGGATCCAAGATGATGGTTGACACTGTCATGTCAAAAATTGTCATTGGTATCGTTTTCAATGTATAAAGGCATGACAAAACCAAATCCGATGTCACTTTTTACATCCAAGATGGCGGACGACGCTGTCATGTTAAAAATCGTCATTGGTATCGTTTTCAAGGTATTTTGGCATGTTAAAACCAGACCTTATGTCACTTTTTGGATCCAAGATGGCGGATGACACTTTCATATCAAATATCGACACTGGTATCATTTTCGAGGTATTTAGGCATGACAAAACCAAATCCGATGTCACTTTTTAGATCCAAGATGACGGATGACACTGTCATATCAAAAATCGTCATTGATATCGTTGTCAAGGTATTTAGGCATGACAAAACAGATTCTAATGTCACTTTTTGGATCCAAGAATGGCGGATGACACTGTCATGACACAAATCGTCATTGGTATCGTTTTCAATGTATTTAGGCATGACAAAACCAAATCCGATGTCACTTTTTGGATCCAAGATGGCGGTTTTATTTTTAATTGTATTCTATCAAATGTACCTATGGATGAATTTTTGAAATAAATGACTATTATTTTTATTATTATTATACCGATATTATGGGACTGTATTCATAAAGATTACTTACTTTAGATTTTTCTTCAAACGATTACAAATGATTTTCAGTTTGACATTGTTGCCTATACACAATCTGTCAAAAAAACAGAAATCACCTAGATTATAATACCTTTCCTTAGTAAACAGAAAAAAAAGATTACCTAAATCTTATAGCCACTGATTTATCCGCAATTATTGGAAATACCTAAAATGTACCGAAAGCAACGACAGAAAGTTTCTAAACTTTTCAAAATAGATACAAAAACATATTTACTTTCACATATACAAAAATCAAAGACTTTAATAAAATCAAAACTTCAAGGCATAATACCATCTATTTCAGCCGGTCTAATGGGGGGCTTCAGAATGAGTAGCAGAACAAATCCCAATGGTTTTTGAATTTCATGTCTGTTTGTCTGTTTATCTGTTTGTCTTTTTGTCTGTTTGTCTGATTGTATGTGCACGATAAACTTTAAAACTACCGGATGGATTTCAATGCGTTTGTTCATAATATATTCAGGAATACTTCAGACAGGACATAGGCTATAAAAACTGGAACCCCCTTTTCTGTTTTTATAGCGTATCTCCTGCCAAGCCAAGAGCCAAGCTCCTTCCAAATACTTACCGTACGTGGAGAAAACATACGCAAAAACGTACAGTAGTTGACTGCCACCGATCAAGGTGTTGAGAATGGATTGTCGTATAAATACTTTTCAAAATAGAAAATTAGGTATCTCTATACATATAGAACAGTACCGTGACTCACTTATAGACAACGCACAGCCTAAACGGGTGGTCCTAGAGGATTTAATTTTGGAGGAGATATTCCTCGAGTACCCTAGACGTGCACTAAGGAGGGATTTTTTGAAAGGGGTGATAAAGTTTGTATGGAAAACACCGGGGGCGAAGCTGTGGCGGGTCCACTAGTACGGTATAAGACAATATGAAACTACCTCCTAAAAAGGGGTGCCTTGAGGCAAGTACATGGTAAGCCAAACATCAGGAATAGTCATGTTTGCAGACGATACTTCTTTGCTGTTCAAGGTAAATAGGAAAGATACCGAGCTCACTGAACCAAACAACACTCTGTCCATGATTTCGAAATGGTTTGCTGCAAATAATTTGTTACTTAATCCTAAAAAGACCAAATGTATTAAATTTTCTTTAGTAAACACACCAGATGTTAATACACACTTGAATATTAAATTAGACGGTCAAAACATTGAATTTGTAAAGTCAACTGTTTTTCTAGGATTAACACTTGACTCAAAACTGCAGTGGGGATCCCATATTACAGCCATAGCGAGTAGGTTGAGCTCTGCTGCGTTTGCAGTCAGACAGATGAGGCAGTTAACTGATGTAGCGACGGCAAGGTTAGTTTACTTCGCGTATTTCAAAAGCATTAATTATTTCATACGGTTTAATTGTATGGGGATCAGCTGCTGACTTAGAGTCTATTTTTATTTGATTGGTTGATCTTTAATTTATATTCAAAATAACCGGCCAAGTGCGAGTCGGACTCGCGCACAATAGTTCACGATTTATGCATAAGGTTTATGTTTATGAAATTAAATGTTTTTTTAATTCTTATATTGTTTTATGTTTTTATTTGCGGAAAAAACAGAGTTTAAATGTACAAAAAATAAAAAAGAACAAGCATTTAACTCCTCAACATTTCCCACTAAGACATAATAGAACAATAATGCTCTTATAAAATATAAAATATGACAACGATAATAAAATAACATTAGCAAGCGCAAGGTCAAACGGCACGGATATCAAATAATGTACTACTAATTATAGTTCAATGTAACGTATAGGTATATATAAAACGATTTACCACTCTTCCTTCAGGATAACTTTAGAACATTGTTTTTTTAAATTGATTGTTAGACGTGTTAAAAATATCGACCGAGACGAGGCTGTTATTGTACGCTTGACACATGCGGCGCAACGGCGCGCGCGCGCCCGCGTTGCTCGCGCACCGCGGCACGGCGAACAAGGCCGGGTGGCGCGCACAGAAGCGGCTCGGGGGCGACACCCTAAACCGGACCAAATGCAGCAGTTCACTACAGTCGTATTCACCCCTACAAATATTGAATAGTGACATTCCATCTGAAGTTTTACGTCTTACTGCCAATGAGGAAACTTTATAATGTTTAAGTAAGTTATTGTATGACATTTATTTACCCGTCAACCGCGTGCGTTATCCTTAAGAACTTTTTTGTATCATTTCAATGGAGTTTATATATTTTGCATATAAGGGGTTCCATACTACTGAAGCGTACTCAAGATGTGGTCTGATTAGTGCTTTATAAAGCAATAGGTAAGTAGAGGCATTTTTAAATACCTTAGCTGACCTTGTCACAAAACCTAACATTTGATGAGCCTTACTAAGTCTCCGATCCACATGCACATTGAAATGTAATTTTTCATCATACCCATATTTCAGTACCCCGAGATCTCGCGTTGCCAACTTTTTTATTTGCGTTCTGCCTATAAAGTATGGAAACCTAATAACCCTAGTTCTATTTTAAGCAAAGGTCATTTGCACCACACATTTTTCGGCCGCCAGCTGTAACTTGCCTCACTACAGTACATATAAAATAAATCGACATCTTTTTGAATCAACTTGCTCATTGCTGCAATCCTCATTTTTAATAATTTTATATATTTTTAGATCGTCGGCAAATGCTAGGAAATTGCTAGTTTTGAAACATGATTTAATGTCATTTATAAAAATTATGTACAGTAACGGACCCAAAATCGACCCTTGAATCAAGCTGGAAGTTACGTTGGCTAAGTTAGATCTATAAACATTGAGGACTACGACTTGTGACCTGTTCGTTAGATAGGACGCATACCAGCGGAGGAGGTTGCCACAGATGCCATTGCATGATGGAATCTATTAAGTAAGTAAAGATGGTCAACTTTGTCAAGGGGTTTACGGAAGTCTGTAAAGATGACATCGACCTGTTCCTTTTTTTGCAAAGATTCAAAATGAAAGTTCATGTACAACATAAGATTCGTAACTGTGGATTTTTTTTCATGGATCCATGCTGTTCGGGTAATGATTTAGCCTGCACCTGAGGATATATAACATCGTGAATCAGACCTTCGACTATTTTAGGTATTGGGTCCCGCTTTATGTATACATGTATAGGCGTAACATGTGATATATTCCAGCGTGCTGTCAGAGGAGTTACTAACGATTTAGCTAAGTTTCTTACGAAATATGGACCAATTTCATCAGGACCTGCACCGTTTTTAATATCTAAATTTTTTAACTTCTTAAATATCAGAATCATTCACTTAAGCGAAATGAATGTTAGTTATATTACATGCGCTGTCACAGGATGGCAGGCTAACCAACTCACTAGCTTCTGACTCCAGCTGTTTCAATTCCATTGTCCAGTCGATTGCATTGATTTTCTTCGATGTTTCTAGATAGTCAGTGTTATGAAAGTTGTACTTACGTATCGGCTTGTTGGCGATGATCATGGACACTAATTTTAAATTCTACAGGTGGGTGAAGCTAAGTATTCAAACAAAAATAGGGGAAGTGAAAACTTTGCATTATAATAATTCGGCCATGTAAACGCTATTTTATTCAGAAATGTTGTTTTATTTGTTTTTTTTTAATGTCATAATGGCACTTCAATAACTAACTGACGTCATCACGGTGAGGATCCGTTGTATTAAAGTCAAGGTCATTCGGAACACATATTATTATATGCATATATGTATTAAAAATCAATAATCTAAAATGAATGAATTTTATCACAATTATAATTAAAAATGGAGACTAAGCTTGATCAAATAATGAACACTCTGCTTCAGATTCGTAACGACCTAGAAACAAGTATTAAAGAAAGTGCTGAAAACGTGACGGAAAACATACAAAAGACACTGGACGAAAAATTTAATATACTTCAAGTAAAATACGATAACCTAAAAGTACGCGTAGACAACCAGGACCAACGCTTATACTACCTAGAAAAACAAGTAAGGCAAAGGAATTTAGTTTTTTTTGGCATCGATGACAATGAAAAATCATACGACGAACTTGTGAGAAAATTCACAAAATTCATTCAAAATTATTTCACCTTAGAAATGAGCTACAGAGACATCGAATCAATTAGACGAATAGGAAAAAAGGCTGAAAAGACTAGACCGATTGTAGCGACGTTTACAACACTCCAAAAAAAAATTGAGATACTAAAACAAAAGAAAAAGCTAGATGAAACACAATATTATATCAAGGAAGATTACCCAGAAGAAATCCTGAAAATACGAAAGGAACTGCAAGCTCAAGCAAAAATAGAGAGAGACAAAGGAAATAAAGTTGTGATCAAGTATGACAAATTGGTGATACTGAAAAACAATTTAGAAATCGGACTATCTAGCAACAACAAGAGAAACTTGTCACTCTCTCCTCAAAGTCACCCATCAAGTCAAAGCAACACGACAACGAGTGAGCAGGCAAGTAAGAAAAACAAAGTCTCCACAATCACCCCAACCACCTTTCATGCTGAAAACAAGGAAAAATCCAAACAGCGAATATTGAACTATTCTGATGGCATACTGAAGCAAAGCACTTTAAACTTCAAACTTCCTGGGAAATAAAGGCTCTCCTTCACTGTCACTACAAAAAGACTCTAAAAAGCATAGCAACTAGCGACCACTTCTCTAGCACCGAAATCGAAACAAACACAAACAGAAAAACATCTCCCACGCCGGCTGGTCACCGAGGGAGATTACGACCACAACCCTTCAGAGAAAACTAGTCATGACAACAAACTCTACATCGTCACTTATAATGTCCGAACGATATCGAAATGAATGATAGCATCACACGAAAAATTAATGAAATTATGGGAAGCCATGAAAAATAAACCAGTTTGATATAATGGGCATCTGCGAAGTCGGAAGAACGGGATGTTCAATAGAAGAACACAGGGATTTATAATAGGACGGACTGGCTAACTCTGGAGGAGGCCTTCACCTGAGAAGGGGTTCTTGCTCTCTTTTTAATAGTTTTAATTATATAATTTATTCATAGAGATAAAAGTTTGTTAATGTTAAAATCATAATGAAACTAATAGAGACACAATTTATCAAACAATATATTTAATAACACTGACATAATTTTGTATTCTGTTTAAATTTAAGACTATATAAACTACTTGATGACATTGTAATTAATAGCAAGAAATAAAAGGCTTTTTTATTTTTATTTTATTTTATTTTATTTTATAATCTAAAATGAGGAGCAGCATATTTATACATTTTTAGACGTCGTTTAAAATGCCTCTAAAACCTTTGGGATGAGGTTGTCGTGACTAATGTGTCATACAGTCCTGCTTATCTATCAATGCTACTTATCCATGTGCTGATTATTGGCGTTGTCTGTCTGCTAAAATTTGAGTTAAAATCCTAAGGCTGCTGGGATATTAATGTTCCGGTAACGGTACCGGTCTTCGAGTACCAACGATTCCAACTGATGATGGAATGTATTACTTATAATTGGAACTTCTTTACCATGAGCAGTACACGAATGGTAATTAAATTTCTTTGGAAATGCTACTGAACAATTTGCGACTAAACAATAGAACTTCTGAACTGTTCAGGGTACATACAGCACGGCAGCATAATTTTATAATGGGGGATGAGTGCCTAAGAAATATCCAATGTGACAGAGTAATCTGCAAGTGTACAGTTACAGAAAAAAGCTAAAATAAAACATTTTTTTAAATAAATAATACCGCCTTCAAAAGCCACTCAATCGACAAAATAATTAATCATAAAAGTGAGACAAACTTAAAGCTAAATTGTTGATTATTAAAATGTCGCAAGTACGACACTGTTTATCTGTAGATCCACAAACTAATTGCGCTGCGCGTTACGCGGGACAGCGCACCTAGCAATTACAAAAGAGTCAATGTAAACATAAACAAACACAAAAATATGCCACGAAGGTTTCCCGGAGACCTTGCTAATTGACACATTTTTAAAAGCAACGAGGCAGCTGCTTCATTTTGTAAAATTCCTCAAAAGTTTAAATAAGTTTATCTACACCCATATCATAAAACCTCCATAATGTAATTTAAAACCGTAGGAAATGACCACCATTATGACAACCTGTACTGTAATGTTCTTACAGTATCGATTTTAGTATCGTAATAGTCATAAAGATAAAGATATGAGCCCCACGCCGGCGCGCCGCCGTCGCCGCAGCCGCTGGGGCCCCATCGTCGCCGTGTCGCCGTTTATAATATGTGTGTCACACTGGCTTAAAAGCTCGTTTCATAAAACCGCACTAGTGTTTTAAGGCCTATCATTATGCAACCGTCAAAGACTGCACTAGTTTGTCCACTGTGTTATTTCTTTAAGCTAGAGTTTATAGAATAAAACTAGAATATGTACCCAAGACTTTAGAAATAAACGCCAGCACAAAACCTCTGTTTCCTAAATTTCATCCAAAAATTGAATGGCACTCAGGCCCTCGTTACATATTCGTTCCCCAAAAATACTAAAGCCATCTAAACACCAAAGCCCAATGATCGCATTTCGCAGCCGGAGCATCTTAACAGGTAACATAAATGTTAGTTAAAAATGTCATGTGTCATAACGGACGGACCGGACCTAAAATTTTAAAATAAATTTCATAATGCGTGCACGAGTTTGATGGCCCCGTTGCGCAAATAATATCACTTCATAATTGAGTGACTCGGTCCTTCGCATGCGGGCGCTTCGCGGCACGGCGGCGTTCGCCTGTTCTGTGTTTGTGCCGATTTCAAAATTCTATATGGTCACGCACAGCTTGTGCATGACCTTATAGAAATTTGAAAGGACGCCATTTCACCGGCTGCGTATCCCAGGGCAACGTGCTGGTCACTGTAGCGTTCCCACACCTCATTGGCCGGCCAGCGACGTCTCCCCGGGCAAATCTCAACGCATGCGCCTGTCTTCGTCGCAGCCGTGTTGTTTTACTAAAGTGACATCTTTTGATCGCTCAATAACAAAATATTTATTTGTTAATCGTTTTTTCCTTATTATTAAATGGGTTGATAGATTTGGATAAATTGTTAAAAACTATCCTGTTTCCGGTCGCAATAAGTTGTTTTTTCGTATGTATTTATCTTTATAGACATAGTTTTTAGGTTTTTGTATGCCTGCCCTGCCTTTTCTGCCTGTGGAATTGCTGCCTTGCCAAATATGTCACGATAATAAACAATAAAAGGGCCGGCGCGGGCTCGCTACCCATACTACCCGCAAACATGATACACGTATGGTTATGGCGCCCCCGCTGCCCAGCACCTCACAACCGCCGCCACCTGCCTCCAGTATCGCTACATCTAGCAATTCCACACCTCTTTGTAAAAGGCTGGGAATGCTTAAGGTACATGTTCCAATTATGAAAAGAATACCACGGGGAGCGCGTAATTCCCATGTCCGATCCGTAGTCACACCAATTTACCACACTGGTGTGACTATGGTTCATTTTATTTACCCGTGTGCGTTGCCTCGCTGAGTGTGTCGCTAAGTTAAGTGTGGAAAACTTCTTTGAGGCTTGGGAGCGCCTTCTTTCATTCTCTTATTCTATTCTGCATGTCACTAACAACATAAGCATCCTTAATATCACAAATTAAAAACAACACTATCTATTTCGGATCCCCCAATAAATATCCAAAAAAATAGAAATCATAACCCCCCCTACCTTTCCACAAAGAAGCTCAAAACTAAAATCGATCGAAAACAAACTTTCAGAGGGAAATGTAAGCCGTGCTGCCCGGCTTTTATTCAATAATTACAGCTTGGCTTTACACTCAACCAAGACCTACACAGCTCTAAGGAGAAGCACCTGGTTCCATCCGCGTCGTCTCAACTACCGGACCCTCCGTCCACAGACAACTCAGTGTTAGTAGTTTCAGAGGTTGCCGTGCGTGTGGGTGTTTTGTCTTTCCTCAATGGTTCTGCCGGTGGACTTGACGGACTCTCCCCAAAAAGGAGTTTTTTGAAACCCCCCCCCCCCATGTAACGCGCCGTAAGATCCGTTTCATCCAACATCCGTATGCCAAAAGACCCGTTTGTCATAGCATCCATACGGCAAAATACCCGTTTCTCATGAAACCCTTATGCTCAAAACATCCGTTTCACATAGTATACCCGTAAGGAAATCCTGATTTTATTTTTCAATTATCGTTTAAAGATATTTAAGAAATCAGTAGTGTTCAGCGACTTTTGGATTTATTTAAAGAATGATATTGTCCAGCATCTTTTGAATTTTTAGAACTTTATTCAAGTTCTCTTTAACAACATAAATAAATAAATAAATAAATAAATAAATAAATAAATAAATAAATAAATAAATAAATAAATAAATAAATAAATATCGGCATCAGCTTTGGCAGTCACGATAAATGATATCGTGTTCTATGGATGTGTCTTAAGCAACAGAAGTAGCAGCAACTGAGGTAACAGCAAAGAGGGGAACAGATATTCCGGGAAACGGATTATTTACGAAATACGAACGGAGATTTCGGGTTTATGTCTTTTTGGGAAACGGATATCATGCCAAACGTATATTTTCGCAAAAACACATTCTGGGAAACACATATTTCGGGAAACGGATTATTTAGGAAACGGTAATGACGGGAACGGATGTCTTGGGAACGGGTGTTTTGGAAAACGGATAGCGTGTTCCGAAATGCTCGTGATAGAAGAAACAGATCAAAATGGAAAAAAAAACACGTAAATTCGATAGAAATAAACAGTGACAAGTAAAATAATCATATCTATTCGGTAGAGAAAAAGGTAAAAATAGAAAAAGATCATTATGAATTTGATGGAAAAACAAATTGATATGGAGAGTGATAATTTAAATTTGATGAACAATGATGAAGAGAAGGCAGTGAAGAAGTTGCGTGTGAACCTTAACCAGCCGCTGAAGTTAAATAACTACCTGGATAAATCCCAGACATACGACACACTGCACAATAATGAGGAGGAATTCACACATGTTGTAAGTAGTTAATTTTGTATTTCAGTTTAAGTTCTCATGTGCAAATTAAGATTTTTTTAATTTATCGCAGTAGAGTGGCTTCATAGCAATTTATATACACGTTAAAAATGATAAAGGGGAATTTCACGTGAAGCGGACATAAGAAAAAAAGTGACATTTTGAATTTCGCTCATATTCAGGTCAATTGAAGTCTTTGAGGACATGGTCAAAAAATGGTCGAAGTTATTAAAAATTTACGTTAAAAAGTTTACTTCCGGTTGTGAACAATACATATGTATATATATCTATGTATATATATTAATGTATATTTATCGTATACACATTATTTATTGATTCCCTTCTACATTTTTTCATTAATTACCTAGGAACCTTTTAAATGTTATTAGGCGTGCGTGCGTGCTTGCGTGCGTGCGTGCATGCATGCATGCATGGATGTATGTAACTATGTATGTATGTACGGATCAAATTTTGCAAGCTTAATTAGAACCACTTACTCTTATCCTATGGAGCTGAATTTTTACATGCTGTATCAGTTTTAATAATAATGCATTTTTATGGTAAGCATGACCTGAATCGACATCCAGGATTAGCCCCAGACAAAGGAACTCTAAACGAAATTAATAGTAAAAAACATTTTTTAAAACAAGCTTTTATCTAAATTCTCTAAAATTAAGAAAATAAAATTTAAATTAAAACAAACTTGTCAATTTATTGCATAATACAATTTATATGATATAAAAGCTTGTCGCGCATGTCATACGTATTACTACATTTTGTATCTGTGAAGTTATCTCAATAATAATGTATATTCTCTTAATTAAAAAGTTTACGGGATTTCTTCCCCCGTATTTTGAGGTCACGTAGTTAATTAATGGACGCTGCCATTTCAGATTCATTTTGCGTTATATATTTTCCATTGGAATCTTGTATGTTCCTTGTTTTGGCGTATAATCCTTCCTCTCAAGGGCTCACGTCAGTATTGTCATATTAAATTAGTTGTACCAGTTTCCTCGTGCATTTGCTTTACCTGTAATTATTTATCGATGATGGGAGGGCGCCTTCATTGTGTATTCTCTAGGTATGCGAGTAATCAACTACTTTGATCGTCATCATTGGGCCGTTATATGTATCGCGTTAATATGTAGATGACGTATTGTTAAGTTACTACAGGGTGGAAGATGAATTTGTGTTATAGTAAAGTTATCCTTGATTGGCTTCTAGCCGCGGTTGTGATCACTTGGAAGTTGTGCCAAAAGTTTTGCGATTATCTACTTGAGTTAGGCTTAAACTGTGGCAAGCAGGACTGATAAACTGTAATCCATTCAATAATCTATACATTTATTTATTTATCGTAGGGCTTACACATGTACCTACCACAGAACACAGAAAGAGGTTAGAAAGGCGATGTGGGCGGAGCACGCACGCCACAACTATGAGCAAATAATCGTACTTCAAACACAACTCGCTGACAGCGCTGTCAGTCGCGAGCGAGCTGCGGTAAAACCCGGTTTAATTCATTGAAAATGCCGTCTTGTGCAATAATAACGTGCAGGGCCAGAAGCCAAGTATCAAATGTGTCAAAAGATGGAATTTCTTTTCACAGGTAAGTCTAAAAACGAAGTTATTTAATGGTTTTCCCAAAAACTTTCTACGTGACGGAGTAATTAGACTAGTGATGTGGCCAAAGTTAGTGTTATCGACTATAGATAAACAATATGTTCGTTATGTTATTTATTTTTCTGCATTGATTAGTGGACCAAAAAAGCGATAATTAATGATAAAAGTGTTTTCAAGAAATACGTTTAATGCACTACAGAGCTGCGACCATAATACACCTTAAGCCTGGTTTATAGAGTAACTTGTTAATTCCTCCGAGTTCAGCATAAGTAAATTTGATCCTGTTATACCCTATTATAATAAGTCTTTTGGATGTATTTATCATTTAAGTTAACTTCTTTATTATTTAACAATGTTGTTCCTAGTCATATAAAAACAATTTACCTATAAGTGGCGGGGCTTGATGTTAAGCCGGTGTATAATGTCTAAACTTAATATCATAATAGCTTGTGTGTTTTTATAACTATATTTAATTTACATAAAAAAGTATACTACACACTTTCTATGTAAGTACAATATAATAATAAATAACAATATAATGATTAATTTTTTGTATTTGCGCATAGAGTTACGTAATTTAAGTCTTCATTTATTAATTTTAGAATTTTAGATTTATTCCTTTAAGACCTACTTACTACAGATAGGAAAAGAGCTGCAGCTACCTTAGTACTATTATCTATTCTGTGCTGCAGCGCTATAGGTTACGTCAAGTAAAAAGACCATCAGCGGTAATTTTATCGATCTATACCTGAGATGTGTGACATTGCATTGAAGTAAATAACATAGTAATACTATGCTTATACGATAATTTCTAACTCGTTAATTATAATTATTATCTCCAGGGCCTCTATATGTCATTGACTAAGCGATATCGCAAACTATTTTGCTACCATATGGTAGCTCTCATTAGCTTGATAGCAATAGTGGCCGCATAATAAAAAACCGTACGCGATATCGCTTAGGCAATGTCGAATAGAGACCCAGTTCTTTAGCTTGTTTCTCATCTGAGTAACATCGGCTAGTAAAAATGGATCTCTTTTAAACCCCTTCACCATCTGACTCATGATTAGATGAAAACTTTAAAAGTTCCATGACTGCTACAGTCATTTACAGATGACAAAACTCGGATCAAAATAAACCGATGAATGTAAAACAAAGCGTGTCTGAACACCTGTACTTGATAAAAAATAGGTTACAATTTTAAGGGCCTGGCGCCTGGGGCCTGGCTGGCAACGTGCTTTGGAATGGTCTGGTGGTGAAAGGGTTATTATAATTCGCTTCACGTAAATGTCCCGCAACTGATCTGTAGTTTACTGTAGCGAAATTTCCGCGCGTATGATATAATGCGGTAACGTTTGTTGGCTCAAACATGAATATACTTAAGATATGAAGTCGTCTAACGTCTAACGTCTAACCATTTGGATCAGGAGGCTTGCAAAACCAAATACCCTCAATTGTAAAAATAATCGTATTTTACTTAATATTCGACATGGCAGCAAGCCGTTCGCAACTTAAAAGGTACTTAGTGTGTTTACAAATCAATATGTCGTCCCTATAGGATAGTATCAATCAATCCCTAATTGCTTGAAGGAAGGGAAATATCCATAGCGTCATATACAAGATATTTGTGAAAGGTGAAGTCAATAAAAAATTCCTTACCTAAACTTAGTGTTTTTTAGGTGTTCATGTAGATAATGAATGAAAACTTTCAAGTTAAAGTGATTAGGTAGGTACTTATTTTTATTCACTTCACCCGTTATAAGGATTAAGTGCACATTCTGTCCGAGGACCACCTGACCGGGGTGTTGAGTGCGTACATTAATGGTAAATAAAAAAATATATAAATGTTTTTATTTTAAAATCATTCATTTAAAATCTTGAAGGTTTAAAAGCTTACCTGGCAATTAAACTTATTCTACGCGAACGGAGTCGCGGGCACAGCTAGTGTACACTATAATACTAAAAATTTTATAATCTAAATTTACACTGCTTAATGTACTCCGATGCCTCACTCGTTAGGGTTTTGAGGTCTTCCACTTGTCCCTCATATTTTGTAAGGGGGCACTCCAGAATAATGTGTTGAACTTTTTGTTTCGGGTAGCCACATTCGCATGTTACATCGTCACTCCAGCCCCACTTTTTCCGAAGGTAAGCACAGTGTCCAACTCCCGTTCTCAATCGGTTGAGCATACACCAGGACCGACGCGATTCCTCGAACCCCAGGGGATTACATTGACTACTATCTAATAGAATATAAATACAGAAAATTAATTAATCAAAATTGTATTAACAGGAACTTAATATGCTGATAAATCAAATTGCTTTTAGTCATCAAAGATAATTTGACATTTATTGTATTAAGAGTCGTATTTCTCTTATTTCCTGTTCGCTCAATTGACATAAGAATAGCGTGCGCCGTGCGGTGTATGGGTAATTGGCGATCATTTATACGTCGCAGGATATTAACATAAATATCAGTATCCTTTTTAACCGACTTCAAATAAACCGAAGGAGGACATTCTCAATTACACGCGCATATTTGTTTTCTTTTTATATGTATGTTCAACGATTACTCGGAGATGGCGGGAGTTGGATGATTATTTTTTAATCGATAGGGATTTCCAAGTCTGTCTCGTTGCAATAATAGTAATAAAGTTTAATTCATTAAAACTTAGGTGGTAAATACAACATAGGTATGCATATCTGTGTCAGGAGGTCTCGCTCCTCCAAAACTAAAACATTTTACCGCAAGCCGTTTTAGTAATTTCGTAACTTATTTATAAACTAGATATGCTAAATGTGTGTGTATGTGTGTGTGAGAGAAGTGTGAGCGTGGGTGTGTGTGTGTGTGTATGTGTGTATGTGTGTGTGTGTGTGTGTGTGTGTGTGTTAGTGTGTTATAGTCGAGCTCACATATCCAACTTAGCAAAGTTTTTTTACAGTCGTGGCAATAATAGTCTAGGTCTGATAATTTATGAGGAATCGATGGAATTCCTTAAATATTATAGGCATGCATTATTGTAGAATGCCAAAATTGCTATAATTTTAATAATTGAGTAATTTGCATATGTCAAGCCGCGTGAACCTGGGTCTTTACCGTGCAGCCATTCGCTCGTCCGTTCCAAATACACGCTCACCCGAAATCCCTTCAGACGAAGACTTTAAAAGACAGTACCGTCAGCAAAGAACCTCGTAATTGAAATTCAGATATAACACGATCATTTTTATTTGCAGAACGGCATATGCACAGAAAAGTTGTGTTCTGGTAGCGTGGTCAACATCCCCAACCGTGGCGATGTGCCACGTACGCCACAAGAAGTGTACTTTGAAGCTGAAAAGTTCCTCCGGGAATTCTTCGCTTCTATACGCAGGTATAAATAGCTTCTTAATCATTGCTAGAATAGAAACTTGGCGAAAGAGAAACTTGGCGAAAGAGTCGATTAAAAGATGAGCACCCAAAGCAAAATTTATTGAATTAATATTAATTAATAAGTGATTTTCCTTAAAGTTAATCGGACTGAAATAGTAAACAATAATACAGGATCCTTAAAAACTATAAAATATATTTACGTACTCAGGTCCAGTCATGACAGTGAACTTTGCAACTTATACTTGATTTCCTGATCAACGAACGATACACACTTCACTAACGATCGTGATCGTGTAACTGATATCTTTGAAACCTCTTTTGGAGAACAATTTTAAGATGTTTCTAGCTATGTTTTTCCTTTAATAAAGTGGCTCTCTCTAAAGATAAAAGTTGCTGCAAAAAACTAAAAAGAAATACGCGCGTAACACAGTGGAAAAGCTAGAATGCAAATGGCACTAAAAATACAGTTATGAAATCCTTGAAAACCTTCTTAAGCTATATTAAACCTTACGCTAGTAATCATGAGAACCGAATTACGAATAAAATTAACACTAATATTTTCACAGAGAGAATAGTTGTTCGCACAAAGGCAGGCTGAAGAAAGTGAAGCGTGAATTGGAAGCGAAAGGCACTTATCGCCTGAAGTATAAGGAGCTGGTGTTCGCCACGAAGTTGGCATGGCGCAACACCACGAGGTGCATCGGGAGGATACAGTGGAAGAAGTTGCAGGTCAGATATGGTCAGCTATGCAGGCTGATCAGCGATGAGAGACACATTCAAATTGAGACCGAATGACTTTGACTTTGTTGTTGCAGTCTAAATTGATAATTTCGTTTAACCGCTGATTATTATTTGCCGAGACTTGAAATCCCGGCTCACATGTCTGTCATTTTCCGATCTCATGTGTGGAATTAAACGTGATATTTAACAGAAAATATCGTGAGGAAACATGCATATATCTGTGATGTAATTCAAAGATTTATGTGGAAGCCCCAATCGACAGTGGGCCCGCGTGTGGACTACTGTCCAGCTCCTCTCATAATGAGAGAAGGCCTGTGCCTTGCTGGACATAGGCCTGCCCCAATGATCGTCACAACGACCGATTCTGTGCTGCTCGCATCCAGCGATGTGGATTGATGGTTATTGATGGGAGCTGTAGTGGGATGTGTATAGGGTGATAATGGTGCTGAATTTATCCAATAATGCGGTTCTTACTGCCACGCACATAAAAAAATATCAATCTGCAATCGAATAACTAGCTGTGCCCTCAACTTCGTCCGCGTAGAATAGTGACTTTGTGTATCATTTTTATATTTCACAAAGAACATTAATTAAATAAACAAAAACTAAAAACTATTTTTTTTTAAGAAACAAGCTTTTATTTAAATGCTTTAAAATTAAGAAAAGATTTTTTTTTATTAAATCAAACCCGTCAATTTATTACATTAATAATAAAAATAATAAAGACATTTATTTAACACACATGAAAAACAGACAGATAAAAAGATAATATTATACAATTTATATGAAATAAAAGCTTGTCGCGAGATTTACCTGTGTACATTAATTTTATGAAACACAACGTTTTTCTTAGAAATACTTGTATTAAGATCAAGTTCCATGTTGTATTTTTGTTTATTTACACAGGTAAATCTCGCGACAAGCTTTTATTTCATATAAATTGTATAATATTTTCTTGTTATCTGTCTGTTTTTCATGTGTGTTAACATACGACGACGATTTTTGACATGAAAGTGTCATCCACCATCTTGGATGCAAAAAGTGACATCGGATTTGGTTTTGTCATGCTAAATACCTTGAAAACGATACCAATATCTGTATGCAATGCGAAGAGACCAACGCATCTTCGGCTAACATCGTGTGACTCCGTACCGTGTGACAGTGTGACATCGTAGTTTGATTTTACTCCCATAATTTTTAATACCCCAGACTTATATATGAAAATCGATTCGTAAGGAGTAAACTCCAAAAATCCTGTAAGCAAATCGAATTGTAATCAATTTGCAGTCAATAATAGTGAAACACGTGACTCACATGACCCCCCCCCCCCTCTTTCTTACTCGCGTTAACCTTCCGTTTCACATTTTGTAATGAGTAATGACTCCGTAATTGTTACATCAGAATAGCTCTTATATTTGGTCTCTCGTCACAAAGTTATAAAACATCACATAAACCTTTCATATTTCCATACAAACTTTCATCCCCTATTCCTTATTGTTATTTTACACCCTTGAGTGTAAAAGTTTTACAAACTTTGAATGTCATATTTATTTATATCGAATCAACAGCTTAAAAAATAAGTTTCAAGCTTCTAGCTCTAAAAATGACGATACTTCCATACAATTTTTCATCCCCCCTTTCAACCCCTTACAACCCTTTTTTTCGCATTAAAAAGTAGCGTATGTCCTTTTTCAGGCTCTAGACTATCTGTGTACCAAATTTCATTTAAATCGGTTCAGTAGTTTTGGCGTGAAAGTGCGACAGACAGACAAACAGACAGACAGAGTTACTTTCGCATTTATAATATTAGTATGGATATGGATATGGATGGATTAGTATAAAAAAATTGTAACTTAGGCTATTAAAGATTTCTTTGTATCAGGGTACTTTTGCCTGAAAATTTTCAGAACCAAAAGAAGGAATCGTTTTTGTTCTTCGTCTTTGGTAATTAGTTTATTAAATGCTTCAATCAAAGCTACACCGCGTTCCGCAATGTCATTCACCACTTTTATAGAACGTAAAATTTCTTTGGAAGCTTTGTAGTCTTCATCTTCTTTCCAAGACTTTGACTTTGCAGAAATGCAGACGGAATTCCCAGGATTCAAAGAAATCTTAAGGTGTTGCTGGTCACGAAATCCTCAATATCTTTTTCTTCGATGTGACTTAGATCCAAGGTGATTCACGTTGGGCTATAGTCTGAACCTTCCTCATTCAGTGCAATTACCATTTTTTGTTCAGTTCCAAGAGAAACTTCGTCATCAAAAAAAGCAAGCGCAGCAAGTTCTTCGGACGAATACCACATGTGCCCCAGGAACTTCGTTAGAGCTTTTTTGGACATAGCTTTACTTATACTTATATTTTTTTTAATTTCTTAAGATTTTTTAACAGCCACAAGTCATTTCTTGGTGCAGAAGTTGCCACGGGAGCTTGGGGCCAGCATCTTACATAAATCGTAACAACGGAAACGCAAATTTCAGTAATGGGTTTAAGTTCTTTTTTTGTCAGTTTAAACTGGTCTCTGAACATAAAAATCGCCAGTCGTAAACATCGTGTGCGATGAAGATCTCTGGAGCTCCGAATGATATGCCTTTATTAGGCACATCTCCCAAAAATATTATTGTAAGTGTCAACAGTTCTTTGTCGTCACATGGTTGATAATCATTTAGCTGCTTTTCAGCATATGAAATTGCGCTGCCTGCTATATTTTCTACGTATCTTAAAGCGTCAGGGTCTGAAGAAACTATACTGAACTTATTCTGACCAATGTTAGGCCAAGCAGGTCTAAATCGTTCGAAGATCAATATTTCTGGTCCACTTGATGTCCATCACGTGGACCAGTGCTTGAACTACGATTGCTTCTAGTAGTATTTCCATTATATGGTGACGACAGGCCAACCAAAGAGCATCTTTTGCGCTAACAGAATCCAAGCACCGGCTCTTAAACTAGTGTTGTGCGAAAACAAAACGCGATGCGAGCCAAAACACAATCGAACATGCACTCTCTATCACAGCGTGTTTGTTAGTCTCTAAGCGTGACTGATGCGTGCGGGAGGGGGAGAGGGGTGAGTAAGAGTTTTCTTGTACGGAATAATGTGACAACGAGTTGCACTAGTATGTTTTATGATGTATAAATGATGAATATAACTGTTTTATGTACATTGAGATGCAAGTTATCATTATCATAATTTTTTCAAACTTTGACACGAGGTAGCGACCCCTAAAAACCTATTTATGAAATAAATTAAAAAAATCGTTTTTTAGGTAATAGAAGCGAATGGCGGGCTGACGTAATAATTTTTCAAAAGTCGAAAATTCAGAAACACCCTAATTACCACGCAGACAAAGTTGCGGGTATAAGCTAATAGTTTATAAGTATCATGTACAAGACTGTCTGTGTTTTTAGTTATGATATAAATAATCTTTAAGTCGATCTCGGTCACAATATAAACCCACATGAGGGTTATAGAAATCCGCACCGAGAAAACACACTGAGAAAAAATCCATAGGTATGTAATTCTGGATGCCACGTACGTAATTCTGGAGAAAAACGTACCTAACGTAAGTAGAGACTCGGCTACATGGATAATGTTGCGAACTACAAACGCGCGTATACGTTTTTACATTACCACGTAACAATCAACATTATTTCGGATGCTTCGACATTATTCTGGACTTGGCTGCGAATACATTACGGTAATGTAGGTACAGCATCAAAAATTTTCTCCGTGCAGCAATCATTGAGGGCAACAAACAATACTTTGCCGATGCGGTTAGCCTAGTTGGTACCCTGCATCCGAAGCTAGCAGTCCCGGGTTCGATACCCGGTAAGGTTTAATATTTGTTGTAATGAGAACGAATACTTGTTCCTGAGTCTTGGATGTTTCCTATGTATTTAACTAAAGCCTAAAGTAAGCACTTTGGGACTAGATCGATTTATGTAGAGATTGTTTTTTTTCCTCCTCTGCTGCACTGGGAGTGAAGAAATAGCATAGAATGCGTGCAGATGCTTATCATCCTGGCATGTCGTAAAAGTCGACTAAGGGACGGGTCCTCTCTAACATGGTGGACTATCTGTATGGGCGATGGGCTGATCACCTGTCACCATACGGTTCATCATACCATCTTAGGACTAATTAATCGAACGTGGCCACAAATAGTCTTGTGGCTCTGCCCACCCCATTAAGGATTTCAGACGTAATAATATATATGTATGTTGTTTTTTAAATGTCAATTGACTGACAATCCGGCAGACGGCCCACCAGATGGAAAGCGGTCACCGCTGCCCATGGACATCTGCAATACCAGAGGTGCGCCAATGCGTTGCCAGTTTAGGGAGGTTGGAGATGAGGGAATAGGCCTCCGGATCTCGTCACTCACCGTACGACCGCAATAGCAAGCTATTACTTTACGCCGATATTCTGTGAGAGTGTGGTACTAACCCGGCCGAGCAGGCCCATTCGAACAGTAATCATCTAGTGAGGATTACCGTTTGGCTCTACCACTACAATATTGACTTGATTGTCCGCTGATTTATTTATTTATTTCTAACAACAAGCTATCTTCCAAGCTCTTACTGGCCATTACAAATACCAAATTAAACAAACTACCTAATGTTTGGAGTTATGATTGAAACTTTATTAATTTGCGTTTCGTCCTAATTGAAAATATGTTTAAAAAAAACATGTACATTTCACAGGTTTTTGACTGCCGAAAAATAACGACTGCTCGAGGAATGTTCGTGGCCCTTTGCAAGCACATCAAATACGCGACGAAGAAAGGAAATATTCGGTAAGATCTGTAATCAATGGATCCAATGTTAGATCCCACAAATCACAACAAATATCTTAAGATAATGATAAAACGACGTATGGAGATAAAGACATCAAAACTAATATACAAATAATTCATCGTTTTCGGGAACAAAATATTTGCGATTTATGTATAAGCACTTATTCACCATCTTCTTATTAATCTAAGTTCTCAAAGCGCTAAAGAATGTCGATGCCAGAAATCATATGTGTATGTGAAGTAGGTGTGGCAATGCTAAAAATAAACGTTGTAAGAAATTCAACCCACAGACTTTTTTATCATTATAAAATATTGTATATCACAATGCAATAACATAAAAGACAATCATTAAACCAATTTCAACTCAGTTTTTACAAATATACAGACAGACACACATATACTTTCGCATTTATAATATTGGTAGTAGATTAGTAGGATGTAGGATAAGGGAATTGAGGAAAAACGCGACTAAATAATGTTTAGAATGCTTTTTTAGAATTGAGGGATAAAAAAACCAAGACTAATCTTAAATGATTTTTGGACAAAAATAGAGAATTGGTACTTGATGTTTTGCCTAGCCTAAGCCATTTGCAATGATTCGTGGCCGATAAATATGGCACCGCGATAGCTCCAGACTTTTCGGTAGTTAGTTGTTTCTCTTTCACACTGAGAAAAAATGACAACCAAACTGCTTCGGTTATTTCAGTTTTAACCATAATTTGGTAAGGCGTTATTAAAGTTAATTGTATGTAACCAAATGGTTTATCTATAAAGAACAAAAGTGAATGTAAGATATTGCTTTAAGTTATATAGTCACTTTTTTGAGTTACAGATAATCGAATGTCCGATTTCATTTAACGATCCTTTTTTTCAGTGCACTTGCTGTGTAGCTCTTATTGCATCGTTATTAAATACGTCATAAAGTTTGGTATCCAAACTCCAGAAATATAAGCCGAGACAACATGTTACTTTCGTATCCTTTTTTTACACAGATCGGCAATCACCATTTTTCACCAACGCACAGACGGCAAGCACGACTACAGGATATGGAACCCACAGCTGATTAGCTATGCGGGGTACAAACAACCCGACGGAACTATTTTGGGTGACCCAAATCACGTAGAATTCACTGAGGCAAGATGACATTTATATAATAATTAACTGTACATTAATGAGATATCTGATAAAATTTCGGAGTGGATAAGATCGGTCGATCGATCGGGTACATTTTCGGGTAATATTTTACCGACTTTATAATTATCAGTTCCGTTCCATTCCGATGACTACACCCAGCCAGCAGGGCACCACATGAGCAGTCCGGTCGGAGGAGCATAGGAACCTTAACAGCCTCCGAGAGCTGGTCGTGTTGAGACAGCGTGGCCGCCCGAACCCATTTACGCTCCCCCCCGTCGTCTGTCACCCGATGTGGTGAACTGCCTCTCCTGCCCGAGACACCGGGGAGCCGGGAGTTACAGGTCGGGAGTGTAGTGGGCCTTTTGTAGTCAGGATGGGGAGTGGGAAGGATTGATCGAACCCAAATACTGACATTGTGGCCCGTGGAGAAGATAGATAATATACTTGATGTGTAATATATAAAGGGTAGAATTGGTGACTGCTGCTGTTTTCCTTATTGCTGCCTTGGCATCTTTTCTCTATTCTGTTTCTTAATTTCCACGCCTCACTTTCGTCGTCTGGCTCAGTGTCTGTATCCATAATGGCGTTTGTTGACCGTTGTCACGATTAGATTGTTTGAATCGGCACCTTTGTGGTCGGTGACGAGAAAATTCAAACTCGATATTTTTTCTGTAAAAGTATATCTCTTGTAGAGCAGATATAACTGATATTTTAATCACATGCGGCTATAATTACCAACAGTATAGGGATCAAGCTATCCAAACTTCATAAACAAAAGGATTATTATGCATCGATGAACCCGTACAAATCATACTTGATTTTGGTCTGATATTTCAGCCTATATATGTATGCTATAATATAATGGATATTAAGTTTTTTTTTCTAAACCTGTCGTGTCTTTGTTAAGGCCATCATGAGGCTCGGGTGGAAGCCACCTCGCACACAGTGGGACATCATGCCACTGGTCTTGTCGGCCGACGGCAAGGAGCCGCAATTCTTCGAACTGCCTCGTAAAATTGTGCTGGAAGTCCATATGGAGCACCCCAAGTAAGTTTTCGTTATTAATTATACAAAACATTAAAGTAAACCAACGAGAATCAAATATACGCTACGCCTCTTCTTGTCTTGTGCTCGCAATACAGCGCTACCTCTGCTAGTTAACTTACTATTCTGATTGAAGCGATGATAACCACAACTTTATTTTCCATAAAAACTTACTTTGTGGGATTTGATGTAATAAGTTAGATAGTACAAATAAATATCAAGAGGAGTGTGAACCTAGAACATTTCATACAAAACGCGATAACGATTTCGACCCCTCAAATCTTAACCGATGTTGACCAATTTTTGATAGGTTGTCACTTCGAATATAATCTAGGTACGTTTTGGTTTTTTCACTATAATCAGGCGGGTGCCACTCCGCACTTTAGGTACGCTCGGCCGTCGGGCACCGCGGCGGTGTATATCGCAGTAGGTTGCCGCTCGCTCGCCGCGTCGCGCCGAGTCATAGCAAAGCGTGTTAGGTACTTATTATTTCATTAACAGTACTCAGTGAATTCCTGTGCGGTTTCCTGTTCTTGTATTAATTAATAATGACTGGTAATAAGTATACAAAATACTGTGGTGTTTACGGGTGCTTGAATAATAAAGCAAAGAAGATATCGAAATTGGGACTATATATTTTTTTGTATTCCGCAAGATATTGAAAGGTTAGTATCTACTTAGTGGTTTTGTTATAGATACTCTGTAACTGTAGTAATGAGAGTTGTTATAGGTACATAGGATGTTAGAATGAAAGTAGGGTTCAAAATACAATTAACTACCTATTTAGGTAGTAGACTTTCGTGTTCTTTTACACATCAAATTCAATTCCTGGTTAAAACAAATTACAATTGCCAGTACCCTAAGTAGGTACCTATAAACAAAATAAAATGCCTGAGAGTTGGTAGGTACCTTCGTCAAACAACTTAAAACAAACTGGTGAAGTTAAATTAATAAGTAGCTCGTAAAAATCACGCCAGACGCCGCCGGTGTCGTTCTCTTTGCTTGTCTACCTATTGTTAGCAACTGACAACCCTAGCTTACATGAAAGAGCACGTCTTATGCAACAGAGAGAGAAGGCAAGATTAGGCAATTATTCGTGCCTAAACAGGGGTTTTGTTAGAAACTGATTCTTCTGTACGTTAGTACTATTATCTATTCTGTGCTATAATCAATAAATTCAGTTTTATTTTTGTTTTAGGTTTTTTAGTTTTTTCAGACAAAACTAATTTCGGTGATTATCAGACTTTGTTGATCTTTAATCAATATTCAAAAAACTTGTAGACCTAGATTTTGTCCTGACTGACAACCTATCAAAAATTTGTCAAAATGGGTTAACATTTAAGGGGTTGAAATAGTTATCGCGTTTTGTATAAAAAGAAAGATTTTTCCGTTGGTTCACAGTCCTCTTAACCTTTTGATCGCCTATAAGTCAAGGTAATGAAGGACTTTTTTACGGCGGCGGTGGCGGTCAAAAGGTTAATAGCACTGACATTATCCACGCGAATGTAATAATACCTCATTATATGTTTTACGCACCATCAATGATCCTAAAGAGATAAAATACGTAATTGTTTTGATAGATATTGTCGTTACATCACTTTATTACGTATTGATGTCCCATGTGGGCGAAATGATGTCTCGATGACAAACGGAAAGCACGTATGTAAATAGGAGTTAAATGCATAGCTGGGCACCGTTAATCAAATAATTAACTTCGTTAATCCGTTCATAAAAAAGTTAACTTCGTTAAACTTTAAAGGGTTACATTTCGGAAGATTTAACGGAAGTTAAAGATAATCGTTAACACGTGATAGAAATTGTGTTTTATGTGTCGTTATGTTAGTGATTTACTAATAACAAGAAATTTGGTATGGGTTATGGAGGTTTAGGCTGGACATGAAAAATTAATACTCTACACAAGAGTTTATGGAAGACGATTCCTAAAATTCAAATTAGTGTATAGTCATTGTTTATGTTTAGCCCTAAGTTACTGTATTTGCTCCGCCCTAACAGGGTCCATGTGTTCATTCATACCTTAAATGTAAGACCTGTAAAATACCATGTTTGCAATAAAGATATTCTATTCTATTCTAATAATAATCTATAATTTATAAAATAAAAAACGGACTTCAAATAGCCTTTGAAAAGTAACATTTCTTTCACATTTTATTTATTATCCTGTGATTTAACGACCCACATTTTCTACATCAAGTAACAATAGCATAATGCCAATTGCTCATCACCATTAACAAACTGTTGCTATCCACGGTGCAAGGATGTCAGTCGTTGAGGAGTTCTCCTGGTTATCCAATTTTACTACATGAATATTCATGGACATAAGTTGCTCCAAAACTTTATACAGCAATTTAATCGCTAATCGTGAAATACTCAACTTCAACAGGAGTTCCGGGAGATCATCTATGGTTTTCATTAACTGTTTCACTTCACCAAATAATGCTTTTGGAACCTAACTGCTTGAGTTATTACAGAAAATACTAAAATTGCTATATGATTGCCTATAATATTTGAAGAGTTTCATCAATTCCTCATAGATCCTCTCATCATAACTCAACTTTGACTACAACGGGACCAAACTGGAGGTAAACCCTACCGATTTAAAAAAAAAAACTCAAAATCGGTTTGTAAATGACGGAGTTCTGAAGAAAGAAACATAAAAAAAATACAACCGATTTGAGAACCTCCTCCTTTTTTTTTGAAGTCTGTTAGTAAAAGAAGGGTACGCGCAATGACCACCGATGCGCCCGAACGTACTAGTCAGAACGTGTTTTTCACGGGGCGGCGCGGTCCACTCTGTGTACTTATGGCAAATAGTAGGTACTTAATTAACGATTAACGGACATTAATTGTTTTAACGGCAGTTAATGAGTTCGTTAACAATTTTTATAGTTAACTTAAATGTTAATCCGTTTCCAGAAATGTTAACTTCGTTTATTAACGATTAACGGATTGAAGGTCATGTGCCCAGTAATGGTTAAAAGTTATTATTAACGAGACCAAATTTGGCCATCACGATATTCGGTTTACCTACTCCTCCTAAAATTTAATAAGCAAAGCCGTTTAATGTTCCTGCGGCCCTAACATGCAAGACACAAGGATAAGTTAAACTGTCTTATCTCTAAGTGTGTCTCTTTCACACTAGTGCCGACGAAAGAGATACCTAGTCATAGAGATAAATGGGGTTAACTTATCTTTGTGTCTTGCATGTTAGGGCCGCATTGCATATTACAACGCGAAGACACAAGTTTTATTTACTAACTGACAGAAAACAAATCTAATGATGATTCTTTGAAACTATCAAATCTATGTTTTTAGGTAAATATGTATAAATAGGAATATATATAAAATATGGAATTTTTATTAGGTTTTGTTTTGATAGGTACCGTATTATTGAATCAATACCATTAAATATTTAAATTTTGGGGTTTGGACTTATTTATTGTATCAATACCAAAGAATGTATTTGTAAGAATGTACTGGTAACACACAGTAAGACTGTAGTGACGGTTTTAGGATCCCATAAAATTTAAAGTTTCCAGGACATACCCTAGCGAAATAGTTCCTCGGATTTATTGACACTAGTGAAAACTGGATTTATAATGTTAACCTTGTAATTGTTCTTTTTTAATGTTTTTTCTTATTAATTTATTTATTAATGCATGCCGATTGTTGTTTCATAGCAACACGCACGCGTTTAGCGTCTTTTGCATACATATTTTAATAACGCAATAGTAGTTTATGCAACGGTTGCATAAATGATAGGCCTTAAAACACTAGTGCGGTTTTCATGAAACGAGCTTTAGCGAGTTTCATAATAAGACCACACGTGTGTTTTAAGGCCAAATTATGCAGAGTTGCATACATAACTTTATCTACACACATATTATAAATCCTCCATGATGTGTTCAGAAACAATATTTTCAGGCAACAAGTTATTTGTTGTAATCGTGGCTGCATATTTCCGATATCCGGCGCATTTTCACATCACACAGTCACTCCGAGAAGACTACTATTCATATTTTCAACTAAAATGTAAATTACAAACAACTTTTTCTATTCAATTCAACAACAATTCTACATTCGTTCAGCAAAAAACCTACATAATGGCGGCAATTCGATCCTCCGTTAAGACCATTTTTTATTTTAAATCATAGCCAAACGAATGAAGTCTCTATTCTCACGTCACTCGAGATCAAATATCGTTCGGTTTATATTAAAAAAACATACTGAATTGATGTTTCGTATCAATAACTGTTTAATATCTATGGATAGAATAGAGACCCACTTGAGTTTTGACAGCTGTTCCAAATTTAATCTCATTTCGATACTAAAATCGATACTGTAATAACATTGCAGCACTGGTTGTCACAATGGTGGTCATTTCCTACGGTTTTTGATTACACTATGGAGGTTTTATGATATGGGTGTAGATAAAGCATTTTTCTTATTTTGAAACATAACAAACTTCTTCTTCTTTCTAAGGTTGTCTGAAAGAGATCGTTATTTGACGATATCACCACCTGTTATTTACTTAAGTGATTTATGAGTTTTTCCAATAAGTTTTACGTGTTGTTTATTAACTAGTATTTTTATTGTACCTATTGTTTTGTACCGTGTTGTATAAAATAGGTACCTAGTCAGTTATTGATATATTGCAATGTAATACACTTTATTTTATAGGTACCACAATTTAAAACGCAACAAAGCACAAATTCATAAAATATAATACCCACCTCTTCCAGACAACCTCAACAGAGAGAATTCATAGAAACAATAATTAATCTAACTATCTTAATTTCTTGTTTTTCTTCAGATATGACTGGTTTAAAGAGCTGAACCTGCGCTGGTACGGCCTGCCAGCAGTGTCTAACATGAGGATGAACTGTGGTGGCATCGAATTTACCGCCACCGCTTTCAACGGCTGGTACATGAGCACCGAAATTGCCTGCCGCAACTTCTGCGATGCCAGCAGACTCAATATTGCCCCAGTAATCAAATTTATCATTAATATTCATGATTTAAGAGGAATGTGAACCTACGGCTTTTCATACAAAAGGCGAAACGATTTCCACTCCTTAATGCTAACCGATTTTGAACAATTTTTGATAGGTTATCAGCCAGAACAAAAACTAGGTCTATACGTTTTGGTTTTTTCACTATAATTAACAAATTCAGTTTTATTTCTGTTTCAGTATTCATATATATAACATTTAAGGGGTAGAAATCGTTATCGCCTGTTATGAAAAGGGTGAATTTTGCCGCTAGTTCAGTCCTCTTAAAATTTTACGAGTATCTTCTTTACTCTTCAACTTCTCAATTTATATATAAATTGAAAACTTCACGTTTGACTCTGAATCTTCTCATGAAACCAACAGTTTATTGTAGAATTATGGCTGACAGTTTATAATAAACCGAACAGTTAACATTATTCATCTGATTACTATTATTACTACAACAGAGAGTGGCTGAGAAAATGGGTCTTGATACCAACTCGGTTATAAGTCTGTGGAAGGACCAGGCACTATTGGAAATCCACACCGCTGTGCTGCACAGCTTCGACAAGGATGACATTTCTATAGTCGACCATCACACTGCATCTGAACAGTTTATGAAGCATTTGGATCACGAAAATAAAAGCAGGTGTGTACCATTTGAAAAAGTTAAGGGTGATTATGATCATACCCAAACCATAGATACCTTTTCTTTTCAGATAGCTAAATATAAGTTTGATTTCAGGGGTGGCTGCCCCGCTGACTGGGTGTGGGTGGCTCCGCCAATTTCATCTTCTATGACAGCGGTGTTTCATCAAGAAATGGCTTGTTACTATATGAAGCCATCTTACGATTATCAAGTAAGTTAACCTTAATGTAAAAAATTAAATAAATATATCGAACAAACAAAGAAAGAAAACAATTGCTTGAATTGAGCCGTACACGTTCATGTTCATGTTCAAGACTTTAGAAATATTGTACTGAAATGTATTGTCATTTAGGATCCTGCATGGAAGACCTATAAATGGCCTGAATCTGACGATAAACCACCAACCAGAAAGTTTCACTTCAAGCAGATTGCTCGAGCTGTCAGGTTTACTTCTCAAATGTACAGCCGGGCGCTCTCCCAGCGCGTCAGGGCCACAATACTTTATGCAACCGAAACAGGCACATCTGAATCGTTTGCTCACGAGCTAGGGACTATTTTTGAAAAATCTTTCAATGCGAAGGTGAGCTCACCAGCACAGTTTACATGGTAATGTTGATACAGATGCAATTGCGTCCATAGCTTACTGCGTTAAACACTAAACCTACTGAATTCCTTGCAGGTTTCCTGCATGGATGAATATGACATGTTTTCAATTGAGCACGAGACATTATTACTGATTGTAACTTCGACGTTTGGTAATGGGGAGGCCCCTTCAAACGGCGCGGTTAGTGGCGTTCAGTAAAGTTGCAACCATTCTACCTGTACTGAATAATTTTTACACGGCTTACTAAATGTGAAAAATAATTAAGTCATGACGTTTTCGTGCTCTCAGGAATTCGGGAATCATCTGTTCAAAATGCTCAGTATTGAAAACGAAGAGGAGCAGATGGGTAGCGCTAATCCGGGGTACCTCACCTATTAATTTATTATTTACTTAATATTTTTTTATATTCGTACTTACGTCATTTTATTGATGTAATGTTTTCATTTTAGTTTCAGGGCACACACTCCAACATCTTTAATGAGGACCAACAGCATGGTAGCACCACCGCCAATTAAAAAACCTGATATTGATAACTTAGGTCCATTGAGCAATGTCCACTTCGCAGTATTTGGTTTGGGATCTAGTGCGTACCCGAAATTCGTAAATTTTGCCAAAGTAATTAACCGCGTGATGGGAGAGTTGGGTGGAGTAAGAATCATGGAATTAGGAACTGGAGATGAAATGTTTGGGCAAGAACAGGACTTCGATGACTGGGCTTCAAAAATTTACTCGGTAACAAACTAAACATACTTATCTAAGTAACATAACAAAGAAACCCTTATATTGAGTACTAGCTGTGCTCGCGACTCCGTTCGCGTAGAATCAGTTTAATTCCCAGGTAAGCTTTTAAACCAACAAGATTAACTTGAAAGTTTTCATACATTATCTACATGAATGCCATAAATAGAATTCTGGTAATTAGAAACTAAAACTAGCATATTTAAAGAAAATAAATGAATGTTAAAGCTAATTCAACACGTATTTAAAAATAACAAATATTACATTTTGATTTTTTATTTAGTCGCGTCACACTAGATAGCGCTTATTTATAAAAAGTACCTGGATGATCGATTTGTTGGTAAATCATGTTTTTTATAATATTATAAATAATTAAAATCTTTATTTCGTCATCACAGGTAGTAATAAGGTGACAATATAGTTTTAAATTTACATCAGCCATGATGAGCCATTTTGGCATACGAATATTTTAAGTACTTAAATCTAATTCAGACAATTGTAATATTATAACATTTGTATTAAATTTATTCTTAACATTAATGTCTTCTATAATTTTCTCTGTATTAATGTTCGCTTCTAATAAACATATTTATTTACAATGGCAAGCTATCATCATTTAGATACTCCATGACGTTATAGTAACATTTTTCGGAAAGAAATTTAAAAATCATATTTTTAAATCGAGTTACAGTTAATTTCTGCCATGCTTCCGGGAGTTTGTTAAATATTTTTGAACCCATCACTGGAAAGTTTTTTTGCATCAGAGCTGTTCTACTTTTATTAATATGCACTTCTGGTTTCCTAGGTCGAAAGTTTCGTTGTGCTGGCTTTTTCATTTCAAATAAGTTAGGATTACTTTTAACAAATACACAACATTCAAAAATATACAAGCATGGGAACGTAAGCAAGTTCAAAGATTTAAAGTATGGTTGGCAGCTTTGTAAAGGACACAATCCTACAATAGCCCTTACACATCGCTTTTGTGCTTTAAATACTACGTCTCGGCACGAGGAGTTTCCCCAAAATACGATACCGTATCGTAGTGTTGAGGCAACAAAGCCGTGATATGCTGTTAACACTGTAGCACGGTCACTTATTTTAGCTAATTTATGAAGAGCATATGAAAATGCATACAACTTCTTACATACTTCCAAATTGTGTGACCGCCAGGACAAATCACTATCTATATATAGACCTAGAAATTTAGTTACATCGGTTTTAGCTATGTCTTTATCACTATAGTTAAGTTTAAGTGAAGGCACTGCTTTTGTTGACTAAATTGCATTACGTAGGTTTTGTCTAAATTTACCTTTAGGTTATTAGTCTCTAGCCATTTAATTATGTTTTTGATACAGGTGTTGACTTCATATTCGTAATCAGTACTGGTGTCAAGTTCAATGAAAATTGTGCTATCGTCGGCGAATAGTATCATCGGATATTTGATAGATTTGACAATGTCATTAATATAAACAAGAAATAATAAAGGCGTTGCCACGAATTCCATAATTGTTCAGTTTTGTTAGAAGTATCCGATGATCTACATAGTCGAACGCCTTAGTCATGTCCATGTAAATGGCACAGGACGCTTTCCTATTTTGGAAATTATATTTTATTTTGGAAATTATATTTAGATACAACTTTTATGCGTTAATAAAGGCACCCCCCAATAATAGGGATAACTTGAAAAAAAAGACGGAAAAAATAATCGTTTGGACTCGAACCGGGGTCTTCTGGTTATTTGTTTTGTTTCATGGCACTGGGAGGATATTTATTTTGTTTAATGTATACATCATAGTCCTAACAAAAGTATTATTACTTAGAACATTTTTTTTTTGGTTTATTAAATAGTAGACTTACCAGTGCGAATTATTAACCCTTTGACCGCCACAGTCGGCTGTGGCCCTTGGCAGTTTTCCGTGCCCCTGTCGCCACGATATGCCGTTTTCCATAATTTGCGTCGGCTACTGCCGTCGTCGAGCGCTCGTGGCACGCTTTTTAGCCGTTAGCCGTGGCGTTCAAAAGGTTAAATATTAGCTTCTGCCCGTGACTTTGTTCGCGTGGAATTGGGTAATAACTACTTTTATTCCCCCGGGAACTATCCTATATAAATCCAGGGTATAAGCCATCTACATTCCAAATTTTATACAAAACTGTCCAGCCCTGTTGAAGCGTGAAGTAACAACAAACATAATAACACACACACAACACACACGCACAAACTTTCGCATTTATAATAATTATTAGTTTTAGTTCGCTGTTTTGGCAAATTGGATGTCTTATTTTAACCTTGAACACGATACCAATGACAATTTTTGACATGACAGTGTCATCCGGCCTCTTGGATCCAGAAAGTGACATCGGATTTGGTTTTGTCATGCCTTAATACATTGAAAACGATTCCAATGTCGATTTTTGACATGCCAGTGTCAACCACCATCTTGGATCCAACAAGTGACATCCAATTTGCCAAAACAGCGAACAAAAACTAATAATTATTATAAATGCGAAAGTTTGTGTGTGTGTATGTTGTGTGTGTTATTATGTATCCCTTATTTTATACACTTAAGGGCAGATTTTTCAAAATCCTTAAATTATAGTTCTTCGTTTGTAACCAGCTATCTTTATACCAATTTTCATGCTGCTAACTTCAAAAATGACGTATCTCCATACAAACTTTCATCCCCTATATATCCACCTTAGGGGATGAATTTCGAAATAAATATTATCCTATATGTGACTCCAGATCATAAACTATAAACACACCGAATTTCATGAAAATCTGTCCAGTTGTTTTAGCGTGATTGACGATCAAATTAACCGACAGACAGACAAGAAAAAAATAAAAGGTTTTGCTTCGTTAGCTTTTTATTATAAGTACTAGCTGACCCGTGCGAATTTTCGCACAGTGATATAATAAAGTCAGGTCAAGTAAATGCAAGTATAATATTAGCTAAGAATTAGCTATGAAATTGGCGTTGTGTACGGGAGGAATATAAAGTCATTTATTTTTTTGTAAAATATATTTAATTATTGTTATCTTTGCACTTTTGCCATCTCATAGGTAGTTCATTGATCCCACTATTGATTTACTAAAAAAACCATGGAGGCGAGAATCAATAAACTCTTTGAAGGCGGTTTGGACTGCCGCATCGGAGTTGAATTTTTTTCCTTCTAAGAAGTTTTCCAAATTCCAGAAAAAATGGTAATCTGTTAGAGCAACGTCCGTGGAGTACGGTGGATGTCGCAGACATTCCAATTGTAGTTCACCTAACTTAGTGGTTGTTTTTTGTGCAGTGTGTGGTCTTGCGTTGTCGTGAAGCAGCAGTGGCCTAGAGCGATTGACCAATCTCGGTTGTTTAGCAGCTAGTTCTTCCTTCATGGTTTGCAGTTGCTGACAATAGACATCTGCCGTAATCGTTTGGCCAGATTTTAGAAAGCTGTAGTAAACGACACCGGCGCTAGTCCACCAAACACTCACAAGTAACTTTTTCTGAGTCAATTTTCGTTCAGGGCTGGATTTGGCTGGGTCTCCAGGGTTCAGCCATTGCGACGAGCGCTTCCGATTATCGTACAGTATCCACTTTTCATCACAAGTAATGATTCGATTTAAAATCCCTTCATTATTGTGTCGGTTGAGCAAAGTAACACAGCAGTCGACGCGTGTTTGCAAGTTCCCAGGTACAGTACAGGTACCCATCGTTCAAGTTTTTCTACTTTCCCGATTTGCTTCAAGTGGATTAATACAGTTTTATTACTTACCCCGAAGCCTGCAGATATCTCGGAAGTGCTTTGTGAAGGATCCGCTTCCACAATAGCCTTTAATTCTTCATTTTCCACTTTGGTCTCCGGCCGTCCACGGGGTTGGTTCTGAAGGTCGAAATTTCCATAACGAAAACGTTGAAACCAAAAACGTACCGTGCTTTCTTTTGCGACACCAACGCCGTACACATCATTAATCCTTCGAGCTGTTTCTGCAACACTGGTGCCATGGTAGAACTCGTACTCGTAAATATACCGATACGTCATGTTTTCCATTGTGCGGTAATAAGCGACGCCAAAGAAGAAAATAATGAAGAAAAAACAAATGAATGACTGTTTTCAAAACTTAAATGTACCAGCTAATAGTAGTTTATGCAACGGTTGCATAATGATAGGCCTTAAAACACTAGTGCGGTTTTCATGAAACGAGCTTTAGCGAATTTCATAATAAGATCGCACGTGTGTTTTAAGGCCAAATTATGCAGAGTTGCATACATAACTTTATCTACACACATATTATAAATACTTACTCCATGATGTGTTCAGAAACAATATTTTCTGGCAACAAGTTATTTGTTGCAATCGTGGCTGCATATTTCCGATATCCGGCGCATTTTCACATCACACAGTCACTCCCAGAAGACTACTGTTCATATTTTCAACTAAAATGTAAATTACAAACAACTTTTTACAATTCTACTTTCGTTCAGCAAAAAACCATCATGAAAGCAGTAATGGCGGCAATTCGATCCTCCGTCAAGACCATTTTTTTTTAAATCATAGACAAACGAATGAAGTCTCTATTCTCATGTCACTCGAGATCAAATGTTGTGCAGTTTATATTAAAAAACATACTGAATTGACGTTTCGTATCAATAACTGTTTTGACAGCTGTTCCAAATTTAATCTCATATCTATACTAAAATCGATACGGGAATAACATTGCAGCACTGGTTTTTCCTAATTGGTTGTCAAAATGGTGGTCATTTCCTACGGTTTTTGATTACACTATGGAGGTTTTATGACATGGGTGCAGATAAATTAATTTATAAATTTGAATTTGGAATTCTTAACCAAAGAGGAAATATTTCAGATCAAAGTGGTCAGTACGACAAAACGCTAATTTCATATGTAAGGACATAATATTATTACTACTCTATTTGTCTATTTTTAGTTAATAGCAGATAAATCTGACAAAGATAATAATTAACGGAGTACTTGCGGGTGTTCCATCTATTGACAAAATAATAATAAAATAAAAATAATTGGTCTGCAAATAGCCAAGACACATTTTAGTTAAACAGACTGTCAATAGATGGCGCTTGCAATGCGAGTGATTTTTATTTACGTACGCGGCTGTGGGCCACGCGCTGTTTTATAATTGAAAGTCTTAATGCGTATTATTGTAATACTTATATAGTGACGGATAATTTTGACAAAGATAATAATTAACGCAGTACCCTCCATCGGCCCTAACATGAATGACACAAAGATTGTAGCGCCATCTGTTCACATTAGTCTGCATGTGCAAATAGCCAACACACACACATGTTAGTTAAACAGACTGTCAATAGATGGCGCTAGCAAATCGCGTGGTTTTTATTTCTTTTTTAACGTAAAGGTTAATTTTAATCTATTAATCTATCTGTTTTTGTGACAGAGCGACGAACATAAGCTTTGAAATGACGTTTAAATCATTAATTTTGGTAAAAAATTAACGGAAATATAGAGCGTCTTCACAGAAATACCTTTTAGGAATAATATGATAAAATGCGGTAATGTTTGTTAGCTCAAACATGTAATACTTAAGATACGTAGTCGTCTAACGTCTAACCATTTGTATCAGGAGGCTTGCAAAACCAAGTGACCTCAATTGAAAAAACAACTGTAATATAATATTCGACATGATAGCAAACCGTTCGCAACTTAAAAGTTACTTACTGTGTTTGCAAATCAATATTTGGTCCCTATCTTATAATATCTATTCTTAATTGCTTGAGCGATCGGAAATTTTCGTAGCGTCGTATACAAGACGTATACAAATATTAACTTACACAGTGATTTTTAGGTGTTCAATTAGATAATGAACTTCACCCATTATAATGATTAATTTAATTTGATGATCTGGTGTGCATTAATGGCAAATAAAAAAAGTTTTTATTTTAATATCATTCATTTAAAATCTTGAATGTTTAAGAGCTTGCCTGGGAATTAAACTTATTCTACGCGAACGGGGTCGCCGCGCACAGCTTGTTATAATATATTTCTATTTGCTTCATCCTAGGCCGCAAGTGATGTTTTCTGTGTAGAGGAAATTATAATTAATGATTCCAAATTACCGCTATCAGAAGAAACTGTCAGATTCTATAAACCATCGGCAAAAATGACTCTTTATGAGGCAGTACAGGCGTCTTTCAAAAAACAGCTGATCACATGTAGAGCAGGGAAAAACAAAAGCCTAGGGGATGTCACTGAAGACCGAGAAACTATCTTTGTGGATCTACAATCGAATGTATGTCTTTTAATTAAACTAACTATTCATTATCTTTACTTATTATTATAGAAATTAAGCCTGCAATCTACCTCATTAATTACTTCTTCAGGACCAAATAAAATATGATCCCGGAGACCATCTAGGAGTGATGCCCTGCAACCGTAAAGAAATAGTTGCAGCAGTGTTAGAAACACTGAAAGAAAAAGACGACGTGGATACTCCTCTACAACTGCAAATTATGAAAGAAACTCTTTCGCCCTTGGGTAATACAAATATTTCAATTCACGATCATCATTCCTTTTTGTTCCACTGCAATAATCTATGAATGCACTAAGAATGCACACACATCGTTGAGTTACTTCGTAAAAATTAGCAAAGTTCCTCAAATTTTTGACTTCTTCTTTTTGCTAGTGGTAAAATATCGAATACATTTTAGAATATTTCAATTGATAATATTAAAAAAAATACAAAGAAATTATTTTTTAAGGTTCTTTGAAGATTTGGGTGAAACATGAGCGCTTACCAGCGGTGTCGATCCGTGATCTCTTCACTCGATTTCTAGACATTACTACTCCTCCATCTACAAAAGTTTTAAAATATTTGGCCAGCACCTGTAGAGATCGGAGTCAAGCGAACAAGATTATAGAAATAATATCGGTAGTAACGAAATTTTCTATTATAAAATATAAGATTCTGACCATTTAACTAAATACAGGCTTTATCCTTTTAGGATCACGATAAGTATGACGACTGGAAGCATATGTACTCCCCACATTTAGGAGAAGTGTTGCAACAGTTTCCTTCGTGCAAGCCACAGGGTTCACTGCTGGCTGCCCTTCTACCACCCTTGCAGCCAAGATTGTATTCCATATCCTCGTCTCCTTTGGCACACCCAAAAAACATTCACCTTACGGTGGCAGTTGTATTCTACAAAACTCAAGGTAACCGTAGTACTTACGTACATACAACTTTTTGAAAAAGTGTTGGATATTTCCAGACTTAATTTTTTTTCAGGCGGAATTGGTCCTGTTCATTACGGAGTGTGTTCAAACTATTTAAAGAACCTTAAGGATGGCGATGAAATCTTTGGATTTTTAAGAAGGTAAGAACGATTTCTTAGTACAACTATCTCCAAATTAAATAAACCTTTAATCCATCCATACTAATTTTATAATTACAGTGCCCCTAGCTTCCATCTGCCGACAGACTTAACAGTGCCGCTCATCTTGGTAGGACCTGGGTCTGGCATAGCACCTCTTAGAGGATTTTGGCATCACAGGAAATATCAAATAAAACAAACGCATTCTAAAGTGAAACCTGGAGAGATTTGGCTGTTTTTCGGCTGTAGGACTAATGGGATGGATATATACAAGGTCGAGAAAGAGCAAGCAGTTAGAGAAGGAGTACTAACTCGCGTGTTCTTAGCGCTTTCAAGAGAAAAAGGACATGCTAAGGTAAACAAACTTTCTAATTCACAATTTGTAGCAAGAAAAACTACTGCCTCACGCAAATCTAAGTAAATCTTATAACGGCAACAGTATTAATAAAAAGGATCACTTCCTCTGACGAGAATGCATTTCAGTAAAGTAATTAAGGGTAACTCACAACAAATCGTTTCCACACTTTGAATCGATCCTATTATCATTGTTATTCTAGAAATTTCTACGGTCAGGTACAGTTATTGATTAATTGCTTTTAACAGAAATATGTGCAGAACATGTTAGCTGACGAAGGCGAGAGTGTAGCTCGAATGGTTGTCAAAGAAGGGGGACATTTCTACGTGTGCGGGGACTGCAGGATGGCCGAAGGAGTTCAGCATGCATTGAAAGAAATCGTGCAGAAACACTCTGGCATGACCAAACAACAGGCGGACAATTTTATTATGACCTTAATGGTAAAGACAGATTCGTAAATATTTTCCATTTTATCAAGCATGACTTAAAAATAATATAATTTAATTTGTTTAATTAGGATGAGAACCGGTACCATGAGGATATTTTTGGCATAACACTTCGAACTGTAAAAGTCCATAGCGCATCCAGAGCGTCTGCTCGAAGAAATCGGTTGGAGTCAACGCAATCTCAATCTTAAACAAAGCCACATCCAGTTCTCGAATCAATACAAAACCATCTCAGAATTTACTTTTATATCTAGACTAACTAATAATTTTTACATTCTGTTTCATTCTTATCCGAGAGTGTTAGTCATTTATCTATATACTTCTTTACATCTATAGATAATAATAAAATCGTAAAGTGGAAAAAGTCTGTAAATTGAAGATAACAATGAAAAAATGCAATGGGGGGCTTCAGAATCAGAATGAGTAGCAGAACAAATCCCAATGTTTTTTGAATTTCATATCTGTTTGTCTGTTTATCTGTTTGTCTTTTTGTCTGTTTGTCTGATTGTATCTGCACGATAAACTTTAAAACTACCGGGTGGATTTCAATGCGTTGTTCATAATATATTCAGGAATACTTCAGGCAGGACATAGGCTTCCAGTTTTTATAGCCATTTTTATACCCTGATTCACTTATAGACAACGCACAGCCTAAACGGATGGTCCTAGAGGATTTAATGTTGGAGGAGATATTCCTCGAGTGCCCTAGCGGTGCACTTAGGAGAGATTTTTTGAAAGGGGTGATAAAGTTTGTATGAAAAACACCGCGGGCGAAGCTGTGGCGGGTCCACTAGACAAGACATTATCTATATAACGGTTCACGGTTTATACATAAGGTTTATGTTTATGAAATTAAATATATTTTTTTTATTTTTTTATTTGAGTTGGCTGAATGAAAGAAATAATTGCGGTTAGATGAAAAAAAAATAAGTTTCAGTTCTAAGTATGGGGAACCTCCAAAATGTATTGTTTTTTTTTCTTCTTTTTTTGTATGAAAATCTTAATGCGGTTCACAAAATACATCTACTTACCAAGTTTCAACAGCATAGTTCTTATAGTTTCGGAAAAAAGTGTCTGTGACATACGGACGGACAGACAGACAGACATGACGAATCCATAAGGGTTCCGTTTTTTTGCTATTTGGCTACGAAACCCTAAAAACGTATAGACCTAGATGTTGTACTTATAGTACCCGAACGAGGGACAAAAGCTATAGCCGTGTAAGTGAACAAATAAATTATAGTAAAAAAAAAAGAAATTCAATAATCGATTATGAATTTATGACTAATCAATTTGGGATAAGATTAGAATAAAAATCAAGTAATTAACAAATAATTCAATTATAGTAAAAAAGCAAGGGTTCAATTTACAATATTTTCAAAATGACTAATTTGATAAATAGCTACTATATATAAAATTAAAGTCGTTTTGAAAATATTGTAAATTGCACGCCACGCTTTTTTACTATAATTGAATTATTTGTTAATAACTTGACTTTTATTCTAATAACTCTTCATACTTAAAAAATATTTTCTACTTTTTAGTTCGGTTTGCTATTAAAGCGTGTTTTTCAGTTTTTTTTTACTATAATTTACACAAAGACTAAAAAAAATCACGCTCTTGTCAGTAACACAATAAAAAAGTACCAAAGACCCTCATCATTGGACTCGTCAAACTAAACCGAATGAGCCCAAACTCGAGGGATTTACTAGTAGTAATTGAAGAGTTCCACTATCCACCTCCTGGCTGACAAATCAGGTCAGATCAGCTCGATGGAACCAAATAATTGTATTGTCTTCCGAGTTGCAAACAAAATGAGCCCAAACTCGAGTGGTTTACTAGTAGTAATTGAAGAGTTCCACTATCCATCTCCTGGCTGACAAACCGGATCATATCAGCTCGATGGAACCAAATTATTGTATTGTCAGCAGAATTGAAAACCAAGTGAGCCCAAACTCGAGGGTTTTACTAGTAGTCATTGAAGAATTCCACTATCCACATCCTGACTCCATGGCCAGATCAGCTCGATGGTACCAAATTATGGTATCGTCATCCGAATTGCATACACTGCAAAGTTTCAAACATTTACGACAATTAGAAGTAGGTTAAAATTACGCTGAATGATTCCTTTACATACATACATAGGGTGAAGGCGGCAACAGTGGCTATAGCGACAACAGTGGTGCACTGGCCGTTGTGTCACAAATATTATAGATAGTTTTCTTTCTTTCTGACTCTCCGGAAGGTCTCCCGATAGAAACAGGTTACAACCAGTTCGCTTGCGTCAGCTATGTAACGAACCCGCGTAATTAATGTTTTTTTGTTTTGACGAAAGAAAATGCGAATTTTAAGGTAAGGTGTACTTTCTATTTTTTCACGAACATTTTGTTTTACCAATGGATTAATAATTTTGCTGAGAAATAAACTTAATTGATTCATTTTGACGTATACTGCACTTCGATTTAAGCAAAAGTATCACGCGTGGTATAAGTTAAATCCAAAATGGCGGTTTAGTACACAGTGGCTCAAATCACATGAGTACACAGTGGTTCATGGGCCAAGTATATTAATTTAGAAAATTTAACAAATTGTAATATTTTTTGTTAATTTTCTCTTTTAGAATGCCCCTCGTTCAGCAACGCCCCGTTAAATATGGAAACAGACAGATAAGGACAAAAAAAACGCTTAAAATAAAATAAAAAATGTTATGAGCGTGTAAAAAGCGTCTAAAGTTTAAGACTGAGAAATAAGTAGTAAAATTTAAGTTACCTGATTATTAAGTAATTTGTTCAATGCGAAAAGCCGAAAATTGCATTATTATTTGAGTTAAATTAAAGATGATTCACTGTGAACTGAGGGCAGATCCACTGTATCCCACCCCCAGTACACAGTGACTCAAATAAGTTTTTTTTAAAAACACTGTTTATTTTCCAAAATATTACTTTGTTGAACTAAATCGATTAAAATAATCAATATACATTAGTAACACTATAATACTAACCCTTCTACATCTTTCCAACACTCGCCCAAATCAAGTGAGCATCACTCGAAAAAAAGTGACCCACTGTTGCCGCCTTGACCCTACATACATAGATACAGGTCAAGCTAATAAAAGCGTGTTAATATGCCCCTAAACTTAATAGCCAATGAATATATCCTATATATTTGTCATAATGCTAGTTATTAATCTGCCAAGTTTCATCGCGTAATTATTGACAGTTTTCTTGAAATGTCACTTCAAAGTTTTTTTTTTACCTTTTAATACATTTTAAAAACTACTGATCCGTATTTGATCTATATCGTAAATGTCCTAAAGGGAAATGTATACCCAAAAAACTAGACGTCAGGTTCACCATAAACTTGGTGATTTTTAATGTCAAATATTTTAAATGGAAATGGAAATGAAAATGAAAATATTTATTTCGCAAGTAGGCCACACGGGCTCTTTCACATGTCTGAATCTACCAGCGCTTCGAAAGGTGACATGTGCTGAGAAGGAACGCCGCAAGAAACTCAGCAGTAAGTCTTTTTTCAACTTTAAAATTCATCATCATCAGCCATAAAACATCCACTGCAGGACATAGGCCTCCCCCAAAAATGGGGGGATTTGCCATAGTCGCCACGCTTGGCAGGCGGGTTGGCGACCGCAGTTGGTCGTGATATTGCTCGAAGGACGCTGCTGCCCATCCTTCGGTTGGTCCCTCTGTCGCCTTTTACGACACCCACGGGAGGAGATGGGGTGATGCTATTCTTAACCGGCACCACACGGCACAAAAATTACATATAACTAAAACTAACATAAAAAGTGCAACAAATAAGACGAATGGGCACAAACTAATTATAATAAACAACTAATAAGGGAGATGTATAGAATCCGCGTCTGAACAAGTAAATTTAAGTGTCTTAGAGATGGATAAAGTCTCTAAGGGTCATAATAATGAGAATAATAATTAAAACAGAGAAAACATCTCAATTGATTAATCTAGGTTACATGGAGATGTAGACAGTCTAGATAGTCAAGTATAAAGATGGAGATGTAGGGCCTGCAAATATCAAAAGCAATCTGAAATATAACATTTCATGTCCTAATAATACAAATATTATTGGCTATTAAGCCAAAAAGAAAAGATCAATAACAGTTCATTAAGGAGACACAATAGGCAACGGAGACAGCGCCAGGAACGACACACAGGCTCCCGGACACTACGAGGTTACACGGTTGCGTTTCTTGGCCTCAGAGCAGGCCAAGCTTCTTCATCATTTAAATAATCTTCAACTCTATAATAGCCTTTCTTAAGAAGCGAATCTTTAATGTACCGTTTAAATGGATTAACAGACAAGTCCCATGCATCTAGGGGAACTTTGTTGTATAATCTTATGCAGTTCCCCAAAAAAGATTTACTTACTTTCTTAAGGCGAAGCTTAGGAACAAGGAGCTTATGTGTATTAAAATTATGGACATCAGACACTTTCTTAAAACATTTAATATTCTTGTGCGTATACAAAATTACCTCATAAATATAGTGTGAAGCTACTGTAAGGATGTCAATTTGTTTGAAACGGTCTTTTAACGAATCACGGGAGCCCAGGTTGTAAATGAACCGGACTGCTCTCTTCTGTAGAATAAAGACCATTTCGATATTACCCCAGACCAGAATGCCATAAGACATGATACTATGAAAAACATAGCATAACAATCAACATTGGTAAATTGACGGATTCTTCTTAAAGCATATGCAGCAGAGCTCAGTTTGTCTGCAAGAACGGATATGTGTGGACCCCATTGTAAATTGCGGTCAAGAGTTAGCCCAAGAAAAACTGTCTGATCTACAAGACATGGGTTTTCTCCATTTAATGTAAGGGCTGCGTCTACCTGTGTAACATTAGGTAAAGAAAATTTAACACATTTAGTTTTCTTCGCATTAAGAAGCAAATTGTTAGCTGTAAACCATTTAAGCACTTCTTTCAGGGTATCGTTGATATGACTATAGTCTTCCTGCTGTCGATTTACTTTAAAAATCAGCGAAGGTATAAGGCTAGGTAGGTTGTTTATATGAACAAGGAAAAGGAAAGAGCCCAAAATAGATCCTTGGGGCACTCCGAGCTTCACAGGTAAATCAGAAGACTGTAATTTTTTGACTATTACTTTCTGAATCCTCTGGCTAAGATAAGATTTTACAAGGTTTAGTGCTTTAAATGATAATCTATAGTGCTTAAGCTTGTATAAGAGTGTCTCATGCTCAAGCTCAACACAATCAAATGCTTTTCTATAGGTCGCAGAAAATACCAATCGCATCTTGCGAATGTTCCCATACTTCATAGATATGCCTAATAAGCACTGAGGCAGCATCTGTTGTCGAACGACTCTTTGTAAAACCAAATTGCTGATCGTGAAGCAAATGATTAGTATTAATATATTGAAGCATTTGGTTAAGAACATTTTTTTCAAATACTTTACTTAACAGTGGAAGAATAGAAATAGGTTTAAAATTACCAGGGTTGGATTTACTTCCAGCTTTGAACAAAGGAATTACTTTACTAAGTTTCATCAGGTCTGGGAACACACCCACATTGACACAAGAAAACAGGACGGAAAGATATGGCGCTACAATGTAACACTACAACCGATCGCATAACTTTTACAGAAGTACCCCAAAGATCCTCAGTGTTCTTCAACTTCAGGGAATTAAATGTTTGTACAATCCCATAAGGGTCTGTATATTAAAATTCAAATTCCATCTTACCTCGTATCGCAGCATAGTGTAGATATGAACCTGCAATCACTGTAGAGGAGTTCAGTTCACGAGTGGTGCTGCCAAATCTGAATCAGACGTCAGAATTTGATTTTCCTTTCTCAATTTAAAGTGACATTCACGAGTCTTGATTTACCTGTTTCAGTTTTGATAACATTCCAGGCTGCCTTCACATTATCATCTGCTGTTTTAACTTTATTGCTAAGATAGATTGATTAATTCCTTGTGAGCATGCCTTTGCAACCGTCGCACTTTCCAACTCAGAGATACGGTTTAATACGACTACATATTCTTCTGCACACTTATCAAATGTAGCTATTGTTGTTTTTAACTGGTGGAGCTCCTCAAGGATGGATAAATGCTCGACGTGTATTGCTGCCAGTTGGGTTTTTAACTCTGAGTTTCTGTCCACAACCATATTGATCTCGTCTTCGCTTTCTTCCCTTTCTTTTAGCAGTTTTTCACACAGAGTTTTCGATGCCTGCAGTTCTTCTAAAGCCACCCTCAATTGCAAATCATGCTGGCGTGCCAAAGCCCTACGAGTCTGTACTTTTGGGCTCATGTTGGCAGCTAGTTTGTCCACCCACTGAAAAGCAACAAAACAACTGAGAGGGATGTAGGTTTGCGAAAATCACCAATAATGTTAGTGTTCGTTTAGTATGTATTTGTGCAGTAAATGAGAGTTATAATGTCTGTGGCAAATGTTACTTGTCTTCAACTTCGCTTCCACTTTACGTCAAACCAAGCGAGACTGAACGGCGCCAGGTGTGTATTAACGTTGCTCACAGTACTGAGCCTTGCAGAGTGTTCCAATGTGTTATATAATGCAAGTAACAATGTATTTAAATATTAAAATAGACAAAATACTCCCCCGGTTTATGCGCAGGTTCAAATTATTTCCGTTGACAGGCGGTCGAACAATATTCGCAATTGTTTAGCGTAGCAGCGACGTTTATAATACTCACAAACACTTAATTTTGCAAAAAGAAGGTAATTACAAACTACTGTGCAATAGGAAAAGGTATTTTTACAAGAAATTAACTTTATTTTTTAATATTTAAAACAGCTGACTTCATTTAACACATGCGCTGCCGCTGGGTTGCCAGCGTATGAATACACTGACACTTTTTAGGGTTCCGTACCTCAAAAGGAAAAAAAGGAACCCTTATAGGATCACTCGTGTGTCTGTCTGTCTGTCTGTCTGTCTGTCCGTATGTCACAGCCAATTTACTCCGAAACTACTGGACCGATTGATTTGAAATTTGGTATACATATGTAAGTCGTTGACCGCAACACGGATGCGTAACGTTAACAAATTAATTTTAAACATGGGGTCCACTTTTGTGGAGTAAATTAGAAAATTAAAAAATAAAGTTATGCTAACTATATCATGTGACATATTAAATGAAAGGGCTTATTGTGAGGATCTTAAATATATTTTTTTTGGAATTTTTTGATTAATGGATTGGAAGTTATTTATGAAAATAGGCGAAAATTGACCATTGCCCCCCACTTATCTCCGAAACTACCGGGCCTAAAATTTTAAAAAAAATACATAAATTAGTTCTTTACCTATAAATTAGAGGAAAACCTATGAGAAGTCTATGGTATTTAAAGTAACATAGGAAATTGCAGATAATCATGTATGGAACGGAACCCTCTCCACGCGGGTTTAACTCGCACTTGTCCGGTTTTTTTACACTAGTGCACCATTGCTTTATATAATATATTAGTACGGAAAGATGTTTGTTTCAAACCAATTGACTTGGAGCAACATGGTGATTTTTTGAAAAATCTTAAGGTACCTCATCTAAGAGAAGACAACATGAAAAAGCAGTACCTATCAAAGAGGTTTCAATAAAAAAACCGAACAAGTGCGAGTTAAACTCGCGTGGAAAGGGTTCCGTTCCGTACATGATTATCTGCAATTTACTAGGTTACTTTAAATACCATAGACTTATAGATTTTCTTGTAATCTATAAGTAAAGAACTATTTTCTGTATTTTTTTTTTCAAAATTTTAGTCCCAGTAGTTTCGGAAATAAGGGGGGGGAATGGTCAATTTTCGCCTATTTTCCTAAATAACTTCCAAACTATTTTACTTAAAATTCAGAAAAAAGTATATTTAAAGTCTTCACAATAAGCCCTTTAATTTGATATGTCACACAATATAGATAGCATAACTTTTTTTTTTTAATTTTCTGATTTAGCCCCCAAATGTGGCCCCCATGTTTAAAATTCATATTCTTACGTCACGCATCCGTGTTGCGGTCACCGACTTACATATATATACCAAATTTCAGCTCAATCGGTCCAGTACTTTCAGAGCAAATTGGCTGTGACAGACGGACAGACAGGCAGACGCACGAGTGATCCTATAAGGGTTTCGTTTTTTGCTTTTTGAGGTACGGAACCCTAAAAAACAGTAGATTATTGAAAGAGGTCATTGCCTCATGAATTAATGCGGGCTGGTTATTATAATCCTTTCAAATCCAATTGAAAACACACTTTCCTTTCAATGTTTTTTATCTGATGCCGTTAAAGATTTTCCGGAAGTAACAGAAACTGAATTGAAAGTATTATTTACAGGAACATTGTCAATTCGGGCAGGCTGCTTGCGTTCCGGAAGATTTAACGTAAGTTAACGTTAATCGTTAACTCGTGATAGAAATTGCATTTAAAATGACATTGCGTTAGACGTTTACTAATTAAATAAAGTGGTATGGACAGGCAGGTCTTGAAAAATATATCTTCTTGCATGCATCTTGAATGCATCTTGCTTTTTAGCCATCTTGCTTCTGAGGCATCTTGCTTCTGAGACATCTTGCTTTTTGGTCATCTTGCTTTTGAGGCATCTTGCTTTGTTAGGCATCTTGCTTTGTAGGCAACTCGCTCATAACCGACGCAAACGATATCGTCACTTGAAATGAGTCGAGTAATGACAAAGTCAGTCAAAGACTATGTATCTATAACGTCTTTGACTTACACCACAGAGTACTTTTGTTATACTAGTAATAGAGATCTCTCTCGACGGTCAAGGTGGGTAATGAGAAAGTGTCGCCCTCCGAACTTCAGTTTTGGAAGCATACCTTGGCTGGGGTGGCTGTGCGTAGGTACTTTCACTACAAAATACTTAATGCAGAGTTCCTACGTATATTCGAAAACGTTTGTGTTTTGGTAACGACTGATTATATTTGACATTTTCTGCGAACAAAATTTGTCAATTATTAGTCACCAAAACATTTCGTTATCGAGTAAAGAAACCGGGAATTAATAAATTAGAAACTTTAGTCAGAACGTGTATTACTTTCATGCTTGCAGTGCAAAGCTAGGGAAAGTACCTTATGCACTTTATGTCTATAAATAAGACATCAGATGTTAATAATATTTAATTTTCCTACTTTTTGTTTAACATTTCATGTACCTAATATTTTTTTCTTTAATTTTATACAAATCTTCGTCATCATCACAGTCTCGCCTGTTGGTTAATTTTTTTTTTATTTCTTTACAATAATTATAAATATAAAATGTCCCGGATACAGTGGACAAATAATTGATTAGATCATTTTTATGAATTTCACATGTAATAAAATCTAAATCGACTAACATAAATATTACTAACATATATATTCGAAAATTAAAATTCGAAAATTAAAATTCTATGGCATTTGCGGCGATGCCCTTCAACTCGTTAGATCTTATCTTACACAGAGATTGCAGAAGGTATCAGTTAACGGTGCAGTATCTGCAGAGACTGTGGTGGAAATGGGAGTGCCCCAAGGATCAATTCTTGGCCCTTTCCTGTTCCTTGTCTATGTAAATGACCTTCCTTACATGGTAAGCCAAACATCAGGCATAGTCATGTTTGCAGACGATACTTCTTTGCTGTTCAAGGTAAATAGGAAGAATACCGAGCTCACTGAACCAAACAACACTCTGTCCATGATTTCTAAATGGTTTGCTGCAAATAATTTGTTACTTAATCCTAAAAAGACCAAATGTATTAAATTTTCTTTAATAAACACACCAGATGTTAATGCACACTTGAATATTAAATTAGACGGTCAAAACATTGAATTTGTAAAGTCAACTGTTTTTCTAGGATTAACACTTGACTCAAAACTGCAGTGGGGTTCCCATATTACAGCCATAGCAAGTAGGTTGAGCTCTGCTGCGTTTGCAGTCAGACAAATGAGGCAATTAACTGATGTAGCGACGGCAAGGTTGGTTTACTTCGCGTATTTCAAAAGTATTATTTCATACGGTTTAATTTTATGGGGATCAGCTGCTGACTTAGAGTCTATTTTTATTTTACAAAAAAGGGCCATCAGGGCCATATATAACATGGGCACCCGCGAGTCACTAAGGGAATTTTTTAAGGAAATTGAAATACTAACCCTGCCTTCGCTATACGTATTTGAAATAATAATGTATGTCAGAAAAAATATATACAATTTTCCTACAAATGTAGATAAGCCAAAGGCTACTAGAAATACCGGAAAGCTTAAAGTACCAACTTATAGACTGGCTAAAACTAAAAAATCATTTCTAGGAAATTGTACACGTTTTTACAATAAAATACCTAAAAACATAATAGAACAAACAGACACAATGTTCAAATCTACTGTAAAGCGAATTCTTATTTCTAGGGCATATTACTCAGTAAAAGACTACGTCATGGACAGGGACGTTTGGCTTAAATCGTGACCTGCACTGGCGATCCCTGGGTCTCGATGAGCGTACCTGCTGTGATATATACTTAGATTTGTATAAAACTGTAGACATCATTGTTGACTTATATGTGCACTGATTTGAAAAAATGATACCTCACCGAGTTTCTTGCCGGCTCTTCTCAGTAGAGGATTTTTTCCGAACCGGTGGTAGATTCATTCCTTGACCTTCATAAGAGCTTGTAAAAGCCTAAATTGAATAAAGATAGTTTGACTTTGACTTTGACTTTGATTATTGTTTTCAGTAATTCTTTTTAAGTAATATTTTGTCTTGACAATTTTTGACTTACTACTCATTCAAGGGGTCCGGACGGTTCATGCTCGCAAGGACCATTTAAATTGGTTAGTGTTTTAATTTATTAGTTTTGTGCGATATCTGAACCTGACTGGAGAGACTTCATAGTGTTCTCTATACTATATTTGATAGTTTTTCATATTCGTATAATTGTATTATTAGGACATGAAATGTTATATTTCAAATTGTTTCTTTTGATATTTGGAGACCTTACATCTCCAACTTTATACTTGACCGTGGAGACTGTCCACTCCTCCATTTAACCTAGATTAATTGATTTAGATGTTTCTTTGTTTCAATTTTAATTTTTATTATTATGACCCTTACTTTATACATCTCTAAGTTACTTAACTTGTCCAGACGTGGAGACTATACATCTCCCTTACTAGTTATTTATTAGAATTAATTTGTACCCATTAGGTTTTTATGTTGCACATTTTGTGTTAGTTTTTAGATAAAACTGTACTGCCATAGTTGAAAAAAAGACTTACGGCTGAGTTTCTTGCGGCGTTTCTTCTCAGCAGATGTCACCTTTCGAAGCGCTGGTAGATTCAGACATGTAAAAGAGCCCAGGTGGCCTACTTGCAAAATAAATATTTTCATTTTCATTTTCATCAGATGACTGTTGTACCTTCACAATTATATGTAGCTTGGATTTATTTTTACTAATATTTAAAAAAACGCAATAGACTGTCATTTTTATTCGTGCGATATGTCACACGGAAGTTTTAATACAAAACATTATTCTGTGTGCAAAACTACGTCATTTTCACGTCATCCGACGTTTAATTTCGCAATTGACATTATCTCGCATGCATCGAGAATTGGGGGCCAGTACACATAATACCATGCTGTCATTTTTCATTTTGACATTTGACACTAAATAATAAAGTGTCAATGTCACTCATTGAATACAATAATTAATTAACACTTCGGGTCCCGTCGTCTTCCGATTGAGGTCCGAGTTTTACCGATGGAAACATATTATTCACTATATCTGTACTTACTGATCAATACATTTAACTAGTGACTCCGTGAGCTGTAGACCTCGCGACAAACTTAACTTTGCCGTTGGAAAACTGATATCCCCATACATCGACATAGGTCGGATTAGTTTACCAATACCGCAAAATGGTTTGTAATTGCAAAAACCTCCATATCTCCGCCATTTTCAAATATTTCGAAAAACTGAATCGACAATTTTTTTTTAAACATTTACTGAACCTACTCACAAATGTTTCACGAGAATCGGTTGAGAACTGCGAGCTGTAGACGAGAACAAATGGACATCCGCTGGACATTGGACATACGAAAGCATTTTTGCCCAAGCTGAAACGGAGACGCTTCGCTCGCTCGGTCGATTATTTTTCACAATTATAAGGCATAAGTTGAGTTTTACTCTATTTATTGTAAATCATTCAAAATATTTTTGATAAATTAGTAATATTTTCTCACATTTCCATTATGAATAAAAGGAATTGACTTTGAACGCCCGAGTATGCTGTTCTAGCTCTTCCGTCTGACCACGTGATCGTATATTTCTATCTGCGTGTACTTGGGGGAGAACACCCTCATCTTGATAGTGTTCTCCCCGGGGTCCTGCTGCGGGTCCGGGAAGATGATCTTGTGGTCGTGCCGGTTTTGGAACAGCAGCCCTTTGTCCGGGTCCATTAACGGCTAAAAAAGTCATTAGGGCTCAATTTTACTACTTATTACTTACATTGGAAAAACCATGAAACACTTACAAAATGATACTATATTTCGCGAGCCTTTAAATAAAAAGACATTGTAAAAGTAGTTGTTTTTTTCTCCCGCAACAAAACACAAAAGGAATTATGCATAAGCAATTATTTATATCTTTGTACATTTCTAAAGCATCATTATTTTAAAACTCTCGCCCATACCACTGTGAATACGTAAAGCGTATTACCAACCTAAAAATACATTATGTGCTCAAGGTTACTTTACAATACATTATTTGAACACCTATACACATCAAAATTAACTTCGATTGAATAATAATCTATTTGCTCAAATATCAGTTTTGGTTTCTCAAGATGGGACAATCAGGATGAAACTACTGTAATAAAAATGTTGGTTGACTGATTGCTAATGATTGTTTGAAAACAGACGCAACTACTGGCACACCGTTCTGGTGACAAATGTCAGCTTTTTAACACTTTCACCCGCTAGGCGGGCGCTCTGTTCTTAGCGCATTTTTGCTACAAAGCGGAAAAACGCTGCTACGCACTACACGCGTAGGGCGTAGCGATTGTTGGCGCTTAAAGTGTAATCCTCATTACGAACAGCCAAAACGTTCGGGATGCGCCGTAAATCCCCGTATAGGATCTATATTACATACACACATACATAGCATCACGCCCGAAATCCCTAATGGGGTGGGCAGAGCCACAAGACTACTTGTGGCCACGTTCGATTAATTAGTCCTAAGATGGTATGATGAACCGTATGGTGACAGGTGATCAGCCCATCGCCCATACAGATAGTCCACCATGTTGGAGAGGACCCGTCCCTTAGTCGACTTTTACGACATGCTAGGATGATAAGCATCTGTACGCATTCTATGCTTTTTCTTCACTCCCAGTGCAGCAGAGGAGTAGGATCCATATTACTAAGCTAATATAGTTGTATTACCTAGGTACCTTGTAATTTCTGCTCATGTTACTCCTCACCGTCCCGTGTCGCCAGTGATAGTAACCCAGGTCACTATCTCGCGGCCAGAGCATCTTGTCAGATTTGAAGAACGGACCCCAGTTCTCAGTTATAAGACGGTGCGCGTAGTCGATGTAGCCGGATATCTCGAAACCGCCTTTCGTGAAGTGCCGAATGAATATTATCGACTGCGGAAGAACGCATCGTTGAGGAGAAGTTCTACCTTATGATTTAGGTAGATTCAATTATGTTTTACATTTCCCTTTGTCGTAAAGTTTCGTGAATGCTATAGTCAAGTAAACAAATAAAGGTATACTGTTATTAATTAGTATAGAGATGCTATCTTAGATAAACGCAATAAATGTAGGAGTTGGGGATGGGAAACCTGCTGCTTTGGCTTGAGGTATAATGGTAAAGGGGTCACATACACCTATGAAAAATCACAACTTTGAAAAAAAAGGCCAACAATAAAACAAACAATACACCGAATTTGATAACATATTCTAGCCAAAGCAAGAATTATTATGAAAATGAAAATGAAAATGAAAATGAACATATTTATTTTGCAAGTAGGTCACACGGGCTCTTTTACATGTCTGAATCTACCAGCGCTTCGAAAGGTGACATGTGCTGAGAAGAAACGCCGCAAGAAACTTACAAACTACAATTTGACTTATTAGTTTCGGGAATGCTCTAATTGTTGTTAAGCATACCAATGAGAGCGTCAAGCGAAGTGCCGTGAAGTGAGCGCATGATCTCACTACTCTGAATTAAGAAATTCAAACTTTGAATATCCCATCCCGTCTTTTTTAACCGACTTCAAAAAAACAGAAGGAGGAGGTTCTCAATTCGACACGTATATATTTTATTTTTATATGTATGTTCACCGTTTACCCGGAGATAGCTAGACTGATTTGCATGATTCTTTTTTTAATCGATAGTGGTTCGATAGAACCGGTGGTGAAGAACCACGAGAACTCCTCAACGATTGACGTCCTTGCACCTTGGATAGCAACATTTTGAAAAGGGTGATGAGCAATTGGCATTATACTATTGTTACTTGGTTAAGTAAATGTGTGTCATTAAATCACAAAATGATAATCACTAAAAAAGTTAAAATATCTAAATTTAACAAATAAAAAAAACCTACTTTAAAAATCCTTTGAAAAGTAAGAAATAATGCCTGGCCTTCGTAAGTTAATAACCTAGAAATATTGTTGATTAAGTGATACATTCAATATATCGAATCGGTGGCAAGTAAATTAATTAAGTAATATATCCTTCGTACCGTGTCCATTTACTTGACACCCATTTCGATGTATTTTGATTTATCACGTAATACACAATATTTCTAACGTTTCTCAGTAATTTACTTACACAGTCCAGTCATTATTTCTTAATTTTCAAAGGGAAAACGTTACGTCATACGTTTTTGAAGTCGATTTTTTTATTTGTTATTCGCATGTACTGACTGATCTGCGAGCCAGCAACAGATTTTCATGAGGGGTCGTCCACAAATTACGTAACGCAATTTTGAGGGAGGGGGGGGGTCTGGCCAAGCGTTATGGTCCTGTTGCGTTGGGGGAGGGGAAATTTGAGAACGGCCGATAACTCGTACAACGATTCAGAGAGTTGTATTGAAGACTCGTGAACGTCAGCTGCGGTTCCGTGGGTGGGTTGAGTAACGGTAACGACCCAAACATTATTAACATAATTATTTATGGTACATAATATTTATTTGTTTGTCTGTATGTTTGTCCGTCTGTCTGTCTGATCTCCGATCGTGGATCGTGTAATATGTGAGATAGTGAGGGTAGTTGTGTACCTCACCTTTCTGTATGTGTCAAGTTCCTTTGTTCTCTTTTATTAAATGCTGTTAACGGTCGGACCTGTTTTTGGTGGTTTCCCTCGTTCCCAGCTGGTAGTAACCCAGGATTCTTCAGATCATTACCGCTGCTCAACCCACCCACGGAACCGCAGCTGACGTTCACGAAGCTTCATGATACAACTCTTTGAATCATTTTACGAGTTAGGTATCGGGCGGAAGGAAATTATTGACAAAATTTATACCTGGCTCGGGTACTATATGTGTGGTGCCTCGAAAACAAGAGGAATACCAATAGTAACTTTGAATTTCGTTTTTCAGAATGCTGGTCCTATAAGTTACTCGTCTAAATTCTTATGTCGTTGTTAACATACATACATACACATCAAGCCCGAAATCCCTAATGGGGTGGGCAGAGCCACAAGACTACTTGTGGCAACGTTCGATTAATTAGTCCTAAGATGGTATGATGAACCGTATGGTGACAGGTGATCAGCCCATCGCCCATACAGATAGTCCACCATGTTGGAGAGGACCCGTCCCTTAGTCGACTTTTACGACATGCCAGGATGATAAGCATCTGCACGCATTCTATGCTATTTCTTCACTCCCAGTGCAGCAGAGGAGCAAAGAAGATAAAGAAGTCGTTGTTAAAGAGATATATTATTGCATAAACCATGTGCCTACTTCATAAGAGTGGTAGAACTGTAGCATATTAGCGGCTAAGGTTACAGTGCATTTAGGTCTAGTTTCAACTGGATAGGCTAGCATAATATGCGGTTTCACGTACATATGTCGTAAATTGCTTTCTAATCAAAACGTACTTAGTGACAAATTAGAAATTGAGTTGTTCTAGCTGTGGTCAAGTAAATTGTTAGTATGAATAATCGTGAATTCACTCCTGGTATATGTACTTAAAATGCTGAATTTTACAATACTGTTGTGAAATTACTGATTTAATACGTTATATAACATTTAATTTAAGCATAAGGTCTAAATGCAACCAGAAATGTCTCTTGAACTCTAGATTTTCTGAGGTTGGTGGACCTTGAAATGGAGTCATGTATTTTGAATTTGATTACTTGTAATATTCCAACCCGGTTCGCTCTCTCTCGGACCGCCAGTTCCCTGTTGAAGGGGTCTTCAACCTCTGCTCCCTCGCTCACCAACGTGTAAGGTCTCACCGTCGGGTTAACGATCTCGTGGATGTAAGCTCGGCGCTTAGTGAACTCTTTCTCTGATAACGTGTCACCATTCGCTCTGGAAGTTAAAGTAATTTAAACTTTATTTGCTGCGCCACTTGGTTGTTTTTGGAACTTGGGTTACACGCAGGCATTCAAAATACTGAATTTAAACAGCTATTCCATGTAAGTAATGTAAAACGTTGCTTTTAGAACCTTATGCTTTTAAGATTACTTTATAGTGCAAGAACAGAGTTTCTTTCTTTTTCACGAAATTTCCTTTTATGGTACTGTGACAATTGCTACTGACAGAACCCATCATCACCCATAAAGCGCTCTCAAAACCTAATCCTCGCAATGGCCCTCGTAGCTACTTATTTGTCGGTATCCGTCTCACCTGTAACCAAAAGCCGCTATAGACCGAGACGAAGCTATACTCCTAAGGTTCCTCAGATCAGCGATCTCTATCAAAGAGTCCAGATAGTCCTCCCAAGTATCGAAGACGAGGAGGCGCCGGTCCGCCTCCACGCTCGCAGGGTACTCGTTTTTCTTTTCAGCCATCGCCATGATTGCTTATTTGTAAATTATAGTATAATGGTATAAAAATAAAATAAAATAATATTAAACTAATTTACTTATGAGAATCATGACTGACAGCTGACGTTTACTTCAAATGGAGATTAGATGATTACAAGAAACATGCCGATTAAAAAGTTTGGTTTTGAACCCTTGTATAAGCCGACCAACACATAGGTTGAGATCTTAGTTATGTTTTTCAGGTCACGGTGCAGGTCGTGTTACGGTGCCTCCACATCAAACGAACGCGCCGCGAATGAGCCGCTCTAGCGCAGCACGCGCGCTGCGCACGTGTATTTATTATAACCAGTGATCGTACTTTTTCCAGCATTTTTGGTGCAGTGCTAGGGTTATCAGTAATGCCCAATATTATTGTTTGAACCAAGAATCAAATAAAATCAAAAATAAAAATAAAATGGCGCATTAAACAAATCGGAAATACAGAAAATATTCTCAGAACATGTAAAGCCTAACCCAATATGCATAATGAAATGAAGGGTTAATTTACTACGAGTATATGAGAAAATGTAACACAGTTGCAATAAATCCTTATCCTTAACAGCTGGTTGCTGTTGTTCGACAGGGCAATCGAAATTACGAAAACGAATCGTCAGCATACCCCCCGAAAAAGTTGAAAAGCAAGAATGCTGGATAGAGTACGATCACTGATTATAACTGTTTGCGCGCCATTTTAGCGCAACTAGCGCAAGGCTCGCATAAAGCAGTTGAGTTCGAGCCTGTACTTATGGCGGGCGGGAGGAAGCAAACGCGCGCGTTTGCTGTATGTGGGCAGCGCTAGCGGTGTTCACGCGCGGCGCGTAGCTTGCTTGGAAGCAACGCGCAAGCGGCGCAAGAGCGGCACGCGAACTACTCGTACTAAGTACGTAATGCACGCGTGCAGTTAGCGAGCCTTCCGCAAACAGGCGCATTCGCGGCGCGTTCGTCAGATGTGGACGCACCATTAAGTTCAAATTAGGACTATTTCATAGAATACGGAATATTCCTAGTTCTCTCGTATAAAATAGTAGTTTATGCAACGGTTACATAATGATAGGGCTTAAAACACTAGTGCGGTTTTCATGAAACGAGCCGACAGGCGAGTTTCATAATAAGATCGCACGTGTGTTTTAAGGCCAAATTATGCAGAGTTGCATACATAACTTTATCTACACACATATTATAAATCCTCCATGATGGGTTCAGAAACAATATTTTCTGGCAACAAGTTGTTTGTTGCAATCGTGGCTGCATATTTCCGATATCCGGCGCATTTTCACATCACACACACTCCGAGAAGACTACTTACTATTCATATTTTCAACTAAAATGTAAATTACAAACAACTTTTTCTATTCAATTCAACAACAATTCTACTTTCGTTCAGCAAAACACCAACATGGCGGCAATTCGATCCTCTGTCAAGACCATTTTTTTTTAAATCATAGACAAGCGAATGAAGTCTCTATTCCTCATGTCACTCGAGATCAAATGTCGTTCGGTTTATATTAAAAAAACATACGGAATTGATGTTTCGTATCAATAACTGTTTAATATCTATGGATACTAGAATAGAGACCCACTTGAGTTTTGACAGCTGTTCCAAATTTAATCTCATTTCTTTACTAAAAACGATAAAGAAATAACATTGCAGCACTGGTTTTTCCTAATTGGTTGTCAAAATGGTGGTCATTTCCTATGGTTTTTGATTAAACAATGGAGGTTTTATGATATGGGTGTAGATAAAATATGTTTTCCAAGTATCTAAATTTATGCTTGGTTTCTTACCTTCTGACTGATTGGTGATGAAATAAACTAAGCGTTGTTATTTCAGATTGAAGACCCATATTTGACTTCCTAGAGTTTTATAGTGAACACGCTTGAGAGAGAGTGGTTATGGTTTAAGGACCGCGCCATGTCTTTTGTCACTATTAGGCCCGTCACATACATTCGTGTTCCTCATTCGATTTCCGAATTCATTTTCCGTATGCGGACACCCCGGACGCAAGCATTTCATATAAATAGTTCTACATGACACACACGTCCGAACAAATTCCGTTCGGAATTCCGTACGGAAAAATTACGAACGTGTGTGCCATGTAGAACTATTTATATGAAATGTTTGCGTTCGGGGTGTCCGCATACGGAAAACGAATTCGGAAATCGAATCAGGAAAACGAATGTGTGACGCGGGCCTTATTAAGCCGTTTATTGTATTTATTTACAAACTAAATCATTTTATTAAAATCGGAGCTACAAAAGTTGGCACACCATTGAATAAATAAGTTACAGGTTATTTAACTAAGCTTTATAAAGAATAACAGTCATCTTATAATTACCTATAACGTAAAATAGCCGGCCACTTTCCTATATTTTAACTAAGAATATGGGAAAATTGTTATATATGCTATATGTGCGGAAAGTAAGTGATTTCCGACGACTGCATGTTTGTTGACACTTTCCGAACGATTTGGCTGCTTTGAAAACGCTCTTTTCGAGTACATCCATTGTAAAGTAATAGTAAATATAAAGCTTTATTACATAGCATATAAATTGTGTATTAGGTTGCATGATTTAATTAAAATAATTTAGTTTAATAGAAAACACAATTACAATAATGAGGGCGCCACCGGACGCACGACGCACCCTTAACGCGATAATATCTTCTCTCATTCTTCCAATATTTTATCCACAAACACACTAAAGTGTGATATGTCACCTTCAAAATTTGTATTAATTCCGCAAATATTTAAACTTCACTCAATTATGTATTTTGAAATTGTTAGGTATCATTCGCGAAATTCAAGTAGCATCAAACTATTTCCGATATACGAGAAACTCAACTAGTTTCTGAGTGAAGTATGTCCTCTATTTAATGCTACTTAGAGCGGGTAGCCTCTGATCCTCTTAGTTGATATTATGTACCTATGGCATAAGTAACCCACGCCAGTTCTCGGTAGAATGTTCCCGTTTCTTAAATTGTACAAGAAGAACTATTTAATGCTACAATTTTGAAGATAACGCTTGCTAGCTTCTCAACAACCTTTTGCAGCTTCATTCGCGAGTGTTGAGTATACACCCCTTTAGGAAATCAAGTCTTTCCTCAGAATAAATCTTACATTAGACCCAAATTATATGCTGCCTGAAAAAAAGAACAATCATAAGAAAAACCTGATTAGGTGACGAAACTAATCGCCCAAGTGCTCCTGACGAAATTAGAGAAAATCTCCGAGCTCCCCCAAATTCGTACGCAAATCTACTCTACACATACGTAATCGTTAGGGTGGTAAGGTAATTTTTTCGATTGCCATTGAAGTGGCTTTCGACGGAGGGCGCCAGGGCGTATTCAAAATCAAAATAAATCCAACATATTGCCCGCATGTAGTACACCGGGTACCTAAATCGTTTCTACACGATTTTTACATTTGAGGTAGACATTTTTACTGAAGAGGTAGCGTCAATTCATTTATTTTCAAGCGTTTTCTTTACTCACAAATTAATGTGTTTACCCATGTTGAACCGAGATATCACAGGATTGAGCCGTTTTATTATTTTTGCCGTAACCAGCAGATGTATCCCAGCTTCAGTTTATTAATAACTTAGGTGAATCAAAGGGAAGGCAGGATTAATTTCAAACTTTGAAAGTTATGTGGACCATTTTCTCATGCAAATGTGCTATGAAACTTGCTAGAGCTCAAATTGGACGCCCAACCGCTATACGCGGACGTGAATGCTGAATGCCGGTTGATTTAATAATAATAAATAGCAACCTGCTCGCACTTTCGCCCGTGGTTTTTGTTAATTTTCCAGCTGACTCGCATTTAAGAAGTAGGTCTTGATAACGTCTAATTAAAATTATCATTATATCCCGTGTTAGTTTCAAGTTAATACAATTATTTAATGCTTTCAATTTTTCTACAGACGACAGGCAGGGAATACATATTATCACGCCCGAAATCCCTAATGGGGTGGGCAGAGCCACAAGACTACTTGTGGCCACGTTCGATTAATCAGTTCTAAGATGGTATGATGGACCGTATGGTGACAGGTGATCAGCCCATCGCCCATACAAATAGTCCACCATGTTGGAGAGGACCCGTCCCTTAGTCGACTTTTACGACATGCCAGGATGATAAGCATCTGCACGCATTCTATGCTATTTCTACACTCCCAGTGCAGCAGAGGAGCAGGCAGGCAGAGAAATATATAATAATAAAATAATGCAATGATTAACCTCGTTCTTTTAGGAATTTTAGAAATGTAAAAAATATTGAGCTCTTGTAGTTGAAAAGTCTTTTTATAAAATAAATAATGGTACCTTACTATTAAGCAGGCTGGGGTATACGGTGCGGAAATGATTTGACATTAGGGGTTATCCATAAAGTACGTCACACGTTAAGGGGGGAAGGGGGTCGACGAAGCGTGACTTTGTGTGACAAGGGGTGGGAGGGGTCCTAAGTTTCGTGACGTCACATTTCAAAATGTAATACATCAATAGATGGGCATAAGGTTTAAATTGTTTTGTTGGCGAGTTCACACTCGCTCTACTAATAGAGACACGCGCAGGTCGCGTTTAAAAAAAATGGTTTGATGTTGATTATAAAAACCGGTCAAGTGCGAGTCTGACTAGCGCGCCGAAGGTCCCGTACTTAACTTTGAAAAACACACAGTACACAGTAGGTACGGAAACCTAAAAATGAAAAAAATAGATTTTAACAATCGGGTAACCATTTACAAGCTACCTATGAAATAAGACAAAAAATAACTTTCGTAAGCTTTCGTAACTCTTCGCAATTGCCGAGTGTGATATGACTTTGCAAAGGTTATTCCGTTTAACAATTTTTTTATGTGATGTAATTACAAATTTAAGGTGTTCGGACTTTTTCCTTTACTTGTGCTGTAAGACACTGCTTCTTGCCAAATTTCATGATTCTAGGTCAACGGGAAGTACCCTGTACCGACATAAACGGCCGTATCTTTTGATTGCGGTGACTTAGAAAGTTGATTTTTTCACAGCTTCAAGAAATTACAGACTTAAGTATTTGATATTAATTTCAACTTGATATCTCTACGCGTTTCTGAGAAAAAGGTCTTGACAGACAGACAGACAGACAGACGGACGGACAAACAAGTGACCCTATAAGGGTTCCTTTTTTCCTTTTGAAGTACGGAACCCTAAAAAACCAGACAAGTGCGAGTTAAACTCACGTGGAGAGGGTTATGTTACTTTAAATAACGACTTCTTATAGGTTTTCCTGTAGTCTATATGTAAAGAACTATTTTGCTGTTTTTTTTTTTCAAAATTGTAGGCCCAGTGGTTTCGGAGCTCCCCGTAGTTATTGTTTTATTCTGCTTAGGTATTTTACGTACTTACGTATGTAAAATACCTAAGCAGAATAATACACTTACGCGTAGTTCCTTAGAGTTCCAACTGATTATACAAGTCAATTAGTTTTGTCTTGTATGATCAGCTAGGTCAAAATATTAACGATAAAATTTCGATATTAGCGATGCGATTGCTTGCAGAATAAGTGTTGCACCTGCTTAACGAATATGATGATGGCGAATCATTTAATTACTTCTCTATAAGTAAGTACTCGTAATTTATTTATGAACAATAGGGATGTTTCCTGGGTATAAAAATAGTAATTGGTCCGTCAAATAGATTATCAAAAAATATTGAACACGTATTTTTTTGCTTTATCAAATCAATCAATATTGACAAATATAACGCGCATCAAAGTTCGGGAGTGGGGGCTAATGACGTCACTTAATAGTAAAAAGTGTACAAAGTCGTGACGTCACGCGGAACTTCAACGCACTAATAGTTTCGTCATTTTTTGTTTAATTGACAAAAGAAAAAATATGTGGTCAATATTTTTTTATAATGTAAATGACGGACTAATTAGAATTTTTCAGGAAACCAGCTCAATGTACGACGTAAATATTTGTGTAGAGTCGCTTGCCTATCGGTCTTTAATAAGTAATATATTTTGGAGTGTGCCGTGGGTGCCTCTGTGTAAGAAAATTAGCCATATAATTGTATGGCTAATTTTCGTAACACAGAGGTACTTTTTTAACTTTTTCATAACTTCGCCTTAATTACGTAATTTTTTTGAAATTCTCCCTAGTATGTTTGTGGAGTTGACGCTCTTGCATTTAACAATCTGTACCAAATTAATTCAATTTCTAACACGAACAGACTTGACCTTATAATAACCCACGTTTAAATTAACAAAATGTAACAGATCTCCTTACCAACATTTCTCAAAAGCTAACTATAATAAAATTACACAAGAGTTCGATAAAATTACCTGGAGTGATCATCTAAACCCAAATTGTACATCATTTGAGTATAAGGTACTTCACTCCCCGTACTAGTTAAAACTGTATCACGGTGGAGTGACATTCGTCATGCTCATGTGTCACTATCAATCAGCAAAGTTATTTACATTTAGAAATAGTAGTTTATGCAACGGTTGCATAATGATAGGCCTTAGAACACTAGTGCGGTTTTCATGAAACGAGCCGATAGGCGAGTTTCATAATAAGATCGCACGTGTGTTTTAAGGCCAAATTATGCAGAGTTGCATACATAACTTTATCTACACACATATTATAAATCCTCCATGATGGGTTCAGAAACAATATTTTCTGGCAACAAGTTATTTGTTGCAATCGTGGCTGCATATTTCCGATATCCGGCGCATTTTCACATCACACATACTCCGAGAAGACTACTTACTATTCATATTTTCAACTAATATATAAATTACAAACAACTTTTTCTTTTCAATTCAAAAACAATTCTACTTTCGTTCAGCAAAACACCAACATGGCGATCCTCCGTCAAGACCATTTTTTTTTTAAATCATAGACAAACGGATGAAGTCTCTATTCTCACGTCACTCGAGATCAAATATTGTGCAGTTTATATTAAAAAAACATACTGAATTGACGTTTCGTATCAATAACTGTTCTAATATCTATGGATACTAGAATAGAGACCCACTTGAGTTTTGACAGCTGTTCCAAGTTTAATCTCATTTCTTTACTAAAAACGATAAAGAAGTCATGTTATTTCTTTATCGCAGCACTGGTTTTTCCTAATTGGTTGTCAAAATGGTGGTCATTTCCTACGGTTTTTGATTAACCAATGGAGGTTTTATGATATGGGTGTAGATAAAAGAGTTTTCGTATGTTAATATGGTGTTTTCTGTCGCCATGTTGTGGGTAGGTAACAAAACTCTGCAAAAGTAGTTTCTAAACGACTAGTTAATCGTAAACAAGTAGAATACGCAAAAAATGAAGATGAATGAAGACATTTTGTGTTAGTGATAATAATATTTATCGTTGAACACTTCTCCTAATATGACTTGTAAATCCAAATAATAACAATTTATATTTATTATTTAAATAATAACAAAAGTAACATTATTTTAACATATTTTTAATTGTGTTCTCCCAAGATCTCGTACGCTCTAGTGACGTTGTCCGTAATGTCGCGGACGGGCAGGTCGCGAGTCGCGAGCCACGTGCTGCCGCTGCGTCCGCGCTTGTACGCCTCGATCACGCCTCGCGCTGCTGACTCCAATCTTAAACAGAGAGTGCACACTGATTGAGAGTACACAGACTTCCACTACAGCTGCTAGCTAAGGTGTTAGTACCAAAACGGGTGGTAGTTTCCTCTGTACTATTTACCATTCGATGATTTTTGCCCTTCGGGCTGAAGTGATCACGGATAGTCGAGTTAAGCCCGTAAGTGCCACTCTCTAGTTATCTTACTCGTAGTACAAATATAGTTTATTGGTCAAGGTTCTGTCAGGAGACTTGGGCATAAATCATGGATGATAGAGGACTGATAATGCGCACATGGAACATGAGACTGAATTCAGCCCCTTTCTGCGGCCCTAACATGCAAGACACAAGGATAAGATAAACCGTCTTATTTCTGAGTGCGTTTCTCTCACACTAGTGCCAACGAAAGAGATAGTCATAGAGATAAACGGGTTTAACTTATCTTTGTGTCATGCATGTGAGGGCGGCCGACGTCACAAAATTAATCAAATAGGTCTAATTTCCACTAAGCGGTTAGCCGCGATTCCTATTTGTGCAGATAAGTCAAACAAGTATACCAAACCCATCGACGCGGCCGCGACTCCGAAGGAAGCTAGCCGCTTAGTGGAAATTAGGCCTTACTTGTTTTTCTTTCCTGTGTTAAAAACAGTACGTAAGTTTACATCTTTGTAAATTCTTTGTGATATCTAATAAAAATATGTCTATGCCTATATCATAATATGAAACATCTGCCTATTTTGTTCTCGTTTAAATATATATATATATGAAAAAGCTACATCTTTAAGTTATCTTAACGTTAGTTGAATTGAGTACAATTACCTTAAACTCCTCTGCTGCACTGGGGGCGAAGAAATAGCATAGAATGCGTGCAGATGCTTATCATCCTGGCATGTCGTAAAAGTCGACTAAGGGCCGTCCCTTAGTCGACTTTTACGACATGCCAGGAGAGATGGATGGTTGGTTGGAGTGGGACGTTGGAGAGGATCCGTGTCCTCTCCAACATGGTGGACTATCTGTATGGGCGATGGGCTGATCACCTGTCACCATACAGTTCATCATACCATCTGAGGACTAATTAATCGAACGTGGCCACAAGTAGTCTTGTGGCTCTGCCCACCCCATTACGGATTTCGGGTGTGATGTTATCTATGTATGTACCTTAAACTTACTTTTGAACTTTTAGTTTATTTTTGATGGCAACAGAAAGGATTTCAGGCAATATATTTTTATCCAGAGATCCTACTTTTCTCGGTGAAAGCAGAGAAGTGCTGGTAGCTCCAAAGCACACTGTTAACACTCGAACCCCCGTTTTAGAAAAGTAATCTTCACCCTGAAAATTAAAACATTCCTTGTTACAAACTTAATAAATCTGGGGTAATCAAAAATAACATATCTGCCTTTTGTCTAATTGTATAGACAACTAACAGCGACTAGGTGTATCTATTTCAATAAAACCTTTCGTCTAATCTGAGTAATAAATAAGGTATAACTTTAAAATGCACTCACCCCAATAGAGTTACTGAATTGTAGAACCGCAGATTTGCTAGCACAATAAATTGGCAAATTGGGTGATTTGGCGAGGGCGGCTATAGACGAAATGTTAATGACAGTGCCTCCTTTACCACCTTCATCTACACGCATCAACTCTATGGCTTTCAGGGTGCTCGTCACCAGAGCAGTCTGCGAATGAAAAACAAAGTTATTTTCTTTCATATTTGTGTATTGCATAACATGTGTAATCTTTGGTCCAGGAGGTCCAGGTCCCGTATGTCTTTATTCAGTGAAGAAAAAATTGCTTCTCCTAGGGACCGAACACGGTACCTCCGAGTTAAGAGTCGGGAACTGAGCCAACCTGCTACGATCGTACCCGAGAAATCAACGATGGAAAATGATACATGCTTATCAGGACCGCTTGACATATATTTAAGTTTGAGAATTGTCATTGGGCTTTTTAGGGTTCCGTATCCAAATGGCAAAAAACGGAACCCTTATAGATTCGTCATGTCCGTCTGTCTGTTTGTCCGTCTGTCCGTCTGTCCGTCCGTATGTCACAGCCACTTTTTTCCGAAACTATAAGAACTATGCTATTGAAACTTGGTAAGTAGATGTAACTATTCTGTGAACCGCATTAAGATTTTCACAGAAAAACAGAAAAAAAACAATAAATTTTGGGGGTTCCCCATACTTAGAACTGAAACTCAACTTTTTTTTTCGTATAACTCATACGTGTGGGGTATTTATGGATAGATCTTCAAAAATGATATTGAGATTTTCAAAAATGATATTGATATTGAACTTTAAACTATGTTTTTTTTTAAACTGAATAGTTTGCGCGACAGACACTTGCAAAGTGGTAAAATGTGTGTGTCCCCCCTGTAACTTTTAAAATAAGAGAATGATAAAACTAAAAAAATATATGATGTAAGTACATTACCATGTAAACTTCTGCCGAAAATTACTTTGAACGAGATCTAGTAAGTAGTTTTTTTAATACGTCATAAATCACGGAACCCTTCATGGGCGAGTCCGACTCGCACTTGGCCGCTTTTTTAATGTATAACGAAAACGGGATTAACTCGGGATTATTTACGCATTTAACTGTGTATGAAAATATAGAGATAAATATTTGAACAAAATAAAGCTATTCCTGCAAATACATACCACTTTTTAGTAGGACAGTGGTAAAATCTTGTTCGACACTTTATTCCCGATAGTTTTTTTTTTTTTAACTAAGCTCTTATTAATGAAAAAAGTGCTGCCGTAGTATCGATAACTTCCAAGCGTCGGACTGAGAAATCGTACCACTTAATTTGTAGGACTATACGGCCATTCCATTATAATAATATTTACAAAGCTGCATACAAAAAATCAGCTAGTTATTAATAATTTTTATGGCCTCGTTATTACACGTTCGGAATGGAGGACGCTCAGAAAAAACCATTTATTTTGTAGGACAATTGTTTTTCCGAGTTTACAATATAATAATCTTGACATTTCAATAAAAAAGTAATTTTTAGTCAGACAATTTCGACATCCCACCAAATCGACATGTTTTGCAGCTGTGCACTTAATTAGCTACTTCTATTGAGAATTTTCACAGAGAAAAACTTGGGCGTCTCGTCGATCGGAACCCACCCACTGACGAAGATTTAACTTGTTATTAATCACTGAAAAAAAAAACATACGGGGGCTCCTGGACTATATATATCTAAAAAAAAGCTTGACATCTAATTACCAGCTCTGTCTAATGTTCCTGTTAAATTGTTCAAATAAGTCGTTTGTTTTCTTATTATTATACTTTACTAGCTTCTGCCTGCGAGTTTAACCGCGTGGACACCCTAATCACCTACCAAATATACATTTAAAAAAAACATAAGAATCGGTCGAGCCGTTTCGGAGGAGTGCAACCACAAACACTGACACCACATTACCACATTTATAGCAATTTCCTTCTTGTAGACACATGGATCATCATTCATGATCCCGGCATTGTTGACGACCAGGTCGATGCCGTTGTAGCCCTCAATGATGGAGTGGAACGCCCCGAATAGCTGCTCGTCGTTGGTCACATCGCACTTGTAGAACTTGGCCTTTCCAGCGCCGTACTTCTTGTTCAACTCATTTTGGAATGCAACGCCGGAGGTTTCATCTACGTCTAAAATGGAAACGTGCTGTAATAAAATAAAACACATCTTCATGACTTGAAACCCATCTGAATGTGTTTAATTTTTTTTTTACTATGTACAGATAAGAAGGCGTAGCTTAGGATTATCTGATCATGATTTTGAAATATTATTTCATTCCATGTGTTCGTTTAGACAGCATTCTTGTATACAGTGTACGGGCGCCCCTTTGGCAACCGCGCTCTTAAGGAAAGATTGAAGAATCAGATGTTTTTTCAAAATTATATCTTAAGAAACAACAGAGTAGATACGACCTGAAATCTATGAAAATTCGTCCGTCTTGGGATGTAGCCTCTTAATTCAACTATAGCCCCAAAAATTTGTGTATCACATGATATTTCAAAATTTATTAGATAACCTTGCCATTCTCCATTATCTATTACTACCTTAGCTCCTTCCTCCAACGCCAGCCGCACGACTCCAGCCCCAATCCCGCCGGCGGCTCCAGTTATAAGCACCACTTTCCCGTCCCACTCGTATGACATACTGGCACACACTAACTACACTACGAGAATTGTAACTTTAACATATGTTTTATCTCACACTATACTCTATTCGTTTAGGCAGTTAACTAAATGTAAACAAACGTACCCTACGTGGCACAGCTAACCAATCAATCCATTCGAATACCGTAGATAAAATCAATAAAGACATACGAACGTAAAAAAGTTTGACTGGATTTGCTGGTTAGCTGTCACGTGCGTTAGTTTGTATACATTTAGTAAACTACCTATACGAATAGAGTATATACTGACACACAGCAAAGTACTAATAAATACGATACGACTTTTGTGAGCAGTGCGAGTTAAACCCGCGTGGAGAGGGTTCCGTCCCGTACATAATTAAGTATTTGAAATTTACTACGTTACTTTAAATACCATAGACTTCTTATAGGTTTTCTTGTAATCAATAGGTAAAGAACTATTTTTTGTATTTTTTTCCAAATTTTAGGCCCGGTAGTTTCGGAGGTAAGGGGGGGAATGGTCAATTTTCGCCTATTTTCCTAAATAACTTCCAAACCATTTATTTTAAAATTTCAAAAAAAAACATATTTAAGATCCTCAAAATAAGTCCTTTCATTTGATATGTCACATGATATAGTCTGCGTAACTTTTTTTTTGTAATTTTCTAATTTGCCCCCCAAATTTGGATTCCATGTTCAAAATTAATTTATTTACGTTACGAATCCCTGTTGCGGTCACCAATTTACATATGTATACCAAATTTCAAATCAATCGGTCCAGTAGTTTCGTAGCAAATTGGCTGTGACAGACGGACAGACAGACAGACAGACACACGAGTGATCCTATAAGGGTTCCTTTTTTCCTTTTGAGGTTCGGAACCCTAAAAAGAAGTAGTTTTTTTAACCGACTTCAAAAAAAAGGAGGAGGTTCTCAATTCGGTTGTATTTTTTTTTATTTTTTTATTTTTTTTTATGTTTGTTATTTCAGAACTCCGTCATTTATAAACCGATTTGAAAAAAATCTTTTTTTAATCGGTAGGGTATACTTCCAGTTTGGTCCCGTTGTAGTCAAAGTCGAGGTGTGATGAGAGGATCTATGAGGAATCGATGGAACTCTTCAAATATTATAGGCACGCATATAGCAATTTTAGTATAATCTGTAATAACTCCTCTGCTGCACTGGGAATGAAGAAATAGCATAGAATGCGTGCAGATGCTTATCATCCTGGCATGTCGTAAAAGTCGACTAAGGGACGGGTCCTCTCCAACATGGTGGACTATCTGTATGGGCGATGGGCTGATCACCTGTCACCGTACGGTTCACCATACCATCTTAGGACTAATTAATCGAACGTGGCCACAAGTACTCTTGTGGCTCTGCCCACCCCAATAGGGATTTCGGGCGTGATAATATGTATGTATGTATGTAATAACTCAAGCAGTTACGTTCCAAAAGCATTATTTGGTGTAGTGGAACTGTTGATGAAGACCATAGATGATCACCGGAACTCCTGAATGATAAGTATTTCACAGTTGGCGATTAAATTTCTTTATAAAAGCAGCAGCACTAAACCTAAAGCAAAAACCATGAAGCAATTTATGGTCATGAAAAAGCATGTGGTAAAATAGAACTGGGTTTGAAGAACCAGGAGAACTCAAAGATTGATGCCCTTGCACCCTGAATAGCAACATTTTGTAAATGGTGATGAGCAATTAGCATTATGCTGTTGTTGCTTGATGTAATAAATGTGTTTTATACGATAAGCACTAAAAAGTATAAAATAAAATAATAATATAACAAATAAAAAAACCGACTCCAAAACCCCACTGAGAAGTAAGAAATAATAATTGGCTTTTGTAAGTCATTTACCTAGAAATGGGAGATATATTATTGGTTAAGTGACGTCATAAATTAAATATATCGAAGTCGGTGGCAAGTTAATAAGGTAAGGTACATGGAATAAATGGACTTTCCAATACATCCCTCATACTGTGTTCATTTACTTGACAAGTCACCACCAACCACCAACCACAAACTTGCCACCGACTTCGATATATTTAATTTATGACGTCACTTAACCAATAATATATCTCCCATTTCTAGGTAAATGACTTATAAAAGCCAATTATTATTTCTTACTTTTCAGTGGGGTTTTGGAGTCGGTTTTTTTATTTGTTAAATTATTACATAGAATAATATTTCGTTGCTTCTTTCTTCAGATATACCACCTTCTTTCTTCACCAATATATGTTATATATGTTGGTTTATATGTTAACAACGTAGTTTCCTAAACTTACAGGGCAACTTGCACGTTTTTTAAAGGTATCTCAATAGTTTTAAATGAAATGTACGCTGTCTGTACCCGCCGCCTCCGGCCGGGTCACCATTGCAAGCTTCATTCCTTTTCGTGCAGGCAACGAGTGCACACGCTCTTCAAAATGCCTAAGCGCAGTATTGAAGAAAAAATTTAAAAATCAATTGCAATATTAGGACAACGCAATGTGCAATGTCGCAAAAGGTTAAGGACGTCATCCTCAGAATCCGACGAAGAAAACCAGCAAGGTATTTATTGTTCAGTGATCACTATTTTATAGCCGATCTTATTTATTAAAACTGCTCAAGTGAAACTCGTGACCGTCATTTCTTAATCAGTTATAAAAACTGAATTTAGCTTCCGTAAATCTTTTTACGAAATAAAACTACGCACCTTAGGATTAAACGCGAGTTAATTCTAAGTGTTTTGTTACGAGTTAAATAGAACGTTGAAAAACGTTAGTAAATTTCACTTCACTAAAAAATCGTAAAATCGGGATTGACTGCGAGTCAATTGCGATATCGTGGGTAGCTGCGAGCTAAACACGTTGGCTTTATAGCTAATATTAGTGTGATATTATCTCATCACACCCACTAATTTCATAACGAACTTAAATTATTAATAAGAAAGTCGTGAGTGACTGCGAGTCTTTACGATAACGCGGTTAGCTGCGAGCTAACCACGCTTATAAAAAGAAATGATTAATTTTGAATAAAGTCAAGTAACTTACAATTACTCTTCGTATGTCGTTCGTTTTATTCTGGGTCGTGTAAATCTACCCTCATTGTTATTTTATAAAAATAAATAACGAAACTATTAATGAGAAAGTCGTGATTGATTGCGAGACATTACGATAAAGCGATTAGCTGCGAGCTACCCACGCTTATGAAACAAAATACATATATAGTTTTGAATAAACTCAAGTAACGTACAGTCATTCTTCGTATGTTGTTCGTTTTATTCTGGGTCTTGTAAATCTACCCTCATAGTTATTTTATAACAATATAAAACGAAACTATTTATAAGAAAGTCGTGATTGACTGCGAACCCATACGATAACGCGGTTAGCTGCGAGCTACCGACGCTTATGAAACAAAATAATTAATTTTGAATAAACTCAAGTAACTAACAATCATTCTTCGTATGGGGTTCGTTTTACTCTGGCTCTTGTAAGTCTACCCTCATTGTTATTTTATAAGAATAAAAACGAAATTGTTAATAAGAAAGTCGTGATTGACTGCGATTCCATACGATAATACGTGGTTAGCTGCGAGCTACCCACGCTTATGATATAAAATAATACATTTTGAATAAACTCAAGTAACTTACAATAATTTTTCGTATGTTTTACGTTTTATTCTGGGTATTGTAAATTTACCCTCATTTTTATTTCATAAAAATAATAAACGATATTATTCTCACATTTTAAACGGTGGAACTGTCAAATATTGAACAACCAAGATCACTGGAGCCCACTATGGCCCCAGATAATATAAGTCCTGGTTCAGGACCGACAGCAGCCCCTGAAACGGAGCCATCCTCGTCAAATGATATTATTCCTTCTTTGGTGGAAACAGGTCTGGACCCCGAATTGCTCTTAGCCTTAAGCGAATCTACGTCGGGTGTACCGGATTACGGTAAAGCAATTCACGAGAGCTTAGCCAAGCTATGGCTCCCTGTCTTAGAGAAGGGTTTGACAAAGGAGATTAAAGAAAATGTTATGAAACAACACATTATATTGCGTTATTTCATTCTCGATACAAAAATTGTTCACAAATAGTAATCTTCGTTCTACTAGGTAGCATTCGCACAATATTTAAAGAAATGATTTTCCGACAATTTTCCGGTGACTGTCACGCTCCCGCGTGCCGCCATTTCTATCGTCTTTTTTGTGCGAGGTAGCAAGCGCACAGTGTCAAATTGCCTAAGAGGCACAAATCGAATACCATAAAAATATAAATTAAGAATTGAGGAAGAAACCGCTTCGACGACTAATTATCTTGTCACCTATGGATTCCTCGGTGGATGCAGTTAAATTCAGTAAGTGCTTAACCGTTATAATTGTTAACGTGATTTTAAAAGACATAGTTAATACTTTTTCACGTTTCATACCGCGTGTGAGCCGAGAGCCCTCACGCCGGTAATTTTGATTTTAAATACCGCAACGTGGGCCGAGAACCCTCACGCCGGTAATTGTGACTTTAAATACCGCGGTGCGGGCTGAGAGCCCTCACGCCGGTAATTGTGATTTTAAACCATAGTGTGGGCTGAGAGCCCTCACACCGGTTATTGTGATTTTAAATACCGTGGTATGGGCCGAGAGCCCTCACGCCAGCAATTGTGATATTTATTCTTATTTCATGTTTTATACCGTGGTATGGGCCAAGAGCCCTCATGCCAGTTATTGTGATTTTAAAATACAAAGTTATTTTTATTTCACGTTTCATAACGTGGTGTGGGCCGAGAGCCCTCATGCCGGTAATTGTGATTATTATTCTTATTTCACGTTTCACACCATAGTGTGGGCGGAGAGCCCTCACGCCGGTAATTGTGATTTTAAATTACATACTTATTCTTATTTCATGTTTCATACCATAGTGTGGGCCGTGAGCCCTCGCGCCGGTAATTGTGTTTTTTAAAATACATATTTATACTTATTTCACGTTTCATAGTGTGGGTCAAGAGCCCTCACACCGGTAATTGTGATTGTTATTTTTATTTCACGTGTCATACCATAGTGTGGGCTGAGAGCCCTCACGCCGGTAATTGTGATTTTAAAATACATACTTATTCTTATTTAATGTTTCATACCATAGTGTGGGCTGAGAGCCCTCACGCCGGTAATTGTGATTTTAAAATACATAGTTTTTCTTATTTCACGTTTCATATTGTAATGTGGGCCAAGAGCCCTCGCGCTGGTAATTGTGATTTTAAAATACATACTTATTCTTATTACACGGTGCACACCGTGTTGTGGGCCGAGAGCCCTCATGCTGATGATTGCAATTTTACAAATACATACTTATTTTTATTTCACATTGCATACCGCAGTGTCGGCCGGGAGCCCTCACGCCGGTAATTGAGATTTTAAATTAAATACTTATTATTATTTCACGTTTCATATCCGGTGTTGGCTGAGAGCCCTCACGCCGTTAACTGTGCAAAATACTAACCATTGCCAGGGGTTGGTCGAGAACCAACACAATGGAAATCGTTCATTTATCCTACATACCAGGAGGTTAATCGAGAATTAACACGATGGCAAGGATTGAACAATACACCTAACAAAACTTTAACCCACACCTTTGCCGTGAATTAACACGCAGGTTATTAATCTACCCACATTTTTAAATTAAAAAACATTAAAAATGGATATTTAGACTTTTCACGTGATAAATTGGGTAAAATTACCGTATGCAACACGTTACATGTATATTACACGTTACACGGATGTCAACGCTTTACCACCCAAGGAGTGTGTCACTTTACAGGCGGAATCTCATGCTGAACCGTTATCGAAAATAAATCCAAGTAAACACGAAGTACCACCAAGTGGCATAGGGACCCTTACCGCTAGGCAGGAGCCAATTATCGATCTGGACAATGACATCCTTTAAATCCTTTAAATAAAAAAATCTTAAAGGATATATTGATCCCCGTACTTTTTGACGGGCGTCGATTTTGAAGTGATTATAAAATTGCCCTTACGCTGGCAATTGTGCAAAATATTATTTTTTCCTGTACTGTAAATATTAACTATTAATAGAAGTTGTTCGTGAATCAACACAATGGCGATCGTTCATTTCGCCTATACCTACGCCGGATGGTTAATCGATAATTAACGCCATGGCAAGGATTGTATAATGGACCTAACAAAACGTTACTTACGCGTTAGTCACGAATTAACGCGCAGATTATTAATTTACCCACTTTTTTCAATAAAAATTGAAAAATGGATATTAAGTCTAATACAAGCAATTAAGTACTTGGGTGAGGTGTGTCGGATATGGAATGATCGGCATTATGCGAAAACTCAAGCAATGGTCAAATTAATTAACCCTAGACTGGATAAGAGTTTGTTTTTTAACATTCATATAAGATGCATGTTGAATCGAAACCCCCTTGTGCTCAAACGACCCTGCAGTAATACAGGTACCACATGTCGGTAGAATCCAACGTTTTTACAACTATTGGTGTAAAATTACAGATTACAAATTAGTGGGATTGGATTTTTGGATTGGATAATTAATGGCTATACCATCCCCTTTAGTAGTCAAGTGTCTGGGTTAGTACCCAGAAGTTCGTTGTCATGAAAAGTATGAAATTTAAAATTACTAAATACATTCATACCGCCGAATAATAGGTCGATCACAGATGCTTAAAAATCATTCTTAAGGATGAATAAATAAATATCCATCCTTGTAAATAGCCACGCTACAGTTACATGAAGCATATCTATAAATTCTATAATATAAGAGTATATTTATAAAGAATCTCAAATAAAGTATTTACGCTTTGAATTCGAATCTGATAAAATTCAAATCGAAGTCGAATCATTCCTCGAAGACAAATTTACAGCCATGCCCTTCAGTGGCGACGCATGTCTTTACAAAAATAACGAGAGAAGTTGCCTCTTCTCTCAGAATGCGTGGCTTAACATCAGTTATCTATTTAGCCGATTTTCGGTGTATCGGAAACAGTTACAACGATTGTGCCGACGACGTTCTGGACCAGTACGTCTAATGTATTTGCCAAGTTCCATCATAGAACCGTTACAAGCGAAGATCGCTTCGCTCGATCTGTTTGCTTACCATCGTCTTCTCAAACTGATCGTAGTTTGTGAATTGATTCGTTAAAAGCCTAATTTAAACATATTTGTTTGTTGATTTACGATTCAAATCGAAATAAATCAGGAATGATATTGAAACAAATTTTATTAACAAAACTTTCTTCTCTAAACATCTACGTTGTTAACATATAAACCAACATATATAACATATATTGGTGAAGAAAGAAGGTGGTATATCTGAAGAAAGAAGCAACGAAATATTATAGATGATCAAACGAACTTGCAAAGTGAAGTTCGATCGTTATAATATGAGTTGCTTCTTTCGAAGATATACGAATTACCCTCCCTCCCTTGGGACAAACAAAATAGTACCCATGAGAGAAAGTTTTGATCTCTCTGAAAAGAATGAAGCTTGCAATGGTGACCCGGCCGGAGGCGGCGGGTACAGACAGCGTACATTTCATTTAAAACTATTGAGATACCTTTAAAAAACGTGCAAGTTGCCCTGTAAGTTTAGGAAACTACGTTGTTAACATATAAACCAACATATATAACATATATTGGTGAAGAAAGAAGGTGGTATATCTTCGAAAGAAGCAACTCATATTATAACGATCGAACTTCACTTTGCAAGTTCGTTTGATCATCTATTGTAAATTATAAGTGCCACACAATCTTTACGTAGCCAGCGTACCATCAACTGTGTCAACTTTAGAATAGAAGACAATATATTTATTTGCAAAGAATAAGTGGGTACACAGAGTAATGTCAATAGGTGGTATGGCGACAATGAAATTCATCAGCCGTAAAACGTCCACTGCAGGAAATATAGGCTTCCCCAATTTCCCATAGTCGCCACGCTTGGCAGACGACCGTAGTTGGTCATGATAGTACTCGAAGGACGCTGCTGCCCATCCTTCGGTTGATCGCCTTTTACGAAACCCATGGGAGGTGGGATGATTCTATTCTTAGCCGGCTCCACATGGACTTTGTTAAGTTTTTTGTCACAATGGTTTTCCTTATGTTTTATGTGATGTTCAAACATCAATATTTGTACAGATATAGTGAATAATATGTTTCCATCGGTAAAACTCGGATCTCAATCGGAAGACGACGGGACCCGAAGTGTCATTTAATTATTGTATTAATTAAGTGACATGTTTATATTCATTCATATGAAACTTTATTATTTATTGTCAAATGTCAAAAGGAAAAATGACAGCATGGTATGATGGATACTGGCCCCGAATTCTCGATGCATTCGAGATAATGTGGATTGCGAGATTAAACGTCAGATTCATACAGTTGTGTCAAATGACTGAATGCACTGACGTTTAATCTCGATTGTGAGATTATCTCGAATGCACAGAGAATTGGGGGCCTGCTGAAGCTAATTGAGAGAGCACGATAATACGAACTTTTCCGATAAAACACGATGGAAACTAATTATGCACTACATCTGTATGGTCTGGTTTTCTTGTATACTGGAGGATTGAAGAGGAGAGTAATAAAAAACGAACACATGTGTTTGCTACCTTCGTATATTCGAGCGAGACTATATTTATATAAAAACAGACGCGAGGTCATCATTAATATTAAATATATCTATATGAAATGAATTAAAAAAAAAAGTTTTGCATATTTATGGGAAGTTATTAATTTATTCGAAAAATAATTGTGTCGGTTAAATAATTTAATTGTGTTCTCCCAAGATCTCGTACGCTCTAGTGACGTTGTCCGTGATGTCCCGGACAGGCAGGTCGCGAGTGGCGAGCCACGTGCTGCCGCTGCGTCCGCGCTTGTACGCCTCGATCACGCCTCGCGCTGCTGACTCCAATCTTAAACAGAGAGTGCACACTGATTGAGAGTGCATAGACTTCCACTACAGCGGCTAGCCACAGCGTCAGTACAACTAGTTTGGCCTTTGTTCCATCCAGAGACAGTTATAGTCGATAGTTATATGATAGAGGACTTTGTTTAGTTAGACTTAATAAGAATAAGTCGTATCCACTGAAAACAAGCGCTGCAGAGTACCTAACGCATTACAGCATGATGCTAAGTCCAGCGCTTTTCTGATGTCACAATATTAGTTTATTACAGTCCTCATTGTTTTTTTAGTCTAAGATCTATTTTTAATAAATTATAGTTTGGCCAGGATTTCTTTAGCCAACCCGACGACACGTTTGGCCTAGTTGGTAGTGATTCTGTTTCCGAAGCCAGCGGTCCCGGGTACGAATCCCAGTCAGGGCAAATATTTGTGTGATGAGCACGAATGTTTGTTCCTGAGTCTTTGATATTTTCTATGTATTTAAGTATTTATTTAACTATATAAGTATGTATATCGTCGTCTAGTACCCATAACACAAGCCTTTAGAGCTTACTTTGGGGCTAGATTGATTTGTGTAAAGATTGTCCCCTTATTTATTATATTTATTATTATTAACCCACTCGCAATATCTTTTTAACATACTTGATATAAAATCATTTTCATCCATTAAACCAATGGGTTTAAATCGTCTCTAATTCGGATCCCCTACTATTTCTCTTTCTTTTCCTACCTAGCAAAATATTTACGAAAATGTCAATCTTTGTAATTTACAAAGATTGAAAGTATTGTAATGTCAAATAAAAATATGTGTATATATGTATGTGTGCATAATATAAACAATCTGACCATGTTTCTTTAAGTTTATACTCGTTTAATTCGCGGCACGTATGTTGAACTATAACCTTGAATGCGCAGAACACATTTTAGGATCAATCGAAGTGCGGTATGAGGTGCGACGCATTTTTTCCATACTTGTAACTGCGCGGGGCCGCCATTTTAGATAAACTTATGTTCCGGGGATGCAATTAACTCCTATACATACATACTTAGCGAAGCTAGTTAAACGTTAGTTGAATTGTGTATAATGTTTCCAAACTTACTTTTGAACTTGCAAGGTAGTATTGAGAACATCAGAAATGAATTCAGGCAAGACATGTTTGTCCAGAGATCCCACTTTGGTCGGTGAAAGAAGAGAAGTACTGGTAACTCCAAAGCACACTGTCAAAACTCGAACCCCCGTTTTAGAAAAGTAAGCTTCACTCTGAAAATAAAGCAATCCTTGTAACCGACTTAATAAATCTGGGGTTATTGAAAAAATAATATAGTAGTTGCGGCTACCGCACAGCTGCCACGCGGGTTAAATTGATTCCAAATATAGGTATTTGACATTTTTTTATAGTAGCTACATAGATAAGCAACGTTTTACATTTATTTTGGAATGCTCTCGTCAATCCTTCCAATTGTAACCAATAATGGATGGGTGAAAAATTGTCAAGAAACAAAATGTCGGGCGGAAACAAAATATAAATCGGTAGTTTTGGCTCTAATTACTTATTGATCTAATACTTATATACATAATGAGATAAAAACACATACTCGCGAAAAATATTACCCTCCGATTTGCTTCAATGCATTTGGGTAAAAATAAAGAATAATCTCGTCCAATCTGAATAATAAATTGTAAGGAATGAATTTACAGTGCACTTACCCCGATACAGTTACTGAATTGTAAAACCGCAGATTTGGTTGCAAAATAAATTGGCAAAATCGGTGATTTGGCGAGGGCGGCTATAGACGAAATGTTAATGACAGTGCCGCCTTTACCGCCTTCATCTACACGCATCAAATGTATGGCTTTCAGGGTGCTCGTCACGAGAGCTGTCTGTGAATGAAAAACAAAGTTATTTTCTTTCCTTTTTGTGCATTACTCGCAACTGTATAATAAATAACCATTTCATCACACTTGCTCGGAAAGGGTATTATTATACGCAAGCGTATAGAGCAACTATAGCCGATTTAACTCCTCTATGGGCCCCGCCGTCAGCGGGAGTTATAAACCATACAAAATCCATAACTCCCTAGGGAGTTATGGATTTTGTATGGTTTCGAACTCCGGCGGGCAGTTAAGTGCGCCAGGTCGGCGGAGCTGCTCGGGAGCCGCAGCCGGCGGGGCGCGCGACCGCAAGCCGGCGGAGCTGCCCCGCGCTGATCGCAACGTACGCTCAGTTTATGAACACCCACCTGATGGTAATTCACGATGAAAATGGGAATAAAATTAATATATATACTTTTCTTTTGTCTAATTTTTATTCCATTTCCTCGCAAATGTGATGAAAAGCAAAGCAAGCAGCAAGTAACAAACTCGAGTTATAAAAGCCCTCGCCTATCGGCGTCGGGCTTCTAACAGACTCTCGTTAGTTATCCCCTTCTTACGGCCCTAGATGCACAATGTACTATAATTATCCTGTACTTTTCCTGTTTAATTGGTGTTAGCACAGCATGGTTATGTTTTGCGACCACTCCGACGATCCCGCAATAATATTATTTATGAAAATAAAGTTAAGGCGGTCGCAGCAAAGTGAAAGAATAGATAGTACCAGTGGCCGGTGAAATGTGGAACGAAGACCGATGCAATGGTTGAATAACTTCCGAATGCTGGCAAGCAACAACAGCAATAGAAGAAGCTGAAGGGCTTATGTACTCGTACACCAAATTGGTTTAATCTGGCTTGAAAGTTATAAGAAAAGCAATGACGACGGGAACGAATATCCAACTTTATTTAATTTTCCCAGATTAAATATCGACCACGATTTTAGGCTACATTCGGTTTACTTAAAAATTGTTCCGATAAAATCTGAAACTACTGGTAGTTAAAATCAATTTTAATAGAAGAAGTCGTCTGTTGAAGTCATTACGACTAAACACACATGACGGAACAAAGATCAAAGCAAATGTAAAGTGGATTCATCCATACTTGTCTTGTTTGTTAAACAAGTTTCTAACATCAAAATGCACCTTTTTTGGCTAAAATTGCTGTTTCCTTGCAAATAACGGAACCGGCGACGATTTTTAGCCTAGGTATCTTTATATTTGGTAAAACAGCGTGAAACTTTATACAAATAGATTTAGTTGTTCTTAAAGGTACGATTTATGTTTACCACATTGATGGCAATTTCCTTCTCGTAGACATCAGGAGCATCGTTCATTATCCCGGCATTGTTGACGACCAGGTCGATGCTGCCTTGGTCCTCAATGATGGACTGGAACGCCCCAGACAGCTGCTGATCGTTCGTCACATCGCACTTGTAGAACTTAGCCTTCCCAGCGCCGTAGTTCTTGTTCAGCTCGTTTTCGAACGCAACGCCGGTGTTTTCATCTACGTCTAGGATAGAAACGTGCTGCAATAAAAAGAAGCACATCATGTTAACATTTTGTACAGGAGACTTGTACTTTGAATAAACTTGAAACCACAGTCGGTCTATAAAGATCTTAAGCATAGTCTATTGACTTTCCTTAACATCATTATCTTAATCGGCCGCGACGTAGGAAATCAACCTTGATAACGTGACAATGAAGTAGGTACACATTTCGAGGAAACATAATAGAAAGTAATCAGTCGGTAAATAAATGGCTTTATTATTATTGTTATTGTAATCAGTCGGTATACTATCTATGTCGTTAATAATGTGATCGTAGTCAAAAATATTCTAAATTTCAATATCTATAGAACGATGATTCTAGTCATTTGTTGTTTTCTATGTTGTGTCTTTAATTTCAGTGAGGCAGTCGGTTATTGAACCGATGCGTGATAGATTAAATCTGCTGCTCATTTATGTAACACCAATTGGTATCGCTTTAACGAAAAGTAAACCAATTGTACCCTTATTTACATCGAATGAAGACTAAATTGGTTTGCATTTCGAGCCAATCCGATACCAATTGTGCTACGTAATTGAGCTGCTGTATTAGGTAATATTATATCATCTCAAGTAGCTTAACGTTCCGAGACCGGTTCTGATGAAGTACCTCTGACATTTAAACGGATAGTGAGGTGGGCAATAAATATTCAATTAAAAGCGCATTCCATATGAGGTCGTAGACTTTAAGCAACTATTTTTTAGAGTCTTAATTCAGGCAAATGCCGGTTTCTCCAATATAAATATCGCGCTTCGTTTGAATGTCTGTCTGGTTAGAGCGAATTTGATCATATTTATCGCTCTTAAAAAGTATTTAACGTTGCCCATTTGCTATCAGATTCTGAAAACGTTCACACTGTTAAATACTACTTTAAATACGTCTACTATATACTACTATAAATACGTCTGTTTAGAAAGATTTTAACGAAACAAGATTTGTTCCTGATTCATCATATTATTAATTGATCACAATCCTAATTCAACACTTTCCTAACTGGTCATGTTCTTAACTCGTCATATTCCTTACTCGTCGTACCATGTACATTTGCCTGCACAAACTTATTATAGAAGTCCTCTGCAGTAAATGATAAGAACCTCTATAAATAATTAATAGATGAGTGTTACTTGTCTCCTTGTTCTCCTCTGCTGCACTGGGAGTGAAGAAATAGCATAGAATGCGTGCAAATGCTTATCATCCTGGCATGTCATAAAAGTCGATTAAGGGATGGGTCCTCTCCAACATGGTGGACTATCTGTATGGGCGATGGGCTGATCACCTGTCACCATACGGTTCATCATACGGTTCATCATACCATCTTAGGACTAATTAATCGAACGTGGCCACAAGTAGTCTTGGGGCTCTGCCCACCCCATTAGGGATTTCGGGCGTGATGCTATGTATATGTATGTTATGTATGTATTTTACTTGTCTAAATGTCAATGTCACTTTATTATTTATATCGTGTCATACAATATCATTTCAATCGAAGAAGATGGCCTTGCAGACTTGTAATAATGGTGCGGACAAAGAAATGCATTTTATCGCAAGTGAAAGAGGAAGAAAGTTACTGTTGCATTCTGGGTACAAATACAGTTGTTACAAAAAAAATAACAAAATGGTTCGCTGCGTAGTGGCCTTGTTTAAATCCAATGCGAATAAATCAGATAGCTATGCTGAAAACTCCCTCCCAAATTGTGAGTGTGGAAATGCTCTTATTCCCGGTTATTGAACCACTTATCCTTATTCGATCCTTCAGAGTTGTTGATCTGACCGCTACAATTTAACTAATGTTAATGAGATTAATTAATAATTAAAGGTTTGTTTACCGCCAAACGAATTTTTGGGTTTCGGGACCCTACTCGTATTACCGACCCTGCAACGTCCGTGTATGTCCGTCTGTCAGAGGCCTCTAGCTCAGCAACGGTAAGAGGTAGAAGGTTGGAATTTTCACAGAATGTGTTTTTTTTTGCATAAATACTAGCAAATCATAAAAATACAAAAAGTTTTAAACTTGAGAAGCTACCCATACATTGATACCCTAAAAATTTGCTGATTTTAGACAAACTTTTGTTCCAGCTGCATTTCCAAAACAGCTTAAGTGTCAGCTATAAAATAAGGCCTGATTTTAGTTTATACTCCATAGTTAAACAACAAATATCAATTCAATGGTCTTCTGCTATATAAATGTGAAAAATATATTGAATAAACCGAAACTTACCGCTGCAGCTTAACAATCTGCCAACTTATTTGCAACTGTCAAAGTTCTTATATGACTAACATAAAGTCTACATAGATTGGTTGAAACTATGCCAAATTAGCGTAGTACAGAAGTCATTGCGCGAGTCTGATTGGCATTTGACCGATTTTTGTAACTCGTAAATATACAGGACATCCTAGCTTATATTCTCTGATATTGGTTGCTGGCAAAATGCTTTTCATTAAAAAAAAGTCAAGCGGAAGTCCAGACAAATTCAGTCAATCAACGATATTTTTATAAATAAATCAGGGGACAATCTTTACACAAATCGATAAAGTCCCAAAGTAAGCTCTAAAGGCTTGTGTTATGAGTACTAGACGACGATATACATACATATATAGAGAAATAAATACTTAAATACATAGGAAACATCCAAGACTCAGGAACAAACATTCGTGCTCATCACACAAATATTTGCTCTTACCGGGGATCGAACCCGGGACGCTTGCTTCGGAGACAGGGTCACTACCGACTAGGCTATCCGCGTCGTCATTATCATCGATATTAAAACTATACATACATACATACATACATAGCATCACGCCCGAAATCCCTAATGGGGTGGGCAGAGCCACAAGACTCTTGTGGCCACGTTCGATTTATTAGTCCTAAGATGGTATGATGAACCGTATGGTGAAAGGTGATCAGCCCATCGCCCATACAGATAGTCCACCATGTTGGAGAGGACCCGTCCCTTAGTCGACTTTTACGACATGCCAGGATGATAAGCATCTGCACGTATTCTATGCTATTTCTTCAGTCCCAGTGCAGCAGAGGAGCATTAAAACTATATAAGTAACTAAATAGTTAGAATAGATAGAATGAAGATTCTTTTGTCATCTACCTAATGGTTAGTGAGAACAGAGCCGATGTACATGCGCACAGACTAACATCCTTTAGGACTTAAAGATCTGCGAAGAAAATTATATTTGAATCGTTATTAGGTTTCCGTGGCATTCTCCATTAGCTATTAAACACTTCTTCTACCTTGGCTCCTTCCTCCAGCGCCAGTCGCACGACTCCAGCCCCAATCCCGCCGGCGGCTCCAGTTATGAGCACCACTTTGCCGTCCCACTCGTATGACATACTGGCACACACTAAATACACTCTGAGCATTCTAACTTTATCATATATTTTATCTCACACTAGTACCGACGCCAAACAAAATAATAATACTCAATACGATTTGAACTTTGTGTCCCAGCATCGATGAGAGGTTAGAATTAGAAATAAGTGTTTTTTTTTGTTAAATTGTGACAAAACAGAAATGTATTTTTAACTATTATGAGTGCTTCACAATCTACGCGTAGCCAGCGTATAACATTACTAAAATGTGGTTAGAGAGAGATATTACCGCCGTTGGACTATGACCGGCAATCTGTAAAATTCTCCGGCGATCCCTGGGGCTCGATGGGCGTACCAACTGTGGTATATAATTAAAATTGCATCAAATTGTAGAAATCCTTGGTAACTTATTAACTGTTTAGAAAAAATGATACCTGACCTAGCTTCTTGCCGGATCTTCTCAGAAGAGGTTTAATTCCGAACCGATGAACCGAATCTACATTCATTCCTTGATTGTCAAATTAGATGTTTCGTTCTTTAAATACTCTTAAATCTCATCCGAATATGGACGCTGATTTATAAATTTTGAATAAAAGGTATTCTTTCTCTTTTACATTTAAACGATAAAATGGTAAATCTTTTTCTGGATCTGAAAATGTCTTCGATTTTTTATATATTTAGTTTGGCGTAATGTCTTAGTTTTTGAAAACTGTACTTCAATTGTATAATATACCTTTGAGTATTATACCTTTGTTTGACTATTGCACTTATCTCCATACCGAGATATGTGATATCTATATAACGAGCCCTCATAAATTTCTAAACAAAGAGATAAGATTTCTTTATTTACTTGTCAACTACTACAATGTCAACAAGTAACAAATAGCAATTCACGGCCTGGGATCAGGGGCTAAACGATATCGCAATAGTAGTTTATGCAACGGTTGCATAATGATAGGCCTTAAAACACTAGTGCGGTTTTATGAAACGAGCTTTTAGCGAGTTTCATAATAAGATCGCACGTGTGTTTTAAGGCCAAATTATGCAGAGTTGCATACATAACTTTATCTACACACATATTATAAATCCTCCATGATGGGTTCAGAAACAATATTTTCTGGCAACAAGTTATTTGTTGCAATCGTGGCTGCATATTTCCGATATCCGGCGCATTTTCACATCACACACACTCCGAGAAGACTACTATTCATATTTTCAACTAAAATGTAAATTACAAACAACTTTTTCTATTCAATTCAACAACAATTCTACTTTCGTTCAGCAAAACACCAACACAATGGCGGCAATTCGATCCTCCGTCAAGACCATTCTTTTTTTTTTAATCATAGACAAACGAATGAAGTCTCTATTCTCATGTCACTCGAGATCAAATGATGTGCAGTTTATATTAAAAAAACATACTGAATTGACGTTTCGTATCAATAACTTTTTAAATATCTATGGATACTAGAATAGAGACCCACTTGAGTTTTGACAGCTGTTCCAAATTTAATTTCATTTCAATACTAAAAACGATTCGGGAATAACATTGCAGCACTGGTTTTTCCTAATTGGTTGTCAAAATGGTGGTCATTTCCTATGGTTTTTGATTACACTATGGAGGTTTTATGATATGGGTGTAGATAAATTATTTTGCTACAATATGGTAGCTCTTATTAACTTGACTGCAAAGGCGGCCACATTGTAAAACCATCGCGATATCTATCGCTTATGCAATGTCGATTAGAAGCTCTGTTCAAAATAATAGCCGTTTGTCTGATGGGATTTCCCATATCTGCATGTTGGGCAACAGGCGTGGCGTTGTCATTAACTTTTGGACACAGATAATCATTTAATTTATAAAATAAAAAAACCGACTTCACGTAGTCTTTGAATAGGTATCCTGTGTCTTAACGACACACATTTACTACATCAAGTAACAATAGCATAATGCCAATTGCTCATCACCATTTACAAACTCTTGCTATCCACGGTGCAAGGATATCAATCGTGAGTTCTCCTGGTTCTTCAATTTTACTACATGGATTTTGATGGACATAAGTTACTTGAGAACTTTTATACAGCAATTTAATCGCCAACCGTGAAATACTCATCATTTAGGAGTTCCGGTGCTCATCTATGGTCTTCATCAACAGTTCCACTTCACCAAATAATGCTTTTGGAACGTAACTGCTTGAGTTATTACAGAAAATGCTCAAATTGCTATATGCTCGCCTATAATATTTGAAGAGTTCCATCGATTCCTCATAGATCCTCTCATCACAACTCGACTTTGACTACAACGAGACCAAACTGGAGGTACACCCTACTGATTAAAAAAAGAATTTTTCAAATCGGTGTATAAATGACGGAGTTCTGAAGTAACAAACATAAAAAAAACGAATTGAGAACCTCCTCCTTTTTTTTGAAGTCGTTTAATAAGATATATTTGCCTATTACCCAGATAAGCAGCTAACCTACAATGTGGTTGCCTTAACAATATCCGATTAGTATCGAAATGCTTGTAAACCGAACACATCTTAACATCTTAACGTTATCGCAGCATCTGACCTGACACAAAGCGGGTTCTTGTTTTGGAAAACCCTAGGAGAGTATTCTCAAATAAGACTTCGTCGCCGCACTTACTCGCGAGCTTAACTTGACCCGTCATTGCGTATAAGCTACGTCTTCGTGCGTGTCTTCGACTTTGGTCTTATTCGACACAACTCTTCCAAGGTCGTAGGCACTTAATCCCGCATAATGTCTACAAGCGCACGGGTCAATTGATGGTTGTCGGGCGCAATGAGAGACGAAGTGAGCGACGTTTGTTAAAAGAATAACAGTTGTGGTGTGATTCTCAATGGAACACAATGGCTGATCAGCGGATAAGCGAAACTATTAACCTCTTCAACGCCAAGCATCTGAGAAGAAACACGAATTTCAACCTTACGTCAGACTGTTGACGGGCTTTTTTTACCCTGTATACCCTGATGAATATAACCTTCGTTGCCGTTGAAAAGGTTAATAGACTGTATGTAAAGACAAAGTCATACGGTTCAAATTTGAATATGTCGCTGATCAGCCACTGCGCACGTTAGTGCTGGCAAGACCTAGATCGGCTTTACTTAAACAATATTTTAACAAACACTAAGGTAAAGGCACCTATTACCGTGGTAGTTAAGCAAGTTTTCAAGTAAGAGCCAAAAATTAAGGGTATCAAGACAGCGTAACGAGAGTAAGGATTTTTTTAATGAAAGTATATAGATTTAACTTGTTATTTTGTGGGTTTTTGGTCTAATTGTAGGTAGTAACTAATGGTTAAATATTTATTAAAGCCAAAATGTCGAAATCCCCTATTACCGTGGTATTGGATATACTTTGACCCTTATACCGCGAATTTGGTTCCTATTACCGAGGGTAAGAATTAATGATAGTTTTGGTTCCGTAAATTTTTTTGACATTATGTTTTTTTAGAATATTTAAATAAAAATGAAGACTTACTTAAAGTCTTATAATTATATCAATAAAATTATAATAATCAATTATTTAAATCGAAAAGCCCAACAAAGTAACTAATAATAATTAATAACAAATCAAAAACATACTGAATTTACACTAGAATTTAAATTGATTTTACTGTAAAATGTGAGTCCAAAAAATATATACCTACCTAGTCTTAGTCCCACTCATACAAAAATCATTGCTGAGAAGGAAGAACAACAAATTCCGATAGATAAGCAAAACTACCAAAATCAAAATAATGATTATTTCAAAGAAATCAGAACTGCGGTACCCTAAATTAGTTATTTAATTACGTTGTCACTCGGTAATAGGTAATATTAGAGGAACCTATCTCCGACGCTTACTAATCACGAATAAGTCGGAATTAGGTTCCCATATATCCTATTACCGAGGGTTATCTGTGTATACCATCGGTAATAAGTTTAATTAACAGTGGTATAAATCCTAATTACGACCCATAAAAAAAATAAGAAGTAGTGAATTTTTTAAAACAAATCGAAAATATATACTTCCATTTGTGTATAAAACCAAACTCATCAAACTAGGAAGTAAATCTTTGATTATATCTGTATATTTAAACGACTTATTAATTTAAGGGTGTCTATAGAAACCACTAATATAATGCTTACGTTTTTACCAAAAATTAAGACCTTCTTGTATATTTTTTATACCACGGATATAGCTCTTTAGCTGCTTAGATAGATGAAGATTTCTATAACACAAAAAATTTAGATACTTAAACGACAATAAATTTAAAAATTTATGCCAACTGAACCTAAAGTGTTTACGTATTACCGTGGTATACCTCAGAATTAGGAGCCACAGTGAAAAATGGATCCAAATACCGAGGTATTTTATATTCAATTTTTTACGTATTCCCAAACAAAATATCAGAAAAATAGTAATTCGAAGTCGCAAACGAAACTATAATAAAACTTTTAATAAAGATAGCCTAAGATTAGTTATTACAACTATTACGCAAATCGCTAAGTAAGATGCGACTTCCCTTACGTGTGGCCTAACGTGTTTGTATGGGATAATCTGCTCCTGCGCCGCCGTTGCCGGGACTGATGAGTGGCAAATTCTTTGCTTGATGCATACGCACCCGTGCCAGTAAATCCAATAGACAACTAAGTACGCTTTGGTCTTGTGAAAACAGATTCTTAATAAGTCAATCCATTTGTTAATAAAACACGTATTTAAAAATACCACGATAATGGGTGCCGATTTGGATGGGGTCGTTAATAGGTGCCTTTACCTTATTTGATTTAGCAAAGCGAAGAAAATTTATGATCATATTCTTTATATTATTACAAACCTAACTATTTCAAAAACACGATTTGATGAAATCGATACCATAGAAAAAAATCGTTGAAGTTTCGTCTGCAATCCTCATTAAACAGTTATGTCTTAAAACACTACTACATCACGCCCATAATATAAACTTGACATTTTTTTATTTTACGTATAGACGTGTAGTGTACTTATGAGCCCCGTATGAGGTAAAATTGTGCAAAGTCGTGACGTCACGCGGAACTTCAAGGCACTACGTTTTGTTTGAAAAAATACGTTTTCGATAGTTTTTGATAAAATGTAAATGACGGACTAAATAGATTTTTTCAGGAAACTAGCCTATTGTTCGTGAACAAGCCCTTAGCGAATCACATGGCTGATGCTTTGAAAAACCAGTCCGATAACCTTTCTATTTCAATAACTATACTAAAGGTTAGGAACTCATAAATTTAAACTGATCCATCTTACACCCGTGGCAGCGGGTGCTGACGTGGCACCTGCACGCAAAAAAATGTACTCTGCCTTTGTCCCTGTATATTCAGATGATGGGTGACTTTGAATTGTAATAACGTAGTTTATACTGGCTTAGCCCGGATTTCTTTTTTCGTTATTGCTTGAATATAATAGTACATTGTGCATCTAGTGCCGTAAGAAGGGGATAACTAACGAGAGTCTGTTAGAAGCCCGACGCCGATAGGCGAGGGCTTTTATGACTCGATTTTGTCACCCTTTCCGAGCAAGTGTGATGAAAAATACACTTTTCATCACACTTGCTCGGAAAGGGTGTTATTATACGCAGTTATTATAGAGCAACTACAGCCGATTTAACTCCTCTATACGCACCGCCGTCAGCGGGAGTTAGAAACCATACAAAATCCATTACTCCCTAGGGCAGTTATGGATTTTGTATGGTTTAGAACTTCCGCGGGCAGTTAAGTATGCGCCAGGTCGCCGGGGGCGCGCGGCGCCAGGTGGATAAAGAAGTGTTATAAATCGCCATCAAATTTAATAGTACTTTGTGCATCTAGGGCCGTAAGAAGGAGATAACAAACTCGAGTCATAAAAGCCCTCGGCATCGGGCTTCTAACAGACTCTCGTTAGTTATCCCCATCTTACGGCCCTAGATACACAATGTACTATTAAATTTGTTGGCGATTTATAACACTTCTTTATCACACTAGTGCACAAACGATCCAATGCAATGATAACAGCATCCTCTGCAGGCAGATATGATAGATAGGTGATCTTATCGCTAGATAGCGATAGCATTCAGACTCCGTCTAGACTAAATTTTAAATTGATATACTTTACTCAACGATTCACAAAACTTCATCCTCGTAGAATTCGTTTATTACTGTTCTTTCGCGATGAACAGGTCCATATGTCCGTCCTTAGACCTCCTATATTAGATCCCTACCAAATTTTATTTTAATTTAAAAAAGTTCTTACCCTTATGATGGTTTTTATAAAGATGTGTAGAGTTTACAAATAAGTCGATACTAATCAGATACCGTCACGGTAAATAACTATATTGAAGGTAATGAGCTGATTATCTAATAAAACAAATTAGGGAATGTATATTCAAAAAACTCTTTATAGTGCTAACCTTCGTTATATAAGGAATTCTTGTGCAAAATTTCATGCTCCTAAACCCACAGGCTTAGGCTGTACATTGTCCGTCAGTCAGTGTTGAGAATTTTCTTAAGTGATATGTTATATACCAGTGGCGAAGCGTCAAATATTTGCTAAGGGAAGCCGGAAGAATTGGAACCGTACGTGCGAGTCTGACATTTTGTTACAGTAACATCGACTTCACTGACAGCTAGCCGTAGCTTTCTAGCTCGGTAAAGCCGTCAGGAATCAGCTTGTAGGCAGGCTTCGCTTATACTTACTCATATTATAGTTACTTATATATTTACTAAGGTTGCTTTAATCCGCTGGATGCGAGCAGCGCAGGACATGTCGCTGTGCCAATTTTCAAAGAAGGTGCATTTACGTGCAAACCGCTTCACTCGCCTACGACTCTCGCCGACGAACACTCGTGTGCCAGTTTTAGCTAATACGGAATTCAACGGCGAGTGATCGCTGCGCATATTAGAAAATCGAGCCCCAGCAGTGGATGTATTTTGGTATTGATGATTCTCCACGCTAACAGATTTTAATAAAACAATTTTGCTTCCCTCTAGTATCTACTGCTTTAGACGATGGAAGGGTCCAGTTACCTAATGAAGTTTATTAAAAGTATTAATTGGAATTCTTTGAAATATTTATAAAGGAAAATTAAAAAGAAAATACTTTCTAAAGAAAGGATAATTAACCCTGCAAAACACGCGGGTTGTGACCAGTTCAAACTTGTTCCTTGAACATCATTTCAGCCGAAACCAGCAGCCGTTCAGCACTGCTGAACATAGGCCTCCTGCGGCCCTAACATGAATGACACAAAGATAAATTAAACTGTATGACTATCTCTTTCGTCGGCACTAATGTGAGAGAGACGCCCTTAGAGATAAGACGGTCTATCTTATCTTTGTATCATTCATGTTAGGGCTGCTGTGGGCCTCCTCCAATGATCACCACAAAGACCGATTGCGCTGCTCACATCCAGCGAAGTCCCGCAACTTGTTCCTTGTTATACCGAAATTAAATAAATCCAGAGTTTATTGAACAGTTTACTACAGTACTTCTACTTTCGAATGTGCAATAAAAAAGTATTGGCATTTGTATTCTTACTTGGTTTCTTTGATGGTAATATCTTTATCTTAATTTCTCACGAATCATGAAAGCGAGGAGGTGATTAAACTTATATCCAAAATATTTATTTGTTTTATTATTATCTCCCTCCAACTGTGCTGTACCGACTATGCTCGCGTGGGATTGAGATGAAAAGTATCTTACGTTGTAATTCAAGACATGGTCTATCCTGTCTGCTAAATTTCATTCACATCCGTTCAGTCGTTTGCGCGTGATTGAGGAACAAAAATCCAAACATCTTCAGTACATTTTATAATATCACTCGCTTCTGCCCGTTACTTCGTTCGCGTGGAATTCGGTTATACTAATTCCTTAGGGATAATTATTTTCGGGCTAAAATTACCTTCCCTTTGTCTTAATCCAGGACATAAGGTAACTATTATACTAAGTTTCATGAAAATCTGTTCAGTCGTTACGGAGTGAGTAACAAACATACAAACACACATAAAAACTTTCATATTTATAATATAAGTAGGATATTAGTAGAATAGAAGGACAGGATTATCTCGTGTTATTTTAAATACCTTATACTTACGCCATCCATTTTGGAATCTTCTTTTGAACACCCATAATCAATTAGCAGAATTTAACACTTTCAGGCGCCTCATTCGGGAACGCTAAGTGATTCTGTAGCGACTGTAGACTGCTTCTGTAGATGAGAAATCTGGCTTACGAGTCGCTACAGAATCACTTAGCGTTCCCGAATGAGGCGCCAGTCCCCAGAACCAGGTAGCCGGGTTCTCTGTTCGTAGCGGGTTTTTGCTACAAGCACCGAACGCTGCTACGCGCTATAAGCGTAGCTCGGTGCTACGTGGCGCTCGTACAAATAGGAAGCTTCCCATTCATAATTTTAAATTAATTATACCGAATGCAAAAAAACTCAAAGATCCTCCCGGACCGGTCCTCAAACTTTTAATCTTAGTAAGCACCGATGGCACCTGCTCGCTTCAACTTGTCGCTAATTAATAAGTCCAACTTTAATCATAAATTAACGTTGCAATATTTTTAAAACTTTAAATAACCATTTTAACTTTGATTCTTACGGAATGGATGAACGGAGCACCTGTGCCATGGACATTATTACCTATGCAATAAATAGGTTTGATTGTGTTTTGTACGCGGGTCTTTCACTCATCCCCTGAAGTTAGCTGATGATTTGATCAAAGGTTCCACAGAATTGTCTATAAGACCCGCTAGGTGAGTTTATACGGCCATATAACGAGCAATCCAACGCTACACGCCAAAGCGCCCACAAGGCAGGCGCACGTAACTGTATGCCGACTCTTCACAATGAAAGGCACCTCCTATGCGAGTTCTTTGGCATAGATTGTAGTCATCTACAGCAACTATAGCAACACGTTACCCTACCTAGCAGGCTGTTCGGCATGTGAGCAAAATTTCGGAGACCCCACTTGCTGGCTTCTAAGCAATAAATGTATTAATAATATTATTTAATCCAAATAGAGTCAGCATCATAAGTACACACTAAGTATAGAACCGTGTCAATTTAACTCCTTTGATTTAACAAAAGAGTATGCGTGAAATCAAAAGAGGTTTAAATTATAGTTATATTGATATAAAATAAAAACAATAACATAATGCTGGCATTAAAGTGTACTTATAGATAATTATGAAGCTGACTGTACCTACAAAATTTGAGAAAAGCAAGTTAACCAGCAAATCTGTTTTGCAATAACTGTAGGTATTCATCAATGCAGTTTCAAAGAGATCACTTCTGTCATCGTGATGACGCGTGAAACGGATGGCATTTGCCCATGAAGCAATACTTTGTTTGTAGTACATTGCAGCGCAATAAGCATCATAAACCTCGTACCACAACGTTGATGCTTCAATGTATAACAAACCGTGTCTGTTACACCGGCATGTGTCGTGTGTACCACTTTATAAACACTTTGCTATGACAAGCTTAGCTTCCTCAAACTTGTCCTCCCACTTAGCGTCCAGCATATTTAGACCCCTCACTTGCTTCCAGTGCCCGTAACAACCGGTCTCCATTCATACTGGTCATTTAGATGTAAGTATTTAGCAAAAGCAACAGCCGTGAAACTGTCGTGTAGTTAATTTGACGACTTGATGTTGTGTTCATATAGAACATTAAAGTATTTAAACAATAAGGGTAAACAGCGCGAGATTTACACGCGCAGGAGACGCGCCGCGTTTTGTTTCGCTGCCACTATTTATTGTTAAGTGTAAAAAAGCACCCGCAATACGAAATGCGCGTTTCCTGCGCCCGAAAATGCAAGGACACTAAAAGTGATTCTAAAAATTAAAGACTAAAGTATAACCGTCAACTAATATAAAATTTTGAACGCGATTACAAGTCTTCGGTAGTATAGTGGTAAGTATCCCCGCCTGTCACGCGGGAGACCGGGGTTCGATTCCCCGCCGGAGAGTTCTTTTTTTTCTTTTCCAGTATCATAATTTTATTACATGAATTATCAGCAGCTCTTCATAATATGATCATGGACTAGCTTTTCAACCCAGCTTTCTCAAAAAAACACAAGAATTGTTTTACCCTAACATGACCTCATCAAAACTGTCCACAAAGCATTTGCTATTTAAAAAATGTAGGCGCGAAAATAAATTCTTAATAATCGTCAATTGAAAAAATTATATAACTTTAATATCATACAGTACAAAGCTCTTAGTGTCATGGAAATTAATAATTGTTGTAGTAATTATGACGAAGTAAACCCTAGGATGAAATATGTACCTATAACACAAACGATTTAGGTGGTTCCTGGTTAGATCCGTCTTGAAGTCTGATTCATTGGAAATACATCTGCTTGCTGTAGGTATTGGAGCGGAAAATATTCGAGATAAAACATTGTCTGTGATTCACAGAACAGAAATGTAAAAGACGCCTTTTGAAAAGATACAAAGAAAATACCGGTTAAACTGGAACACTCGAAGTTCTAATATAGTAACAGCATGTACAGAATGTTTCGTATTCATGATAACGAGTCGTTAAAGTAAATACTCGTGATCACAATGAAATAAACTATAAATATATGATTAGCCACATAGTTAGCATTACTATAATTTGTGTACCCCTGGATGCTGTTATCTTGTTTATGTCCAGACGCGGAGACTATACATCTCCCTTATTAGTTATTTATTAGAATTAATTTTTACCTATTAGGATTGTTTGCTGCCCTTTTCATGTGTTAGTTTTAGTTAAAACTCTAATGTAAAAGTTGAAAAAAAAAAGACTTACTGCTGAGTTTCTTGCGGCGTTTCTTCTCAGCAGATGTCACCTTTCGAAGCGCTGGTAGCTTCAGACATGTAAAAGAGCCCATGTGGCCTACTTGCAAAATAAATATTTTCATTTTCATTTTCATATGCCACGACTAGCTTCCGCCCGCGACTTCTTCCGCGTGGAATCAGTTATAATTATTATCTCAAGAATTTTTGACTTCTCCCGGACCAAAAATTACCCTATTTCCTATTCCAGGAACTAAGATCTAACTACCTATATACGATGTTTCATGAAAATCCGTTCAGCCGTATGGAGCTGAGTGGTAACAAACATACAGTACAGACACAAACTTTTGCATTTATAATATTAGTAGGATTAGTAGTAAAGCATTGTTTATTTCGCCGAGTATATTTGTACCATCTATGTATTTAAAGTAAATATCAATCAGTAAGGAATCAGTTCTTCCCAGTTGAGTTCAGTTGTTCTTTAGGTTACATTTATTTCTTGATTTCAAGTTGATAAACAAATGTAATCAGTTTTTCCAATACAAAGTTCAACATCCTAAGGCGTCCCTTTTTAGGATTAGTTTCGTTTTTTTCTCGATTGTCTACCTAATTGTTTGTTTTGAACTGCATTTATACCAAGTTTCAAGTTGATAAACAAATAGTATCGATTTTTCCCATACAAAGTTTAACGCCCCAAGGCACCACTATTTAGGGATAGTCATTTTTTCTCAAACGTATACCTAATGGTTTGTTTTGAAGAGTATTTGTACTAAGTTTCAAGTTGATAAAATCATAGAACTAGTTTTTCCCATAGGTACTAACTTCATATCCCTCTTTAGCTCCCTTCCAGTTTTATTTCCACAAGTTTCTATAGCCTATCTTCTTCCCGAAGTTTTCCTTAATATAATGTTGAAAACCGCATTGAAATCCACCCCGTAGTTTTAAAGTTTATCGGGCACATACAATCAGACAAACAGATAAACAGACATGACATTCAAAAACCGTTGGGATGTGATGTGCTCATTCTGAAGGCCCCCATTGCATTTTTTCATTGTTATCTTCTATGTACCTACAGACTATTTCCACTTAACACAACTAGACTTTTAAGACAACTAGTAATATTAAGAAGTCAATTTTTGTCTCAAGCGTGTGCACCTCTAAATGAATAATTTTGACAAAACAATTGAAAATTAAATATTCTAATGTTAGCCAAATATTCGTACGCAATAAATCGATCATTCAAAAACTTTAAAACTGAATATAACAGAACAGAATACAAAGCGCACAAGGTCCCTCTAACACCCGCGGAAGGTCACAGTTCATGCATTTATCTGGATTATTGCCAAAACCGTTCCGGAAAGTTACAGTATTTTAATATCTTGTTACTGCATGCAACCGAGAACTTTGCTTATTTCCCGTATAATGCAAGCCGGACCCGGAAAGAATGCAAAATGCCCGCCTACGTAATGGTATTCGTCAATGTTCATGTTTGGAAGACGTGGGGCTGTGCCCGGGAAAAATCACGTGTGCAAGAAAGGGTGTTTTGTGATTAATAAGAGGTCTTTTAATTAAGTGAACCCAAACTTAATTCAGAATTTAAATGCATCATGAAAGTTTTTAAGGCGTGAAGAAAGGTCCGATCATTATATCGGTAGGGAAAAATAAAAGTCCTTTCGGTCATGAAATAAAATTCAAACTCAAACGGAAAATCATTAAATTGGGTCTACATACGTACTTATACCAAATTATTTTATTTTTATTTGTTGTTTGTTTGTTTGTTCGTTCGTCGATTTTGATCCACTTTAATTGGCTTTAAATCTGTGATAGCACGTGCAATTTTGATAACTTACATTGCAATATACTACATCAGGCAAAAAGTAGGTATATCTTACTTAGATATTTGTAGCGTTCACAATTCGTCTAAGTATTTGATTGGTGCTTGACATCTTTTTCCCAGCAATCGCCGTTACTAAACACAAACGATATAAAATTCTAAAGTAACGCTCCATTAACCGACAGGGTGACACAGGATGAAAATTGTGCGGGCGTTGGTGGCATGAATACCGATCGCTTGGACACATCTTTTAGCTATTTCATACGGGCAATATCTTCGGGGATGCAGTGTTTAGAAAATCGTTAGCGTCTTGGCTTGTAATCGAGTATGAAAGGGAACGGTTGGGGTTTTAGAATTTCAATAGATTCGCAAATATTAATTTTGTAAATTTAGTACCTTCTGTATTTTTAAACAATTTTAAGGATTTCATAGATATTTTTAAACAGTTCCTAGATGTGAGCTGACGTTAACAGCCGCTGCGGTAACGCCGACTGCTAATATGTCCTTCCAAAAGATGAGTGGATGACATTAGAAAGCAAGGTATGCAAAACCAGGTCATGGCTGGATGCAGAACATCTGTAACCGCCCATTGTGGAGGAGCATGTTATGAGGCCCAGGAATTGCTTGATACAGGCTAAATATGATGATGATTTCCAATCAATCATGATTGACACGTTCCAACAATACAAACAAGAAAAAATATTAAGTCGCATTTTAGTATTTCATCGTATTACGCGGGCCGGGCCAACTTCTTTATTTACATGGCTCATTTCATAACTATCTTTCATTTTCTAACTGTGAGTCTAGCTTCGTTAGAGCAACTTTGTTGGTGTTTAAATTTCCTTTGCGCCTTCTTTGCAAATATGGAAACATTTCTCCCTTACTGTTTCACGAATTTGTTCAGTGGATTTAGTATTTCTACTTATAATAAACTGGCGTTTTTTTCATCATACTAATCATAGAAGTCTTGACGAATAACATTAGCAGCATCCTAGTAGAATACCTATAACCATAATCAAGAGATAGATAGATAGATAGTTTATCCCTTGCAAATACTAATTACATGTACGAAATAATTTGCAAAGCAAGACGAACAAGTTTGGTGTGGCCTATACTAATATAAGTAGATTTATTTTATATGGTTCTATTAACGCGCGCTTTGCAACTCGTGTCAGCTATCTGGCTCATTGACAAGTCAGGATCTAAGTAAGCAAACTTGTCACTCCTTGCAGTTCAAAGTTATGAACTAATATTATGAAACCATCTAAGAACGAAACAACACAAATACGGCTTACACACACCGAGGCGCGAAACGGAAGCGGTGCTGGTCGGAGGCGGGCCCGTGTAAACAGTGTCACAGGAACTTAAATGGAATCTTTCACATTAAACCATCAAGCCATGACCAACAATATGAGCAATAATTTCTACTGAATACGCATGTCTTAGTTGCGTTTTGTTCTCCGAAATATTTAATTCCAGGCTATTCCATAATAAACTGTTATCTAATCTAATAAAACTGGTCCATAACTCATTCATTTCAAACAATTTCGTAGCAATTTTTGCCCCAAACAAATTAAACTCGCATTATAATAAAAAATAGTATAAAATTACAAAGAATCCGCTTCGGAGCGGCCGAGTTGCCGGTCACCGCATAGTTGCCAAGAAAGATTATGCAAACAATAAAAAGTAAATAGAATAAAAACGGAATGTCTAAAGTTCCCGGAGCCCTTGTAAGTATTAAGCCTGTATTGTTCGCAGTTTATGCCCGAAGAGGCATATTCAGTTGATATAATTTAGTTTTACAACCGATCTGGCAATTTTAGCACGTTAGCTTGTATCATCAGAGTGTGTGCAGTGCATTGCCATCGAGAAAAATATATGCTTGTAAGTAGTAAACGTTAGTACTCGTAGCCTTGTTTACATTATCGGTATACTTAACTAATGTATTGAAACAGGTTCGTCATTAGTGTGCCTAAAGATGTGCTGTTGCCATATTTTCATTCCCTGCAATATTGCTACCTGGTATTATCCCGGAAATATTCCCTGTATGTCTGGAAACATATAACCTTTATAGAAGCATCCCGTGAATATTACGTAAATAATTTTGCCATTTCGGGCAATATTGTCTGGAACTGCACGGCACTAACTGTGTGCCTGTGTTCATCATGTTACAAGTTTACGTAACGCCTTTCAGATGTCCGCGATGGCAGCCCTGGATAATTGGACGCCTTATCTGTCCGCATTTAGTTGTCATCGGCTTGTCCAGGTTGTCGTGTCAACAGTGTCCCCAAAACGGCTAGTTGTTTTTTGGTATTACGTTTTACGATCCTTTCCATGACTTTGTTATCTATGATATTTATAAGTTGTGGATCGGGCCGATATTTAAGTGTTTTAATTGACTAAGATATCTTTTGGACGCACAAGAAAAGAAATTTAGAATAATTTTATTATTCAAAATGTTATGCTCAGCTGTTGTCCAATAAAAATGTTTTAGATATCCCTTGAAGCACTTTTTGGCTAGTTATAATTTTAACCAAAATTAATTACCACCATTTATTAAAGAACTCATCACGTATTTTTTATTTTGCTCAGAGTTTCGACTAGCAAAGAATGTCTCAAGTACCTTTTATATAAGATAGGTACTTTGCAGTGGCGAAGCGTCAAATATTTCCTAAGGGAAGCTGGAAGAATTAGAACCGTTACGTGCGAGTCTGAAATTTAGTTAGAGTAACAGGGACTTCACTGACAGCTAGCCGTAGCTTTCTAACTTCGTAAAGCCGTCAGAATCGGTTTGTAGGCAGGCTTCGCCACTGGTACTTTGTTACTTGGAAGGAATTAATCCTTATCATTGACTTTATCGATCGGCATCATAAAATCGTTTTGTTTGTTCAAATTTAGTTGGTAAAATTCCCAGATAAGGCAAGTAACTTTTAAAGAACCTATGAATGCAGTATTACATACCTTTAAAAATAAAATTGTGACGAGGCAAGTCACAGAGCCGCGCCGCGCCGCGCCAGCAGCCGCGGCGAGGCTGACACCGGGTGACGTCAGCACTGCCCACCACCGCGAGCGCCTTTATAAATGGACGCCCAGTTCGCAACGCTCTCAAGCGCACCTAACCCCGGTGGATCACCCTCCCCTGCGTCCTCTCTCTTCCCGCTTGGAACCACTCGTGGTTGCGGTCCGGTAGCCCAGATCGCACCTGTTTGGTATCCTTCCCAATAATCTGGATAGCTGGGAACCACTCGTGGTTGCGGTCCGGTAGCCCAGATCGCACCTGTTTGGTATCCTTCCTATCTCCCTGTTCCGAACCACTCGTGGCTGCGGTCCGGTAGCCCAGATCGCACCTGTGTGGTGTCCTTCCGTACCCGAGATCCTCTAATCCCGGGACAGCTCGTGGTTGCGGCCCAGTAGCCCAGGTCGCACCTGGCTGTCCACTCTGACCCTTAGAGATCTAACATTCTAGCTAGGCTAGATTCCCGCGGAAGGTCCGTAACGCATTTGCCTTTAGAACCACTGTTATACTCCTAGATTACGTTCTTATCTAATAAACGCTGATTACTGTTTAACCAATGGATGTTTCCTTGACGAGCCCCGTTCAGCTACCGTGAGCCAGCACAAACCTTAATAAAACTCCTCAGTACTGGAGTACTGAGGAGTTTTATTAAGGTTTGTGCTACCAGGAGCATTGCAACCAGAGTGTCCAACGGCCCCATCCGGGCCCCTTGAACACTCCGTTACAAAATAAAGTCTCCATCAAGCCTTTCCTATATACAGTATTTAAAGTACTTCCCCTCCGTGTGGCATAGTCGTGGAACACCTTGTATAACTTATTATACATTTTTGTACAGTAATATACAGCTATAATAATGGTGCTTAGCTACTTACTGGCTTAAAAAGGCTATCGCTAGGGAGCGTGTGAAACGGTGTTTGCCTAATGCACTCAGTACGTGCAGCGCGTTGCAAGCTGCAAGCACAACAGTGAGCTGCATGAACAGACGTTTTAGTACACAACATAGTCGCTAATGGTAGCTTAATGGTACGAATATATTTACTATGCGTCTTTGGAGTAAAACAGAAGTAAAAGATAACGCAAATACAAAAATAGTAAAATAATAGTAGTTTATGCAACGGTTGCATAATGATAGGCCTTAAAACACTAGTGCGGTTTAATGAAACGAGCTTTTAAGCGAGTTTCATAATAAGATCGCACGTGTGTTTTAAGGCATACATAACTTTATCTACACACACACGGCGCCGTCGCCGTGTCGCCGTTTATATAATATATAATCGTTGACACGGCGACGGCGCCGCGACGGCCTGTAGCTCATATCTGTATCGTTATGACCATTACGATACTAAAATTGATACTGTAATAACATTACAGTACAGGTTGTCATAATGGTGGTCATTTCCTACGGTTTTTGATTACATTATGGAGGTTTTATGATATGGATGTGGATAAAAAGTGTTTTTCTGTCAACATCAAGTAGTGTAAATCGATGCACCAGAACTTGGAAATTGAAGTAACAATGGACTGGACACATAGCACGTAGAACAGGGCGTCTATTCGGGAACGTCTAAGCCATACTGCAGTGACCCGCGAGCGAGACTCGCATCTCGCTCTTCCGCATTACGCGTCGTGCGGAAGAGTGGGATAAGAAATCTCACTCACGAGTCCCTACAACATCACTTAGGAGTTCCCAAATAGAGGCGCAGATGGCCCTTGCAGCGTAAGTAGAAGTTCTCGAATGGCCACGGACCAGGTGACGCAGCGTGGGTAGCCCCGAACAAGATGGACTGACGACCAAGTTGGACAGTTGATTCGTTGTGGAAGTCTTTGGGTGGAACCTATGTCCAGCAGTGGAGATGCCCCTGTTGAAATTATGATAATGAATATTTAATTAAACATGGTGTGGCTGAGGACAAGCCCAGGACTTTGGCGTGGTGGTAGTGCAGCTGCTTACATGCGTGGGTCGCGGCTTCGGGTTTCGTTAGGGGCAAACTTTGTGTTATGATCACGAACATTATTTTGTATCCAAGTCATGGATCGTTATTATTTATATGTGTACGTATTTATAGATGAATTGAACATTAGAAGGCAAGGTATGCAGGCAGGACATGATGCAGAACGCCTGAAACCGTCCATTGAGGAGGACCATGTTAGGAGGCCCACGTCCAGGGCGTCTTTTCGGGAACGTCTAGTGATACTGCAGCGACCTGCGAGCGAGACTCGCATCTCGCTCTTACGCATTACGTGTCGTGCGAAAGAGTGGGACGAGAAATCTCGCTTGCGAGTCACTACAACATCACTTAGCGTTCCCGAATAGAGGCGCAGGAATGGCATGATACAGGCTGAATATGATGACGATGATTTCCAATCAATCATAATCGGCTCATGTCATGATCGATTAAGCAATACAAACAAGAAAAAAAAACAAGTGCATTTACTATTTCATGGTATTACGTGGGTCGTGTTCATTCTGACTTTATTTACATAACCCATTTCATAACTATCAGTATGTGAGTCTAGCTTCGTTAGAGCAACTCTGTTGGTGTTTGAATATCCTACGCGCCTTCTTTGCAAATATGCAAACATTTCTCCTTTACTGTTTAACATACATACATGGAAGTTTGTATCTGTGTCATGGATCTTTAGTATTCATATATGTATGTATTTATATAAATATGCATATCGTTGTCTAGTACCCACAGCACAGGAAATCCCAGATTGGGACTAGACCAATGTGTGTCCAATATATTATTATTATCATCTCCACTTTTAAGCCGTGGCCACCCGATAGCAAGCGTGAGCGTGAGTGTGGATAGTTATCTATCTATAAATCCTTACAGCGGCCCCAGCATCAATGACACAAGGGTAAGTTATTTCCATCTTATCTCTGAGTGCATCCCTTTCTGAAATACTAGTATGAGAGAGACGTCCTAACGTCCTAAGTGATATATTTATCCTTATCATGCTAGGGCCGCAGGAGCTCTCGGTGTGAAATAATGTTGCGGCGCGAAGTCCTACGAACGCAAACTCGTCTGTATCACATAACAGGGGCGTTACCACGATCTCTTAATGCGAATCTGTTTAGGCCCTAAAATTAACTGCGACGCTATTTCGTACCACGACATTGTATTTACATATTATTATGTTAAATATATGGTGAGGTTGTAACGAGGCGGTATCACGACTCGTACAAAACTCCTTCCACTGACAACTTCTTCTTCATCTTCTTCTTCTTCTTCTTTCAATTTATTTTCCAATTCCAAATTCAAAATTGAGATCGATAGATCGATTCGGACAATTGATCATCACTTCATAAGAGATCTCGGTCTAGAAAGGTCTTGGACTGCTACAGAAATAGAGCTTTATTTTAGTACCTACATATTATAAAGTACCTACCTGAGCTATAGAAAGAATCAGTTAAAAAGTGTAGTGCCTGAAGTAACCTGATCATAATTACGTACCCGTTATCCTGTTATAAACCAAGGATTTACCAGTGAAGCACTTAATTGTAAGTAGAGTGCCACACAAAGCCTCCAAATCATCTCATTCCATAGCCTCACCTACCTATATTCATTAGTGTTTATACTATTGTTACATAGTGCCTTGAATTTTAAATAATAAACTACCCGATACCATCCGTTGTTTTACCTGCCTCCATCCACCCTCACCGGCAACCCGTCTACGTTCCAAGGTATGCAAAAGCGACACAGTTCAGCTTAGGGCCTAAAAAGAATCGCATTTAGAGATCGTGGTAACTCCCTGAGACGAGTATTCGATAGTATTGGTTCTTGTGACATTTTAACAATGGAATCGGACAGACTGTGAACACTTGGTGGAACACGGATGAGCGTTCCAGTCCGGATCGCTCGCGGTTATTCATGGCGTGAGTTCACGGCTGTCTAGTGGTCTTTAGGGAATCAAGTGCATAATAAAGACAAGCTTACACAGTTGCGCGAAGCAAACGGGTAATTTCCTATTTGAAATTGCTTTACATTGTTTGTAGTTCGGGTATCGTTTTATCTGCCGCTTATTTAGGGAATGGAATATGTTATCAAAAACACGATTTTGACGTGAATTCTAAAGTTGACTTCATTGACGTTGACAAGATTGTAATACATGGCTGTCATATTTTTAAAATCTTATAGCACCGACCATATTACCAATAGACTCCGCGTAGCCAGGCGACCTTCGCTGCCAGCATCAAAGACAAACGCTATAAACAGTGGGGCTAGATGCAGGCGCGGGGCGCGCATGACCTCGAACCCATCACAGCGCTCTAAAAACCCGCGTGAACCGCAAGTTTGGCAGCTTTATTTGCTGGTAAAAGCATTTTGGTCTGTGTCTTATAGTTTGGATTGAGGTGCGATGTGCAACGTAATCGGATCGGCTCTAATTCCACAATAAATGTCCTCGACTATATAACCAACTTTATTAATTACCTTGTCCCAGTTTGAAAACTCGAAAACATAGCTCGGAGTCGAAACAATGATACACTTCGTTCATTTTGCACAAAACTCAGGCAACAACCTTGTTTATTTGGAGGGAACTCGGACTTAAATATATATAAATATATACTTCCGTTTATTTTATGTGGGATTAAGAGATTCTCGCGATGCTGTTAGACTCAGCACACTGTTTATGTTGATTAAAACCAAAGTTGTGGGAAATAACGAATTCACTCCACTCGTCTCCACTTAGTATAAAGGTGCTTGTACATTAACTCTTTTAGAGGAAATCCCTTTCTTTCTTAATCTTTTTACACTTGTAGCTCGGTCAAAAAACCAGTCAAGTGCGACTAGTGACTAGTGCGAGTCGGACTCTCGCATCGAGAACTCCATACTACACCAATTTGGCATGGTCTCAACCAATCAATAAAAAACTTTATGTTAATGATACTTATAAGAATTTTCACAGTTGCAACTAAGTTGGCAGATTGTTAAGCTGCAGCGGTAATTTTCTGGTTCAAGTTCAATATATAATATAAAAAATTGCATTGATATATGTTGTTTGATACATACAAACATAGATATATCACGCCTGTTTCCCAAAAGGGTAGGCAGAGACCACGGATTTCCACCTGCTACGATCCCGACACACACTTTCGCCTCGTCTACTCTCATTAAGTTCTTCATGCACGCTCGCCGGTTTAGTGTACTCTTGACCTGGCCTTTCTTAAGAACGGCCCCGATCTGGTTTTGGAATGCTCGCCTAGGTCTAGGTTGTTTGATTATGGTGTTCAAACTAAAATCAGGCCAAATTTGATAGCTGAAACTTAAGCCGTTTTGGAAATACAGCTGGAACAAAATTGGTCTAAAATCAGTAAATTTTTAGGGTAATCGAGTTTGAAGTTTCTTATTTCAAATTTAGCGACTTTTAAATTTAGCGAACACACTCTAATTGGCCCCAATGTATGGGGAGCTTGTCAGTCTAAAACTTTTTGATGTTTTTATTATATTCTAGTATTCACGCTATAACAACACATATTCTGTGAAAATTTCAACCTTCTAGCTCTTACCGTTGCTGAGCTAGAGGTCTCTGACTGACGATGACCGACAGACGGAGCCCAATCTAAAGCTACATAGATAAATTATTATTATTATATTATAATCAATTATTATTTGCTCTATTTTTATTAAAGCACTCGCCAAGTGTACACTCGCCCCTAAACAGTTGAATTAATGTTTAAAAAATATTTTAACTGTCTCGACTGTTCCCGAATACGAAAGCCATTACAAACAATAATAAATTAAGCGGAGTTACATCTTGTTTCGTGTTTCTTTCGTGTTTGAAATTGATAAGTTCCATCTTGAGAAACGGGCAATTCAGGACGATCCTAGATTTAATAATAAAATTAAGACTGGGTACTTACTGGCGGGAGATGGACCTGGGAGGGGCAATTTATTTTCATGCGCACGAAATAGAAAATTAAATCGATTGACCCATTCGATTTTAATTTTTAATCGCTTGATATTCAAAAATACCTTTGTGTTTTATTTTCGAGGGAAACTTTCGAGAGCTCGTAACTCAAAAATCAACCAATCAATGGTTTGTAATACATATTTTATGTGAACAGTGTCACTCGGGGTGAAATGCATTTTACAGCAAATCGGATATATTTCAGGGGCGCCCTACAATTTTAAACTAGGAAGTTATCATCATATCCTTAGAAATTATGGAAACATGTGCTTAAAACACATATATTATAATTGTTTCTACCAATTTATGTAACCGATAAATTGCCGTCGGTGAGGGTTGATTCTCGTATTTTGTTATGCCGAAACTTTCTTAGTAGGAAGCGAAAGAATGCGCTTTACTTAATTAAAAACCGACATCAATTGGACGTGCTTAATGCGAAATTAAATTTCTTTTGTTTTTACTAGAGATTATCCCAAAGAAGAAAAGCCGGACAAGTGCGAGTTAAACTCGCGTGGAGAGGGTTCCGTTCCGTACATCATTATCTGAAATTTCCTATGTTAATTTAAATACCATAGACTTCTTAAAGGTTTTCCTGTAATCTATAGATAAAAACTATTTTCTGTATTTTTTTCAAAATATTTAGGCCGAGTAGTTTCGGAAATAAGGAATGGTAAATTTTCACCTATTTTCCTAAATAACTTCCAAACCATTTATCTTAAAATTTCAAAAAATATATATAAATGTAAATGTATGTATATGTATGTAAATGTATTTAAGATCATCACATTTCATTTGATATGTCACACGATATAGGTTGCATAACTTTTTTTTTAATTTTCTCATTTAACCCCCAAGAGTGGCCCCCATGTTTAAAATTCATTTATTTACGTTACGCGTTCGTGTTGCGGTCACTGACTTACATATTTATACCAAATTTCAACTTAATCGGTCCAGTAGTTTCAGAGAAAATTGGGTGTGGCAGACGGACAGACAGCAAGACAGACAGACAGACTCGTGAATGATCTTATAAGGGTTCCATTTTTTCCATTTGAGATACGGAACCCTAAAAAAAAGAAGAAATTGGCCGTAAAACTGTAAATTGAATTGGGTAGTTAATTTACGCAAATAATAAAATGAGTGGGTTAAAATAAGTCAAATAGCAAAACCAAGCTACCAGACGTTAAGGCACATTCTGAACTACACAGAATTACACTCTAACCTCATTACTCGCAACTAGTGAATCCCATTCCCCTGTCACCTATCCAACTAAGTTGCCAGCAACTGTCGCCGACAATGCTTCCGTCGCCGTGACTTCAACTCGTATTTGCAAGTAGCCGATTTCGTAACACTCTCAGTTCACTTGCATTTATTAGCTACTAGCGACTAGCTGAAACTTTTCAGGGGTTGACTGTAATTGAATATAAACTCAATGATAGCAATATAGTATACAAATCGTCATTTGCAAACATATTTCACAAGCCATAATAACGTGACGACACGTTTGGCCTAGTTGGTAGTGACTCTGCTTCCGAAGCCAGCGGTCCCGGGTTTGATTCCCGGTAAGGGCAAATATTTGTGCGATGAGCACGAATGTTTGTTCCTGAGTCTTGGATGTTTCCTATGTATTTATGTATTTATTTATCTATATAAGTATGTATATTGTCGTCTAGTTCCCATAACACAAGCCTTTAGAGCTTACTTTGGGGCTAGATTGATTTGTGTAAAGATTGTCCTCTGATTTATTATTATTATTATTATTTCACTGAAAAAAAGGTTTGTTAAATCAAATCGGACTTTCGGTTATCTGTAACTCAAAAAACTGACTACATAACTTAAGGCAATACCTTACGTTCAATTTTGTTCGTCATAGATAAACCATTTGGTCATAGTATAAAGATGGGAAGTAGGCCATCTCCGGCCCAATCGGCGATATAATTGCTTACTGTTTCAGGGTTGTCTCCTGTTCAATAGATAATCTGAACAGAGACAATTCTGGAATCGATTAATTATTAAGACACCCAAATACACAGCAATACGTTCTTCTGCGATTATCACACATTTTTCAATCATTAAGCGGTGCCGAAAAGCCGTGACGCGCGAACCTCGTGCGGTGTTAGCCCCGGCTGGCGCACTGATAAACGGGTTTATTTTTGTTTAGTGTGCGGGCGGCGACGCATAGATACTTCGGCGCACACATACAAGCCGCGCGCGGTGCGTTTGTATGAAGATAACTTACTTCCCATCTTTATACTATGATTTGGTTACCTACAATAAACTTTAATAACACCTTACCAAAATATGGTTAAAACTGAAATAACCGAAGTAGTTTGGTTGTCATTTTTTTCTCAGTGTTGAAGGCCTATATCCATCAGTGGACGTGTTTTGAATGATTATGATGATACATACATACATACATATTATCACGCCCGAAATCCCTAATGGGGTGGGCAGAGCCACAAGACTACTTGTGGCCACGTTCGATTAGTTAGTCCTAAGATGGTATGATGAACCGTATGGTGACAGGTGATCAGCCCATCGCCCATACAGATAGTCCACCATGTTGGAGAGGACCCGTCCCTTAGTCGACTTTTACGACATGCCAGAATGACAAGCATCTGCCCGCATTCTATGCTATTTCTTCACTCCCAGTGCAGCAGAGGAGGGAACTAAATGACTAATATACACTTTAGTCCGTCTACGCAAAGATAATAATAGACACACTTTAAGAATATGAGAAGTGAAAAAGTTTACGCATTGGCCTTGATCGAACAAGGACACTACAGATAATAAATTAAATAGTTTCATGACCTCTGTTTTATGTCGCCTATAAAAAACCCAATAAAACTGTAATGTTTTATACCAACATAACAACGCAATTTAACGTTCAAATAAATCTAAGTACGTATCAAAAGAGTTCCACGCATAATAGGGCCAGACCGGGCACAGATTTGGAGCGTTTAGTTTTATGAGAGGACGATATTTGGCATCCCTTTTGCCCTTTGATTACGAGACATTCCTGCCACCCGTGATTCCGTGGCCAGGGAAAACACGCGTTTGTTCGGCCAATAGGCAACTATGCGAACTTGATGCGTCAGGCCTTTTCTACGAATGCGACGTGTTGAATGCGTTTTATTAGATGGTTTATTTGATAAATTTATTTGTACGTACATAATACCTACGGGATCCATACAATGATGGACTGGCCCCGGTCAAATTTTCGGGATAATTCTAATGTTGCCCGACATGAACACTTGCCGGTATAGTTGGGAGTACTCCTAGGATAATGCCGGGTATAATCCCCGGCACATAAGTTGAACTAAAATGGCGGCCGTCCGCAAAGGTATAAGTATGGAAAAAATCGTCGCACCTCAATTGAGACCCGAAATGTTCTGCGCATTCAAGGTCAAGGTTCAACTTACGTGCCGCAAATTATAACAATATGGCAATTAGATCTATCGTTAATACGATATTTGTTAGTGTGTTATGAATGCTTGAGATTTTGCGAGAGGATGGATGCTATAGAATCGAGTATTTTAATTTAATTTAATAATTTCATAGATACTGTATTTTTAAGTAATTTAGTTTCACGGCGCATTAGCTTAGCAACTGTAAGAGCGTGTAATACTTATATATTTTTAACTAATAAATAAAATAAAAATATTACTAACAATAATATTGAATTGCGATCCTAGAGCTAAATTGAGATTCAAACCATTTTATAGTTAGGATTGTTTTATTTTTTATGTCAATTGACTGACAAACGAGCTGACGGCCCACCTGATGGAAAGTGGTCACCGCCACCCATGGACATTGCAACCCCAGAGGTGCTGCCAATGCGTTGCCAGTCTAGGGAGGATGGGATAGGGATGAGGGAATATGCCTCCGGATCTCGTCACTCACCGTACGAAACACAATACAAGGCAAGCTATTACTTTACGCCGATATTCTGTGAGAGTGTGGTACTACCCCGGTCGAGCCGGCCCATTCGAACAGTAATCATCTAATGAGGATTACTGTTTGGCTCTACCACTACAAATTTTTTATGTTGTTTTTATATCAGCATCATAATATATATGTTTCGTATACATAAAACATGAATAAAAAGGTATTACTAAAAAACTAAAAAAATACTACTACATACTTTCTATATATATATAGCTGGTTAATGAAATATAATAACGACAGACGAAATTTAATGTTTCATTTGGTAAAAAATAACTTAACTTAACTAAACACTTTCAGAAGATTTTTATTAAGTGCTGTGGTTCATTATTTCTTTGGATCACAGGATATAATCATTGTTTTTATATTGAGTACAATATTTGTAATATCAAATTATTCTTGAACTACTTCATCACAGTCAACTTTGAATACTCGGGTAACACTTAAACCGCCTTGAAATAGCTTTCACATAATATTTTATCACAATATATTTGATTTATCTTTGTATGTATAAATTCATTCATCTCAGCCCCCCCCCCCCCCAACGTCAAAGGGGGCCCCTTTGACCTTGACACCAATTTTATGTACTTATCTGAACGTTAAATATTAATTTGAAAGCCGTTCGATGTTTACCCATGTGAGCAACGCTACCCCGGTTGACTGCATCATTGCCTTGTTTATCTCATATGCTGTCCTCCTGCTGAACATAAACAATTGAACAAATTGCCAAGCCAAACCCTAATCTACTGATAAGGGAGTTATAGCATATATCACCCCCTCTAAACTCTAATTGAAGCATTTTTTTTACTTACCCATCGATACAGATATGATGAATAAAACTCTGCTTCTGTAATAGGCTAGTTTCCTGAAAAAATCTAATTAATCCGTCATTTACATTATAAAAAAAATATTGAACAGATATTTTTTCTTTTGTCAATTAAACAAAAATGACGAAGATATAGTGCGTTGAAGTTCCGCATGGCGTCACGACTTTGCACACTTTTTACCATTAAGTGACGTCATTAGCCCCAACTCCCGAACTTTGATGCGGGTTATCTTTGTAAATTTTGATTGACTTGATAAAGGAAAAATTACGTTTCAATATTTTTTGATAATCTAACTGACATACTAATTAGCATTTTTATTTTTACCCAGGAAACATCTCTATTGTAAGTAGGTAATTAATTTCATAATAGACCCAAATGAAGTTTTTCGTCCATGCGGTATATTGGTTGGTTATTGGTACCTTCACGCATCGCCAGCCTGTCAAGTCAAGGGTTTATTAATACGATGTAATAACTCTAGATAGATATCCGCTGTTTTTTAAAATTAACTTTGTCTGGTTCAAAAGAGTTTATCATCCTGAGTGAAAAGATATTGTCTAAGAAAAAGTATATTGGTTAGCAAGTGCTAGTAATTATTTGATATAATATTTTAACTTTATATTATGCAATATTTATTAAGATAGGTATTTTTTTCTTTTCAATTGATTTAATGCCGAATTGGCATACGGAAGTTTGCGGGTAGTACTAAAATACGAATTTAATCGGCGCTATTTTGCGTTTTGATAGCTTTTATTCAAGTGCTGTTATAGTTTTCACGGCGCTCAGCAGCATTGAGTTGAATTTTCTAGAATTAAATTGAAAGTTTCTAATGGCGCAATGTTGCATGTTGACCAAAACATAACCAAGTATTTTGAACCAAGCAAATTTAGATCGGTTCATGACATTCAACCATAAGAAAGCTCGTCACCGAAAGGGCGACGGAGAGGGCTATGCTCGGAGTATCACTGCGAGATCGATTTAGAAATGAGGAGATACGCAAAAGATCTAGAGCAACCAAATCCCAAATAATTGCTAAACTTAAGTGGCAGTGGGCGGGTCGCATTGCTCGTAGAACAGATGGCCGATGAGGCCGAAGACTTCTTGAGTGGCGACCAAGTACTGGAAAGCGCAGCGTGGGCAGACACAGTGGACTAACGACCTACGGTCCTAACATGCAAGACACAAAGATAAGTGAAACCCGTTAATCTCTATGACTATCTCTTTTGTCGGCACTAGTGTGAGAGAAGAGTGAAACCCGTTAATCTCTATGACTATCTCTTTTGTCGGCACTAGTGTGAGAGAGAGAGTCGCACTTAGAGATAAGACGGTTTAACTTATCCTTATGTCTTGCATGTTAGGGCCGCTGGTGAAGATTGCGGGACTTTGCTGGATGCGAGTTGCACAGAATCGGTCGTTGTGGCGATCACTGGGGGAGGCCCATGTCCAACAGTGGACGTTTTTTGGCTGAAATAATGATGGTGATGGTGATGATGAGAACATTCATCATACCGAATCGAAAATTTAATAAAATGTTATTAAATATTTATTGTTAAATACGCAAAATGTCGGCACATTTATCATGCAGTTTAATCCGGCTCCCAAATAAATCACACCAATCACTGCGTGCTTGCATTCTTAATTAACTCCGTAATGCTCAGGCAATTCGTTATTTTGAATGCTTACCGGAAGCCGAGTCCACAATTAACATTTGGCCCACACTGGGTCAGTTGGCAAATGTTATTCCATTCATTTTTATGTCAAGCAAATCTAATTTGAGCGGCAATCAGATATAGATACTCGTAAATTAAATTGGTGAGAGTTAACTCCCCATGTTGATCATGAACAATGTTTGAAAAAAAAATGATGTAAAAATTCAATAAACTGATAATATTTATACTTTATTTTTAAATAATCTATTTTAATTCCATCCTAGTCAGTTTATACATTCATACGGTCATTGTATAACGTTCTTATTATTTACGCAGCGTTTCTGCCGACCTCTCGGAGGGCCTCCATAAATTAGAACGTGTGAAAAGCTTTCGGCTTTAGAAAAATAATTCGGGACCTTACGCCCGGAGCTACAAAAGTCGTGATTTATTCACATATAACTAAAGGGTTTTGATTGTGCTCCTTATATCATCAAATTCATGCTAGTCTTCTTTTTTGAGATCGTACTTGCAGAGGTGTGATTCTTTAACGTACCGGGAGAATTCTTGACGAGTCTTACACTTCGCCTAATGTAAAAAGAGCGCTGACGGCCATATAGAATGTATGGCTGTAAGCGCTCTTATACTATTAAGCACACACCAGTTTTATTTGCGGCTGGAACTAATTCGTCGGCGAGCGAAGCGCTATGCGTTAAGGTCGTACAAGGTTTACATCACATAAACCCAAACCTGACTAGAGTAAAAGTAAAGCGTTGAATGCGAACTTTAAATCGTGCCATGTAAGTTGTATTTTCTTTTTAAATACAGTCGTATACGAGGCGTCTGTCACGGGTTGCCAATTCGTCGTACGCTCGTTACATAGGTACTAGTGTATTTGAAAATCCGCTTTACACGACACGATAAAAAGCTTACATTTCAATGCTTTACTTTTTGCGTCGGGCTTTGGTTTATCTGGATTCTGTGACGACCATTAAAGAATCAAATTGCGGTCGCGACTCTTCTATTTAAATTCTATACAAATGCGCGATGCGACGTGACCACGCCACGGTTTTCTTGGAAGCTTATTGTTATACCATGGTTTCCGCTATACCATTAATATAGGCAGAAAGCCACTTCATCAATACAACCGGGTTGAATTATCTGTACACCCCGCTGATATATGATGTCATCGGCGCGAGCTGCATAGTTCCTCACTCACCGAAGTACTTACAGTACCCTCATTTGCAGTATGATTTTCGGAATCACTCCCATTAAATAACCTTCTTGACGAAGTCTGAGTTCCTGCAAGAATAAAATATTTCTGTAGGTGTAAATACAGAAATTTGGAACTTTCGCTGAATCTGATAAGTAAATGTATGCCGCTAGTTCGAAAATATTCATGTTATTTCAGTCACAGCTCACGGATTGTTTGCAACCTGCAATGATTTACGAATCCATTTCCCAGAAACTGGATAAATAGGATGCCACAGCAGGAAATCATCGGTGATGGCTTTCGCGTTTGTGCAGAAATTAACATTTCCCTATTAGCTATTCGTGAAAATTGGATACATCATTTGTATAATTATGTATAGGTTGGGATTGAAGGGGTAATCCGGGGATCCGATAAATAATGGTGATAAAGTTAAATAGCTAACTGAGACTTCGCAAAATCATATGTCAAAATTGTATCTAAGAGTATATACCTATAAATTTTCGGATCATGATAACCAGGATAGTGCTTCTGCATTTAAAGATTAGGGTCATTCTGTGAAGGTAACGTTTTGTAGTAATGTATTTTTGCTTCCACGGGTTTTAAGCGTATGTACAAAATATGTATAGGTACCTCAGTGTTTAATTAATTATCATCATCAACATCATCATCAGCCTATGGCCGTCCCACTGCTGGGCGCAAACCTCTCATAGTCATAGTTCCCACGCGGTCCCAGTGCGGATTGCCCAAAAATTATTTGTTCTTGAAATAACTAAGAAGAAGATTGGCTAACATTGAGATGCTCGCTAAATTCGTTTTATAAAAATAAACTCAAACCGGTAATCCGATTTCGTACCTCCAAGTTGCGGGCACCTTCTCTATAGCGGGGTGTTTTCACAAATAAATAACGGAAAGAAGAGCTTATCCCACTCGCAGTTATCCCAAAACACGTATTGTTTAACCAGCAACTACGTGACGCCGGGACCGAGGAATTAACCCTGCCCCACGAGTTTCAATCTTAATTCATTTACTACAGGGTCTGGTTCATCGCGGCATAATGTAGGGTCTTATCTGAGGGTAGGAAGTTGAGTATTATGTTGGCAATTGACCACGCATGTTTATAATCAGTCATAAGTCGGTTATGGTAATCGTGGCACAGTGCGTTTCTAATAAAGCTTTTATGAGGTGTTAGCTAAATTTATGACGCCGTAGTATTAAAAGCAGTCTTGTATGTACCTCAAGATGCCCATTCCTTTGAATGATATTAACAAATAATAATAATTATCTTGAACACGAATTGATCTAGTCCCAAACTAAGATTTCCATGCACTTTTGGTACTAGACAACGATACGAATACAATAATAGACACCAAACATCCATATACCTCGGGAACGTATGCTCTTCACACAAAGTTCGCCCCTTGCACCCGCTAGGACACAGGACCCGAACCCGCTACCTCCGGCACAGAGGACAGTTGCACCACCACTGCGCCATCAAGTCAGCCATATAAAACGAATGCTTCAGAACCAGAGAATGTATTGCCAAGAGACATTTCTTAAGCGATCATTGGAGGAGGCCTATGTCCAGCAGTGGACATCTTTCGGCATAAATGATGATAATAATTTGATTCGATAACTTTTAAAACAAAGTTAGAGCTACGTCACATTGTCATCTCACTTCCACGTGTCAAGGGTTTACTGTCATTAGGTACAAATGGAAAATCGTCCACTTGAACGTCCACGTCCATTATTCGTTAATTTAATTAATTAATTTACAACGAAAATAAATTTGGTTATAAATACTTTTCCGCATAATTACATTTTGACTAAATTCACTTTGAATACTTATTATACAGAATGTTTATTTCACGTGGACGATTTTCCATTTGTACCTAATTACAGTAAACCGTGTCAAGTATTAATAGTTGACGGTACAAAAGGGCCATCTGTTTCAAAATTATACCTCAGTTCGCGAAGCAAATGGTTTAACGATTAACCTTTGCTCCAAGAAACTAAATAAGCAAAACACTGAGAACCCTATAAATAGTATAGATTTCTCCCGGATCCCTGCCCGACAAGATCGGTTTGCGGTAAACGCCAATTAATGATAGCTTGGGTCGTTACAGAAACAACCGAGCTTACACGGGACAGATGCATGTTGTATTCTTTGATTTACAAGTGACATACTGTTTTAGGAAGTACCGTGGCATCATGAGTTTTTAAGCATAAGTGCCGGAGCTGCGTTTTACCCAAATCCGTCGTCCTCAGAGGTAAAACATATGAATTAAGATAAAAACCTATATAGATATAGGGGTGTGACAGTAGTGCTGTAGCACTGTGCTTGAATATCTATTTCTTAGTAAAATAAAGAAAGTGTTGTGTTGTGAAAGTGTGGCAGGAAGTGGTCGGGGGTTGTTTTGTCAAGGTTATAAAAGATTTTTATTTTTATTCCTGCAGCCGTTGAAGGCACTTGGTGTGTTTTACTGTGTATCAATCAATTATATCTGCACATTACTTTATTGGTGTTTATTATTTGAAGTTCTCCCAAACCAAAGGTCTGTAATACTATAGTAATAATTCACTGAAATTTAGTTGCGATAAATTTTAACTCTTATTATTACGTCTCAAGAGTTAATTTCGAGGCTGATGACTTGTCGCGTATCTTCAGAAATAGAGGTTATTCGGTGTTTGCAAGGTCGTTATTTCGACAAGTCCCGCCGTGGAGGGCTCGTCAAACACTCGCGCCACAATACCGGGGGCAAACATCCCCCTGGACATTTTATTGTGCTTTCCACACCCCCGCAGCGTTCTTGGTGTAATTAGAAAAGTATTTGAAATATATTAGAGACCACAGTCTGGTTTGAGAGTGATTATATTGAAATTGCATTAATATATGTGTGTTTTGGGAGCGACGTGCGTGTGAGCTTAATAAAAGAGTATTTCTATAACAGTTTGTACATACCTAAAGGGGCTCTTAAACGGATTAGTTTTTTGGCAATGTATTGTTGCAATTCGGGCTATCCCCAAAAAGACTACATATAACATCACTAATGGGGACAAAAAGTTTAAATGTAAACTTTTGAGGATATCCCGAATAGCAGCAATAAATTGCCGAAAAACTAGCCCTTTTACGAGCCCTTTAACATCAGCAATTTTTATATTCTTACTATTACGTTACGGACCAAGTTGCGGCCAAATAAATGTAACTGTATTTTTTTTGCGTCATTAATAGTTTTTTTTTATAGTAAGAGGGGGGAAAACGAGCAGGCGGGTTACCTGATGGTAAGCTATCACCGCCGCCCATGGACACCCGTAATACCAGGGAAATTGAAATACTAACCCTGCCTTCGCTATACGTATTTGAAATAATAATGTATGTCAGAAAAAATATATACAATTTTCCTACAAATGTAGATAAGCCAAAGGCTACTAGAAATACCGGAAAGCTTAAAGTACCAACTTATAGACTGGCTAAAACTAAAAAATCATTTCTAGGAAATTGTACACGTTTTTACAATAAAATACCTAAAAACATAATAGAACAAACAGACACAATGTTCAAATCTACTGTAAATGAATTCTTATTTCTAGGGCATATTACTCAGTAAAAGACTACGTCATGGACAGGGACGTTTGGCTTAAATCGTGACCTGCACTGGCGATCCCTGGGTCTCGATGAGCGTACCTGCTGTGGTATATACTTAGATTTGTATAAAACTGTAGACATCATTGTTGACTTATATGTGTACTGATTTGAAAAAATGATACCTCACCGAGTTTCTTGCCGGCTCTTCTCAGTAGAGGATTTTTTCCGAACCGGTGGTAGATTCATTCCTTGACCTTCATAAGAGCTTGTAAAAGCCTAAATTGAATAAAGATAGTTTGAGTTTGAGTTTGAGAATCACGGATGTGTTGCCGGCCCTTTGAGAAAGGAGTATGCTCGTTTTATAGTTGTTTGTTATAATAATTTAATCAGAATAAGTTAAGACAGGCTCTGCGGATGCAGTCAAGTTGTTATTGTTGTCACGCAGCTCGGATCGTGGCCATAGAGTTTAAATTAATAACTTCCTCGCCGCATGCCAGAGACACTTTCTTCTTAACGAAATCTTTTAAAAGAATCGGCGTCTTTTAAAGTTACAAGTATCTATGTTGTTTATTACATTGTTATATTTTTTCGTTTGTTTTATAAAAGTAAATACTTGGAATGCGGAATTCCGATAAAAACCGTAGGTTGCGGATTATCGACATGGTGTCAAGTATATGAACCGCAGCTCAATTATGTCACACAATTGAGCTGCCAGTCATGACATGTACCTATTCCGCAGGGAGAGTAAATAATCAAACGAACGAATTATAATCAAACTGAATTCGTTCAAATAATAAATAAATATTTTTTATTTATTCGCGATCCATATAATAATTCTGGTTAAATAATATAAATAATTAACTAGAAATATTACAACAACACAAAGGAGCAATATAATAATAACAACAATAACAAAGGAATTATTATTGTCCAATCTGCCATTCGCGTTTAACCATCCAATTTGCAAGATAGTCGCGATATGGCTTCATTAGCGGTTAAACAATGAACCAATAACTCGTTAATAATATAAACCGTAATTGGTTCAATTTGAGCTTAATACAAGCGGTTTGCAAAATTATAAATATGTTGTCTATAAATAACTAATATGAAATACAACGTAATGATATGAAGTCTGCGTAAGCAGTAAGATAACATATTAGACAATGCCCTACCATAAAATACCAATGTCCTACCTTGAAAAATACCATTAACTACGATAATACATACATATTATCACGCCCAAAATCCCTAATGGGGTGGGCAGAGCCACAAGACTACTTGTGGCCACGTTCGATTAATTAGTCCTAAGATGGTATGATGAACCGTATGGTGACAGGTGATCAGCCCATCGCCCATACAGATAGTCCACCATGTTGGAGAGGACCCGTCCCTTAGTCGACTACGATAATACGCTAAGAAAATTGTTCATAGTATGATACTACCTTGTAATCATCGCTGTCCTACCTCAAATTCAACTCTAGCTACGGGCCTGCCTAGAAGTCTTGAGTCTAAGGTCTGGATTAATAGATGGTGCTCAAGACTAACATGCAACTTAAATACGCATTTTCTCATACTAAAAATCTTACTTGAGTACGATAACAGTCTTGAGCACTGAATAATTAGGGATAAATTTATGAGCAAGTCTGCAAAAGTCAATGTTTTAGCTAAGTTACTAACTAATATTTTGAAGATTCGCATTATAAAAGATGTTCAAACACGATATAAAATTAGGTTCAGTATAATCGACTTTACTTTATTTATTTTCTTATCAATTTGAGCTGTTATGAAAGCCAAAGCAATTTGAGTACAATTCCACCTTCAGATGGCTTTTCAACTTGTTTCTAAACTAAACTACACTTAACTCCAGTTATATTCAGTGCCATTAAACTTCACAGCAACAATCTGCCGTCATATTTATGAATATGTCCAAGAACCGAGAGAATTGTCATCTCCTTTTCTCTTATTGTAACACTTGCGTTCGTTCATGCATCCGGCATTTTTAACCGACTTCAAAAAACGAAGGAGGAGGTTCTCAATTCGACTCGTATATTTGATTTTTATCCGAATTACAATGATTAACTTCGATCTTTTCTCGAGTGATGTATTCCGCCACGGTCACTGTGGGTATAGAATATTTCTATTCATTGACCTTTAAATATTTGGGGCCATTTGTTGATTGACAGGTTGCTCCACCATTTACCAGAATAGTAATATGACGTCAATTTCTCATATTATGGGATTTATTATAAACGCACGGATTCACTCGCTTGCATAATCGCGTTCACAAAATGTTAGCAGCGTCACAACGTTCGAAATTACTGAGAATAAATTAATTATGGATTCAGTGAATGCACAAGCAAATATGTCGGGATGGATTGCGGGTAGTAATGTAAATTAAACGCAATTAACGACTTCCGTTAGTGGTTTGGACGGAGCGGTTGTTACCGTACCGCCCAAACCACTAACAAATTACCTATATGCTCATTATTATTTTATTGTGATTTATCATTAATCATTAGGTATTACATAGAATTGTTAGATTGCGAGTAGCAATCTGGTAATAAAAAGTCATTGTGAGATGAAAACCAAAAATAATTGAACAGAATGCTTGTCATGTGTTTTTACAGTAATCCCCCGTGCCTGTAAATCTGTAAAGGTTTAAATCTGTGGAACGCGATTGTCCAGGAAATGCTTAATTACTCTCCTCTTGACAGTGCCCAGATCATAACTGTCCGGAAAAAACTGCCAAGTGCGAGCCTGACTCGCGCGCCGAGGGTTCCGCAATTACGTATGAAAAAGAAATAGTACCTTGTAAGTACGGAACCCAAAAAAAATAGCTTTTAGCAACGAGGTAACCATTTACAACCTACCTATGAAATAAGACAAAAAATATCTTTCGCAAGCTCCTATCTCCGTTCAATCGTAGAGTGTGATACGATTTTGCAAAGGTTATTCCGTTTAACTTTTTTTTTATGTGATGTCTTTACAAATTCACGGTTTTCTGACTTTTTTTTGTACTGTAAGACACTGCTTCTTGCGAAGTTTCATGATTCTAGGTCAACGGGAAGTACCCTATAGGTTTTGATTCCCTTTGGATTCCCTTGAAAGTATCAAAATATGAGACATAAACGGCCACACACACAGCTTTAAGAGATTGCAGAATTGTGTATTTGATATTAATTTCAACTTGATACCTCCACGCGTTCCTGAGAAAAAGGTCTTGATAGACAGACAGAGAGACAGACAGACGGACGGACAACCGAGTGATCCTATAAGGGTTCCTTTTTTCCTTTTGAGGTACGGAACCCTAAAAACTGACGCAGTGAGGTCATTCCATTCCCTAAATATACGTAATAGGAAAGATGAAGCAAATCGCGTCGTATGACAAAGACATACTAAAAAGGTAACTATACCTTTTATTTTATTACACGTCGAGCCTGCGTCGTGATCTTATTATAAACTAAATACCTAACAGCACTCTGGCTGGATCTCGTCGGTCGCCGTAAGAGGTTTGTCCAAAATGCAAATACTTGCTCGGCTCCTACTACTGAACCACTTCATATTAACGCAATGAAACGGGAAGTTTCCTTTGAAAATTTAAATGCAGCGGTACATTCAATAGATAATTATCTACATTAACTATACACAGAAGTCAAGTTTGTTTGTAAAAGACGATGTCCGCGCAAAGTATAGTCCGCGCGCGGGCTCTCATACCCTGCACTCGCCCGGTAAAAGTGTTGTCCTAAAAGCGAGAGCAACTTATCGATGCCGTTGGCATATTAGACATTAACTGTACTAAATCCTTACTTCAGCATGCGTAAAGATTCCTCGGTGCTCGCGAACAAACTGCGGTCGACGGCTGCCTTCTGAGCTACATGGGCTACCTCTAGGTATTTGAGTCTCGGAGCGCAGGATGGTGGTTCGGATACGATCCATCAATCCAAAATGCTGCGCTCCATAGCTCGTTGACAAACTTCGAGGTTGAACTTCTGTGAATCCGTCAAAGACCAAGCCTGAACCCCGTAGGTGAGAAAGGGACAATGCACTGCTCATGGCCATCCATGAGCTTCCTCTTTAATGACGACGATTTGACGACGAAGTATGTTATTGCAAGTAAATATATGTATAGTTTTATTCAACGTTAAATGAGAATTTACAATGTATTTATAAATAAAAAGATGGAAAAGCCTTCTTAACCTAGATTAATTTACATACATACATACATACATAGCATCACGCCCGAAATCCCTAATGGGGTGGGCAGAGAGAGCCACAAAACTACTTGTAGGCACATTCGATTAATTTGTCCTAAGACGGTATGATGAACCGTATGGTGACAGGTGATCAGCCCATCGCCCATACAGATAGTCCACCATGTTGGAGAGGACCCGTCCCTTAGTCGACTTTTACGACATGCCAGGATGATAAGCATCTGCACGCATTCTATACTATTCCTTCACGCCCAGTGCAGCAGAGGAGGCAAAGGAGAAGGAGGGGGGGTTAAGATTAATTTAAATAATATTATTACTTTAAGCGAGCAATTCTTGTGTTTGTTTCTCGGAAACGACTAATGATTTGGGTGAAATGATGCATTTAGATATTTTTTTTATTTTCCAAGTTTATCGAGATAGGTTATATTCCTGAGAAAGAAAGAAAGACGCTGGCTGCGTTTCCCCGTAGAATAGCAATGCCAATTCATTGGCCAAGGAACACGCCAGCTATGATCACTCAACGTTTCTTGCATTTTTTTATTTGAATTTTTTAATTTTTTTCTCGTGTTCGTTAACACTTAGTAACGCATCCATTGTCATGTGAACTCCGTTTCCATTTGCAAACCTACGTGTGAGTGAGAAGTGACCGCTTTGTTTAACTCCGAATGGCATATTTGTTTGTTTCCTGAAAACTCCGCAACTTGCGAACCTTTTTTAAATGCAAATGGAATTAAATAGGCCGCGCCATTGTCCGGTCCAGAGTGTTTGCTTGCTCGTTATTGACCAGTTTGTAGGTCATCTAATAATTATTATACCTACTAGTATTAGAAAAATCGTGGCTTTATTAAAAGTGTTATAAGCTCGAACTTCGGCGGTCTGAAAGTCTCAAGTAACTAAAGCCGGTAATTGTCGTTCTTAGATCATAGCTAACCTGAGCCAACTTTTAGGCCATCATCTGTGCACTCAAGACCACAATTCTTGTGGGAAGGCAACAAAATTTAAACGCTTGTGCCTAAAATACCATAATTCCAAAATAGAGTAGAGTTAGGTAGAGCCAAACAGTAATCCTCACTAGATGATTACTGTTCGAATGGGCCGGCTCGACCGGGGTAGTACCACACTCTCACAGAATATTGGCGTAAAGTAATAGCTCGCTATTGCGTTTCGTACGGTGAGTGACGAGATCCAGAGGCCTATTCCCTCATCCCCATCCCATCCCCATTCCCCATCCTCCCTAGACTGGCAACGCATTGGCAGCACCTCTGGTGTTGCAGATGTCCATGGGCGGCAGTGACCACTTGCCATCAGGTGCGCCGTCAGCTCGTTTGTCAGTCAAGTGACATAAAAAAAAAACCTGGTTCCTCATAATACCACACTCCCAAAACACCAGACTGAGTAATAAAATTAAAATAACATCCAATCTTCCTTAACAGAATTGGTATTTTGGGAGTGTGGTATTATGAGGAATCAGGTATTTTGGAATTCTGGTATTTTAAGAGAAGAGTGAAGAAGAAGAGTGCACCCTGTATAGGAGATTAACAGGTTATGTTCATTGCGTGAAGCATAGCCTTTGTAAGAATTCGGGTAAGCTTTTTCTGCTTTATACAGTGTGTAAATATACGGCCGTATATTTTACCCAGCTATAGTTTCCGATCGTAAAAACTTACGTGGGAAGAAATCTTGTTAAATTGTTCAATGAATAAATAGTTTGTAGAACTCCTAAAACACCAGATTGAGTAATAAAATTAAAATAACATCCGATATTCCTTAACAGAATTGGTATTTTGGGAGTGTGGTATTATGAGGAGCCAGGTATTTTGGGCACGAGCGAATTTAAAAGCCCATTGCCTCTTTAGGGCCTCTATTCGACATTATCTAAGCGATATTAGCCGCGTTTTCTGTCAAGTTAATAAGAGCTACCATTATCGTAGCAAAATATTTTGGGTTAGGTAGGTAGGTAGGTAGGTAGTCATTTATTTCTTATTGAAAGAACATTACAATTTACATGTCAAAAAGAATAATGCTTTCACAAAAAGATCGTCACTTAAAATAGAATTATATAAAAATAAACTAGAAATAATTCTAGACATAATCCAAATGTCACAAAATACATAAAACAAAAATAGAAAAAATATGTCAGGAAATAAAAAGTATAAACATAAAAAATAACAAATGTCAAAATAATAACAAAATATGAAATGGCAATCAAATAATAATGTGAAATTTAGCCTTCACTATATTCTTTGACGGAATACAGTGATCGCGTCAGTAATATTTCTTTGAATCGACAACCAAACCTTTCGTCGGAACACTCCTTTTTTAGGTCGGCGGTTAGCTTCTCATAGTTCTCACTACATCTGTAATGCCCATGAATATCGCTATCAAATTTGACTCGAAAATTATATATATATATATATATATATATATATATATATATATATTTATATATAAAGTCAAGGGAAACTCATTATTTTACGACAGTAATGATTTAAATCCGTAATAGTCGTCATTATTACGTCAAGTGTTTCTTCAGTGCCGTATAAAGCGGTAATTCATTTTGTCGGCAATTTACTTAGCTTTGTACTTGGTGCTGTTACAATAGAGCTAACAGTAGTATAATTTGGTGCATAATGTAGACGCCGAGAATCCTATAAGGCGAGACTTGCGGGAGTCCGCTGGATACGAGTATCTCAGGACCAGTCGTTGTGCTAATTATTTCAAGTTTTTTGTCCAATAGTGGTACTATAATTTATTAAATGAATGAACATGTTTGACCAAAACTTTGACTTCAGATCCTATCTATGGAGCGTACTGGCTCCCGGTGTAGCCACTCTCGTTCACTCTGATGACGAATTGAAACTGAAATGCGCACGAAGGAAACTATTTACTAGCTGGCCTGTTTAATCATACATTTTGTAATAATATACGGAGTAAGTAAATAAATAAACGTCAAAGAAGTGTGAGAATTGTGCTTACTTATTCCACCGGATGCCGATACTGAGATGGAAAAGCCATGCATATTAATTACCAGATGCCTGTATCTCCACAGATACCCCAGGGGACAAATTATGATGCGATCCAAGATGAAAGGATATTCATACTGTTACTTTAATGTTTACTGTGTGAAAAGTACGTGTATCAGTTTTAATTAATGCGATTCTGCGAGTTGTCTCGTATGTTGGCTATAAATTGTGTTGTAAATGTTCTGAACACTATATCAACATGCTACGACCGCGCCTACGCGACTGTCTACGGGCTACGGTGCTACGGCGCTAAGAATTATTAGGAAGAGTGCACACTGTACAGGAGATTACCAGGTCATGTTCAGTTCCTTATTGTCATGATGTACCTTTGTAAGAATTCTGGTAAGCTTTTTCTGCTTTATACAGCGTGTACATTTTATACGGCCGTATATTTTACCCAGTTATAGGTAGTTTCGGATCGTACAAATTACGTGAGAAAGAAATCTTGTTAAATTGTTTAATTAATAAAGAGTAATTTTTTTTAAGTAGGGCTCCGCAATATTGTTTTTCGTCGATTTGACAAACCTAAACAAATGAACTGGCATGACATGACGTTTACGTAGATACGTAAACCGATTAATTACTTAGATGTTATTAATACATTGCGTACTCAATTATTTTGTATGAAAAGTAAAATTAAGCAATTAGTTAATGAAATTTATGTAAATATGCTTTATAAACCCGACACTGATAGTCATTGAAATATACGCGTATGAAATTTACACGCTGTAGATCTACTAACTTTTGTTAACTGTCAAATTTCTTATCCTAGAAAAACCAAACTTTATTATTATATACAACACAGCGGCCCTAACAAGAATGACACAATGATAACGTTATCTCCTTCTTATCTCTCAGTGCATCCCTTTCTTATATTATATATAGTATAAGGGAGACGCACTGTGGCCCTAGCAAGGTTAACACGTAACGGTAACTTAACCCGTCTTATCTCTCGGAGTAGGTCTTGCGTCGGCACTAGTGTGAGAGAGACGCATTTAGAGATAAAACGGTGTTAACATAACCTTGGGTCAACTATGTTACGGCCGCTGACTGATAAATTTATCCTTGTGTCATTCATGCTAGGGCTGCATTTTTGGTTATGTACTAAGTATTTTGTGTACTGATTAGTAGTGACGTGAATCAACATAACGAGCGTGTTGACGCGCCTTAATACAAATATCATCACAGATAATATATAAGTTTGCGTTCACAATTAATTAATTTTATTTACTAAGTGTTAAATTGAGGTATCTGGCCCAGAAAATAAACTAGACAAAAATAAACTATGAACGTACCTATTGTTTGCTACTGCTTTTAATTTATTTCTTATAGAACTGAGAACTCAGGAATATTTTATAGTTTGTTTTATGAACAAGTTTAATTATTTCATAAAACAATTATTAATAAAGGATTGTAAACAGTAATATTCCCTAACTTAAATAGAAACGAAACTGGGGCCAATTCGAAAGTGAGTTCGATAATTTAAAAATCTCCAAATTCGAAACAAGAAATATCAAACTCGATTTTGACAGCTTGATGCTATACAAAATCGAGATCGACGTTTCTTATTTTAAGTTTAAGAATTTTTAAATTAAGAAGACATCTTTTCAAATTGGGTCCACTAGATACGTATAAAATAAAACTAAACGAAAATAAATGTACAAAATTGGGTGCCGCGGTAGGGTGCCCATCACACAAGCTGCATTGCATGCTATGCTTAGACTTTTTGCAAAATACTTTGCAGCTTGCGTGAAGGTTACCCTTGGCTTCCTTTAGACGCTTGCCTAGCCCCAACAATTAAGAGGGCTCCGACCGTCCAGTGGCGCCCTCTTCACTGTTATTGTGTTTTCTATTAAAGGAAAGTATTTTATTAAAATTGAAGCCGTATAAGTTGTTACGCAACTTAATACACAACGTATATGCTATGTAATATAGCTTTGCAAAGTATAACCATCATCTAATCAATTTAACAGAAAAAAGCGGCCACTATTTTCTATTAAATTGATTAGATGATGGTTATACTTTGCAAAGCTATATCACATAGCGCATACGTTGTGTATTAAGTTGCGTAACAACTTATACGGCTTCAATTTTAATAAAATACTTTCCTTTAATAGAAAACACAATAACAGTGATGAGGGCGCCACTGGACGGTCGGCGCCCTCTTAACAAATGCTATAGAAGTTTTAAGAGGCTTGTAACATTAAATGAGATTTGATATACATTGTTGGTGCCATATTTACCTGATGGCTGGCTTCTATAAATAACAGGAACTAGCTAATGTGATATAATGTTAAAAGAACAAATAATTCTAATTAATTAAAAATGTGCGTTCTAGTTTAAGTATATTTCATGATTATTATTTTTAAAAATTGTAATAATTCTATTTTATTTCTTTAATTTTCTCCACAATTGTGTTATATTTCGTATGCCAAAAGGTACAATATAGTGAGACTGAAAAATGTACACCTTTTCCACCTATGTTGACGAATAAATTTATATTGATTGATTGATTGATTGATTGAACTGTTTCGTGAGACGTACATACATCCAGCGGCCCTAACATGCAAGACGCAAGGATAAGTTAAACCGTCTTATCTCTAAGTGCGTCTCTCTCACACTAGTGCCAACGAAAGAGAGAGTCAGAGAGATAAACGGGTTAAACTTATCTTTGTCTTGCATGTTAGGGCTGCAGCGGTCCTAGCATAGCTGACACGGGGATAACTTACCTCGTCTTGTCTCTCTGACTATCTCTTTCCTCGGCACTATGTGAGAGAGACGCACTTAGAGATAAGACGGTTTTATCTTATACTCGTGTCAACCTTGCTAGGACCACAACGCCCTTAGTGTAAGTTTGAATCATATAAAAATAGGAAATATAAACTTTTACGCAAACGCGTTCCAGACGTTTGCTGAGTCAAACTCTTTATAGCTGGGCACAAGACCGTTAATCCGTTAATCGGTAATTAACGAAGTTAACATTTCGAGTAACGGATTAACTTTTACGTTTACTTTAAAAATTGTTAACGGACTCATTAACTTCCGTTAAAACAATTAATGTCCGGTAATCGTTAATCAAGTACCTACTATTTGCCAACAGGAAAACGCTCGGAGCGCGCCGCGCCGAAGATACACGTTCTGTCAAATACGTCGGGCCGGTGGCGGTCATCGCCAGCAGACCCTTCTTTTATAAATTTTTCAATTTCCATAGCCCATACCATTGTTTTTTTTTTATAAGTAAATCACTAACGACATATAAAATGCAATGCAATTTAACGATTAACGTTAGCTTACGTTAAATCTTCCAAAATGTAACGCTTAAACATTTAACGAAGTTAACTTTTTTAGTAATAGATTAGCGATTATCGAAATTAACTATTTGATTAACGGTGCCCAGCTATGCTCAAACTTATACTTAGGACTCTTGTTCCGATAGTCGCAAGCTGGTTTTAAGGTTTTCATATTAGCTTTCAATAACGCAGCCATCTTGGATCTCCTATTTTAATCATGGCCGTGACTGAACCTTGAAAATTATTAAAGAAAACTCCCGAAAACCGCCTCAAAGAATGATAAGAAAAGCAATTGTTCGCACCAAATTCGTTCAAGAATAAGTAGTGATGGATCGCCGCGAATATAATAAAATTTCATCAAAGAAACACGACTACCGCGAATTATTGATGAATGAGGCATCAGATATGCAAACAAATGCACCAATCTGTTACACTCGGCTGAGTTGAATGGCTGGGTTAGGTTACTTTTTAAGAAGCTTCAAGCTATTTAATGTCGGATCTTAAATTTCGTTTTGCTATGACGGAATGTATTTGCTGGCTGTCCAAGAGGCAAGAATAAAAGCGATGAGCTAGGAAAAGCAAACTAATTTGTGCTGTATGCGTATAGTTATACACGTTTATTGGCTGAAAATTACGCCTTAAATGCTTACGGTTAGCGAAAAAAAAACTTAGTTTTAATATTTTTTTAGCCAAAACACGTTACCCATTGACTTGTCCTTCGGATATTTTAGACATGTATTTAAGATACATTTATAAAACAAAAATCAAACTCCTAGTGCTTTTTGAAGTAGACTATTTTGGCTGGCTAAGTTTTTTTTTCTGTTTTTTCTGTTTTTAAGATAAATTAAGCCCGTTTATCTCTATGACTATCTCTTTCGTCAGTACTAGTGTGAGAGAAACGCACTCAGAGATAAGACGGTCTATCTTATCTTTGTGTCATTCATGTTAGGGCCGCTGTGACTTCGTAGTTGTCTGCGTGAGTTAGGCTAACCAAAATCTCCGCGGACGAATTTAAAACGCTAGTTTCTATTTCGTAAGCGCATTTCGGTATATGATAGCGAAATTCAGCAGAACAATAAGGTCCAAATGCATATTCCGTCACATTTCCGACATTCTGCGCTGCCAGAAATATCGCCATTCGTAATTACACAACGCAATCTCACGTGGTAAGGACGGGTACACACATGTCCTTTTGAGATTTGTTTTTATTTCGTCGTCTGTTATGGATGATCATACTTAATAAGATTAAAAAAGGACTTGGTCTTGCCACAAAACGTTACTTTTTAACCGACTTCAAAAAAAAGGAGGAGGTTCTCAATTCGGTTGTATTTTTTTTTTAAATTTTTGTTACTTCAGAACTCTGTCATTTATAAACCGACTCTGATAATATTCCGCCAATAGCCGCAAGCCAATCTGTTCTAATCGTTGAAATGTGGAACACAAGTGGACAAAACAGGAAAGACTTTTGGCTATCATTGCGACAGTAATATTTCGAGAAATCAAACTCAATATAGGTAGATAAGTACATCTAATGGAAGCAGCTCTAAGGCATGTGGCTACTAGCCTTTTTATATTTCTATCGTATGCGTGTTCGTTGAAATTAGAATACGACAGAAGGCGCGCATGCTTGAGTCTCTGCTTTTCTGACTGTCCTGACGCTGTGACTTGCTTTCCAGTTTTGATAATATTATGTATACCTACCTCGCCCAATGTAAAAAGAGCGCTGACGGCCATACATTTTGACCGACAGCACTCTTTTTACATTGGGCTGTGCATTGGGCGAGGTCTACATAATTCGTTTGTGTAAATATAATAGTGTAAATAGTATTGCATGTTTTTGTTTCACCAAAATAAACATATACGCTATAGGCATATGAAGATATTTGTATAGTAATAAAAAGTCGGTCAAGTGCGAGCCTGACTCGAGCGCCGGGGTTCCCGTACTTACCTATGAAAAACAGACAGTACCTACCTTGTAGGTAGGGAACCCTAGAAATAAAAAAATGGCTTTTAACAACTGGGTAACCATTTACAACCTACCTATGAAATAAGACAAAAAATAACTTTCGCAAGCTCCTATCTCCGTACCACAGTCGAAAGTAATACGACCTTGCAAAGGTTATTCCGTTAAAGTATTTTTTTATGATGTAACTACTTTTTAGGGTTCCGTACCTCAAAAGGAAAAACGAAACCCTTATAAGATCACTCGTGCGTCTGTCTGTCTGTCTGTCTGTCTGTCCATCTGTCACAGCCAATTTGCTCCGAAACTACTGGACCGAATGAGTTGAAATTTGGTATACATATGTAAGTCGGTGACCGCAATACAGACGAGTGACGTAAATATATGAATTTGAAACATGGGGGCCCTTTTTGGGGGTAAATTAGAAAATTAGAAAAAAAAGTTTAACTACCTATATCATAAGACATATCAAATAAAAGGGCTTATGGTGAGGATCTTAAATATATATTTTTTAGAATTTTAAATAAAACGGTTTGGAAGTTATTTAGGAAAATAGGCGAGAAATGACCATTCTCCCCCCCCCCCTTATTTCCGAAACTACTGGGGCTAAAATTTTGAAAAAAATACAGAAATTAGTTCTTCACCTATAGATTACAGGAAAACCTATAAGAAGTCTATGGTATTTAAAATAACCTAGTAAATTTCAGATAATCATGTACGGAACGGAACCCTCTCCACGCGAGTTTAACTCGCACTTGTCCGGTTTTTTTACAGTTTTCGAATATTTTCCTTTACTTGTACTTTAAGAGCCCTTTTACGATTTTTTCAATAATTGGGCAACTTTGGCGTTCTTATTATAAGAAACTGAAAGACTTTGACTTTGACTTGCTGACTGGTGGAGTATAGTTATTAGTTTTGATCATAGCGGCCTCGCTTTTTGCAATTTATTCTCATCTATTGATATAAAGCCGAAATTCCGCAGCAAGTTTTTGAAAAAATGCGCGACGGCACTTTTTCGAGCTCGTGGATTGAACTACTCTACAACGCAAACGAAATATAAAATATATAATAATATCTCTTGAATAGTCGTATAGTTTATAGCGGCCTCGGAATTTTGAAATATGTATGGAATATGTAGAAAAAAAGTCCAAGGCAAAACCATAAAACTACTAAAAACGCTAAGACATAACCGTAAATATCTCTTTACTACGTTAATATTATTACGTAAAACTTATATCAGAATAATCGTTAGTTTATAAATAATTAAAATTTAATACTTTTTTTGGAAAAATAATTGATTATACAACTTAAAATAAACGTAATTACAAATCCCAAATTACTACATAATGCGATGTGTCGGCCGCCCGAATTCAGTGCCGCGCCGGCCGCACCGGCCAATAGTTTCCAATGTAAAAAGTGCCCGGACGGCCATACATCTTATATGGCCGTCAGCGCTTTTTGTACATTGGACGAGGGCGACGTGATGCGTGCGTCCAATATACCTAATCTTTCAGAACGCGATTTGGTGATATGGCTCTTAAGACACTGCTCCTCCCAAATTTCATGATTCTAAGTCAACGGAAAGTACCCTATAGGTTTTGATTCCCTTTGAATCCCCTTAAAAGTATCAAAATATGTGGCATATACGGCCGTATCGTTTGTTTGCGTTGACTTAAAAGGTTGATTTTGTCACAGCTCCAGGACATTGCAGACTTGAGTATCATATATATACCTATTATTTCTAAAAGGTATTTTTTTGAAGACGCTCAAGATCTCCGTTATTTCTTTTCCAAAATTTATGATTTAAACGTCATTGTAAAGCTTATGTTCTCCGATTCTTCTTAAAAATACAAAAATAGATTAAAATTAACGTTTTCGTTAAAAAATAAATAAAAAACCACGCGGTTTGCAAGCGCCATCTATTTGACAGTCTGTTTAACTACGATGTCATGGCCACAGACTACTTAGAAGATACTACGTATGTGGTGATGCTGAGAATTGTCAACAGATGGCGCTGCGCAACAGGTAGGCTAGGTATTGACCTACATTATTTGATATGATCTAATGACGATCAATATATTGTACAATCAGTGATTTTGCACGGTTGTATTTATTGGTCGTTAATGTATGATATCGGCCGTCGATATAGTCTACTCAGCATCCCCGCGAGCGGATCGCGACCGGTGCGCGATCGGCGCATTCGTCAGATGTGGACGCCCCATAACAGTATCAATTCACATATCTATATCTATTTTATTAACTGTCTACTTTTTGCATCTGTCATGCATATCTTATACCTTTAAACGAGCAATTCTTATTAATATATATATAATCTGAATCACAGAAACGGCTCCAACGATTTTCATGAAGTTTAGTATGCAGGGGGTTTTGGGGGCGATAAATCGATATAGCTAGGTTTCATTTTAAGAAAACGTTGTTTTTTTATCCGTGTTTTCCGGTAATTTAAAGCTGCTACAATATCATTTGAATACGAAGGTTAATTTCGTCACTATTCACAAAGTTATAATAACTCAGTTCCGAAGACGAGCGGGTCCCCGGTTCGAGTCCAGATGGTGTGGATTATATTTTTCCTTTTTTTTTCAAGTTTTTTGTTTTGTGAGGAAAACTATCTTTATCCACGCATAATTTTTTTCCAATTAGACACGTTTTACCAAAAAAATGCCGAGCAAGGCTCGGTCATCCAGGTACTATTGTATAAATAGGCAATGTCTTAGTACAATTATCTCTCAAAAATAAAATATATTTTACTAATAATACTTGCATTTACTTTATAATATTGTTATTATTACTATCCGGTGTTTGATAACGTGCGAAATTTCAACTTGATAACTTCACGCGTTCTTGAGAAATAGGTCTTGACACACAGACAGATAGACAGACAGACAGACGGACAAAGAAGTCCTAAGTAAGATGGATCCTATAAGGGTCCCTTTTGCCTTTTGAGGTACAGAACCCTTAAAATGATCTAAATGCGGAAACCAAGTGTACCACCGACCTCACAGTAATCGTCGGATTCCGCATTAGCGCTGTGATTTCATGCACTCCCATGTTTTGCTGTGGATTGATGGCGCCCACAGAGTAAGGACGAGGGATTGAAATAAACTTGTGAACTAATTACGTGCTCCGCGTAAATCACAGTTAATTTACTATTACTGCCACCTGTCAGGATGTGTGTAGGTACTATAATCTTATTTGGATAGGATAGGTGTGACCGTGAATTTTTTATCAGGGTGTTGCCAAATACCTACGTTGCCAGAATTCTCGAGTTCGAATCCCACCCGGGCGAACTTTGCATGATGAGCACGAATCTATTTACCCGAGTAATGATTGTTTTTTTTTATTGTATCTATCTTTTATTTGACGACGCGGTTAGCCTAGTTGGGAGTGACCCTGCCTCTGAAGCTAGTGTCCCGGGTTCGATCCCCGGTAAGGGCAAATATTTGTGTGATAAGCACGAATGTTTGTTCCTGAGTCTTGGATGTTTCCTATGTATTTAAGTAGTTATTTCTCTATGTAAGTATTTATTTCTCTATGTAAGTATGTATATCGTCGTCTAGTAAACATAACACAAGCCTTTAGAGCTTATTTTGGGACTACATCGATTTGTGTAAAGATTGTCCCCTGGTTTATCTACATAATACAATGCGATGTAGGTAAGTTAATGTCAAATTAAATTGTTTAAATAATTAATGTAATTTTATTGAAATAATTATATAATCTTTGTTGACAAATTATCTATGTATCTGGCCATAAGTACCGTAATTTGTAGCAACTTCACCTACCCGTAGCAAATTCCCCGCAGTCGACTTTAGATATATAAATCTATAAATTACTGAAAATAGTACATTGTGCATCTAGGGCCGTAAGAAGGGGATAACTAACGAGAGTCTGTTAGAAGCCCGACGCCGATAGGCGAGGGCTTTTATGACTCGAGTTTGTTATCCCCTTACTGCCCGTGATACACACAATGTTTTTCATCACATTCGCGAGGAAATTAAATAAAAATTACACAAAAAAAAGTATATATATTAATTTTATTTCCATTTTACATCGTGAATTACCATCAGCTGGGTGTTCATAAACTGAGCGTACGTTGCGATCAGCGCGGGGCAGCTCCGCCGGCTTGCGGTCGCGCGCCCCGCCGGCTGCGGCTCCCGAGCAGCTCCGCCGACCTGGCGCACTTAACTGCCCGCGAGAGTTCGAAACCATACAAAATCCATAACTCCCTAGGGAGTTATGGATTTTGTATGGTTTATAACTCCCGCTGACGGCGGGGCCCATAGAGGAGTTAAATCGGCTATAGTTGCTCTATACGCCTGCGTATAACAACACCCTTTCCGAGCAAGTGTGATAAAAATACCTTTTCGTATCGTTATTAGTATCAGTAGTACGTGGAATCCTAGTTTGGGTTTAGATCAATGTGTATCAGTGTGCAAAATATTATATTATTTCAGCAATTTAAATATCTAAGTAGTAATTCAAGTAACGCTGGATTTCATAGAGAAATTGAACAGCAATTAATTCGAAATAACCGTTTACTAGTTCCCTTCACAGCCGCTAATACTCTGTAAACCTTTTGAATGCCACGGTTCAATGCAAGAAAGCGTGATCCAGTCGTCGAGTGACGGCTGTGCCTAACAAAATGTATGGAAACGGCATGCCGTAGCGTCAGATGCACGGAAATCTGCTGTCGGCTACAGCCGACTGTGGCGATCAAAAGGTCGAGGTCGCTGGGGGCCTTTGGACGCAGGCGTGTGATTGTTGGTTGTGGAAGTCATTATGGGAGACCACCATTCTACAGCGGACGTTTAGGCGTGGGGAGCGACTTCATCCTTCTGTGGTCCCTATTCCATTAATTCGCACAAAGCGATTCGATTCATCTTCTTAATGCGGCCCCTTGAGGAACTTAATTCACTACAGTCATCTCTATTTCCTATCAAATTTAATTTAGGTATCTTCAAGGCAACAGTGAATAGCTGTTACTGAACCAGCGAGCTACATCTTCAGCCTCATCACTTACCATCAGTAAGAGACTGGGGTCAAACGCTGGACAGTTTAAAAAAATAAAATAAAAACTATCCAGCAGTGGACGTAGGATAAGATGTTATATTAATAAAACGTTAAAAATATTCTCCATAAGATCGTTTATTAATAGAAACTTGACCACATCAAGTGTAAGTTTATTATATAACTGTTAAAAATATTATTGAAAATTCTCTTAACAAACTATTGTACATAGCATTGGCCACGAATACATTTATTTTAACATTTAAAAGCCACATCATGTAAAGCATTACTATAATAGTGAATATTTAATGGTTCATACTGACGCAGTTAATTTTTTTTTAATAATACCATTTGCATTTGAGTACCTGAAAACCTGAACAGTAGCCGTTTCGTTAATCCTTCAAACGAGCTCCAAATACAGATCGCACTTGACTCGCATTAAATATCGGAAAGTGGGTAGGGTACAATTCGAAATTCGCTTCTTAATTTAAAATGTCTTAGACTTAAAACAAGAAACGTGTAACTCTATTTTTCATAGCGCAGAGCTGTCAAAATCAAGTATGACGTTTCTTATTTTAAGTGACTTTTTACCAAATACACTTTCAAATTGGCCTAAGTGTGGGATTATATGAAATTATTTAGCTGCGTTAATATGCTCTTTTATGGTACTTAGTTTTAACAGATGTTAGTGCACTTAGAATAGAGGTGGGTATCGGCAAAAGTAATAAATGCTCAATGATATGAAAACAAACGTTCATTATGCACACAATAAAGAATGGTTACTGATTATTCGAGAAACGCAATACCCGGCATATAAGTAGGACCAATACGGCCGCTTCTACCCAGGTAACCATAGCGACGCCAGCTGGTTGGTGGAGTAAAGTGCTGTTTACGTATTGGTTGACAGCTGGTTGAAGCAGACAAACTAATGTTTAACCCTTTGAACACTTTCATATTTGAATGAAGTGATCTCTCACACGCCAAGCACTGTTGCTTTATCAAAACTAAAGAAAAACAATTCATAATAGATTTTATTCATGATCAAAGTACACCTTCACTCCGACCCTTTTAGTGGTTGTCGGCGTGGTGGGCACGACGGCACACGACCACTTTAGGGGTTCTTGGCGTTCAAAGGGTTAATTGGTGTTTGTTAAAATTCACCATAGGCGTTCTTGGTGTTCTCGTACAAAATTTTTAAAAAAATCCCCCGTCTGATACTTCAATTCCGACCATGCGCATACCCCACTTATATGTCGAACATTATCTATTTATACTGACGACGCGTCGCGACGTTACTGATGTGCGGCTAGAATTATATTATACCATAATATCAATTATCAAAAATAGAATGTTACAAGAATTACAATTAAATCAAAGAGGAACAGATTTATTTTAACATTTAAGAACTATGATAAAGCAAATTTATTCTCATAAATCATCGATGGATGCATCTTTTCTGTCGTGATGACAGAATATGGAAGTTTTTCGTTTGATTTTAGGTACAATAAGACACAAATAATTATTAAAAAACGATAGTTAAGACCTCGAAAAACAACAAAACATTTTAACATTGGAAGAATTATGCTGTCAGAAATATAATTAATAATGGTATTATAAATTGTAAAGTTTCCATAAAACTTAATATTATTATGTACTTAAACTGTATCATCCTTTTCCACATTTTTTTTATTATAAGTTTAAATGCTTTATGCTTATTAATAGAGGCTTTGTATAATTTGTGATTCGCTTTACAGTACTCTTAAAATTGGTAATGTACCAAGGCACATGAAAATTGAGGCGAGGCGATTATTCCTATTACTTAAAAGCCAGTATCATAGTACCATACATATATATAGTATCATGTATAAAAAAACCGTTGAAAAAATCTTTAAAAATAATATATCAGAAATCTTTGTAAAATACTTTTCTAATACTACAGATACTACGTGAAATCATATGCGGACGGCAAATGTTTCATTTCACATAAATGGAAAATATTTAGATCAAAACATATAACACACATCTTAGAGATTCGTATAAAATAAGACATTTGAATAACACAAAACATTTGGTTGCAATGTTCTTTCTTTTTTCATTAAATTTTATAAAATACACTGGTACAAAAAAACCAGATCTAGTCATTTAAACCATAGTATAAAGAGGGGAAGTAGGCTATCTCCAGCCCAATCCGCGATATAACTGCCTACGACAGGGTTGTTCCTGTTCAATAGGTAATCTGAACAGAGACAATTCTGGAATCGATGAATTATTAAGACACCCAAACACACAGCAATACGTTCACCTGCGATTATCACAGATTTTTCATTCATTTAGCGGTGCCGAAACGCCGTGACCCCCGACTGGCGCACTGAGAAACGGGTTGAGATTTTGTTTAAGTGTGCGTGCGGCGACGCATAGATACTTTGGCGCACACATACAAGCCGCGCGCGGTGCGGTTGTATGAAGATAACTTACTTCCAGTCTTTATACTATGTTTAAACGGAAGCAAACTTACGGTCACGCCAACTGGGATTATTGCGTCTATTTCACAAAACGTATGCAGTCGACTTTTAGGTGTATCGTAGTATATTATATGTTGAAGCCTGGCTTATGAAGTCATGTACTGGCCTAAGAAGAGTTTCGACACTTGCATATCGACTCTCGGGAATGGGAGTCCACCAAAAGCAAACATATGTGTGTAAAATGTACGACAGATACGATAATTAAATATAAGCAACTTTCCCAGTTGACGTGAAATTAATCAGATTGAAAACTTAAGTGAATTTTATCGGAATAATAACATTAATATAGCCCCAGGAGACCCAGCAGGCATTTCTTGTAGTGTCCGGAGCAGTCGCCCTGCAACAGGATAACAGAAATATAGTATGTCTTAGCTTATGAAAGATATGAAGAATTGATGACATATAGCTTAGCTGGCTTATAAATACTAGCATCTATAAAAGTATAAGTGTTTATAAACCTAGTTAAGGGATTAATTGATTGCCGCCCGCGATAGTACTGCGGCTCTAGCATGCCAGTCACGGGGATAAGCTAAACCCGTTTATCTCTCCGACTATCTCTTTCGTCGGCACTAATGTGAGAGAGACGCACTAGAGACGCACACAGAGATAAACGGGTTTAACTTATCCCCGTGTCTGGCATGCTAGGGCTGCTGGGGTGTCAGGTATCCGGGAACGTCCGCGAAAAATTGCACATTTTCTATTTTTTTGTTGGCCCCATTTTGTTTACTATTTTTTTATTTGTTATTTGATATTTATTAAAGCTGTGGAATATTGTTCGAATAAAATACTTGTTTTAGTTCAGGTAAATCTATAAAATTTTAGCTATCTCTACGTATTTATTTATTTTTGTTCGTTTTCATTGGCACACCTACTTTCATTCCATACAAAAACAATTTGTCCACCTACCAATTTTTGTGACAAAAACTGCCATCACTTATGGAATGGAATCACTATCCCTCTTTTTAAGTAAATATGAAGTTCTGTGATATTTTACCCTCACATTTCTAAAAAGCTTTCATCAAATACAGTTTTCATAATTTTTTTATAATTGTTTAAAAACGTGTCCGTATTTTAATATATGTGTAACGGTCATGAACGTAACGCTTATAATTCCTAATAAGAACAGAATATAACCCTTTAAATTATTTCCTTTAATGGCAACGCCATTAAACATGATGCCGACATGCAAAAAAAAAGCAGCCTTATCTTTTTGAGAGAAAAATAGGGCTTAATGGTTCGGTTCGGCCGTTTGTATGAAGATGGAATACTGTATACTTGATTATACTGTGTCTAAACTGACCTCTATCCAGCTCTGCAGCGACTCCCCGAACTTGGCCTGGAACATGTCGGCGATGTCCCCGAGGTCGATCTCGCAGCGCGTGACCATCACGCGGATGAGCTGCCGGTCGTTGGTGCCCATGCCCTTCATCGACTTGTGGAGGCGCTCGGCGAAGAACAGCGGTTTGTTGCGGACCACTTTCACTGGAATTAAATAAAAAATAAATAAAAAAAAGATATTTATTTCCACATTAAACAAGCACATCATTTTGAACACAAAATAAAAGTAAAATAAAATAAGAAACAACATAAAAGAACTCTTAAAACTAGGTGGCAAAAGGCTCAGGAGTCAGCGTGTGCTGAGAGCACTGCGCCCACAGCGCTGTTTTGCAGCCTGCACCTTGGCTCTCTGAAAGTGATTCATATTTTACATGCCAGGTAGGGCTTTCATTAATAATGTACCTAAATTTAAAGTTATAACATTAAAAACTAAATTAAATTAAATTAGCGGCAGAAGTAAGAAATTCCGTGAGATATATCTACCAGCACGTCTAGCACGACCTGCCCGCGAGTCGTTTGTCGCTCAGTGCATCCCTTACATACTTAACTGGTCTGACAGAGACGCACTGAGCGACAAACGACTCGCGAGCATGTCGTGCTAGCCCCCCAGGTGAGGTTTTGATTTACTAAAACTGATTAACTGATTAAGTTTCTTAATTAGGCGGGGTATATAATAATAATAAATCAGGGGACAATCTTTTACACAAATCGATCAGGTCCCAAAGTAAGCTCTAAAGGCTTGTGTCATGGATACTAGACGACGATATACATACTTATATAGAGAAATAAATACTTAAATACCTAGGAAACATCCAAGACTCAGGAACAAACATTCGTGTTTATCACTCAAATATTTGCCCTTATTGGGGATCGAACCCGAGACGCTAGCTTCGGAGGCAGGGTCACCCCCAACTAGGCTAACCGCGTTGTCTATATGAGTGAAAGGGCCGGATTTAAACCTTTTAAATTCGTAGTTTGAACTTACATACATTTAAAAAGATTCAAATCAAAATATCTATATGAAATTTAAATGGTTCGGAGAAAACCTCTACTGAGAAAAGCTATTGCGCTACGGAACAATAAAATCTTGAATACTTCCGGGTTTAAATAAACTGCGTCTGTTTACTTGATATTTTTATGAACCTCAGCAAAATCCGAAGTATAACCTCAGATCATACGTCTATCTCTGTCTTATATCATCCCCCTTTATCACAATGCTTGAAACAACATTTAGCAAAGATCTAGGGAGTTAAGTGCGCTCAAAATGGATACCACATTCAAATGGGTGCGGTTCATTACAACCTATAACCCTAGTGACTTAAACCTGATGACTCAATTAGAAAGCAAATTTGTACCAAAATACCGATTTGAGTCAATTTAAGGCATTTTGGTACAAAATCATTTTGAAATTAAGACACATCAGGAAATACGGTATTATTATAATTACGTTGTAACAAATCCACCGACTTGAATGCATACACATCTTAAGCGCAAGTTAAGAATATTATCATAGAATGAGTAGTTGAGTGTGATATCATATCAGTCATGCGCGAGGGCTTTTAAAACGAGCACCAGTTTCAAGCACTCACCTATAGCCCTGAGAGCCTTCTCAAGATCGCCGGAGAACTCGGCCTTGATGGCGTCGTCGATATCATGCCCCGTCAGGCCCTGGTACTCGTGGAATATGGCGGCCAGCTGCGTGAAGGAGCGCGAGCAGAGCACCGCGTTGAACACAGACTCGTCTGTACCCAGCCGGAGCTCCCCTGGAAAAAGGAGATACAGATATTCCTTAGGATTAGTGGGACGGTACCACCTATACAATCTAGATGAATCAAATTTTTCACCTTCACTCAAGTAAATCCGTCCGTTACCACGAACTGTAATATTTAGGGCATGCAATTCCGGAATTGGTTTGTATGGCAGTTCTGGAATTTCCTATATTGGCATTGGCATCGATACTGCCATACAAACCAATTCCAAAATAGGGATGATTCCTGGGTAAAAAAAATTAGTAATACTAATTAGTCCGTCAGTTAGATTATCAAAAAATATTGCTTTATTTTTTGCTTTATCAAATCAATCAAAATTGACAACGATAACGTGAATCAAATGGAAATGGAATGGTTCGGGAATGGCGGGCTCATGACATCACTTAATAGTAAAAAGTGTACAAAGTCGTGATGGCACGCGGAACTTCAACGCACTATATCTTCGTAAATTTTTGTTTAATCGACAAAAGAAAAAATATGTGTTGAATATTAAATAATGGCGAAATTCCGTACCATGGCGCCCCTTCATATTCGGCCAACATGGTCGAATAAATGGCTGAATATTGGGCGATTGTGTGGACACGCGTAGCATCATCGGCACGAATTCCTTCGATGTACTGACATCAACTGACCAATTCACGCATACAGGCCATGTTGTCAGCATACGGACGAATATACCGTCCACACAATCGTGTGTGCCTATATTCGCCCAAGTTGGCAGAATATGAAGACCCGACTTTAACTTAACCTTTTGACCGCCACAGTCGGCTGCAGCCGTTAAAAAGTCCTTCATTACCTTGAATTAAAGTTGAAATTCGTGTTACTTCTCAGACATGCTTGGCGGTCAAAAGGTTAAATTGCGGACTGATTTGGGTAGGTTATAAAGTTCATTGACCGCTCTGTTGGGAATAATGTCTGTCTCACAGACCAAATATCCTAGACACAGCTTATGGCTTTTGCCTCTAATGCTGGCAGCGAGGGTCGCCTGGCTATGCGGACTCTATTGAATTTATGTTCTGTGATCGATCTTAATAAGGAAGTTTTCTGAAAAAAACTAATTAGTCCGTCATTTAAATTATAAAAAAAAATTATTAAACACACATTTTTTTTTTGTCGATTAAACAAAAAATGACGAAGATATAGTGCGTTGAAGTTTCGCGCGACCTCACGACTGCACACTTTGTACCAATTAGTGGGAACTTATGACGTCATAAGTCCCCACACCCGAACTTTGATGCGCGTTATTGAAATTTTGATTGATTTGAAAAAAAATACATATTCAATATTTTTTCATAGTCTAACCGTAGGACTAATTAGATTTTTTTAGAAAACTTCCTTATTCATCGATCACATTCGGCTAATCTTTTCGGAAGCGACAACAGCATCACGCTATACATAATACAGTGGCGGTGAAGTAATTAGAAGCACTTGCTTTATCCTCATATGATTACCTAAAAATAATACTTGCCAAATTAGATACCCAATAATAATAGCTCGACTAATTTTATTACGGTTTACACCATTCTTTAGGTGTTTAATCAAGGTTTAAAATGGTCATAAACGGGATTGAACGTTACTTAATTTTAAGGTTCAATTTGAACTGGTAACTTACCAGCTTGGAGTAAGCTTCTTGCGTCCTCACGCGCTCTCTCTTGATCCACGTGGAACTCCTCAGATCTGTTGCCCTGTAGATCATATTATAGTGAATTAAAACTCTTGCATGATAAGAATACACTTATTCCTATTTTCCTACAACACGGGTTTGCGACCACAAACATGCACAGTACGTGTGCTTAGTCAGTAGGCATTGATAAGTGGCTATCTGTTTGTTGCGAACTGGTCATTTATGCGCCCGGGGCGAGACGCGCGGGAGTATAAAACGGTACAATGTGAGGTCACGACGAGCCTTATCGATAGCCACCGACAACGGGACAACCTTTCGATATGCATAATCGTTTGACCAGGAGTAAATCGTGTCAAGATGGCGAATATATCATTTATACAGTCCACTTTTTATTTAACGTCCCAGTTGGACCCAAACATTGGTCCTTCGAACCGGATGTATGACCAGTTCGCAACAGTGAACCAACCAAGCGCAATAGCTTTAATCTGGTTCCCGGTACTTTGTCTCCAAAGGTACTTTGTCCCCCGGTACTTTGTTTCCACCAAGCTATGTCGAAAGCGGGCCACTACTGTACCGTCAACAATTTTGACATAAGATAATCTTTATGACCTTTTTTGTTTTTATATAATTTATTTGTGCGTCTCGTGTGTTAATATTATTGTTAATAATTACTGTTAAACATGTTTACCATGCTCAGGGATGTCATGAGCCTCTTGAAGTTGCCAGATGTATCACCGCGGAGATCGTCCTCTAGAAGCGTTCCGTACACTGCAAAACATATTAATTATGAAGCTACAACTCTGTTTTCCTTATAGACGAACCATTAATCATCAAGGATATAAAACTCATGTATTGATAACATATATCGTCGCTGCGCGTGCAATACCGCGGAAGAGCACTTTGTAAAAACCGCGTATATGCGTTTTTTTCTATTTTTTTGGAACATGAAAAAACTGAATACTTCAGTCATTTAACTACATATCATTACATATCTCAATTTTGTGCCGTGCTGCTGTTACGCGGTATTTACAAAGTGCTCTTCCGCGGTATTGCACGCGCAGCGACGATATCATAAATATCGTCAAACATTTATAGTTTTGTTACATATTAAAAACCTATGTGATATTTAATTGAAAAGCTTGCACATGGACCTAAAAACTCACCGTTTTAAAAAACTAATGCCACAACTAGTCAAACTCGACCCCAAGACCGCAAATTTATGTCATCTTGTTGCGGACAGATAGCCCGCGAAGAGCTATAGTCATCAGGAACAAGTGTTGCTTGCGCAATCGGCAATTAACTTTCAAAAACGAGTACATGCATACGGGCACCGAAAGTGTGCAGAAGCAGAGCACATATGATTCGTCTTATTTTACCCGCAAGTAAGCGGTCGGAAGCAATTCATTAACGAACAGCCGCCGCCGACGACGACGCTCATTTCGAGAATCTACAGTTTAACACAATTTTAATCATATTCCTTGTAGGTACTCCTCGTTATTACAGACGGCTATACCTACTGCTGTTGGTTGTAGTAGGGAGGAAATAAATTGCATGATAAAATCATGAAACAATAGAGATGACTGGAAATGCAGTCTGATTCATACTCGTATATTAATGATTGTATAAGCTATTCATATAAAACAGTACCGTGACTCACTTATAGACAATGCACAGCCTAAACGGGTGGTCCTAGAGGTTTGACATTCGGAGAACACATTGCTCGAGTACCTTAGGAGCCGTTCATTAATCACGTGATCTTTTTTTAAGCATTTTTTAACCCCCCCTCCCCCTTGGTGATACATGGTGAGGATTAAGACTACCCCCCCACCCCCCACCTAACATCACGTGTATATTTAGTTTCTACAAAAAATCTTACATTTTTTAGATCCCTAAAGTAGTGAAAATGGGTGATAAAGTTTGTATGGAAAATACCGCGGCGATGCTGTGGCGGGTCCACTAGTAAGCTATATTTTTCATTCATTGCAAATCCAATAACTTTATAACGATTACAAAATATCATGTCCTCTTGTCTATTCAGCCAACATTAATCAAATCGCCGAAGAGAGCGGTCCCATCAGTAGAGCATGACATACAAACTTCCCACAACATTTGGAAACAAATTAAAGATTCACTCACTGGCGTTATACGCTTGCTTGATGACCTGGATCTCATGGTTGGACATGGTACACATGACCTCGATGAGCACATCTTCGTCCGTCCCGATGCCAGAAACGGCATCGTGCAGCTCCTTCGCGTAGAACTGAGGCAGCGGCGTCATCAGAGCCACTAAAAGGTCCTCGAACTTTCCACTCGTCTCGCTTTTCAAGTCCGAGATTAGGTCCTGTAAAGGAATGCGGTTTGGTGTCATGAAAGATGGATGGAAAGCACCAATTTTCACCACACCTTACGTATCTACGTTGACATTTCAGAATACGACAGGACATTCATCTATATGGTATAGGTAGGTAGGCTTTGCATTGTCTTACTTTGCGAGGTTTAAGATGGGAAGAAAATGACAAGAAAAAGCGATATTTTGCTACCAAAGCAACGATCACTTTCGATGTCACTTAGAAAATTAGAGGCCCTGAAATGACGTTAATATTTGTTTAAATTTTATTTACTCGTAAGCCTCAGTTAGCCGAATGGAATATATTAAGATCTCACGAACTGTAATATCGTGAAATATTAATGATTCATAGAATTGGATTCAAATTAAAGATACGTGACGTTTACTGTCAGCATGATGTCAAAGAGGAAAACACTCTCATGAACTCATTTTGTTCAAAGTTGCCATTTTTAACAGACATAAACTAGTGCTAGTCGGACTCGCGCACCGAGGGTTCCTTACTACACCAATGTGGTCATGGTCTCAATCAATAATAGATTTATGTTAATCGTATAAGAACTTTGACACTTGCAAATAAGTTTCCAGATTTTTAGCTGCAGCGGTAATTTTCTTGTTTGATTTCAATATATTTTTCACATTTCTATAACGGAACACCATTGAATTCTGGTCAACGTTGATAGCTGATTAGCGTTGAGCGCTTGAGCGTTGTCCTCTCAGTAAGGGACACCCCAGAACCCTAGTCCCTTTCGGATACGGAAACATAAAAAGGAGGAGGCTGTCATCTCAATTCATCTGTACTTTTTAGGGTTCCATACATCAAAAGGAAAAAACGAAACCCAGGATCACTCGTGTGTCTTTCTGTCTGTCTGTCCGTCTTTCACAGCCAATTTGCTCCGAAACTACTGGACCGATTGACTTGAAATTTGGTATACACATGTAAGTCGGTGACCGAAACACAGATGCGTAACGAAAATAAATTAATTTTAAACATGGGGGCCACTTTTGGGGGGTAAACTAGAAAATTAAAAAAAAAGTTACGCAAACTATATCATGTGACATATCAAATGAAAGGGCTTATTGTGAGGATCTTAAATGTGTTTTTTTTTTGGAATTTTAAAATACATTTTTTGGAAGTTATTTAGGAAAATAGGCGAAAATTGACCATTCCTTTGATTCCAATTTTTTAAAAAATACAAGAAATAGTTCTTTACCTATAGATTACAGGAAAACCTATAAGAAGTCTATGGTATTTAAAGTAACATAGGAAATTTCAGATAATCATGTATGGAACGGAACCCTCTCCACGCGGGTTTAACTCGCACTTGTCCGGTTTTTTTTAATGTTTGTTGCCTTAAAACTCCTACATTTGTGAACCGATTTGGACGATTCTTTTAAATCGATAGTATTATCGGATAGTAGATAGAAAAATCATCCGAGCTCCTCAAATTTTGTAAACAAACACAGCGATTTCGCCCTTTTCTAAAAATATTACTGATATATTTGCACTAGAGCAGCGTCATTTGAGCGGCTTCATGATGGCGTCTACGAATGGCTACATGGTACTCTTCAATTATTGGCAGTTAAAAATGATGACATTAAATTGTCACTGTTGACACAGCGTGCCATTTTCGCTAGAAGTCTTAGATAAGAACGCATCTAATAATCGGAACCGACTGTGGTTTCGCAGAAGAACTCCTTAATTGCCAACTCTTTGCATTCTGATACCTAGCAACATTTAAAAAATGTCGACGAGCAATTGAAAAAATAATATCGGTCATCTGGTCGTAGTGGATGGATGGAAGTTATATTACATCATTTTCACTAACAAAGGATTTTTTTTTAATCAAACAAACAAAACTCGGTACAACGAAGTCGGCGTATTTAATTTATCCCTTTATTAAGAGGACTGTGAACCAACGGCAAAAAAAGACACTTTTCATAACCGTTAACCGATTTTGACCGTTAACGTTTTTATAAAACTGAATTTATTGATTATAGCGAAAAAATCAAAACGTATAGACCTAGATTTTGTTCTGACTGACAACCTATCAACAATTAGTGAACATCGGTTAACATTTAAGGGGTGAAAATCGTTATCGCCTTTTGTATGAAAAGCCGTAGGTTCACACTCCTCTTAACCTACCAACTTTAACTTTGAGACATGACGGTCATGGTCTTCCAAAAAACTATTCATTTATTTTTACAAGCGAGAGAGAAAGTAAGTATAAATGACACATATTACGAAACCAGACTGCTTGGAAAAATGCCAAGCTATTCGAACTGTTTACTCAACATTCTTTTGTTGGCATGAGTTAGATAGGTACTAAAGAATAGTAGCGAATAATCATGGCCCCAGGGATCAATACGACTATAATGTGTTTTGCGCGTTCCATTTCATTTGACCTCCATTTAGATTAATTAATAACCATCCGTTAAATTACTATTAAACGATGGCTTATCTGATATTCGAGCGCAGTAACTAAAAATTAAGTTTCATTCGCCGTAGGCAGTAAGCTCGAGTGTACTACATTTTTTAGTTTAGGTAGCTAAACTTATACAAACCTACTGAAAAAACAAATTAAATCACCCTTTTAACCGACTTCAAGAAAGTAGGAAGTTCTCAATTCGTCGCGCTTGTATTTTTTTTTATAGTTAGCTGAATAGGTTTGCGCTCTCTGTACAAAAACATTACGTATACAGGCGTCCCACGGCTATGCCACATGAAGGGAAAGTATCTTAAATAATGTAGATAGAAAATGTTATTGAAAGAACACTTCGTTTTGATTTTAAAAACAATTTAAACTGCGTTCAAAGATTTTTGAATAAACGCCTGTCTGAACCGGGAATCGAACCCGCCAAATGGTAAAAAAAAACCACCCGTAATTTTACGATACCGATCAAAAGGCTCAATCGTAAGGATATTTTTTTCCAAATAACAGCATCTTAAATAAAAGGAAGACCATAGCCGTGGGATGCCCTGTATATAATAAGCTTTAAATTACTTTTCTTCAGCAATCGAATTCTTATATAGCCTATAGCACTCGCACGTTCTTCTCGAATCATATGATACCCTTTTACCATACATAGACTGTTAAACTCAATACACTCCTTTTGGCTTCGCGCTGTTGGTTAAATAAGGCAACTTTCTCAGTCTTGTCTTTTTATCTTACCAGGTTTGTAATTAAATCAATACAATGAAGTAATTTGAATTGAAGGGGTATTATTGTCATAGTATTATCGGTGTTAAGTAAGCCTACTAAGTGGGGTCTCTTTGATTGTATTATTTTCATTACGTCATGTCATTATAGCGTGCCACTTGTAAAAAAATATAAAGTGTATGGTCGCCAGCGCTCTTTTTACATGTGGCGAGGTATAAGTCATATGATTAATATTCATCATTTCCCCCCTGTGGATGATTAATTAGGTAGTTGACTATAGTAACAAATATTAAAATATTTCTGTGGAATGATAGCTTAACCCCCAACAATACATATAGAACAGGTATATAATGTATAATGTATAATAAGGTATAACATGTATAAATAAATCAAGATTATTTATATTTTAATAATTTAAAACCAGTTTCTTTCTGCCAGTGGAATGACGTCACATGCGAGAGATGACAGTCTATAGCGTTTTGGTGGCAAATTTATAAATGCAAAATATTTTTAGCGGTTTTACCTTGAAAATGAGGAAATTTAATGACGAAATTTTTTTTCAAATTCAAATAGGGTTCACAAACAGGTTGAAATATTGATTGAAAAGCAGTCAAGAACCGAAAACATGGTACCATAATAAGACTGTTTGCGTTTGTAGGGCTCATAAAAGGGCTCCAAATACCTAGATATAATTAAAGAAAGAAATATACCCTTACAATATTGCCTTACCTTGCCATATAACGTCTTGAACTCAAAAGCGATGCGGAGACGCTGCTCATTGCTGCGCCGCGTCAGCACCTGGATGATGGACTTCTCATCAGTTCCGAAGCCCTTCATGGCCTTCCGAAGCACAGCGGCATCCTCCCGGGGATCAAATGGGTTCGCCGGCACCACTGTAGGCTTCGACTGGAAGAACAAATACATTTACATAAAAAATACTATCATTATGTTACTTAAAGACGTTTGTTATGAACTTAGACTGGTCGAAGCATGAATTTAACCTTATAAAGCCAGTATTAAATTCCAGACACCCTTGCCGAGCCCATCCAAAATAAATATAATTGTTATTTATTAACACATTCAGTGCCGAAGACCCTACTGTCGGGTATTTTATGAATTCGTTCCCACGCCGGATGACCCGATAGTCGGGACCGTAATACTATAGCTAGCTATAGAGCTCTGTTTTTTGTTTTTTATGTATTTATTTTTAAACAAAACAAACTGAACTGAACAAACGAGGGAGCGACGCGCGGGCGACGGAAGTCCGAAATAAGATACCTATCAGATCTCAGCCAGGATGCCCAGTTCTCATCGTTGGTGCTGTGCTGATACGTTAGTGATTTTTAAATAGTTAGAACATATATTATTTCTTCGCAAGTGTACGTACGATCTGTTCAATGAATAACGGGTCAACCTAAACTGGTTTAGCGACGGGACAATTGTCCTACTTAGTCAGTCGACATGTAACTTCATGTAAGTGTATACATTACATTATAATAAAATGATAAAGTGGAAAAAGTCTGTAAATCAAAGATTACGATGAAAAAATGCTATAGAGGCTTCAGAATGAGCAACACAACTAATCCTGTTTTTTTTACTCCATGACTTCTTGTCTGTGTTTTTATATGTCTGATTGTATATGCGCTATAAACTTTAAAACGACTGGACGGTTTTTGTTGCGTTATTGATTTTATAACACACAGATAACATCAGGCAGGAGATGGCCTATAGAAACTTTTGTAAATAAAACTGGAAGGGGGTAAAAGTGGGGGTGGAAGTTATTATGAGAAAAATGTAATAATTTTCCTTAACTCTTGACATTATGCATTTAAACACTTTATCTACGATATAAATGTTTGTAAGTATGTTGGTTCGTCTCCTATGCATTCCTATATCATTCATCCGATCACGATGGAATTTAGGTGAGTTGTCGTGCGCTACAAGGAAGGTAAATGACTAAAAAAAAAAACACCATTGCAATGCTCAGCTAGTTTATAATGTAACATTTTATTTGTGTCTCTTCATCGATCGAATCAAATGTTTGTCACTTCTAATGTCACTTGTATTTTGTTTAGCATGTATATTTATTAATTTATATTAATTAAGTAACTACTTTGAAATAATATTGTGATCCTATACCGATACTAAAAATATTCTAAAGGATTCTTCACCATGATATCAGTGCAGATGAATTTATTAGTAACTTAACCTGCCTAAACACCTAGAAGTATCGAGACATCCTTGATATAGATAAATGATCTTCCAATCAAAATCCAGACTATAATGTTCTCAACCTTACGGCGCAAGAATTAATGTTTAGTTCTCAATAGCCATAAATAACATCAAGGGCCTTCAGTAGGGCTTTGTTGTCAATTCAGACAGTCAAGGTGAGGGTCAGACTAACTGACATAGCGCCCAAGCCATGCATTATCAAGTGGTTGTTTTCTTACTACGTAAAACCCAGTAAGTGGCTACTTTGGAGTTGCATCAAATGTGATTGAAGCGGTCATGGATTGAAGGCAGATTTCGTGTTTTAGTCTGCAATAGATAGCATAGCTGGGCACAAAACCGTTAATCCGTAATCATTAATTAACGAAGTTAATATTCCTAGTAACGAATTAACTTTTAATTTAACTCGTTAACTTCCGTTAAAACAATTAAAATCCGTTAATAGTTAATTAAGTATTTACTGGGTCCAATTCGAAACGGTGTTCGCTAAATTTAAAATTGCCTAAATTTAAAATAAGAAACGTCAAACTCGATTTTGTATTATACAAAATAGAGTCTAACGTTTCTTATTTCAAATTTAGCGACTTCTAAATTTAGCGAAAACACGTTCGAATTGGTCCCCCTATTTGTCTACTAACATTAATATATTGATGTTTATAGAGGGGAATATGCATCTTATTTCAGACGGCTGTTGATTTGAATTTGATCTTAAAATAATTAGGTATTATTACAAACTCTAATGTTACACCCTTCTTTTATTTATTTTTCATATCCTGCCTAAACTTCTATCACTTCAAACTTATCATTTCTATCACGAGCTTACGATTAACGACAACTCCCGTTTAATCTTTCGAAATGTAACGCTTTAAGGTTTAACGAACTTAACCTTTTTAGGAACGGATTAGCGATTAACGAAGTTAACTATTTGTTTAGCAGCGCCCAGCTGTGAGTAGACGTATCTCGACTTTTGTGCTAATATTCATCGGCCATGTTTCTTCACTTCATATATGTCCAGTGGTAGACTAGTGGTCTGACTCGCGGCTCGTACCTCTGAGATTTTCAGATCCCGTGTGCGAAATCGAGTTTTATATGTACCACGAGCATAAGGAAAAAACATCGTATGGAACCTGAATACTTTGCGAAACAATTCAAAGATCTGTGAAATTCACAATCCGCACTGGGCCCGCGCGGGGACTACGGCCTAGTCTCTCTTAATGTGAGAGGAGGTATGTGCCCAACAGTGGGACGTATATGGGCTGATGATGATGACGTTTCTTCTCAGAAAAAAACAAACAGGTGAGCTCTTTACACAAATCGATCTAGTCCCAAAGTAAGTTCTGCCTGTGTTATGGGTACTAGGGGATGATAAATAAATACATAATACATACAAAACATACAAGATTCACGAACAAACATACGTGCTCAACACACAAACATTTGGCCTCACCGGGGATCGAACCCGGGACCGCTAGATTCGGAGGCGGGGTCACTAGCAACTAGGCTAACCGTGTCGTCACAATATCTCGGTAATGAGCTCATCTCCATAACTAGACAATTGGCTAGAATATACTTTAAAGACTCTACTTTATACTCTAGGACAGTGTTTACCAACCTGTGGGTCGCAAAATATTGTTCAGGGAGTCACATAATCTTACTCAAAGGGTCGCAGTACCAGCAATTTTTTTAAATACATCATCGTTTAAACTACTAAAATAATATTAAGGCGCTGACAATTTACTTAAACATTTTTTGAACAAAAACTATTTGATTTGGCAAAGCGAAGAAAATATACGTTCATATTCATTATATAATTGAAAAAAATACTGGATCCAAAACACGATTTAATGAAATCGGTACAATAGAAAAAAAATCGTGATACGTCTGAAATTCTCTTTAAACAGTTCTATGTCTTTATTTTTTTAACTTGTGTGTCTATAATTAATAACACTATTACATCACACCCATACTAAAAAAATGACTGATTTATATTTTACGTGTAGTGTGTTTACTCATATAATTAATCCGTTTTTGATTTTAGCCATACAAGAAACCGCACAGTGCATCTCGTTCACTCCGGTACCACAGAATAGATAATAGCCGGTACAAACAGACAGTGACCGATCATTCCAGGTCATTGGCTCTTGTCAGCGTCTTAATACGGTCATGGGACTCATGGGGGTCGACAGTTTTTTTTTTAACTTATAACGGGTAGGGTAAAAATACTGCTCTAGAATAAGCGCCTTGCTCGCCTCTATCTGTCAGAATCAATGAGAACTGCTGAACCTTGAATCACATTATTCTCAAATCATTAGATGTCGTGCAGGTAAGACAAACAATCGCACGACTATAGCAGATGACGATCAGCTAAAAAGAGAATAAGACTCGTGTTTAGCGTGATGGCCACCGGTAGCGTGTTTGTATAGGAAATGTCACTGATAACGATAAGTGGTGAACGATTACACTTGTAGGTAAACAAACAGATACATAATGTTTTATTATCTTCTTGATAAGCTATAATGCACTTAAAGGTACTTGAGATAAATACATCCATTCTATACTATGCGAAGTGTCGCGGATCCGATGTCTCTCTCACACTAGTGCCGACGAAAGAGATACAGAGATAAACAACGGGTTTAAGTTATCCCCGTTTCTGGCATGCTAAGGCCGCTGATCAGTGGCGGACTAACAGGGGGGCGGAAGGGGCGGCCCGCCCCGGGGCTCCGGTCTTGGGGAGCCCCCAAATGCCTCCGCGTTCCCCGGATCATGGGGTCTCAACTCGAACAAATTATAATTAGTCTTGAAGAGAGGGCCCTCTTTCAGCTTTGCCGCCCCGGGCTTCTGATGGGCTTAGTCCGCCACTGCCACTGATGTCAAGGGTAGGCGGCCCGAGCGACCGCCCGGGACGCCGGGATCTACAGGGCGCCCGCGCGGCTCTGTATTACGTCACCACTTAATTTTAATATCTATCTCTATCGATATAAAATGCATGACTCGCCCAGGCCCCCAATTCTCGGTGCATTCGAGATAATCTCACAATCGAGATTAAACGTCAGAGCATACAGTCGTTTGACACAACTGTATGAATCTGACGTTTAATCTCGCAATCGACATTATCTCGAATGTACCGAGAATTGGGGGCCAGGGCGTTTAGACCGTTAACCCATCGGATGCTTAAGACATGGATCCGTGCTTTTCTTACATACACTTTTTGCATTTTTTTTTGGTACTCCATGAATCCAATGAGACGCGAATGCCGGTTTTTTTTAGCTCCCGCATACGAGGGGTTAAGGCCGGCCCTGGCAGCATTTCCTTTATCAAAAGTACCATCAACTGACTATTAGCGAGGGTTATTCTTATCACGTGTATCTTTTTCTTTACTTGATTGGTCAACATTTGTAAGAATATTTCATGACATACCTTAGGCATACTACAACTATCTATAGTAATACACACTATATTACATACACATATAGGGGATCTACTATTGCAGTCTTGATTTACTCCGAGGGGGAGCTTTGTGCGTTCCAGTGCCCTCAATTTTGCACTCCACTACAAGGCGCTTGATAGATTTGTCCTCATACTGAGATAAAACTCATTCAAACATGAAGGATAACTTCTAAACCAGTTATTTTAGTTAAAGTTCAGTCCAAGAAATCCAAACTGATACCCAAAGTACTGAATATAAGAGAAGATATAATTACCTTATAACGAAATGATTTGAACCCACGCCGTACGCCAATTGTCCCTCTATAGGCACTACGCATACTTGAATTTGATGTCAAAGAGGACATGCCAATAATTCCCAACCAACACAGCTAATAATTTGCTTTACCCAAACAGTTATCACTAAACATCACTTCGCAAAATAAACTTTAAGATTTGAATAGGAAAGTTGAGTTGTTTTTGATTACAACATCCATTGTCACGGGGGCCAGAGGCAAGACTGAATGATTGACTCAGTGATAAATGTACAGTGGACATGAAGTGAGCATAACAATGTAATTGCAGCAAACTACTCCTTGAATAGTGCTGTGCTTGTAGGTATAGCATCGGGCCGGTTAGTCTGGGCTCTACGGCCACGCTTAACCACGCGGACTAATGCTAGTTCAGTGGATTGTAATAAATAGTTGGAACTTGCTGCAATTTATTGTCACTAAGTTGTGCATTAGTTAATGACTTGTAAGATTAATACACATAGATTTATAGAAAATACGTATGGATATATTACAGAATTCAACATAGATAAGTAAGAGAAACTTGAAATAAAAATATATATTAATGTTTCTTAGTTGTGTCAGGTTAGTCACTATAAATTAACACAGGTTAATAACAAAATAAAAACCAACCTTATGGCATGGTGTTAAAATCATTCTAGAAAGCACATTATATATGTATATTACTGCAAATCAAATAAGTTACAACCAATGTTTATTCACTTATTAAAATAGAACCATTTGAATCAATTATTAAAAAGCACTTGAATTGCTTATCACAAATATAAAAGCCATTTAAATAGACAAAAATTTGTGATGATGATACCAGAATCATGATGACAAAAATGAGTGATTATTATTAGATGACTAATGCCCATATTAACAGTACAGTACGCATTTCCTCATACTTAAATCCTTAGTTGAGTATGTATCAGTCTTGACCACACTATTAATACAGACATAAGTTAGATGTGAACAACATACCTTGACGGCGTGCATGGGACTGGATGCGACACCATAAGCTTGTTGTGTTGGGGGTTGACTGTGACTCTGAGGGTACCCTTGGTGTGATGGTGTTTGAGCTGCTGGGGGGTAGCCTTGATACCCTTGGCTTGCACTAGGGTACCCCTGATTAGCACTAGGGTACACCTGATTATCACTAGGATACCCCTGATTAGCACTAGGGTACCCTGTATTAGGTGTGGGATATCCCTGGTTAGCACTAGGGTACCCTTGATTGGCACTGGGTTGGTTCCTTGGTTGAGCAGAATTTGGGTATTGAGCAGGATAGGCTTGAGTATTGGACTGAGGATACCCTTGGCTTGATTGTGGGTACCCAGAGGCCTGGGGATATCCAGGATTCGACTGAGGGTACCCTGAAGGTGGAGCTGGGTACCCCATAGTGGGCATTCCGGGCATGGGCATGGGATTGCCGAAAGACTGCGGAGCGGTGTTGCTAAATCCAACATTGTGGAGATATTGCTGTTGAGGATATCCCGTTTGACCCTTAAAATGAAACGAAAATGAAATTATAATGACTTCTAGTATTTGTTTACTCGAGATGCTTTTATTGTGATAAACAAAACAAGATTCGTTTGCATTCATATAGAGCCAAGCGAAAGTTAGTGAACACTCACTTGCTGATAGGGATTCATTTTGGCTGCACAAGATCGCTCGTTCCGGGCTGAATCCAATAAAAGATGCGCACGATGAACTACACTTGTTGATATTCTCTGTATAATTGACTAATGAAGTTGCAACACAATTACTTCCCGAGTAGTCGGTTTTTCCGGCTATCCGTGGGTTTTGTGACGTGTACGAGACGCGCTGTGATTCACAAGCACTACGTTTTTTTTCTTTGGTGACTTCGTTCACATTCTCTTGACGTGCTGTGAGCAGAGTTGCCAACTCCTATAAGTTCGAGTCCCTCAATATCAAAAGTTGCTAGAAAGTCACTAAAACTGATTCTACCAGGAGCGGACTCAGGATTTTGTTCTGGACACAAGAGGCGTGTGGAGGTAATTTAATTATAATTTTAAAAACTATTGTTTAATTAAATGTAAAGCTTAAATTTAAAAAAAGTTGGATGTTTAAATTTGTTTTTTTTAATAGTTAACGTTAGAGCATACGTATACGTATGCAACTTTAATTAATTAAAGGTTGAATTTGGCGCGCAAGCTCGTTTGCGTTTTCCATAATTTCCATGTATCTCTTGGTACTGTATAATTCTGTGTCGATACATTTTTGGTTAAAATGTATCTATTCCTGAGGGCTTAGCACACTATTTTTTATCGCGTACATAAAGCATTCGTCTCTTTCGCACCCGCATATTGGTTGAAAAGTGACCGATGCTTTATGTGCGCGATAAAAATTAGTGTGCTAAGCCCTCAGGCCCTAAAACTGTTTTGCTTTGTACTCCTAAAGTCGCCAGATAAGTCGCTACACCATTTTTGTCGCTATATCTTTTTCGTCGCTAAGACTTAATCAAAAGTCGCCATTTCTAGCGACAAAATCGCCAAATTGGCAACACTGGCTGTGATCTGTCACTTTCAAATGACGTTTTATCCGAAGTGGAAAGAGTAGAGCAGAGAGAGTAGAATATAGGCCTAGCATACTATTTTTATCGCGCACATAAAGCAACTAATCAGCGCGTGCGAAAGGGACAAATGCTTTATGTGCGCGATAAAAACTAGTGTCCTACGGGGATCAAGTTCTGTTCTCTCTTGCCCCCGCATATTAATTAAAAAGTGACAAATGCTTTATGTTTGCGATAAAGGCTAGTGTACTAAGTAAACAGGTAAATCCATTTTGATAGGCCACAGAAAAGTTGGTAAACCAAGGGTAGGCCTATACCTATACTCCGATGGACTGATAAAAATCTTATACAATTGGAATAAAGGATAGTTTTGCTTGAATAAGAACTTTGACAGTTCACACATTTTCACACGTTCTTGCATTATCGCCTAATCGCAATGTCCTGCCTAAACGGAAATAATGGTCATTCTGAAAAGTGTTGCACTACCTTTCACTGTAAAAAAATATTTACAATAACGGCTGTCTATATTTCATTCAGGGCCTCAGGGCACACTCAGGGTGTGATTCTCTTAAATAACACTTCGTCACCGAAATCACCGGCGTTGCATGACCCATCAATGCGTATAAACTACATTTTCCTGCGTGTCTTCGACCATGGACGACGCAGCTCTGCCAAAGTCGTAGGTACCTAACTCAAAATAATGCCTACAAGTGCGCGGGTCGATTTATGATTGTCGGGCAAGTGAGTTACAAAATGAGGGACGAAAGTTAAGAGAATAGCCAGTTTTGGCTAGATTTGGCAATATTTTAACTAAATTTTGCCGCAGCTCAAAATTTCTTGGCTAAATGTTTTAGCCACAATTCTCAATGCTAGCAACTGTTAGGCCCCCGTTTCCACGGACGTATTTTTTACGCCGAAACGCCTCTAAAAAGTACGTCCTACTACGTAATTGTAGATTTTACTACCCACTTTTCGAAATTGTCAAGTCGTTTCTTGCTTCATTGACTTGGCAACACTGAGAATAGCATAGCTGCAGTTGTGGTTCCGATTGACCTCAAAGCGCGCGCAAACTCGATTTCACAACAAGAGTCTCAAGGAAATCCAGGAAATCGTTTTCCTATGTATTGTTTGTGTTGCAAATATAATTTCGGACGAATAACATTAGCATTCAATATCTATGCGAGTAGTTTTCTACTTAATGTATTTGTATTGTGTATGTATCTATAGGTCTTTTACTAACTGCACGCTCTTGCTATAAGCGTAAAATACCATTACAAAAACAAAAACTTATTACAATTGACCCCTGTCCGCATAATGTGTGTCAGTGATTCAATTCATGATTGCCGGACGAAATGAGACGAAACGATAGGAAGTCACATGGCATTTCTTAAAGTTTACAAAATAAAAATCCATTGGCAAATGGATATGAATTTCTACATTGTCATGCTGCCTTTTATTTATTCAAGCCGATGACGCAAAGATCTGAAAAGAAGGATATGCCTATCAGTACAATTTCGTGTAACAAGTCTCATAGTAGGTTATTGATAACCTACTATGAGACTTGTTAGGTACACGAAATTGTACTTACTGACAAATATTGGGTGATTAATCTAACCAGTCCTTGATTAACACGCTATCATATCATTGTGGACGGTGTGGTCGGTGGTGCTGCGGTCCCACACCGCACGAACGATACGGGTGCACATTTTTCCAATTATAACAGTGTCACTTAAATGGGTGTCAAGGATGGTGGTTGACATGCGACTGAACCTGCGATAGAGTCAGATTCGCTTTCTAACACCTCAAAAGTTAGCATCGCGAAAATTCCTTTGAGCAATTCCTTAGGTAGGTATTTCTACTACTATTTATTATAAATGAGACCAAGAAAACAACAAATTAATTCGGTTTATTTGCAACAAAATATTTTTCCAAACTCAACGTAACAAACACGCGTGGTCCGTATCGTGGCCTTCGAGCCAATGGAATGTTCCAGAGTTGTTCTCGATGTATTTCAGCTTGAGCACGCCTCGCTGCACCAAGCCACGGAGCCGCGGCCCCGCCGCCCGTCTTGACCATGTGACAGCATTGCCGTTGCCATGGAAACCGTTTCTAACAATATATATTTCAATGAGCCGACCGACGTCATGCCACAGAATAGATAAGGTCATGCTACAGTCGATTGTCATCTTGAGTTTCCATTGAGTCAGGGCCGGATTTAGGGGAGGGCATCCGGGGCCACTGCCCCGGGCCTCCACAAAAGAGGGCCTCCATAATAGGGACCGTCAATATCACTACGTCATATTATATTCTAGGGGGCCTCCAAGGCCCTTTGTTGCCCCAGGGCCTCTAGACCTCTAAATCCGGCCCTGCATTGAGTTAAGCCTGGCATCTTGATAACATAGTTTGAAGTAAATATTAAAATCCCATTAAAAATACGGCGTGTAAACATAGTCCAAGTCTCGCAGAAATCATTATTAAAATGCCTACCTAACGATTTGGTACATATTTACAAATACAAATAAATTAAGGTAGTTTCATAATCGAAAGCTATTCACGTTAATTACTTGAATAAGTTGATGAGAGACGTATCCGGTAGCCTAGGAAGTCAGACAAAGGTCTACTCCGGGGAGCACAACATTTGTAACTTCGGAGGTTTCGTCTCTTTCTTTCGATAGTGTAATGACTCGAACGCAAGAGAAATACTTACCACGCAATGAAGGTAAAATTTCATATATCGTGATCGTAAGGCACCGAGATAGACACACCGGTCGCCATGTACCAATTAGTTTTTCTTACTTGTGAACCATTCTACTCTCACGGTACATGCACATTTAGATTGCTGAATGTGCTATCCACGATCCAATGGGTCTGCTTCCCCTGTTGCAGGAGTAGGGAGGTCATTTAGTTGGGATTTGCCTTTGGAATCGTGTTCAAAGACCCGTGTCCCTAATTAAACTAGTGGTTCCGTGAGCTGTAGACCTCGCGACAAAAGACTTCAGAAAACTGAATCTAAAACAAAAACTCTTTGAAAAAGTAATTAATAATGATTGGCCTTGCGACAAACTTAACTTTGCCGTTGAAAAACTGATATCTCCGTAAATCGAGTTAGTTTACCAACACCGCCAGTAAGTTTGTAATTGCAAAAAATATTTCGAAAAACTGAATCGACAATTTTTTTTTATACATTTACTGAACCAAATAAACCTTGGAGAATTCAAACAGTAAATATAAATAATTTAATGCTGGATATTTCAACTACTAGTACTTATCTTCTACTGAGAGGCTAAAATTAGAATATTAATAAGTTAAATTTCATTAGTATAGGCCGATTTCGGTACAACTACTCCCTGCGCCTGCCTTTTTGGACTTGCCTACCATTAATCATTTTCTTAATCATCATTCATTAATGTACTACGGTCACTTAACCCCGTTTTACGGACTGTCTCAACCCGTTACTTCGCATGGGTTTTCACACTTTTTTCAACATTGCCTACAAATTATACAATATTTTGAACAGTGATGATTAAATAACGATTCTACTTATATTAGGCTATCGTTATAGACTATTTACGCTTTAAATTTCATTGCTGAATTGGCTAATAATTGGCGGTATCAAGTTGAAATTAATATCAAATAGGTACTCAAGTCTGCAATCTCTTAGAGCTGTGAAAAAATCAACCTGCTATGTCACTGCAATTAAAAGATACGGCCGTTTATGCCACATATTTTGATACTCGCAAGGGTTCAAAACCTATAGGGTACTTCCCGTTGACCAAGAATCATGAAATTTGGCAAAAAGCAATATTTAAAGCACAAGTAAAGGCAAAATTCCGAAAACTGTAAATTTATAGATACATCACAAAAAAAATAAGTTTTACGGAATAAACTTTGCAAGGTCGTATCACACTCGATAGTTGCACGGAGATAGGAGCTTGCGAAAGTTATTTTTTGTCTTATTTCATAGGTAGGTTGTAAATGGTTACCCGGATGTTAAAAGATTTTTTTTCCTTTTTAGAGTTCCGTAGCTACAAGGTACTGTCTGTTTTTCATAGGTAAGTACGGGACTCTCGGCGCGTGAGTCAGACTCGCGCTTGACCGACTATTTTTTGAAACAAATCCACTGTGCGGCGCTGACCTAACATTACACAGCTGGCACAAGATGTAGCGGGCGAGGTTCTTGTGGAACTGTGGAATCTGAAATTTAAGTTACGGAAGGCCAGTACGGATTCCGTTGCCGGCGCAGCAGCATGTTCGACCTGGAGGGAAAGGTGTCTCTAGTGACTGGCGCGGCCAACGGCGTCGGTGCGGGAGTGGTCAGGCTTCTTCTTGACGAAGGAATCAAGGTAATGTAAATAGTTATTTTACTGTAACGTCAAGTTAAAGAAGCGCTCGGTAGTTTGAGAACCTTCGTAAATATTTCAGGACACGGTATATACTTACTTAAATTAAGGGACGTTTCCTCCCATGTATAGCTGTTTTATGATTACTAGCTGTGCCCGCGACTTCATCCGCGTGGAATAGTCTGTTTGGGTAGCATTTTTAATTGTTTATGCTAATTATTTTACAAATAAGACACATATGTATAAATAATTTAATGAGCCGTATTTGCAGTGTTTCAAGGGTAAGCACACATAGGCATATTTCCCCACCAACACCGCGCCGTACCATGCCACACGCCACTTCCACAAACAGAAAGCTACACTATCCCCTGAGTGGCCTAGGCTACTTTTTATCCTGGAAAATTTCACGGTTTCCGAGGGAAAAGCGGTAACCAAATTTCGCGCGGACGAAGTCGCGGGCATAAAGCTAGTGTTGTATTAGCAAATACTTATTAAATCACCTAAGAGGTAATGTATCCAATGACCCGCGTGCAGTAATGCAGGGTTTAGTTTATTTATAAATAGCCTGGTCAATGAGTGCTCGCAAATAAGGGGTGGATGGAATGGTCGAAAGCAGAAAGTTTCACTTTGGAACTTTATTTGGACTAGTTATCCTGGGTCCCCTGCTCTTTATACTGTACAGCGCTGACATAGTCACCAGTATAAGGAGCAGCAAGTACCATCTTTACGCCGACGACTTGCAACTGTACGCTTCTAGCCCTCCGTTAGACACAGTCGCCGCCGTGGAGAACATCAATGCTGATCTCGATCTTATTGCCGCCTGGTCGGAGAAGAACTGTTTGGTCCTCAATCCCAGTAAATCGAAATATTTAGTTTTCGGATCAAAACATCAAATCCGTAATACCCTGGAGATTCTGGCTACCAAGGATGTTGCTATCATCGGTGAACCAATAGAAAGGGTGGTAGAAGCAAACAACCTAGGCCTACTCATGGATGGCGAGTTACGCTTCGAGAGCCACATAGTTAAGGTTGTCAGTAACTATTTTTATCGCCTCAAAGTTCTATATAATATATGTGATTACCTTAGTGTCGATTTGCGTGTCCACCTTTGTGAATCACTTATATTATCTAGATTAAACTATTGCGATGTCGTTTATGATGGTTGCATACTTGGTCGGGCTAGAAGGCTAATACAACGAGTCCAGAACGCATGTGCTCGTTTCTGCTTCAGAGTCCCTCCCCGCTCCCGCATCACTCCATACTTGAGCGCCGCCGGCCTGTTAAACATGTCTGCGCGACGGCGTCTGCACCTCGCTACTCTGTTGTTTGGTGTGGTGCACCACGAGAACCCTGCGTACCTTTTTAAAAAAATAGAGTCGTCGAGAAGTGTGCGCAAATTTAAAATCAGGGCTATCGTACCGCCGCACCGGACCTCGGCGTTCCGGGGTAGTTTCAAGTTTGCGGCGTCCAAGTGCTGGAATGATCTCCCTCCTCCTGTCAAAGGAGCGTCTAGCAGGTACACCTTCAAGCGAAAGCTTGAAGGTCATTTGTTGACGCTCCAGAAACAATAATTTTATTCCAGCACTTTAAGTTTTACAACTTGTTAACTTTTCCTATTTTTCTATCTGTTTTTTAACATTTTACGCTTAATGCTGCTGTAACAAGTAATTTAGTATTGATTATTCTGAACACATTGCCACAATATTAGCTATATATGTATGTCCGATCCATCTTAGTAGTAGTAGATAAATAATTATTAGCATGTAGTGTATTTGTATAGCGCTCCGTGAGTCACAGACGGTGCTGGCTGAAAATCAGCGCTGCAGGTGTCTTACACCTCAGCATTATGCTGAGCCAGTGTCCCTTTCACTGCCGCGAGGACACCTTCCATCCTTAAAATTGACTTTTTTCGGAGCTCATATCTAGACAACGATTGGGAATAGGTAAAAGTGCATTGAATCAAAGTTGTAGAGAATTTTATCAGCTTTCATGATATAGTACAAGAAAATTTCCTATGACGCAGCGTTTTCGAGATAAAATAAAAAAAATAAAAAACAGGACCTTTGTGCCCCCCCTCCTAGGAGGGCTCACCTCCGAGGAGTGGGGACTTTTAGTATGTTTGTCTCATAACTAGTACAAATAAAGTTTCAAAGTGAAACTTTCTGCTTTCGACCATTCCATCCACAATCACTCATTGCCTGTACTAAAATAAGTGTTATATTTGTTGTTATTAATTGCGTTTTTGTCAATAAAATTACAGGATACTCATTGACAAATGTAAATAAATTTGTAATAGCAACGGTATTAGATCTCATAAGGAAATCCAAGCTTGAGTTTTAGTTGGACATTTGGACATCGGAAGGTTATCCCAAACGTATCACATATTTAATTCCAGTTTGAAAACACAACATTTTTATTAACTATTGAATAGGTATAAGTATAGTTTTTACATTATAATCACGAACGATATTTTATTTTTAAATCTCTGTATTGAATGGCGTAGATATTACTTACTAATCGAGATTTTAAACCATGAATATGGCCATAATATGGCGTGACGAATCGCATCCGTTTGGAAATACAGCCCAATACCGCTGTTCAATCAAACATATCCACCGATCATGACCAATTTGAGAATGCGAACTCTCCATTTGAATGTAATTTAATTGTAATTTAATGTTGCAGCACGTCGCCGTTCTAGACATAGATGAAAACGCCGGCGTTGCGTTCCAAAACGAGCTGAACAAGAAGTACGGCGCTGGAAAGGCCAAGTTCTACAAGTGTGATGTGACTAACGACGAGCAGCTGTTCGGGGCGTTCCAGTCCGTCATGGAGGGCCAGGGCAGCATCGACCTAGTCATCAACAATGCGGGTATCATGAATGATTCGCCCAATGCATACAAGAAGGAAATTGCTATTAATGTGGTACGTAAGGCGGATGGTTCGGCCTTGGGCCGCCGCGTCCTGACGAATCGTGTAAATCGTAAAGATATATGCGGTTGGTCTGACTAGGTCTCCATTATAGCACAGCGGCCCTAACATGAATAACTCAAAGATAAGATAGACTCTTATCTCTAAGTGCGTCTCTCTCACACTAGTGCCGACGAAGGAGATAGTCATTGAGATAAACGGGTTTAATTTATCTTTGTGTCATTCATGTTGGGGCCGCTGAATAAATAATAGTAGATACTAAGTACGAAAATATTCCTAATCAAATGATTCCTTCTCTCTCCGTCGCATAAAACGTGCTCTTTCGCGTAGGCTAGGGTACGTTAGTACTATTATCGTTTCTGTGGCTAGGGTTGTCAGTTTTTAGGGTTCCGTACCTCAAAAGGAAAAAAGGAACCCTTATAGGATCACTCGTGTGTCTGTCTGTCTGTCCGTCTGTCACTGCCAATTTGCTCCGAAACTACTGGACCGATTGATTTGAAATTTGGTATACATATGTAAATCGGTGACCGCAACACGAATGCGTACCTAACGTAAATAAATTAATTTTAAACATGGGGGCTCCTTTTGGGGGTAAATTATAAAATTAAAAAAATAAGTTACGCAACCTATATCATGTGACATATCAAATGAAAGGGCTTATTGTGAGGATCTGAAATATGTTTTTTTTTGGAATTTTAAGATGAATGGTTTGGAAATTATTTAGGAAAATAGGCGAAAATTGACCCCCCCCCCCTTATTTCCGAAACTACCGGGCCTAAAATATAAAAAAAAAAAAAAAATTGTTCTTTACCTATAGATTACAGGAAAACCTATAAGAAGTCTATGGTATTTAAAGTAACATGGGAAATTTCAGATAATCATGTATGGAACAGAACCCTCTCCTCGCGGGTTTAACTCGCACTTGTCCGGTTTTTTATTTATCAGCGTTTCGAGTCACCTAGCCACACCAAACATCTAGGCTACTTGATGACACACGGATCAGCTAGCGGCCTTAACACCACAAACAACAAGAACAAACACGAAGATAAGATGGACTGTCTTATCTCTAAGTGCGTCTCTCTCACACTAGTGCCGACGAAGGAGATAGTCATGGAGATAAACGGGTTTAATTTATCTTTGTGTCTTGCATGTTAGGGCCGCTGCGAGCAATCGAGCGGCAACCTCCTGCAATTTACAGCTCCGAGCTGTCCGACGGCTGCGGCTGGGTGGCTGAGCGTACCTAAAATGCGGTGCGGTGTGAGACCCTTTATAGTTTCAAATGTTACTCGGCTAACTTCTGCTTCGAGCGCTTTCACATACCTATTCGCGTTAGAAATTTTGTTGAATTCTAGACTTCTTTATCGTGCAAACAATTTACCTTCACCAGTATCGTACCAAAGACATCAAAGGTTAAGCGGAATGAGGCAGGGTAGGGTGAGAAATTTCTAATTTGTGTTAAACCTGCCAATAGTCAGGTATTTCTCAGAAGTTCGGCCATCCCCAGACATCGATAATGTTTGTAGTGTGTAGAAGATTTATAGTCCTCAGTTTGAATTGAAAATGCGATCAATTTCACGAGAATAAAGTAGTCGGTTAACAGTTAAATACCTGTTTTGCAGACTGCTCTCATCACGAGTACTCTGAAAGCTATCGAGCTGATGCGCAGAGACGACGGCGGCCGAGGAGGCACCGTCATCAACATCGCCTCCGTCGTAGGCCTGTGCCAGGGGTCCTTAATGCCCATCTACTTTGCTACCAAAACTGCAGTGATCCAGTTCAGCAACTGCATTGGTGTAAGTACTTATAGATATGAGTAGGTACACGTAGTCAGGTGACTTTGTAGTTGAGTAAGATGTACCAGTATATTTTTAACGGACTTCAAAAAAAAAGGAGGAGGTTCTCAATTCGGTTGCATTTTTTTTTATGTTTGGTACTTCAGAACTCCGTCATTTATAAACCGATTTTGAAAATTCTTTTTTTAATCGGAAGGGTATACCTCCAGTATGGTCCCGTTGTAGTCAAAGTCGAGTTATGATGAGAGGATCTATGAGGAATCGATGGAACTCTTCAAATATTATAGGCAAGCATATAGCAATTTTAGTATTTTCTGTAATAACTCAAGCAGTTACGTTCCAAAAGCATTATTTGGTGAAGTGGAACTGTTGATGAAGATCATAGATGATCACCGGAACTCCTAAATGATGAGTTCTGAAGCAACTTATGTTATGTGTAAAATTGAAGAACCAGGAGAACTCCTCAACGGTTGACATCCTTGCACCGTAGATAGCAACAGTTTGTAAATGGTGATGAGCAATTGCCATTATGCTATTTTTACTTGATGTAGTAAATGTGTGTCGTTAAATCACAGGATAATAAATAAAATGTGAAAAAAAAACTTACTTTTCAAAGGCTATTAAAAGTCGGTTTTTTAATTTTATAAATTATATTTTTATATTTTAGAAAGAAGACTACTATAAGAAAACTGGTGTCCGCGTGCTGGCGATGTGCTTTGGAGGGACCGACACGTCTCTCCTCAGCCCCAAGAAGTTGGGGTCCCTAGACAAACATTCCAACGGTCAAAGTGTCGCAACTACTCTAAAGGATTTTTATATTCAACGGTAAGGGTCACGAGAAGAACTTGGAGATTTCACCATTCAAAGTAGATAACTCTCCCAGCACCGATGTTCACCAACTTTTGATAGATTGTCAGTCAGAACAAAATCTAGGTGTATACGTTTTGATTTTTTCAGTGTGATCAATAAATTCAGTTTTGTTGTGGTTTCAGTATTCTCATACAAAACTAATTTCAGCATTATTTGACTTTCTTGATCTTTAATCAAAATTCAAAAAATGTATAAACCTAGATTTTGTACTGACTGACAACCTATCAAAAATTGGTCAAATCGGTTAACATTTAAGGAGTGGAAATCGTTATCGCCTTTTGTATGAAAAGGGTGATTTTTGCCTTTGGTTCACAGCCCTCTTAACAAATAGAACTTTGAGATTTTTGTGGAAAAATCATGTGTCAAGTAGTGAGAAATCATGTGTCAAAAACACTTATCGATACTTTTATAGTAAACAAGTGATCGCTCTCTCCGGCTTCAGCCAATTTAAGCGGTCAATGTGCGATACACAAGGCAAATAATCCACCAATCAGTGACTAGGCTAGGCGGTGTTCATTTGTCTAGAACGCACCGAGCCTACTAGCGAATTTTTTCGTCGAACAACTCTGGTGGAAAGCCAGTCTGTCTATGGTTAATTATGAATAAAAAGGTTAATTCTGCAGGATCGAATCCGCAGCCCAAGGAGTAATTGCCGCATATAAGATCGGCAAGAGTGGAAGCACTTGGGTTGCGTCCCGGGACCGCCCCGCAGTCGACATCACGGACAACGTCGACAAAGCCTTCGAGATTCTGATTGAGCACAAGGGAATTAATCTGGTCACGGGCTTGCCGTCTACCGCCAGTGATGATAGGGTGGAAACGTAGTGTCACGAGCGACAACAGTCATTTCACGAAGTCGAAATAAAAAAAAATCGTCAATCTTTTAGTGTGTTTAATAAAAAACCGGTCATGTGCGAGTTTATCTCGCGCGCAGAGGATCCTGTACTTAGACCTATAAAAAACAGACAATACTTAAGTACCTTTCAGGTACGAAACACAAAAAATGAAAAAAAAAACTTTAATTAACCGGGTAATTGTTTAAACCTACCTATGAAATAAAACAAAGAATAACTTTCGCTAGCTCCTATTCTCTATGCAACCGCCGTCAACTGTGATACGACCTTGCCAAAGTTATTCCGTTTTATTTTTCGAAAACCCTGAATATTTGGAAGTTGGTTTTGTTTTTCCTGTAAAATATACCTAAGTTCCTCACAGCATTAATAATTTGAGATAAGCAAAGCCCTTTCATACTTATGCCACCTATTTTGACCCTATTGGTTGACTTTCAAACTGCGACCAACTTCCTTAGCCTGCAGCTTTCGTAAAATTAAAAATATATTTAGTAATTTTATTTCCGCATCGTATGAAATCAATTGGAATTCATTTAACTGATAAAATTATTCATATTTGTTACCCGCGGGCCCGATACGAATGAGCTTTTATCCACTTTTAACTGCCGAAACACTTTCATCGAACATATCCGCGCCAAGTACCTGTACAAAGTTACGCAAGACATATGTCTTCATTATAAGACTGCGCCTAAATGTGTTAGATGTTAAAGGCTCGGGCACACGAAACGCGGTTGCGGCGCGTTTGCGGCGCGAATGCGGGCACGCGAAGTTGTATTTAATACGGCCGCCATGTCCAGAGGCACATAGAACGCGTCGCGAAAGCGGCGCCGGGCGTGCGCGAAGCGGCGGCGGCGCGGGGCGTGAGCAACGCGGGCCCGCGTTCGAGACGCGTTGACGCCGCCGCCCGCGTTCGCGCCGCAAACGCGCCGCAACCGCGTTTGGTGTGCCCGGGCCTTAAGTGTCTTGAAATTCAGACGATAGCTGTTAAGTCACCCATTGAAATATATAGCAACGAACTACTCAAAGCAATTTTCGCGGTGCTTACTTTTGAGGTGTCAGAACGCGAATGTGACACCATCGCAGGTTAAGTTGTAGGGCAACCACCATCCATGACAACCGTTTAAGTGACAATGGTATAATTGAAAAAATGCCCTCCCGCATAGCGCGGTGTGAGACCGCAGCACCCCCGACCCCACCGCGCACAATAATATGATAGCGTGTGAATCAAGCAATATTAGACTTTTGTGTGTATGTCGTAAGAACTAAGACATCAGCGACAGGATGCGGTTAAGCCATGGCGCTGGCGTTTGACAACTTTCTTGTTCCACGAAATTGTACAGATAGGCATAGGTATCCTTCTTTTGAGATCTTTGGATTCACCGCAATGACATCAATGAGTTAAGTATTAAACTGCCACTTTTATTAATTTCAAAACAAATAAAAAAACATTGATTTAAGAATAAATAGGTAGTGTGTTATAATTTGTTATTATTATTATTAATTATCAGGCAAGCAGTTGTAGCAACTGATAAATGCCTGTATCCAGCTACTCTATAGTCAGGTGCTTCATTTACGTTTTTTTTTTTTAAATTTGTATGGAGATTTCAATATTTTCTGCATATCTTGTCAACCAATCAAGAACAGAAATGGCTCTTAGGTTTATAGGATTATGGTCTTCTACTTAGAATTCTTACTTATACAAATATTATATATAACTTAATAAAGAAGTAGATACGACAAGTTTATTAATTGTATACCTACCTCTCTAGTCCCGCAATTTAAAAAAAAAGCTAGATGTGATGCCTCATTCAAAATTGTTTCTCATAGTGTTTACACATTACCCGATACAATATCGGTATCGGGACAGTCATACAAGCATTATCATCCGATATCGACGGGGGCCCGACACAAATACCGATATTGGGTTCGATATTCGACCGATATGACAATGTGAAAGGCAGATTTATATTTAATTCATTTTACTTGCCCCGCTGCTCAATTACGTAATAATAATTGGTATCGCTTTCGCGAAAAGAAAACCAATTGTACCCTTATTTACATTGAGTGATGACTAAATTGGTTTGCATTTCGAGCCAAACCGATACCAATTGTGTCACGTAATTGAGCTGTCGATATCGTATCGGCGTCCGATACCGATCGGGTAATGTGAAAACGCTCTTACGAATTAAGGAAAGATTGAAGAATCAGATATATTTTTAGGGTTCCGTACCTTAAAAGGAAAATCGGAACCCTCATAGATCACTTGTGCGTCTGTCTGTCCGTCTGTCACAGACAATTTGCTCAAAAACTACTGGACTGATTAAGTTGAAATTTGGTACACCTATGTAAATCGGTGACCGCAACACGGACGTGTAATGTATGTAATAAATGAATTTTAAACATGGGGGCCACTTTCGGGGGATAAGCAAGAAAATAAAAAGATTTGCAAACCTTGGCGTGTGACATATCAAATGAAAGGGCTAATTGTGAGAATCTTAAATATATATTTTGTTATAATTTTAAGATGAATGGTTTTGAAGTTATTTAGGAAAATAGGCGAAAATTGACCATTCCCCCCGTATTTTCGAAAGTACTAGGCCTACAATTTCTAAGAAAATACAGAAAATAGTTCTTTACCTATAGATTATAGGAAAACCTATAAGAAGTCTATGGTATTCTAAGTAGCACAGGAAAAATCAAATAATCACGGAAACCTCTCCACGCGAGTCGCGCACACATCTGTCAGTGTGTTATCGGTCGGTACTATAGGATGATACAAAATGTGTAAGCCGACTTTAAAACTAGAGGTCATTTATTAATTTTGTAAAATGATAAAATCAAAATTAACGGATGAATACTTGCAAACAGTGTGTCATTGTGCTCGGCTCAACGTAGCCAACAACGGGTTTGAAGGTTTGCTGTTCGTCATACATACATACTGTATAATGATTACTATTTAATTTAACAATTCATGCCCACGGAAGCGATAACGATTTAAGAATATTGCCGACAAAACCTGACTTGAAACATTCTGCATAAAAGGGCCTTCCCCAAAACAAATAAAACATAATATTGTTCAATATTAACTTCTATTTACAAAATATTTACAAAACGTAAATTACAAGTCTTACATAATCGTTAAAAATATAATAAAAACGGCAGTCAATCATATAAGCTGATATCAGCTATTTATCACTTAATAAAATACTAATATAATTATTGAAAATTCATTAATAGTCTCTTTATTAAAACAGTCTTCTTTGAACTATGTACAAACATACGGACAAGAAGAAAAGGAATGCAAAAAACATAATCAGTTTATCAGTAAACTCTCTTCGCCCATATTTCTTCAATAGTTTGCTTGACTGTGATATGGTACCAGCTGTGTTTTGCAACTCTGATTGCGTGCCCTGAAAAAAAAAACTCATTGTTAAAACCAAAAATTCTACCTACTACCTGTGGCCCTAGCAAGGTTTACATGGGGATAACTTAACCCAGTCTTATCTCTCTATATGACTATATCTTTCGTCGACACTAGTGTGACAGAGACGCACTTAGAGATGATGGTGTTAACTTATCCTCATGTCAACCTTGCTAGGGCCGCTGGGACCTTGCTTAATCCATTTGTTAAAATCTCATCAAAACCCCTTTATAACTTGTGATACTTTTTTTAACGAACAGAAAAAAAAATGACTTTGTTAGAGTCTATTAAGTATGTTTATTTTGTGCCCCAATATATATATTTTATGGAAATATCTTTAATGTACACACATATCATTTCTACAGATTTTATGACTAGAAAAACATTATCCCCAAGCCACTGAGCGCTAAGCTACCTGATAATATTCTTTCACTTACATGTACGGCTGAACTGGAAGACACTAAGTTGTCAAGAGTGTCCTGACTCCTTTGAGTGGTGTCAGCTAACTGTCTACTGATGGAAAGCAGCTGCTCTGTAACACCTGGACATGAAATTTACAAATTAATTTCAAAAAAGCTATGACTTACAAATAAATTAAAAAACCGTATCTGCGGCATAACATGAATGACACAAAGATAAGATAGACCGTCTTATCTCTAAGTGCGTCTCTCTCAAACTAGTGCCGACGAAAGAGATAGTCATAGAGATAAACGGGTTTAATATTTTTCTGTGTCATTCATGTTAGGGCCTTAGCAATTTGCAAATGGTATAAATTTAAAATCGACTGACTATCAATTTCATTTCAATAAAGGTAGAAATTTTGTGAACAGCAACATGAATACCTGATGATTTCTCTAGTAATGCATCCCTGTCAACTTTCTTTTTCCTGCTCCTGATGCTGGAGTCGTCCCCTTCTGGTGGCTTCAGCAACTCCTCCCGCTGGGCTCTCTCTACAGCAAACATACTGCTGATATTGGCTTCCTTGAATTCTTTGAGTAGGCTGCAATTAAAAATATATAGCTATAATTATAGTTTCATACAGGCTGCAATTCTACAACTCAATATCGTTATTCGTCTATTTTGCATGGTATGGGCTGGTGGCACTACTCATTCCAAACCATTTCCTGCACCAGTATCAAGAGTGTAAAGCAACATTACTATTTAAATTGCTTATCACATTACAAGTTCATAAGAGTTCTTATTTAAAACAGTAACCATATATTTCCAAAGTGTAAACAAGTACAATGTATGCTTACAGAGCCAGCTGATGTTTCTGTGCTTCCAATTCTATGGCATATTTTTCGTCGCATGTCTCTTTACCATGAACATCCATATTTTCTAATTCTTCTCTCAACTGTATTATTTTTGCTCTCCCCTTTTCGTTAAGCTTCGCCAGTATCTCCATGGAATCTCTACATTCTAAAATATCCTGCAAACATAAAGAAATACCTAAAGATGAAACTAGCTTGGAATGTTCTACAAAATCAACATTAACAGGCATTGAAAAGTAAATCGTTTTCTTTACAATTAGGTCTTATGTTCATGTACAAATTTAACAATTCAAAATACTGAATTAGCTGAACAATCACCTGAATTATAGCTTTGATCTGAAAATGGTACCGGGCCAACTTCTTTACATAATTCTGATATGTTACGTCTGGGTTCTCCATCTTTACAAACAGTTTCTGGTAGGAATCGGTACTGTTTATATCGTTCCTGATATTCATTATGAACGTCTTATAAATAAAATATGTTCTTTAGAGAATTTCAATTTTATATCATAGGAAAATCACACGTCAATCGTTGTACTAGTTTGTCAACTGTCAATGTCATTTCTCACGTTCCGAGACGCGCTTAAAGTATCTCACAGCACCGATAGATAGCGCGCTATAAGTGTGCTTACGTTCAATTCGGAACGGAATATAGCGCGCTCTCGGTGTTGTGAGACGGTCACAGCGTTGCCAACCGTACGGTAATTACCGTATTCATACGGTAATTTCATCAAATTTCATTGTACGGTAAATGCCTTGTACGGTAATCAATTACCTTACGACAAATGTACGGTAATTTATTAGCATCCGCCCCACCTTACGACAAATGTACGGTATTTCAATAGCATTCGCCCCTTACTAGCAAATGAGTAAGTGCGAGAAGGACAAATAAAATAGTGTATGCTGACTGCGTTGGTCCGTTCCGTTCCGTTCGATGGAACATGAGTGAATTTAGTGGTTTTCTGAGAGCCGAGTGGGAAAGGATTTTTTTTCATACAAAGTAAGAGAATGTAGTCGTTTTTAGAATCTTTTTTGGTGGATTTGTTAAAACAGACTGTCCGCAGGACAGCGTATCTGTATAACCAGCTTAAATATGAGGTCACGCAAAAGGACAAAATCCTTGGCATACTTTAGTTGTTAGAAACCACTAAGCACCTGCCGATCTTTAATCTCTAAAATAACAGCGCATTTACCTAAAAACTGCAGAGATATTCGTTTTTTGGAAATAAAATGCGTACGGTAAATTATACGGCAATTTTAGGCTAAATAAGACGTAATTCTGGCAGTACAGGTTGGCAACACTGGACGGTCAGAGCACGTGATTTTGGTAAGGATTGTCATTATCCGAATCCTATTTTTCTTTAAGGTGGTGAGTCCATGTCGTAAGGCTACCCACTGACCTACAATATAACTGTGCAATAATATCACTGGCTGCACAATTATATTGATCGTCAGTAGATGATATTGACGGTCAATATCGACTACTGACGATCAATATAATTGTGCAGCCAGTGATATTGCACAGTTATATTGTAGGTCAGGCTAGCCTAAAACCGCGTTCAATAAACCAAAATGACACGATGTAAAGGGGCCATTACAACAAAGCTGTGATGCCACCGGTGCACACAGACACACAAAATGTAACGTTTAAAGGTGCTTGTAAACCAGCAAATTTCTTGGCAATTTATTGTTGCAATTCGGGTTATCCTCAAAACTTTACATTTTAACTTTTTGTTAGCCAGCGCTCTTCTCACAGTGGACAAAGTATTCCAGAGTGCCAAGCACACTAGCTTTTATCGCGCACATAAAGCATCTGTCACTTTTTAACTAATATACGGGTGCGTAAGGGACGAATGCTTTATGTGCGCGATAAAAATTAGTGTGCTATCACCTCTGACCTCAGCTAGACATTAGATAAAAAAAATGTCTATTGTACTTTCATATAGGTACTTATAGTTGGTGTAGTTTTTCTGAAACATTGTACCAACCTATAGGTAATTACTAAAAAAATTCATTGCCAAGATGATACTCATATCAAAAGAAAAAACCATACGTTCTTTCTAAGGAAAACACCAGTGGCGTAACAATAGTGTGGCAGGGCTGGCAAAATGCCACGGGCCCCCGACCCAAGAGGGCCCTCTGGGGGCTGAGGCCGCGAGCTCCAAAATATAGTACAACGTGACGATTTTTACTGATAGGGTCCCATCAAAAGAATTTGCCACGAGCCCCAGATGGTATAGTTACGCCACTGGAAAACACATAATGTTCTAGTTTTTTTCTTTTAGGATTCAATGAGAAACGTTTTCAGCATTATTAAATATTTATTTATTTCAGTGACATTTGTTTTATTAATGTGCAGTTAATCCAATCTATTTATTTCTGTAGTGTGTTGTAGGTATGTAAACTATTATGCCTACGAGTACCTATATAACTGATTTGTCTATCCAATCGATAAAGTGAGGGAAGCCCCCTACTCGTATTCTGAATTATTTTTTAATCTACAACATCGTTTAAAACTGCAAATAAGGAGTAGCCATTATACAGCGTCTGAAAAAAGAAACTTAATGAAAGGTTATGTTTTTCATATATTTTATTGGGCTGTGAAATTAAAACAACCCGCGATCGCCACGCTGATACATGGACAGACTCACTTTCATATGATTTAATATTAATCAGGATCTCAAACCGACCTGGCTGTACGTTTGTATTGACATAGCAGCCATGCCCCCAGCACTCAGATGCAGCGGCTTCTGTGCTGCTCTGATGAGAGTCAGCAATTCCTTCTGTAGGTCTAATGGCCAGGATGTCCACGTCGATTCGTATGCTGCGAGAGCAATACCTTCGCTCTGCAATTGAAATGATTCTAGCAATTATAGTTACTTATTAATTTTCATAGGGCGGGCGGACATTTTGTAGCGATGCAGTTGGAATTTTCGTACCGCTGTCACTTTCACACGTTAAAGAGTATTTTGCATTGCTGCAAAATGTCGCCGAGGGCAACCGGCCATAAACTGTCAGTATTTGCTAGCTCTATAGGTACCTACAGTCCGCGCGTGAGCTCAGAGGAATGGGTGCGGGTGGAGAAACGGGCGTGGCGCGCCGCGCCCGACCGTTCTTTCATACCCTGCATTCTACCAGTAATAGTGTTGTTCGAAAGGCATGCTCATACTTATCGGTGCTGTTGCCGTATTTAGTCATTTACTGCACTCAATATTTACTTTTACTTACTTTAAGATTTCTCGGAGCTCGCGCGCGGACAGTGGATAAGATACTTACTTGAATAATCATCTCGTTACCCAAATAGCAATAAATGTATGCATTCAGCAAAGCGACGCACAGAAACCCGACAAAACTTGCTAAGAGAGATTGTTGTTCAAGACCAACCTGAAATGGCACCGGATATTTGAGAGCAGTGGTAGCCTAGTGGTCTAACGCTTGGCCTCTTATCCAGAGGGTCGCGGGTTCGAAAATCCTGGAAAAACATCATGAGGAAACCTGTATACATTTGAGAAGTAATTCAAATATTAGTTGTGATGTACCCATTCCGCACTGGGCCCGCGTGGGGTTCATTGCCCAATCCCTCTCACTATGAGAGGAGACCTGTGCCTAGCAGTGGCACTTATTAGGCTGATGATAATCTTGATTTGATATTTCATGTAATTCTAAACGTCTTGAGGCCACTCATTTTATAATATAGACTGGTGGACCCACCACAGCGGTATTCTCCATACAAACTTTATCCCCCCTTTTTCATCCCTTTAGGGATGTAATTTCAAAAATCCCTCCTTAGTGCACTTCTACGGTACTCGAGGAATGCCTCCTCCCAATTTCAAACTTCTAGGAGCACCCGTTTAGGCTGTGCGTTGTCTATAAGTGAGTCACGGTACTGTTTTATACTTATGTATTGATTGATGATAATAATTTATTGTTTATAAATAAAACCTACCATTGTAGCCAATAGGGCATTCAAACACAACTCCACAGTGACCGCTAAGTTCTGAATTAAGAAATATTCTTTGAAAATATTATTTACATCTTGAGAATACCTGTAACATTTATTAGGTAAACTTATAAAAACGATTAAGTACCTCAAACCAGTTATTGCAATACGTTTTCTTACCCCATCAAACGCACATGCTTCTTAACAATTTCCTTAAATTCCTTTCTCATAGCACTTTCACTTTCAGGAGTATACTCCAAAGATCTGATGCTGTTCTGCAAATCTATTAGCTGATCGCAAACGTACATCATCAGACTGCAGACTATTCCTTGCATAGCGAAAGCTCTACACGCGCAAGGTACTACAAAAGTAATGGCAATTATCTGAGCTGCAAGCACCAAATTCATCCTACTCCCCATTGGATCAAACGGCATCCAAGCTTCCACAGTCATCTCGTTTTCGTACAAAGCCAAGGCGCTGAAGGCCCCGAATACGCACATAGCCAAACCTGTTACTACCACTACGTGAGTCCGCAGCAGCTTTTTACGCTTTTCAGACATTTGATCCCCCGAATGAAGGATTTCCGTAATAAGTATTTCCAACTGCTTGCGCTTAAAAACGAAGATAGCGACCTTTGCCACAAAATTGTAAGCGACCAGAGACTTATCGAGATTTGCCATAAGTATCAGAACATTGTTTTTATTTCTATGAGTGCCAATGCCAGTTGTTATTAAAAAACATACTGATAAAACATGTAGAGTCACTTCGTAAATTTTATACATAAATCGATTATTTTGAGCCCATTGATCATCGGGCCATAATCCTACTAGAAACAAATATTTCAAATTAAAGGCAAAGAAATTTTTTCTCAGCTCAAAGACACAACCGAGCATCGCGAAAGCTTTATTAATATTGCTGTTAAGATAAAGTTAAATTGTCGAGGCGCTATTATAACTTCAGAATTTTTGAGCTACCTAGACCTATTAGGTTGGCAAATTACCTAGATAAGTACTCAAAGTTTTAATGTAACTAATGCACTAAGTATAATGGATAAGCATTATAACTTCGCTATACAATGTGAAGGTTAAGCTCAATTGCTCAATAAGATGGAAATTGAGGAACTTTGTTTATTCAGTAATTGGAGCACTTAACTTGGTTTTATTACGTAATAATTACGTTAAAGCATTGTTTCAACGATTTTAATGGAATTAAGATACACATGTAAGTACAATAGATCATGAGAAGCCTTCATGTACGAACGTGAATTTGGTTTTGCCCCTAGAAACATATTTACATTTATGTCTCAATAATTTTACTAATTTCTTTGGTCCACAGCAATATAAGTTTAGGTGATACCTGTAACAACAAAAAAAAAACATAAAAATTATGTAGCTATTGTAGTTGGAAATTATTATTTTGATTTATCGTAATAATTACTTGGGGTATAGGTGTACCCAATATCCAAACAGTCTATCCCAATGCGGTCTCCCTCTCCTCATCCGGCACGCCAAATGAGGGAAATCCTTAGCTATACTATAATCTTCATTCACTATTTCACTCCTACCGATATGTAAATACTCTCGTCTCTTTATATTCGGAGTGAGTAGAGTCACCCTTTCATCATTGTCATCGTTTGTTACTACATGAGTAAGAGAGCCTTTTTCATTAATAACTACAACATGTGTTGCTGCATTTTGTTCATCTTGTTTACTTTTTGGTTTGTTGCTGGTATTAGTAACATAAAGTTCTATGTGTAGTCTGTCAGGTCTGTTAGCGTTTCTTAGTTCTGCTAATGTTTTGGTCGCTAGATCAGTGAGCCACGTGAGTTCTCTCTCATGGCGCACTATCCATAACAGATGTATGCGCCCTGGTAAACGATTTCTAGGGTTTCTGAAAAAGAAAAACAATGTATGAAACTCTTGTTAAACAATACCATTCTTAAGAGTATCAGTAGAAACTTTTCGAACATTAGTTTCATATCATTTCTTGACTGTTAAGCTGGTCGGCTTGAAAGATTTAATTTTTTTGAAAATGAGGAGGAGACCTGGTTTAGCCTTATCAAACTATGCTTTCAACTTACAACAGCATGTCTTGAAGAGTGGCCACAAACGGTGTGATACCCACCCCGGCCGCCACGCACACCGCGACTTGGCTACGCCGCACTCCTTCCATAGGACTTGAGAAAGGACCGTCTACTAAAATACTAAAAATAAATAATGCGTCAACACTTGAATAACTTAGTTTCCAAAGAACCTTCCTAAGTTTCCATAACAGCGCTATCTCACGACTTTGCGTCAATTTACAATACATACGGAACGCGTCCACCGCGACGTGGTTCGTACTTCACAATTTATTCCTCAGATGATTCCAAACTGAATGTCACTGTCAGTTCTTTGCCGAAATTATCATTTGATTCCAACACCTTAATCAGCTCCATTATTTTAAATTACTCGCGTTATTGAAACACATCATTCTACAAATGAAATGAATACTTTAGTTAACAGTTTACGTCTCACTCACTTTAGATGGTTTGGTCCATTTTGCAATAGCAATCTCTCCAATGAGTCAGTCCAATCACCCTTCACTCTTATCCAAACAATAAAATTTCTTTGACTAGAATTAGGAACCTGAAACAGAAACAAATCAACAAAGCTCTCACAAGTGATTCGAAAATCCCTAATTGTTACCAATCTTACTTTAATAACAGTGAAGGGATGCCACTCGAGACGCGAAATTTCGAGGCACTGCAACAGGACATACTGGCCCGGGCGACAGTGGAACTGGTCGTGGCAGCTCAGTGTCAAGCTGATCGTACGTCCGGCCATGTGGGTTGCCTGATAAATTATACGATTACTTATTAACCTTTTCAACGCCAATGACAGATATATCCGCACCACTGGTTCACCGCCAACGACGGATATATCCGTCAGGGCAAACACGGCAAAAGAGTCCTTCACTAGTTTGATGTAAGGTTGAAATTCGTGTTATGCTTGGCGTGTCAGTGACAACTTTTGTTTTTGACGTGGCGCTGAAAGGTTAAACTTTTGTACGAGACTATGCTCTTCTATACATTCAGAAGCGGCAAAGACCAGACCGCCAAAAGCCATATCCATATTATTAAACAATAGGCTTTATTGCTTTGAATTCTCATTTGAATTCCTAATAGCTCGATTTTTTTATGTAGAATTAGTTGGTAAGTACTGAACACATGAAATCTATTAAAGGGGAGTAAGATGCAGTCAGATTATTGGTAGGTATCCCGAAACATGTATTAGCGTAGGTAACGTATTTCAAGACTAATGGCCAAATTCAGAAAGGCGACTCAAATTGATCTTTAATTAAAGTGACGTTTGAGTGACGTTTTTGTATAGGATGACAACTAGTTTACGGACATTTAACTGTTTAATCTCTAATCAAATGTATAAGTGGCGTTTCTGAATACGGCCATTAAATTTAGTCTCTAAGTTTCTGAGCTACGATAGCTCTAGCTAGGTGATTGTCACAGCCCCGTTTTTCATCGTACACCTCAATATTTAAGAAAGGAATAACTAACAATGAAAAAGACGTTGGTGCTGCACCAGAGACTAATTTGAGCATATGTATCACTGCCATATGCTTTAGTAAAGTACAAAGCAATTCACTCGCCGACAATCTAGCTCCTGTCGCTTAGAAATCCAGTTTGTTCTAGGGGACTCGTCCGTATTCGTGCATTTGCCGGCAAACTAGAAATTCACACCTTACCGTTCCTTTCAGCAATAATTCTCCGAAGAGCACGGACCAAGGAGATTGCGGTCAAGCTTTTCTTGAAATACATAGGGGAGACCGGGGACAATTGAACCGCGGGGCAAGTGCTCCTCAGGCGATTTCTCAGAAACCAAATAAGTTATCAATGTGCGTGTACCTTCAGCACACTCTTATAAAACGCGGCAAGTAACTGACAGTCAGCCGCGGGCGCAGACCAGCGCGGATGCGTACTAGAGGGCAACGAAGTTTTAGGACGCTCACGGTAAATATTACGCCCGTATTATATGGTCATTTTTATGCAAAATAACAGTGTATTTGGATTGTTTTGTGTTTTGTTGATTTCTTTTGACTTTTAGGCCTACGTTGTTATAAAAGTGGTGGTCGCAACGCTGCCTAAATCCGAGTAAATAATTATTTTTGGTAAAAGGTCTGTCGAGACGATTGGTCCACTAATCGTGGGGTCAATTGAACCGGTTCAATCGCCCCGGTGGTTCAACTGACCCTTATACTCGTAATTTTGTAATTCGCAATGCATCGTGAAAAATATCGCATGAAGAGAATTTAACTTATTATTATTATTATTTTATTTGTAATGAAAAACTTACTTTAATTTGCTAACTTGAAAGGGGCTTTAGTCCAGCAAACGAACGATTTTGAAAAATAGGCATTAGGCTGTTTTTTATATTCTTATTGTTCCTAAATAATTACTTAAAACTGTATGCATGCATACTTATATCTATTTTTTAAACTCGCCATTTGTAATTTGCTAATTACTGTCTGAAATGGAGAGTTAATGACACGCCATCCTTTCAGGATCATAGAAAGGTGACTGTTTCCTGATAAATTGTTTAATCAAAGTAATAATATATTAATTTATAAAACATTTTAATGAGTGTTCAGAAATGGTTAAGATACATGATTGTTCGGTACCTGGTCTAGTAGTACAGTGTAATTGACGGATTTTTTTTTATCTTATTAACAGTACTTAAAAGTTTCTCTAGTAAATAATTATAATACTGTTTCTTGCAAATGCCTCGTAATCGAAAAAAAAGAGCGACTGGATATGAAAAAACTCCCTAATCTATGGTTCTGCAACTCAATGGTTTAGGTTTACGTTATTTATTTCTCAAAATAGAATCAACTTATAAATTGCGCATGTCAAGATACAAGAACTTAGTTTGAGATCGTCAGCAATAAATTAGAAATACAGTACAAATTAAAATTAAAATTATTAACAGGTGAATTAGTAAAACTATGATTAGAATAGATGACATTATTTTTCATTCCATAAAATATCTACCAATATAATTATGTGTCATGCCATGAATATGATAAAATGCCATTAAATAAAATAATAACATAGTAAAATTTAAAATTAATTAACGAATTACAATTTAGTGTCAATAAATTCCTTAACCGAGTAAAATGCATTATTCATCAAAAGGTTTTTCAATCGACGAGTAAATGATTCTTCATGTTTCATTTTTTAAATCGGCGGGTAGGTGTTCGTAAAAAGTGGGACCGATGACGCGTGGATTTTTATTTGCAAGTGCCAATGTAAAACTGATTGTCAATTAAAGTCTTATAAAAAAATAAAAGTTGTTCTTTTCCATAATTATAATTTTAATACATACCTCTTAGCGTTGTGACTGGGGCAATTGAACCACTGGGACAAATGAACCAAGCTCGTTTTCATATAAAGTTATTACTTCTAATAACATTACAATTTCTAATAAAAATAACTTAAATTGTATTTTATTCTATGTACAATTTTAAATAACAACGTTTGCTTGTTTTAAAATAAGAATATAATCGGGCGTTAAAAAGTTAAAGGCAAACTTTTTATTCGATCCTTTTTGATACTTGTTTCAAGAATATTGTAGTTTTTATCATTAATGCAGGTAAACTGAACTATAACCTTTTTTATGTGTAAATATGTAGTTGTAAAATAGACTTCAAGTACTAGTTAGGTGACGTTAAACATTTGAGTCAACTGACCCCGTAACGGGGTCAATTGAACCACTTTCCCCCGGCGTGTTTGATTGACTATATCTCGTTACTTTCTTAATAATAAGGAATGTTGCACATTGCATTTCCTAGCTGATTAAATTCTCTATGCAACGGTATATGACACTAATGCGTTACGCTTTTAGTTAAGGCGCAAATAGCTGTCAGAGCCACAAGCCTACTCGCAGCCACGTTCGATCAATTAGTCCTAAGATAGTATGATGAAATATGCATTCTTGAAATATGCATTATATATTTGCATTAAGCAACACATTTTTACGCGAATTAATCCTATTAAACTAAATCAATGTACCAACACCCCGGTCCCCGAGAAGCCATATAAAGTGAATCAAATCTGTACCGTAGAGGATTATGCAAAGTTTAATCGGTTATTGGACCAAATCACGGGCGAGAATCGCTGTGGACATTGGCAGCTGTAGGATTGTAGCCAGATAATACCTATAATGTCTTTCATCAAAATAATATCGAGGAAAATGTAGAAAAAGCAATCAGACATTTGAATATGAATTTGTTTGAAGTTTATGCCGTGCTGATTGCTGATACTAGTTATACTCATGCCTAGACTAGACGGGTGTTCAAAAGAGACATCTTTAAATATAATGCAAAAAACAGAAGTTGCAAATGCCACACCTGTTTGTAACGTAACAAAAAAGCATGACATATTGAGACTCCATATAAAGTTCAATCTTAATTTAATGGGCAATAGCTTTCCGCAGTATAAGTAGTGTATTTTCTTTAAAGTATACATGTAACGTAAACAACTCCTAACATTTTACTATTTAATATGCAAAAATATAATATTTTCACTCACTTGTATTATATCAACTCTCGCACGATTTCGTGAACAAATTCGCCACAGGAGATCAAGGAAAAAACAAGTCAGTGGCAACGACATCCACATCCAAGTCTGGAACATATACAAATTCACATATTTCCAAAGAAACACTACACAAGCCAATATAAATAGCTTCAATTTACAGAAATAAAAAGTTCATAATTAATGGTTCGAAACATTATAAACGTGTTTGAACATTTTGAAATCGTCCCTATCCCAATCAATCCCTATAGCTTTAAGTCGTATTAAGGTTGTTATTAAGTTAATTAATTTAAAGGTAAGCTAAACGCAATACATTGCGTAAGATGAATCAAAGAAACCTAGGATTTCTATACAATGTTGTATGAACTGTGGCTAAAATCCGAAAACACAATAGGTACTTAAAGATCTCGATCTCCACTGGTAATTTTGTTGTCGTCTATTGATCGTTCATACAAATTGCTCCCAAATGTGTAACAATAACAACCGATTTAATTATATTAGCTTTATTGAATGCATTCGTTTAATTCTAAGAGCGAGGTCAATAAAGAGTCGTTTGGGTGGAGCAGGAAGAGTCGTAAAATCTGGTATTTCAAGTCATGGGACATGCTACGTACGATTGAAAACTAACTGTGCTGGAATATTTTTCTGAATCTGCTCCTTTTTTTTCTGAAATATCCTAATTCGAAGTGTGACGGTGTTAATGAGTTATTTACAAATATATTTTGATGAAAGTTTTAATGTAAAATGGTTGTTTTAAGTGTTCAGATTTTGGTTATTTAAAAAAAGTAGTAAAAGAAGTGAGATTTTCAGTGTAACAAGTAAATGCGCATGTGAGTATTGTGTCGAAACGACGCGATATCGCGTCATGCTCACTGAAAGGGTTAAAAAGAGGAATTGCAACTTCTTAATATTTAATTAAGTGGAAATAACCTCTTGATCTTAATTCTCTTTTCCACTTTTAATGCTAACTTTATCCACAACTAGATAGATAGAACTTCAGTTGAGAAAGAATACCAGCGGCCCTAACATTCATGACACAAAGATAAGATAGACCGTTTTATCTCACACAAAGAGATAGTCGTAGAGATAAACGGGTTTAATTTATCTTTGTGGCATGCATGTTAGGGCCATTGAGTTAATTAAATCCCCGCGTCACTTCTTACCATTCTCTCGTGACTTTCCACATTGGTAATTGCACTGCAAACCTCGTAAATCTGCCTACCACGCTATATTGTTTACCAGATACCTACCTACATGAGATTGTTGAACTATTGGGTAATAAATATCTCAGTGCTATAGTGAAGTTTATAAATGCCCGCTTACCTTTGACTGGATAGAAACAAATACATGAACGTTCCTTGTAGTATTATCTTTATTAACTCCCACATCGATATAACTCGAACTATTCTCAGCTAGTAACTCCTCCTTCAATACACCGCTGAAAGTGTTCCATTTTGAAAAAACATCTCATAAATTGCAGACTTATTTATATAAAAATAACAAACTGTGGTAGCTATTTCGGATATCGTTACAGCGTATTTCTATATCTATCTAGCAAATCCAGCTAGTTACTCACAGACCACTCCCGTAATATTTGAGACTTATGGAGCTTAAATTGAATCTTGAAATTTGGCAACGAACTCGTCAGAAAACAAAGACATCAAACTATGAAATTTGCGAAACACCGAATGGGCCGCTGGAATATACAGTCATTACCATGATTTTATGCAAACATTTTTCGTAATAGAAAACTATCGCTCGGTCCCTTTTACTTGTATCGGCAACAAGCAGTATTTCCGATAGATTTCTATATAGCGAGAAAAGTTTGCATAAACTCATTGTAATGGTACAGATTAAATTTTAATAAAAATATTGAAAGCTTAATTTTGCTTGTAGCCGACCAGACGTTGGTCTTGACATCATTTAATTTAAGGTCTTTCGATATACTTACACTAGTTATTTTATGTTTATGTATGACACATACTTTTGTTGATACCATGTCTCAATAACTTTTAGGTCCTTTGTTGAGAGTAAAATTTGCTAGAGATAGGTACCTAGTAAGTATACTTAGTCATGGATGGCCCTCTTACCGAAAATATTTGCGTGCACAGACCCAGCATATTCACTAAGAATTGGCAAATATTCGTTACCTATATTTGAATTGAATTCGTCGTGCTTGTTGCACGTACTTGGGAATGGAAATGATGGTTACAGTCTGTTCGCCGAGAGTTGATAAAAAAAGTAAAAAGTCAGGGCTTCTTAACTCATTACAAATAACGGCCCGCTAATTACTTTTACCGATGATAATTAAAATGAAAGGTTTTTTTATGTAGAATAATATTATTGAACTAGCTTAACTGTATTAACAGAAAGCAACACGCGAACACCCAAACGACACTCTCGAAGCCAATGACATATAGAAATACACACAATATAGAGAAACACAAGACATGTCATATCTATACACAGCCAATTTCTGTCTGGCGGATGAGGCGACGGTCGCTGGCAGCAGTGGTTGCTCGCTCCGTATCATATAAAATTATAGTTAAATTTGTACGATTGGAAACCCCTTACCTTGTTTTCGTGGCGAAGCTGTTGAGCCAGGATCCGGGGGCCCCCTCGTGGTTGAAGATGACGTGGCGAAGGATTATTTGAATGCTTTCACTCGCGGTGCGAATATTTTAATGTACTTATTATTTCCTCAACGTGACAGCGAATACGAATTTTAAATTAGTTTTTTACTGGGCATAGATAAGAGGCCTCCAACCGTTTTAAAGCCAAAAGAAATTAAGGAGGCGCGCAACCATGCTCCCGACCTTGAAATTCGCAGAATTTCAATGAAAGTGAAATGAAGTGAGATAATGCAGAGGCAACAATGTGCGACAGGCAATGATATACCAATGAGAATAATAAAATAAATAATACAATATTTCTGACATGATATAACAAAAATACTAATTACTGTGAAGGTAAAGGATATAATTTTACAATAGGCCGTTTGAACGAACCGTTAGATGTTTTAACAGTGGCTACTCGAACCACATTATCAGACCCTGGATAAACTTTCGTGATAATACCCAGAGGCCAGTGGAGAGGCGGTGCATCATCGTCACCCATTAAAACCACCGTGCCCTCGATGATCGGATGATCTGGAGTGCACCATTTATTTCTAACTTGCAGCGTATGCAAATATTCCATGCGCCATTTTTTCCAGTAAGATTGCACTATACTTTCTAACAACTTTTTTCTATTGATCAGATTCTGACGCTCACTAGACAAATCAGTTGCGGGTAAATATTGTAGCGGCGTTGACATTAAAAAATGTGCAGGTGTTAAAACTTCCGGATGAGGATCCGAAGACAAAACACTAAGAGGTCGCGAGTTAAGTATGCACTCTATTTGAACGAGTACAGTAAGAAGTTCTTCATATGTAAGAATCTGTGACCCTATTACGCGGTATAAATGAGTCTTAAAACTCTTAATGTTGGACTCCCACATACCACCGAAATGAGGAGATCTCGGGGGAATCATTTTCCATTGAATGCGGTGATTGTCACATTCACTGTTAAGTTTGGACTTGAAGTCTGAACTGCGAAATAGAGTGTACATGTCCTCCAATTGACTCTTGGCGCCAACGAAATTTGTCCCATGATCCGAATAAAGACAAGATATGGGGCCACGTCGTGATATAAAGCGTTTGAACGCTGATAAAAAGGCATCAGAAGTCAGATCAGAAACCAACTCTATATGTACTGCTCTCGTGACGAGGCACACAAACAAGCATATGTACGCCTTTTGCGTGTGTTGACCACGGCGACGACAGAGGGTTATGCGGAGAGGACCAGCATAATCCACTCCCGTATGCATGAAAGCTTTAGCTTCTTGTAAGCGATAAGCAGGGAGATCAGCCATTTTCGGCGTTGGATGAACGGGTTTTACGCGAAAACATTGATTACATTTATGTACTCTATTCCTGATCACTGTTCGACCATCTAATATCCAGAAACGCTGGCGAATAATAGACATTAAAAGACCGGCACCAGTATGACTACTCATAGCATGGAAGTGGTCAATAATCAAATTAACTATATGATCACGTTTTGGAAGTAGTGCAGGATGCTTAACTTCAAATGGCAAATCTGCATTGGAAAGTCGGCCTCCAATGCGAAGAACATTTTGTTCATCAATAAATACTGACAACTTTAGTAGTTTACGCGACAATAAAAGTTTGTTTTTTATACGAGATATGACTTCACTAAAGTGAACATTTTGTATAGCGAGTATCAAAGCGGTTTCAGCGGTTTCCAAGTTTTTAATATTATTAACCGGGTTTATCTTTTTTATGAAGCGGAGCACATATACAATAGTACGAAGCAGCTTGGTCCAAGATGATATGCGTTGCGCTACGTCATATAGTATTGGGCGTTCGGTTTGGACAAGAGAAGTTAAAGTTCTAGTCTTACATTCCGGTAATTGTTCAAATTCCGTGAGGTGAAATGATCTGATAGGCCATTCAGTAGGTGGACTTTGTAGCCATGAAGGTCCGTTCCACCAAAGATGATGTGAGATCAATTGTGATGGTAACATACCACGGGACAAACAATCGCTAGGGTTGTCAACTCCTGCAATATGATGAAAGTTCTCTGGTGACAGATTCTCTTGGCATTGAGCAACACGATTGCTTACGAAAATGGACCATCTATGAGGAGATGATTTAATCCAGGATAGAGCAATCGTCGAATCAGAGAAAGCATATACACCTGCAATAGGAATACGGGCAATATATGTATCATATATTGTCTTTATTAATTTAGACATAAGGACCGCAGCACACAGCTCTAATCGAGCAAGAGTAGTTATTTTAGCGGGAGAAACTTTGGACTTAGAGCACAGTAGCCTAACTGTAATATTACCATCTTCCCCTGTTACATGTATGAAAATGACAGTTCCATAACCCTTAAGACTCGCATCACAGAACCCGACAATACATATCTTGGAATCGGCTGAAACACCGATATGACGCGGGATCTTCAAAGTCGTTAACAGCGGAAACTCTTGAACTAATATCGAGTAACTCTTGATTATATGTTCTGGGGGTATGTCATCCCAGTCAGTTTTACTGAGCCAAAGTTCTTTAATGAGTAATTTTGCGTAAAGTATGACAGGAGCTACTAAGCCGAGCACGTCGAACAAGCGGGCTATCGTGGATAGTATGACTCGCTTGGTACACTTCCCTCCCGCGGGCGGAAACGTAGTCATGAAAAATATATCATCAGAGGGTTCCCACGACAGACCTAACACTTTAGCGACATTTTGTTCGTCATTAAAATTGACACAGGCGCGGTGCGAATCAGGAAGACTATTTAATAGTGCTGGTGAGTTAGTGGACCATTTGACTAAGTCAAATGCACCTAGTTTAAAAAGCGTAATTAGTTCTTGAGACAAGCCAATGGCAGATTCATCATTCAAACATGAATGAACTAGATCGTCCATATATAATTGAGAGCTGGCAACACTTGCAGCTTCTGGAAGACAATGACCTTCATCAGAACATAACTGCTTAACAGTTCGCATAGCCATATAAGGGCTTGACTTCAGTCCGAAAGGAACACGAGTAAATTGAAAGGTGCGAATCTGCTCCTTTTCATTAAAGCGGAATAGTATTTTTACAAATTTATAATTATGCGGTGGCAAGCAAACTTGCATATACATTTGCCGTATATCTGACGTCATCGCTACTGGAAATAGGCGGAAATTTAACAATAGAATAAATAAATCTGCTTGCAAATTCGGACCGGTATGCAATATATCGTTAAGCGACAACCCTGAGTGACTTTTCGCACTGGCATCTAGCACAATTCTCACACGAGATGTAGTCTTTTCGGGGCGAATGACTGCATGATGAGGAATGTAGTATCCATCATCAGTGACGTCAGATTCAGGAACTTCTACAAGATAACCGTTTTGCCTATAATCATTAATAACCTTATTGTAGTCATCTCGAAGAGTTGGTATTTGTTTAAATTTTCTTTCTAATAAAAGCAAGCGGCGATGAGCAACTGCACGAGAGTTTCCTAGCTCAGATGTATCTTTGCAGAAAGGCAAGGCCACAGTGTATCTGCCTTCATCATTGCGGGTCACGGAAGCTGTATATAAATTCTCACATTCAGTCTCCTCAGGACTTAGAAAGCGTTTGTATGGGATTTCTTCTAATTCCCAGAATTTATTTAGACTAGAGTCGAGCTCATCGAGTACCAAAGCGGTAAACGACGTGTCGTTACCATTATAATTGAATTTACAAGGGTAATCGCCCATTAACACGTAACCAAATGTGGTCAATAAAGCGGGTGGAGCGCATGAGCCAGACTCTATTCTGTTCCCCAGGTAAATGTACGGGAAGAGCTGAACACCTAGAACTACATCAATGCAGCCAGGAATATTCCATGTTAAATCTGCGAGCGGTATATTGGATAGATAAGCCATGTCACATTGATTGGTCTCAATTAAATGTGACGGCAGTTGATCAGTTATACAATCTACCACTAAAGCGTGTATATAGTATTTATTATTTGGGTAGACGCGGGACTCAATATTTAAATACACATATCCATGAATTGGTCTAGAGGTTAAACCAACACCCTTTATATACGAGTTATTAAGCGGTATAATAGGTAAATTGAGCGCCTTGCAACAATCGAATGTTATTAGATTGTTTTGAGAGCCATTATCAATAAGACATCTTATTATCGTCTTGCCATCACCATTATAAGGCTTAGCATACACTTGAGCGGTTGACAGCAATATTGTAGAGCAAGGCTTAGACTCTACCTTAAGCGAAAGTGAAGCATTCACTTGCGGCATGGTGACGCAGTTTGAATTTGCATCACAAGTAGTTGGATCGCGCGTATAGGATACATCGTGTGCAACGGGTGCAGCGGGCACAGCGCGCGGGGCAGGCGCGGCGAGCATAGAGCGTGGCTCGTGAGCGGAGGACGAAGTAACATTATTCGTATTAACAAGCATTTGTGCTGAGTTTACATGCGTATCCGCGGCAAAACATTTGCGTCCTTCGAAATGCAATAACGTATGATGACTTTTTTGACAGACGTTACAGGTGTGACGCGAGTTACAGTTGAGTACCGTGTGCGACATGCTAAGGCAATTCACGCATCCACGATGAGTCTTAATGTATTCAAACCTCGCTTGCGGGGAAACCATGTTTTTAAATTTTAAGCAGTTATAAAGATGTGAATGATCACTTTTTTGGCACAGGACGCAGGCGGATTCATTGATCGCGGAGCCTGAAGCGGAATTGTTGCTAGTTACGAATGTCTTATAAGTAGTACGTGCAGGCTGAGCCTGTGTATTGGCAGTTAATTTGCTGACGTTACTGTTATTAGAGCGTTCTAAAATTTTTACTTGGTCTTGTACAAATGATACAAATGACTGATATGTCGGAATTTCAATATCACGCACACTCATTTCAAAACCTTGTAAAGTCTGTTGGTCAGTTTTTCTCAAAGCGCAATTTAAGAGCAGAAAATCGGCCAAGTTGGGAATATTCAACTGCTTAAGGGCGGCTATAGACGCAGCATATTTCTCAATGAAGCTATTAAGGCTAGTTGAATTATTTGCGCACGGTTTTAAATCAAATATATTACTTAGGTAATAAGTACCCAATGCGCGCTTGTCTTGATACTTTTTCACAAGACTTTCCCAAATGATCGAGTATGTTTCGCCTGTAGGCACTAAACCAGCAGTTAATTTCAAAGCACTATGGGTCAACTTGCCCATGAGATATTGTACGCGCTGCGAGTCAGATAACTGATCGTTGTTGTGAATGTTGGCCTTAAACGACTCATAAAAAATAGGCCAGTTTTCAGTCCTACCATCGAAAGACGGCAGTTCAATAGGCGGAAGTTTAATTGTCGGCCCTTTGGAGTGGCTCGCGGGTGCGGTGGATGAAACTGTTACACTCAATGGTTGTGACATTTTAATAATATTATTACGAGTGCGTTTTATCCTGGAATATAAATCCTCAAACGAATCCAAGGCCTGATAATCAGGCTCAGATTCAGGGTTCAGAGATAGAGTAGTTTCATTTATTTCATCTAAAATTGATTCAAAACTGACGCGTAGGCTGTCTATAGTTTCACTGTCAGCCATGAAACTTTCATTGCTACGTGATTCAAAGGTTGAAATATTCTTAGAAACATTGTACAAACGAGTTGCTCGTTGGAAAATATTTTCTTGTTTACCTTTTAACACGAGCAACTTGCTTTCTAAATTCAATTTGGCCATAATATCAGCCTATTAATATATTATTTAAATTAAATAATGATGTTAAGCGAAATAAATTAAATATGCGAAATAATGAGTAATGGCAAAAAATGGCGGATGAATTTATGCCTATTGTGACGACCAAATAATTACGTCAGCCACAGGCGAATATTATCAGGACACTACAATCCGGTTCGAAGGACCAAAAATGATTATGCCATGGCGTGTAAATAGCCAATTTCTGTCTGGCGGATGAGGCGACGGTCGCTGGCAGCAGTGGTTGCTCGCTCCGTATCATATAAAATTATAGTTAAATTTGTACGATTGGAAACCCCTTACCTTGTTTTCGTGGCGAAGCTGTTGAGCCAGGATCCGGGGGCCCCCTCGTGGTTGAAGATGACGTGGCGAAGGATTATTTGAATGCTTTCACTCGCGGTGCGAATATTTTAATGTACTTATTATTTCCTCAACGTGACAGCGAATACGAATTTTAAATTAGTTTTTTACTGGGCATAGATAAGAGGCCTCCAACCGTTTTAAAGCCAAAAGAAATTAAGGAGGCGCGCAACCAACGCGTTTTAAACAAGTGTCATAGATAAAAAAATCATTTTCGTTTCTTTTCGGCCAATGCAGATTTATGTGACGTTTGACGCGCACATACAAGACATTAATTTGCAATATGACGATTGTCTATATGAACAATACAAATATATATTATTCGCCGCCGTCCTGCCGGCGTGACACCGTAATTGGAAACATCTGGGTCAATTTCAAAAAATTGTGCGTAATTAAGGCGTAGTTAAGAAAAAGTTAAAAAACGTTCCTCTGTGTTACGAAATTAGCAATACAATTATATGGCTTATGGCTACAATTAATAAGGTATATAATTGTACGGCTAATTTTCGTAACACAGAGGAACTTTTTAAACTTTTTCTTAACAACGTCTTAATTACGTACAATTTTTTTGAAATTCACCCATCTGCGTCCCTCGTACCACGAAACTCAGTGCGCGCGGCGATAAGCAACGCCTGTAATACAGTTTGCGATAGTTAAGCGACAGTTGCTATTTAGAAACGATATCATAATATTTATCAACTCTCGGCGAACAGACTATAGTTACAATCAAGATCAATGTGATTGGGTAATTTCGAAGACCTCGTCTTGTAATTTGAATACATTTGTCATAATCTTACCTTAATGGGTGCACAATCAGCAGCGCCATAAACGGCACATAGAGCTGGTGGGTGTACCAGAAAGCGTTGTAGACTCTACGTCGAACAATTCTCATGGAAGTGAACCCCATGCCCAGAGTTATGGCCAACATGGACACGCCGGTCAGGCCTGCCGGAGTCATTAGCAACATTAAAGGGTTCTGGAATTAGATACAACTTCATTTGTTATATGTAATCTTTATCTCCTTTACTTTTTATGGCCTTCTTTGTCACTTGATTCTTTCGAAGATGACGCATACACGTCTAAGTATACGCACGCATGTACGACAACAGGCATAGTTTTGGCTTATATCATTAAAGGAATGATACATTAAAACCTCCGATGTTGTAAGGATTTCGGCACATAAAAGACAATTATTGATTTTTTTGTGTATGACTCTACATCCATCTGGCGTTGCGTGTAACGAAACGAAACTTAAGAGCTACGAAGGAACAGACAGACACACATACATACACACACACATAGAGAGAGACTTTTTGCATTGGGTGTTAAAAATATAAAATTATGAATTTCAAATTCTTCAACGCCTTTACAGATAGGTACTGTTATATTAAAATTTATTGATCTGGGCGAACCCTTAAAAGGCTCCTTCGAACTATCCACCTGGATATAATCGATATGGAGCACGTGACGTGACATGAAGGGATGATCTTTTCAATAGCCATAAAGAGGTGCGTCCTTTGCTTATTCGGAATTACGTATTATGTCATTTTATACTTTAAATGTATGCTATACTATATATAGTTGCAACTAGCGCATTCAATAGGGATGTTGCCTGTGTCAAAAAATAATAATTCAAATTAGTCCGTAGATTATCAAAAAAAAAATGAACAGTATTTTTTTCATTATCAAATCAATCAAAATTGACCAAGATAACGCGCATTAAAGTTCGTGAGTGGGGGCTCATGCATGACGTCACTTATTGGTAAAACGTGTGCAAGGTCGTGACGTCACGCGGAACTTCAACACACTATATCTTTGTAATTTTTTGTTTAATTGACAAATGAAAAAATATGTCTTCAAACCTTTTTTATAATGTAAATGACGGACTCATTAGAATTTTTGAGGAAACATGCCTATTACTGGATTCACGTTGAGCACAACGATCTTAATGACAAATCCGTATTAATAACATCAAGATAACTATATTTTTTAGGTGATTATTAACCCTACCTTACACTCTTCAAGCGAATATCTTTGAAGTTTAGGATCAGAAGAGACATTGCAAAGAAAATATTTAACTTTGTTTTCTTGTATATGTATATATAGACAAAGTGATAACACGTAGGTAAACTATTTCCATTTTTTTCGGTCTTCCAGTAGCAGTAGTATCTACAGATACCAATTTAAGATAATGTAAGTCCTTTCCCAGACTTTTATGGTTTCTTCGTCTTCGTCGCGCACCCAATTTTCGGTACACAGGTAATTTCGAAAACTGGAAACAAACAAATTCGGTCTACGGTAAGTTTACGGTACTAACCTCATTCTTGTAGTTAGCGAAGTTAATTTCCTCCCTAGTCTCGTCGTAGTTCCTAGAGAAATTCCACAAGTTTACGAAGTGCGACATGGAATGTATCACTGAAAGAAAAAAGGCTGGGAAATAAGCAAGAACAACAGGTAGACAAAGAAGTAAACTTTTGAAAGCGAATACTTTGTTTGGAAGATATAATAGGTAAGTAGTTAGGTATGTTGATCCGCAAAGGTGACATATGCTAAAATCATCAATATAAATGACATAATTTTGTCGGAAAGCTAATAATACCACCAAATAACTAGGTAGGTGTTATAAAGAAAACAAACTTCGAAACTAGCTCGGAATTCTAAGCAGTTAGGTAGCTGCCATTAGCCCGTCTCAAGAAGTTAATGGTGCTCTGAGACCGGGGGCCTTTTAGCTCTAAAGTGATTTAGGGCTGTATCGCTTTGTGAAAGCAAGCCACGTTCCTATGCAGCCTTTACGGTACACGCCTATGAATTTATGGGAAGGTATTGATGCCTAGATGCCATGCTACAGGAATTTTACGTACATTCATATATTTGATCAAAGGGCATCGCATGCATACCTCCCTTACTCGTCAATTATGCATATGCACGGATTTCCGATGTGTTAACCAAATAATGGCTTCGATGTAGAGTTGCTGCGCGTCGGCGTTTATTGTATTGTATGTACACTTTACATATATATTCAAACAAATCAACGTAGAAACACTTAGGTACGCACCAGCAAACAGAACCAGCGTTATCGCCACTGTCATATGAAAGCTCTTAGCTTTCTCCAACCAGAAAAAGAAAAGTCCAGGGCAAAGTTTTGACAAAATTCGATAAAGAAGTTGGTTGAGTTTCTTGCACAAAGGAAGGAGAACTAGTGCGCAACATATATTTAGAACTGTTGCAGTCCCACGGGAAATGCATAGCCCGATCTAAAACAGAAGAAGTCGTTAAGTTAAAAGTTAAACATCACCATTATATAATAAGATACAGCGTGTTGTTTCTTACCCCTAAAATTTCTCTTAAATAATAGAACTGGCGACTAGTTTTGTAAAAAATAAAAGTGGTATAAAACAAATAAACGACTAGTGAGATCCATGATATCTGAAACAAACAAAAAGTCCATGTCAGTCGAAGCCCTGCCAATAATGGTGGAAGCCACCAGAAGCTTACGTGTCGTGTAGCATTACTGAAATAATAGCATAAACAGTGCGACCGGTAATGACTGTTTTCTTTCCATTAACTATGCATGTCAATCTGAGCTACAGATATAGTGAGTAATAAGTTTCCATCGGTAAAACTCGGATCTCAATCGGAAGACGACGGGACCCGAAGTGTCAATTAATTATTGTATTAAACGAGTGACATGTTTATATTCATTAATATGAAACTTTATTGTTTACTGTCAAATGTCAAAATGAAAAATGACAGCATGGTATGATGGCTACTGGCCCCCAATTCTCGATAATGTTGATTGCGATATTAAACGTCAGATTCATACAGTTGTGTCAAACGACTGTATGCACTGACGTTTAATCTCGATTGTGAGATTATCTCGAATGCACCGAGAATTGGGCGCCTGCTGAAGCTAATTAAGAGAGCACGATAAATACGAACTTTTCCGATAAAACACGATGGAAACTAATTATGCACTACATCTGTAGGTATATAAACTCGTACAAAGCGCTGCCGAATCGTGTTTTACATTTAATGAATATCTAAGATGACCACCTTAAATCAAAGAGCATAAAATGTATAGGTACATGCGGAAACGTGCGCTTCCAAGTAGCTACAAGTATAATAGGTAGCCACTTCAGACTCTATTCAGCGGGTGTGCGTTACGACATTCTGTATGGCGCCTTTGACAGGGCTGCCTCCATTGAACAACTAAATAGAGCTGATGCCCGAGTCGATGACAGCACGGATTCTAGAGTGTCCTCGCATTAATTACTGGATGGGACGTGCTACACGGGGATATCATTTACATACTATGACAGCTTCCGGCGCCGGCTACTGTCACGCGTGAGAACGAACTGTTATTGCGTTTTTGACACGCTCGTCGCTGCTTGTATTAAGTTAGCTGGCTCTATTTATGCAGCTAAATTATCCTATTTCCTTTTTTATGAGACTGCAGTGAAGTAAAAGAGTAACTTTTTTCGGCTAAAGGATTTTTTTACGGTTACAAAGCCACGTTAAAAAGTAGTCACTCCTCGCCATACATATCTACGAAGTAACGCCAATTTCAACCGTAACTCAGATTAATGTACTTAGGTCTCTTTTACACTGTATGCTCTGACGGATATATCCGTCGTTGGCGGTCAACATGTAGAGCGGATATATCCGTCACTGGTGCTCAAAAGGTTAAATAACTGGAGGTAAGTCTGAGATGAGCAATACACAGATGTTGACCATTGGTTATTAAATCAAGCATAAACACCTACAATTACCGGATTAAAAAAATAAGTACTTAAGTACTTAGATAGATAAGTCCCAAAATGGCATATCTGCGAGGTAAGTAGTTTTGTTTTTGCGGACAAAAGCTGAGTAAAACCTTGCTAGTGGCTTTGCTGTGGATAGTAACAGAGAAACCACCTAGCTCACAGCAACCCATTAAAATTTCAGATTTCAAATTTCAAATTTATTTTATTTATTTTTACCAAACAGTTTCTACATTTCTTAGGGTAAAATAATTATCTTAACAATATGGTTTAGGATTTGAGAATCAGCCTTATACTAGGTCGAGCCTGTGTGTCGTGAGAACCAATTAAGCGTTTAACTACTACTTAGAGTATACAATATCATGATGCGTGAACAGATTCCAGAATTAGAGAACAAAATAACTAAAAATTACAATTTAAAAATAAAATTAAATTTTAGGTAACCTTAGTAAGTTAAAAAGCGGCCAAGTGCGAGTCGGACTCGCCCATGAAGGGTTCCGTGATTTATGACATATTAAAAAAAAACTACTTACTAGATCTTGTTCAAACCAATTTTCGGCCGAAGTTTACATGGTAGTGTACATCATATATTTTTTTTAGTTTTATCATTCTCTTATTTTAGAAGTTACAGGGGGGGGGACACATTTTACCACTTTGAAAGTGTCTCTCGCGCAAACTATTCAGTTTAGAAAAAAATGATATTAGAAACCTCAATATCATTTTTAAAGACCTATCCATAGAGAGTTCTAAGTATGGGGAACCCCAAAAATTTATTGTTTTTTTTTTCTATTTTTGTGTGAAAATCTTAATGCGGTTCGCAGAATACATCTACTTACCAAGTTTCAACAGCATAGTTCTTATAGTTTCGGAAAAAAGTGGCTGTGACATACGGACAGACAGACAGACAGACAGACGGACATACAGACGGACAGACAGACAGACAGACATGACGAATCTATAAGGGTTCCGTTTTTTGCCATTTGGCTACGGAACCCTAAAAAGCCCAATTATGCTTGTGTGTGTGTGTGTGATGAGAACGTGCTCTAGCACTATAGTGCGTTTGTATATGGTATGTATAGGCGAGTGCAAAGTGCTGCTTAATAAATGGATTTTAGGAGATCCTCTGTTTCCCTGTACGAGAGAGTGAGTAACCACCCTCTCAAATTTAGTCTGCATTTCTTTCACGGCTCACCTTGAATTCCGCACAGCCTTGCGATACGGTTGTAAATAAATGTGTGAAGGAATTGCGGAAAGCGTCGTGCATAGGCTGTTTTTACAGGGGTTTGTGGGACACGGAATATTCTATTACTTAGCAATGCAGGGTAGTTAGGGGAGTTCATTGTTTTTTTGTGTATTATCGCAGACTTGGGCGATGAAAAGTTGGCGGACGGTATAGTTTAGTTTGTGTAACAGGAACAGTGTAGTTTGTGTGTGGGGAATTGGAAGGGTTTTCTGCTCATTACCTTGAGTACCGACCTCTGCGCCCTTTCTAGACCTATCATTGCCGAGGAGCCTGCCCCGCTCCACACCGCGATGCAGTAGCCCAGTATAGTATAGACTCGCACAGTGCAACATAGACGAGCCCTAGAACTCGTTTATTAGCGGAATTTCACAGAAGGCGCATTATGTAAATGAGTTTTCTTACACGCTGAGATAATAATGAAATGTGCTGTTTAAAGGAGATATGTTGATCAATTTCGACTCCCAGATACTTTATGCACTCTGTGCGGTCTATAGCTCCACGGGGGTCAGTTTTAGAGCCGGCGATAGCAGAGTTGATCTTCATTGCTATTGATCGTTTAGGTTCGTAGGCTTTGGTTTTGTGAAAAGAAATATATTTAGTTTTTTTAGATTGAGTGTGAGGAGACTTTTGTCCATCCATTGTTTAATGTGATCTATTCCTGTTTCAGCTTCTTGCATTGCATGGGTCCATGAGCCACCGTAAAAGAGAACTGCACTGCACTGCATAGCAGATAAGATCACCTATTGGACTTAGTGTGAAAATGTCGTTCATGTACACTGTAAATAAAGTTGGGCCAAGCACGCTTCCTTGTGGAACCCCGTAACGAATAGACAGTACTCCTTTGTTTGTATATATCTACGTATATCTCGTACGTATATTGTACGACCTAGCCATAATGTCTGAAACTTGATTACGCTATCAAAATCAAAACCATAATACCCAGAAGCCCAGTTTGTGAAAAAAAATCCGTGTTAGTAATTAAAAAAAGAAAACATCATGATCATGAGAAAACGATGTGCCTTGTTCCTCAGTCGCAGTCGCGCCAGTTCGAACAGCATCCTAAGCATGCTGGCCCAACGTTGGGACTCGCCGCTGCTTGAGCGCTGGATGCGGCTACACGCACCTGTCTCCGCCGCACAGCGTCGCTTTTAATGTTAATTGGGAAATTGTTTAATTCTATGTTATTTTGTTTTTGAGTCCTAATTTATTGTATTTTAACACTAACCCTAGATATAAGTTTATGTAATTAACACTATGGATCTCATGTCCGAAATAAATTATTTGAATTTGAATTACTATCGGGCTGAAACTCTCCCCACTACACGTGATATGTATCTACAATACCAAAAGGCGTATATATATATACCCACTTAAGTATGTTCTCATTTCATAGCCATATAATCGATATAGATTTCAATTTTATCTTATTCTGATAGGAACTTTCTACAAGAACGAATGAAAAACTTAAATTCCAGGTTTTAGACAAACACTATCTTCTGCCCGCGACTTCGTTCGCGTTGAATTCGGTTATAGTTATTCCCACGGAAATTAAAAAAAATGGCATAAAAAAAGATAATAATAGGCTTTTATTATCCCAATTTTTTTCCCTAGATTCTAGGGAATAATCTATCACCATTCCAAATTTCACCCAAATCCGTCCAGCTGTAGAAGCGTGAAGGACAACATACTAACACACACACAATCTTTCGCATTCATAATATTTGTGTCATCATCATGTGATATTATAATGTGATTGACACAGTGTAGTGCCTAGGAGCTAACTGCCAGTTAGGATAATTGATTAATAGGCGATGATATACGATATAATGGTGGTTTCCGCATACATGTACATACATATAGTGGCACCATAATTATCAACAAACACTTCATCACCGCTGGGCAACGACATCGCTTCTTAATTGGATTACAAGATTCTGATAAGAACAGCCGAACAGATAGCCAAATTATTTTTATTTAAAACTGCTGCTATTATTCTGTTTGTTAAGAAACTAGATTTATAAATAAGGAAATATTTTAAAAATATGTATTTTAAAGTAATAGAATATAAGCACAGAATAGATAATAGTACTAACGTACAGAAGAATCACTCTCTAACAAACCCGCTGTTTAGGTACGAAAAATTGCCTAATCATGCCTTCTCTCTCCGTCGCATAAAACGTGCTCTTTCGTGTACGCTAGGGTTGTCAGTTTTTATCCGCGTCATTCAACAACAACAACGCGTGAATCGCCAAGCGCGTGAGCGAGCGGCAACCTACCGCGATTTACACCTCCGAGCAACGCGACGGGCGAGCGTACTTAAAGTGCGGAGTGAAACCCGCCTGATATAAGTTACAATTCTTTAATGAATACATTTGAAAATGAAAATGAAAATATTTATTTTGCAAGTAGGCCACATGGGCTCTTTCACATCTCTGAATCTACGGTGCAACAAACAAACCTAATGGGTACAAATTAATTCTAATAAATAACTAATAGGGAGATGTATAGTCTCCGCTTCTGGACAAGTTAAGTGATTCAGAGATGTATAAAGCCTCTAAGGGTCATAATAATAAAATAAAAAAAATTAGTTAAGATACAAGTAAATAAACTAAATATTAGATAAAAATCTATTCTTAATACATATAAAGATAAAAAATAGATTCTCTTTTTTCCGTGAATGTACTATTTCCATACACTTTTTTGGGTACTCTTATAACTATCATCCAGCGGCCCTAACATGCCACAAAGATAAATTAGAACCGTTTATCTCTATGACTATCTCTTTCGTTGGCACTAGTGTGAGAGAGACGCACTTAGAGATAAACGGTTCTAATTTATCTTTGTGCCATGCATGTTAGGGCCGCTGAGTTGGTCAGAACGCTTATCCCATTTTTTTTAAAGAACAGAGTCGAAACATTTCAACAATGTAGGTTACATTTATAGAGCCTGAACCATTTAAATTTAAACTTTCAATCCTAATGATAAGTTTCTATTTTCAGTAGCGAATCAAAGTACATTGAACCAAAACTGGACATTCCTGAAATGCCGCCTTTTTTGAGAATGCAATAAAACTATGAATGAACCACATTCACGCTTGTCCCAATGCATTAATGGAAATTGTGTTTTGTAACACTGCACAGTATATTACCGATTTTTTATGAAGTTATAAGTTAATGTCAACTGATGAGGTAATGAATAGGTTAGGTATGAAGGTCGCGTCGTTGTCCCGGTGTGATTCTTGGAATAATGACTAATTTGTAGTCGCAAGTCTGGCTTGATCGTTGCTGCTTAATAAGTTTTAGCGTTTAATGTAAGACAGACGATACGCTATTACAGATACGTGATTTATGAAGCCTTCAATTTAAGTAACTGTATTTTTTTGTTACTGGTAAGAAGCGAAGTACAGACTAACAGTCATTAAAATAATTGAAAAACTTACCAAAAAGAACCGCCTCTTTAAAAATTCGCAACCATCACGAATGCATGCTACCATTTTGCCACAATTATTTAATTTAGATTAATCATACGCCGAAACTTTACATTTTCAAATTTAACATTTTTTATTTCCTAACTTTCCCGCGCTTTTGTTTTTTTTATTATTTAAATGCCGCCTAATGCCATGTTTAATTACAAATTTAGAACTAGCGTGTCGGCGTCCTGCATGTGACTGCCGCACGGTCGGACGCGGGCGGCGGAAGCGGCGAGACTCGCGGACTGGAACACGCTAAGATTCGGTAGGGCATGTCATCTCATGGCATTATTCATACATGCTATAGTTAAAGGTGATGCTCCGTCGTCCGAGTTGATTCACAAGACGTGGGAGAAATTCACTGCTTTGCAAACGGAATTCTATGTGTAACGTTGTGTAACTAATGACGGCTTGCACAAAAAAAATTCTTTAACTTTTTTAATACGTTTAAGAGCTGTTAAAATGTATAGGAATTTTAGATCTTATACACAATTTAGGGAGTTTAATCATATTTAAGTAAGATTTTAATTTTTCGATGCCAGTTTAGGAACTACAAATGCAATCAAGGGTTATTATATTACCTAAGTATAAATAGGGTAGTCAGTCTCCTGTACCATTACCATGAGTTGCGCAAACGGCTCTCGCTAGCGTAAACTATCGCTCGGTCCCTTTTACTTGTATCGGCAGCATTTCCGATAGTTTACGCTAGCGAAAGCGGTTTACGCAACTCATGGTAATGGTACTGATAAGAGCCCTTACCATGTGTTTGCGCAAACCGTTCTCGCTATCGAAATTTATTGGAAATTCTGCTTGTTGCCGATACAATTAAAAGGGACCGAGCGATAGTTTATGCTAGCGAGAGCGGTTTGCGCAACTCATGATAATGTTAAACGAATTTTATGAAGGTCTGGGCACGCGTTTGATCCTAGTCTCACCTGACGGAAAGCGAAGACAAGGTCTAGGGTAGAAGACGCTTGCCCAGAAAATGCATGTTCGCTGTTACCTTGAAGACGCCAAGATTGTATAATTCTAGGAGAGTGTTCCACACCTTAGTGGTGCGAACCAAAAAGGATTTCGCTCACCGCTTAGTACGGCTCCTAGGAAATTCAATGACATGTGGATGAAAACCCTCCCGGCGTCTGGTAGTTCGGTGGCAGAATGTGGATGGTGAGCTTCATATTCTATGAGATTTTATTAGATATCCCGGTTATAGATATATTATAAAAACGTAAACGTTTAAATAAATTACTTATAATAAATACCTAACGATGACATGACCGGTTGGCTTATAGGTTCAAATATTTATTTGACTCCGAAGCTTCGTGGGTTCCTAGTTTGAGCCGATGATTGTGATGTTTATAGGAACTACTTTTAAAGTCAGCGCGAATAAGGCTACTCTTAGGAAAATAACTACTCTATCGTCCATACTTGCATAGCAATGTTTCGATAAGGAATACGTAAAGGATATCACACTCAACTGCTTAAACTAGGACTGCCTGCTAAAGTCCGTGAAGAACACAAAAGTCCAAAAGTGATAAGAGTACAGTTTGTCCATTCTAATAGTGTGCATGCTTTGATATACCGCCACAAAGAAGCCGACCCGTCTCAAACCGAAAGCGGCGCTGGCGTCGGCAACTTCAAAGACGTGTACACGCGCAGTGTACATTGGTACGTCGAGTTGAATAGTTGTTTCGCTAGAAATTAAAAGTGCGTTCAGAACAATGCCTTTACGTCCTTGGGAGGATAATGGTGATTCTTCTGAAAAAGATATGATTGGATTGGTACGCCTGTGAGTATAATATCCGGAAAAATTCAGATGTCTAATACATAATTGTATATTGATTTTCCGTAATTTCTTTAAAAAAATATATTTAATAATACTAAATGATGAAATAGTATACTTATTTATTATTAAACGACATTATTATTTAAAAAGTGACAGATGCTTTAGGTGCGCGATAAAAGCTAATGTGCTAGGCCCTCGGAAAAGTAGGAGTATTCGACCCGAATATATTTTTTATGTATGTAAATTAATTGTCAAAAAAGCCTATACTAAAAACCTTTTAAAAAGTACTAAATAAATAAATCGAAGTCGGTGGCAAGTAAATTAGGTACCTGTACTGTAGATCTCTCAAAACCATTTACTTGGCGACGATTTGAATGTGTTTAATTTATTACTTAACCCACAATTATATTATTATTATTATTATATTTTTAGGAATTCACTAACGAAGGCCAGCCATTATTTCTTGCTTTTCAAAGGGTTTTCTTGGATCCTGTTCTGTGTTATGTTAAAAAATAATTCTATTTTTAGACGTGTTCCTAGTTTTCATAGTAGCAGGGTGGGTGTACTGCACACTATTTAAGCGGACGAACTGTAAGTATAATGGCTCTGACTGGAGATAATCGACCACACGGTCAAGAGTCAAGACGCAAAACACGTCCAGTTCAACCTAAAGCAGCTGGTCTGGTAATGTCACGTCCACACGTCCAAAAAGCGCCTGTTTAACTAACATGTGTTGGCTATTCGCACATGGGCACGGGTAGCGCCGTCTATTGACAGTCTATTTACCAAAATTATGTGCTATAGATAAACAAAAACTTCTGTTTTTAGGGTTCCTCAACCTCAAAAGGAAAAAACGGGACCCTTATAGGATCACTCGTGTGTCTGTCTGTCTGTCCATCTTTCACAGCCAATTTGCTTCGAAACTACTGAACCAATTGAGTTGAAATTTGGTACACATACGTAAATCAATGACCGCAACACGGACGCGTAACGTAAATAAATAAATTTTAAACAAAAAAAAAGTTATGCAGACTATATCGTATGACATATCAAATGAAAGGGACATATACTTATCATATCAGTTCTTCTTCACTGAGCTTCCACTTTCTTTTTCTTTATTTTACTTAAGGTAAACGTTTAATCAAACAGCCGAGCAAACGAGGTAACGGGGGAAATGTCATCGCAGTCGTTTAAAAAAATCTCCGGACTAAACGATGTGAAATAAAAATTACTTCTCTTTAGATTCTTGGTCCTTGCGACGTCCACTATGTATATGCCTTGCTTCAAAAAACTTACCTACCCAATTAAATCGTGGCTTAAAGGTCTCTGAAACCGGGCCATAAAATCCAAAAAAATAACAACCATTCAAGCTCTCTGAAACCAGGCCCCCATTCTCGTTGCTTTCGAGATAATGTCGATTACGAGATTAAATGTCAGTGCATTTGACACACTCCTTACTTGCTCCTCTACTGCACCGGGAATGAAGAAATAGCATATAATGCGTGCAGATGCTTATCATCCTGGCATGTTGTAAAAGTCGACTAAGGGACGGGTCCTCTCCAACATGGTGGACTATCTGTATGGGCGATGGGCTGATCACCTGTCACCATACGGTTCATCATACCATCTTAGGACTAATTAATCGAACGTGGCCACAAGTAGTCTTCTGGCTCTGCCCACCCCATTAGGGATTTCGAGCGTGATGCTATGTATGTATGTATGTATTTGACACAACTGTATGAATCTGACGTTTAATCTCTAAATCGACATTGTCTCGAAAGTATCGAGAATTGGGGGCCGGCCATAAATAAAATCCAAAACAAAAAAATCAACCAAACCATTGACAAGATGCGTGCTCTTCTGTTGTTTTATTGTTATCGAATTATTTTTATTGAATAAAGACGGAACTTAATTCTTTGACCTAGTTAATCATGTTTCAACTGCCACGGGTATCTAGATAAATAAAATCGTTTTAATTAATTAACGAAAATGGAGCCGCCTCCATCGCCATGGAAAAGGCCAAGCGAAGTTATGCAGCTGCACCGGCTAAAAAAGCGAAAATTAGCTTTACAGGTTTGAAAAATCTACGTTAAATTTTATTTCGTTCCACCAGTCGCAATATTAATAATGTTTTGTTAATAACGCATGTTTAAAACTAAAAATTTAATATGCATTAATTTACATACATGGTGTATATTATTCCTATGTTAGTATCTGTTTTATCAAACAGAAACGGATGAAACAACCATCGGTGTCGATCAGTGAAGAACCAAGTAATCGAGAAACCAGCGCCTTAGACTTTTCTAGACTGATTGATGGAGATAAGCGGAAAAACCCATTTTCCAAGTGAGTCAATTATGTATTCATGTTCACGGATTGGAATTGAATTTGCCAACATTTCTAAGAAAGAACAAGATTTGAATTACCTTACATACTCCTTAGCCCTCTGCTATAAAAGACAAAATTTCCTGTATCATAATTTGTAAGGGTTTCCAATGTAAATAACTATATTGTCATTCAGGCATCAGAAGTAGGGATAGTTAAATAAAATAACACATGAAAAATGTTTAGTTCTAATAGCAAAGTTTTTATGAATAAAAGGCAATATTATGCAAGCATCCTTATACATCATAACTACAAAAAAACCAAGTAATTCTGTTATTTTACTTACAGATCAAATCTGCAGCAACCCAAAAAGGCGAAGATAGAATATTCACAACTAGATGAATCAAATGACAAAACACTGTTTGCATTGTTGAACCTGCCCTCTAAAGTAGTTGAAAAGCCACCAAAGACTGTAGATACAGACAAACTATCTACTTTCTCGAATCTTTTGCAAAAGTTTACAGCAGAACATTCAGTTGAACCTGTAAGTAAAAAATTGCTCATTCATTCATTATTTTGTATCTGATGTGGGACCCTTCCTGGGACTCTCACAGGGAACCATAAAAACAGCCCTAACCAACCATGCCAGGGACATCCACCACCGAGAGTGGAATTCCTTGGCTGGCCTAAGGCATTCAAAGCTCTTTACAGGGAGCGTAGACTCAAGCTGGACCAATAAACTTTGGAAACTCAGCCGTAAACAGCTCAGATACATAATCGGAGTATTCACGGGTCACTTCGGGTTCAAGTATATCTTAGCCAAGATGGGACTGTCTGACAACACAAGCTGTAGAATGTGTGGCGAAGAGGAAGAAACAATGAAACACATCATGTGCAAATGCGACGCCCTCGCCAGACTAAGAATGAAAATCCTTGGCAATGGTTATCAAGAACCAGAGGAATTCAAGGCACTACCACTGCGCTCCACAAGTCACTTCATTGAAGTGGTGGAGAATGCTATGGATAGTGCTTAGGAAAAAGGGGTAATTACACAAAAGATCCCATAGTGTCGAAGTGTATCCGCAATTTTCGTTTAAAGGGAAACTTAAAAAATGGCTAATCGAGAAGGCGTTCTATGACTACAAGGAATTATTCCTAAAGTAACTCAAAAGAGCAATATACAATATTATACATATAAATTACTTAGCATTAATTATCACTAAGTACATACCTACCATAATGTAAATTGACTTATAATAATTATTATGAATAAATATGAATATGAATATGACCCCACCCTCTAAGATAAGATAAGATATCTGATGATGATGATGGGTAGGGACGCCTGGCTGGTGGCAGACGGGCGGTCAATCTGCATGTGCTGATCGTTCAGCCCAGTGCCCCTAGGTTTGGAGCTTAAGGTTACTGCCCCGGCGGCGCTCCTATCCAACATGGATCCCATCTTCTTGTTTTCTTGCAAAACAAAAGTATATCCTGCAGGTTCAAGCTACTTAACTCGGTGACATCTATTTTATCTACTCCGAAAATGTCATATCTCAGTCATGAGTCTATGATACTAAATTAAATAATTTGTCTTATTTTCTGATCTATTTTAGAAAGTTACTGAGAAGAAGTGCAAGTATCTGCCAATAGACTGGGCACTTAAATCCAAGCTCAGATTAATGTCACTAAAGCCTTTTGCATGGACAGCCAAATTAAAAGCTAGTGAAGAGGCTTCCGGTATCACAGGGTAAGCATAAAATTAAGTTGTATTTAATTATTAATTTTTCATAATATTTTTATTATTCTTTTTGCGCTACATGCAACATGTTTCTAAAGTATGGTATGAAATAAAAGTTTGTGGAATACTTCTTATGAACTTAACTCCTTTTTAGTATATAAATATTACTGGTTTCTACTTTTGTACAGTTTTGTCCGCTGCTTGGATACCACCTCATCATCCACACTGGACACATCCCCGCGCGCTCGTTTTCACCAGACCTGCTTGTATTGGCAGCACCCACACCTACCCTGGTTAGAGCTGTTCCCAAGGTCTTCAGGCAAGGTAGCCGCCACTAGTTTCATGGCAACCAATGAAGAAGTCAAACAGGCACTGTATGCAGAGTGGACAGAAAGCTTTAGATCACTATTTCAGGTGAGATCGCATTATTTTTAACAGCTCTTTGAGGACTTTACACAGCCTCAATCAAAATGCCAATTGACAGTTTTCCTTTTTTAGGGTCGACTTTTAAATTTTGATGCATTTTCCATGAATTTAATATGGGTGCCATCTATTTGGCATAATTTTTAATGTCCGAATCTTATGAAGCATAATAGGGTTCGCATATTTTATTTTCGCCGAATCTTAAACTTGCCGAAATTTTATTCGGCATAATTCGGTATTAGCCGAATGGTTGTTTTCCCGAATATTATATTAGCATATGTATGTCTTCTGCAATCAGTTCTTACTATAAGCAGATTTTTTGTGGGTTCAATGGCAATCAGAGTGTGTCCTCCAGTGAGGACAACTACTCATATTATTGTTTTTTTTTTGTTTGTCTATTCTGTGAAAGTATCTTGCTTGGAGGCAAGTTCATTCGAATGTGTCTTTAGCCTTCCATGGTATCTTTTAGTTATACTGAGGATTTCCTCTTTCACTGTATTCATCTCCAGGTGTTTGTGGATTTCGTTATTAGTTGTGAACCATGGAGCCTTGCTTACTGCCCGTAGTATTATATTTTGCATTCTTTGAAGCATTGAGATGTTAGAGTTGCTGGCACTTCCCCAAAGCTGTATGCCGTACATCCATACCGGCTTTAAGACAGTCTTGTAGATGAGCAGTTTGTTGTCGGTAGACAACTTGCTGTTTCTGCCCATTATCCATAGGAAATTCTTGTAGCGGATGTTGATCTCTTCTCTTTTAGTTTTGATGTGATGTTCCCATGTAAGACGTCGATCAAGATGTAGTCCAAGGTATCGCACCCTGTCGTGGTGAGGAAGTGTAACATTTTCTAGCTGTACTGCGGGACAGTTTCCTTTTCTCAGCGTAAAGGTAACATGTACAGATTTAGACGCGCTTGCTTTTATCTTCCACTTCTGTAGCCATGTGGTTTTCTCATCAAGACCTTTCTGTCATCATCAAGGTTTTCAATATTGATATGGCCGAATTTTATTTTGCATAATGTTGTTTAGCATATATATAATTTTGCAGAATTTTGATAGCCCGAAATCCTGTCCGAATCTAGTTGCTTAACATACAAAAAGAGGGAAGGGGGGTGAAACCCCCCACAAGGGGCGCCCTGGGGGCGAAGCCCCCCGCAGTAAAAAATAAACAACCGTAACAATTGTATTATTGGTAGGTTAGGTTAGGGTTAACTTGTGCCCCTTACACCAAACCAATCTCTAGTTACTAGTTTCTATAAAAATAGATTGAATTAGGTTAGGTTAGGTTAGTTTAAATAAAATAAAAACTACGATTTTATAATCATGTATTTCTTTATAATCCATCTCGGCCAAACCAAATTATGCGTAAGTAACTTTCTGCGAAACATATGTATGCGTAGGTAACTTTCTGCTTAAGCACTATTCGGAATTCGCAAATTATGCGTAAAAAACATTCGGGTTAGCTTGGATATGCGTGACAAAAATATGCGAAATATAATTATGCGAGATAAGTTTCTGCGCATATACAATTAGGCTTATACTGATTATGCGATACAGAATTATGACATAAAAAATTATTCTTAAGCAAGGGGAACCATTTAATATATTACAGCTCCAATCATATCTAAGCATTATTTGAGCTCAGTACCCACCCACTTCCATTTGAAGCTAAGCCTGCCCGGCCCAGGCAGAGATTATCCTCAAAAAGCAATCCCAAATCTTTTTTTAGGGTTCCGTACCTCAAAAGGAAAAAACGGAACCCTTACAGGATCACCCGTGTGTATGTCTGTCTGACCGTCCATCTGTCTGTCTGTCCGTCTATCACAGCCAATTTACTCCAAAACTAATGGATCAATTGAGTTGAAAGATTTACAGTATGGTGCAAAACTGAGTCAATGTTTTTAAAAAGACAACAACTATTATTTTCTTTTGTTTTTATATCTGTTGTTACATATTAACTTACTATACGCATTTAGAAAAGACGCGTACTATCTTTCAAACGAAGCAACAACATGTTTGAACTTGTTTATTTCGTTAAATATATGACTCAGTTATGCACCGCAACTTGCAAGAGAACATTATTATTTTATTAACGTTAAAATAAAACAATAATACGCAGATCCATGCCGCAAACTGTTTGTACCTATCTTATTAATCAATATCTGTTACAAATAAATACAGTTTCAACAGATTTTAAAAATGAAGCGACTTTCGAGTTCCCTTCGTAATACAATTAAACAAATGTTAATGAAAGGCCATAGTACGCGTCAAATTGCTAAACTATTTAATGTGAGTCAAAGTACGATTCAAAGAACAAGAACGACGTGCAAAAATACTTTGAAAAGTAATCTTGGTGGCCGGCCGAGGAAATTAAATACCAGGGACAGTCACCGTCTTATTAAATACTTGGCTACTAAAGAAGCTCTATCGACGTCTCACGCATCTAAACTTCTTCAACGGGATACTGGTAAGTCAATTAGTAAGTGGACAGTACAGCGAGAATTAAGGAGAAATAATTTTCGAGCTATAGAGAAAAAAAAGAAACCATATTTGAGCAAAAAAAATGTAAGATCGAGATTAGACTTTGTAAGAAAATATGAAAGCTGGTCAGACGAGGACTGGAAGAGGGTAATCTTTTCAGACGAAACTAAGATTAATCGATTTACAACTGATGGTCGCCAATGGAAATGGAAAAGAGAAGGTGAGGCAGTAAATCAAACAGATTATATTCAGACTGTTAAACATGGAGGAGGGAACGTTATGCTTTGGGGGTGCATGTCAGCTTATGGGTTGGGTCCTATTCACAGAATTGTTGGAAAAATGAATAAAGAAATGTATTTAGATATTTTAAAACACAATTTAATTGAAGCAGTGGAGAATATGCCTTATCCGATAAATAATATAACTTTTCAACAAGACAATGACCCAAAGCATACCGCGAAGATAGTGAAGAACTGGCTTGTTTCTCAAGACTTTCAGTTGCTACAGTGGCCGGCCCAAAGTCCGGATTTAAATCCCATTGAAAATTTGTGGTCACAATTAAAACACAATATCCTTAATGATTATGAGTCACCCCCATCGTCGTTAAATGAATTATGGAATAGAGTTGAAGAACAATGGGAAAAACTTTCACCCGATTATTGTGAAAAATTAGTGAACAGTATGCCAAGAAGATTAGCAGCGGTTAAGAAAGCTAAGGGTTTGTGGACAAAATATTAGAGATTGTAATAACTGACTTTGCCATTTCGGTGCAAAAGTGATTCAGTGTTATCTTGTAATTTTTTGTGACTAATTTTAAAATATTGTGATCTAATATTTGATAATAAATAAGCTACAATAATTAGACCGTATTTTAACTTTCACCTTAGAAAAGTACATTCTACATTAAAGAACAACAATACTGCTATGTATTGGTTCAGTTTTGCACCATACTGTATGTACGTACATGTAGTTCGGTGACCACAACACGGAAGTTTAACGTAAATAAATGTTTTTTTATATAATTTAAAAAATGTTTGGAAGTAATTTAGGAAAATAGGCGAATATTGACCATTCCTATATTCCCCCATATTTCCGAAACTTCAGAAAATTGTTCTTTACCAGAATAGTTTTACAGGAAAACCTATGTATAAGAAGTCTATGGTATTTAAAGTAACATAGGAAATTTTAGATAATCATGCACCGAACTGAACCCTCTCCACGCGAGTTTAACTCGCACTTGTCCGGTTTTTGTTTTTTTTTTCCATTACTTTTAATGTGACAATGATGCTGCGTGCCTAGTACATGTTAGTAAGGACTTAATAGTAAATATAAAAAGCCTGGAAAAGGTTTTCAAGTCAAGAGTTAATCAAAATCAAAACCAAAACCAAATTAAAACTAATATACATGTATACCTCTCTTTTAGTTACTCCGCACACTCCACTGTCCCTACTTTTACGTGTGTGCGAACACGTTTACATGTCTATTCCGAGCGGCTGGCGTGTGTGGAGTTTCGGAGCCCTGTGCCATCATAACACCTACCACCAGGGGCTTCAGAAAGACGTTGAGGCAAGAGGGTAAGTTTTTATGGGGACTCACATTAAATTTGGTCCTTGCGGGTCACCTAGAAGACCACAAAACCATTTACTAAGGTGATATACGCTCGGATTTCGCTTCTCATCTGCGGTTGTCAGTCACTAAGTATCTGCTACTTAATAAATAAGATACATTTAATAGCAATATGCTATATTATTAATAAAGCTTGAGGGGTATTTATTGAGTCTATTAAGAAGATAATTGATCTTGCAGATTTTTTAATTAATTAACTTGTCTCTTAATATCACTGTTGCAACCAATCCGTCTCACAGATGTAGAGTTCACGATGCCCCTCCGTCCGGACAGAAAACGCCTCAGCAACTCGGACGAAAACAAACCAAAGAACACTTCATCTGACAGCTGCTACGATACTATGGATGACGCCACCAAAGGGCAGGAGGGAAATGGGTCAGGGGAAGACGAGGACTCTGACGTGTTCCTGTCACAGTTGGGGTTAGAGGCGGCTGTGCTCAAGAAGATTAACAATACGCAGGTAAACAGGCTAGACTTTTAAAAGTATGGTCAATGCAATGCGAGATACAGCAGCACTGAAAAGAAATTTTATCCACACCCATATCATAAAACCTCCATAATGTAATCAAAAACCGTAGGAAATGACCACTATTATGACAACCTGTAATGTTATTACAGTATCGATTTTAGTATCGTAATAGTCATAACGATACAGATATGAGCTACAGGCCGGCGCGCCGCCGCAGCCGGCGGGCCCCATTGTCGCCGTGTCGCCGTTTATAATATGTGTGTATATAAAGTTATGTATGCAACTCTGCATAATTTCGCCTTAAAACACACTCGCTTAAAAGCTCGTTTCATAAAACCGCACTATTGTTTTAAGGCCTATCATTATGCAACCGTTGCATAAACTACTATTATAAAGCCAGAAGTTTCATACAGTATTTGGTTCTCTCCCTTTAAACATTTGAACCTGTTTAAACTTTCTTCATACTTGCAACGTTACTCCCCAGGCCCGAATAGTGCACAGCGCTGAAAGCAGCGTTGACAGCGCGGCAGAATCCCTAGTATTCGTTCGCGGCGCGGACGCACAGGCGCTGTTCAACTTCCTGCTCAACTGCAAGTCCATCGTTGGGCCCACCGGCCCGCTGGCTGGGGTGCCACCCACGCTGTTATCTCCCACTGCCTTTCACGGCGGGACTTTGCAGTCTTTGAAGGTAATTCACTACTCATTGATGAGTGAACTTCAAAAAAAATGTACATAATTAAGGCGTAGCTAAGAAAAAGTTAAAAATGTTCCTCTATTTAGCCATATAATAGGGATGGTTCCTGGGTAAAAAAAATATTATTCTAATTAGTCCGTCAGTTAGATTATCAAAAAATATTGAACACTAATTTTTTTGCTTTGTCAAATCAATCATTATTGTCAAAGATAACGCACATCAAAATTCTGGAGTGGGGGCTCATGCATGACGTCACTTAATGCTTAAATGGTAAAAAGTGTGCAATGTCGTAACGTCACGCGGAACTTCAACGCACTGTATCTTCGTAATTTTTTATTTAATTGACAAAAGAAAAAATATGTGTTCAATATTTTTTTATAGTGTAAATGACTGGCTAATTAGAATTTTTCAGGAAACGCCTATTGTATGACAAATTTTCACACGCCAAGCACGTTATCAAAAATAAAGAATAAAGAAAAACAATTCATAATAGATTTTATTCATGATCAAAGTACACCTTCACGTGGTTGTTGGCGTGGTGGGCACGACGGCACACAACCACTTTAGGGGTTCTTGGCGTTCAAAGGGTTAACTACACCTTATTTACGTTTTTTTTTTAAATGCACCCTGATATCGTTAGATGAACATTTAAAACCATTATTAGTACCCGTTTCAAATGCCTATTTGATGTTTCAAGCGGAAACTTCGCAACGTAAATCTGTGGGCCTATCGCGTTCATTGTCAAATTGGTGATGCTTAAAACATTAGGGAACCAACGTGTGATAATAACACCAGTCCCACAGGGTTTTTGCCTCGTAAGTCCAGTGAAGCATATTTTCCGAATTTAAGAGAACTGTGAACCAATGGCAAAAATCACCCTTTTCATACAAAAGGAGAACGATTTACACCCCTTAAATGTTAACGGATTTTGACCAATTTTTGATAGAGGTTTTCAGCTGTGGTTGTCAGTCAGAACAAAGTCTAGGTTTATATGAAGCCGTAGGTTCACACTCCTCTTAAGTAAGTTTATATCTGTAAGATAAACTCCTACGGAACCAAATCCTGCGCTAGAGTAGGTTAGATGATTTTCTACAGAAACTAACTGTATTACAATGCAATTTCTTTCTTAGGTCCGTGAAAACATAATCCATTCGGACAACGAAAAGTACTTCTCAATAGAGCTCCGCGGGCCGATCCTGCCGACCACGATACACTCGCTCTTCGATGTTCTGAAGGACTCGAAGGCACAGTTCAGCGCCACATTTGCGCATCACCAGCCGACCGTGGCGTTTTCGTGGGCAGCTGCTAATATTGCTGAAGGTAATAAATACAATTTGCGGAATATTTCTTGGCTAGAACATTTTAGGATAAAGTTTGGCCGCGTAAAGTGTTACGGCCACGGGGATTATTAAATTTAAATTAAGTTAGTTATTATGCATGTGTCCCAGGAAATAGTTTCAAGCCGAGGTCCACAGGTACAGCACCTCAAGGGATATCAGATTTATCATATTGTATGCTCCAGGATTTTTCGTAGTTTAGGAGTTTTGTTTTTCATTCAAGTTCCATACAGTGCGAGAAGATGAAATGCGGTTGAGACAACGTATAGCGATTTATCCTTTTGAACTTCCCAGTTGGCCTACAGCAGATTTCCGTGCCTCTGACTGGCGTCAGGCCGTTTGGTGGCATGCCGTTTACCATACATTTTGTCGGCTACAGCCGTCACTCGGCGTTCTTTTTCTCGCACTCAGCTGAACCTCCGCTTGACACTATTTCCTGGGAGTCCTGTATATATTCTGTCACTCATGAAAATTATTAACTTTTCAGAAGAGTCTTTAAAAGATAATGAACCGAATCATTTCACCAAGGCTTTCAACAAGGAGAATTTGTCAGACTGCGGGATCAGTGAAAAAATGCTGCAACACTTCATCTCTGCCGATCCTAGCATAGTGACGGCTCTGGACAGCGTGAAATATAATGCCGATGACGGCACGTATAGTTGGTGAACATTATTTGTTGAATGTTTTATTTTTTGACTGACTGATATACATATTTGTGTGATTTATATTCAAATAATTATGGATGTAATATTAAAATGTTATTGTAAAAATAAACCATTGTCTTTTTACCCGACTGCAGCGAAGAAAAAAAAGAACCGGCCAAGTGCGAGTCGAACTCGCGCACGAAGGGTTCCGTACCATTATCTATAAAAACGAGCAAAAAAATCACGTTTATTGTATGGGAGCCCCCTTAAATATTAATTTTATTGTTGTTTATTATTTGTTATAGCGGCGACAATACATCGTCTGTGAAAATTTCAACTGTCTAACTATCACGGTTCATGAGATACAACCAGGTCATAGACGGACGGACGGACAGACGGACCCGGCTAAGCGTTACGGTCCTGTTATATGGGGGAGGGGGGGGGTCAAAAATTTTAGAATTTTGCGTTACGTAATTTGTGGACGACCCCTTTGTGTACGGAACCCTAAAAAAAGGTTTATAATACTTATGATTTTCGCAAGTATGTATGTACGTAATCACTCCGTTAGTTACCACCTAAATTACGGAACCGATTGTAAGAAATGGAGTACAAACGATTCGGATAAATGCCTGTGTGACAATGGGCATATGACAACCCGCATGCAGCCACGCGATTTGATTTAGAGCTGGTACAGATGAGGCGTTTTATGAGCCTCTAATTAATCTCGATCGCTTCATCTGGACAAGGTCTACGCGCGAGACGCAAATCGCGCGACTGCATATAGACGGAATGTATTAACCTCTAGGTGCCTCTAGTATCTCACGATGGCACGACTAGGCTCGCGTGTAAATCCCTTCATCTGAGTGCCTAGCACACTAGTTTTTATCGCGCACTTAAAGCATTTGCCACTTTTTTACTAATATGCGGGTAAAAAATTAGTGTGCTAAGTAAGCCCTCTGGGCAAGCTTCTGTTTCTTGATATTTTTCCACTCATGCATTAACCCCTCGTATGACAAATCCCATGCTTTTTCGTCGGGGCACTATCTGCAAAAACTTTTCGAATTTTAGTATTCCAAGAAACGAGACGGCAAAATCACGTGTTTCTTTCTTTTTAGAGGTTATGCAGTGGGGTTTCTGGTTTCTTATAAATAAATATTTTTCCATAATCAACTAAGAATACTGGTATACATTAAGAATTAAAACAACGAAAGGCTTAATAATAAGATGTATTCATTTTTCATTTTTGGTAAATCAAAAATAATGAATTCACAAAACAAAATTACACAATCACTTACATAATAAAATATTTTCGACATCATACAGATCAGGATGAAATAAATAGTAGTGTGAGAGTCTGTCAAAATGCTATGTTACCTAACATAACTGCACTAATCACTATAGTTATCACTTCAACTCAACGCGGAACAGGAATCTTGGAAAGCTTACATCTAGAATATTTATCTATTCGACCATCGATCTGCTCACTGAAACAAATAATCAGCGTTAGGATATATGAATATTACAAATAATAGCAAAATAAATAAAACGTTTCATAAATAAATTATGCAATTACCTGTTGGTGATCAATTTCATTGTGGTGTAAAATCTTGCGCAGGCTTATGATTTCTGCAATAGAAATAGTTTTATTTTAGTAACTAGTAACATTAGGTCAAGAATTTTTAATAAAATAATTTACTTTCACTATTTAACAATTTGGATATAGTCTGTTAGTTTAGTTTTTCTTTTTCGTATGTAACTTGAACGCGATCGCAAAAACAAATGCGACCAACGATTTTGAAAAAGTCAGTGAAAATTTTAACACATTCAGTGCCACATTTGTCACGCCGAACGACTCGCTGGTCGGGTTCTTGGTATAGCAATTTTGTATGGAGGCAATTCTGCGGCGCCTGGAATGGGACTTGATTTTTTGGCAGGCACTTAAAGTGTTAAGGTGTGACTGGCAGCTAAAGCGAGAAGAAAAAGAATGTTGATTAGTTACATTGGAGCCGGTGGAAGCGGGTTGTCCGGGCACGGAGTACTGCGGGCGGAAGTTGGAGAAGTTGGCGGCGGCGGCCGCGGCCGGCGCGAACCCGGGCAGCGCGCCGCTCGCCTGGAACCCGCCCGGGAACTGCGCCATTTGCGCTGCAAGGAAACGATAATCTCAACACATGGGTACACCATCGTGTAACGGTATGTCGGTGTTTGTAGGGTACTATGTGAACTCAATTAAGTGACAATGATATTTGAACAAGCTCAAAATTAAATTTATTTTATTACATTACCATGCGCCATTCTTACTTTTGGATACTTATCCAACATGGCGCAGCCGGTATGACTCCCCAAGGGAATATGATTTTCAAGTGAGTTTAGAAATTGCCTGCATCTTTGGTATCAGACGATGATCCAGCTAACACGATGGTCTTTCGGCAATGTTTTAGTTCTTCAAAGTATCCGCGTGAGTGCATACAGGGACTTTGCTAAGTCGCCAAGGCATATCGGCCAATGTCTCAAGGTCCGTGCACTCAAAATGTCGTTAGATCAAAACGGCTCGTTGGAATAATTGTATGATAATATGAAATAGCAAAATAACTTGTGTATCCTGCTGGTGATACGTCGTTGCCGTTATTATTGAATTGGAAGGCTTCGACCAGCATTCTTAGACCGAACGGAGTTTAGTTAGGTAGTAGTGTATTTTTTTTTGTATTTTTTGGCGTAGTAGTGTACCTGCGGGCACGGGGTTGCCGGCGGTGGCGGCCAGGCGGCTGAGGATGGAGCGCTCCGACATCTGCAGGCGCTGCGCCACGGGCGGGATGCGCGCCAGCGTGGCGGGCAGGCGCGACACGTCCGACTTCATGTCCGACAGCAGCTCCTCCAGCTGGTTCAGCACCTGCAACGTTCAACCATACTTAATATCCACTTGTAAACATTCATACTATTGTAGTCTATATCATTTTACGTTGCAACATATCGGGGCAAGTAAAATGTATGAAAAATGAACCCGCCTTTCACATTGTCCGATCCGATATTGCACCCGATACCGATATGTCGGCGGCCGCGTCGGGTCCCGGTCGATATCGGACGATAATGCTTGTATGTGTGCTATATGTAGACATTTTCTTTGGTGTGTGCGTGACTGTTCCGGCGGCCGGTGGTAGCCATATCGGATATAAATGTGATGACACAACGCGATATAGGCTATCGGCGTCCGACAGCGATATCGTATCGGGTAATATGAAAACGCTCTAAGTTGGCTGCAGAAAATCTGTCGAGCATTGGCGACTGAAACTTTCGGAGGCCCGAAGCGGAAAATATATAAACATATATAAAACAGTACCGTGACTCACTTATAGACAACGGACAGCCTAAACGGATGGTGATAGAGGTTTGAAATTTGGAGACCTTCCTCGAGAACCCCAGAGGTGCACTGTGGAGGGATTTTTTGAAATTCCATCCCTAAAGGAGTGAAAAGGGGTGATAAAGTTTGTATGGAAAATACCGCGGGCGAAGCTGTGGCGGGTCCTCTAGTATAAATATACGATCCTATTGCTTGCCCTCGCTCCTGATAAGCATCTAATCCACCTTCGACACGTGAGGTAATAGTTACCTTGTGCAGTACAGCGTTGGCGGGCTTGTTCCCGGCGAGCGACTCCTTGCTGAGGTGCTGGTGCGACTCGGCGAGGCACTCCACCTCGGCGAAGCGCGCGTTGAGCGACATGGCCGGGTGGTTGGGGTCCTGCGTCAGGTTCAGGTACGCCGCGCGCCGCAGTTGCTCTTCGATCACCAGCGCTTGCTCCAGTAGCTGACATGACAAATCATAACTTACTGGCGAGGCAGGCGGACAGGTTCATATTTTAAATATAAATATTAATTTAGAAGAAGTGACGCCACAGTATGCTGTGCGCCACAGCATACTGTGGCGTTCAAAAGGTTTGGTAAGGTAAGGTAAGGTTTTTGCTCCACTACCTTTATCGCCAGTGTCACTAAAAGTACACGAACTTTTAAATTGCGGTGTGTGTCGGTTTGAAATGTTAAAGTACGCAACGTATACTTGCTCTGGTGTACATCACTACCTTGAGGGTCAATCGATGATCGATATATATCGGTCGATGACAACAATCAACGTTGATCAATTGGTGCGGTATAACCCCTATCATAAAATAATGACATGTCGGACTTTTTGACGGCATTTGACGGATTTTTCAAGCAACACGGTTAAGACCCCTAGCTGTATCTTATTAGTTGTATAAATGTTTAAATTTACCTTGAATCGCCTGGCGAGGAACTTGTTCTTGATCTCCAGGAAGTTGCCCTTGCCGACGTCCATCTTGAAGGGCTCGTTGATGATGGCGAAGCGCAGGTCGTTCTGGATGTCCTGCCAGCGGCCGTACCCGTGCGTGACGATGCCGGCCAGCAGCCAGTAGTCGTGGCGCCGGTGCCAGATCTCGTACTCGCGGCCCGGCGCGGCGGCGCGCTCCTCGTTGAGCCACAGCGTGTGCAGCTCCGTGAAGCCGCCGTCCGCGATGTTGAACATGAACTTGCGCCGCTCCACTTTAAGCTCCTCCTCCTCCTTCACCAGCACTACGTCGTCGTCCTCCTCCTCCTTTTTCTCGTCCTTGCTCGTTTTGTCTGACGACTCTGAATCGGCCTTCTCGCTCTTGACGTCCTCTTTTTTGTCCTCCTCCTTGACATCCTCTTTGGGTTTCTCTTTCTCGGGCTCCTTGTCCTCCTTCTCTTCGGGTTTCTCCTCCTCCTTCGGAGGCTCCTCGTCGACAGACATGCGACGCTCCGGCTCTTTAGCCTCCGCCGGCTCCTCCTTCGGGACCGGTTCCTTCTCGGCGGGTTTGTCTACCTCCTCCTTTTCGGTCACGTCCATCGGCTCGTCTTTAACCTCCTTGTCGGATTTGTCGTCTTTGGGAGTTTCCTCCTTTTCGTCCTTGTCGGAGCCGGCGGGCGTGGGCGCGGAAGACGCGGCGGAGGCGGAGGAGGCGGCGGACGCGGAGGAGGCGGCGGGCGCGGACGCGGAGGCGGGAGCGGGCGAGGGCGCCGCGGACGTGATGGGCGTGGCCGTGGAGGGCGAGGGGCTGGGCGCGGCGCTCTCGCCGGCCGCGCCCGCGATCTTCACGGGCTCCACGGGCTTGCGAATCAGCTCCGGCATGCTGTAGTACCCGTTGATGTGCTCGAACTCTTGTACCTTCTTCCTAATAAGACTCATGACGCCGATCCTCGTGAGCACGTGCTGGCGCGACAGGCCTTCGCGCGGCACGCCGTCGGCGAACGTCTCCGCGTTGTCGGCGCCGGGCTCGCATAGATGCCGCATGAACAGCGACACGTAAGCTTTGAAGTTCCTCTCGGATTTCCCTCGTAGATCGCGCACTAGCCACTGAGAGTTAAACGCGTCTTGAGGCGGCATGCCGTACCGCATGATGGCATTGAGGAAGGACTTCCTCTGGCGAGCGTTGAAGCCGAGAACCTCCATGTTGCCGCCGACGCGGGCGAGTAGGGGCGGCAGCGGGCGGTCTCGCTCCTCGCGTCTCTCCAAGCGCCTCTTGCTGCGACGACTGAGTAAGTCACCGTTGTCATTCTTCTCGTCGAAGTCATCATCCTCCTTATCGTCCTCGCTGCCCTGAGAAAAGTCGGAGTTGTAATCGGAGCCATTTTCCTGCCACGTGGAGTCCTCCCTGTTTTCCGTTTGAGCGACGCTGCCGTCGTTGTAGTTGACCTGCTTGCGCACGCGCTTGCCCTTGCCGAGCGAGCGCGCCTGGTCCTCCTGGTGCTGCTCGTAGTGGTGCCGCAGCAGCTTGATCCAGTACGCCGGGTCGGTGTTCTCCGCCTCCTGTTTGATGATCTCCGTGTCGACTTCCTCCTCGTTGTCGCCCTCCTTCGTCGAATAGCTCGCCACTTTGAAGGAACTGAGATACTCGTTGGCCCACGATTCCTTCGATTCGATACCCTCCTTTGACCGATCGAGCAGCTCTGATACGGCTCTGTCATCGTAATGGATAGCTTCTTCTTTACCCTCTTCTTCTTTGAATAATTCTTCGGTACCGAATCTGAGAATGTCGTCCAACTCTTGTTTGGTGAAGTTAGCACCCTTCCCGCCCATTCCGGGTCGTACAACCAAATGCGTCAACATCATCTTTCTTTTAGCGACTTGTGTGACTCTTTCCTCGACACTGTTGCGTGTGACGAAGCGATAGATCATCACTTTGTTAGCCTGTCCGATACGATGGGCACGGGAGAACGCTTGAATATCATTGTGTGGATTCCAATCGGAGTCATAAATAATGACTGTGTCAGCGGTGGCCAAGTTAATTCCGAGACCTCCAGCTCGTGTTGAAAGCAAGAATACAAATTGTTGGGCGCCCGGAGCGTTGAATCGATCGATCGCTTCTTGACGGATGGTGCCAGTGATACCACCATCGATTCTCTCGTATTTGTAACCGGCGCCCTCAAGAAAGTCTTCTAGGATATCCAACATTTTTGTCATCTGTGAGAAGATAAGAACTCTGTGACCTTGCTCTTTGAGTTTGTGCAACATTTTAGCCATAAGAACAAGTTTTCCTGAGGCTTTGATTAGAGCTTGTGTGTCGTAGTTCCCATGTGTGCCCAGTGGTGCCTCCTCGGCCGCCACAGGGAAAAGATAGGGATGATTACAGCACTTCTTCAAGTCCATCATCACGTTAAGGAGCGAAACTGTCTGACCACCACTCTTCGGGTTCAGAGCCTCATAATTCCTAGTCAAAATGTATTTATAATATTTTTTCTGCATGGGTGACAGTTCCACGCGCACAATGAACTCTGACTTGGTCGGCATGTTCTTCAATACGTCAGCTTTAAGTCGCCGCAGCATATGCGGCCCCAGCATTTCGTGAAGCCTCTTGACTTGCTCCTCTTTCGAAACATCCGCGAACTCGTTCTGGAAAGCAGCTAGTTCGTTGAACTTGTCTTTGTTCAAGAAGTTTAAAAGATGGAACAACTCCTCGAGGTTGTTCTGCAAGGGAGTACCGGTGAGAAGCAGTTTATAGTTGATGTGGTAACCTGCCAGCAGCCTGAAGAATTTGGATTGATTACTCTTCAGCCTGTGGGCTTCGTCCACGACTAACACAGCCCAGTCTATGGAGCCGAGGCACGTGGCGTCGATAGATACCAGCTCGTATGAAGTAAGCAGAACGTTGAATTTGACCTGCGACTTAATTTTCGACGGTCGCCCGCTCCTATTCGAGTTGTCATCGAACGTCAACTCGTTCTCTCTTATAACCGCTCTGGAGTCTTTATCGCCGACGTACGTGATACAGTATAAATCCGGCGCCCACAGTTCGAACTCCCTCTCCCAATTGATGATAGTCGAAAGAGGAACAGAGACCAAGAAAGGTCCTTTGCAATGTCCTTCTTTGAACAGGGAGTAGAGGAACGTGACCGTTTGGATGGTCTTGCCGAGACCCATCTCGTCAGCGAGGATGGTGTCGATGCCCTGTCCCCAGGAGTAGCGCAACCAGTTGAGCCCCTCGAGCTGGTAGGGGTGCAGCTGCATGCCGGTCTCGTACACGTAGGGCGGCTGGTCCTCGTACTTCTTGTTGAGGTTGGAGGTGGGTCTCTCGGGCGGCGGGCAGTACTTGCGGCCCGCCATTTTGAGCTGACCGCTGCTGCTCTCGTCGTCGTCAATCATGTCGCGGCTCTTGCTCTTGCGCCCGGCTTTTTTACCTTTGCTGCCCTTGGATTTACCTTCCGAAGTGATGTAGGCACGCATATCCTATAAAACAATACAAAGATATTGATAAAAACCAAAGATCTCAAAAGAAGGATATGTCTATCAGTACAATTTCGTGTAACAAGTCTCATAGAAGTATGTCAAACGCCAGCGCCGTGGCTTAACCACACCCTACTGCTGATGTCTTAGTTCTTACGACATACATACAAAAGTCTAATATTGCTTGACTTACACGCTAACATATCATTGTGGACGGTGAGTTCGTTGATGCGGTCTCACAGGTCCTAGAATTGTACTAGATAGGTACATAATTCTAATATTGTCACTTAAACGGGTGTCAAGGACCGTGGTTGCCGTGCGACTGAACGTGCGATGGTGTCAGATTCGCCTTCTGACTTCTTACTATATATTTCAATGATAAAAACGAAACCAGTTTAATAGCCCATGTAATAAAGTGGTTCTTATGGTGTGTGTACCTGATAAAATTCGACAGCCTGTTTGAGTCCCGCGATATCGCTGTGCTCGGATTCCCAGGTGGCCTGATCGTACGAGAGGTCTCGCCACTTCACCAGGTAGTATGTAGTTCCGTCCCGAGACGTGCGGTGGTTGATCACGCGGTGAACAATCAACCATTCTGGTTTTACACCGTATCTGGAAATAAAATGAGGATTTTATTTATGAAGGAGCTAGGTTATCTAGTCTTTTTGCTTAGGGGTGATAAGATAAGCTCGTGAGCTCTTATTACCCAAGAACACATCAGAGACCTGGTCCAATGGGTGGTGCCTCAACTTGAACAGACTTTGAATGTATTAACCATAACACAAGCCTTTAGAGCTTACTTCGGGACTAGATCGATTTGTGTAAAGATTGCCCCCTAATTTATTTATTTATTTATTAAAGTAACCTAGGTCAAGAATATATAGTACCTATAGTCTGTTAGGTAGTTAACTAAATGTAAACCAACTAAACCCATGCGACTCACCTACCAGCCAATCAAAATACACCATAGATAAAACACCGTATCGTAATTGCCAATCAGGCAAAAGATTTACTGGTTAACAGAGTCATGTGGGTTAGTTTTGCTTACATTTAGTTAACTAACTAAACGAATAGAGTATAGTCTAGGTTAGGTTATCTCATGTGGTATCTGGAAGCAGGTCAAAATACAATAAGCAAGTGCCATGCATGTATAAATTAGAGCGCAGAGTTCTGACCTGTAGTATTTTTCCTCGAGCGCCTTTTCGTCGGAATCTTGGTCCTGCTTGCTCTTCAGCCGCTTGTACCTGCCATCTCGCTCATCCAGAGGCTCCTCTAGCTTAGGTGGTTCCTCCGTGTCGTATTTTCGCATGTAGTAGCGGTACATGAGCGGGTGGAAAACATCCAACTGTGAAATGGAATATAACATAATATAATGGAACTAAAATATAGTCGACGTGGTAGTCTTTAAAATTGCTTGTCTTTGTTTTTTGTCGCATGAAAATAATTTGCTATTACATTTAAGGCTTTATTTGACTTTTTCTTTCGTTCCGCAATCATACAGCGTCAAATAACTCAATTAATAAAAAAAACTTATTTAATGATCAAAAAACCTGAATGCGATGATTTTAAATTCACTGAATTCTGCCACGGTTCTTCCCAACTCGTTCGAAACAATCAATAATGTAAAATAAATGAGGTGTGATCAGTTTTAAAATAAGTTATATTCATAATTTTAAATAAATTTTGTTTGAGCAGTCGGGACCCACCAGGTTGCAATTTGGAACTTACTCTTTACGACCTTTTATTTAATACTACACACGATGTATTTGCGCAATTTATTTTTTTATGTAGTTATATTTTAATTTCCACTTGGAACTTGGGTAAGTTGCAAAACTTGTAAATTCCCATTTAGACGCGCCCCAAAGCGGAAAGCTTAAGTTCAATGACCTCGTCATTATACAATCTGATTATACCTGCAGTTCAGAGATCCAGCTGCAGTGCCAGTAGGAGCACTCGTGCCACTTGACGAAGAACTCGCGCGAGCGCGGCGCCTTGGACTTGGCCGAGGGATCTTTCCAGCGCCATGTCAGGATCTTGTGCACCTTGCCGTCCAGACCCGGGCACTGGAAACAACCAATTATATTATTAACAAAAGTAAGGCTGCTTTAAAAAAACACAAACAGCCCTGTTCCGCATGGGTGCGTTGACTTATTCTCTACCCTTAACTAAATGTTGAGGAAAAAGACGACATGAATGGTGTGCTAAGGGCTGGCAATGGAGTTCTGAAAGAATTATTCCCTTTTCACATTCGAAAAAGAATTTTCACGGAAAACCACAAAGAAACTGAACTGAAGACGACTATGAACCAAAGGCAAAAATCACCCTTTTCATACAAAAGGCGATAACGATTTCCACCCCTTAAATGTTAACCGATTTTGACCAATTTTTGATAGGTTGTCAGTCAGAACGAAATCTAGGTCTATACGTTTTGATTTTTTTCACTATCAGACCTATCAAAAACTGGTGAACATCGGTTAACATTCAAGAACAGGGGTGGAAATCGTTATCGCCTTTTGTATGAAAAGCCGTAGGTTCACACTCCTCTTAAACGTTATCTCATTCATCAACTCTACTGCCAATTAGCAAAACTTTTTCAAGAAACAAAAATTACTAAAGCTTTGTCTAAAACGATTCGTAAAACTAAATTAGTAAGAGAACGTTTGTGTGTGTGTACATACACTGCAGCGGGGACACTTCCACTCCCCATCTGGCACCTCCTCTAGCGGCGGATTGAGACAGAAGCGGTGATAAGCCGACGGACACGAGTCGCAGCACAGAAGCTCACCGCCGTCCTTACAGATTCTAGAAAAAATAGACTGGTAAAGAAATTGTTATTGAAATCAACTACGCGACCCGCAGTTTTGCCTAAGATATTAACCCATTTCTGTTGAGTGCATAACATTGTCGCGTGCGTGGGATGTAACTGGTGGTGGCAGAGTGATTCAATATGCCAATATGTGCGTGAGTACTAAGCTCGTCTGTAGTCATGTTGTTTGTGTCGGTATCAGGGTTCGAAATTATCAAGATAATTATTTTCTTTGATTTACATACATACAGCATCACGCCCGAAATCCCTAATGGGGTGGGCAGAGCCACAAGACTACTTGTGGCTACGTTCGATGAATTAGTCCTAAGATGGTATGATGAACCATATGATTATTATCTTTTATTTATTATGTGATAATTATCGATGCCGATTCCTAATTACTCTTAGTAGCGTAGCGTCTTTACTTTTTCGTTTTTTCGATTCGCATCACACAAATTAACAAGTTAAATATGAAAGAAAAACAACTGCTGTTAAAACAGTGAGAAAACAAAGTAGTTTAGTAGTACTTCGTTAGCTATATCCCTCTCACTCTTGTTCTAACAGACTAGAGAGCAAAGGACATGGAAAACTTTAAATCTGCGACACTGGACTACTGGGCTACGGTATTGACCTGCAGAACTCCTGGTGCTCGTCGTCGTCCTCCTGCTCCTGGTTGCCCTCGGCCTCGCAGTGCGGGCACGACCAGCGGCCCTCGGGCGTCTCCTCCAGCTCGGGCTCCAGGCACACGGAGTGGTAGGCGCGCGGGCACGTGTCGCACAGGATTATCTCGCCGCCTTGCTGGCACACCTGGCGACCACCACATATTTTTAGTTACTAGCGAATTTTGATGTTTTTCGGATGGTAGAAAAGACAAGCGGGTACAGCGGCACGAAAGTCTCGCGGTAACCGTTATTGCGTAGAAGTCGAAAATTGGTTATCGTGGGAGAGTTAGCGGGATGGTGACGGGACCTACCTATGCGCAGTATAATAATAATAATAAATTGCGGGACAATCTTTACACAATACGATCTGGTCCCAATGTAAGCTTTAAAGGCTTGTGCTATGGGTACTAGACGACGATATACATACTTATATAGATAAATAAATACTTAAATACATAGGAAACATCCAAGACTCAGGAACAAACATTCGTGCTCATCACACAAATATTTGCCCTTACCGGGGATCGAACCCGGGACGCCAGCTTCGGAGGCAGGGTCACTATCAACTAGGCTATCCACGTTGTCGTCCCAACCACATTTCGTTCACCGCTAGACTTTCGTGCCGCTACCTGTAAATATACCCTTTTAACTCAGACTATGACGCGAACAAGCATAGATGCTACGTAACAACAAGGTAAACAGTTTTAATCTATTTTTTCCATCATTTTTAGTCACCTAGGGGGCCGTCCATTAATCACGTGAGGCTTGAAAGCGGGGGGGGGGAGGACACGAAATGTCTCAAGGAGGGAGGGGGGTGTAGTAAGATATCAAGTGTATTTATTTTTCAAACGCGCGATTTTTAAACCGAAAAGATTTTTTTTAATTATTATTTTTATGCCAATCAAAAACAACCTGCAATCTTTCTGTCTAGACATTTTTATCATGGGCCTTAATTTCAGAATAAAATAAGATTATACTTTATACCTGTATTTAAGATAAAATTCTAAAATATTCTAACAAATTTAAGATTTTTTGTAAATACTATAAATACACATGATGTTGGGTGGGGCGGGGGGGGTAATCTTAAACCTCACCATGTATCACCAAGGTGGAGGGGGGGTTAAAATATGCTCAAAAAAATATCACGTGATTAATGGACGGCCCTAGGTGTATTTTAGCGATATTCTCACCTCACAATAATCCTGGTGCTCTTGCTCGCCCTCCGTGCCGTCGGGGAACTTGTTCGTCGTCTTCAGTTTCTTCTTCTTCCTGCTCTTATTTCCAATTTTGGTCTTAGCTTTCTTCCTGGGAGCCTGCAAACAATAATCAATATTAGAAAGTTATATACAAGAGTTCTTTTGGGGATCTGAAGTGGGTGAAAAATGTACACGTTGCCTCTATCCAGATAGTTTCGCGCGTATTGATAAAAGGTCTTGAAATATTTTTAACTAAACCGTTAGAGGTGTCAATAAAAAAAGTTGAATTTTAACCTTTGAAAGACAAAGAGATAATAAACACATCGCTCGTTTAAAATTAAAAAAGAAATAACGTGAAATACAAATCCATTCCAAATTCAATTTTAACGCGGTTGAGTAAACTTTAAAACAATAGTGAATTTAATTTGGACTTGTTCCCTTTTATTTTTAAGCGTGCGACGTATAACTCACTGGTATGCCCCCCTCTTCTTCTTTTACCGGCGCGACTTCCTCTGCTGGCGCCGGCGCGGCGAGCGGCTTGGGGTCTTCAGCTTCGGCCAACATTTGCTCAAACTCCGCGTCAGAGTCCGAGTTGGCGCCGGCGCTGCCTTCCTGGTCTTCCTCCTGTGACGAATGGATCTAAATAAGGTTTTGGGAATAAAAGATGAGTGTTTTGTCAAATGAGATCATGCCATCACCACAAAGCCTTTAAATCGAGAAGTTGCAGCGTCTCACGCGAAATCAACTAAAACATTTACAAATTCAAGCATTATTATCATATTTACAGGCAACACACAAAAAAGTTTTAGTAGACTGATTGAAAATATTGGATATTCGGACAGTTCATGCGTCATTTTCACCGCCCAAAAAACAACCAACAAACAACTACGCCTGCCGAAATAAGTTACAAACGAAGATTACATTTGCTCATGTAACTTGTCTAAGGCCGCAAATTATATGAATGCAAGGTTTGGTCGCCAAGAATTGATAAAAAAGTAAAAAGTCAGGGCTTCTTAACTCATTACAAATAGCGGCCCGCTAATTTATTTTTACCGATAATAAAAAAAAAGGGAAATTTTACATTTTTTTCATAGAATATTATTATTGAATAGCCTAACTGTATACACAGAAAGCAACACGCGAACACCCGAATGATAAACTCGAAGCCAATGACATATTATAGAAAGACACAAGACACGTCATATCCATACTCAACGCGTTTTAAACATGTATCATAGATACATTTTTTCTTTTTCGTTTCTTTGGCCGAAGCCTGTGCAGATTATTGAATTTATGTGACATTTGACGCGCACATATAGCCATTAATTTGCAATATGGCAATTGTGTATATAAAAAAAAACAAATATATTTTTATCGCTGCCGTCCGCCTGGCGCGACACCGCAACATCTGCGTCCCTCGTACCACGAAACTCAGTGCGCGCGGCGAAAAGCGACGCCCGTCATACAGTTTGCGATAGGTAAGCGACAGTCGCTATTTCGAGACGATACCATAATATTTATCAACTCTCGGTGAACAGACTTTAGCGTTCTTTATCGATAGTTTCCTTTGAAATATTTGAAAAAGAAAAATTGTATAAAGAATGAAACTCACGCTGCTAGTCCGCTTGCGTTTGCTGAACTTGATCTTCAGCGTCGGCACTTTAGGCTTGCGGCCGGGCTTGCCGCGCGCGCCGGCGGCGTGCTTGGCCTTGCGGCCGCGCTTGCGCGGCGCCGGCGTGCCCTCGTCGCTCAATTCCTCTTCTTCTTCCTCTTCAGGCTCGTCCTGGACGTCATCGTTCTGAGAAATATTCAGAGGTCAGTTCTGGACACAATAGCTAAGGTGAGCGTCAAGTTGGCGTACCCGTCAAAGATATCCAGGATCTGATGATTCCAAAAAATTATACCCAAATAGTAATTCCATTTAGCTTTTCTTTTATTATTATTTATTAATATTTCCGATACTATTTTTTGGTATACATTGTATAGCTGGCTTAGGAATTCAATGGCTTTCTGTGTGATCTCGGCCGGGTACGCCAGCTTCAAAGTGCAAAATATTTTACCCGTGTTTGTTATGAAATATCTCAGTTTCTGTTAGAGCTACGAAGTTGAGACTTCGGGAGCCAGGGGTACTATTTGGGCACTATTTTTTGAGATATACAGCTTTTTTGGGAGCAGCACCATTCTCGAGATCCAAACTTGGTACGCCAGCTTGACGTCAAGTTAGCGTCCCCGTTAAACAGGGCTCATATCTCCGAAATTACAAAGGTACAATTTTTTTGAACTCTGTACTAATTGGGTACTATTTGGGTACAATTTTTTGGAATCATCAGATCCTGGATATCTTCGACGGGTACGCCAACTGTACGCTCACTGGCTAAGCTATAATTAAGATTAATGTCCCACTAAAAATATACCATACAGTTTAAGTTATTTATGCCGTGAAATTTAAGATCTCTCTTATGCGTTGTTTCGAAAGTTCGAAACGAACTCTTGGCAATCGGAATTATTTTTCTGACAGCGACTTTCGTTGTAGTTTAGTAAAGGATTAAAGGTCGGTAATAGTCTGTTCTCAAATAGATGATACTAACAAGTCAAGTTTCTTTGTTGATCCAACACCTGTAGGCTTGAGCGCGAACTCTACTTAAACCGGGTTTTATGAAGATCCATTACAAAATGTTTCATATCAAATATAAAGCAATACAGCTATTGAAATTATTGATCTGAAATTTGGTCTGACGAACCTTTATAAAACCTGGCCTTACAGTACATATATTAGAAATTTACTACAGAGTTCACATATACAAGACACTCAATAATCAAGTTATATGGATTTAATATAACTTGGTACCTTAGGCTCTTTGGGCGGGCGGCCCGGCCTGGCTTTAGGCACGTAGTCTGACGCGGTGGAAGTGTTGGTGTTTTCCTCGGAGCCCATGTTGGACGTCCCACCCACGTAGGGGTTGTAGGGGTTGGTGGAGTGGGCTTCGCTGAACAGCCGCCATTTGGCCGCTACCAGCATCATCAGTTTGGATACTGGTACCTGATAGGACAGAACACTAATGAGCACCGGGAAATCAGGGTTACAAACACATAATCAAAATTAAGTGTCCAGAGGAAGAAACATAAAATAACACTTTATTTTACAGTAGAATAGTATACTTTGTCGTAATGGCCTAAGATTCATTTTTGTTCCACAAAATCAATGGATAATCGTATTGATTCCCTCGAACTCTTCATAATATGAATATATTGTATAGATCTAATTATTGATTATTGTTTCTTCACCTTTGGATTTTCTTTAACAAGCAATGGCCGCACATGCTGTTGGAAGAGCTTGTATGATGTCAAATTTTCTATGTCGGCATCTGAGTACTGGATATCGGCATCTACAAGTCCAAATGAGGCGCACACTTCCTCGACCGTCGGCATGCCTGGAAGAAAATATTGTATGACTTGTGATGTTTCGCGTATAATTTCTTCATTTACTTAACTTAGGATGAAGTTTTAAATCCCATAATAATTTGTTATGCAACAGAGAATTTTGAGTTATTATTTGAAAGATTAATCTTATTGGCGAATCAACTTTTTAGTGCCACCCGTTGCTATGGTTACACAAATTTTGTCCCTTGGACAACCTAAGCATTTTGCTATGAAACAGTATATAAGTGTCACTTGGACAACCGGGGACAAAGTAAACAAAACAAAAATGTTGATTCACCTTTGTATGAAGACTATTCTAAAAACTGTTCTTTGTTGCTTTTTTAAATATTCTTAACAAACATGAAGGTACTGTGGTTAATCGTGTTTGCTCGATTTATTTAGCCATTTCAATTATAGATCGTTCATTATTGATGTAAGGTGGTCGTATGTGCCAGTTTCAAGGATTTAAATAAACAGGCCACGTGCGAGTCGGACTCGCGCACGAAGGGTTCCGTAATATTATCTATAATCAAACAAAAAAAAAAACACGTTTGTTGTATGGGAGCCCCCCTTAAATATTTATTTTATTGTTTTTTAGTATTTGTTGTTATAGCGGCAAAAGAAATACATCATCTGTGAAAATTTCAACTGTCTAAAACCACGGTTCATGAGATACAGCCTGTGTGCCTGACTGACTGACGGACGGACGGACAGACGGACAGCAGAGCCTTAGTAATAGGGTCCCGTTTTAACCTTTGGTTACGGAACCCTAAAAAAGAAGTATTATGGAATACTTCTACAAACGTTGCGGCACAGGTGGTCGCAACGTTTACATGAAAATGAAACTCGTTGAAAAATCTTCAATAACCAAGAAACTAATTATTTTCCGACAGGGTAGATTATATAACCATATTAACTGCAAATAAGTTCTAATAATATCCCCTTAAAAAGACTGCATCGCATTACCGGTCACCTGTATAACACCCTGCGGCCGTCAAAGATAAGATAGACCGTCTTATCTCTAAGTGCGTCTCTCTCACACTAGTGCCGACGAAAGAGATAGAGAGATAAACGGGTTTAACTTATCCCCGTGTCTGGCGTGCTAAGGCCGCAACAGATTTATTAAAGAAATGTATCTAAGCAGATCTTTTAGAGAAGATCCGTCAAATTCACTTGGACTATTTATCAAGACCTTCTCAGCAGAATGTACTCAAAGAACTTGTTTTCTTGGTTACGCATATCTTATAAAACCATAAAATTTCAAGTATTGTATTGTAATGTCAAACATTGTAATGGTCCTTAACCCACATTTTGACTTATATTAAATTATTATTAACTAGCTTCTGCCCTTGAGTTAAGCGGGTTTAATTTATCTTTGTGGCATGCATGTTAGGGCAGCAGGTTACACTAGCCACTTTACCGTTAGGCCAATGCTCCCGCGACCTTCACGCCAATCCTCCATTCGGCTACGCTACACTGACACAATAGGTGAGAGATAAAATCATCATTGCAATCTAATATAGGATTAAATGGATTTCGTTGCTTGTGTATCCTAATCTCAGTATTTTTATGATCAGATCTATTTTTAATCGGATTTGTTTGTATATTCTTTCGAAATTGTTTATGTTCTTAGTATATTTATTATTGTTTAAAAATGTTCTATCAAAACCATATTCATTCATATTATTATTTATCGCTTTACCTAGTAAGGTAAACATGCCAATTAAATTTGTGCAAGTGATTTTTTTCTCATACGTACCTACCTACTTGTATGTTGAAACAAGAAACAGCTAAAACCATTCAAATTTCACCAACACGCCGCAAGACGAATTTAGTTTGAATAATAATAAGATTACGTAAATTCATCTTTCGAAAAAATACTAAAATTCAAAGAACTGTCTCACTTTTTTAATAACAATAAATACGTACCTAGAAAATGTTAATATTTTCAAAATTTCGTTCAGCGCCTCTATTCGGGAACGCTAAGTGATTCTGTAGCGACTCGTGGGCGAGATTTCTAATCCCACTCTTCCGCACGACGCGTAATGCGTTAGAGTGGGATGAGAAATCTCGCTCACGAGTCGCTACAGAATCACTTAGCGTTCCCGAATAGAGGCGTAGGACGTTAGATATGAGGATTTTAGGAGTCATTTGGCTTATATTTCACAAATTTTTTGATGAAGCAGATTCCTACCTGGAGGAGCCCAAACTAGATGTGTTGTGATTTTAAATTTGTAGAAAAAATACGTTTCTATATTGCATACCAAAAAATTATGACGTCACAAAAAATTAAGGATTACCAAACTTGCTGGCAACATCTCAACTATATTTCAGTATGACTTCAAGAATGCATAACAGAAGCTAAACCGCGGTCCTCATATTATGCGAACGAAATACCTCTTACGGCCTACCAGCACTGAAGCTAAACCGCGGTCCTCATATTATGCGAACGAAATACCTCTTACGGCCTACCAGCACTATGGAATAACACTTGAACGGCAAATAGAAGCACTAAGTAAACATAAAGAAAATATTTTAAAAGTTACGTTAAGTTAAAGTAAAGTTAATAATCAACAAAAAAGTATACTGAAAAAAAAATAACACGTTGAATGATGATCGCCAAAAGTGAGAATATAGAGCAAGCTCAATTATTTCAATGCGATTGAACCAGGACAGTGAATAAATTCACTTTTATTTTTACCTGACTATTTTGTTGCTTCGTCAATCTAATATCACAGAATAGATAATAGTACTAACGTACAGAAGAATCACTTTCTAACAAAACCGCTGTTTAGGTACGAATAATTTCCTAATCATGCCTTCTCTCTCTGTTGCATAAGACGTGCTCTTTCGTGTACGCTAGGGTTGTCAGTTGCTAACAATAGGTAAACAAACGGTACCTATTGAAAAACGAATCGAATTGAATTCGATGTGTAAAAAGAACATGAAAGTCTACTACCGAAATAGGTAGTTAATTGTATTTTGAACCCTACTTTCATTCTAATATCCTATGTACCTATAACAACTCTCATTACTACAGGTTAGAGAGGTTCTATAACAAAACCAGTAAGTAGGTACTAACCTTTAAATATCTTTTGGAACACAAAAAAATGAAATGGTTTCGATATCTTCTTTGCTTTATTCAAGCACCCGTTAACACTACAGTATTTTGTATACTTATTACCAGTCATTATTAATTAATACAAGAACAGGAAACAGCACAGGAATTCACTGAGTACTGTAAATGAAATAATAAGTACCCAACACGCTTTGCTATGACTCGGCGCGACACGGCGAGCGAGCAGCAACCTACTGCGACATACACCGCCGCGGTGCCCGACGGCCGAACGTACCTAAAGTGCGGAGTGGAACCCGCCTGCTAATATCGCCATTATGCAAATGGGTAACTTACCGCAACCAGAGTCAGAAGCGACCGGCGTGGAAGGCGTAGTGCTGTGCTTACTGCCGCGGCCCTTCCGTGACTTCTTGTTCGAAGTCATGGCACTGAGAGCGTAGTCGCTGTCGCCTTCCGCTTCTATCTCCAGCCCAAACTCATCCTCCTGCAAGGTCGGAGTTTATTATAGTGTTAGTGAACTGAGAGATGTATCCGATATTACTGATGCTGGGCTATCAAAGTCAAAGTCAAAGTCAAACTATCTTTATTTAATTTAGGCTTTTACAAGCTTTTATGAAGGTCAAGGAATGAACCTACCACCGGTTCGGAAAAAATCCTCTACTGAGAAGAGCCGACAAGAAACTCGGTGAGGTATAATTTTTTCAAATCAGTACACATATAAGTCAACAATGATGTCTACAGTTTTATACAAATCTAAGTATATACCACAGCAGGTACGCTCATCGAGACCCAGGGATCGCCGGTGCAGGTCACGATTTAAGCCAAACGTCCCTGTCCATGAACACGTCCATATCAGAATAAAATCAGTCCATATCATCAGAGTAAACAGTTTTTTTTTTAAATGGAATGGAGTGTCTGATAAGGTCGATTTACACGCGACTTTTTTTTTAATTTATTTAATGGCTCTCAAAACAAGTTAGAGTCGGTAAAACACAACACGATTCAGTAAGTATAAAGATCTAGACTACAAATCTAAACTATGTGTGCACAACGTGATTACATTTCATGTTTTTGTTTGGCGGTTAGTTGTTAGTGTTACTTAAAGTATATTAATTGTTAAATGTTTGTTAAAACTTAGACACGAAAAAATAATAGAAAAATAATTAAAAAGAAAATAAAGGTAATATTTACAAAATGTTTACAAAACTTAACTTAATAAATAACTATAAATCATCTCTTTTAGCAGAGGAAGCTGTGAATTAGATTTTTAAATAAGTATAATTTACAGTTGAAGATATCCAAAGAAGAATGCTCAGTCACCGTGCCATTATATAATCGGCACATTCTGCTCAACGGGTTGGAATTATTTTTATATATTTGAAGAAGAAATATTTTAGGCGAGGGATTACGAGCTTTAAATTTAGTTCTAAATTTAAGAAGCGAGAGAAGGGAGGGACAATTAATGTGGGAGTGTATAATTTTGTATAAGTATGTCAATTCAGCACACCTACGACGTGAAGCCAGAGATGCTAGGTTAATCAGGTTTATCAGCTAATACTTCATATTGTAATGTGGCGATAAATGTACTTTCATTAATTTCTTTAAAAACCCTTTAATAATTTTCGACAATATAGGAACTACACTGTTTTTTTTTTACTTTTCAGCAACTTTATCCTTATCAGAACCACATTTATTTCCCTTTCTACCTTGCTACACGGTAGAAAAAAAATACTACAATTCCTAATAATAAAGAAAACAACAAAACATGTTCACTTAACTGTAACTATAAGTAGGTATTATTTCAATTGATTGTCAGTAATGCAAAGGTTTTTTTCACTTATCAATCAAAATGGCAAAGATGTTCTAAATATAGCTTAAGGAGTAATTTCAGGGGTTCAAACTGCGAAGTAGCAAAAATTTGGTAGGTCATTCCAAAGTCAGATAACGCTTTATTTTTAGAAACGTTTACCGATGCAATTTTTTATTGAACTGACAAATTTTTTCGTAAAAATTTATTAAAATTTATTCTGATGCCACATCAGTGAGTAAAAACAGCAAAAATGTATTGGATTTTTATCATTATAAGTTCTGGCTCAGGCTATTGCTGGAGTTAAGCTTCTCCCTTGAGGCTTCATTAGGGCTTGCTTAAAGGATATCTATTGTAAGTTAAGTAATAAAAACCGGACAAGTGCGAGTTAAACTGGCGTGGAGAGGGTTCCGTTCCGTACATGATTATCTGAAATTTACTACGTTACTTTAAATACCATAGACTTCTTATAGGTTTTCCTGTAATCTATAGGTAAAGAACTATTTTTTGTATTTTTTTCAAAATTTTTGCCCCAGTAGTTTCGGAAATAAGGGGGGAATGGTACATTTTCGCCTATTTTCCTAAATAAATTCTAAACTATTTTACTTAAAATTCAAAAGAAAATATATTTAAGATCCATACAATACATTCATTACATATGTCACACAATATAGGATGCAGAACTTTTGTTTCAATTTTCTAATTGACCCCCAAAAGTGGCCCCCATGTTTAAAATTCATATATTTACGTCATGCGTCCGTGTTGCGGTCACCGACTTACGTATGTATGTATACCAAATTTCAACTCAATCGGTCCAGTAGTTTCGGAGCAAATTGGCTGTGACAGACGGACAGACAGACAGACGCACGAGTGATCCTATAAGGGTTTCGTATTTTCCTTTTGAGGTACGGAACCCTAAAAATATGTACTATAATAACCCATGTAACTAAAATCAAAACCGACATAATTTCTCATGTAAGTAGTGCAATGTTTCCTTATTCCATTTATCTCGCTCAAAAATGACATAACACGGCAATCATTTATATTTTAAGGTAAAGGACAAATACAATAGTAATTTCAGAGTTATTATTAGTTATCAATAACGTTCATTATTTTATGTCATAAATTGTACTGTACGTCGGTTAGGACGCTTGCACACAGCGGCATTTTCACTCATCATGTAACTCTCACTTTTCCACTTTAACAAGAAATAGTTACAGTGATATGAAACACGCGTTTCCTGTGCGTTAAAATGCCGCAGTGTGCAAGGGCCTTTATGTTTAATCAGTAATCACACAAGTAAGGGATCTAGCATTAATCACGTAATGTTTTTTAGCAACTTTTTAACTCCCAGTTCTCCCCTCTGGTGATAGGTGGTGAGGTTTCAGAATAACCCCATCGTTATCCAAAATGCTGTATTGTTTTGGTACGAAGTCGCTTAAAAAAAATCAGAATATTATCTTTAAATAAAGGTATAATCTAATTTAATTCTTGAAAATTACACACAGTGATAAAATGTCCAGATGAAGAGTAAAGGTCACGCGACACTCTCGCTTAAAAAATCGTGCGTAGGTATAACGAAATAATAAATACACGTGTATCTATCTCACTATATCTCCTCTCTCTTGTGATATTTCGTGATTTTTTCCGATTCTTTCCCCCACTTTTGAGGCTCACGTAAGTCCATTTATCAATAGATGAACCCTAAAGTTTAAGATAATATCCGCGTATTACTTTTTTACTTTAATTAGGATGGAGTAATAATAATTATAATATAATTATATATGAAAAATTGCTTTGACCATTTTAACCGCGAGACAAATACTCTTTATGAACTATCAGATACAACCAGAAAATGCCAACTCACATAGGCAGAGTGAATAGAACAAGCTTTACAGAAGTTTATGTGAAATCAAAAATATTTGTATTATTTCATTCATTTTGGAAGAATCATCAACACAAACACGAATGAATTATTTTATATTATGCATGGGTATGATACAATACAATACAAATACTCTTTATTGATCACCACCTAACACATACAGCTGAATATCAAACTTTACTCATTAATTTTATTATTGTTCAGCCTTAACATATTGAATGTCACAGTCGGCTGTAGCCGAAAGCAGATTTCCGTGCCCCTGAAGCAATGGCATGGTGTTTTCCATAAATTTTGTGGGCTACAGCCATCACTTCACGCACGGGGGCACGCTTTCTTGCATTTAGATGTGGCATTCCAAAGGTTAACTGGAGCACTGCGGGGCAAGAGCTCTCATAAAATCTGAAAATAGATTGATCAATACTTACATCTTCACTCTCATTCTTTCTCTTCTTCTTTTTCTTTCTGCCCTTCTTGTCTTCTCCACGGGCCTTTCTTTTCTTTCCCTTCTTCTTCTTTTTTTCTTCTTCCCAGGAGCAATCATCATCCTCCTAAGAAATGTAAATTATTTCTTAGGTCTGCATAATGCTCAAAAGAACAATAATTAAATTTTAACATATTCTCAGAATATTATACTTTGTTCAAAAAAATATGTTTGGCATGTTAAATAAATAACATACATACATACATACATATTATCACGCCCGAAATCCCTACGTGACAGGTGATCAGCCCATCGCCCATACAGATAGTCCACCATGTTGGGGAGGACCCGTCCCTTAGTCGTCTTTTACGACATGCCAGGATGATAAGCATCTGCACGCATTCTATGCTATTTCTTCACTCCCAGTGCAGCAGAGGACAATAACATAGAAGTTAAAAAACGATTTAATTAATAGTTACCTCACAGGATGCTTTAAAAGATCCAGTTATTAAAAATGTCTTAAAATCTGAACGATTCATTACATCATGTTCATTATTTACAGTAATCAAAGGTAAATATTATCACCTATGGAGGTGGTTCCAAGTGTTATCATACACTTTTGTTTACAAATAAACCTGAGCTAATAAAAAACATGAACAGCTACTAAAGCTAAATTAACCTCTTACCTTTGGTGGGGCTTCATCACTTTCTCCAGAATTTTCATTCTGACCTTCACCTTCTTCCACGTCCTCGTCGCCTAAAAAAATAATTGAAACTGGTCAAACCACTGGCAGCCATGCTTCACACCTGTCCCACCCGGCAAACCGACGAGAACCCAGTATTTCCCGAAACACGCGCACTCCTAGCGGTTAAGGTCACTAATCCCTTTGTTTGGCGGCGTCCATTTTGTTAAGTAGTAATGAGCAGAATTGCATGTTCTTTTCTGTCACGAACTGCCACTCACAAAATATTTACTACCCACCGATAACAAATACACCTTTTAACAGCGCTCTCCGATACGAGAAACAACCTTTCTGTCGTTTGTAGCTGGTTTGTTGATAACATTTCCATTCAAAACCCAAGTTCCCCTAATTTTTAATTGCTTATACCGCAAGTAAACACATGATACCGCTATTCGCGGCTTACCTATGACATGCTGATAGATATTGAACGTTTACCTGCAAATGAACCGTCTACTTCATCATCTGAAGCCATTTAGAACACTATTTAACACAAACTGCAATAAGATTAAAGAATTTGGTCTAGAAAAGATAGAGGACGCGCAGTTTCGCGACAAATGGTAATTAATTCAGAAATTGATGCCGCCTTCACTACGAGGAGAAGAACTGGCACGATTAGCTTTCTCGCTCACACGAGAAAAAAGAAGAAATTTTGAGATTGCTAGATGAAATCAACAAAATCTACCATGTATGTAATTGATGGCGAAAATAAAGGGATTGTCAAAAATTATAGTTACTCGAGTGGCCCGTTTCACACGATATTGAAAATCGTAAATTCATGATAGGCCTAATTTTGGTATATTTTTCTAAAACATGTATTTAATAACTTTCTCAATCTCCTATCTCTGTACAACCGCTGAGTGTGCTACGACCCGCAAAGGTAATTCCATTCATACGTCCAAATATTGGGAAATATCCCATGTTACTTTAAATAACATAGACTTTTTATAGGTTTTCCTGTAATCTATAGTTTGTTTTTTTAGAATTTTTGGCCCAGTAGTTTCGGAGATAAGGGGGGGGGGAATGGTCAATTTTCACCTATTTTCCTAAATAACTTCCAAACTATTTATTTTAAAATTCAAAAAATATAAATTTAAGATTTTCACAACGAGTCCTTTCATCTGATATGTCACACGAAATATATTACAAATCTTTTTTTTTAATACTCTAATTTATCTCCCAACGTGGCCTCATGTTTAAAATTCATTTCTTTACGTTGCGCGTCTATGTTGCGGTCACCGACTTACATATGTGTACCAAATTTCAACTTAATCGGTCCAGTGGTTTTGGAGCAAATTGGCTGTGCACAGACACACGAGTGATCCTATATAAGGGTTCCGTATTTTCCTTTTGAGATACGGAACCCTAATAACTATGAAACAATGAAATGTTAAGAGAGTAAATAGAGTAATAGCTTAGAGGTTGAGTATGTTAATTATTCAAAATGTGACAGATGCTAGCAATCCTCACAAAATAAAGGCCTCTTAGGCATGAGTGCGAGTTTTGTAATACGAGGTATAGTCGAATGTCACAATAGATACGCACGAGAGGTTTAAATAAACGGGCTGCATAACCTCTAAAAAAGAGAACAAGGAAATTGATTTCCTCATGTATTTATCTATGAGGTCGATGTGGAAATAGCAGTCGGTGACTCTGCATAAAATCCTATAATTGCTATTCGATGTCACTGACTGCTATTTCCATATCGACCCCATGGGCACATGGGCAGAATCAATTTCCTGTTTCTCTTTTACGCTGCTGGTTTTTAGGGTTCCGTACCTCAAAAGGAAAAACGAAACCCTTATAGAATCACTCGTACGTCTGTCTGTCTGTCTGTCTATCTGTCTGTCTGTCCGTCTGTCACAGCCAATTTGCTCCGAAACTACTGGACCGATTGAGTTGAAATTTGGTATACATATGTAAGTCGGTGACCGCAACACGGCCGAGTGACGTAAATATATGAATTTGAAACATGGGGGCCCTTTTTGGGGGTAAATTAGAAAATTATAAAAAAAGTTTAACTACCTATATCATGTGACATATCAAATGAAAGGGCTTATGGTGAGGATCTTAAATATATATTTTTAAGAATTTTAAATAAAACGGTTTGGAAGTTATTTAGGAAAATAGGCGAGAAATGACCACCCCCCCCCCCCCCCCTTATTTCCGAAACTACTGGGGCTAAAATTTTGAAAAAAATACAGAAAATAGTTCTTCACCTATAGATTACAGGAAAACCTATAAGAAGTCTATGGTATTTAAAGTAACCTAGTAAATTTCAGATAATCATGTACGGAACGGAACCCTCTCCACGCGAGTTTAACTCGCACTTGTCCGGTTTTTGTTCTTTATACATATTTTTTTTATTAATTTATTTGTAAAATGATACAGAAAACTACCACTTAGAATTATTTATTTATATCTGGTATATCTTTCTTAGAGTTTTATCTATGGATTATTTTTTTGTGTGTTTTTTTAATTTCAGCTTTTTTTTTTCTAGTTTCAGCACAGATAGGATATCGGCACAGAGTAATATCGGTGAGTTCAAGCATCAAAATGAATCATAAATAGGTATAACCTTAAAATGGGATAAACTACTACACAAACATAATAAAACTAAAATCAAACATTTTCTTAAGCTTTTGTTGCAAATGGTTTGTTTTCTTGCCCAATTATGACCTCGGAAATCACACTGATTACTTTTTCTTAGCCAAATTTGTTATATTAATTTACGCCGCGGCATCCTTAAACTGTCGTCAAGTTTATTTTTTGTGCCTCGTATCGTAAGCGGGCGGGCTAGTTATTCGACTATTTGTTGCTGCGATTCGGGCTATCCCCAAAATATTACATATTACTTCACTAATGGGAACAAAAAGTTTGCAGAATGTAAACTTTTGAGCATAGCCCGAATTGCAGCAATAAGGCCCGTCATATGAAATGCCTGCGTTCGGGGTGTCCGAATACGGAAAACGAATTCAGAAATCGAATCAGAAAAACGAATGTATGTGGCGGGCCTTACGAGCACTTTTAGGTTGGCGAAACGTATTTATCTTCATTTGGTCACTCTTTTAACCTATTCATGCATGCATGACGCTGAATTTGTTTTCGTCATCTGTGCAACGCGTTGCAAATGTAGCAGAGTAGTATAAACAAATAAACTTGAATTGGAATAAATTGAATACTACAAATTACTTAAGTTTCAAAATACGTAAAAAAGCTTTGTGAATATGAATTCTTTGTTAGATTATGGCACATCTTCATCAAGCGAGTCCGATGAGGACAACGAAGAAATTCCAGATGAAAAGTAAGCCTGTTCTATTTTGCTTTACACAATCCTCTTGCACAATGTTCATAAATTTAGAGATTGAGACAGAAGTCGGGTTACTCATATAGATAATTCGCTAGTCATCATACAGGAAGATTTTGAAACGCGGGTCGGAAGTGGGCCCGCGTAAGTAGTGTCAGGAACTAAAATGGAAGCCTTCACATAAGTGACCGCGCGGTCTTTAGTTTTCTACTGACAACACAACGTGTCCCAAAATTATAAACAGCCACAATGCTATACATTTTAATTATTTAATTGTATTGTCCCTATAAATAAAAATCATAATTAGCATAGCTACTGATAAATTCATGGTCACTTAATTTTCTCTTTAGACCCACCGAGGATTCAACAAAACCAAAGTTGCCTAAACCAACACTTGGAGAGAGTTCCCTGCAGACATCAGTATTCTCAAACCCATTTGCCGCTGCTGAGTTAGCCAAAGCAGCAATATTAGAGAAGCATGTGAAAATGGTATATGTTGACTTCCTATTACTGTTAAACTTTTTTATAAGTAGGAATCAAAGAAAAAAGTAATTAGGAAGAGTAAATATGCATATAAAGTAGTTGGTTGCTTGTTGTAAAGAAATACTTCTCTAAAGATGAAGGCTTACAAAATTTCCAGCAGTTTTTCCTTATTGACTACAAGATATTTGATTGTTGATACTTGATTTGAAATAACTCATATTCCATAATAGATATTGATTCTAAATATGCCTTTTCAGGGTAAATGTTTTTTACCTTTGACCTTTGCTCCACTTTCTATCAGATGCGACAAGGCTCGAATGTACACCCATTCCAATTAAAAACAAACTACTAAATTGGTTGGAAAATAAGCTTCATGATTAGGCATCTTATTTAGGCAAGCATTGTATCAAATTGTGCATACAATCGTCAAGTACATAGGCCATCACTGTGAAGGTTCCAGGTAAAGACAACACGCAGATGATAAATGGCAAGAAGATATGCTGGAACTACCGCAAAGGGAGGTGTCGTTTTGGGCACAACTGCAAATATGCACATGATTCTGACATTCAGAAGTCTGCTGAAGAATTGCAAGCTGAGAAACAGGTAGAGTATTGCTGAAATCATGGTAATATTGTATTGTAATGAAACAGCACTGTACTGTACAAGAAAGTCAAGAACATAATTAGAAGCTTCCATAACACACCATATATTCAATAGACTCTGCATAGCCGGACGACCCCTGCTGCCAAGCATTGTGGCCAAATGGCCACAAGTGGCAGGGCTACAGGAGTGCATAACCTCAAACGCACCAATCACAGCGCTCTAAAAACCCCGCGCGCCCACAACTTTGGCATAGTTTTTTGCTAGGATAAGTAAGGCTAGGTCTTTAGCATAATATTTGGTCTGTGGCTTCCACGCACAAACAGAACAAGCAGGCCTGCATTAGCAGTGTCATGGGAACTAAAATGGGAGCCTTCACACTATCAAACTGCTGCGCTTTGATGGTGTGAGGGTGAGGGTTGATGTTAAAGCTTCCATTTTAGTTCCTACTAGTGGACCCACCACAGCTTCGCCTGTGGTATTTTCCATACAAACTTTATCACCTCTTTAGGACTGGAATTTAAAAAAATCCCTCCTTAATGCACTTATAGGGTACTCGAGGAGTGTCTCTTCCAAATTTCAAACCTCTAAGACCACCCGTTTAGGCTGTGCATTGTCTATAAGTGAGTCACGGTACTGTTTTATATGTATTGATCCACTGCTTACGCAGATCTTCTTGTAACCCGCTGTGTGGATGCCTTAACCCTTTCGGCGCGCATGATGCACATGTGCATCATGGGATTGCAGCCTCGCGCACGCGCATGATGCACATGTGCATCATGGAATTGCAGCCCCGCGCACGCGCATGATGCACATGTGCTTCATGGGATTGCAGCCCCTTGGGCGCGCATGATGCACATGTGCTTCATGACAAAGATTGATGACAACATAGTATTTTGTCCAAATTGGAACAGTTTTTAGGTTGATTGAGATTATTGAGACTATAAATAATTGAGTGTCATACATATATTTTTTTCTTCCTGTGTATTTTCAGAGAAAAATTACTTTGAACTTTGACAATCGATATTACTTGTATTCAGTAAGAAATTTTTCTTATTTATTTGATAAACCGTTAGCGTAGTCATAATTGTACATTTTAATTTAATTTAATCATCTATATATTTAGATTTTCACTTAAAAATGTCATGATAACCACGGTGCATCATTGCGCCAGAGCGTACCGCATTTATTACCATGCAATTTTAAAATGTAACAAGTAACGTATTTGTCGTATAATATTAGACTTTATTGCGCATGAATGAAAGAACATTTTTCTTAAGTAAGCAACAGAAAATCACATTGGACGGTGTCATGCGGCGTTGACGTTAGTCATTCATTTGTAATTTTTTAAAGTAATGTATATAAACATTCAATATTTCGGCGATAAATACAATAGTAGATACAAATATTCCTCAGCGAATAAATTTAACATGTAGTCGTTTTTGTATAGTCTAGAAAGTGGCGGTACACTTGACTTGACTAAGAAATGGTTTATCACGCTACTTATCTCGTTCAGCTACCTGGCGGCGGCCTGTCATGTCCCGTGACCTTGCATTCCTTAAAGACATACGCTAAATATTATTTTCTTATCTTTTCTATTGTTAAGAAAACTTTCACGAAATGCAGGCAACCAATCACGAATGTCGCCGTGCTGGGCTGGGAAGACAAAGGGTGGGTAATTCATATTAAATACGTACAGTCTTAGTTTATGCCTGTGACTGTGCGTTTGTCTCCTTGCGTCTTGTGAGTGATAATCGGTTGTTATTGTGAATCTTTAACCACTGACCCGGCTATCTTTATGGACCCGAATACTGCACGTAGAACGATGGACCCGGCTTTCTCTATGTACTCGAACTCTGCTAACTCTACGATTGACCCGGCTTTCATAATGGAATCCGATTATGCGCCTTCCACCACGGATGACCCTGCTCACCTCATGGTCCCGATAGTTGCCGTTTTATCAAATGGTTAACTGCCGACCGATATCAGCGATATGCCAATGCCGCTAGGTAACTACTTGGATTAATTAATTAAATTTTCCAATGTTATTGTCAAATTAATTCAATTAGACTGACCCATTGTTTTTTCTTTCATCCAAAATAAACATTTTGTACCTAACTGGTTATTATAAATTGCGCATGACACCATTCATTCTCTTGTTGCTCGCGGCAGCGAAATGCGTGCGGTACCGTAGCGCGCAATGATGCACAGGGTGCATCATGGCTTTTAGAACAGAAAATTATGTATGTGCGCGCGGGCACGTTGCACCGCGCTGGAAGTCGTTCGCGCAGGTGCATTGCAGCGCGCTATGAGGCGGTCGCGTGGGTGGATTGCAGCGCGCTATCACATGCTCGCGCCGAAAGGGTTAATAACAAAGCACTCCAACAAAAACAAACAACTTTCGCGGCACTCGCTGACAAGAGACAAAGACAGCGTCAAGGCGACTCAGTCCCATCGGCTGCAGGCTTCTCTTGTCAGGCCTGCAGTAGAACATGTCACTCTCGCATCGGACTATTCAGCCACCAAAAACGGTGCCTCCCCAGCATTGCACCATAAATCGTCTGTAATAGACGGGCCAATATATATAACTATATTTTTTTTTCAGAAACTTAAAACAGTTGTTTGTGAAGGATCTGGAACAATGACTTCAGCTCCTCCACCACAAGTGGTCCTGGACTCTACTGAAGATGCATGGGAAGGTGGAACAGATCGGAAGAAACTAAAAAGACCAGGGCTTAGCCAAGGCCTTGTACCAGGGAAAAAGGTCATCAAAATGTATAAGGAACATAAATTAAGACAGACAATTAAAAAGTCTTAAATCATATGCATTTGGTTTCCACTGTTATTGTATTTGGGATTGTACTTGAGACAACCTCGCGGTAGGACCTACTCGATGCTTTTGCTGGTCTCATAAATCATTATTGCCGCCTCCCTCAAATTAAAAATCCGGCAAACGTAAATATTTGGGTCCAGTCGTCAATAACCTACCTCGCAAAATAACTATAGGACAGAAATGCCAACGCAAAATGTCTATGTAGAAAAATATGTATACAGCAGAAAGCCAACAGCGAAAGAGACCCACTAACCATAACAGCTACTTTGTATTAAGACTACGTGGTAAAATACCGTAGTCGCAAAATTACTCCTTTAAAAATAAACGGTCAACAAACAAAAACACATTGAATAAACCTATTCTAAGGGCATATTTTACAAGTTCTGTCTCATTTACCCAAAATCAACAATACTGTCTCCAAGTCTAAACATAGACAGGATTAGATGTAACCATTAGACGGAGACGGAGGAATTAAAGATTACAGTGAAGGTACCCTTAAAATAGGTTTATTGAATGTGTTGTTTATGTTGACCGTATATTTTAAAAAGTAGTCATTTTGCGACTAAGGTATTTTACGATGTAGTCTTAATACAAACTCGCTGTTATGGGTAGTGGGTCTCGTTCGCCGTTGGCTTTCTGCTGTATACAATGGCGTAACAATAGGGTGGCAGGGCTGGCAAAATCCCACGGGCCCCCGACCCAAGAGGCCGCGAGCTCAAAAATATAGTACAACGTGACGATTTTTACTGATAGGGCCCCATCAAAAGAATTTGCCACTGGCCCCAGATGGTATAGTTACGCCACTGGCTGTATAGATATTTTTCTACATAGACATTTTGCGTTTTAGTTATTTTTGTGTAGTCTATAGTCATTTTGCGAGGAAGGTATTGACGACTGGACCCAGAAATTTCACCTTTGTAAATGGTCTTCGAAAAGTGACTGTGACATACAGACATACGGAACCTTAAAAAGGGCTTATTACCTACCGTTTGTACAGACTCCTTTTCCGCGGGTAACAAATTGGGGGATTTTTCCATTCAACCCTAGTTAGGACACGTGTTATTTCGAGAAGCAGGATATTGCTGCGTAATGAGTCACTGTCGTAAGTTGCGTTGGTACAAATGAGAAAAACCCGAAGACAGGTGCCGGTAAAAGCCGGCTGCTGGCGGTCATGGCATTTCTGTTATTTGAGGAATGAAGATTAACGTCTTATTAGTAGTAGCCTTTGTTGCTGCACCGACGAAGAGCGTCACTTTTCTGCGTGGGCCCTATCGCTACCTTTTTATGGGTCTTCTGGCAGAGGCGTATTTACCCTAGGGAAAAGGGGGCAATGGCCCGGGGCGGCTCGGGTCAAGCTGAGCAAGCAGCTTTAGGAGTTTCTGATAATCGTTAACCATCTTTTATATTAATTGGCCCAGGGCACCAACTTTTCAGTCACCGCTAGACTTTAGTGCCGCCACCTGTATGACTTTTGTTTTTTCCATAGACAAGATTATAATTATGTAGCAGTTGACTTAAATAATTTCAATCATTCGCAATTAAGATTTGCAACCGTTTGATATTCCCCCAGCGGCCCTAGCAAGGTTGACACAAGGATAAGGTAAACAGTCTTATCTTTAAGTGCGTCTTTCTCACACTAGTGCCGACGAAAGAGATAGAGAGATAAACGGGTTTAACTTATCCCCGTGTTGGCATGCTAGGGCCGCAGCAAGTACACGCAGTTCTTTTTTGTCAATGATGGATCCTTAGATTATAGAAGTAAAAGATACGCTGTAAATTAATTGAACCTACGACTGTAATGCTACGCTGCTCCCACAAACATCAGCGCCTTAATGCAAAAACAAGATGGCTGTATTTTATTAGTACGTTGATTTCAAATATGTTTTTTCGCCTTACGTCAGCCAGTGACAGTATGACCAAATTAAGAAGATTGTAATAATGCTGTCACGAATAAACACTTAATTGCCAATATTATTTAGTATCATAACCTTACAGGCCAAACAAATGCGCATGTTTTGTATGAATCCGTGGCCTGTATAGTTGACGTTTTAGGCGGCATGGCTTGACGGTTTCAACGTTTACTCTATTAGTATTCTATACTCTAAGGATGGATCATATAAATGTACATGTAAAGACCCAGCTTTGGCTTTTCACCAGAGCTGTGCGAGGAAAAATCTATAGGACTGGTTTTTTCTAGATAAATGCAGGAGACACTAACTAAAAATTAAAAGAAAGTCCACAGTCGCATTTGTCTTTAATCAAGAAGATAAAATGCAAATAGACACGCAATTTAGAGATTTTACGTCCAAAAAGCTTGTGTAAGACAATACTTGGCATTCGATTTTACAGCCAACATTGGTTCTGATATACTTATTAATCATTAATTACATAACACAGCCATTTACGACGCTGAACTGCGGTCAACACCGGCAGCATCGAGGCTGAGCAGAATCCATTGCAGTTAATACTCTCATCTTAGTAGTACAATTCAATTACACTACTGAGGGCTTAAATACTTTTTAAGTAACTATAAAAGTTAAAACGATCTCCAGTTGCTATCAGACAACACAAAAATATTCAAATTTTAGACAACATCAATTATTTACTATGCCACACAATAGTAACTCTGTCCGTCACAAAAATAAATAATCTAGCACAAGAATTTCATCGCTAAAAGGCCACTATAATTATTATTAGGGGTGGATTTCTTTGTACATGTTTCAATGAAAGAGTTGTTTTACCTTGGACCCCTAAAAACGATTTTAGTAAACAGTCTACTGATACGTCACAACACCAAGACATGTAAATTTAACTAGACGTACAAATAAAAACTACGTCAATGTGGTGTTTCGATAACATCTATAGATCAAATAAAGTCTTAAAAATAACAAAATGCTATCTTGTATAAAGTAAAAAGTAAAACCTACTGCAATAATATTGGCCATAATATTTTGCAATGAATTGAGTGGCTTGGTCTCTATACGAACCACAACTGAGCTGTATAAGCATTTAGCAAAAAAATTTGCCGTAATCCATGTAAACATCTGTAAGAGAAAAATCATGATTCAAATCTTCAGTATTGTTATAATTCGTATGGAGACCAAACACTTTAAGTACATTTGTAACATTTGCTTGTTATGAATTAATACATACAAATATACAACTCGGTGTAAAGGCACAAACAATATGAAACATTCAGCTATGTCTTAAGTATTCTGATTTCTCACTTTAAGTGCATTGGGTATTTCATTTGATACATATGATCTATAAAAATAGTTTCATTTGGCAATTTATAATAATAAATTTATTATTAAAACGAATAAGTACAATTTTAAACAGCATTCCATCGGTTTGAATGTTTCTTAGCGATATACGATTCCTAAGTACATGTTTTCTGGAAAACGTTTAACATTTAAATGTAATGTTAAGTGATGAAATTTAAACATAGTTTAACATTACCTACTCGACGGTAAAAAGTTGATTTAAATCTTAACAGCGACCTTCTTAGGAATCTTTGGTGACGAGAGATCCATGGCGTGGCCATTGAGCGGGGCGATGGCCGCCACGTGGCCGTTGGCTTTGGGCCCGTGGCCGTGGCCGTTCTCGTGGTGACCGTTCATTTTGTCACCACACCCGTTGACTTTCGCCTCGTGTCCGTTTAACTTGTCACCACCGTGCCCATTGGGTTTACACGCGTGACCACTGTGTTTGTCACTGCCGTGACCGTTCAACGACCATTTAGCCTGTCCTGATAAACCAAAAGAAAACTGCGTTTAACCCCTCGCGCTATCATCTCGACACTGGCGGAATCGTGTTAGTCACATTGCATTGAACACTACACTACAGTTCCTAAGTTAATCTCTTGATTTGTTAGTAGACGAGGTCTCCGTATTAGTGGAACCATCGGTCGAATTCATATCGGACTCATGCCATCCCAGAATAACAGGTTTCGAATCTGTAAAATTACGCCTCTTTAATATTTAAAGGGTGCCAGTTACTGGCCAACGAGAAACTACGCTCGCTAGTATGATAGTTATCGCTACAGTGCAGGACATCGAGAGGTGCCACTAAAAGAAAAACTATGAAATAAGGGTAGGTAAGGAAACTGTCTAGATCTAGGTCTACGAACTAATGTGACTAGGCTACTATCACAATTACGCCAGTGTTCGGATTCGATGATATAAAAACATGCACAAGACATTCAATTAAAGATTGAAAATTGTGGGCAATTGAGAACTGATAAATCTATAAAAGAAAAATAAAACAAAATTATCCTAAAAAAAACATTAAATTTCATTTTATCAAAAGCAGGTGTCTGCCATAGGATGGAGTTTACCAACAATTATTTTTATTCAGTTGTTTAATGGTACATACGACAACCGTAAACAATTGTTTAATGCTTTAGTTTAGTTGTTGGTGAACTCCTCACTAAAGAACAGAACAGAAGAACACGATAAAGTTACCTTTATAGTTAGAATACATCATTGTGATTTGAAATATGAAATAACGGATTAGTTAAATATGAATCAGGCCATTTTAACCCTTTGAATGCTACGGCCTAATGCGAAACAGCGTGCCACGGACGGCGTCGTGGCGTCAGTGGCACGAAGATCCGCTGTCGTAGATGACGTTCAAAAGGTTAATTGATAAACGAGGTGGTTATGTGGGATGCACAAATTGAACAACACTAAGTTAGCATTTTGAGTAATATTCAAGCACATTGACAACTTACCGTGGCACTCAGTGCCCGCATCATTTCGGCCCGCATAGTACCTTTTTGAGGTTTTCCAGTCTTCCTTCAGCGAGAGATTGTACATGGAGAAGGCAGGGTCGCCGGTGACCTCTCTCTCTATAGCCAGGAACTTTGGCAGGGACGCAAGCAGTGAGTCCTGGTCGTAAGTGGCGCTATACGTTTCTAGGAGCACTAAACCTCGGCACCTGTAATATTTAAATTTCATTAATATTTATTAATAATACATTTTCACAATATTAAATATCAGTAGGTATATAAAACTAGTATGCCTTAAGATTACTTCTCATTTCTACTAGCAAGTCAAGCCCAAGCCAAAATTATCTGAACAGAACTGAGCTGCTATTTTATTTATAGTTGGAGGAAGTTAACACTTTGATTGCCGGCCCAAAACCGAGTTCCATTCCAGAGGCCACAAAATTGCCTCCATACAAAATTACCAGACTAAGAACCCGATTAGCGGGGCGTCCGGCGTGGCGACAAAGTAATAGAAAACCCGATATCGGGTTTTTGGCACTGAATGTGTTAACACTTTCAGTGCCGGCCCAAAAATCAAGTCCCATCTCAGGCGCCGAAAAATTGCCTCAATACAAAATTGCTATAGTAAGAACCCAACCATCGAGTCGTTCGGCGTGGCGACAAACTCATAGAAAACCCAACTATCGGGTTTTCGGCACTGAATGTGTTACTCAAGACATGCATATAGCTAATATAAGTTTGTGGTCGTAATACTCAATGGATAGAAGGTCAAATCACCTGGGATGTGTTGGCTGCCTGTAAATATCCAGTTGGTAATACTGGTTGTTGTAGATGAAGCAGCGGCGCCTCTTGAAGATGGTGAAGTGAGCGTCGTCGCGCTGGGGCAGCATGTTGAGGTAGTCGCGGTGCGAGAGCTGCGTGCGCACCTCGACGGACTGCCCGTTGGGGTGGAACTTGCGCAGCGTGTGGATGTAGGACCAGTGGCCCTTCTGGCCGCGCTTGCGCAGCCGCACCTGCGCCTTGCGCACGTCGCTCTGCAGGTAGTTGTGTACCACGTCGAAGTCCTGGAACGCGGGGAACGCCGTGTCTGCCGGCAGGGGCGATTTCACGAGGAACTTCCGTTTCTTCGAGTTCACGTTGAGACGGTCCCCTGTGTCGATGCCGATCTTTTGGCAGACGCACGCGATGAGGCGGTTCATCTTTTTATCGAAGTCCGTGGAATTGTCGATGACGTCGAAGTACGGGTGACCTATCCACGCGGCGGCGGCGTTGTAGTCCAACTCTCGAGCGAGCTCCACGCCCTCGGACCGGCATGCGTGATCCTGTAGATAAACGACATTATTGTTGACAGTTTCATCATCAGCCTATACAGGGTGGAAAAAAATTATCGGCCCTGGATGGGCCTAAAATTCTTAAGTTAGATCATTTTACTTAAAGGAAACATTATTTTATTTTAAAAGAGAAACAAAAGTGCATTCCTTCCTACGCCCTTGGCTACCACTGCACTTTGTATACATTTTGTTTATTGTAAATAATGCGATGACAATAACGTATTGTTAACAATTGTTTATTTATTTTCACAATCTATCCTTGAATTATATGATATGATCGTGATAGGCCTAATCGGACACGTGATCGTCGAGTCAAACTGTCGATAAGACAATTTTATCTAAGGTACGAAAATGGCCACAAGCCAATGAACAATACGTCAATGCCACAGCGTATCAAATGGAAAAATTTGTCGCATTTTTCGCAATGTCTATTTGCATGATTTGAATCACGCGATTCGAGACAGGTAAGATAATTTCTAGTCAGCATGGATTACTGAACGTCTTTAGGTTTGATAAACATAACAGATTATACAATACTAATCTGGAATTCGTAATTTCGTATTATATGATGACATTTCATGCAGGGCCGGATTAGCCATTAGGCAGTGTAGTCAACAGCAGGTTGGGATCCCGCGAACCGAGAAAAAAATAATGGAAAATGTGTCATCGAGTTTACATTTAATTTGAAGATTTGTATCCTCAATGACAATATTAAAAAAACATAATTATGAATATAATTGCATTGTGGTAGCAAAAATATATTTTAGGAAGTTAGAGCTAAAACGGCGCAGAGAATTTAATGGCATATCATGGATACGTTGAATCGGCACTCAGATACGGTATCGTCATTTGGGGAAACGCCTCCGGAAATGATCGGGTGTTTTTGATCCAAAAGCGTTGCATTAGAGTTATGTTTGGTTTTATTTTTTTATGTCAATTGACTGACAAACGAGCTGACGGCCCACCTGATGGAAAGTGGTCACCGCCGCCTATAGACATCTGCAACACGAGAGGTGCTGCCAAAAAAGCAAAGGTCTAAAGCAAATGGATTCTTGCCGTCCATATTTCAGAAAACATAATATACTTAGTGCACCTTGCTTATACATACTAGAGGTCCGTTTGTTTTTGTTTAAATATGTTTCTTTTTCATAAGCAGGACATGTCTAAAGGAAAAGTCAGATCGGAATATGTGCACAAGTTATATAAGCCACCGTTCAGGTTGGCGGCGTCAAGGAGAAATTCGTTTGTAATGTGCATTCGTATTTTTAACAAACTGCCCGACAATCTGAAGGAAAATAGTTTTGGTGCTTTTAAGAAATACATGAGATTATGGCTTTTGGAAAAATGTTTTTATAGCATTAAGGAATTTTTAGATCAGACTAAAAGGACATCTTGAAAATTGTATCACTTATGAATAGTAGACTTTAGAATTTCATGTACCTAATTATTTATTTTTGTTTGTCTTGGAATAATGTAGGTTTTTTGTATTCGTTCTCTGACATTTTGTGAATTAATTTGAAAGTGGCTTGCCGCTTATTGTTAAGTTGCTTGGCCTTTCTGGAATTATCGTATTATTCATATTATTATTATTATTTTTATTGATTTATTTGTAATATTATTGATGATAATTTTATAACTATTTTATTTTGTGTAATGCGTGTACACCTGCAAAGGTAGAATTTTGGTGAAACAACTTAAAATTATGAAATGTCTAACTATTAATGTAACCCAAATATTCATACGTAATAAAAAAATCTATATATATATATTTCATAATTGCCTATGCTCCCCGACATGGTTAATCTTTAAATAAATATTCGAGTTTCAATGGAGAGCGCAACTAATTATTAGCAGTAGAGTGCAACAAGTAGGTATGTCTCGAAAATTCTTTCAACATATTCTTTCTTCAGACAATTGTCGATTGTGCCAAGAATTCAGTGCGCAAATGCTACAGAACTGACGAGATTGCAGACACTAAATAGCTTATGGCCCTGCATTGGGATTCGCAAGCCACGGCCGAAGTCCCCAATGCGTTGGATAGAGACGGATTATATTACTCCCGCGCATGGAAGAAAGGGATGGCGTAGGCATTATATGCTTGGCGTAAGTGCAAAATCAATTCTGGTCTATAAGGAACCAAGGGAGGAATTCCAGCAAGTGGGCTACCAGAATAATTAAATGATAATTTATTATCATTTTCCAAAACTAAAGACACTAAAGTTTAACGACGCCAAAGTCAAATGTGAGAAGTTGCAAGCGACTGAAAATGAAGTATCGAGCGAAGTTGATCTAATCGTGTTATCGTACTATTAGATTGTTGATTATATAGTAAAAATATACTATTTCTAAATTGGTCTCGTTTGATTAACTATAGCTCGCGTAGCCACAATCAAACGATGCCGCTTTTTTCGGCATAAATGGTGGACTCACCTCTGTGGAGTAGAAGTCCTCAGCCCCGTTCGCGGCTGAGACCATGTGGACAATGTGGTTGTACCGGTTGTCGCGCAACTCTACGCTATTCCAGCTATTAGCATTCAGCATTGCCTCCCACTTCTCCTTTGATATAACTGGAAATAATAAATCGGGATTTAAGTTTTTTATATTATTATTATTATTATAAGCCTTCATTCGGAGACGACTTTATTTCTCTGTTATTCATATAGTATTATTTTGTTCCATTTTTGTGTCTGTTTGCTAGGTGGCAAATGCCTCCTCCAATCTTCTCCATTGTGGCCTTTCTATGGCCACTCTACCCCATGTTATTCCCGCGATATGTCCTGATGTCGTCATCCCACCTTCTTTGCTGTCTACCTCTCTTTCATTTTCCATCTCTAGGGTACCATTGTGTGATTATTTTACTCCATTTATCCTTTCCTCTGATCATGTTTTTTTATATACCGAATTCATAATACATACATACATATTATCACGCCCGAAATCACTAATAGGGTGGGCAGAGCCACAAGACTATTTGTGGCCACGTTCGATTAATTAGTCCTAAGATGGTATGATGAACCGTATGGTGACCGGTGATCAACCCATCGCCCTTACAGATAGTCCACCATGTTGGAGAAGACCCGTCCCTTAGTCGACTTTTACGACATGCCAGGATGATAAGCATCTGCACGCATTCTATGCTATTGTATTTCTTCACTCCCAGTGCAGTAGAGGAATAATCTTAGAAGTTATAAATAAGCGAAGAGTGGCAGAAGAGAAAAAAGGCGTTTGGCCTGCATTGGAACAGTCTAAGTCGTTAATAAATAATAATTAATAATCTAGCATGCTGATATTTTTTAAATGATGTATCAACTAAATGATTTTGACAGTAGGGCCTTTGTTTCTCATGAATATTATAAGTGAAGGTTGCAGTAACTGGGCCCTTACATGCACTCGCGTCCATGGCTCCTCGGTCGCAGATGATCAGGCAGTTACGCTGACACGTCCTCCCGAGTTCGAAGAACGTGTTCTCAATCTGAATCATGGTCTTCAACAGGTTTTCTTGAAATTTCATCGCTGTAACAATTAAAAATATAAGTTTTCTTTAGGAAACTATACAAAGCCAACTAATTAAGTCATCATGCTGTTGAAAGACTGTACGTTCGGGACGATTTAAAAACAAAAACAAAGCTGTGTACGTTGAACTTAATTACGTTCTTTATTTTCTGAGATATGAATATTTTCGAAAATTAACAAGACAAATCAGTTTGCACGCAGTTTTGTTTCTATTATACATATTTCAATCCATGAAGACGCGCGCCAACACTCAATTTTTACGCACATTAAAAAAAAATAAGTAGTGGCGCGCCTTCGTGAATTGAAATAACTATACTCAGCGCTTTCCAAAAAATGAAGAAAAAAATCATGTATTCATTGAATATTTTCTATTAGCATCAACCCAGCCCGTCGCGTCAAACAAATAGAACTCGCTAGGCACGCGTCGGCACCTGAACGACATTATAGTAAGACTTCGTTTTACATTCTAGAATAATTTGGAAAACGCTAAAAGCGTTCGAATAAAAGCCAAAACATCGTGTGTTTCTATTGTGACAATTACAATGGAAATAACGGACATCCTTGGCAAGAGAACACACTTCAAACGCATAGCTGGTTTCCACCGTGTTTTAGCAAACTATTATCAACATTCTTTATGAAGATGGATCAGATTTACAGGAGCGGTGTTTCGTTACAAAATAAACAATAGCATATTTGATTCCACTACGTTTTATTGTACTGGTCACATGGATAACACATGGCTGTGGTGATATGTTATAATAATAAGTTCCGTAGTAAGCATTCGTTTATAATATTTAGAGCCATTTTGCCGTACTATATACAATTTGAATGGTAAATGTAATTTAGTATCCACTTTATGGCGAATTGGCGGAAAAGTCACGTTTAAAATAGCGTGAGACAAGTTATATGTGTAATAATCAGTAAATCGACTCTACTGACTTACATGCCATTAAAACCATATTCCAGACAAGGTTTAGTAAAAAAATCAAGCGGCTCTAACATGCAAAACACAAGGATAAGTTAAACCTTCTTATCTCTAAATGCGTCTCTCTCAAACTAGTGCCGACGAAAGAGTGATAGCGATAAACGGGTTCAGCTTATCTTTGTGTCTTGCATGTTAAGGCCGCAGGCGTGTTGAGGAACGTTTTACTTCATTTATAAAACGTGGTTGATCCTCATTAAATGCGTAGACGTATTTTGGCCGTGGTAATCGTTATTAGACGGAAGCATTGTGAGAGAGACCGAGCGATTCAAGAGCATTATTTATACAAAACCACGTGCGCCGGCACAGCGCGTGACGCACACGATCGACGATGTGGAACACATTATCACCTACAAATCACTGTTAACGACCGACGTACCCATGCTTAGCATTGTTGCTATTGCCAAAATCTACTTAACAACATATCTGATGGAACTTTGAATATATTTAACGACACGCGAGACTTGTTACTTAGGAACCATATTGTCATTTAACTTGCACGTATTTGGTGTAAAATTGTGAGCCACCAGGAGCTGGGTTTTTCGCAAGGTTTCGCCACTTCATTGGATATTTTTCGCGCATCATTTGAAGTTATCCTATTTCCTTATACCTAAATAATTTTGCGGTTGCGTTTCTCATTTCCTTTAGCAGTGTGCGTGTGTGTGTGTGTGTATACGTTTAAACTCTAAAGATACTGTTTGGTGTCAGAGGGCCTAGCACACTAGCTTTTATCGCGCAAATAAAGCATCTGTCACTTTTAAACTAATATGCGGGTGCGAAAGGGATGAATGCTTTATATGCGGGATAAAAATTAGTGTGCTACGGGGGCAGAAGTATATCATCCATACTTAATGACTCCTACGATATGGTTTTGAGATATCTCTGACGTCTCATTATAATTCTCAGCTTATTCGGTATAAGACATACACATGGGCAGATAAAATAAGGTTTAAATCAAATTAACTTAATTAGGTACTTAAACAAAAGCGAATCTTGGTGTCGATTAAAATTTGAATAACTGGATAACTGCCGACTGCTGTACGCATCTTAATTAAAGTGTCAATTTGAGTCCTATTACGAGGACGTTATAGAAACAACGTGTAATGATTACCCGTACGTTCCAGTTACATGAAATCTCGACCGATCCTGTTTCAGTAAGACGATTCCGATTTGTCGGCATGTCGCCGATTATGCATCACACCGGTTTGTCACTACGCAAAGGAACTTATTTACATAGCTGGGCACCATTAATTAAATACATAGACAACTTAGTTAATCGCTATTCCGTCACTAAAAAAATTTACTTCGTTAAATGTTAAAGCGTTACATGTCGGAAGACTTAACGGAAATTAATGTTAGTCGTTAATCGTTAACCGGTGATAGAAATTGCATTTTATATGTCGTTGCGTTAGTTATTTATTTACAAAAATGTTGGCATGTGCTATGGAAATTTAAGCAGGACCTGAAACATTAGTAAAAATAGGGTATTGCATTAATTTGTAATAATACCTCTATTATTTAGAGATCAAATTCAAATCGAAAGCTATCTCAGCCGCGCGGTGTTTTTGACAAATAATTAACTTAAGATACCTACTTAATTAATAAACTATTTCTATTTCTAATGAGTCCGTTAACAATTTTTGAAGTTACCTTAAAAGTGAATCCATTACTCGAAATATTAACTTCGTTAATTAACGATTAACGGTGTTATGCCCAGCTATGCTTATTTATACTTAATTATAAACCATCGTATGTCTGTATACACTCTGGCATAATTCATGACCGGTTCTAACATGACAAAAGTGGATTTAAATTATTTTAAATGTCTCTTAATGAAAGGAAGTGTCCGCTACGCCACAACCTAACTCATAGCCACAGCCAAAATCGTGAAATAATGAAGTATAATTAGGCAGCGTTTGTCACTTCTGACGGTGAAGCCCATTAAGAATCTTATCTCGCATTATAAATATATTAGCAACTTTGTTTCTATTGCTTTCAATACTCAATTACAAAACTAGGAAGCGGGATGGGTTGTATGTATTTACAATATTGTAAGATTCGTTTTTGCCGATTGTAGCGACGGGAAGTGGAGCTAATATTGACAATTATCTTTAAAAAAAAATACTGTAGTGTTAGACATGTGTCGAAATATCATGATGGTCACATGACACTTGTGTAGGTTAAAGAATTACTTTGAACATTATTCGATATATTTTCACATCGGTCCGAGCCTGGGAGACAACGCGGCCGTGATGTCTCGTCGAGTTTTATTTTCAGCCACCTTGCCAATGAACTCGTGACCACACATATACATATAATAATAATTATAGTGATCGTCTTATAATTAAGATCGGGTAACATAATTTTAAATAATCGATACACCTACCCAGATTAAGTGTTCGCTCAAAAATCTAAATGTATTCAAGTCGAGAGAAACTTCGGTAAATTTTACAGAAAAATTAAGACGACTTTCCAAATATTTATAGCTTTCAAGATTTTTTTATAAAACGAACCAACTTTTGCAGGGTTGCATCACACTCGACGTTTCATAAACAGGAAGAAGTTGGCGTAAGTTATCCCTCGTTTATTTTCATAGGTAAGATTAGGTTAGAGTAGTACGGAACTATCGGCGCGCGAGTCAGACTTGCACTTGTCCGGGTAGCCTAGCAGAGTACTTTTATAATAATAATAAATCAGGGGACAATCTTTACACAAATCGATCTAGTCCCAAAGTAAGCTCTAAAGGCTTGTGTTATGGGCACTAGACGATATACATACTTATATAGAGAAATAAATACTTAAATACATAGGATACATCCAAGACTCAGGAACAAACATTCGTGCTCATCACACAAATATTTGCCCTTACGGGGGATTGAACCCGGGACGCTAGCGTTGGAGGCAGGGTCACTACCAACTAGGCTAACCGCGTCGTCAATTTTAAATGCGTAACGGAAATCTATTATCTATTTAATATATAGACAACAGTAGTCTCACAGCAGACATAACATAGTTATCAGTCCAGATTACACAGAAGCCAGAGACGAGACACATGTATCTACGATGTTTTTACGTCGGTTATGTAAAACACTTTATAATACTAGCGTATAAAACAAAAAAAGAACAAGAATTCGCCAAGCCATGAGAACGGACGTCAGCTGCACAGATTCAAGGGAAAATTTACGAGGCATTGAAATGTAATAGCAACGTTATAACGTCGCATGCTACGACTATTAATCGAGTAGAATCTGTGTGAAAACTTTTTGCAATGTTCACTAAGCTATGTATACATTTTGCGCGAGCGTAATAATTCAAAGGTTTGATCTTGTTGAAACTAATTATATCAACGCGGCTTCAGATAATGTTATGGTTATTGCAGGAAAATCCTTAAGCTAAGTCATCTGGTTTTATTTATGCATGTGAATTTTATAAGCGACACTACTAAATCACATTTAAACCGTAAAGTCAATATAGAACCGCTGAAGGCTACGTGTTTACCAAAAAAATCATCTACGAAATATTAAAATGAGTTCGCTATATTTAATGGCAATCGTTGAACGATGAAAAAGAAGGGACAAACTAATGTACTCGTCAATTAAAAACAAAACTAATTAGCAACGATAATGTATCATTATCGTACTTTGTACCAAATTCCTACAAACTATTTGTGTCCGAACTTCTTGCTGGGACACGTGCCTAGAGAACCTACCTACTTGGATACCGCTTAAAAATGGCTTAACACTCATAAGGGCGTGCCATTTAGTGGACTTGTTTCAAGCGAATCCAAAGTCCTCTGAACATAAGAAGTGGAGCCAAGTATGGCCAAAATTGCTGGGAATGTTACATGGATAATTTTATTAAATTCCTATGAGCAGGTACAGCATTTTTTGCTGGCTCCTTTTTTCCGTCAACAGGCTTCATTAGCATGACCGTGCACTGTTATGTTATAGTAACGATAGAGGAGTAGGTGTACATATAATAAAATGGTGTGGAAAAAGATAACTATGAAAAAATTATATTGAGAATGGGGGCTTTCGGAATGAGCAACACAACACAAATTAAAAAAAATGCCTCACGTAATGAATGGACGCCCCCTTTTACGAGTTATCGCCAGGGAGCGAATTGGTCATGAAAATCAGTTCCTGGCTCGCGGACCATAAGATGAGACTTTCGTCTGACGCGCGCGCGCCCGAGAAAGTTCTTGACTAAAGAAAAAGAAACAGCTTTGCAACGCATGCCGTAGTAGTCTAGTATCGTATAAATGTAGTATAGACTATGCGTCATCTACAATCAGCTATGTTATTCTTTAAAAAAAGGCGTCCATTTCAAAAGACAATCAATTGACCCGGGTGCTCGTAGACATTATTCGGAGTTACGTACCGACGTTCGTGGCAGGTTTCTTTTTTATATAAGGGAAGGCAAACGAGCTTGCGAGTCACCTGATGGTAAGTGATCATCGCCGCCCATAAACATCACTAACCCCGAAGGAGTCATTGAGCCGTTGCCGACCTTTTAGGGAAAAATAAACTCTTCTCTTGAAGGCCCCAATGTCAAAACAGTCCGGGAACACCGCTGATGGAAGTTGGTTCCACAATTTCACCGTACGTGGCAGGAAGTGTTTTAAAAAACGAACATTAGTAGATCGCCATTGGTCAAGATGGTGTTGGTGAAATTCTAGTTTTCGGCGAGTAGTACGATGGTGGAATACAGCGGCTGGTAACAAATTAGACAGTTCCTCTGAACACTCCCCATGATAAATCCTGTACAATACGCAGAGAGAACTAACATCCCTTCGCAATTCGCATGGACAGGGGATCTAAACGATCGGAGATCACTGGGTCATCGACGATTCGAGCTGTGTTCTAGGCTGAATGCGGTCAAGTGGAAGGAGGTTGCGTCGAAATACAACCAAAGTCGAAGACACGCACGAATATGTAGTTTATACGCACTGACGGGTCGAGTTAGGCTCGCACGCAAGTTTATGAACGAAATGTAATTTAAGGGACTCACGTGAAACCCTGATGAGAACTGTATATTGTAAATGGCGGAAGGACTCGCGAAACTTTACCGCTCGACTTGGCATTACAAAGGATTGTTCCAGCGATGTCTGAAGAAAAAAATACAATTTCCTGCTTCCGTTAAAAAAAGTTTTCCTGTTAAATGAAAACGATAAAATGAATTCAACAAGACGAATCGAGCCATGCCAATATTGAAATCAAAGGGCAAACACAAATTGCGTGCCTGATTCACTTATTTGTAAATGAATGTAAGTAATGGAACATCGTGCTCCATGTGAAGCGTTTTGTTTGTTTGTCGAACGACTCAGGATCGAAAGTTCGAAACCTAGACAAGGTCAGGGCTAAAAAATAAGGTTGTTTGTGAGGATAAAGCTAGTGGCTAGATTATTTATGCGATGGTACTCAAAGGTCGAAGTGGTTACTTTCATACCAAGGTCGAGACTATATGATAGCTTAGACTATGTGTCGTAGTGTCTGTATTATATTGTTGTCGTATGTGCTTATTTGTAAGACGTAGTAAGTTTGATTTTTCTCTTTCATTTCAGTTTTGAGAAACGGATTGACTTTATATTTTGCATGCAATAGTTGGAGAGGCCGCTAAACATAGGCCAGTTTTAATCTCAAGAAATGCACAAATCTTGACGGACCAGCGATACCTGAATTCGAATGAAGTCGCGGGGTAAAGCTAGTAACCCATAAAGAGACTAACGACCACTCAATGCCGCGACATTAAATTCATAATCCTGAAATATTATGACGGGACCAACACTCGTGGGTAATAAATTGTTTTATCTATTTGGTGGCCAGTTCAAACTGGATCGAAGACCAGTCAAAGCGGTCGCTTTATCTTCTGTTTGAATAATCTTTACGTGATTTAGTATCATACATAACCACCGATTTACTAAGAATGCGATGACCTTTATTTTATACTTAAAGGGGGACGGAAATGGTACGTAATGAACACGAGCAGTTAAATCATAAAATAGATAAGGATAAAATCGGAAAGGATAGTAGCTAATAAAAAAGTTAAAATATTCAGATGCAGACATAATGGAAACGGTAATTTATTCGAACATAGCGTGTTTTGATTCGGTTGCCGTGGAATTATTGTCAACTTTCGTGCAATGTTCAATTTATCTATTGACGGAGGTACATTATAATGACTAAGCTCGTTTGCCGAGTACAGCATAAACATTGAGGCAATTGGAACAACGTTTATTATTCATCATCATAAAGTTTTTGAGTAATATTTTCGAAGCGAGAGATGATGTCAAAGGTTTCCAAATTACGCCTCGGTTTACAATGAAATGGTATTGCCCAGACAGAAGTCCGACAATCTCGCGAAATATGAATAAAACATTTGGCAACGTTACCGCGTGGACATTGCCCTGAGTTACACGCCCCCTATGACGTAAAAGCTACGCCTTTATGCCACGTATTAAGATGTTACTATAAATAACAACAATAAACAAATAAGAGAATTTACGGTTTAAAAAATGCGCTCAGTAAAATAAGAACAGTAGCTGCAAAGATGCACCATTTCACATATTCCATCGTATTTATGGGATCTAAAGGCCCATCCCTCCATTCTCTATCTTCCCGAGACGGGCAATGCATTCAAAAGCGGCGGTCACCTGTTTCCATCAGGTGGGCCGTCTGCCGGTTCACCTGTCTATAGGGCAATAAAAATAGGATGTATACATAAAATTGCAATAAGACTGTTCATAATGTTTTCTAATCATTGTACTGAATAGAAAATAATCTGGTAATGATTTAAGATAACTTAGCTGATGGTTACATACACGTGCCCGACTATAGCTGCAACAAAAGCCACGGTAATGACATAAGTAATGAGCATTCGGACATCGATCCAAGTAGCTTTGATGCCAACACGGGTTCTTCTGGCTTAGTTACCATGTTATAGCGTAAAGTGGTCATTGTTTAGCTCTGTGCTGGCACCAACTTTCAACTCACCATTGCCACCCTGGGTGGCCAAATAGACGACCGCCGCAGTGCAACGTTTGCAATCCATTTGGCGTATATCGCCTGTAACGTCTACATTTTAAAAAACCAAATCTTTTTTGTTCCGCCATGACACGAATTGAACAATAAAACTCTTCATTTTTAAAAGGAATCCAGTGCAAGGTCCTCATTGTAACAAAGTCGATTGCAATACAGATATTAGGTTAGTTTAGAAAATGTTATTGTTTTGTTAGGTAGCAATACAAATTGCGCCTTTTGTTAAATTGATTGAAGAGTTTTTGTTGCCCTTGCAACCTTCATAACTACGACTAGTTTCATGTCACTGACCGACCCCTATTAAATCTAATTGTATTTCTTAACAGTTATCGTCATATTTGAGCCATTTCGTTGATTACGTCCTACCTTATCAATACCGACAATAACTTTCTTGATGAAAAATTAATGAATTAGCTCATCTATCTGAATTGACATTTAATTTTTCTTGTACGTGAAAATTACTATAGCAATCAAAAGATTTTTGCCTGCCGAACACGTCAATATATTTTTTTATAATAAAAAAAAACGAATTTTCCTATTTGTATGGCAGAATAGATAAATATCTTTGCTGTTTCCACTTCCATAACAAGATTTTGACGTCAACCTCGAGCCATTCCATAGAAATTGCTTTATTACTTATGTCATAAATTCGGAGTTACGAATGTTTACGTTATAATAAAAGAATAATACAATAAATATGAATCCCAGGGAGAATAAAAAAATATAGGGTCTTCAACTTTTCACACAGTTTAGTGAACTAATCAAATTATAGTGTTAGAAATATAAAATGTTGTCTATTGTAAGTACATTCACGTGGTATTTAATACATATATAATGTAAGATAACCGTAGTAAATGCGACCACAATTGTTATGGAAATATCATAAACGCTTGCGCACGTCATTATGCGACAAGCCTGATCTTTGTGCAAATCATAAATAAAGCATGAAAGATAAAACAGACGTATCGTTGGAAAGATAATGGGCATTTTCTAGATGCAGGATTTTTAACAGCGAAGTAAGAAATCGTGGTAGATAGCAAGGTAGACACTAGGATAAGCTATCCCCATCTTACCGCTCAGTGCGTCTCTCTAATACTAGAATCGAAGAAAGAGATGTAAAGAGAGATAAGATGGGTTTAACTTATCGTGTCAACTTTGCAAAGGCCGCAGAGGTGAATTTGATATTTGCCATGATTATGATTAATGAATGGCCGAATTCACAAAACCCACTCAAATCGATCTTCGATTAAAGTTATATTTATATATAGTTCACAGTTAGATCGTTGACGGAGACCTAACTATGTAATCTCCGATCAAATGCTTAAGTGGTTTGTGAGTTCGGCCATAAACCCCATGCCAATATGAAAAACTGATCACCTGTCACCATACGGTTCATCATACCATCTTAGGACTAATAAATCGAACGTGGCCACAAGTAGTCTTGTGGCTCTGCCCACCCCATTAGGGATTTCGGGCGTGATGCTATGTATGTGTATGTGCAATATGAAAAAAAAAAAACATTTCTTTAAATTTGGTTGTGTTGTGTTTGGTTGAGATTTCCGAGTAAGTATGTAAATACCTGTGTTAGGAAGTCCCGCTCCTCCATAGCTTATAGTTGTTGTAAACAGACATAGCTAAAAGTAGCTATTATAATTAATATCACGTACCTATATACCGCGTTTTGTTTGTTTAAGATTCTAAACTGATTGACTGTTTAAACGTCTCGAGTTAAACAGACGTCGTTAAATGTTATTGGCTAAAACCTCAATGAGAATACAAGAAATCAAATCGACTGACTAATGTTGATTATTACACGAAACAAGACCGTGTTTAGGGTTCCGTACCTCAAAAGGAAAAAAGGAACCCTTATAGGATCACTCGGTTGTCCGTCTGTCTGTCTGTCTGTCTTTCTGTCTGTGAAGACCTTTTTCTCAGGAACGCGTGGAGTTATCAAGTTGAAATTAATATCAAATACTCAGGTCTGTAATCTCTTGAAGCTATGAAAAAATCAACCTTCTTAGTCACCGCAATCAAAAGATATGGCCGTTTATGTCTCATATTTTGATACTTTCAAGGGAATCCAAAGGGAATCAAAACCTATAGGGTACTTCCCGTTTGCCTAGAATCATGAAATTTGGCAAGCAGTGTTTTACAGCACAAGTAAAGGAAAAAGTCCGAAAACCGTGAATTTTTAATTACATCACATAAAAAAAAAAGTTAAACGGAATAACCTTTGCAAAGTCGTGTCACACTCTACGATTGAACGGAGATAGGAGCTTGCGAAAGTTATTTTTTGTCTTATTTCATAGGTAGGTTGTAAATGGTTACCCCGTTGTTAAAAGCTATTTTTTTTCTTTTTTAGGGTTCCGTACTTACTAGGTACTGTTTCTTTTTCATACGTAATTGCGGAACCCTCGGCGCGCGAGTCAGGCTCGCACTTAACCGGTTTTTATTGATATTTTGACTCTTGACGTCCATTAGGTTTAGGATAACGTATTAGATACCTATGTATAATCTTTCAGGTTATGAATTATGAAACTAAAATACCAACTTTATACATACATTATCAAGTTGTCGATAATTTTCTTCATAACACAATATGTAATGCGCCAGTATTGGCCTATAGAGTTTACTCAAGTGTAATCTAAATCGGCGAGGAGTACTAATATATGGTTATGTAACGTAAAAATTACGCCTGGCTGGAAGCGGAGCCTATTTCTGTAACGCTCCATATGCCCGTTGAGCGTAAACCACCATTACCATGAGTTTATGCAAACCGCTCTCGCAATAGAAAACTATCGCTCGGTCCCTTTTACTTGTATCGGCAAAAAGCAGTATTTGCGATAGATTTCGATAACGAGAACGGTTTGCGTAAACTCATGGTAATGGTACAGAGGGGAATGTAAAACAACGCCACAACAAGAGGAAGTTTGTTATTATTAATCACTCTTGACATGTTTACGTCTCTCGCTAAAATTTCTATGCTGTAGTGCAAAAATGAAAATTGTATGGCAGCTTGAATGATACATATACTAAAGCTGTTTGGAGAAAATCAATTATTTATTTTAAATTAAACGTTGTGATTATAACAAGCTACTTTAGACTCTATTGTTATAATAAATTATGTTCTCATATCATTTACAGTATTCCAAATATTTAATTTAGGTGTCCAATACTGAATGGACTCTATTACGCAGTGATTTTATCACGTAATGTCGAACGATTGAACTCCAAATAGTACCACTGACATTTCCGATAAGAATGGGTACGTATATTTATATACTTTGAAGCTGTCACGGTACATTTTTAGATTTGATCATTATTTTGATTAACCTTGCACTGGTTTTCAGGCAGTCAAATAAAAAAGTGAAGTCTCTAAAGCACTAGTACGGCCTTGTCATTAAAATAGAAAGATCAAATTGGAGACTCATGACAGGGCGCATTTTTAATGGATACGCTACCTGCTGCTTCGTCAAAGGTTCCAAACCAATCGAGAACTTTCCCGGCTTTTAAGGATTAACCTTATGACAATGAAATGAACGAAGGTGAAGCCCCAGGAGCTCTAAGTAAACCCATCATTTTCCAGCATAATACAATGTACGCAACATTTTTATTTCAAGATACGCCCGTGAACGTGACCATGAATGAAGCTAACGCGTCACACACACACCAAGAACTCATGTGGGCACACATAATGAAGCCCCTTGCTATCCCCGCACACAATGGTAACGGCTAATACTATGTTTATAAGTAGATTACCGATAGAAAATTTATTATTCGAAGGGTAGTCGATAGTGTCCTTGCGGGGGATTGGAGAGATTTCCATGATTGCACGAGGCACGCTTAAGTGCCGCGCTGCATTTATGAGTATAAAGTGACTGGCAATACTTAAGCAACAAACAATGTTTACGTAAACATCGTCATTTTTTATTGAAAAAGGAAATTAAATTAAGCCAACATGAAGCGTGTTTAATAATCATTCTGTTTGGTTTGATCGTTTTTAAAGGCCGAGATTTATTAACATCCATTAGTAAAATTATCGGATCAAATATCAGCACCTAAATAAGTCAATACATTTTTTGACATTACTGATCCAAAATTACGAACTTTTATCCGTACTAATGTTAATCAATATTGAATTCTGAAAAATACACAGTTCCTGGTGGAATAGCGAGAAAGTCGCGGGCAAAACTACAAAAGTATTTATTTGGCAGGTTGCAAAAGCTGTTTTTGAACTAGTTCATAAAAACGGGGAAATATGCAATTTCTTATATGAACATACACGACCTCTGGCAATAATACGAAATTAACTAAACCGAATAAGCGCTTATTTTAGATGCTTTGTACTGACATATGAATTTTATATCCTCATTCTTTTCCCTTTATTCAGCGAAAATAAAGTAGCTAAAGTTCAAAATATAATTATGTATTCAAGTCGAAATGGGTAACAGAAGCCAATGCTCCTCGCGGCAACTAATCTTCATTACAATGCTGGCAATCGCCCTTCAGTCTAGCTAGCTCAGGAATAAATAGACACGTGATCGGAGCCACGAACCGAAATAAAACAAGATGCTGAAGACAATCCAGTCTTATACGCTTTTTACCCGACTGCGCGAAGCCAAAAGAAGGGTATAGAGTTTAACAGTTTAAGTATGTACCTCCGTGACCGAAAATAGCATGTTCCACTTTAGCTTCTGAACTACTGAACCGATTTTAATAAATAACATATGATTACCAGACCAGCCGCTCAATTACGCAACACCAAGTGGTATCGCTTTCGCGAAAAGTAAACCAATTGTGCCCTTATTTACACAGGGTTAAGACTAAATTGGTTTGCATTTCGAGCCAAACCGATACCAATTGTGCTGCGTAATTGGGCTGCCGGTTTTATAACGGGTTAGACCAAATGACAGATAAAATTTTAGTAAATCAGTGCAATTTTTGACATTCGTGACCGAAATTTGATCGAACGCATCTGTCTCTATAAAACCCTGCAAGGCAAGCAAGGTAACACGAGGATAAGTTAACACTGTTTTATCTCTAAGTTTGTGCGTCTCACAATAGTGCAGACGAAAGAGATAGTCTGAGAGATAAGACGGAGTAAGTTATCGCCGCATCAATTTTGCTACGGCCGCAGCCTAGGAGCAAAAATTCTTTTACGTCGCCAGTCGGGTTTTAGTTGAACTTATTTTTCTTTTAAAGTTTACACCCAACGTTTTTCTAAGAGAAAAGAAAGTCTACAATGAAGTTTTGCTTTTTACCGTCTAAGGCTGCAATGACTTGGCACACAAAAGATGAAATCGAAGTCGAAACCACAAGGTTATTATCACTAATAGGTGTGACATTTATCTTATTAAGTATTCTTATCTTGACGGTTATGCACTTTACTAACATTTAAAGCAAAACAGGTCCCCATTTTAACACAGAAAATTTGGACTCGTGACTTGGGGTTATCTGGACGACAAAATATTATCTTTCAAATAAGTCGCGTCTGTAGACACGGCACTAGGTACGGATATTACAATTTATAGATTATATAGACAGCTTGTCAAGCTTTCTTTGTCGAATTATCCGATGCCTTCTGATCTGAATATAAGATCTTATACAATTAAACGTATGAGTCAAATAGTGTGACGCCGTATCATTTGACCAAAAATAATTATGACGTCAAATAAACGGGTCATTATTGCGCAATATAAACGCAACTACCGACTTGGCAGAGAATGGGTGCTGTCGACCAACCGCACGTGTCAAAACGACAAGAACAAACAAATTAGGCACTTAACACAGTTTCACTTGCAATACGGTGCAACACTTCATAGAAGGTTTGCATTAATGAATTATAATCTATATATATAAAAATGAATTGCTGTTCGTTAGTCTCGCTAAAACTCGAGAACGGCTGAACGGATTTATCTTATCTTAGTCTTGAAATGTTCGTGGAGGTCTAGGGAAGGTTTAAAAGTACATAGGTTACTTAAATTATTATTCTTCGCAGACGAAGTCGCGGGCACCAGCTAGTATTTTATATATAACACCTACGTAAGTGGCGACGAGCTGATTTCGTCACTATTATAGTTTTCACGAAGATTTAAAGATTGAGAAATGTTTAAATTCCAAATACTTTTTAGAGATCTTGATCGGTAAAAAGAGTTGTTAAACACAATACGAACGCAAGAAGGTTATTGAACTAAATATTCGAGAAAAGTTGGAGAACTGCAACGGCATACAGTCTGTTCGCCGAGAGTTGATAAATATTATGATATCGTCTCGAAATAGCGACTGTCGCTTACCTATCGCAAACTGTATGACGGGCGTCGCTTATCGTCGCGCACACTGAGTTTCGTGGTACGTGGTGGCAGTTGTTGTCAAGCACCGCGCCGGGTGGGCGAGCGCGCGCACGCGGCTGCCATATTGCTATTCCGTTCTGGAATACGCTTCGAGTGTGTCGTTTGGGTGTTCGTCTGTTTTTTAGACGACGCAATTGAACGTTTCATAATAAACGTCAACTCTCATTCTTCCTCCGACTCTGAGACTTCGTTATGGTCGTCGTCCGATGATATGGGACATATACTGGCTATTCAATAATAATATTCTATAAAAAAGATATAGTTTTTCCCTTTAATTTTTTATTATCATCGGTAAAAGTAATTAGCGGGCCGCTATTTGTAGTGAGTTAAGCCCTGTTATTTTTTTTAACAAATCTCTGCCTTAGAATAATATCTCGGCCAACAGACTTTAGAAACAGCAAAAGCGAACAACCCTAAGTTAGTCTAATATACCCAGCTAGATGCAGCTGAAACCTTACATAGTTTCATTATAGTTCCTAAGGCCTGCACCGAAAGGGTCAACGCCATCAATTGCGAATTGTAATGCAGATTTATACAAATGGCACAATGATGAAGGTCAATGTCCCCGTGCAGCATACCCGCTGACCAACATGTCGGAAAAAGGCCATGATTGAGGCATTTTAAAAAAGTGCAGTGCCGCGTTTGGACCTCTTAAAAAATGCTCCAATCGGCAGCCTGGGTTATGGGCATATGGGTATGGGGTATAATTAAGATACCAGGATTACCCGACCACAAACGCTGCGGTCAAACAAGTCGGTGCTTTCTCGGGCCATTTTTCCAACATATATGATATCGATGTTATCAGTTACTTAATCGTTACGGTTGTGTTACATCTAGGTACTTTTTTCTAGAAAACTATTTTCGGGGAGACATGACAATGATGCAAAATATCTTGTGATTTGTCTTGGCACGAGGCGAAGGTAAACAGTGAATCGTAATGTGTCCGGTCGGCTTTAGGCTGCGTTTCCACCAGAGGCATGGTATAAAAATCCACCAATCAAAGCTTCCACACACTGAAACGCGGAACGGAAGCGGAGCGGGCTCGGACGCGGTCCCGCGTAAGCAGTGTCACAGAAAATAATATGGAAGCTTTTGTTTAAGCAAGCCGCTTTTAGATGTGTGGAAAGCCTTCAGTGTACAACGCGGCCTCCATCCTATTGGTGGATATTTTCCTTGCGCACCGCTTATCTGCCTAGCTCAAAGTAAACCTTACACTACACATGAACGACAGTATTTATTGAAAGAGTTCCAAAACAAATAAGTCTAAATAATCAGTACGCTGTATGCAAAAGTTATCTATTGTTTATAGTTTTATCGTCATTCTTGTTGTGACACCTTTATTGTGGGCTTCAGAGCGTTTCAAAAATAGGAGTATGAAGCTCGTGTAGAGCAAATGCAATCATAAATTTGTTTTTCATACATGATGCATAAACGGACCAAGTTAAGTTTGCATCTTGAAAAATATTTTCTGGGCCCCATACTTAACATGGTTTTACTGCTTAATAACATAAACATCTTTAACTTGCAACTTTGGACTCAAACGCAATAAGTATTTCTCTATTTCCTGCCAGATTTTCATTGCCGTATTCTAGGATCGCTCGGGAACACCATAACTTCTAACATAATCATAATCATGTCGATCTTTTTGACTGATTTCTACTAGTTTTATTTATTAAACAGAGCAGTGTCTACTTTTTGCTTAGACAATTTTCGTAAGTATGTGAATATAAGAAATATTTTGCGTTACGTTGCGATTTTTTGAGGTTTCCGATCCAATCAGTCTTAATGGATATCGATTTTCCAATACTCCCAGTAATTTTTACATCAGCTACAGGAACATATTGTTTGCTTTTGTGGCTGTATTGTCATTGTCACCCACGAAAGGAAACAATCTATTCCATGCGAGCATGTAATGGCTTGCAGTTGAATTGTTACAAACAACTTCTTGGAAAGGAAAACCCCATTCCCAACCAGATACTTATAGGTGTGTTGTATTAGGTACCTGGTTGAGCTATACTTAACGTTGATGGAATACTAAATAGATTAATTTGTCTCAGGTTAAGCTTTATTAAAAATCAACTCACCCTCATCCGGGGTGAGATCAGCGAACTTTATTCCTCCACTGAAAACAAAAGAAACGCATAAAATGGCGATGTATTTATATAAACATTGACTGTATTGAAATATTTTTTTATTGTTTAGAATATTCCCAATTCATTGTACCAAGTATACAGAATTGAAACAAATGTCGATTCAGGATCAGCACCTGTTACTAATAATGTATGCTTGTATTATAAAACTCAAAATACAGTAAAGTGAACCATTTCTGTGCATGCCCAAGTGTTTTTGGGTTTCAAACTTGAATTATCATACTGAGATTTATTGTAAGTAATATTAAGTTGCAATTACACAGCTATTTTGCTATGAGGGCTTAAGTAGGTCTAATGAAGCGATATAAAGAAAAATAACTATTGACTATACAGCTACTGATAACAGCCACATTTTTTTACAGATAGGCAGGAAACATAACGTGCGCCAGAAACGCGCACCAAGGGCGCTGCCTTTGAGGCACTCAGTTACTTTATATGGAATTGTTCACAACAAAACATGGTGAGCGAGGATCATTCGCTGCACGGGATTGGAGCTTTTTGAGTTTAGTTGCGAGCCATTCCATACAAAGTAACTGAGCGCCTTGAATGCAACATCCCTGGGCGCACGATTCGGGCGCTGGTTATGTTTCGTGACATAGTCACACACAGTCAAAATAGATTATCAAAGTAATCTTATTACAAGTAATATTCTGAAAGTTAATTTTGCTATAGGATTTACCAAGTATATAAAAATCTATCAATTATAAACTGATCTCAAGAGATAGGACTTTAAGAAGTGAAAATGAATATCAATTTTGAACCCCAAACCATCTTGTGCATAACATGCACCATTTCAATTTGTGAAGGTTACACTTCGTACCTGAGGAGGACGGTAGCCGTTTCCGGCACCCGGAACACCTGGAAATAAACACAATGTGGAACGACGATCTTATCGGATCCCCAAAAGGAGAAGCCAAAACCAGATAACCTAGACAAAATTTTATTTTATACTGACTGTCTATTTTTGTATTACACTAGCAGTCTAAAAATTATCTATAGAAGACATGAAAATATGATTTTAAATGACTTTTTTTAATCCAGGACCAATAGAGACACGTCAAATATGTGGGGATTTCGTAAATTTATGGGTTCATACGTTTTTAACACAACCCAATGGCAATATTTATATTAAAGGAGCCCAATCACTTCTAAAAGCTAAATGAAATATACACTGAGAAAATATGTGTAATAAATAAATAGGTTAGCATATTTTCCTCATTCATTCTTTAAACCAATAATATTTATTGCTATAACAAAACTTTTAAATTTAATTTTAAAACAGTTCACGTAATATACTTACTTAATTTGGATTATTTTTGAAGATCCCTTTCATAATATATTTGACACATCTCTGATTAAAAGTTTGTCGAGGGGTTTTAACTGAAATCAGTCTAACATTTCTAAAGAAGGATTTGAATTCTAGTTAAATGTCTAACTTGCAAATGTTTTTATCGGCTTATAAGAAGTATAAATATTTATTAGGTCGTCTAACAATTGAAACTAAAGAGAGGCATCTATAAATAAATAAATTAAAAAAACATGCTCACCTTCCATCCCAAGTTCTCGAAGAAGGTACATAGACGAGACTGACCGGTGGTTTTGCCGCCGCAAGGTCCTAAAATATTTCATGAAACGGATTCATTATAAAATAAAAAGAGAACCCACGTGTTGCTTTTGTAAATTTTACTTTATGGCAGCAACCCCTAGCCTGGTATTCTAAAAAATAAAATATATACCGAACCAATTGGCCTGAAACTTATCACACACAGTTAGTACATGATAAATTAAGTAAAATTAATATTGAACACGACACTTACCTCCAGTAAGAACCAGCCTATAAACAGTTTTCTGCGCCTGATTCGCCATTTTATGCAAGCACATTAATGTAAAATTAAATTAAATTACAGGACTATTGTTACTAAACACAAATATCATAAAAATATTGAATTTACAAAAGTATTAAAAGCCATCACAGTACGACACGCATCGCCTGACAGGCGTGCGAAAATGAAATGAATGAATGAAATTATATTAGACAGGTCCAGCAAACTTGAAAGCATATTATTTATCTTGTCTATGAAATAAAAAGAAACTCTCAACGACAAAAATCGATTACTGTAAAATAAAACCAGACTTTCACAAACCAATGATTATACGACAATTTATAAATAAAGTTATTAGTTACTGATCGTTTTAAGCCACGAATACGTAATACCTATATATGTCTCCGTAATTTTAATACGTGTAGAGTAAGTTAAAAAAAAATACATTTTCCTAAACCGGCGTACCATGCAGTAGTTACCTTTGGTCACCTTTCAGGCCCCCAATTCTCGGTGCATTCGAGATAATGTCGATTCCGAGATTAAACGTCAGATTCATACAGTTGTGTCAAACGACTGTATGATGCACTGACGTTTAATCTCTATAATGAAATTATCTTGAATGCACTGAGAGAATTGGGGTCTTATTAGCCTTATTATTATAATACATAAAAATATAACGGTCTCTTTTTCGCACACCGTATTCCAATGCAAATAATGTTCAGCTATTGAAATGTCGCTTTTTATTTTTTATGACTCCTTCTATGCGTTATATTATAAGGTATATAAACCGGCGACACTACTTACATCCTGTGTCAAATAGAAGGTAACAATGTGATGGCGGCTGTACACACTCGTCGAGACACCCCTACGCAGGCCGAGTGTGAGGCTGTACATAGTGCTGTCGTCTTGTCTCGCTCTTTCTCGTCTCGTCTCACCGTGTCCCGATTGCGGTGGGTTTTTTACGGCCGAATCAAAGGGTCTCGTTCTTTCCCGACGTAAGCGGACCGAGCATGCAGAAACTGATCAAAAATTTAATTACTTACTCGGTTCTTTTGCGGTGCATAGTAACCATGCAGTAAAACGCGCGTTTAAAGATGTATTGCATTTGTATTACACGGACGCGTAACACAAATAAAAGAATTTTAACCATGGGGGACCACTCGTAACTAAGTCGGGGGTGAATTAGAAAAAAATAAAAAGTTATGCAAACTATATCGTGTGACATAGCAAATTAAAAGGGCTTATTACGAGGATCTTAAGTTTTATTCTAAAAAAGACACGTGCAATCAAGCATTGTTTAATTTTAAAACTATAACAAACTTATTTTACGATATAAATTAATTAACGCCTAAATTATTTAAAGTAACACTACAAACAGCTGTATTAAGTGTTTGACTGTTTATCACAGTTATGTTCACATAGGTATTATAACACTCTCCTCTGGATCTCCTTTTTTGTTCTTTTTCCATGATCAGCACCATGATGGGGATATGCTGCCAGTATTTACCAAGACATCGATTTCTTGTCTCAGTGTGAAGAGGCGCTTTAACATAAGCTGTAGATTCTCCATCATCTAAAAATAAACTTATCTAAAGTAGACATAGAGGCAGAGAACAAAGAATAAAGTAAGTAAATAATTACGATCGTCGATTGAAAAGGGATGTTATTGAAAGTACCTTCTTATTTATTTCAAAATCAACCCGTAGCAAACTCAACCTTAATGGCTGGTTTACAGTAGTTAAGTTAATTTTAATGAATCAAAATAAGTTAAAATTTAGTTAACTTAATAGCGACTTAATGCGTGTAAACAATAAATTTACTAAACAGTTGAAAGTTTAAATTTAGCGAAGAAGTAACAAGTCAATTAGAATTTTGTCTATTCTTTTAAATTGGTGGGCGTGGCTTATCGCTTGATTCGTTTGGACGGGCACAATTTAGTTAAATGCATAATGTTCTGAATTATATAGTTTGTGTTGTAAAATCTTCTATTTTGCACTTCTAGTTAGGCGGAGTTTACCTAATATTATGTGGGTTTAACTATACAGTTACTTAAAATTAAAAAAAAATTAGTTAACTATTTGACAACTAAATAGGTACATGTATACCAGCTTAAAGTAAATTGAGGGAATAATTATGAAGCGTCACCACGACACACAATTATTATTTTAGCAGAATATTTGAGCGACCTATCTCCCCATTTATATGATTGCAGAATACAAACCTTGTAGAAGGGCTTGGCCACCATGACCACGGTACGGCTCCATGCCGTGAAAAAATCCGTTGCACGTCGCTCTCATTTCTATACCCATAAAGGTGATGTGCAACGGAATTTTTCACGGCACGGCGCCGTACGGTGCTCATGTGGCCAGGCCCTATCGCGCACAAGGTATACCTAACACGTACGAAGATTGTTCAAAACTTCAAAACATAATAATGTCTTTGTAATCTAACTATACAAAATATAGGTAGGTACTCAAAACATAGTTATCCCCTGCACCTCTCCATACCCTAAACTTTACCCTCTCCTGCACGTTACGCGTGGCTCCTACTTACCGCTCTGATGTATGAAAGGTAACTAACGAACCTGCCCAAGTGCAAACGATGTATGCCGTGGATGTTTTCTTTTTAAAACGTACTTTTTTTAAACCTTTTAATTATTATTTGTTATGAAAATACACTAAACGTTTCTGCAAAAATGCGTCCCATTTGTTATACTTAATAGATAGCAAATGGGACGCATTTTTGGGAAAACTGATTGTGTGGTAAGTGCAAGCTTTATCAAAATAATGATGACTTGTTTCAATAATAATGATAAGGTACAACCCCTTTTGATTTGGAGTGCCACAATAACTAAGACTAAAAATCATGTTGTTAAAATCAATGATAAAACTGACCTTCAAGTTCAGCATTTTCTTGATCTATCCAGCGTGTTTGTATATTTACACAAATTATACCTATATCAAGAGTCTTACATAAAAGTCTTGCATAGTTTACAAATGTATTTAAAAGTGATAAGCCTGAAATTATTAAATTTATAAGCATGAGTAAGAATAAATTACACGAAATTAGAATTCCTAATTTTCTTATCTTAACAAAAGAGTTAACTACCGCTACTTTTGATGTTTGTAGCAAAATGGATAACAAAACAGCTTCTGGTTTTGAAAAAAAAGGGAAATCAGATAATAATGGGTGGGTATGGCTTGAGAATGCCCAGAATAAGGGCATGGCCACAACACCACGGCGCGACGTCGCGAACGTGAAACGGCGCCGTGTTGTGGCCAGGCCATAAAAAGACAACATAAATCACATACATAGAAGAAAAAACTTACCAACTTTAGTGTCATCGCCTAGAAATTGAAACATCAGACTGGGCAAGGAGTCTATTATAATAAGTGCTAAGGTTTTTACAAGAAGGGTCCCCGTTTTAAGTTTCTTCAAAAAATCTATAAGTTCTTCCATTGACCATAGGTGGATGATTTTTATTTTGAGCATCGTCATTGCCATTTCCTAGAAATAAATAACATAAGACATTATTAATAATTTTTTAATTCGTCTTCTAAGTCATATTATGGCAGGTTTACATATGTTAAGTTTTCAAGTACTTTACTAACTTTTAACTTGATTTTAAGCAGCTTAATGCATGTAAACATTGGATTTAGTAATAAGTTGCAAGTAAAAATTAAGTGTGCAAGTAAACAGTCTATTTTCAGTTAATTTCATGGGCATGGCTAATCACTTGACATGTTCATATAGCAGTGGCGGCGCGTGAGGGTAAGCCGGTGCATAATTTCTTAACTCAAACATTATAATATTATTAATTACTTCTTGTATTAACAAATAAATTGCATATTATATCACTTTTTTATGTAATACAAAATTTAATGAGTAATAATATAATGTTTAAAAGTAGAAATGATACACCGGCTTAGCCTCACGCTTCGCCTCTGTCATATAGGCACATTTTACCTACATAAGTTTGGCAGAGCGGTAACACTTACTTAAAAGTAACTTAAAATTTACTTTAAACTTTTTGAACTACTATTTAACTACTTTAACATTTAATATGTGTAAACCAGCCATTAGATTTAGTAAGATTTAGTTAGATTCCTCCGAACGCTCCTATTTGTTTGTTAACGAAACTAGCATTTACTGTTTAATTCACCTTGTGTGAATATCCACATGCATCTAATATCTTCTGCAGCCTGATAGCCGAAAAATCGCCTTTTGTATCAATGTAAAGCACAGAGTTTTCAGTATTTTTGGTAAAGTTTATGGCAAGTTGCAGGCATAATTGTGTTTTACCAGAATCAGCAAGTCCACATATCTCAGTGATGAAGCCAGTCGGAAGCCCTCCTCCTGTGGCAGCATCTAAACTGAAAAACAGCAATTTAATGTATGGTAATCATCAACTGCCGCACTCACTTTGAGTAGGTTATTGAACCATTCAATTATTCCTTAACTACCTTAAAATTCCAGTATTTAAGCATTTCTTCCTAACCAAAGTGTCTATTTTCAAGGAGCCAACTTTTATTAGAGGGGCTGCATATTTATTTAAAATATCATTTCTTATTTCTAAAACTTGGGGAAGACCTAATTTAGTAAGAGTTGATATCTTTCCTGCGTCTTCCTGCAGAAATTCCAATATTGTTGTAATACGATTTTGTCTTAAAGTCTTCAGAACATTTCCAGTCAGATAGGTATGCTCCTCCACTTTTAATTTCTGCATGTTATTGATTCTCTAATCCTTTTATTATTTAAATAATCGCACTTGCAATTAAAATAAATTCAAATTTCAAATCAAACAAAAGATTTGTTCGTTTCTACCACAGACTTACAGTGACAGTGACATAAGTATATAAAAACACTTTTCTTTAAGATTTTGTATGAATTAATGGTAACCAACATCACAAATTCTTGATTCAGTATCGGCACAGAGTATCTATCGGTTATTGGGTGAATTGGGTGGCAGCATTGCTAAGGTGCAGCCATCCCGCTCCCGCCGACGCCCGCCATTTGTGTTTTCTTGCTGTCAAAAACGCAGACGACGGATGTCGAGAATATTTTTTTGTGAGATCGAAGCGCAATTACTTAAGATTTACTTATTAGTTTAGTTTATATTTTAGTTTCTTCCATCATGTCTTTAACACTTGATAAAGAAGCATTTTTTCGGCGCATGAAAAAGCTATATACTGCGTGGAAGGTGGGTTACATTGCGTTCAATTCGAAATATCGCGTTTTAAACATGTTTGCTTATATATCATGGTTTACAGACGGCTGCAGCAGATCCCAAAAGCGAAGATTCGTTGGCCAAAATAGATTGTATTGTGTCATGCGTTGGAGTTGACGAGGAGACGCTTTATAGCAAGTCTACAGCATTACAGGTTTGTTTTTATTACGCTTGCCTTTCTTTGTAGTTCCGTCTCGTGTAGTTATGATGATCGGTTGCTGGCATGCTGTAACCCAGTCGCGTACGCAGTTATTATAATTTTTTGTATTTTGTAGGGTTTCCATTTATTATGTTGCTCTTGTGCGCGAAAGCCTGCCGCGCACGTGCCTTCTCTGTTTAACAACAGGCATCATGAAAGGTGTAAGAAAGATGGAACATGTTTTACTTTTCATGAGTGTTTTATAAACATCAATGATGACTAGGGATCCAGCTTTTTGATGCATATGACATAAGGAATAGGACTAATGGGCTCAAATTTTGGATTAAATTTTTTACTAAAAGATAAGATAAGATAATGTTATTAACCAAAATACATTGCTTTCTTCAATACACTCAAGAAGTCTCAAGTTGACTACTAAAGCTGATACAATATTTATACTGCAAGTTTTTTTCTTAATATGAAGTTGATTATACCTTAATATAATACCCATCCAAACAATTTCATTAACCCGTCCTCTACCGGGTTTGAAAATCGTATGGAAATCTGATACATAATTGCGTCACTGACAAATCTTCGGGCACGGATGGATTAAACACTCTTCAATTCAAATTTTGAAAATACTATCAAACCAAGTTTGATTTGCATGTTCGAAGATTTTGAGAATACTAATATACTAGAATAATCCTTAGATACTGATAAATAAAATTGTAACTTTTTTTTTAAATAGCTAAAGCAAAGAAGTTCAGTTTGAACAACTCAAATAATGCTTAGATGATTGTGATGTCCGTTAGGAATATTTACATTTTTTTTGTCTTTATTGGAGTATAGCACATGTAATATAACTATTGTTAAGTGTATACAAATATATATCAAAGTGTATTTTGCATGAGTATGTACTCAAGACTTTCTTATTCAAGTAAGGGTTATTACACAGCAACTACCTTACCTAAGCCTATTTGCCTAAACTTGGAGGGAGGAGGTAAAATAGAGTAGATGCAATAGCATTGCTTAAATATCCAACACTGTAAGTAAAATCATGTGCATAAAGCATAATCCAGTATGGGGCACTCAATAAAATATAGTTTTAACTCTCTATCTTACCTGAGCTCGAAGTTTAGGCAAATAGGCACTACCTATTTCAACCACTGAATATCAGTCTTTAGCACAGACTATTAATATGGGCATTTGTGGTAGCAGTGGCGAAGCCTGCCTACAAGCCGATTCCTGACGGCTTTACTAAGCTAGAAAGCTACGGATAGCTGTCAGTGAAGTCCATGTTACTATAACTAAATGTCAGACGCGCACCTACGGTTCTTATTCTTTCGGCTTCCCTTAGGAAATATTTCACGCTTCGCCACTGTGTGGTAGTGAACAGAATACCCACTTAGATGCATTTTTTTGTTGTGTCATAACAGTAATCGCGTTAAGGAGTTGGAAAATTATATTCACGAATTGCAGACAGCAGATACTGTAGTAGCAAGTTCAAGTGACAGTTACTATTTTAAAATTATTAGACTTCCAATAACAATTATTATTGAAAAGATTGGTACTATTGCATAAGAACAAGACTCAAGTGCAAGATAAAAGTTCTAAGTATATTAATTGCAATGAGTGTAGGTTTTACTCTTGGTTTTATTATGTCTAATGATTTAAGTGGGCCACATCGCCGGTATGGTCTCCACTACAGGTCTGCTTAGAAGTCTATAGGGTTCATATATTTCCTTGACTGTAGGTAGGTACAAGGATACAAGGCATGATTACACGGGCATGGCAGATAGCGGAGGAGGGGGCAATTTTAGTGTGCTTTTACCGAAATATGGTCAAAATAAAGTGCTGCAATTGCACCCCTTGCAGACAGTCCAGTATAAACTGCATTTATCGCATTTGCCACATCATGATCGTTAATTATGCAGCTACTATTACATTTTTTATTTGATTAACAGACTTGGCTGTTTGGCTATGAGCTACCAGATACAATCACAGTCCTCACAGAAGACACCATGTGCTTTCTGGCGAGTAAAAAGAAAATAGACTTTCTCAAACCAATAGAGAGTGGGAAAGAAGATTCAGATCTACCTCCAGCTAAATTACTTGTGAGAGACAGAGTAAGTAAAGTTGCTAAATTATACAGATTATTTTTATTGGTATGGTGGTGTTCTATTTCATCAACAAATTTCACTAACTTTCAGACTGATAAAGATAAAGAAAACTTCAACAAACTCATAACTGAGATCAAAAAGTCTAAAAACGGAAAGGCTATAGGCCTCTTCATTAAGGATAATTATCCGGGTGAATTCTGTGAAAGTTGGAAGGGAGCCCTCAAAGCTGAAAAGTTTGAGAATGTTGACATAAGCTCCTCATTCGCTAATCTGATGGCAACGAAAGAAGATTCCGAGATTATCACAGTGAAGAAAGCATGTCTCGTCACAGTAGATGTGTTTACAAAGTATTTAAAAGATCAAATAATGGAAATTATAGATTCAGATAAGGTAACCTTTTGAGTGTAAGTTTGGGTATAAGTTGTCAGTGATGCCAATATCATCTTATTATATCTTTTATTACAGAAAGTAAAACATTCAAAACTAGCTGAAGGGGTAGAAGCAGCTATTTCAGATAAGAAATACGTGACAGGCGTTGACACAAGCCAGGTGGACATGTGCTACCCTGCCATCATCCAGTCAGGTGGACACTACAGCCTCAAGTTCAGTGCAGTTTCAGATAAAAATCACTTGCACTTTGGTGCTATAGTATGCTCTCTAGGTGCTAGATATAAATCATATTGCTCTAACATTGTCCGTACATTACTGGTTAATCCCTCGGATGAGATTCAGAGCAATTATAATTTCCTACTCAATCTGGAAGAGGAGGTGATGAAGAAATTGGTGGCTGGAACAAAATTATCGGCAGTTTACGAGGCGGGGCTGGACCTCGCTAAGAAAGAAAAGCCTAAACTGGTTGATAATCTCACAAAGACCTTTGGGTATGTATAAGTCCTATACTCAGCATATTATTCTCTTAGAGAATCAAGGTTCGAAAGGATAATTATTAATGATAATTATCGATTGATAATAACAAAGAAATTCGCGCGTGAAAGTAAACTGTATTCGAAGTGTTCCAACGTGTATTTCCGCGCTTGTGTCTATCCGAGAAAAAATATATAAAATTTATTTGTTTTTATTTATTTTTTGTTAGAATTTGTTACGAAACAATATAACATCAGAATTTCTTATGAAACAATATAACAAATTCATTTCTTATACTAGTATTATCCGATACTTATCTGATAATTATCCGATAATTATCCGATAATTATCAAGAGTAGAATAGAAAAAAGAATAGAAAAACATTTATTCGGCGAAAACATCAACACAACAACATAATGAAAGATATAAAGCCGAAATGGTCTCCACTCAGCAATGCTGCTAGCATGGTAGAAGCGTCATTATCTTGATAATTTCGAACCCTGTAGAGAATACACCTTCACAATTATAATCATTATTGTAATGGGCATAGGGGCATATTATTTGATTTTTGTGTAGCATTTTCACTGCTTGTAACACTTCATATCTTCCCTTTAAAAATATCTGTTTTTATTTATTGTTCTATTGCAGATTCGCGATGGGTATAGAGTTTCGAGAAAGTTCCATTGTGATTGGTCCAAAGACAAATGTGGTTGCAAAAAAAGGCATGGTGTTCAATATTAATATTGGCTTGGCTAATCTGACAAATAGTGCTGCTACAGATAAAGAAGGGAAGGTAAGGACTTTTCGCACTGGCTCGATCCATCTTGCTTATACGCCTGTAAACCCTGGTATGTTTTTCATCTTGTAGACTTATGCTTTGTTCATTGGAGACACAGTATTAGTAAATGAGGAGCAGCCGGCATCCTTGCTTACACAGTCTAAGAAAAAGATCAAGAACATTGGAATCTTCCTTAAGGATGATGACGAAGATGAAGAGGAGGAAAAAGAGAACAAGACTGAAATTCTCGGTGAGGAAATGTAGGATTTTGTTAGTGTGGTTTTTAATCAAATAGATGACTCTCAACTAGAAGGGTTTTTAACAGGGAATTATAAACGCAACTGTATTTCGCATGTATATTGTTTTAAATGATTTATTTTATTTCAAGTGTTTTTTTTTTTTCTATTTTGCTATAATTAAACTTTTATACACTAGTATTGATGACTGGAATTTCGCTCATTTTATACAAAAAATTGAGCAATTTTTTGCATTAACTTTGTAAAAAGCTATGTGATTTATAATGTTTTATTTACTTACATGCAATCATGGACGGATAGAGAATGGAGGTGAGTATTTTATGATATCGACTAATCCACTATTTGCATGTATTTTGCTGCATCATGGTCTAATAAGAGACTTCTCTACCGGTTAAAAAACACGACTACCATACTAGTGTCACTTTTGTGTCACCACAAAACGTTCTCAGCAAAATGTAAGATTATTAAGCTTTAATAATTAAATGACTAATAGCCCAGCCCGCTGAGCATGAGGGAAGTTAATTTTGCTATTTAGTTAATTGTTATACCATGCTGCACTCCTTAACCATTTTAACGCGCCGGCCAAATTCAAAAAAAGCGTGCAACGGACGCCAAAAACATCATTAGTCGACGGAAATTTATGGAAAACGACATATCGTGGCGTCAGTGGCACGAATATACGCTGTCGTATATAGCCGACTGTGGCGTTCAAATGGTAACATGCGCTAGAATCGTGCATAAAGTGGAGCCCATTATCATTACCTAATTAATACTCGACATGAACTCGCGTTAAAAAGTAAAATGAAGGTCCACCCTTTATTTTGTTTTGTTTACTTAATTTCTCTTCCTGCATTTTAGACCTGCCAGAAATTCTAGCGCATCATTAGATTAAAATTTATCGCTAGTCTTTCTCTACTTTACTTTTAGCGTTGCCGTCTTATGAAGGCTAGTACTATTCTTGTAAGTCGTCCGCGTTTCGACTGTTTACCCGTCCAATACCTGTCACCTCGCCAATAGATTTGAACATGCACTTTACCTGTACCCAATTGCAGCAATATTTAAATTGTCGAGTATTAAATAGACGATTTGGCAACCTAATTCTGTTTGTAGTAATACGGAATATTTAATAAGAGGTGTAAATTACAGGAAGAGGCAAAAGAACCGCCGTTATTGAATCCAAACTTCGTACGGAGCACTCTTCCGAAGAGAAACGGAAAGAGCATCAGAGGGAGTTGGCAATAGCTCTCAACGAGAAGGCTAAAGAACGATTAGCTAAACAGTCCAGTGGGAAGGACAGTGAGAAAATAAGAAAGAGCACAGTTTCCTACAAGAGTGTCAGTCAGATGCCCAGGGAAAATGAAGTGAAGGAGCTTAAGTTATATGTTGGTAAGTCTATGATCACTACCTTGCCAGTAGGTGACCCCTAGAAGACGCCTTTGTTGTGATAATCCATTATGTAACATAAACTTTATGACCTCAGACCGATACTACTGCATCTAAACGTTATTTTCTAGCCAAGCACAACTTTCAGCATAAAGGTTAAACCGCACTTTAGAGGCGCGGCGCGGCGCTTCATCGCTGATTGCATAAACTTTTTGTGACTTGTTACGTTTTTTATTTCCAGATCGTAAATACGAAACGGTCATCCTCCCAGTGTTTGGTATCCCCGTACCCTTCCACATCTCGACCATCAAGAATATCTCTCAGAGTGTAGAGGGTGACTACACGTACCTCAGGATAAACTTCTTCCACCCCGGAGCTACTATGGGGAGGAATGAGGGAGGGAACTACGCTCAACCTGACGCCACATTTGTTAAAGAAGTGTAAGTTAATTTATTTAAAAACGTACATTTATCACATTTTATCCTTGAGCTTTAATGAGCCATTAAACATATATGTATTATATGTAATCCCTTAAATGACAAAAAAGGGATAGTATAACAGTTCTGGGCCTCAATATAACAAGTGCCGAATTTAGCCAGCAATATCGTAGCAAATTCTATCAAGTAGCCCTTGGTTTGCTTTAGTAATGTTAAAATTATTTTTGTATATTTTGATACCGACATCTTTCCATTGGTCTCTTAATAAAAAAAAAATATGTTTACGTTCCTATCTTAATTAAAAAAATACGCTCTGGCAAGCGTGCGTGCGCGGGGCACGCCTAATGCGTGTGACCCGTAGCATTTGCTACTCTTGCTACGTGGCTAATCCGGTACTGGTCAAGTGGAGTGGTCGAGAGGTGAAAAGCAAGTTATTTATCACTTTTGATATATTTTCTTTACAGCACATACCGCAGCACAAACACAAAAGAACCAGGTGAAATATCACCTCCCTCCGCTAATCTCAATACTGGTTTCCGGCTCATCAAAGAGGTCCAGAAGAAATTTAAAACTAGAGAAGCAGAAGAGAGAGAAAAGGAAGATTTGGTTAAACAAGACACGCTAGTTATGTCCCAGAGCAAAGGAAACCCAAAACTAAAGGATTTATACATCAGGCCCAATATTGTTACAAAGAGAATGAGTGGATCCTTAGAGGCGCATACGAATGGATTCAGATTTACTTCTGTGAGAGGCGACAAAGTAGACATCCTGTATAACAACATAAAAAACGCTTTCTTCCAACCCTGTGATGGAGAGATGATTATATTATTACATTTCCATTTGAAACATGCTATAATGTTTGGTAAGTCAAATACTCTTAATCATTGAATAAGAAAGTTTTCAGAAAAAAAATAATTAGGTCATTTACATTATAAAAAAATATTGAACACTATTTTTTCTTTGGTCGACGAAAATATAGTGCGTTGAAGTTTCGCGTGACGTCACGACTTTGCTTTGCACACTTTGTACCAATACCGCCCCCGAACTTTGATGCGCGTTATCTTTGTCAATTTTGATTGATTTGATAAAGCAAAAAATACCTTTTCAATATTTTTATAATCTAACTTATAGACTAATTAGAGTTTTTCAGAAAACTTCCTTATTGTGTGGTCCGAATGTGGAGGTGATACAAACTTTTGTTTCATAGGTTATTTTTTGAATAATTATGGATTAATGTGTCATTATGGTGACATGTTGAGCTATATAATGTCAAAAGACTAGCGTTGCAGCACCTTAATGTGTTTTTTTTAAAATATTTTTTTTTTTTATTGAAAGGGCTTTGTCGCAAAGCGACCACACCGCCCCGTGAAGGCTTACAAATTCATCTCTTATCTGATAGAGTCTAGAGAGTGGACAGTTGGCTCGTAACATTTGTCAACGATTCTTCGGTCAGTGCGTGCCGCATCGGACATGTAATGTCCCAGTTCCTAATATTCCTATTTTCTATAACAAAATACTTATTTCTTTATGTTATAATTTCAGGGAAAAAGAAACACGTGGACGTACAGTTTTACACAGAAGTGGGTGAGATCACGACGGATCTTGGGAAGCACCAACACATGCACGACCGCGACGATCTGGCGGCCGAGCAGAGCGAGCGCGAACTGAGGCACAAGCTCAAGGTCGCTTTCAAGAGCTTCTGTGAGCGAGTCGAGAACATGACCAAGCAGGAGATTGAATTTGATACGCCCTTCAGGTAAGGATTATCTAAAACCGGTCATGCGACATCTAAAGGCTGAATTGGAATGTGGCTTATTTTAAATTAGTGGACCCGCCACAGCTTCGCCACCCCTTTTCACCCGTTTAGGGATGGAATTTCCAAAAATCCCTCCTTATTGCACCTCTAGGGTACTCTAGGAATGACTCCTCTAAATTTCAAACTTCTAGGACCACCCGTTCAGGCTGTGCGTTGTCTATAAGTGAGTCACGGTACTGTTTTATATGTATTGATTGATATCTTTGAATCAATAAGATGTGCAGGCTATCATAAGTCACTATGACTATTGGTATACTCTGCTATTTAGTTGGCCAACGCACGCTACGCGTTGACACGCTAAAAAAATCTGTATGTGTTAGCAATTTTTTATTTACTTGGTCAAATAGGCGATTGACGCCACTAGATCTAAAATGCTCACAATTTTTTTGGTACTATTTCGAAAAGTGTGTGTTTGTAATTATATAATGTTCCTTCATTAGTAGCATAACAATCATGGGTCTATTTTCAAACCAACCTAGGTTGCCTGTTACTTTTTTTCTGACAATTGACTGACAAACCCGCAGACGGCCCACCTGATGGAAAGTGGTCACCGCCGCCCATGGACATCTGCAACACCAGAGTCGCTGCCAATGCGTTGCCAGTCTAGGGAGGATGGGGAATGGGGATGGGGATGAGGGAATAGGCGTCTAGATCTCGTCACTCACCGTACGAAACGCAATACCAAGCTATTACTTTACGCCGATATTATGTGAGAGTGTGGTACTACCCCGGTCGAGCCGGCACATTCGAACAGTAATCATCTAGTGAGGATTACTGTTTGGCTCTACCACTACAAAAACTACACTACACTACTTTATTTTAGTTTCGCATACATGAATTTAATTGTAAAGGCATCGTTAACTGCTACATGAAAATCAACTCACGTCCTATCCACAGAGAGCTGGGTTTCCCTGGTGCCCCGTTCAGAAGCACGGTGCTGCTCCAGCCCACGTCAGGCGCGCTCGTCAACCTCACCGAGTGGCCACCATTTGTGATAGCACTCGAAGACGTTGAACTGGTACATTTCGAGAGAGTACAATTCCATCTAAAGAACTTCGATATGGTGTTCGTGTTTAAAGACTACGCTAAGAAAGTGGCCATGGTGAACGCTGTGCCTATGAACATGCTGGATCATGTCAAGGAATGGCTCAAGTAAGTTGGGCATTGTGAATACTACAATTTGCGATACAATCATATTAATATACAGCGCCCAATGTAAAAAGAGCGCTGATGGCCATATAAAATGTATAGCCGTCAGCGCTCTTTTTAGATTGGGCGAGGTATACTTAAGGGATAGCATGATTGCTATTAATACATTTAACAGCAGCTTTGTGACTTTCTTACGCTTTACGTCCCGATTTTAAACTACAATTATCTATTTTTATTTTACAGTTCTTGTGATATCAGATATTCAGAAGGTATCCAGTCCTTGAATTGGACTAAAGTAATGAAGACGATCACAGATGATATAGAAGGCTTCTTCGATAATGGTGGTTGGTCGTTCCTCGACCCAGAGTCTGATGAAGAAGGTGGAGCACAAGTGAGTCAACCCACTAAAGCATAATTTCCACCAAACGGCTCGCATCGCATCGGATCGGAACGGATTTTACAATCTTTAAACAATATTAAATCATGTACACAGTATTTAAAGTCTATATTATCACAGCAGCTTGACCGCGGGCGTCTTCCGCGACACACGATCGTAGCCGAAAGTATGCTGCGAGGCGTGGCTAGGTAATATAGACTTTAAATACTGTGTTCATGATTTAATATCGTTTAAAGATTGTAAAATCCGTTGGGTGGAAATTATGCTTAAACGTCTGTCGGTTTTATTATACCTTGTCATATCATTGTCACTTTGATTATTAGGGCTATATTTGTGTATGCAATAAGGAATATTTTAATTTATTAGCGGAGTTCGTCACATAGTCGGCAGTCGAAGTATTATTGGGTGGTGTTTTTTCTCGGTTCATAATCTTATAAGCGAATATTATCTTTTTTTTTGTTATGTTGGTTAACCTTAATTTCTTTTTTGGTTTATAGAAAGCTGAGGATGATTCTGAAGAAGAAGACGATGCTTACGAGCCGACAGACGTCGAGTCAGAAGAGGAATCGGACGATGACTCTGAATACGACTCCGAAGCTTCAGATGTTTCCGACGGCTCCAGTGAGGGGGAGGGTGAGATCCAATGTTATGATATTAGTTATTTATTTATTGAACGAGAATCCACAGCTTGAAATCGATATATATATTTATGTTTGTGCGTTATGTACATTAACATTAGCCAATTACGGATTTTTACTATATTACAACACATTAGATTCACATGTGGGTGACTAACTCTGGTAGTTGGCAAAGTCTAATCTGCAAAGTAATTCAATTATGTGTTAAGTGTGGGACTAATGCTCAATCTCTTGCACGAGATCTGTGCCTGTGATTGTGTTATGTATAGTTTAAGTTAAATAGTTAAGTCAGCCTTTCAAAGTTAGCTCAGAACGCGAAACTTTTGCATATTAAGGGCTCTTTCACCACTACCAGTATGACTAATAAAAGTAAAGTTTAAAAACTAAACTCGACTGGCGACGTAAAAACATTTTTGCTCCTAGTATGACGCACCCTTACAATTCTTATATAGCTTATGACACTCGCACGTTCTGCACGTCTCATATAACCCATTATTAAAATGGGTCCAGTGGTCCAGGAGCTAAAGTTGAACATCCAATTTTTGGTCACATACATACATAAGCTGCTAAACTCCAAACCCCCATTTTGGCTTCGCACAGTCGGGTAAAAATGCCGTGTAAATATTAGTTCTTGGGAAGCAACTTGTCCTCGGTTTGAAATAATAAATTATAAAGTATTGAAATACATTTTTCATTTCGCAGAGGAAGCAGAGGAATCCGGCAAGGACTGGTCAGATTTAGAGCGAGAGGCCGCCGAGGAGGACAAGAAGGAGCGCACGTACGAGCGCGGCGACGACTACGACCGCAAGCGTAAGGGCGGCCGCGACCTGCCGCGCTACGACGACAAGAAGAGCAAGCACGACAAGAACCACAAGAGCTCCAGCTCCAACCACAAGAGCTCCAGCCATAAGAGCTCGAGCCATAAGAGCCCCTCGAAACATAGTAGCAGCAGGTATACTTGAATGAATGTTATTGTATTCTCAATGTTTTTATTTCAGTGTGTGGAATCTTTGCACCTTGCGTTGAAGTATAAGGGGTGATAAAATAGCGTCAAGATTTTGGGACTTCATTGAACAGTTTACCTTATTGCTCAAATAATAAGTTCCTAATCGTACTAAACATCACTTTCCAGTCCGTCGAAGAATCGCGACAAGCACCACAAGTCGTCGCACCACGACCGCGACAAGTCGGGCAAGTCCAACGGCGATCACAAGCGCTCCGGCGACCGGCACAAGCGCTCGCGCGACGACAGCCGGGACCACGAACGCAGCTCCAAGAAGGCCAAGTGAGTACTTGCACTTAGAGCGCTAACGCACTACGTGCATTCCGTATCCGTGAAAATACGGTCCGGAGTGGTCGTAAAACTATTTCTATGCGTCATTCGGTCCGAATGTCAACATTCGTATTTTCACGGGTTCGAAGACGGAACGGACGTAGCGCGTTAGCGGTCTTATACTATATTTTAGCCACAAGCGTTGTACCGCGCCTTAGGGGGGGGGGGCCCATTTAATGTATTATTTTGACGACGCGGCTACCCTATTTGGTACTGACCCTGCCTCCGAAGCTAGCGGTCCCGGGTTCGATTCCCGGGAAGGGCAAATATTAGTGTGATGAGCACGAATGTTTGTTCCAGAGTCTTGAACGTTTCAGTATCAAGTTATCTTTTACGAACCAATTTGTAAAGAAATATTGCTAATATTGCATATTGCTAAAGAAGAATAGAAATATATAACTTTCTATTACTTGTTTCAGGAAATAAGAAGCAGAAGGAACATTCTCAATTAGCGGAGTTAAACGGGTCTCAAACGGCGCGGCTCGCGTTATCCTTAATATTAATTATGTTAGTTCACCCACGTCCGTCTGTATGTTCAAAACCAGGTTGCCTGTTTGTATGTATGTAGATCAATCCGATTCCATTTATGTTAATTTATAAACAAACATGATTTAAATTAAATGTAAGACTTTATTATTCAAACATTTTTATTCCTGTGTCACATTGATTCAGAGCGTAAATAAATAACAAATAGTCTAAACAAATCGTTAATTGATTTATTAACTTATCACATGTCCTAAATTCACATAATTAATTGTACATTATTTACAACAAAAATACATTCTACAGCTCGGTAGATTACTTGTCTTGTAAGAGTTCTGTTTCTTGGGCCGCGACTACGGGCCCGCGCGGGAGCACCGTGATCCGCTTCACGTCTGGTAACTTTGTAACATCTGCGCTCTTCAAACCCTCCTTCTGTTCTTGACCATCGCTCACGCTCCAATACTTCTTGTTGACTAGCATCAGCAACATTAATGCTGGCAGGTGAATCAGGGAAAACCGGAAAAGCTTTCGGGAGCTCCCGCTGTCGGATTTTTTATAAAACTCCCACGCTGCGAAAGAATTATAACACCGGTTAGGTATACAAGTCGACGTTATCGACCGAGCGAGCGAAGCGTCTCCGTTTCAGCTTGGGCAAAAATGCTGTCGTATTATGTCCAGCGGCTGTGCGGCGTCTGTACATTTGTTCTCGTCTACAGGTCTCCAGTTCTCAACCGATTCTCGTGAAATTTTGTGAGCAGGTTCGATAACATTACATAGTTTTTTTGCCGATTCAGTTTTTCGAAATTTTTCAAAATGGCGGAGAAATGGGGGTTTTTGTATTTACAAACTTATTTGCGGTGTTGGTAAACTGACCCGACCTATATCGATGTATGGGGATATCAGTTTTCCAACGGCAAAGTTAATTTTGTCTTATGGTCTACAGCCCACGGATCCGCTAGTTTACGTTGTTTCATCATTGCCAGAATATGCCGTGAGTTAATTTTGGCAGAACACTGATAAGAAAAATTAAAGTTAATAAATTTACCCTTATCAATAACATCATAGATCACACAGCTCTTTACGATGCAATACACGGATTATAGTTGATTGATAACGGCCACATACCTAAGTACATAAAGTAGACGTTCAAAGGCAGCGATTCTAATGCGAACCACGTGTTTGTGACGCCCAGGTACGAGGACGCGAGGCACGTGGCCGTGATGACTCCCGTGTGCCGTAGCGCCACTCGTCTACATAATGCTGTTGAATAAATGAAAATATTAACAATTAGCTGTGCCCGCGACTTCGTCCGCGTGGAATATTGTCTTGAGTAGCATTTTTAATGATTTAGGCTAATTTGTCTCTTGTCGCCGACATATAAAACATTCACATAAACCTTACATATTTCCATACAAACTTTCATCCCCTTTTACAATCTTTGAATGTCATATTTATTTATATCGAATCAACAGCCTAAAAAATTGTTTCAAGCTTCTAGCTCCAAAAATCACGATACTTCCATACAACATTTCTTTCCCCCCCTTTCAACCCCTTACGACCCTTTTTTCGCCTTAAATATCTGTGTACCTAATGTCATTTAAATCGGTTCAATAGTTTTGGCGTGAAAGCGCGACAGACAGAGACAGACAGAGTTACTTTTGCATTTATAATATTGAGTATGGATTTGCTATTTGAGGATATTCGATAGACCAGACGGCAAGACGTCCATACTTACCGGGGTCAGTGACCGCCATCATTCTGTAGCCCGCGCGCGAGTAGTCGGGACGCAGATTCCACGACAGCGCGTTGAAGTGCGGGAACTGCCACGAGTACAGAATCACTCCGAGCACCAGCGCGCCTGCGTCCAGGGAGCCCGTGCACCCCGCCCAGCCCATTAGCGGGGGGATTGCACCCACTGAAAACAAATAAAAAAATATATTAAGGACAGTTAGGGCATCAGTATCGATTGAAGTATTGGGCAGCAAAAAGTATTCATGTGTGTATGTATTCACTTTACTCTGTCAATAGGTAAATCTTCCCACAAATTGGTTCACCACATTTCGCTAGTACTCATGGCTCTCGTTCTCAAATAAAAAAAAAAAAGACAAGAGCATGTCGGGCTATGGTCACTGTCGGGTTCCGTAGCCATTAGAACTCCATAAACCGTAACTTTAGCTAGATTAGAAATCTTCAAAGTTATTTGCTGCTATTTACGAACCAATAAACCCTACTGAAATGACACATTCCGTAAACGGTCACCAAAATCTAAAAATTGGTAATATAACATACTTGTAACGTTATTCAAAGATGTGTCTGTGTGGCTATCTTCTATAATTGTACACAATTTCAGCTTTGTAACTTAAATAATCTTCAGTAGCTGTGACATACAGACAGACGGACATTGCGGACCTATAGGGGTTCCTAGTTTAGGTAAGATAAAAAGATACATAAGATAATATTTATTCAATGATTCTGAACACATTGTGCCCCTTAACAAAGGACACAATACGACCGAGTGTCACCGAAAGGATTCCCGCTCAGCATAATGTTGTAGCTCGTTAGCCGCAACGCTGATTTTCAGCGGGAACAAACGGAACGGTTTGACTACGGAACCCTAAAAACTGGTTTTTTACGAGTCGGTTTTCAGTACGGCGATCCGTGTCTATGATGCACACGCCAAAGGATCACCTGATTAGAAACACGCCTTCATATCGCCAGTAGCAAAACCTCTTTTGGCTGTTCCTTATATTCAATCTGCAGATAGACTTGGTTACAAAATATGTCCATTTAAAGTGGTAGTAAGCAAATATATCTGCAGATTGAATATTGGGAACGGGCGTTAGAGGCATTCTTCCTACAGGAGCTGGGTTGGCAAGAGTAGTGCCACCAGCCCACACGTAAAACAGGCGCGAGACAGACGTATAATTGCGGAAACCCAGCTCGTGTACAACTAACTGTAGGTCACCCTTGACATCAATCTCATCTCACCTGATGGTAAGGAAGTCGACGATTGATTAGGTTTACCCAGAGGATTCCTATGTTTTTAAAGGTGTCCAGGTTTTAGTACATTAGAAACACCCTGAACCCACCCTGAACTTCAAATATTGTATTTGAACAAAAAGTCTTACACCTACCTACAGACCCTAACCAAGTATTAAGTATGGACATCCTCTTCATTGGTGTGTAGACTGACGTGTACAGAATGAGGTTGCCAGCTCCTAGTGCTGCTGTCAAAGGATTAACTCCAAAATAAAGCAGGCTAAGACCGGTTGCGCTTGTCATGGCTGCGAACCCAGCTGCATGGATTGGCCTGTGTAGTAATTTCAATGGTAAATTTTTGGACTGGTACTATTTTAGACTGGTAATTTTATAACTAAACAATTAAAACAATTAAACAATTTTCAACTTGCCATGTCAGTAAATTTTTTTACTTACTCTAACAACCCCTTAACAAGCACCCTATTCTTAGTCCTAGACATCTGCGCGTCAAAAGGCACCTCATGGAACTGATTGATGGAGTTGGCTGCAGATGACACAAATCCTGTGCCCGCGGCGCATAGCGCAAATGTTGTCAGGTCGAAAGGGGCTGGCGCGAGCGCGTAGCCCGCCATTGATGTCATTACTACCAGTGCTGGAAAGATTGAAAAATGTTCAAGGCGCAAGTCAATAAATGGTGTATTGTATGTAGTCAGCCTATAACAATAATCTCTTTGCTTATTATCTTTTTGAGCTCATGGGTTGACCAGACAATTTGACAATAGGGAACATGTATGAAAATCAAATTGATTAAATTATATATTATGAAAGAAAATGTAAACAAAAGCATATTAAAGAAAAAAAGCAGATCATTTTGACTGTTAATTTTTAGTTTATTAACCTTTTGAAGGCCACACAACACAACATGACGCAAATGTATAGAAAATGGCATATCGGCTTTTCCGTGCCCCTGACGCCAGTCACGGCAGGGAAATCTGCTGTCAGCTACAGCTGACTGGGGCGTTCAAAAGGTTAATGGTCAAAATTAGTGAAAAATATATATTGTTTTTTAGTTCTGATATAAAATAATGTAACTTACAGGTTAGCCTAAATTTGGAGAGCATCATACAATAATGCCCAACATGGTTCTTTCGGTCAAGGGAGGGGGTTTCCTTCCACACTCTATTATCCTGAGGCACATTCTTAGCCTTAGTTGAAGCCACAGTCAGAGACTGTGTTGTTAGCGGTAGCTTGCTCTGCCAGCTATTGGATGTAGATATTCTGACCAGTTGCTGCGATAGCATGCCATTCTGAAAACATCCACAAAATTGTGATAAAAAGAAGTCTTAATATTAATTACTTAATGCCACTATTTGAGTAAATACTACTTAGCTAGCTAGTCATGCATACTTAGCTAGCTAATGGTATTGTTGACATACTAAGTTTAACTTTCTGAAATTTAAAGTAGCCAGGATAATTTACACACATTATTAATAACTAGCAAGCCCACCACCCCTATGACTCATAACCATATAGAATGGGGATAGGTAAAATCACACAAAAATCGCAACTGCATTTTAAGCAATAACAATTAAACTTTCGAACGCCACGGCTAAAAAGCGGGCCACGATCGCTCGACGACGGCTGTAGCCGACGCAAATGTATGGAAAACGGCATATCGTGGCGCCAAGGGCACGGCGTTCAAGAGGTTAAGAACTAATTAGTCAATTAACTTACGCCTATTTTCATCAGCACAGACTTAGTAGAAATGCCTGCGGTGCCATGTTGAAGGCAGAGAGTGCAATGCAGCACTTTTATATATGACATGTTGGCTTTACCAACGACTCTTCAAGTCAACATTCTGTAAAATAATAATAACAATAAAACCATGTTCTTGGAAAACCACTCAAGGTAGAAATAGAAAATAATATTTAGGGTGACAACAACTTGCAATTACATAATTCTATCAATAAATCCATTCAAGAAATCAATAACAAATAATCTAATCGATATACATAGCAATGGTATTTACGGTTTACACCTTCACATGAGAAGATAACAATTTTAGATAACATTAAAAGTTCTCACTTTCAGGCCAAGCTAAATTTTATATAAAATGATATTTATCACTTTTTATAAAAGTACTAGAATAAATTAAAAATATAAACATTTAAGGTTATTTAGGTAATCATGAAGGACGAGGGCAACGAGATAAGGAAAAAGGAAAACGTCACAAATCAAATCATACGACCGGATTGTAGTCCGTAGAAATTATATAAAATCAAGATAGCCAACATAATGCGACTTATAAATGAAATTTCGTGGAATAATTTCAAATAAATTACATGTATTTTTCAAGTAGAGTTTTAGAAAATTAATAACAGTATAAAGTTTACTTCGTTATTAATTAATAAAATATTTTTTTCTCATCATTGATTATTTTACCGAACACTTCAACAATGGCAACATTGTCTGACACAAAAAGTGATACCATTTAGTTTCCCCTTAATATGGTGTAATTAATAATATGACTTATGAATAAATTACAACTTTCGTAACAATAATAATGTCGCTTACCCTGATTGTCATATGGATTGCAAGACGGAAAGAAATTAAAAACATGTTTGTTTCTCTTCTGAGAACATACGTTATAAAATGGTCGTTCCGATGAAAGGGGACCAACACAAAATTTCACGATTTTCTTTTAGCGGGATATTTTCATTTCTGAATTGGCAACACTCTCTTTTTGTTTTTATTTTGATTCGATTGGGATTCGAACACGGAAGTGGTTGGTTTGTTCCTCGGTTCGTTCCGTATCGTATCGTATGAATTCGTTGAAGATCGAATTGCGAAATGTCTAATTGTTTTTTTCGATCAAGAATATAAGGAATGTCTAAATTATGGTGAAAAACCGTTTGGATCCGGAATAAGGCAAGGGACTCCCTAAAAATGGCTTCGAGAGGAGACAAAGGGAATGGAAATGGCGAGGAGCAGATTGTGGAGGTAAATGTTGGCCTACATTTCGATGAACAGTTAGTGGGTCTGTTTTGTAATTTGAGGATATTTTTAGACGTTGGCGGAGGTATTCCGCTGCTTCATCTGTATGGAGAAGCTGGTGGACGCTCACCTATGTCCACACTGCTCAAAGCTGTGTTGCTACGCGTGCGTGCGGCGCTGGCTGACAGAGCAGCGGTCGCAGTGCCCGCACTGCCGGGCGTCGCTGCACCTGCATGAGCTAGTCAACTGCCGTTGGGTCGAGGAGGTCACCCAGCAGATTGAGACCATGCAGCAGACCAACTCAGCCAGCCAGCGAGAAAGCTTTCGAGATAGGTATTGTAAACAAATTTGGTTGCTATGTGAAGTGCGTGTCATAACAATTCCCTAACTATAGAATCTTTAGAGCATGTCTTACATATCTGTAAATGTTACTTTTTAATTTTATAGTCTTTGTAAATAAAATAAACATGGTTTTTTTTCTTTCACTTGTTTGTATTCAATTTCTCACTTCTGACTAAGGAAAAGTCAAATCTTTAATTATTGACTGCATTTATTAACCAACTTCAAAAAAAAAGAGGAGGTTCTGAATTGGGTTGTATTTTTTTATTTAAATAATAACTTAAGTACTTAAGTTGTAGTAAAAACTCAAAACAGTCAACTTGTTATTAATTTGACACACAGTTTCCTTTAATTAATTTAGATTATATATTCAATAACTTATAAAATGTATGGTTTCTGAATCAGATGCCCAACTCACCAAGAGAAACTAACAGTGTACTGCTGGACTTGCCGACGCTGCATCTGTCACCAGTGCGCTCTGTGGGGCGGGACTCACTCTGGACACACATTCAAACCGCTCGAAGAGGTGTATGAACAACATGTGACACAAATCCGCGATGAAGTGTCCCAGTTGAGACGAAGACTGATGGAGCTTATTAGTCTGGTGCAGGATGTGGTAAGCAAGTTGATTTTTGGATATATTTTTTTATGCTATGACATCTGTGGTTCTAATTTTGTTTTCTGCCATAGCAAACAAGTAATATTTGACGCTTGCATTGGTCTCCTCATGTTTGTGTTGGAATTACAATATTGAAAATCTTAGTCTGCATGTTGTCCTGTTTCATTTTGGTACAAATGTAGTCAAAACAATATAAAAAGAGTTGAAATTGATTTTCTTTTTAGATCATAATCAATTTTTTTCAATCTTTACAGAATTAATTAATTTACATACAAAATTGAATGGGTCTTATGTCATCGCTCGGGCTTTGTGGGTGAATTACAAAAGTATTCAAATGACTTTTGAATACTCGATTTCACTCAATCTGAAGCTAGCATAATGCTTACTAGATCTAAGATGATCTACTCTCTAATCTAGATTTGTCTATATAAATTACTCTTTATTCTTGAATTTCTTTATTTTATTAGTTTAAATTGAACACCTAGATAGTAAATAAAACTAATAATGCGAATCAATCTTTGTGACTAACAAATAATATCTTTAAAAGAATTGTAAAAGTTAACCTAAAATAATAGTCAGTCAGTCGACGCAAGAACATCCCAACTTAGCAGAAGTAACGAAATGATCTAGATTTTTGGTACAAATCCTTTGTACTGCAAAAACGGTTGGAACAGCTGCTCTCACTGACCTCTTAACCCCATTAGGAGAAGTGAATGCATTCTGCAATGTGTTATGCATACTAAAACGATAAAATGTAATTTGGCAATGGTTTTGCCAAACTGGTTTTTTTGAGTAATTGAGAAATCTAAACACATTGTTTGTTATCCATTGTGATAAAATGATAATTGTAACAGCCATGAAATTTTTAAAAGACAAAATATCTACTATTATAATTGTAATAAAATAAATAAATATTGTTTACTGTCTTCGGGGGAGAGCTATGTCCAGCAGTGGACATCCCCAGGTTGGAATAATGAAGTTACGGCAAGCTGTAATAGAGGGCCGGATCTCTATTTGGCATTGCCTAAGCGATATTGAGTATGTATGGCTTTTTAAGATGCGCCTTTGCAGTCAAATTAATAAGAGCTACCATATATAGCTATATACCATATATATGAATAGCACTGTGGTGACTGTAGTTTTAGGGTTCTGTATCTTTTATCAAAAATGCAGAACCCATATAAGATCACTCATGTGTTTGTGCATTGTTCGTCTGTCGCAGCTGATTATGGACATAAGAACGTCCGAAATAAGAATACCCTACCCCAGAATACATTACTCTATATGACAGGAACGTGTGCGCCATGTAGAACTATTTCTGGTTCGGGGTGTCCGAATATGGAAAACAAATTCGCAATTCTAATCAGGAAAACGATTGTATGTTCACCCTTAATCAAAGTGGTACAGTTTTTTGGCTTGTCCTGGTTAGGCATGAAACCCACCAGCGTAAAAGATTTCTAAAACAAATATAAATGTATAATAGAAGTTTATTTATTCACTGACTGATTGACAAAGTTATTAATTATTTCAGGAACGCAATGTGGAATCGGTCCGAGCTGCTAAAGACGAGCGAGTACGTGAGATCCGCAACGCAGTGGAGCTGATGATATCCCGCCTGGACTCTGCTTTGAAGGCCAAGCTCCTCACTCTGATGGGGCAGAAAAACAGCCTCACACAGGAGACGGAGCAGCTCGAGCATTTGCTTCAGGAAATTGAACACCAGTTACATTCTAGCACTAGGTATTTGCGAAAGTTAACTGTAGTCCTGTCAATAGCAATTTTTTTTATTTAATTGTTTGTATAACGCCTATGAAGACAATGTATAGTTGTGTGCAAATAGTTTATTATCCTAGCTTAGTTCTAAAAATAGCTATGATTTGATAGTATAGGGATGTTTCCTGGGTAAAACAATTATAATTCTAATTAGTCCCTCAGTTAGATAATCAAAAAAATATTGAATACGAATTTTTTGCTTAATCAAATCAAACAAAATTGACAATGATAACGCGTTCGGGAGTGGGGGCTTATGACGTCACTTAATGGTAAAAAGTGTGCAAAGTCGTGACGTCACGCAGAACTTGAACGTGCTATATCTTCGTATTTTTTTGTTTAATTGACAAAAGAAAAATGCGTAGTCAATCGTTTTTGATAATGTAAATAACGGTCTAAATAGTTTTTTTCAGGAAACTAGCCTATACCCTTTTATATCATTCCATACTGATCGTGACAAAATCATGACAAAAACGCGAAAGCGTCATTCCTCTGAATTAACATTATTTACCACATTAGGTTTATATTATAAGTTCTTAAAGAATAATAAGGTTTTGTTCTAACAGATCAGAACTAATAGCCAAAAGCAGCGACTTATCGAAGATGATACACCAGGTCCGTAAGAAGCCGATGGCCAGTTTTGTTACTGCTCCAGTGCCAGCCGATTTCCATAGGTGAGCCTAACTAATTTTGCACACATCTCAACGATAAAAAGCACTAGGTAATTTTAAAAAAAGTTTTTGATTTTTATTGTATCTATTCGAGATATTTTGAAAAAAGAAACATGGCATATCTAGCACTCTCATTTAAGAAAACAATTTGAAAAAGCTTACATATTTCGCATGTCCGTATCAACTTTTCCCAATGTGCAATATAAGTAGAGGTACAGTTTGTTTGTCCTTAACAGTGAGATCGTTCCGAGCTACGATAGCAGCACGTTCCCGCTGACCAACTTCACTCAGCTGCAGCACGCGGCTGCCCCGGTGTATTCAGCCCCGTTACACGTCAACGGGCTCTGTTGGAGGCTCAAAGTGTACCCGGATGGCAACGGGGTGGTGCGAGGGAACTATCTGTCGGTGTTCTTGGAGCTGAGCGCTGGACTGCCGGAAACCTCCAAGTGAGTGTAGCTTGGTAATTTTGTTTCTTTGTTCCGTGACGATGCATATAGATTAAATATGGCCAAAGCCAGACATTTGCCAACCGGGCGTCCCTAGTGGATGTCTGGTATGCTGTCACTTCCAATCAACCAATAGACATTTCTTCTCTCTTATTATTGGTTGTAAGTAAACAGCATAATAATGTTTTGGTAGCACAAATTTCAATGATCATCCAATATTTGAAGACGCGGTTAGCCTAGTTGGTAGTGGCCATGCCTCTGAAGCTAGCGGTCCCGGGGTTGATTCCCGGTAAGGGCAAATATTTGTGTGATGAGCATGAATGTTGTTCCTGAGTCTTGGATGTTTCCTATGTATTTAAGTATTTATTTATCTATGTTAGTATGTATATCGTCGTCTAGTGCCCATAACACAAGCCTTTAGAGCTAACTTTGGGACTAGATCGACGTGTGTTAAGATTGTCCCCTGATTTATTTATAATATTGAACTTACAGTTTGCAAAGAAGCATGTTTTTTTTACTTATATATGTTAAACATTTTCATTTTAGATACGAGTACAGAGTGGAAATGCTGCACCAAGTATCGCGCGACCCTTCTAAGAACATAGTGAGAGAGTTCGCGTCGGACTTCGAGGTGGGCGAGTGCTGGGGATACAACCGCTTCTTCCGGCTAGACCTGCTGGCCAGCGAGGGCTACCTGAACCCGGACACGGACACGCTCATATTGAGGTGACACTTTGGATTTTAACTGTATTAAAATCTTTAAAAAATAATAAGTGACTAAAAACCTAGTTCATTAGCAGTTTGGCACCATAGTTAGAATCTGTCAGCTAAAAATGCAGATATAGTAACCAATTTTGAGTAATAAATTGGCATATTTTTGCTGCAAACAGAAGATCCAAAGCATAGTGAAAAAACAGTGAGTGATCAGAATATATAGCGGCTGCTGCTGGTTATTACCTCAGCGCGAATACGTTGAGGTAAAGCCTCGCATGCCCCGCACGATTGAACTGTCGCGACTGGCAAGTGAGACCACTATATGTTTCTTGCACTATGCCCAAAGTAAAAGTTTCCTAATTGTATTCGTTGATGTAGGTTCCAAGTGCGTCCGCCGACGTTCTACCAGCGCTGCCGCGACCAGCAGTGGTACATCCACCAGCTCATCAGCATGCGCAACCAGCACGTGCTGCAAATCAATGATCTGAAAGAGGTAAGACTAAAAAGTCTTATTACACCTTCCTAAATAAGTCACCTACGAGAGGGACGCCGCAATACGTAAGATCCGTATGGAGATATCTGCATCTCATTCCAATGTATTGCGGCGTCTCTCTCGTAAGTGACTAATTTAGGAAGGTGTAATAAGCCTTTAAGCTAAACCTGACTAGCCTAGACTAAGACCGGGTCCAATTCGAAACGCCGTCTCCTGAATTTAAAATTTCCTAAACTTAAAATAAGAAACGTCTTACTCAACTTTGTATAGCACAAAGCTGTCAAAATGAAGTTTGAAGTTTCTTATTTAAAATTGAGTGATTTTTAAATTAGCGAATACATTTTCGAATTGGCCCCACTCCACGCTCAAGACTGATCCCGGGTTCAAGTTGTCATTCGATCAAGTGATATGAATCTTAAGCGCTCTAGTAATACGCACAAAGAATTATTAAGTAGGGCGTTATCTTTTATTTTTGTGGATGTTATTTTGCTTTATATTTCCACCTTTTAGAAATAATAGTTTCTGGATTGTCCTCATGCAAGAAATTGCATTTTCAAGTTGCTGGAGGACAATCTAGCGGTTATTTTTCAGTTCAAAAGCAGGGAAGTGTAATATTAAAAATAATTAAAAAATCGTTTTTTTTTTCATGAGCTTAATTTGTCCCCAGCGGCTGTCGCTAGAGATGTCGCGCAACTCGCTCGCGGCGCCGCGGCCGGCCGCGCCCGCCGCCTGCGACGCGCCCGCGCAGGACCTGCCCGCGGCCGGCGCCAGCGACGCGCTCGCCTTCCAGCCCTGGCAGTACCCGCACGGCGCGCTCAGCGGGCCCCGGCTGCTCACCCCAGGTCACTCCACTGTCCCGAGCGAGCGGAGCCGTGTGCGTGAGCCCGTGCTGCTCGGAAGACGCCTGCCACACAAATCAAAGCTGTGTACATGCAATATTATTATACATAGCTGGGCACAAAAGAGAAGAGATAAGATATAATAAAATAAAAATCGATTTTTTCGATTCAACAGTGTTGTTGATTATTATCAACGAACTAGTTGACCTGCCACAGCTTCGCCCGCGGTATTTTCCATACAAACTTTATCACCGCTTTTCACCTCTTTAGGGATGGAACTTCAAAAAAATCCTGCTTAGTGCACCTCTAGGGTCCTTGAGAAATATCTCCTCCAAATTTCAAACCTCTAGGACCACCCGTCTGTTACTGTTTTATATGTATTGATATGAAAAACTATAAAATATAGTATAGATAACACTATGACGTTTCTCTAGTCGGGTTCAGATATCGCACAAAACGAATAAATTAAAAACTAACAAATTTAATCGGTTCTTAATTTAATTTAAGCATGATCAGTCTGGTCAAACCAAAAAAAAACATGCCTCAATGTCCTTAACTTTTGGTAAAAGGAAGGCCAATTCTGAACCTAACTAACGTGTGTATGGCCCATAGTATAGTAGCATAGCATTGTATAGTATAGTAGCCAGGTTGGTGTTGTCAGGTGTGTCGCCGGCGCTGTTCGAGGAGTCGCGCAACAACGACGTGTCGTGCGCGCCGGCGAGCGGCTACGGCGACTACGCGCTGGAGCGTCGTCTGGCGCCGGGCACGCTTCCCTCCACTTCGAGGTAATCACTCATAATAATTGAAGGGTGTTTACAAAACAACGTAACTAAAATATTTTCCGATTACGACTTATTTTTATCATTGTGTTCGTCGTCAAAAGGGCTACAGATGATGCAATGGTTCAATAAAAACCTGATAGTCTGGAATTTTAATTGAGTAAATATAAAGTATCTTACAAAGATTACATAACTACAAATATTTTTACGAAAATTATATAAATTATTGCAATTTTATTTATTTACTTTTACACGTTAAGGGGCTTTTGAGGATAGCACTAATTGCAGCAGTAAATTGCCGAAAAACTAGCCTGTTTATGAGCCCCTTTAGGAGATCTACTAAACAGAATTCAACTCCCACAAAATACTGCCTTATAACTCCAATAATTTTCGCACAAAAACAACATTGCTATAGTTTAGTCACAAACTCTGTACCGCGCCTTGGGTAGACGTGCGGGGGAAGGGAAAAGGAAAGGAATATCTTGAGTATGTATGGCCGTCAATGCTGTTGTTAGATATAATATAGTATATTTTGTAATTGTGGGCAGTCAAAGGCAAATAGTTAAATCAGTAGACTCGTTTATCTCGACAAGAGACATGCTATACAGTGACCACGCTGGAATACGTCGCTCATCTTAAGTTCGAAAAATGGTGGATGCGTGAAAAAGACCGCAAAGATAACCCTCGTCTCCTGGGGCTAAGAGTATTTATACTCGTACCTTCACTAACATAATTGTTTTTAACGGTTTCGGGTTTTGTCGTTTTTGTATTTTTGTTTTTGCCCACGGATTGTTCGCGAAGTCCTTTTGTCGGACGACTTGGTGGACCATTAACCTTTTGACCGCCAAGCATGTCTGAGAAGTAACACTAATTTCAACTTTAAGTCAAGGTAATGAAGGACTTTTTAACCTGTATACGCTGACGGCTGCAGCCGACTGTGGCGGTCAAAAGGTTATAGATAAATTGAGTGATCCACGTAGTCGCGTCAGGTCGGCGAACTCGCTGCACCTGGGCGGCGCCGACAGCGCGGCGCTGGTGAGCCTGCACTCGCTGCTGAGCGCGGCCGGCGCGCCCGCGCGGCGCCCCGACAAGCACCACATACCCGCCAAGGACTCCACGCTCACTGGTACAATTTCGAACTATTATTTTCTAAAATTCATATTCGCTATACTCGGTATCTATTGGCTTGAAATTTCAAGTTTATTGCTAGGGAGATAAGGTTCGTTTTGCGACTGCCGAATAGAGTGAGATACGTGTTTGAGAAGATTAACCGTCGATTTAATATCTGCGGCCATAAATACGGCACCTGCTGGCATCCGATTGGCGCAATACAACGTCTGCGCGACGTCCGTCTACAGCTCGACCACAAGACACGAAGCGAAGACGTTTTAACTTAAGATTTTACAAGTTGAGATAGGTTGTGTAATTTCACATGATACAATAATCGCGTAATCGGTAGACGCGTTGCTCATCTATATATTAAAGACCACCACTGACTAATCACAAAATCTCCGAAGCTACTAAACCGACAAACTTACAATAGGGAAGTTGCAGGAGTTTGTTGAGTTGAGTTGCGGAAGTTTTTTTTTTTCAAATTGTAATAGAAACCTATCTGCGTACGCAAAACATTATTATGTTGATTATTTTATGAGTTATGAAGGTTTTAAAAGTCGCTGTTATACAACACGCAAAAACACTCCATACAAATGGACAACAGCTGTGACGTCACAGCTGTCTTTAGACTGTACAAGATGTATGGCGTTTAAAAGAAATCTGCAATTATTTCCGAAATTACTGTTTTAGACCAACATCGTGGAAATAAAACATGACATAAATTTGATGAGGAAGTCGAAAATACTAAAATCAGACATAAAACCAATATATATTTTACACTCATTTTGACCCTAAATAAAATAAAAATGATTAGTCAAAATGATTTGCTTTTTTCTGTAATATGCTTTCATAATATATCATTTAAACCTCATTTCGATTTCCATGCACCTTTCCCCATTCGGCGCGTATGCAACTTCGCTCGCTAAGAAACGATTTTTCGAAATTCCAATGTTAAGATTAATGCTGAGCGAAAGTGGCGATGGGTGTAACTAGTTCAGAATAGTTTAATTATTTACGAGGTTTAACTTAAAATGTACCTCAGCAGTGGCGAGCGTGCCGGTAACGGAAGCGGCGCCGCCCGCGGACAGCGCGGCGCTGTGCTCGTCCGTGTCGTCCCCGGAGCTGAACCCGAAGCCCGAGGGCTGCGTCGACGCGCCCGGCGAGGCTCTGCTGGAGAGCCCGAACGCCACGCAGACGGTGCACGTCGCTTCGGAGTCCAGTAGCGACGCTGGGGTGAGATTATGTTACACTGTTGTTGTCTAACGGGATTCATGGGGTACTGTTCGTAGCAACCAATAATCAAAATTATAATACTATTGGCGCTACTCAATCATTTAATTATAGGAGGAATCATACTGTTCTCTCGGGTGAATGATTATTGTAGTATTCATTCCACATCACAGTTTTGGTTAATTTTGTGTACATACACGAATGAAAGATGCCAAATAAAAGAGATACATGAACCAAAAGTGAACCATCTGATTCCTCCTTCACGATTAACACATTCCTTAGTAAAGATGTTGTATGGAAATTTTAAAATAGGATCAAGTTATTTGTTCATTATCTGACTATGAGTGCGGCCCGTATATCTTGGCCATTGGCACACATTGATAAATCGCGCAATCGGCAAGAAGTAAGTGGGGTGGACATTGCACACATCGATTTAACTATTCCAAGATAAATCCCTAGATAATGTTCACTTGGCACAATACTAGATAATGTACATTTACCTTTATCTCTGTGGCTAGAATTGGTAGGCAATCGCACTACCATTGTACCATCGAGTCAGGTATCACTTGATACCAAAATTCTTGAATATTGTATAAGATTTTAGTAATTTTTATTTTTAGGTTTTGGTACAAAAGTTGTTTTGAGATTTTGACATAGCGAAACTTGTATTATGATATTCGGTTGTAACGAAACACACACGATGAACCGTATGGGTATAGGAACAAAACAAATAGCGTGCCCAGAAGCGCAACGCACACAGAACGCGTACGCGGGTCGGGCGCGGGTTGTATTCTGTTGAATTTATATGGACGACAACACACGGAACGCCTGCGCGGGTCGAGTAAATTCAACATAAAAACCCGCGCCCGACCCGCGCACGAGTTCTGTGTGCGTTGCGCTTAAGATTAAGCGAGTTGGTCCTGTAACTTTCTCCCTTTACGATGTGTGATCTCCGATCTGTCTACAATATTATTGAATTATCCCTTGACGGTAATAAATAGGTAAACAAAACACTAATGCGGGGGATTAAGGTAGGGGAGTATGATGCCAAGTTTAGCAGGGCTAGTCGCGGCCCACCGTAAAGGGTACCTACGCTGACAGGTGACACTTGCCATTTGTAGTGATGTAACAATGCAGAATCAAGTCGGTATTTAACGATTATCGACGAAAGTTGCCATAGAAAATGAAATAGATTTTTGGTACGATTTTACATCATCATCATATATATTATTTCTAAAAGGTTTTTTTGTGAAGATGCTCTATATCTCCGGTGATTCTTTACCAAAATTAATGATTTAAACGTCATTTTAAAGCTTTAGACAAATAGATTAAAGTTAACGTTTTCGTTAAAAATTAAATAAAAAACCACGCGATTTGGAAGTGCCATCAATTGACAGTCTGTTTAACTAACATGTATGTTGGCTATTTGAACATACAAACTAATGTCAACAGATGGCGCTGCCCGTAGCGTATTCCGTTAATTATTATCTTTGTCACAATTATCCGTTTCTATATAGGTATTATAATAATATGTATTAAGACTTAATTACATAACAGAACGTGGCCTACAGCCGCGTACGTAAATGAAAAATCACCCGAATTGCAAGCGCCATCTATTGACAGTCTGTTTATCTAAAATGTGTCTTGGCTATTTGTAGATCAATGCCGATAGATGGCACACCCGTAAGTACCCTGTATATTATTACCTTTGTCAAAATTATCTGCTATTGAAGAAAAATAGACAAATAGAGTACTAATAATACTTACATTTACTTATTCTTACTTTATTATTTCATTATTATCCAGTGTTTGATCACGATACTGTGCGAAAATTCCCACGGATCAGCTAGTATTTATTATATTAGTGAAGCGATTTGTCAAGATGACAGACCGATTCGTTCGATGGTGAATAGTCAGCTGTGCACTCTCAATGTTCCGTTTCAGACATTTAACATTTTTTTTGTATTGAACTATTGAAGTACCTACTTCCTATAGCAGTTAATGCTACTTCTTAGAGGGAACGGATTATAGCTCGTTACTGGACCGTAATGGCTACTAAAGCCTCATTTACATGCAGCCGACGTGAGCAGGGAAGTGGGCAGGGCGAGTGTGTAAATGGGTCACTTCTCCCGCTCCTGCCGCTGCTACTCGCGTTGCCTGGTGCGCAGTGAGTCAGGAAGCAGCATGTGAACACCCACTGCCTTCGAAAGCAGTATGCGGGAATTGTTTCTGTCAGCGCGAGCAGCAGTGGCAGTGGCTGCATGTAAATGAGGTATACAGCTGTCTTAATAAATAAGTCTAGCAGAATCTTACAACTTTTATAAGCTGTGAGCTGTCTGTTACACAGATTTCGACATGATTCTAAGAAAGAAAGGGTGCGAAGGAACTTCTAAAAATATTGTACAATAATTTCTAGGGTAACACAAAATACTATAGCAGTATATAAATAATTAGTTTGTTCTTTTCACGCACAATGTTGTTAGCCGGTTGATGTGAAAGCTTTGATGGTGAGTCGAATAGGATTAAAGTGTCCTAGAAATAACAACCTTTCTTTCTTTTCTGTCAAAGAACAACTTTGACAGCTTTTTAATTATTATGAATTATTACAAGTATTTGTAAAGTCACCGCTGAGAGGAGAGGACGTTTTGACATTGGCATGAAAAGCTTATCGTCGGAGATAGTAACCGCGTATGAGCAGTTTGTAAATACCGCGTGAATCCAAAAAAACCGGTCAAGTGCGAGTCTGACTCGCGCGCCGAGGGTTCCGTACTTACCCATGAAAAAGAAAAGGTACCTTGTAGGTACGGAACCCAAAAATGAAAAAAAAAATGCTTTTATCAACCGGGTAACCATTTACAACCTCCCTATGCAATAAGACAAAAAATAACTTTCGCACGCTCCTATCTCCGTGCAATCCTAGAGTGTGATACGACTTTGCAATGGTTATTCCGTTTAACATTTTTTTTATGTGAAGTAATTACAAATTTACTGTTTTCGGACTTTTTCCTATATTTGTGCTGTAAGAAACTGCTTCTTGCCAAATTTCATGATTCTAGGTGAACGGGAAGTACCTACTCTATAGGTTTTGATTCCCTTTGGATTCCCTTGAAAGTATCAAAATATGTGACATAAACGGCCATATCTTTTGATTGCGGTGACATAGAAGGTTGATTTTTTCAGAGCTTCAGGAAATTGCAGACCTGAGTATTTGATATTAATTTGAACTTGTTACCTCTACGCGTTCCTGAGAAAAAGGTCTTGACAGACAGACAGACAGACAGACAGCCAGACAGATAGACAGACGGACAAACAAGTGATCCTATAAGAGTTCCTTTTGTCCTTTTGAGGTACGGAACGCTAAAAGTACCAATATTAAAATTTCGCGCCTATAGGTTCTACACGCTGAACTGATTTGAATTTGCTTGTCACTGATTTTTGTTAAAAATACACTTACGCGGTATTTACAAACTGCTCATACGCGGTTTTGAACAATCACCGACGTTATGTACACATTTTTTGTCCTTGACAAATCTGCTTTCTTTACCGAACAGAAGGATGTTTTTTCTTTTGGAAAGCTACTTTTACTGTCTTTAGTATCGCTTACATTATAATAAAAAATTACCCGTGTGCAAGCCCGAATGACTTGTCTCTTTGAACACCTTTGGTAAAACATTCCCGTTCAGATGATTTCCACCGAATTTGAACCGTTACGATATGTATAGGATCTGATGTTCAGCGAATTGGAAGTGTTCGCTGACGAAAACAGCCCGTGCCACGCTGACGAAAACTCCACCGAAGAGAATGACGTCGACGACGAAACCATGTCAGGTGAGTGTAGCTTATGGTTTCGCTCAAATGTAGGTATTAAGTTTAATCACATGCCATATATCCTAAAGACGCATTAACCTAACTTTTATTAGCAAATAAAGCTGCCAAAATTACGGGGCGTGCGGGGTGTTTTGAGCGCTGTGATTGGTGTGTTCTTTTGCCTTTAATGCTGGTAGCGGGGGTCACCCGGCTTTACTAGAATATTGGATATATGGTCTGTGAGTTTAATGTAGTTATTTATTCTAGAATTGCTACGTGGCTGTCGCCTACTGTCCTGCGAATATATCCCGTCCAACATTAACGATTTAGAGTGGGGCGGCAGCGGCGAGTATCCGCGCCCGCTCGTGTCAATAAATGTCTTTCTACACGATAGTTTTAGGGTTCCGTACCCAAAGGGTAAAAACGGGACCCTTTTATTAAGGTTCCGCTGTCCGTCTGTCACCAGGCTGTATCTCATGAACCGTGATAGTTAGACAGTTGAAATTTTCACAGATGATGTATTTCTGTTGCCGCTATAACAACAAATACTAACAAACAGAATACAATTAATATTTAAGGGGACTCCCATACAATAAACGTGATATTTTTGCTCGTTATTGATAACGGCAAGGTAGACGCTTGAAATATTCAAAGAATATTTAGTTATATATTCACTTTAAAAATAAATAATTAAATTAAAATAAAACCAAATATTTAAGGGCGGCTTCCATACAACAGACATGGTTTTGTTGCCGTTTTTATAGATAATAATACGTAAACCTTCGTGCGCGAGTCCAACTCGCACTTGACCGATTTGTTTTGTACTGCCGCCGCCGCGCTCCCGCTGCCGCTCCGCCCGCAGTCATCGATACCACTTGACTAGAAAGAAATGCGAAACGTGAGCGGATTCCCAACGAGGTCGGGTAAAGCGGGGGGCGTCACCGATCCCCTTCGTCCCTTCTCCCCACTCATTGTGTCCCTTTCATCCCTTTATTGCTTAGTGAACTCGCCGATGCTGGCAACTCGCTCGCAAATCGCCAGTTTTGGAAATAAAATGGGGAAGTTGCATGAAAATGAGGTTTAAATGATATATTATGAAAGTAAATGTAAACAAAAGCATATTACAGAAAAAAGCAGATCATTTTGACGATTCATTTTTATTATATTACGGGTCAACATTAATGAAAAATATATATTGTTTTTTAGTTCTGATTTTAGTTTTTTGGACATCCTCATCAAATTTATGTCATGTTTTATTTCTACGATGTTGGTCTAAAAACAGTATTTTCGGAAATAATTGCAGATTTCGTTTAAACGCCATTAATTTTGTAAAGTGTAACAACAGCTGTGACGTCATAGCTGTTGTCTATTTTGTTTGATTGTTTATGCCATTGGTATGAACTATGAACAATGACTTTCCAATGCTTCATAACTCATAAAATAATCAACATAAAAATGTTTTGCTTACATATGTCGGTTTCTATTACTCAGCACTTTTCCAATACAAGATGAAAAAAATATGCATCTTCCCTATTGATATCGGTTCGACTTACCCCCTCGTTGCTTATAGTCCTTCTCCTTTCCCCTCCTGTCCCCGGCCCCGCAGACGTGTCGTCGACGGGCGGCTGCAGCTGGTGCGCGGCGGCGGAGCGGCCGCGGCGCGTGTACTGCGCGTACCGGCACGCGCGCCCGCGCCGCCCCGCGCCCTACAGCGCGCACGGCTCGCACAGCGCGCACACCGCGCACAGCGCGCATCGCGGGCACGCTGACACCGCGCCCGAGTAGACTTGCAACACCACGATTCGTTATATTTTGTAAAGAGAACTGGGTTCATTGGTGGGGTTCAGTTGACCGATCAAGATGCCTAGATATGTTACACGAACTTATATATGTAATATAATGAGACGGGTTACCCCTGATTTTTTATAGAAATAGAAGTAATTTTGTTTTAGTATTTTAATAACTAATACCTACTAACTGTCAAACTACTTTATTAATAGTGTTATTCAAAAGCGCTTTTCAACAAAAAAATATGTGAAGATTGTTTATACCTATTTTATTTCTGAAATAAACGAAGTGGTCAATTGAATACATTTAGTTCGTTTTGTTTGTACGCACGTTTTAGCGTAATTTGGCAGTGAGATATGGTAGCGTTGCTACCAGTAGCCTTATTTATTATCCGTGTATTAAGTAGTTCTTCTTTTACTACCAAAACATATAAATAAAAAATACGTGAAGCATGAAGGAGATTTCTTAGGAAAAGACGACTAACGGTCCTCTAGTAAACACAGCAATGGCGAAGCGTCAAATATTTCCTGAGGGAAGCCGGAAGAATTAAAACCGTACGTGCGAGTCTGACATTTAGTTAGAGTAACATGGACTTTACTGACAGCTAACCGTAGCTTTCTAGCTTGGTAAAGCCGTCAGGAATCGGCTTGTAGGGAGGCTTCGCCACTGAAACACAGTAAGTTCAGCGGCATTATAAATTTTATTTAATTCTTTTATTTGATAATTGCAATCACTTTTTATAAAGCTTATTTTTACAAAATATAACGAATACAAGCTTAGTCTCACACCCGTCGCCACTAGCTGGCTGAGTGAACCACTTGGCGACGCTGCATTTTACCTCGGGCAAGCCGCATTCTGACGGACGGAGCATTTGCCTCGCAGAGCAGCCTCGCGAGGCGGCTTGCTCAGTCAGTGCCCAGCTAATACCGTTGAAAATGCAGGTCATATTGCTGCCTTTTGGTGCATTTTTTCGTGGTCGGTATGACTGCGGTCGACGCCAATTAATATCCAAAAATATACATATTAAAATATTGTCAACCACCACATGTGCTTTAGTATGTATAGCAAAGCGCAGGTTAGACACGAGTGAGTACTCGATAGGTTTTAATCTTGAAAGCATAACTTTTCCGCGACATTACTCTTAAAACTTTGTGCTCGTTTGATATCTGTAATGATCCTCTTCTACTTTTTTGAATGGGATAAAATGAGTACCAGTTGCATGGTCGTCAAAGCTCTTTCTTAGGGTGATAAATTATAAAATAATAGAAGGTATGAATTCTGTTCTATTTAATGGAAACCATTTGGCGAAAATAACGACTAACTTCATTTGATGGTTTTTGAGCAAAAGTGTAAAATGGTTTTTTTTTTTAATTTTAATAAGTACTTGTTTTGATTATTTTATTAATTCCAAAATTATTGGAAGATATTGATAGACGATTTTTTTAGCAGAAAAATAATAGTTTTTACTTTATGATTACCTTTGAGTATAAAAAAAAAACAAGTTGAGAACGTGATTTGTTTGCAAGTTATGCTTTTTAGTTATTTAATTTAATAATTTTGTCGATTAAATTAAACAATGGCGGCAAGCCTATGATATTTTATTATAAAGAATTATAAAAAATACATTTTTTGTTGAAAAGGAACAAAAGCTTTTCTAAGTAAATATCGAATAGTAGTAGCTAATTGTCGTAAGAAATAGTATATGATATTAAAGTTAAAAAATAATAATTTGTATTTTGACATCCTTCTACAAAATAAAAATAAAAACAGTCTCAGTGTTTACTTTCGTTTCCAAACCAGTAAAATTACTGCTTTATTAATTTTCTTTTAATTTAATTCTTGCTATGTTTAACTACATTTGTTTTGTAAGGATCTCATACTAAATAGGCACTGCTGATTCTTATTGCTATTAAAAATTGTTAACTGAGTTCAAGTTATCATTATTTAGAAAACAAACATGCTGAATTATGCGACAGACACTACACAAAGTTGTAGTTTTACCAGTAAGTAGCAAACATTTCCTTCAAGCTTACCTTACCAAATCCGCCCTTTTCGGGCTTTTCCCAGTAGTTCCCACCAGGGGCGTATTTTGAAATTTGGCGCCCCGGGCCAATGAGTTTCGCCGCCCCTGAAGTCAAGGAAAAGGCCCAGTAGTTTAGGAGGGGGGGGGGGGGGGGAGAATGGTCAATTTTCGCATATTTACCTAAATAACTTCAAAATTCGCCTACGCCGCCCCTGGCGGATTGACGCCCCGGGCCATGGCCCGGTTGGCCCTAGGGTAAATACGCCCCTGGTTCCCACCCGTTAGTCACCAGTGGGAACCATTGGGAACAACCCTCATTTTAACGAATAAACGAATTACTTTCTTTTTTGTATTTAAAAAGCAGACTGTCACTTACATTACAAAGAAATAATGTTTAGGAATATAAGTGGCCGCCTACTTTTTAGTGAAATAAAAGATAATTGGTATGTTTAAAGTCATTTCTGCAACCTAATCTATTGATTAATATTTATGTCGTTTGATGGAATAACATTTTTGAGTTGTAATGTAAAACATGTAAGTGATCGTGGAATCACCTTTTTATAGTCAGTTCCAGATAGGATGGGAGATAGATATAGGAGGGAGGAAAGGAGAATCAAGTCTATTTTTAAACGATTATTGATGAAAGTTTCCATAGAAAATGAAATCGCTTTAACCATACAATAAGTGCAATTTTTTGAACATTACCGTTTATATGTTTATTCAGTTTAATGGCTTGATTCGATGAGACGTTTCATGCGTGAAATGGATAAATAGCACCTGTCAGTGATACCATCATATCTGGACTCCGACTATAGTTGTTATTTGTATGTGCTCATGTGTGATAATGCTTGTCCAGGTGAGAACGACATCGAAGGCGCGTGCGCGTCCAACTCGGACAGCTCGGACATCCTGAGCCGGCTGCTGTGCGCCGTGCACGCGCGCGGCGCGCCGCCCGCGGACGCCGCGCCGCGCGGCGCGCGCGACCGCGACCCGCCGCTCACCACCGCCGCGCACACCGACATGCTGCTGCTCAACTTGATGCGGATCAATGGGCTGACGCCGAAACCTTCCAAACAGGGTGAGTTCGGTAGTTGTCCATAGTAACAATAATTAAAATATTTCTGTGGAATGATAGCTTAACCCTCAACAATACATATAGAACAGGAGTCATGTAAAAATGAATCAAGATTATTTATATTTTCATAATTTAAAAACATATTTTTTTACTTCTTAGTTACGTGATTTAAAACACTAATCACGACGCCAAAGACTCATATCAATCGGGTGCGTACCGAATCGCGCTCACAGCGCCAGATCGCGCTCGCGCTCGTACCGATTTATCGGGTCGTGCATTCCCTGGGTATTATTGTTTATTTCTGCCAGGAGAATGACATCACATGCGAGAGCTGACAGTGGATAGCGTTTTGGTGGCAAATTTAACAATGCAAAATATTTTTAGCGTTTTTGCCTTAAAAACGAGGAAATTTACTTACGAAAATATTTTTTCACATTCAAATAGAGTTAACATGCAGCTTGAAATATTGTTTGAAAAGCAGTCAAGAACCGAGTTGTGGAAAGTTCTCGTATGAAACGCAGGGTACATTTTGAGTTGTCAAGTGAGTAGTAGTATTTTTATACTGAATAAGGCCATTTGTATGGCTACTGACAGAGGTTTAATTCGGTAACCAAAGGACCTAAAAAAAAAAAACAGGGTTGTAACTGAACTGGTTAAGTTGTGAGAATTTTTAGCTAGTTCATTACAAGGTTTGCTGGTTAGAGTTCGAGGGCCCCCTGAGCTTTGGGGCCTCGGTGCACGGCACCGTCTAGCCCTTCGTTAGCTACGCCAATGGATATTGGTTAGGCTTATATAATTATGAGTCATAATAAAATAAGTCATAATTTATGACGCATAGGATTCAGACATAAATAACGAAACTTGGGAGAGTGTTCATTTAGGTCGAATGCGCTCTTACATGTTTTATGACTAATTACCCCATTTCCTTAGTTTCGTGGCCTCAATAACGGAGAGGAAAGAGCGAAATGTTTAATTTTGTTTGAAATAAAGGACTCATTTGAATAGCAGGTGCTAAAGGGCCGAAGCGCAACTGGGCGTGCAGCGCGGCCGCGTCGGAGGGCCCGCGGCGCAGCCCCGGCGCGCCGGCGGGCGGGGCGGGCGCGCGGGGGGAGCGCGCGCGCCGCCCGGCCGCCGCGCCGCGCGCGCGCCGCCTGCCGCGCGCGCCGCTCGAGCCGCTCGAGCCCGGCCAGTTGCGCCGCGCCATTGATTGCCGACCACCGCCCTGTGGTAAGTGTGCACTCGCTTCTAACGTTCAGTATGTATTCGCTTCAGCGCTTCTCAAATTTTGTTATAACTGATAATAACAGCAAATAGATTTTTCATCACAGTTGCTCGGAAAAGGTGTTATTATACGCAGGCGTATAGAACAGCTATAGACGATTTACCTCCCGCGGAGTTATAGATTTTTATAACTCCCGAGGGATTTATGAGTTTAGTTTTAAAATAAAATTACCCACTCGTACGTCATTTCAGACTAAGGAGGTTTAAAAATCAGCCAAGTTTTATTTCCTATCTTCAAAACTTGTAGAATTGTAGTAATTTAGAGTCAATGTAGAGTCAATATAGAGTCATTGTAAAATCAATGTAGAGCCAATGTAATGTAATGTAAATTTCAACTTTAATAAATAATTTCGATTCTTTTGTCTATATTTTATATTATTTCATCTCAAATGTGATTAAAAACATTGTGTGTATCACGGGCAGTAAGGGGATTACAAACTCGAGTCATCAAATAGACTCATAGACCCTCGTTAGTTATCCCCTTCTTACGGCCCTAGATGCACAATGTACTATGCCTGCATTCGTCATTTGAAACCCCGCCTTTAAATGATTATACGATTAAACATGATGACTCGCCACAGGAGCGGCGGGCTGCTTCCTGAGCCCGCCGGGCACGCCGGAGCGCGCGGCGGCGTCGCCGGCGCTGGACTACGGCTGGCCGTGCGCGCCCACCGACGTCGTCGCCAACGTTGACTCCATGCTCGACTATAACGTGAGTCAACAACTCCTTAATGGTCGTCGCACACCACATAGGTCATACACGGGCATCTCCGAAACTACTGGGCCCAAAATTTAGAAAAAAATACAGAAAATATATCTGTAGCTGTAGATTACAGGAAAACCTGTAAGAAGTATATGGTATCTAAAGTAACATAAAAAAATTCAGATAAACATGTACGGAACGGAACCCTCTCCACGCGAGTTTAACTCGCACTTGTCTGGGTTTTTAACGCGTACCTACCGAAATCCGCTAAATTCTAACACTAAATAGTAGTTTATGCAACGGTTGCATAATGATAGGCCTTAAAACACTAGTGCGGTTTTCATGAAACGAGCCGATAGGCGAGTTTCATAATAAGATCGCACGTGTGTTTTAAGGCCAAATTATGCAAGTTGCATACATAACTTTATCTACACACATATTATAAATCCTCCATGATGGGTTCAGAAAAAATATTTTCTGGCAACAAGTTATTTGTTGCAATCGTGGCTGCATATTTCCGATATCCGGCGCATTTTCACATCACACACACTCCGAGAAGACTACTTACTATTCATATTTTCAACTAAAATGTAAATTACAAACAACTTTTTCTATTTAATTCAACAACAATTCTACTTTCGTTCAGCAAAACGTCAACATGGCGGCAATTCGATCTTCCGTCAAGACCATTTTTTTTTTAAATCATAGACAAACGGATGAAGTCTCTATTCTCACGTCACTCGAGATCAAATATTGTGCAGTTTATATTTAAAAAACATACTGAATTGACGTTTCGTATCAATAACTGTTTTAATATCTATGGATACTAGAATAGAGACCCACTTGAGTTTTGACAGCTGTTCCAAATTTAATCTCATTTCTTTACTAAAAACGATAAAGAAGTCATGTTATTTCTTTATCGCAGCACTGGTTTTTCCTAATTGATTGTCAAAATGGTGGTCATTTCATACGGTTTTTGATTAACCAATGGAGGTTTTATGATATGGGTGTAGATAAAATATTTTTTTTTTGTTTTAATACACAATTACGTGCCTTATACATACACATACATAGCATCACGCCCGAAATCCCTAATGGGGTGGGCAGAGCCACAAGACTACTTGTGGCCACGTTCGATTAATTAGTCCTAAGATGGTATGATGAACCGTATGGTGACAGGTGATCAGCCCATCGCCCATACAGATAGTCCACCATGTTGGAGAGGACCCGTCCCTTAGTCGACCTTTACGACATGCCAGGATGATAAGCATCTGCACGTATTCTATGCTATTTCTTCACTCCCAGTGCAGCAGAGGCCTTATCATGACAAAATATTACATTATGCATATTTATTTATTTATTTGGTTTACCAACAATTGTTTACACTGGCATTTCATTACAATAATAACGTAGCTCTGTAGTTTTAACTAAGTGTAACAACCACTTATAGGTAAATAAATAATTTCTCTAAATTTCACTTGAATAAGCAAGAAAAAAGTGCGACGTTGCTTTTTTTTTGTAATTATAACCGGGCTGTTTGTGTCCAGGACACGATCTTCGACATCCTGCTGAACAGCCTGTCGCTGGAGGCGGGCGCGGAGGCGCGGCCCGCGACGCCGCCCGTGCAGCCGTGGTGCCCGCCCGCGCCGCACAAGGACGCCGACACGGATTGACGCCGGCTCTACCGGCGCGGCCGCGACACCCGCGACAGCCGCTCACCGCTGCACGATACACGCACTGACCACTAATATAGAACAATAACGTACAGTCCGCGCGCGAGTTGAGTGCCGTCGGGGCCTCAAGTAAAACGCGGATTACTGTCACAGCTCACCTCGCGCGTAGACCATACCCGTGTACAATGGATGATAATTGACAACGTTTCATTTTTCTTGAGACGTGAAAATTACTATAGAAATAAAACGATTTCACACATCAATATTTGTAAAATATTTTTTCATTATTTAAATAAAAGCAAGAAAATAGCTAACCCAATTTTCCACTTGTATGGCAGAATAGACAAATATCTTTACAGTTTCCACATCGGCATCAAGATTTTGACAACGTCAATCTCGAGCTGCTGAAGTTTTTTTAAATAGAGAACGTTCCATACGGCTTTATTGTTTGTCGTATAATTAGAGTTAAGTCTTTTTAGAAAGGTACGTTCGAAAACATTTTAATAAAATAAATATTAAACCTAGTAAACATTAAAATATATTAGTGTCTCCATCAGTGGCGAAGCGTCAAATATTTCCTAAGGGAAGGCGGAAGAATTAGAACTGTACGTGCAAGTCTGACATTTAGTGAGAGTAACATGGAATTCACTGACAGCTAGCCACAGCTTTCTAGCTTGGTAAAGCCGTCAGGAATCGGCTTGTAGACAGGCTTCGCCACTGGTCTCCATGTACATGGATGGATATAGTGAACTAATCCAATTATACTGTTAGAAATATGAAATCTTGTCAATTCGCAGGACGTCACATGTTCACATGAGCAAAATCACGTTCGTACACGCGGTAAAAATCCCTCAATGTACTGAGGGTTGGGGCGTTGAATTGTGTGCGGGGTGATGTTGTGACACTAGTTTAGTTTGGCTAGCCGTGTAGCCCGAGGCCTATCGCGGATCGACGCTGGCGCACCCAGTGGATATTACGGAATTTTGTGAACAACGGATGGCCTGGGTTCAGTTCAGGTCCTGCTCAAGTTACCCAAGCAAATAAGTCACTTACTCCTGAATTTTCAAAGGAAACTTTATGTGCAAGTAAGTAAGTACTTATTTTTATTAGCTCGGTGGCGATTAATGTCACTGATATGAGTTTTCGATTCGATTAACGATGACAGATAGGCTCGGCACGAGCCGTGCGAAGCTGTCAAATCACACTAATATAAATGCGAAAGTTGTGTGTGTGTGTGTGTGTGTGCGTGAGTTAATATGTTTGTAACTCCTTCACGCTTCAACGGCTGGACAAAGAATGATGGGCAAAAATGTATGGAACCCAGCCCAAAATAACCAATAGAATTATAACGTATGTAGGCTTATTGATCCCACTATTTGCTGTAATTGTTATTATTATTATGACGACTAGACTGTGAAGGCTGGGTAAAATATACGGGAAATAGCATTGCAACGCATGCGGGGCACAGCTAGTATATTAATAAACGTTGTGTGTGTGAATATTTAAAGGCTGATGACTATCTTCTCCGGGGTTTTAAAGTTTTTTTTTTAATTTTATTTTTTTTATTTATTTATTTATTGAACACAAAAAACACACATCCGTAGTTTGTAGTAGTTTGTCCCCGTATTAGAAAATGAAGCTTATGTAACTAGCTTTCACGTGGTACACATGAGATTTGTATTGGTTATATGGGCCAATTTGCCCATCATTCTTCGGATGAAATTTGGAATGAAGATAGCTTATACCCTTAAGGATTAACACATAGGCTACTTATCCCGGAAAATGTAAAAGTTCCCGTTGGAATAACTAACTGAATTGCGCGCCATCGAACTCAAGGGCAGAAGCTAGTTAATAATAATTTAATATAAGTCAAAATGTGGGTTGAGGACCATTATAATGTTTGACATTACAATACAATACTTGAAATTTTATGGTTTTATAACATATGCGTAACCAAGAAAACAAGTTCTTTGAGTAAATTCTTCTGAGAAGGTCTTGATAAATAGTCCAAGTGAATTTGACGGATCTTCTCTGAAAGATCTGCTTAGATACATTTCTTTTATAAATCTGTTGCAGCCTTAGCACGCCAGACACGGGGATAAGTTAAACCCGTTTATCTCTCTGACTATCTCTTTCGTCGGCACTAGTGTGAAAGAGACGCACTTAGAGATTCAACCTTGCTAGGACCGCAAGGTGTCTACCTATTTCAGTCAGTGATGTGTCGAAGAAATGCTCTCTACACAAACGACATTGTTGCTCGGTCGTAGCTATTGGATATACAAAATAGGTGAGTCGATATTAAATATGTATATAATATCGACTCGAACTCCACAGCGTTCTAACCACAAAGCCAAAAAAAAGCCGCATATTTGAGCGTCCTATTCGGATGTATATATCGCGAGCTGACTGAACCACTAAGTATTTTTACATAAATGTTACTTTGTTCTAAGACGTGTTCTGTTTCAAAGCTCAATTTATTTCGAAAGACAAGTCTGCAAGCATTTCGAAGAGCATTTTTGACATTTTATTGGCGTTTTCTACTAGACTTGGCCGTATTCACAACAAGATCAAAGAGTGTCATTCAGTCAACGAGCTGTCAACAGTTCAACCTAAACTAGAATCCATAATTCAATGAACTAAATTGACAGACGAAAGTTATGCCAGGTGTGGGTGCAATTTAACAGTGATGTGGCTAACGTCCTACTTTTTAATTGAAATCGCGAATATGAATTATATTTTTCCTGTTCTACTCCATAATTAATAAATTAGATTTAAAAAAAAAACTCTTACCGGGCCACTGAGTCTGATATCGTACCTTGGGTAAAAGTGGATGAAATAAAATTATGGCACATGATTAAAAGAATTTATGGAAAACTTAGGACAACCATAAATAAACAGGTGCAGGTAAATATACCTAACTATTATCCAAAGCCGTAAACTTTACTTATTCCGACATGAACAGCACTTACTATGGCAACATTTGTGTATTTTGAGCTGTAAAGATAGTTCCGCTGAATTCTGGATTCAGAGGGCTTAGTACACTAATTTTTATCGCGCATATAAAGCATTCATCCCTTTCGCAACCGCATATTAGTTAAAAAGTGACACATGCTTTATGTGCGCGATAAAAAGTAATGTGCATGGCGGCACTCTGGTTTATAGATAAACGTCACTAATCAAATATCAATTTGACTGGTCTCTGTGAGTTCGGCCATTTGGTTTTGGTACATACTCAGTAGGGTAGGATTAGGAGAGAACATGACTCATATGCATTGTCATTGCGTATCAGCGTATGACAAGTGATTCGCGGTATTTTAGCTTACTTTTTTAAAAATATTTTACTCGATGTACGCAATTGCGAGATGCATATTTTTATTTGCATTTAAAGACTCAAAATTAATTCTAATTTGAAGACTCAAAATTATAAACGATCTCCCGTTATTATATTAATTATAAAGAAGTCTTATGCTGATAGTTGCTATTATTGTATTTACTTATGTATTATTATGTAGATAAATATTAAACTGGATTTAATTAGTGTTTTATTATCATTAACAATACGCTACAAAGAAATCTTCAAGTTATATGTCGATGCTTACTGTAATGATTAATTTCTAAATGTTAATTAATTTGTCACTTCCTTTTAGATGTTTCTAACTTAGTGGTAATTTAAAGTTAGTAGAAAATTACTCCAAGTAACTAGGATTCTAATGTTGATGTAAATCGATTACTAAATATCCTAAGCAGTGCTTTTGTTGCTTACTACGCAATAGCAGAATTACAATTAAAAAGAAAGAGATGATAAATGATAGCTATTTTTTCATAAATGAATGACACGAATAGATGGCAATGATTCATTGTTGCTTGCTCAAGCAGATGTGGTTGGGTAGCCATAGTTGGCAAATAAAATGACGATTTTTCATGTTTCTTAAAATACTCGGTTATACAACCGTTACAGTCGGTTTTCACTGAAGCGGAGCGTTTAATAAACGTTAAATGCGACAATTATATATTATTCTAGAATATTTGTATTGAAAAGAGGACAAATTTGTGAAATTGTAATGCTTGTAACGTTTATTAAATTGGTCCTGAATCTCAGTAATCAGATTGCGCTCAATCATTGTCATATTCTATGGAATTATTTCAATCATTCTGATTACCTTCAGTAGAACTACACTTCGACAACTATTAGCAAGAGGGCTTAATGTCTTCAGTAGATAGTTTAATGTTAGTTTAGTTTAAATGATTCGACTGAAGTTCAAAAGCGTGTGATCCTAAAGGTTATAGTAATCTGCACGTGTAGCACCTGTCCGCGAGTCATTGGTCGCTCAGTGCGTCCCTTACATATTTGATTAGTTTGACAGAGACACACGGAACGAAGCGACAATACGCGCGGGCAAGTTGTGCTTGCCCCACTGGGACATGCCCACTAGTCGTTTGTCGCTCAGTGCGTCACTGTCAAACTAGTCAGATATGTAAGGGACGCACCGAGTGAGAAGTGATTCGCGGGCAGGTCGTGCTAGCCGTGCTGGTAGAGTGCTATAAGTAGTGAAGCTTCTAGGTATAACCGTTTAATTTACGTATTGCAGGATAAAAACTGCAGTGATATTTGATTCTTTTAAACTTTCGCAGTTTCCACACACATTGATGTAATTTAACAGACCATGGTCGTGTTTTTATTTTATTTTTCTCGGCGTTTCAAAGATATTAATAAATACCTAATCTCACGTCCTCGGCGGAAGCAATAACAAAAGTGAAGACTAAGTAATTATATGTTCTAAATTGATTTAGGTCCGTTTTATTATATCAATATGATGTGTATATTTATTTTATTCAGCTCCGAATTTTAATTTATTTATGTTTTGTTACTTTGTTTCTAATATATTCTCTATGATAGTGGTTTTGTATTAGCTCAGTTATTTTTTATCTTCATAAGATACCTAAATAGGATGTGAGTTGGGAATGAGTTGCTTCGTATGTGACTTTCAGAACTATCAATACCTTATAATACTTCTAAATTTGTATTATTTAGTAAATTAGTAACAAACAAAACAATTTGTGTTAATGTTTTTATATCAATAAGCAGTTTAGATTTAAAATCCAAAGCTATAGTATCTATGAAAATGCTCTTCCTTTCAGTGTAAGGTCCATCGATTTATCTGTAATTATGACATCTATTGTGACTATGTCATAAAGGCTATTTTTGCTTACCGCGGAACTTGTTTCTTACTCTGGAGTTCGGAATAACACTTAGAATAACTGTGCTAATATAAATCGTTATTTAATTAAGGCTTATTGAAATTGAATTGTACAATTTGTTTTCATTGTTTCGATAAGGTTAACAAAAATAATATATTTTTGATGCTATGTTACGAGTCGCTGTGTGGCGTGATGATTACTCAAGTATGCAGTGGTTAGCCTAATAAAAGTCTTGTAAACAATTACGTATTTTTCATTTTCAAGCAATCTGAGCTACGTAATGTATTATCATTACTGTGTGCGTGGTATCTAAAGTAGGTTCATCCATATTTGTCTTAATTGGTAAACAAGTTTCTAACCTCAAAATGCACCTTTGTAGGCTAAAACAGCTGTTTCCTTGCAAATAAAGCAAACAGAGACAATATTTTAGACGTCACTATGCCAATTTATACCTTACGATTGCTTACCTTCTTAGGATAAAATAAAATAACAGTTTCACCTAAAAATTCCCTTCTTGTCGTGCCACCAACTCGTTCCACCAGTTGCATATTTTGAGGTCTAACCTTTCTTATCAAATCAGCCAAAAAATCGACTATACTTTAGTTTTAATTTTTTCAAGAAATAATTTGTCTTCCGAGCCGTTTGATCGTGATGCTACGTCTCTGGTTATTTTTTCGGAATTCGGCTAAGTGTCGTTTCTGGCAAACAAACCGTGACATACCAATCAGCGGTAACCGTTCTGCGTATCTGTGTAATCTGTGGTATCTGTAAAGGAATTGTGGCAACATGCCCCTTTTTCGAGACAAACGTAGCGACCATTGTGACAAGCTGCGGGAGCGAACCACTTTTGTAGGTATCAAACCAACAAAAGTGATTCGCTTCCGCAGCTTATGAACGCCACGGCTAACGGCGAAAAAGCTTGCCACGAGCGCTGGTCGTGGATCGTGGTGGAAAATAGAAAACGGCATATCGTGGCGTCAGGGGCACGGAAATCTGCTGTCGGCTACAGCAGACTGGGGTGTTCAAAAGGTTAACGACTTGTCAACTTTAAACCAACATAAATAAAAAAAATGTTGTTTTGTGAATTTCATTAAGATTCCAAGAGGCCAGTATTCAAATTCCAAAAAGGGTTTTATTGTAACTCAAACCGAAATATTGTATACCTGATCATTTCTGCACGTCTAGCACGACCTGCCCGCGAGTCGTTTGTCGCTCAGTGCATCCCTTACATACTTGACTAGTTTGACAGAGACGCACTGAGCGACAAACGACTCGCGGGCGTGTCGTGCTAGCCCCCCAGTGTGCCCCTAGTATTTTGCCGTCTTTGTCTTATTATAGGAGCGTAAGAGCGCTCAGATCTTTGGGTAAAGTAGGTATATATTATATTTATGAGTTTGACTGTGCTGTGTGTTATATTGAATTTTCATTGGACAAATCCAACGAGCTCAAACACGACAGGGCTATCTTGGTCAGTTGAGTTCCTACGGCCACTTCCGGCTCCATCATCAGACAAGCTCCATAGTACCTTATTATTGTATTGTCACCGAAGTAAAATAGGTATGCCAAATATCCGCTCAATCGGATGCCAGCAAGTGATTGGAAAATGGAATACAAATTTTGAACCGGACTAACCGACAGACATACGAACGAAGCAATCTAAATAAATTCATGCTTAAGGCTTGTAAAGATAGCAAAAATAGATCTTCCTTTAAGACAAATCAAGGAAAATTTGATTCTATCAATAGATAACTCTTATTCAAAATCAGACTGTGCGTATTTCACCAACACATTCAAATTTCGTCGACTGTTAAATTCGTTGGTGACAATCGACATTATAGCTATGTTATCGTTTTGTTAGGTAGTTGTTTACGCAAGTAGTTTTGAATGTGCCGGCTACTTTCATAGGTAAGGTAGGTATAAGGTATAATTTCCTATTACCCTGGTGGAACCACGAGTAATAGGGAATAATTTTGGAAGACAAACAAATTATTAAATTGAATCAGTATTTTATTTCCATTGCTTCAAAATATACACAATGACAATGAACATTGTAATATAGTTTGATCCACATTTGCGTAATGTCTTACGGTGTTTATTTCAATTTCATAGCTGAATACACGAAGGACATGAATTAGATAACTTGAATACAATTCTCTTGCAAGCAGAGCAGTGTCTGCTCCAGTGAGCCAGACATGTCTTTTATATGTACCTATCGAGCAGGCGCCGGCGGACCGCTCGGTCATGCTCCGGTCCGGTCACGGCCCGTTCCGGTAACGGCTTGGTCCAGCCCCGGCACGGCCGGCCGACGCCCCCATCTGCCTTCTACTTACAATATGATGCAGTTACAATTAGTAAATTCACTGTTCCTACATTAAAAGATATATTTACAAATAAAACTTTAAAAGGAACGCTTTGCAAACATTCAACAAACTTGAGATCGCCTTAACGTAAAGATGGTATAAAATTTTCAAAATAGTCAATGAACGAAAGTCTAAAACATCATTTTGCCGCGTACTATTTACAAATTAGTTACAAATTAAAAAAGAAATTGTGCCAAATCACGTTTTACAGCTTTCGCAAATAAATAACAATTGAATTTAGCCTAGAAATACTTTTCTTTGATAAACAAAACAATAAAAAATAATTGCATTCAACAAAGCTACGATAACAAATTTAATATAAATTAATCATAAAAAAGAAATGTACATTTTTTTACAAAGCTAGAGAATCACTATTATTATCACTGTAGGAGTGCTGACGGCGGTTAGTTCATTACGATGAGAGGGACGCGGCGCGTGCGCTGACTCAGGGACACGTCGATCATTTCTAGAGGTAAGTTAAGTATGTAATTCATCCACTATTTACAATCAGAGTCGCAATTAGTTAAGATATTAAACACTAAGATTTTAAAACCTTCAATCCCTATTCATCCGAAATATTTGTTTATTTATATTATTTTGTTATAAAGAGGAAGTCTACAAGGTAACTTTATTCGTAAAAGATCTATTTGATAATCATTGAGAATTGTGCATAAAATCGAATCCGCTAAAACTATTGCAAAGGCAAGTAGGTGATGTATGCATTCATTTATTTTTATAATTCCATTTAATAAATCACTATCATAAATCTCGACGACCTATTATTTAATTTCTTACATGATAATACTTAAGAGTTACGTGGTGTTATAGTAGTCTGGTCACGTGTCGCCCCCTTGGGCGCGTATCATACTTAAACCTACTCTAATTAACATTCATTGTATGTATGTACTATCTACTTCTAGCACTAGTATTAATTGTATTATGCTTTTTGCACTCCTTGGGCGTCAGTGAAGCGCCCACGACAACTCCTTAGAGTAGTTTAGAACCTACAAAGGGAGTCGAAACTACTAGGTGTTTGTGGAACTTAACTAATGACAGTAGGTACAAGGTACATATTATAGTGCGTTTCATTGCCTCGATATGATGACTAACTCAGTAGTTCGTTGATACATAATCCTTCCATACCTTTCAGAGTCGCGCCTTCAATCTAGTATGCTCCTCGCATTCTCAAATATTACGATTTCTTTATCATTCTTTGGCATTATTTAGTGAGCTTAGTTTCCCGAACGGAACAGCGCCAGTGTATTATACTTTGATAGCGAGACGACCTGGTTTATTTGTTTATTTGAACACGGTCGGTCGACTGGTGTGGCGCTGCCCCGCGTCCGCGCCCGCGCCGCAGCTCCCTCGGGGCTGCGGACCGAGGCTGGGCGGGTGCGGACGCGCCTTCTTCGATTGTTTACAACTTGGTTTTTCTCATAACATTTTCTAGTCAAGTACCTTAATGTATTGCACTGCTATTCATAATTTTTTCATTGTTCTAGTTTTCATATACAATTTTAACCTATGTCTTTGTAAACTCTCAATATAAGCTTCTAACATTTTTATGTATGACATTTTGGGGTGTTCGATATACTATGAAATAAATGACTTTTGAGTATTACTTTTTTCATACTATGTTACATATATATATATTGATATTTTGTGACCTAATCTATTCAGTCAATTGAGTCGAATCAAAATAATAGCCTCTCTCGATGCGAAAGTTTACTGTTAGTAGAAGATATAAATATAGTAGGTACTGCATGTAATCAGACTTTAAACATATATATTCTTGATTTTCGGTACCCAACTTTTAAATCCACATTCGTCATTAGAAAAAGAATCTACTTAGGTATATAAAAAAACAGCACCACCCGAATGAATAGGCACCCATAGTAGCGTCCAGTCGGTGAAGAAATATAATGTACTTTAAGCTTAATTCACCTTTCAATATCGAGTGTCTCTCGATTGGGTCTATCAACGATAAATGTCTGTGTCGGTGTTACATGTTCAAGTTCGGGTCGCGTCATCGACGAGCCGGCCTCGCTCGCGGCCGGTCGCGTTATACGGTTAGAAAACATCATTTACAACCCCGCCCGCGTTTCGAGTTTCACTTCGACCGGCGAAAGTCCGTCGCTGCATGCGCTAGCAGCGGCCCAGCGGGAGTGAGCGGGAGTGTAAAGGAGTCCGAGGCGCTCTACAAGGAGTGGGCCGGGCGTCAGACGTGCGACTCGAGCGGCGCCGTGAGGTCGGGCGACGAGGCGCGCGTGTGGCGCGCCGCCCAGCCGTCCTTGTCGAAGTCCTTGGTGCCGCCCACGGTGTGGCGCCGCTTGATGCCGCGCTCGGGCATGCCGTTCTTGCGCTTGAGCTTGGTGCCGCGCCACGCGCCCTCGCGCCGCCGCACCACGTTCCACTCGCCCTTCTCCAGCTTGCTGAGCCGCTCGCCCCGCGCCGGCGACGAGGCGCGCGAGCGGCAGTTGAGGCTCTCGGAGCGCAGCACGCGCGCCGCGCCGCGCTCGCTCTCGCGGTTCAGCGACTCGGAGCGCTTCAGCTTGGAGCAGTCGACCGCCTTCTCGCCGTCGTGCTCGAGCGCCGCGCTGTTGCGCTTCACGCACTCGGGGTTGGAGAGGCGCAGCCCGTTCTTGGGCGGGGGGTAGAGCACGCGCTCCAGGGTCTTGTCGTTGTCGGGCATGGTCTCGGAGGCCTGCGAGCGCGTGTCGACGTCCTTCTCGTCGTCGGGCGCGCGCTTCTTGGGCACGGCGCAGTTCTCCTTCTCCGAGTCGTCGTCGTCCTTGGGCGCGCGGCGCGGCCAGGCGGGCTCGTCGCTGCTGGAGCTGCTGTGGCGCAGGTCGCGCGCCAGCCAGGCCGCCTTGAGCTCCTGCGCGCGCGCCGCGGGCGACACGCGCTCGTCGCGCTCGCTGGAGCCGCCGGCCTCGCTGCCCTCGGAGGGCGAGCTCGACGTCTTGCTGTCGAGCTCCGGCTCGTCGGGCTCCGGCTCGTCCGCGTACGGGATGCTGCCGTCGTCCAGCGGCGACGAGTTGTTCAGCGTCCGCAGCTTCTGGTCGAACGTGCTCGTCAGAGATGACACCAAATCTCCGGTTCCTGCGGCAACGCAAATGGAGGTTAGTTTCGCTGCATGTAGACGTTTTCGCTGTCGAGATTTAGCAATGAGAAGATATAATTAGACGGAGTCGTACTCGTCTAGAGGTATCTTCGGATACGAATACTGAAGCATGTTAAGGTTGCGACATTAAGAGCGTGGTGGTGATGGTGAAAGATGATCGTGGGCATGGTATGGACATGTACGTCGGCCGCATGCGCGAGCGCATGAAGCCGTGCTGTCGGCAGCAGCCGGTTCGAAGCGTTAGTTTTGATCGGAGCCACTTTTTATTCGCATGAACCACTGAATAACTTGCTAAACACGACTTTTAAACGCCCTACCCCTTCCAATAATGTTACGGGTTTATGGGTAGAGCAGTAATTTTACGGGTGATATCGTTAGTTGCATTACACGGTAACCAAGGGCGTAGCAATTTTTTTTTTTTGTGGGGAGGCCAGGCACAAAATACGATAAAATAGTAGATGTACCTAGTTTTAATTAAGTGATCTATTTAAATTCTGGGGTAGGCCAATAGGCTCCAGTGGCCCTAGCAAGGTTGACACGGGGATAACTGAAACCCCTCTTATCTCTCTGAATATGCACGTCGGTGTTAACTTATCCTCGTGTCAACCTTGCTAGGGCCGCTGGGGTGGGCCAGGACCACCTCCCCCCCTTGCTACGCCCATAACGGTAACACGTATCAAGGCTAATTATTTCCACAACTTAAGAAGCAGAGATGCGAACAAATCGTCCATGAACGGAACCGCACACACTTGCAACACGCACGCTCACATTCCTATACCTTTAGTGTGGACAAAAGAAAGGGATTGCTGTCTATTCTCTGACGTCAGTACTGCACACCTAGTGGGGCAAATAGTAGATAGCTTTTATTGACTGTGTTCGTAAGCGACACAAAGAAGCAACGATAGAAGATAATACGCTGGTCGTTTGGGCTTATCGTTTAAATTCAAAAGGTGAAAAGCCTTTCAGTCAATTTTAAAAATCATCTTCCGCTTCGGATTCAGATATTGAATAAATCTATATTTGGAATTCGCACTCACCATCGATGGAGAAGCTTTGTAGCGTGTGTGTGTGCCGCGAGAGCTCTTGGCGACCGCGGCCCAACACTGATATGGACTCCATTTCCACTCTGGAAATAAAACATTCCATAATTAGAATTTATGTAGGTAGGTGGTTTTGTTGTACAGGTGTAGTGAATAATCCTTTCCCACCATGAAAACTCGGAACACACGACTACTTTCGAATGCTGCCGACGTGTCTATTAATTATTGTATTAATAAGTGACATGTTTGTATTAAATAAATAGGGTTTATTTATCAGTGAAAAATGTCACACCAAGAGTTCGAAGTATATCACACTGAGATGTTATAACCACCACGATCAAATTATATAGATAATGTAGGTATTAACCACTCTATATCGATTATTAATCTCGCGATGCGAGCTTCCCCTACGCTGTCTTGATGAGTACTGAGGCTGAATGAAGTAGCATGACAAATATGAACGCTTCCGAGAAAATACGATGGGAACGGATTATTCACTACTGTACTTGATCCTACGATCCAGATTCTGGAAACTCACGCAGTTCGGACCGTAAGAGTACTCACTTGTGGCCCGAGTCGAGCGGCCGGCTGAAGCCGCGCAGCCCGTCGTAGTGCGCCAGCGACGTCGTGAGGTGCGGCGGCGCGGCCAGCGGCGAGCTGGGCGGCGACGCGCCCGGCGACGCGTCCGAGCGGCTCGCCGCCGGCTCCACCCACTTCTTGCTGTCCGAGGGCTTCGACCGCGGCTTCCGCTGGATCTTCCTATTCGCCGCCGAAATAATCGAGGAGACGATGTCGCGCGTCGACACATCTTTCCCTGTAAAGTTTATTTTAGTTAGCGACATCAATTATGGAGCTAATAAGTCTCCAGTGAAAGATTTGCGGACGACGGTTTCTTTTGCCAAAGTAAATAGTTTCGTTGGCGGGGAGCCATGGTGATTTACCTTCGATCTTCTTGACGTTGTGGATAAGGAGGTCTCGCGAGGGCGCGGGCGCGTGTTCCTCGGCCGCCGGCGGAGGCTCCATCGGAGGGTCACCTTCTTCCTCCTCGAAATACCAGTCGTACTGCAATAGAAACCCAAATAAGCAAACAAATGACATACGAATACAGACTACTTCGATCACTTTAAATACCTGTGGGGTAAAAATAAACGAGACTCACGTGGGTAAGAAAAGACTCGATGATGCGGCACTGGCTCGACATGTCGTTGACCATAACGAGCATGTCGTCGGTCGCCGCGCGCACCAATGTTGGCCCGAACACGATGGCCAAGTTTCTCGCCTCCATTTTGTTGTAGGACGAGTGTTCTACGACTCTCCGCAAATGTTGGATCAGGTACTTGAGTGTTTCGTAGTGCGGGTCAGGTAACGACATGACCAGGCGACGGAGCTCGCGTGCCCTTTCTGGCGAACGATCGGCCGCTAAAAATGGAATTAACATTTAATATTGGCGAGGAAAAATAAAGATTAGCTGTTTAATAATGGTATCTCATATCTCATTTAGAGACAACATTCATCAGTGGTGAGCAGTACTAACAATAACTCGCTAAAAGTAAGACGAAACGTCAAGGCTCATTGCCAACAATTTACGAAAATTAATGAGCGTTTGAATTTGAACAGTTTCATTAGAATTTCGACGTAGGTACGAGTATATTACGATGATTGTTCGAAGGATCCCCCACGAGCTTGTTGCCAAGGAAACATTTTTTGCGTATCGTTGCTAACCATTTTAAGAGTTAATCATAATCATTATTTCTTCGGCTGAAATAATAATAATAGATGTCCATTGCTGAACATAGGCCTCCCCCAATTATCACCACAACGCCACAGTAGGTATAATAAGATAAAACTAAGTAAACTGTACCTACTAGGCTAAATTTTTTAAAATTTAGCCGTGTCAGCAACAGCACGTTTTTGAATGTTTCTCTCGGTTCAGGATCAATCACAATCACCATTTCGCTCGTAGAACGGCGTGAAAAATATTGGTAGAAGTCTCACCGATGAAAGCGGGATACATGTCCGCTGTGAGCAAGGGGTCCGGCAGGCGGCGCAGGTAGGCCTTGAGGAGGCTGGAGGCCACGTGCACGTCGGCCCAGCGCGCGTCGGCCTCCGGCGGCGGCTCGCCGCGGTCCAGCGCCGCCGCCAGCGCCGCCACGCCGGCCGCGTTGCCGGGCACGCGGTACACGCCCACCGTGCGGAGCCCGTACGCCTGGAGACACTCACAACATTACGTCGAGCCAGGCGGGTTTCACTGCGAACTTTAGGTACGCTCGGCCGTCGGGCAGCGTGGCGCTGTAAATCGCAGTAGGTTGCCGCTCGCTCGCGCGCCGCGTCGCGCGTCGTAATAGCAATTACTCTTCTTAAAGCGACCCTAGCGTACGCGAAAGAGCAAGTGTTATGCGACAGAGAGAGAAAGCATGAGTAGGCATATTTTCATGCCTAAACACCGGTTTTGTTAGAGAGTGATTCTTCTGTACGTTAGTACTATTATCTATTCTGTGGTCAAAATTAAGGCTCAAATGATCGCCTCGCATTACGAATTTGTTACTCCGAATAAGACTTCAGGGTCTATCCAAATAGTTTTTCGCCTGATGCGCTGAATGCTTTCGTGACGAAGAACACTGGATTTCTTTCTAGAACCGATTTCAAAACAGGGACATTTTGTCTCAGGTCCCCAGCTAACCGGCTTTTTCTTTTTTTTTAAATCTTTATTTATTTAGGGGCTTTGATCGTTGCTGAACACATCAGCCCCGTTAGGTCAATCTCTTAAATTACAAAAACGATTGCAAGGGGTAAGTAATAGAGTTCACTTGCGCCAAAAACCAAATACCACCTTCGCTGCATCAGACAAAGGCTCTGCCAAAATCGATTGAAAAATACAGATGTTCGAATCAGCGAAACCCAATTGCGCAAGCAAACTCTCCCTCCCGGTTCGAGTATGGGCACACTCTTGTAACAAATGATACACATTTGAGTCAGTAATATTATAGTGAGTTTGACTTGAGTTTGAGTGTTACCTCGACAGCGTGCGCGGGCAAGGTGACGGCGCGCGGCACGAGCGGGTGCTCGGCGTCGGTGGGGCAGCGCTCGAGCGGCGCGCCGAGCCAGCCCGACGCGGGCGCGGGCGCCGCCGCCGCGCCGCCGCCGTGCATGCGCCGCAGCTGCTTCGCCATGCGACCCTTCCACGTTTTGTTTTTGGGCGACGACGGGAGGGTTGGGGTTGGCGGACCTGCACGATATTAGAGTAGTGTAGCTTTCGTACTCGGTGGACTAATATAAATTAGCAGTAGATATAACATCGGAATTCGAAAAGGTTGTAATTTAAAAAAAAATGGTTGTGGCTATTTAGTGACTTTTGTGAAATTAAACTTCTTGTGAATTTAGAATGCTTAGAAAATGTAACTTCATTTTCTTGCAATTTACCTATTGTTTAGAAAATGAGCGAAAGATTTCATTAACACGCTACAAAAACCTGTACCATTACCATGAGTTTAAGCAAACCGTTCTCGTTATCGAAATCTATCGAAAATACTGAAACCTATCGTAAAAGGGACCGAGACATAGTTTTCTATTACGAGAACGGTTTGCATAAACTCACGGCAATGGTAATGTCAACATTCACTTGACGACGCTTACAATATAATAGTGACCTATACACATCATGCAGCGTGATATTTCACCAAGTAATATTCTTAAGATCCAGTTCAGCCTGTGCAATCAAAATGTCCTTACCAGTAGGCGACCTATTCCTGCTGATTTTCTTGCTGCGCTGCGGCGGCAGCGGCGAGGAGTCGGGCGCGGGCGCCAGCGCCGGCTCTGAGGGCGGGGGCTCGGCCGAGTGCCGGCGCAGAGCCGCCAGCCAGCGTTGCGCGTCGGCAGGACCTTCCGCCTGAAGGAATAACACAATATTAATAAATGTATAGTTAGTATACTTTGGTTCAACGATGCGTACCTATTAGCATGAGACGAGCCACGGACGGACATACTTTTGACAATTGACCTTGACTGGAAAGTGTATGGTCGTCCGTGGCTCGGCTCGTGCTAATACGATTATTCACCTTATTCTTTAGTAGAGCGAGATTATCTATCGTTGTGCGTTAGTCAACCTTTCGAATCAATTATAACCGCTCGCAATTGTCGTTTCCATCTCGCGCCCAGAGCGACTGCTTCTCGGTCAATTATTTTGAAATTTATATATTTCTGTCTTTTTTCTTGTTAGGCTACATAACTTTATGCTAAGGTTCTGGTTATGCTAAAATTCTAGGTTCAGCATCACAGACTTATACCTAGGTCCAATTCGAAATGGAGACATCTTAATTTAAAATTTCCTAAACTTAAAAGAAACGTCAAACTCGATTTTGTTTGGCTTCTTATTTTGAGTTTAGTGACTTTTAAATTTAGCGAACGCACTTTCGCATTGGCCCCACTGAATGGTTTTAAAAGTTACCTGCAAAAGCAGCTCAGCACCAGCGGCGGTGGTGACCCTCACGACGTGTTTTCGCTTGGTGTAGTCGTCGGCGAGCGCAGCGAGGGAGTACCGCATATCGAGCGTGTCGCGAGAACTTTCGACTCCAGGAGTGGAACTGCTCACGGCACCGGGGCTCTGCAATAATGAGAACATAAACGTTACATTCTCCTTCTGTTTCTAGCGTTTTTTCCCGCCTCTAATTCGGGGTCAGGTTTTTTTATTACAGTGGAGCGTGTGGACGTTTTACCTCCGTAACTGTGACAGCGGAACCAAACCAATTGGATCATGGTTACACATTTAGTTACCTAAAATGGACAGGTTTCCTCACGATGTTTTACCTCACCCGTAAGAGCATCGGTTATCGCTATTCGCAGGTAGATAATGTGCATAAGTTAGAAAAGCCACGAGTTGACATCCTTAGCCACTAGGCCACCGACGCTCTCGTAAAACACAGATTAACAAAATCCTCCCATTGTAACCAACATAATCACCTTCGATTTAAATATCATATTTCTAGAAATCATAATCGAAATAGTTGCTAGAAATTCGTATCGCGCACTCACGGATCTAGAATAAAAACATGCCAACTTTCACCCCCTAATTATGGGTATTGCAGACTGAATAGACGTGAATCAGACAAGTGCTCGACATGTGACTCGTGTTCGGCTCCATTATCTTTGTGAAGGCGGCATTAATCAAGTGCGCTGAGACCCGGTCACCGGCTTCCACTGCGCGTATTGAACGAAAAATAAAAACGCGGCCAAGTGCGCACCGCTCTCACGTCAGCGGATTCGCGGCGCTAAATCGATTTCAATAATTGCCCTTATCGAAAGAAAGGAAAGTGAACGTTTCAGTGATCAGAAATCAGAGCGACTCTTTACCAGTATTTGTACATGGGACAGCAAATTGTACAAAAAAGAAGTTGAGAATTTTCTAGTTTTGTTATTAGTTTAAAAGTAATCTTGATTATTTAAGCAAACAATGTACAATGTACCTTCCTTAGCAAAAATAATTTAAAGGAACCCTAACAATGACATGCGATACAGCGTACACCGCATTTCAGATGAATCACTGCTTTGTGTAGATCTTCAGTAAGTAATAAGTAGCTTATTTGTCTATTCGCAGTCGGTTGGGCAGGAAATCGAAAGTGCAAACAGCCGAATGCGGTCGCGTCTTCCGCGCACCGGCGCACGCGCAGGGCCGATACCGATCTTCGTAATTATAACAATAATTTAAGTGTCGGAAAGAAATGGCCCTTTCGTTTTTAGACGACCTTAAACACAACAATGAGAGTACGAGTTGAATTGTAAATCGAATTGTTATTTTCGTCGAGTGAAAAAAATTGATCACCACGCTTAATTTGTTTCACAAACAGTGAAAGCTATAGCTCAACGAGCTGTAAGCTCGATGATGGCTATTAACCTTTCGTGATTCGGTATAATCATCGAGCATGTCGATCTCATTGTTAACGTGAGAAAAAGTCGCCATCATCATCCGACAGATCCATTAGCTCCGTTGATATCGACAAAAGACAGTTCGGTAAGAAACTATGATTCCGGCGATGAAACTATGACAAAGGGGTTTCTATTTTACAGATTTTGCTAGAAAGTTACCAATCTCGCACCGTGTCATAGAAACATTACAAAAAGCGAGTCACAGAGATTGAATATCTGCGTCGACGCACGACACACTTTTACAGCGCAAGACATGTAAATAAAAACAAAAACATGTTTGTTTTCGGTGACAACATGACACGATCGTAACCTATTCACATAAGTGCAATTAGCGGGTCAGCGGCGCGAAGTGGGACGGTGACGTAACGACGGCGCGCGCGCACCTCCGCAGGAAACGCACTAACTGCCCATCAATTAGCAGGGACCCCAACGAGTGTTCTTAACAAGTCCGAATTAGACCTGATGCAAGACCGCTCTCCGACCGCGGTGATTATGTAGAAAGTAAAAGAAATTCGAAACTAACCAACTGACCCGATAGATGGATATCTAGGCAGGAGTGGCGCCTTCAGCCGATATGTAATAACACGTTACTTCTAGGTCAATTGCCTATACCTTCCAATGATAGTAATTGTAAAATGTGCTATAACGCCCCCGTATTACCTACATGAGAGAATTGCACGACTCTTTAATAGCTTAACGATGTCTGTATGTTGGTTTTCAATTGATTTAGTGGCTTTAGTGAACGTCCAATTTGGTTCTGTGTCCAAAAAACACTCTATTCGAAATTTAATTACTTTCTCAGCAATTAAGTATAACATCGTGAAGAAACCTGTATGGGTCTGCGAAATAATTCAGAAGAGAGTGAAGTCCCAACTGGGCGGGGGGCGTAGGACTAGTCCCAATCCCTGTAATAACGAGAGGAGGCGCTTTCCCGGCAGTGGAACGTATATCGGCTCATTATGAAGAAGTATAAAGCGTCTAGTCGTTAAAGTATCTCATTTCCATAGATTAGAAACCACTGACCTAAGTCAATCGTCAACGTACCTATTCACAAAATGGACGTAATGACGCACACAATGCAATCATGCATCGTTTTATGAACTAAAACGGTTGAGACGTTTTATAAACAATCAGGTAAGCACTTATAGTGATTCGTTGGCCTTGCTATTTAATGTAAAATTTTGAACAAATATAAATATATTATCTAGATAAACAACCTATTACTTGAAACAACGTCCAACAAAACCAAGAAATGGGTTTACTAGTCTCGATTATACCATCGGAGATTGCAAGCTCACCAGTAAATCGGTGTACCAGAGCGTCATGACTTGGCTGCAGTCCACAAGGAGCGATCACAATTCGTCACGATATTTATCCGTCGTCCTGCACAACGCACTTAGAGCCTCAGCCCCAGAAAACCACACTGCACATCCAGGGAATAAACACGGGCAACGACCTGACTTCCGAAATATCACTGATGATTGACACGGATCGATTTGAAAATGTGCCGTTCAATAAAGCATTCGAGGGGATCGGCTGTTATCATCACGAGTGGAATATCGATGCGCGAAATGGTAATGAAATTGAATATCCGGGCGCATGAGTGCAGCGTGCGGGCGGGCGGCGCCGACGCATGTCTGAAGGACTGTGGCAAAGAACTGCGACGCGTCGGCGCAGAGAAAGTGATCCCGCGCAGACTCCGCGCCGTCTGCCAAATCGCCGTTTTCATGGTTCGGAAATTGACGCTTTTTCCGGATGGTTCGCTGGTTTCATTTTGTATTTTGTTGAAGTGGTTGTCAGAGTGAGGTACACTTATTTGTTATGATTTTTTTTGGATATTATTAGGTAAAATGGGTATGATTTATAAAAATAAAATGTAAGTAGCAATTGTATGTAGCAATTTAAACAAAAGTCTTTCGGTCATTTCCTCCTTGGTTTCCAAAAAACTAGTTAATGGTTGGTTTTGTCACAATAACAAAATAGTTTCGAAACTGAGTCATGGCTCGAGCCACTTGTTAACGGAACAAAGAGACGTATTTACAAAACCGTTAGTTGATAATCAAAGTAACGTTCATTTGACAAGTTTTCTTGTCGTGCTCGTTGTTTTGATTTTAAGTTTTATAATTTACGGTCAACCGCGAACGCCGCGGCGTGGCGTGTGGTGATCGCCATTGGTCATAATTTTCTTCTACCACTAACTAGTCGTAGGTTAAGCCATAGGAGCTTTGCCTTAAAAGGCCGCCTTAGCTAATTTCAGTGCACTAAATGCAGGGATTTAGCCAAGTGTAATTAATGGCAACAATTATCTTTATAATAAGACGGTCAGAGTTGGCTCTGATGCCCTTAATTCAGATTGAATTTTGCCAAGTCTAAAGCGGCTTTTAGGCACCAACAATTGTCTGAAGTATAATTCTAGCAGTGACATATTGGCGTCAAGAATTTACCTCTCGTATTTTCGAAGAACACCTTTATGCGAAAATATAGTTTCAAAGACATTTAACAAATTGTAGTATTTCCACAAATTTGTTCGTGGAATTTTGACTACTGTCCAAAAGCGTTGCTGGGAGAAGCACGTTCGTAGTAAAGTCACGATCCGTGTTCAAATATTCTTGCACTCCTACCGACGTCAGTAACCTCTACTGCCAGCGAATTTTAGGAAAAGATTAATATTCCGTCTGTCTTGGGAGACCACAGGTCGACATCGTCTTTTAGGAATGTACTGGGTTGATTACAGTTTTCTTCAAGAATGTTTGAGTGATGGTCAAACAATTTAATTTTCCTATTCCGTATAAAGATTAAATTAAGATCACACTTGCCGAGTCACGGTTCATAGAAATTGTTACATCATCACGCGTGCTAAATGATGCGCTTATGAGTTTTTGTGTACTAGAATCATGCAGAGGTCAAATCGCAGACAAGGATTTTTAAGGAACGGAAAGAAATCGAAACGCAATCCTAATAATAAACGCAGCAGGTTGTTAAAGCATAGCAAAAGAAGCAAAGTACTTTGGAAATAAAATCGCATAGTAAGCTGTGAATTACTAAAATGTTCTCCGGTATAAATGGCTGGTTGTATGATTTAAATAGTTATTACTCCTAATATTGCGGAACTACGCGGACACTTAGAAATCGCAAAGCGTGAGATTAACGATAGTTTCTCCCATATATTTCGGGCTTGAGACGAAGATGATTGACGGTGAAGTGAATAGCCTATTAGGTTACCATTACTTCGACATTTTCGACGGCGCTTCCAAACAAATAAGTTAACTTCTTTCCGCAATATTAGCATTTCTATTTTACGTAACTGCTGCGGCATTTTGCTCTGCACTTTGGGCTGACATTCTATCTAATTGAAAGCGCTTAGTACCGAATGAACAATAAAAGTTGGCTATGACCGGATGACTCAACGGCGGTTTTACGGCTGCAGAAGTGGTCTGGAAGGCCTCGGTGTAATAATTTTGGTAAATATGAGTCACGGCATTGCGTAATGCTAGAAAGCCTGTAGGTTGCGCGTTTAAGAGTGCTATTTTGCACGAAAGATCGTCATAGATATCATCGGTAATCGATTCTGTATTACATAAAACATAACCTAGACTGAGCTAGACTGCGTTTTGCAATTTTATTATGTTTATTCTTTTTGAGCTTTAAGCAATAGGTGGGGCAACGTCCTGCAGACAACTGCCTCATGTAAATGTAATTCCTTGAGTTTCTCTATCGTAATAGCAAGTAGGTGGGTAATTAAAGGCGTGGCATACTCTGTTTAAGACAGCGCTCAATAATTGGAAAACGCATGTGAAAATAGAAAATTTTGCGCACCCTCTGATCTAAACTGCATATGAACAGTTCGAATGTGTCGAGCTCTTGTGCTTTGAGAATGGTCGGTAGGAGCGGTCAAGTATTACAGAAAGCAGAAGCCAGACGAGCCGGCCGATATCCGCGGGTTGCGTCAGGTACGCGCGTCACGATCTCATTTGGGTCAGATTGTTAATACAATCGTGGTTTACAACCTATTTCTGAGTATTAATAAAAAAATATTATGCGATAACATGACACAGATCTGATACTAACTCAAAATGACGGCATAGCGTCGCTTCCCATTTTAAAAACTGCAGCTTCCCATTTCAAAATATAGACGATTTATATCATATGGTGCAGAAAAAGCTAAACCATCTTTTAAAATACAAACATGTTCAATTAATTTGCAATACAATTTACATAATCGTCTTAGTCACACAATTCTACGGTTCGACGGTTTTTTCGACGCCCCATTACTCATATACTGCCTAAAGTATGTCTGCCAGTTGGCACTTCGATTTAGACGAATTTAGAAATAAACAACATTGTATACCTACTTAATTATGTACCACCAACAATCTTACATTTGCGTTGTTAACCCCCCACGTAGAAAGAGGGGTGTTGTAAGTTTGAAGCTCTCGTGTGTTTGTCTGTGGCATAACGTAGCTTTCAAGCGGGTGCACTGATTTGAATGCTTTTTTTATTTGAAACTATGAAGAAACTGTCTCTTAACAAACGAATATCTGAAGTTAAATTAAAAATCATAGGTATGAAACTGACCACAGATTGATTCAGCAGCAATTGGTTAAAGCTAAATACAATAAGGTAAGCGGTAACGAATCGTTTGTATAAGACCCCGTATTTCGCGTCAGAGGTTTATTCATTTTTCTTTTCGCGATATGAATGTAGGTATAAACAAAAGCCGACGATTATAGTGACGAATGAGAAATTGAGGCGTTCAGTGATACCCTCATTACGGATACGTATTTGTTGTAAAACGATAGTGTTGTGTAACTCACCGAATAGTAATTACCCTGCTCCACATAAGCTTTGTGATCTAAAGCGCCGAAAATAGATAAACAAAGAAAATAAAAACGTAACGATTCAGATTCTCTGTTACATCAGTTCATGGATAAAATTACACAAAGTTCGTTATAAGCTAAGGAAAAATAACTCTTATACTTTTATGGTCTTAAAATGTCAATAAAAATAATAAATGCTATAAATTGTTAAGATTAAACCGTTCAATCATTTTATTTTTACCACATGCGCCAATAGATACTTATACTTTTAAATAGTTCAAAGCTGAAGTGGAACAGTTACATCATGAGGGCGCTATCATTCAAAAAATAAATGCTTTGATAAGATTATATGTAGGTAATTACTACATATTACTATATGTTGGTGCCACTGAAAATCAACGGCACGGATAATGTATAAACGCCCCCATAGCAACCTTGTTTCAAAAAAAGAATGCTTCCTTTGCTGTTTTGTATTTATCATGCTTTGTTTTCACTCCTTCTCTTATTATTTAGCCTCACTTGGGCCAATTCGAAACGTTGTCGGTTAAATTTAAAATTCCCTAAGCTTAAAATAAGAAACGTCAAACTCGATTTTGTATAGCACCAAGCTGTCAAAATTGAGTGTGACATTTCTTATTTTAAGTTAGCGTCTTTTAAATTAGCGGACAGTTTCGAATTGGCTCCACTGCATATTTATTTATTCTTGTATTTATTGCTTGAGTGTCGAGTCGATGTATTATTATTAGTAATTACCTATATCTTGGATGTTTGTAAAGTGGCGGATTTTCATACAACCAATGTCCTGAGGTTCACCGCTTTTATTTTACAAACAATTGACGATATTTAGACGTTACTACGAGAATGCCGACAAACTGTAATATGCAGCGCCTGCCAAGTTCCATTTGTGACATTGAATCACTCATTGAAGTATTGTATGGACGTAGTTTAGCAGGCGCATCTTACTGCTTAATAGAATTTAACACATTTATATTTACGACTATTAATGTTTTTTATTGTAAGAAATTCTTGATTGATTGCAACTTACAACATTTTGAAAAATTTTACACCATAAGAAATTAATTAACAGAGTACACAACTTTCCAGCTTTTTTGCTAAAGGAGCGATCTTTCCCAGACAACCAATATTGTCGTGCTCTAAATAATGTGGGCTTAGTATCACTTATCTGTGTTTTAGTTTGGACAAGGCACAATAAAGAGATAACATTTCAATGCGAAGTACGAAATAAGGGACAACTTTTTCCCAAATATTTTCTTCGCAAATGTTACCAGATGCTTATATACAACTAGTGGACCCGCCACAGCTTCGCCCGCAGTTTTTTTCCATACAAACTTTATCACCTCTTTTCACCCCTTTAAGATGGAATTTCGAAGAATCCCTCCTTAGTGCACCTCTAGGGTACTCGGGGAATGTCTCCTCCAAATTTCAACCCTCTAGGACCATCCGTTTAGGCTCTGTATTGTCTATGAGTGCGTCACGGTACTGTTTTATAAATATGTACTCGTATATAAAAGATAGATAAAGACTTTTAGTTTGAATCTGATTCCCCAAATGCCCCCAATAAAAAAAACCCTTCACACTTTTTTATTAGCTTTTATCATGTGGTATATAGTAATTATGTGTTGCATTGCATTTGAAGGCGCTGAGGCGTGCGCCTGCGACCCCGAAACGCAGTTCGCGCTTCATCGGAAGCCGATCTCTCGGAAATGTGCACTGTACTTAAAACTGTACCTTTAATGTGTTTATTAATGGGACATGCCCACACATAGGAACTGATAACATAGCGATTTAATTAAGTGTTAGGTAAGTACTTGAAAAGTTTCTAGTTCTATGGATACATTCTATATTTACGCTAGCGTACCTAACCGCACGATCATAGGCGAACGCGATATTATAGCTAGGTCTTAAACTGAGCCGAGTCATTATGTAAATTTTGTATAGCAACATTTCAGTGTTGTTTTCATCTGTTGGAACTAAACTGCTTGGCAAATAAATAGTCTTCAAAACTACGCAATAAAAAACCAATTTTTTTCATATGATGTTATGGTATCTCGTACCAACCAGCGGCAGCGCAACTGTAAATGACTTCTGGTGAGAAGCGCCGGAAGCAATTGCAGTCTATAATTCATCAACAGCCTCATAAATAACTATCACACGGAATACGTGTAGATATCACGCCTATTTTCTCTCATACTTTATACTATTGTAATTCGACACCTTGAATGAATCATGGAACGGCGGCCGAAATAAATACACAATTAGCTGTAGAAAGTAAACAATAATTGCAATGCATCCGTCAACCCACTCGGCCATTGAGACGCTTTCGTGCGGAAACCGGTGGCCTGGAAGCGGCTGTGGGTGTGATTGTCTTGATCCATTATGTATTTGTGTGATGTGTGGTTAGGGTTACACATGTACGGTACCTACAGTCAACGGGGGTAACTTTGAACACTAAGCCCCTTTAGCACGCACTTTTTTTATCGCGCACATAAAGCATCTGTCACTTAATTAATTTATGGTTGCGAAAGGGACGAATGCTTAATATGCGCGATAACCACTAATGTGCTAAGGGGACAGGTAATATTAAACGGCCTAAAAAAATATATTAAACGTTCAAATATTGATAGTTAAAAGGTTAAAGAGGTAGGTTAAAGATGTAGTGAGATTAATGAACTCATTAATACAAATATACTGTGGTATAATACTTTGCGAAAGCAATTTTTAAGTCAGTTTAATGCTACCTGGGTGGTCAAAAGTACCCTGGTTGACTGTAATATCTGAGATAAAAGTGAGCTTAATACGCAAATGCACGTTCTTTTACCTTGTCGCTACAACATCATAGTAATTATATTCTCATAATAAAGATATTTACAAAAAAATTATACATGGGAAGAAATAAACATAATTAAATATATACATGTTGTTTTTAGAATATTTGACTGTTTATATATGCCAGATTGTTTGAACAGGTATCACAAGAAAATTAGTGAAAGGATTTTAATGGAATTATGACAAGTGGGCGTCAGGGAGTATGGGTACAGTAAAGATGGGTGGTGTCCTACGCGGACAATATAAATGTGGCAAATTATTGTGGTAGGGACAAAAGTATGTACTTAGCTACTTGTAACTAACTATAAGACTATACCTAACTACCTAGTAATAGTTGAACAACAAGCTTGAACCATAAACGAGGACTCATCATCAAGTAATTAGGCGAAAAAAAATATTATTCAAACACGTGTAAACATCCCAAATTTTATTTTCTGTGAAGAAATTTACCGCATAAACCGTTGAAAAAAAAAAAACAAGCGTTAACGTTTATACCCAGAAATGAAGTTTTAAACCGTGTAAGTCTTTAAGATCTATTTAGAAAGGGATCAAAGAAGTGCGGGTTATAAACAAACGGGATCTTTATTAAAAACAAAGTATAAGTGTTTAACATTAGAAGTTCAAGAGAGGTCACGCCCTATTTGACCTTTGATATTGGTTAAGTTTTTGTAAACTTTTTCCAGAAATTGTTTTCTTTTGAGTTTTTCCTGTTCTCTTCCAGTACGTATATATTTCTTAGGCAGAAGTGCAAGGAGGTCGTTAACCCCGGCAGCGCGGACGCATTGCAACGTGCGTTTGCGCATAGACAAGTGATTGTGGGATAAGCGATAAAGCCGGGATACACTGGTGTCGTGAATACTGAGCATGGAACATAGCAAGGCATAGCCTAGATGGACGTTTGACACGGACGTCGAGATCATATCGATCGTACAGTAGAATATTTCATAGATTTGTATGTAATCGACTCAAAATGATAAATACAAACATACTTTAAATATTTGCCCTTAGTTGAAAATAACGGTTGAAGTCTCTAAGAAGAACATATATACGAGTACAATAGCTGTGTGTGAACATTTTGTTTTTCCTCTACTACAAAAAAGAGCAAAAAGCAGACTTAAAGAAATTCGCGCAGATTTTTTCGTTCGTGACCAGAAAGAAGCTGCCATTTCCCATGTCCGTAACTGTACACGTCCTGTTACACGCGCTATTTTGAAATTACTATTTATTATAACTAAAAACTTGAAGTGTTTCTACAACGAGGGAGTATCTATAAGTCGCATCGTCGATTATGAACGGAGAATACCGTTACAAGTTCCCACATAGTAACTGTAGACTCAAATGTATCTCATGTAGAATCATACAAAGATAATTCTAATGTACCTACTAAAATGTTGTTTACAATTACTTCGTACTTACAAAATAAATTACTTGTACCTTATTTTAGAACAAGACATATTAGCGTCCATTCGCCATTAATAAAAAGTCAAGCGTACACACAGATGCAACTTAACTGTTATTTACGCAAAGTTTAACACGTGTCAGTTAATTTGAAACAAATGAATACGAATAGTGTAGATGCAGTGCATCACATCGCAGACACTCGGTCTGGCGGAGCGCGCCATATGGCCGATAATTTTATGGCACCGCCATATTTGCCTACTCTTGCAATGCTCAAGTGTTTGGGCTTCATTAAATAAATGGACTTCAGATACTGTACCTCCAAGCAATATTGAATCAGTCTGTATTTCTATTGGTGGTTCACTGCGTTATTTAACGAATTTTCATAGATTTCATAGATTTTGATGTTAAAAGGCTGCCTTTTAAAGAATCACGGCAGTATTCATATTCATCTTCTATAGGTACATCTAATTCTTCGATCTTCGCTTAATGTTCGTAAAAAACAGAATTTTGATATATCATTTCTAGTTTTTTTTAAATGTTGTGACAGAGCAGTGTTTATTATTAAATGCATTTTTCGTATCTAGTTCATTATTAATTTATTTACATAGGTATCAGTAACAATTCTAATGCGAAAGTGTGTTTGTTTGTTTGCTTCCACGTTAAAACGGAGCGATGGATTGACTTGATTTCTTGCTTAGCGATAGTTGGAAGGCGGGTTTTTTTTTACCCACAGTTCCTGAGGGAATAGCGATAAATGAATTCCGCGTGGGCGCGGGCAAAAGCTAAGAAACCTATTAACGTAAGTTGTTTGATCGTCCTGATATGCTAGAAATATTGAAGTCTCCATACAAATTATTGGATTATGCAACACAATTTATTCCTAAGATAATATTTTTTTTAAGTAAAATATTTATTTTTAAATATCCAAGTTGCAATAACTGACAGCGGTCCTATCAAGGTTGACAAGGATAAGTCAAACTGTCTTATCTCTAAGTGCTTCTCTCTCCCACTAGTGCCGACGAAAAAGGTAGAGAGATAAACGGGTTCAACTTATCGCCGTGTCTGGCATGCTAGGGCCGCTGATGTTATTGCGGTGAGGGTTTGTTGGATAAAAGTCAAGGTCAATCGGAACGGGTAGCGGCTTAAGGCGGTTCTATATCTGATAAGGAAGGTATTAAAGTAACAGGCGAGTAGACCATACCTAATTAAGTTGAAATGTGCGTAATATCAAGGTTCTGTTTATACATACATACATACATAGCATCACGCCCGAAATCCCTAATGGGGTGGGCAGAGCCACAAGACTACCTGTGGCCACGTTCGATTAATTAGTCCTAAGATGGTATGATGAACCGTATGGTGACAGGTGATCAGCCCATCGCCCATACAGATAGTCCACCATGTTGGAGAGGACCCGTCCCTTAGTCGACTTTTACGACATGCCAGGATCATAAGCATCTGCACGCATTCTATGCTATTTCTTTACTCCCCGTGCAGCAGAGGAGTTCTGTTTGTCCACGAAAAGATTACTCCAAAGTTGTAAAAGCAACATCACATTCTTCGTAAACCTGTTTCATTATCAACGACATGTCAGTCCGCGTGTTAACATCGCAATTAAAGAAAAAGTAGCGGAAATTTCGCAGCTGCCCGCCATGATACAAAACAGGGTCTAATGGTCTTTAATGGCCTGCGTGCATTTTCATCGCTCGCGCAGGCATCCGTTCTAGGAACGCAAGCGCAGCGCGACTGTCAGACGGACAGACGCACTGTACTGATTGACTGTGATCTGTGACATGGACAAGGGCTGAGGTTTGTATGGTTGATAAACGCCTTTAGATTACCATTATTTTGGTCAATATCCCAATTGTCAAAACTGTCACATAATGAATACTTGAAACACTCACTCACGGCTTTATTCACGACGTATTGTCAAAAATAGTTCGACATGTTTCTCGTCTCGTCCGACATGAGCTCGTATGGAGTCCTTCTTCAGGGGTTGGCCTTCTTTTACCGTGACCGCACCCAAACCCTGAAGAAGAACTCCATACGAGTTCGAAACATGTCGGACTATTTCGGACTATAAATCGTGAGTAAAGCCGTTTGTATTTCAAGTATTAATATCCCAATACTTTGGGGGACATGGATGGATGGAATTGGTTCGGATAATTATCGTTAAAACAACCAAGCAATATATTGAGAATTATGATGTACACACCTAAATCAAATGTTGGAATATCAACTGTAAATTCATTTCAGATCATGGGATTTAAAATGCATTAATTTCATTTAACTCCTCTGCTGCACTGGGAGTGAAGAAATAGCATAGAATGCGTGCAGATGCTTATCATCCTGGCATGTCGTAAAAGTCGACTAAGGGACGGGTCCTCTCCAACACGGTGGACTATCTGTATGGGCGATGGGCTGATCACCTGTCACCATACGGTTCATCATACCATCTTAGGACTAATTAATCGAACGTGGCCACAAGTAGTCTTGTGGCTCTGCCCACCCCATTAGGGATTTCGGGCGTGATAATATGTATGTATGTATGTATTAATTTCATGCATGTATTTAGAATTGGCTTATTAATAATCATAAATATCTGTAAACACCGCATAGCAATGAAAGGCATTGCACCCTAAGGAAGGAAATGTTATCGTTGTTCAATGATAATGCCAAATGAAGAGACTTACGTCACTGCGTCCATTCCGGGCCCAATTTGTCAAACCTAATTTCTAATTCGAGTTATCTGAACCAGTATTGGGTCAATGGCAGATACATAATTCCGACCGGGTGTTTTCGAAACAGCTGGATCTGAGTTAAGAAACACTTAGGAGGCGATGCCAAAGAAATCACCAATAAAATGTAGTAACGTGACTGACGTTTGTTTACCACAAGCGGCGCCTGTGTTGCGAAATAGAAAATCGACAGCCATGGCGAATGCATGTAACACCACCCGCCGAGGAAAGCCATTGGATTGGATTTCGTAACGAAACGCAAATATCGTAATAGGAGTCTGATTGTCAATTGGATTGGTTTCGGTCAAGCGAGCGAGCAAACAGTTCGTGTAGGTGATAAATGTTTACGATTGAATAGAGTATGTACTTCCTCTATGTTGATCAATGCCCGACCGGTTGGCCTAGTAGTTGCAATGATCGACTTCGAAGCGTGAAGTCGCAAATTTGATTCCTGCCAGAGTCAGGTACTTAGTATAATAACATTTTATTTGACTTAGGGTCTGATCGTTTGTCCGTGTAAAACACATGCGTGTCTTTATGTTTTTACCCTATATGTAATTGGTATCCTAGTTTGTGCCGTTGAATAACGTTATTTGTTTATTTATCATCTGAACATAGCAGAAATTTCGGACGGTTCATGGTCGCAAGGACCATTATAATTTATTAGTTTTGTGTGATATCTAAACCTGACTTATATATAGATATAGAGAAGGCTATGAAGGCTCTCACGACTAATATTTTGTAGTTTCAGATTTTTGTTTATTATTCAATAACCTATTATATTTTTATTAGTCTTAATAATTATCAATAGTTTGTTTTAAACTATTGCGATTTAATAATGATCATTTATTGCTTTATTTACTTTGCAATGTTTTAATTTAATTTTGTTTAAGTTTTTATATGATGTAAAGCCACTTTCGAGAAGAAGATTTTTTGTCGAGTTTCTAGCGGCGCTTCTTCTAAGTTGATGGTCTGGTCGGAAGCGCTGGTAAATTCAACCTTTTTTAATTTATTCCTGTGATGAGTAAAAGAGCCCGTTGTCTAGTGTGAATTGAGATTCCTTAATAGATCCTAGTTTCTTCATATTATCGATGGATGTCCGCTGAATCATGTACTAAACGGTCGACGCAATCAAAAGTCTTTTTAGGAAATCTGATAATTTGCAGGGGCCAAAAACCCATTACTTTCCCCTTAAATCTCTTGAGATGGCACCATGTGGAGACTACTGGGTGGCTATTTAAACTAGAACGGTTCCAACTTTGTCCTAACTCGAACGTGCTTACCTCTAACGGTGGATACACTGTGCTTAGCATTAACATGACCTTTCGATAATCCCCGTTTACTTGTTTCTATTTTAGCTTTATACGAATTTCCTTTAAACTGACGTTTGCAAACATATTACAATTAAGCATTGAATCCAGAATTATGTGAGTAGGCATATTAGGAGCGCGTCCGTAAACAGCATACGATGAGTGTACTCGACGGCCACTAATTGATTTGCGATACGATACTCGGAAGGCTGCGCGAGCTGCATGGTCGAATATAAATAAACTGTAGTTAAGCATTATGAAATCAATCGACTGCCGAGTGTCATGTATCGTGACATAACGCAGGTCGCTGATGAAGCCCGATGATAAATAAAAAACTTGTGTGGGCGACAATAACAAAACAAGGAATAAATTATTGAAGGCTATTAAAGTTCAAACTAATGTTTCGTAATTTAAGTACCTAAGTATTGTTGCTTGCAACGTAGCATTTGGAGCACTCTTGATCAAGATAATTTAAATCAATGGTAAGCGGCCTCAACAAGACCAAGAGCATTTTTAACACTGTCATGATAACTTGCAGCTTATGATCAAACCGCAAATATTATTTCAAAATCGAACGAGTGGTTACATAAACAGCATCGGAACAATATCGTTCGAAATGAGTTTTCGTGTAGCATCTATACAGTAGATCGATTTGTTAATCAATTCAAAAAGCCTAAGCTATCGATATAGAGAATGAATTACGGCATCGATTCCACCTATCAAATGCCGGTTGGTGATGAAAAGTAGCCAGGTAATATTACCTATTCGATCTTCATTTCTCAGTGACACTAATGGATTGTTAGTGATAAGTGCGGCCATTAGGAAACAGGAATTGGTGAGAAAATACCGAAACACGCTGGAATTGTGTAACTAGAGACTGCATTTGCATCATCCCTTTGACACGTTGTCGTACCGCGCTTTCAATTATACACTCACAAACACAGATAATTCGGTAGTGAATCACATCAGCACCATTACCATGAGTTTTCGTAATAGAAAACTATAGCTCGGTCCCTTTTACTTGTATCGGCATCAAGCAGTATTTCTGATAGGTTTCGATAACGAGAACGGTTTGCGTAAACTCATAGTAAGTACCTAATTGTAGTTACAGGGGTGCATATGAAACACAAACGGTGGCACGCGCGCGGCAATAAAATAACGATACAATTTCTACCTCAAACTATTCAAGGATGAATACCGATTGCGTGTTGTCCTGGACGCATTTGCAGGTGGATCACGCGCCTGCGCCGACGGCATGGCGTCATATCCTCCACTGAATTGGCCACGGTAATTAATAAAAGAATTGTGCGCGAAGGCAACGCTATGTTCGGTAATGGACGGCAGTTTTGACGCGGTGAAGTACCGAACTGGGATAGTGAGTAAAAAAACTGTTGCGTCGTCACGAAGCTACGCGTTTTAGATCGCCTTAAATTAAATTATAGGTATTTTGATAGGTGGCTAATTAAATCGAAGAATACCTAGTCTCAGGAATCTGCACATATGTTGGTCAAAAACTGTCTCACGGAACAAAAACGCCAAGTCATTTCCCAGCTTATTAAACAAAAACAAAAACGGAGGACTTGAAATAAAAAGCGATAAGTACATTGTATGATTTGCAATGGCATTTCAGTTCCAACACTTTTTGGCTATAAACGGTCCTTCATAATTTTATTGGTTGACATGACAGGATATTTCCATTGCCACTCCCAAATTATATCAAATAAAAAATCTGTTATGGTCCAAAAATATAAAAGGTTAAAGGTTGACTTTGATTGAAATTTGTCGTCCATCCTTCAATAGGGGCTTGAGCACAATGAGACACAAATGAGCCTTATATGGAGTGTTGGGCGTAGTTCGGAGCCTACGTGACGTCACGGTGTCGAGCTGACAGGCTTATCCCGGCTGTCATCTCATGCCCATTATGTGCGCGGAATAGACATGTGGCCTCAGCAGGTAGCACGCAAGGCCGCGTGCCTGCAAGAACCTTTCCTTTTGAACGACGAATAATTATTGACTAATTGATAAGCTTTGTGTCGATTCTTCCGAACGTCAATTGTTTTTTCAGACGGCCGCGCGTGAATTAAGCTTTTGTTAATAAAGTTTGAGTATCGCAATGACGTTATTTTAGCGGCGATACACGATTACCTTTGTACTGTAACGTGAAATTCATACGGCGCAAGTCCTCGTCAAAATGTCATGTTTTACCAAAGATTTATACGCTTTGTTTCAAGACATTCGGGAATATATAATTATTAAACAATTTACCGCTCCTGATTAACTGCCTATTGTGGTGCCAGACTCAGATACAACTATATCCCCGAGCAAAGTCATTAAGATGCAAGGAACAGTATTGTCAATTACTTTCACTTTAAATAATTATGCTGCTTTCAATATTTAATAAGCGGAGTCGTCGACCCCGGGAATTTCTCAAAGATACGCAGAATCATGAACACTAACTAGATTCGGTGCTGATTTAATGAAAACCTAACAATGAGAGTGATCGTGCTGGTTTCAAGGAAATTAAGTTGTCAAGATCCTAAAAGCTCCATGGAAATCTCCGGGCATCGAACTTTTTCATTTCTTTACTTCAAATTGGTTTCGGATGTGCGGTAAGAAGAAAGCAAACACGAAGTAAGTTAATTTGGAATCACTTTAGCATCTTAGATAAGCGGTCCATTCAAGGCGCCTCGTACATTTTCATGAATTAATTTAATGATAAAAATAGTTAAATTGAGTAGGACGAGATAAATTTTCATTATCTTCTTCGTCAACCAATCTAACAAAAACCATTTCATATAAAACTGAATTTAACTTAAACAATTAGTTTTGTTTTGAAACCAAGTAAATCAATTGAGTAGTTCTTATATTTAAAGTATCTACATATTCAGATCCAAGTAGAGCAATGTGGCACCTTAAGTATCCAGGCACCTCGGCACGGTCAAGCACAAGTCGGCAAGGATATGAGGACGCGTGTGTTGAAGCGTGTCTGAGTGGCCCCTTTGTGTAGGGACGTGACTGCGAAATCTGAATAGTCTAGCTAAAGCGCTTAGATCCCGTTTTATACAACAATAGTCGCATATAGCTTTTAGTTGCACCTTCTTTTGTGCTTTATAAGTTTTAACGTTACATGGATAAATGATCTCAAACAACATCGGTTTAGTAATTTATAGCGAAGCAGTTACAAACAGACAAACCGAATATCGTTACCGAAAACAATCCTTTAAGGCCTCTGTTGTACTACTAACCGAAAGCGATTTAGATATTATTTACATTATATTTTAATATAAAAATGTAACGGAACGCATTACGACAAGCGCTCAGAAAACGTGGATATCACAGAATATCGGCGTAAAGTAATAGCTTGCTATTGCGTTTCGTACGGTGAGTGACGAGATCCGGAGGCCTATTCCCTCATCCCCATCCCATCCCCATTCCCCATCCACCCTAGACTGGCAACAAATTGGCAGCACCTCTGGTGTTGCAGATGTCCATGGGCGGCGGTGACCACTTTCCATCAGGTGGGCCGTCAGCTCGTTTGTCAGTCAATTGAAATAAAAATAAATTTACTCAAACTCATTGATTCTTACGAACGCTAAAGAATAGCTTCAGATCTACTAGTTTAAAGTGCCGCTTCGCGAGTCAACACAGGATATATATGCACATTGCGATCTGCTTCTTCATGAACTACATAATTATCATATCATTCCATTCAATAAAATTTTCGCATCATTTATTTAACTATAACATTAGGGTTAACACATGTAAGGCTTGCGCCATCGCAACTGGAACGTAATAATAGGTCGCTAACTGAGTTGTGTAACGACGATATACATCTAGGCTGAAACCACAAGCTGGAAACCTCCAGTAGATTGAATGGACAGCGAATTCTAGTCAGCTTGCGGTCGAATGTGAATTTCAAAAGTCGATGTGTGCTAGAAGACTGAGCTCGGTTATTAATTGTATTTCGGTTTCGTTAGTTGACTTCAAATGCTGAGAAAAATCTCCAATAAGAAGTTATATATTTAACCTTCATTCCGCATCCCATATTCGAACCTATATATTCTGACTCACATTGTTTATTTTCTATTATTATTATTATTATTTATATTCTGCAAACATTTTTATTATTCCAAACTTATTTGTTTCTCTTAAACCACAGTACGCTGTCCCGATCAACCCGCTCTGGCTCCACAGAAATCCAGCGCCGTTAGCACCACCATGCTAGCTGCATTGCTGAGTGGAGATTATTTCGGCTCACATCACACTTGTGTCATCACCGTGTTACATTTTACCATTTATTACTAAATTGCTGTGTTGATGTTTTCACCGAATATTTTTTTTTCTATTCTATTCTATTCTATATAGAAGTGAAACATGTTTATGGAACTGGAACACGTTTTATAGAAGTGGGACTACAAGCTTAAAAACCAAAGTTTAATAAATATTTTATTTCCAAGTAAATTAGAGAAACCGCTAATAAATTTGCAGAAAACAGGCCAGACAAGTTATCCCTCTTGCAGAGCAAGGTAACAACGACCGTCAGCTCTGTCAAGAATTATTAAAAACTAATGAAGCTTCTATTCATATCCCGTCTTAAAATAGATTTCAGATCCTTAGACAAAGTTTCGACACACGTTAGACATAAAGATTGATAAACCGTTCTAATTTAGTTCGAGTTAAGGTTAATTTATTCTGAAAATATCAGGGGTCGGCAACATTGTTATATCATTGGTATGCAAAGATAAGTATTAAGCTTTCCAATCGTCGACTTTTATACGGTCAAGGGAGGAGATAAGATCGGTAAGGCACACTTGGAACCTTTTTAATATACAAATACCGTGGTTACGGGCCCTGTAAATAACAGGCCAATATCTACAATTTTGTTTACTTACGTATATGTAGGTATATGGCACGGGTGGATTTGCGATATAGTCTTTTTATATATTACTCGGTAATCAAATAGATATCCCTTGGGAATTTTGCTCACTGAACTAGTCCTTTCAGGAGCACAACTGTTGCAATATACCTAGCCAAACATAGGTGTTAATATCGTCAAAATTAACGATGATCTTGCGAAACTACATGGAAAACAAACTAGAATATAAAATAATACATGCCTGCAGTACTCGTAACTAGTAATATTGACAAAAGCCAAACTTTAAAAGATTATCGATCTTTGCTGACACCAAACACAGAACATTTGCTTATCGATATCCTGGAATTTCGGCTGTTTGCGCACAATATTTGAGAATAATCTGAAGTTTTGTGGATCTCGCGTGGTCACACAATATTAACCACAATTACGAGGTTGTAAACAGTTTGAAAGTGTAATCAAAATTGAATTCTATACCATTTGTACACGCTTCAATATTGAATAGACGTGAACATAAACGTAGTTCCTTATACGCTTAGCGATCCAGCAATTTGCTAATTGCTGCTATTAGCGCCACTTTCGCTCAAATCAACAACTTGAACATTGCAAAAGATTCGAAAACAATAGGCGCCTAGTGAGATGACACGAGACAATGCTGATGCGTGGAAAGTAACGCCATCTGTTTGTGTTCTTGTGTTTTATAAAACACATAAACATGCCATCAGAGACGAGTAGGCTTATCAGTTTTCGTTATAACTTTTACTTTTTATTATCGAAGTATCACATGACATCTACAAGAGCATTGTTTGATTAAAACAGAGGGAAATCGTAACGCACGTTATAGAGCCGCCATTGTTTTGACGCTAAGAGCGACGGCTGACACCTCTCCCACTTTCACTTGCACCTTATGATTTAATACCCTGAGTCACGTATGCTTAGTATTTATATACGTATATACATATTTATCTATATAAATATTCGTATCGTTCTGGTACCCGTAGTACAGGGAATCTTAGTTTGAGACTAGATGTCCAAGATGTATATTTATTACGGCACATCGACAGCTCAAGACTTACACAATCATAAGGAATATAATACCTACGCACAAGACGCACTACCAGTCTATGCACCTCTGACAAGTGTGCGACAGCACTAACAAATAATGCCACCTTGCTCAATATAATGATAATTAAACTAAATTAAAATTACAATTAAATTGGATGAAATTTAATTAAGTTAAAATTTAAATTAAATTAAAAGATACAATGCCTAAATGACCGTGATGCATGAAAGGGAAATAATACTATTAATTCATGGTCTTTATAATTCCTTGAGAGTCGAGAACTCTGAGGAGGCAAGCATTCATGTTAGTAACGAGGGGATAATATTCTTGATTAATCAAAATATAACCGTGATGAATTTGTACCATGTGGTTGTGGATGGTTAGGTGTTCGACTAACACCAAAATACACGCAATATTTGGATCTGGATCTAAGAGTATCGCTTGTGACCTTTAGCGAGGTGCTATTTACAGTTTAAAAATACGCGTAAAGCAGAAAAACCGCGACCGTCGGCCCGCGGGGCGGAAAAGTTGTGTTTATAACATCGTTAACGGTATAGAGACGTAAAAAAACGTACGTCAGTTTACGCTGACGCCGGATTCTGTTAATTACACGGCCGTATGAAACCATAAACATCTCCTAAACGAACCTTGACATATTAGTTTTACTGGTGCGTGGGACACGGTTATATTTATAGCATTCGGTTCAAAATTAACATATTGTTAGTTTTAAATAAGCGACGCACCGGCGTCGATTGCATTTGTTTTAAACACCGATTCGCTTCATAACGAGCGCGCTGCAACAACTTAAGTCTGCAATGTTCGTGTTTGATCGCTTCGATGTTGCTAATTTAATAATCATAATAATATATTGCAGATTAACACACATTGATTTAGGCCCAAAGTTAAATTTCTTGTGCTATGGGTTTAAATATATACGTACATATATAAATACAAACATTTATGCTCATCAGCTCAACACAAAAAAGGTGCCCGTAGCAGACCCAAACCCGCGAACTCCGGTGGAGATGGCAGTTGCACTACCACTGTTGCGCAATCAAGCCAGTCTATTTGCAATTAAGTTAATTTTTATTCTAGTTTTGAAACAAAAGGCTTTATAATAACTTAGGTACCAAAAGTACAATCACTGGTAAAAATATTGTGCCCTATTGAAGCGTCTGTGACATTGTTTGAGCAACTTCACCGAATTCTATAAATAAAGGCAATAATAATCTCGTTCGACAAGCGAATAACAATAATGTTGCCGGGCAGGAGAATAATGGTGTGAATAATTTTGCAAATGACGTAAACGCCGGCACTTGCCGAGATGTTAGAACTGGTTCCCGCGCGGACCAGTTTCGCCGCGAGCAAGGTCCCGACATAGACCCGCAGACTTGCGCCCGCGACGGCGCCGCTGCCTCCAGGGGCCATTTCATATCAATCTATACGCATATTATGATCAAGAATGAACTAATTATGCTTTTTAAGCATCCTATTAATACCTACTACAAAGTTGAATGTGCGGCACAGAAGTTGATAGAGATTGGATGAAAAGTGGTTTTTATGGCGATAAATAACGATAACTGAATTCAACGCGAACATTTTAGAAAATCATTAGTATAATACACAAGGGCTAGGCGATATGATACATAGGTATATCGTCTTACTTTGCTTTCTAACTTTGTATCTTGCTTAAACCCTAATGTTTCTTTTCTGTGTCACTTAGCAGATGCTTAACAGATGCCACGTGTTAAAAAAAAAATATTCTGTCACAGGTATATGTAACTATAACTTGTATATAACAGGGTCGAGAGCGCCTCAAACCCGTTCAACATTTTTATTTTCAAAACGCATTAAACGAAATGGCCGCAACAAACCAGCGATCATCCAGCAGAAATAAATATCGCCGATGAAAACATAAGATTATGCGACTCGGAAGTTCTCCGAACTTAATAATGCATATTTACGAATTCGGACGTAGTAAAAATGCGTTGTGGTTTTTGTCTGACAAAATAAATCGATCGTCGCTGCATTATTCATTTGTTCTTATATGAAGGTAATAACAGTATTCCCTTTCGTATATGCGAAACGGTCCTTATAAGAATGGACACACATGCCGTTGGAACGGGTGGTAGCACATCGAACATGCGAGGTATATTGCATTTATTTGTACTTATAGTAGTTACTTGTGGACCCAGCCTAGCCCAGTCTAGACCTTTGCAGAGCTCTGTTAATAGTTTGTGGGTAACAGCTGGTTTATTAGGCCTACAAACAGATGTTTTAAGAGCTCTATAAAGCTGTTAATTAGCTCTATAAAGCTATTTTACGCTGATGAGAGTTAAATAGGGATTTCATTACTTGCATGCGCGAATACGAAGGTCTTACGATTTTCGCGAGTATCAGGTGCATTTTATTCAATACCAATTCTAAGATCGCGGTTAGATTATTTGTAATTGTCTGTAATTTTTCAAGTACCGTTGGCAATTAAGTGAGAGAAAAGTCATAACGAATGAGAGGCTAGGAGCGATATCCCATCAAGCTTCACTTCTAGCCATGATCGCCGTTATCCGCATAACCAAATTTAGACCTAGTAAAAAAAGTTCATCATACCATCTTAGTACTAATTCATCGAACGTGGCCACAAGTAGTCTTGGGGCTCTGCCCACTCCATTAGGGATTTCGGGCGTGATGCTATGTATGTATGTATGGATGTAAAAAAAGTTAGGTTTGTATAAACTAAAAATCTCATTTTCAAAAACCTGACTTGAATTAGACTCATTTGATTGGATTATGTTATTCTTTGAGGCCTCTTTATGCGCCCGCGCATCGCTCGTTATGCAACCCAATTCGCTAATCGGGGCGATTGATGAACAAATGATTATAAGCCCGTCACTAGCAATACTCTATTGTACTGTACATATACACCATCTACTTTTGCAATGGCCAATAGATTAATCCTCCTCTGCTGCACTGGGAGTGAAGAAATAGCATAGAATGCGTGCAGATGCTTATCATCCTGGCATGTCGTAAAACTCGACTAAGGGACGGGTCCTCTCCAACATGGTGGACTATCTGTATGGGCGATGGGCTGATCACCTGTCACCATACGGTCCATCATACCATCTTAGGACTAATTAATCGAACGTGGCCACAAGTAGTCTTGTGGCTCTGCCCACCCCATTAGGGATTTCGGGCGTGATGTGTATGTATGTATGTAATAGATTAATGATAAATAACAGATATAAAAGCAGCTTTATTTTGTCTAAATATGTTTTGTTTGGTACAGAGAGAAACAAAAACAAACTGTAGAGCAATAAGGCAAACTTGTTAACTTACAGGGCTATTACAGAAGCCCTCCACGGGGTTGATTGCGCCAGGGGTGAGTCCTCGTGACCGACGCGTGGCTCGCACGTGATTCGTACGCATGACGAATTGACCGGTGACGTACGGGGTGGAAGGCTAATCGAATTGTGTTACGGCATACGAGACTTTATTAGACATGCCGGCAGTGCTGGCCGGTGCTACATAATGCTTACAAACAATGGGCTTTCAATGCTGTATGCAAATAATAATAAATAATAATAAATCAGGGCACAATCTTTTACACAAATCGATTTAGTCCCAAAGTAAGCTCTAAAGGCTTGTGTTATGGGTACTAGACGACGATATACATACTTATATAGAGAAATAAATACTTAAATACATCGGAAACATCCAAGACTCAGGAACAAACATTCGTGCTCATCACACAAATATTTGCCCTTACCGGGGATCAAACCCGGGACGCTAGCTTCGGAGGCAGGGTCACTACCAACTAGGCTAACCGCTGGTAGTAGAGGTAGTTTTAAGACGTAACCAAGTGCTAAAAAATTTAATTTCGGAAACAGATGGCCTAACAACCTTAAACGGTAGGTATTTTTTGTAAAGTTATTCCTTAAACAAGTTATATTTGTTCTAACTTAACGTTGATCGATTGAAAGTCTGCAAATAAAAGAAACAAATGAACAATTCAACACTTTCTGGCTTTATCTTAGCAAGGAACTTTATGGTTTAGAATTTACGACTCCTAATAATGTTTTTGGCCTAACTAGTGTAATAAAAGCGATATTAACACAATACTCTAGTAGGAAGTACAGTCGTTAACCTAGTAAAGTTACAACACATTTCGTCCTCCGCAGCCGGTAATTTGACGTTATATATTATTAATGTGACATAATCCTAAGAAGGGGGCAATTATGAATCCCCAAGTTATCGGTGACTTAGGGAGTAGTTCGTGATGCTTACTTTGAAGTACCCTTTGTGGAGACCATCGAGAATTGAAACTTGATTTACGATTGCTGTAGGTTAATTGAGATTTTGTATTATAAAGTTTTGAATTATTTATACAATATACTGTCGGCAAAGTTTACCTATCTTCGTTGAATTGAACTTTAACTCTTATAAATCTTATGTGCGTTAAATGTCAATTAAAATTATCATACGTTTAAAACACCTTGACATTAAGTACCTTTTTGTAATGTAAGGTATAACACGTTGTTCGAAAATTCTAAATGTTAAAACAAAGAAAATAAAAACGTTTATTTCATGATAATAATTAAACTGCAATATTAAATAGACCCTTACCCACGAGCCAGTGGAACCCCAACGCTTAAGTCTCTTCCCGAAAATGGTTTGACACTGCGACAAGCAAGAAACAGACGCGGCCGGCTGGATTTTACCGAAGTCTCTGTCCAATGTCATCATCACAAGCACTCACTAAACACCGCACATAAGAGTCAAGTATAGCCACGAAATCATTCGCCTTTTGTTTTTCAAATTTGAAATTAGAACTTGTAGATCGTGTTTTGTTCTGAAGGCGCTGTAGATCGCTGCATGTAGTCGCGTGTCTCTGAGAGCGTGCGTCCGCGGCGGCGGGCTCGCGTCGAGTGTTTCCAGCGGCGGGAAAGCCGCCCGCCCAACCGCCGGTCCAAATGGGACGCCTTATTTTCTGTGCTTACTGGAATCGTATTCATGTCGTAGAGGTGTCGCATTGACGTAATATTGGACGTTTTTAAGTTTTCTCGAAAAATTGGTAATAGGGATTTTGCTGTTTGGAATTTCGTACGAGTGATGCTTTTGTTCGGAACTAATTTTGCCTATTTAAAATAGAGTCGCGTTATAATTTCTTTGATAGTCGTTTATCGCAATGTCATCCAAAACTGGCAAATGTTTGACGATTCTATGCACAATAATTAGAAGCCCGTTACATATAAGAATCTCGCCATAAATAAATATGTAATAAAACTTAATTATCATTGACATTTTCACGCATTCGCACCTCACACCTGGATATATTACTCAGTGAAGGCCATGACTTGCGTCCGGGCGCCGGACGCGCCCCTTCCGGAAATAGCCCACTGATTGCTCGCCATTTACATCCGGTGGGGTTGCAGGCACGTGCACCCCGACGTTTTCCCAATATGCCAATATTGCTACTAATCGCATTTCGGCACATCTTCGAAGCCATAATGGCTTTAAAGGACAACCGAAACTGTTTAAGTTAAAATGGATATATAAAGGGGCTCGTAAACGGGCTACATTTTAGGCAATTTATTTCTGCAATTTGGGCTATCCTCATTAAGATTACATATAACATCACTACTGGAAACAAAAAGTTTCAGTGTAAAGTTTTGGGGATAGCCGGAATTGCAGCAATAAATTACCAATCGAGCCTTAACCCGTCTTTGCTTTAATTGTACCGTAAAATAAAAACATTACGTACCTCGTTCTATGATTAGTATGATCAGTGATTTTACAGGTATATTATTGCCACCACCTTGAGATAGATCGTAAGCAGCGATGTGTTCACAGACCGACTGTCAGATGATCGCTCGAGATCAAAGTCTCTACTACCCTTTAAAATAACTATAATACTATCTAGGACACTAGGGGAATCCCCTATGAGTACTAGACAACGATACGAATACTTATCTAGACAAATACATACATATATAAGTAATAAACATCCATGACTCATTCATACATTCGTGGTCATCATACAAAGTTTGGATCCAGCTGAACTTGATCCGCGACCTGCGCCAATAGGCACTTACACTATCACCGCACTATCCATCAAACCTTAGTTAAATCACCATAAAAAATATGCTAAAAATGCTCTTTGTCTAAAAGTCAAACTGCGAAAGAAACAAATGGCCGAAAACACAGGATTAATTTGCAATCCATTACAGCTGACCATTACCAGGAGTTTATGCAAATCGTACTCGTAATATAAAACTATCGCTCGGTCTCTTTTATTTGTATCGGCAACAAGCAGTATTTCCGATAGATGTCGAGAACGTGCGTAAACTCAACGTAATGGTACTGTTATGTTTTTGTTTACGAAATGAGCGTAGCTACTAATTATGGCGGGCATCGAAGCGTTCGGGCTAATTAATACGATCAGATAAAGCGGAAGCTAATGAAATACCGGTCCTTGGGCGTGTGCAATAAATAGATTTGTTAAGTGTACGGTGGAGTTGACAGTTATAGTAGAACATTAAAATTTCAACGAAATTAGTCATTAACTAATTTCGCGGCTAATTTCACTAATTTCAGTCAATCACTCCGATAAAGCAACAGGTTTAGTTCTACCAAGATATTTTCTTTTGTTATGTACTATCTTGCCTATACATAAAAAACAGTGCATGAGAAAATGAGGGTACCCTAAATTCACTTTTAAACACCGCTGAATAAGTCGAAAGCGTCTAAGAAAGTATTTTTTTAATTAAACGCCCACACGATCGGCTATTTATTTTCTTTTGTCGATAATCCCTCGCTTCACAGAAATATTAAATTTTTAAGAAATTTCAGACGTAAAATATTCCAGTGTAAGGGGCTGCATTTTTTTGTAGTAAAATGTTTACTTTGCGGAATGTAAGATTCCGGTAGTATTCATTCAAATAATGCTTGGACGTAGAAAAATGTTTGCAATATTCAAAAGTCAATATTGTAATTCTTTTCTATTCTACGGAATTGTTAGTGCTGCTTTCTTGTAGGAAGGGAAGTAAACGTTAGAATCTAAACAATCACAAGGCGAATCAGAATTAATGGCCGACCTCGCGCCATTTCGCAATCCAAAGCGGCAACAAATTAATTACGTCCTATTGTTTTATTAGTGTAATTTGATATAAGTAGATATGCGGATAAGATTTAATCGTGAAAAATATAATTTTTGAATTAAACTAAACTAAAACATTAGTTTTGCACTTGCGGCAGAGAAGATCTCGAAATACACGAATATTGACTTGAATTAAATTCATATTTACGTGTAAACGGGACTTAATCGCGTAATTTAAAAATGTTATTATTTACCTCGACGTTTAGACCGTATCCGTAGATTAGCAAATGCAAGCGTCAAGATGTATCATCGAGCAAATCGTCGGATGTTGTCAGTATAGTGTGGCGCCGGCCTTATACTCCGAATCCAGAAAAACAAGATCAAGTGCGGGTAGTTCGAAATACTCGTGTGACTCGGAGGTGCTGATACCCGCCACTTCAGTCTTCTCGTGACCACGACCGTAGCAATACGATCGAAACGTTGAGGTAAATAATAACATTTTTAAGTTACGCGATTAAGACCCGTTTACATGTAAAAGCTATTCATTTAAATTGACTGGTAGCGCGGTAACCTCCGTGCAAGAATTCGTTTCGCAATTGACATGTTTTAACATTTCAATTCTAATTTAGTAGACGTGCAATAATTAGAATTCACAATTCTTTATGTGACAGAAGTAAATAAGACAACAAGTTTAAGCTTTTAAAAGCTGCTGTCAAAGAGTTGAAGATCATTTCGTGCACGCTTAAGCAGGCTAGACCGTATACCGAGTGTAGGCGAGCCGAGACCCAGGTCACGAGCCCACGCCCCACCTGCTAAGACAGCTGCTTTACTCACAATTAAAGGCAAAACACATTTTATTGTGTAATAAAGCCTTCCTTTACAAGAGGAATAATGTATTCTGCTAATGAAGTAGTATAAGGTATTCAAGAAATAGGTTGGAAAATACAAGAAACTATTGAACCGTTAGACGTGATGTCACAAACTGTTTCTATGGTTCCGTACCTCAAAAGGAAAAAAGGAACCCTTGTTTGTCCGTCTGTCTGTCTGTGTGTCAAGACCTTTTTCTCAGGAATACGTAGAGGTATCAATTTGAAATTAATATCAAATACTCAGGTATGCAATCTCTTGAAGCTGTGAAAAAATCAACCTTCTAAGTCACCGCAATCACAAGATACGGCCGTTTATGCCACATATTTTGATATTTTCAATTACTTTCCGTTGACCTAGAATCATGAAATTTGTCAAGAAGCAGTGTCTTACAGCATAAATAAAGGAACAAGTTCAAAAACCGTAAATTTGTAATTACATCACATAAAGAAAATAGTTAAACAGAATAACCTACACTCGACGATTGTACGGGGACAGGAGCGTGCGAAAGTAATTTTTTGTCTTATTTCATAGGTAGGTCGTAAATGGTTACCCAGTTTTTAAAAGCATTTTATTTTATTTTTAGGGTTCCGTACCTACAAGGTACTGTCTGTTTTACATAGGTAAGTACGGGACCCTCGGCGCGCGAGTCAGACTCGCACTTGACCGGTTTTTTTAAAGGATGAAGGACGCATGGGCGATATAATTAAGTAGTTGCTTCTTAATGACGAAAAAGCGGTTACGTTGGTTTTGATAGGTTAAGGAACTAGTTCTGGATTAAATGGACTGATGTAAAATTCCCCGACAAGACCGGTGACGAGAAACGTAGGAAATTAAACGATAAACGTGTGCAGACCGCATCACTACTACATTGTATTTTATTTTGAACAACACTATGCACCTAGACAGTGCCAACTGTTTCCTGGTTAGGTTTGGTACCGTTTCCGCGATTTGAAATGATAAATGTCTTGTAAAAGCTAATAGTTCTCCACGAGGGCTTCATAAGCAATAAATTAAAAGATTCGTCCATAGCCGCACCGGTGTCTATCCCGGCAACGATATACAATATATCAACCTCGCGACAAACCGTTCGCGCGGAATATAAATAACGCCGCGATATAAACGTACGATAAATATCACTAACGCGCCTATAGCTGTGCTTTGTTTTATTTTAACGCTGATTAATTATAACGGGAGATATTTCACAAGATAAGTGACTAAAAGTGTCGTGAGATGGGCCTATTAAGTATCTAATGTTTTGACTGAAGAATAATCAGATGTAGAAAATAGGCTGTTTATAAAAGTCGGGTTAGTTCAGCTTTTGAGATTGATTAGGTTTAAAAACCGGACAAGTGCGAGTTAAACTCGCGTGGAGAGGGTTCCGTTCCGTACATGATTATCTGCAATTTACTAGGTTACTTTAAATACCATAGACTTCTTATAGGTTTTCCTGTAATCTATAGGTAAAGAACTATTTTCTGTATTTTTTTCAAAATTTTAGCCCCAGTAGTTTCGGAAATAAGGGGGGGGAATGGTCAATTTTCGCCTATTTTCCTAAATAACTTCCAAACTATTTTACTTAAAATTCAGAAAAAAATATATTTAAAGTCCTCACAATAAGCCCTTTCATTTGATATGTCACACAATATAGATTGCATAACTTTTTTTAAATTTTCTGATTTACCCCCGAAAAGTGGCCCCCCCATGTTTAAAATTCATATATTTACGTCACGCGTCCGTGTTGCGGTCACCGACTTACATATGTATACCAAATTTCAGTTCAATCGGTCCAGTAGTTTCGGAGCAAATTGGCTGTGACAGACGGACAAACAGACAGACAGACAGACAGACAGACGCACGAGTGATCCTATAAGGGTTTCGTTTTTTCCTTTTGAGGTACGGAACCCTAAAAAGGGATTATAATTAAAGTATCAATATCAGTCACTATGCTGACGTTTGTTAGACGAGAGGTGTAAGTTTAATTCCGTATTAACAACAGTTTAACCAACTTTAGCGACATGTGGCCCAGTAGCAGAGAAAGCCAGGCTTTGGATATGTGTTAATAGCAATCGTTACCCCAGTTTTTTCTATGTAATTATGTCCATGATGTACGGTAAATACACCTTTGTGCATATGAGAGTACTACATCCTTATGGTACTGCATAGTCACACTACAAGCTAAATACAATGCGAAAACAACAAAGTCTTAATAAGGTAATAAATAAATATAGTAAAATGCAATATCATTTGGCATACGATTAGAGACGCTGAAAGACATTCTATTCTCTGAGATTCAGATTACTCCTCTGCTGCACTGGGAGTGAAGAAATAGCATAGAATGCGTGCAGATGCTCATCATCCTGGCATGTCGTAAAAGTCGACTAAGGGACGGGTCCTCTCCAACATGGTGGACTATTTGTATGGGCGATGGGCTGATCACCTGTCGCCATACGGTTCATCATACCATCTTAGGACTAATTAATCGAACGTGGCCACAAGTAGTCTTGTGGCTCTGCCCACCCCATTAGGGATTTCGGGCGTGATAATATGTATGTATGTATTCAGATTGGTTTCCTGTTGATACTTTATTTTTCTTGTTGTTGACAGAAATCACACCTAGAAACTAAGCCCTTCCCGACCTTCATTGCGAACCTTGTTATCAGTCCCAAAACGGCGCATCCCAGAATAACAATATAATTTTAAACAGCTTCCGACTGACAAAGACTTAAAAATAGACGCGGAGATTTATATGTGACAAGACGCCCTCGGCTTGCAGGTGCGTGACTGGGCACGGAACGTAACCAATTTTTTTTTCGGCACAAAATGCGCGGGAACGTCAGCTTTGCTGGATTCGTTTTGTTACCTTTGAATTTGAAAGAATGCGTTACCTGAAAAAAGAGAAAACAATTTGTTAACATTATAATATTTCGCTGGACGGAGACAATAACAAAATTCTAGACCTAAACGAGATAGACCAAATGAGGCTTATGAAAAATAGTACATTGTGCATCTAGGGCCGTAAGAAGGGGATAACTAACGAGATTCTGTTAGAAGCCCGACGCCGATAGGCGAGGGCTTTTATGACTCGAGTTTGTTATCCCCTTACTGCCCGTGATACACACAATGTTTTTCATCACATTTGCGAGGAAATGAAATAAAAATTAGACAAAAAAAAGTACATATATTAATTTTATTCCCATTTTACATCGTGAATTACCATCAGGTGGGTGTTCATAAACTGTAAGTACGTTGCGATCAGCGCGGGGCAGCTCCGCCGGCTTGCGGGTCGCGCGTGCCCCGCCGGCTGCGGCTCGCCCCGCCGTCAGCGAGAGTTATAACCCATACAAAATCCATAAATGCCCTTGGGAGGTAAGTAGGCTACAGCTGCTCTGTACGCCTGCGTATAATAACAGTCTTTCCGAGCAAGTGTGATGAAAAACAATAATTGTAAATTAAAACGCATTTCACCTCATGAGACGTCTCATGATGTACATGTGCAAGCACATCGAATCTCGAGACGACACGTCATATTCCTGTTCTTAATAAAAATATAACATTTAAAATAAGATGAAATCGTTTGTGAATGTAGTGGGTGGTTTGTGTCTTCGACTAGTATCACATCATTTAAATTGATAACAAATACACGCACACATTCATACCATTCATTTTCATCTCTCGTCTGAAATGTATATCAGTGAAGATCGGTGACGTCGGTTTCAGTAAAGGTTAATTGAAGAGTCTCCTAAATGGAGTCCCTTATTTAATTACAATATCGTGACGCATTTTGGAAACTTGAAATTGGGGCATACGAAAGGTTAAGCACGTATAGATTGCTCACACTTTTCTTTGAGCGTCTGCTCGTTAACAATGCTAACGAGTATGGAAGATAGGTTTTATAGACTAGAAAGGTCGCAAGTTCCAAGATGCTTTCAAATTTTATACACATAATAAAAATATCAGTAAATTGATTTCAAATAAAGACGGGCTTTCGGATTTTACACTTTAGCTCCAGAACTTCTGACCCGATTTTAATAAATGGGATAGCAAGTGATTTGTGGCGAACGTGCGGGTGTCATAGGCTATATAACAATTCTAAGGGTGCGTCATACTAGGAGCAAGAAATCTGTTACGTTGCCAGTCTGGTTTTAGATTTTAACTTTGTTCATCTCATCACTAGTAACATGGTATTTTTATAGAACTCTATATCTTCCTTTTGGCTTCGCACAGTCGGGTAAAAAGTTGGTATGGTCCGTTCTAAAATAAAGACTGTTCGCCGAGAGTTGATAAAAAAAAACAGTGCTCATTACAAATAGCGGCCCGCTAATAATTTTTACCGATGATAATAAAATAGGAAAGGGAAATATTCTATTCTTTTTCATAAAATATTATTATTGAATAGCTTGTGTATGTCCCATTGCTGGCATATCATCGGACGACGACCATGACGAAGTCTCAAAGTAGGAGGAAGAATCAGGCGGTGACGTTTATTACGGTACGTTCAATTGCTTCGTCCAAAACAACACACGAACACCCAAACGACACACTCGAAGCGTATTCCAGAACGGAATGGCAATATATGGCGCTCGTCCGCCCGGCGCGGCGCCGCGCGTAACAACAACTGCGTGCCTCTTACCAACGTAAGCGACAGTCGCTATTTCGAGAGGATATCATAATATTTATCAACTCTCGGCGAACAGACTTTAAATAGGTACCTATGTTTTTGTTCTAAAGCTGCTTTACGAAACGATTTGGGTCGCCAAATCAATCAAAATTCGAGGTCACGTGAAACCATCGTTGAATGAAGCCTTCTTAATAACTCCGCTCATGTTTTATAAACGAGATATTCACTTGATTAAGATACAGGAACGAAATTGACGACCACTAAGTAACTGTCATTTTCTTATGGCAGCGAAAAGAAGCTATTATTTATCTCCATGTCAATAACATTTACGTCAACAACAAGACAGTTCAGACATACATACATACATACATAGCAACACGCCCGAAATCCCCAATGGGGTGGGCAGAGCCACAAGACTACTTGTGGCCACGTTCGATTAATTAGTCCTAAGATGGTATGATGAACCGTATGGTGACAGGTGATCAGCCCATCGCCCATACAGATAGTCCACCATGTTGGAGAGGACCCGTCCCTTAGTCGACTTTTACGACATGCCAGGATGATAAGCATCTGCACGCATTCTATGCTATTTCTTCACTCCCAGTGCAGCAGAGGAGTAACAGTTCAGACCATCCTAAATAATAAGATTCTACTAACAAATATGGAAAATCATCACCGCAAAGACCATTAGCATGGGAAGGGCACTTGAGAACCAACGGCATTCTCATTACACGGTAGATCCTCTTCAATTAAGATAATGGCGACTCAGTGAATTAATTAGACATTAAAGAATGGGGCTAATTCGAAATGGTGTCGCCTTAATTTAAAAGTCGCTAAACTTAAAATAAGAAACGTCAACTCGATTTTGTATAGCACCAAGCTGTCAAAATCGAGTTTGAAATATCTTATTTTAAGTTTAGCGACTTTTAAATTAGCAAACTCACTTTCGAATTGGCTCCAGTGTATAGGCAAAAACATATTTAACCCTATATGTCATCAATTTATTAAAACATGCTGAAAGGTCTTTATCACTTATTCGTTATCAGACAGCGAGTCGTAAACAAGATCTCAGAGTCGATAAAAGTCGTTATTTTCGTGATGGCCGGATTTTTAAGTATCGAATTCTGTTATCATTGTCGGCAGGGAAATTAATGTGTACAGTTTTGTCCTGATGAAAATCTCAATCTTATTGGATGACGTCATAGGTTTGGCAGATTTAAAATAAAGTGGAAAGTTAAAAGGATCGTTGTGACTAGAAGCTGTAGCGTAATCGTACATTACTTATTGTATGGGGAAGATAAACGTTTACAAATTTAATGTTCGTGCGCTTCGTAAGCCAGAGGCCGTGTTTAACCCAGATTTGATCGCCTCAGGCCGTGTTTTATAAAGATCCGCTCGATCAAATTACGGTCATGGAAGTCACAAATTGTACTGATTTACTAAATATTGATCTGACATTTGGTCTGACGGATCTTTATAAAATCCGGCTTAAATTGAGTGAGATGTCATGTGAATCTCAAGGCGCTGATCAGCGATGAGGGCCACATTCAAATTTAGAACGAATGACTGTCAGTACAGCCTAAGTAAATTAATAGTTTCGTTTATCCGCTGATCAGCCGCTGCGTACGTAAGAAAATCACCCTACTGAGCGTCCTTAGCTCGTTTCTAAAAGGTTCCTCCGGTTAACACTAGTGGAACATTGTAAAAAAACATGTACCTACCTACTTTTATGAAGTAAAAAAATTAACAAATGCGTTGGTCAAATCTTGAAAGTCAACTTTGAACCAATTTTTAACAAAATCTTATTTTTTAAAGTCTGGATATAGATTAACCATTGTTTCTGTGAAGTGTCTAAGTTTTTATTTAAACTAAACGATAGGTATTTTATGGCCACTTGAGTCTACAAAGTTGGTAGCCATATCGGTGTGTGAAACATAATTGAGTACATCATAACTCTAAAATGCACCAAAGTGTCATGTAATTATTGTTACATAAACAAAACAAAACAATTTTAAATCAAAGGTTTCATTAAGTAATACTCTGATTGAATTACATGCGTATGCCCACGCATGCCCAATTATAGGACGTATGGCCCACCTGTTCACTGGCCTGTCACATCTAATAGAGTAATTGAAATATTCATTATGTTTCTTTAATAGTTTATGTTGCGTTTATTTGTGATTTGTAAATACATTGCACCACTTTTATGTTATGCCCCATTAACTCAAACATTCCATTTAGTTGGTAATGTCATGTAGGTCAGTATCCTTAGTGCAACATTTGGTCATAATAAACGTCTCGAACGCGTTTCCGTTAAAGCACGGACCAAACATCCTAAAGACACCGCTTAGCCTCACTTTTACTAGCAAATAAAGCTGCCTAAGTTGCGGGGCGCGCGGGGGTTATGAGCGCTGTGATTGGTGCGTTCGAGGTTATGCGCCCCGCGCGACCCCTGTAGCCCCGCCACTTGTGGCCATTTGGCCGCAACGCTTGGCAGCCGGGGGTCGTCCGGGTATGCGGAGTCTATTGGATATATAGTCTGTGCGTTAAAGTCACGATTCCTATAGTAGTTAAACGCAAACGCGTATAAAAACTAACACAAAGGGTACAGGAATATTTTTTTACGATGGGAAACAAACAGCGATAACAACACTAATCAAACAAAAATATGTTTCAGTTTCCACTTATGGATAGCACGGAAAAATGCTCAGTAAAGTGATTTTATGTGGTAATATCTACTTTATAGTATAATTAAGTATCTTTTTAAAAGTTTGTTGCAATATGTATTCTGGGTCATACACACGTTTAGGTTCAGAACTGTCCCCTCCTGTTCCCGAAAGTTAGTCAATAATCACTCACTGAATAATCATGAATTCTCAGGACAATAATACCTACATATACTTGAAATCTGGAAGGCGAATGGTTTTAAGTTGTAGCCATTGACTAATAAAGGATTTTACGACAATCTATCCTTAACGGGGTGAAATGGGGGCTCAAAATTAGCTAGCGTTACTCAATAATGAAATACGAATGAAAACGCTGCGGGTAAACTTCGAAGTGTGTCACAACGTGTACGGGCCGGCAGCTTAGACTGTTTTATTCCAGCTTTAATGTACATTATTCACTTATTTAACTGCAATATACAAGTGCAGTTACGGCTCAATGATTGAAATAACGTAAAAGTCATGTGTAACCACAGCAACTCTGTAAAAAGCATATCTTTCCATTCGAAGAATGTCATGTCGCGTCCTCTCCGGGCCCGCGGCCGACTTCACGGTCAGCACACTTCTCGGTATTCGAGCCTCTGATCTGATCTAACAACTCGTAACACATGTAACACAAGCTCGCTGGAGCGCAAATGCTCGCAATTATTTTTACTTCGCGAATGTAGGTTACGCGTAAACAATAAAGATTCAAAATAGATGCCTGATATTTTTACTTGTACTTTGACGGTTTGTTAAATAAATAAACATGACGCGGATAATTGGGTAGTCGAAGGTCATGCTATATGAAATTAAACTGGCTAGCGAACATTCCTTAAAAATCTTAGGACCTACTTAAGACTATCTCCAATAAATAAGAATTCCACAAATGATCCTCCTTTTTTCCCTTCATCACAAATTCAAAATAAAGTTAGATAAGTACAACTCCAAGTTTGGAATGATTTTTCTTATTGCTAATAGAAATCACTATCTCGATTTGCAATTTAACTCAGAGATTAGATAACACATTCATAATAGAGTTAGCGACATTAATAATGGATATTAGGTCAAGTTAATGTTTCACAAGCTTCCAAATATCGAGTGCGCTTGTATGCTAATGCGTTATGCAACGCGGGGGCGATCGGATCAGGAAGTGCGATCGGCGGATAGACTGCGTTATGTAACTATTTATGGTTCGTACACGGAATGTACTAGGTTTCGCTTTTGAAAAACAATTGAAGTCTTTAAATTACGCTTGATCGACTTTCTATTATTTTTGGGCAAACGACGTGAATTTAAAATTCAAAAATCGAATTGAAGAACGTTTTGTTTTTTATTTTGAAAAAGTTGGTGATTGTAACTGAGCAGTGTTTAAGTCTTTACCAATAACTATTATGTAGTTAAGAAGTTCCGACGGACACATGGTTGGTAAACCTCCGGCCTTCAACCAAGATCCTTCATTCCCTCACGGAAGATTTCAAATAATTTCCGAGACGTCTTCAGCGACGCTACCGTGTTTTCATTATCATTGTAGATAAATATGAACGTTTGAATAAAATCAATCTACTTAAGAACTTCATAGACGGCTAGTTCTTAAAATAGCACAGTAAACAAATCGTAATTTACGAATACTTAAACACGTTGTAAAAAAATAATTTTCAAGTCGCTAGTTTATAATACATCTATAAAACGCTGAACACTTAATTCCTTTCAACGTTGTGCATGCTAATCGATAAACAATAGGCGGCGAGTTCAAAGAAGCTTCCAATTCGGCGATTCCACGCCCAACTATTTGATGCTTGATCGATGATCCGGGTTGCTTCATAAAACTGTCTGCGGAACGTATGTGTTGCGTAAAACGTCTGCGGACGATAAGCGTGAACTGTCTCGCTGACATTTCTATAACTCTGATGATGAGTGATAAGCGATTATCGCGGGCGTCGTCGAAATCGCGATTCGGCGGGTCAAGTTCAAGCACGCGACATACTGGCCATTTATAAAATTGATCCATAAATACTGACCGCACCAAATGCAATTAAAACAAGTATCTGAGCTTCCTTCCACGGATATTGGTATATTGTAAAAAAAAGACACGTGCAAACGCACATGTTACTCGTAACTCGAGCGTGAACTTTCGGTTGTTTTCTTGCACGTGTTCGCTATTTTCCTTAAAAGAGAGGTCCTTGGCACGTGCAGCTAACATTATAATGCCTTTCAGACAACGAAAATCTTTTTGAACTTTTGTATTTTGCTACTTGTTCCGGGTTTTTGACAACTGCACATTTTCAAAGAAAACAAGAGTCAAACAGGTCGTTAAAAGGATCTTCAGTTTATGACTTTCATAATTGCGAACCTAATTAATGCCAGACAGCTCATAAAAGGCTTATTCGGCGAAAATTCTTATTTTGTCGAATAAAGAGTTAAAACTCTTCGTCGGTCTTAAGCTGTTAATATTATAATGTGGTTAGCGGAAACATCAGAAATCTAATAAGTAATGAAAGATAAGTACGAGATACATTTAATAAGGATCTTTTCTTGTTTATTGTAACAAAATTTTACGATATCTATAAGAAAAACGAAAACTGTGACCGCTTTAATAAGACTCTAGGATAAACAGCTTATAAAAGAGATACGATTAGCTTTCTCGACTTTTTACTATCACAACCAAAAGTATTACCTACCCTCAATGAGATGGCTAAATCAAGGAGTATTTTAATTGAAAAAATTAGTCTTGAAATTACACTAATATTATAAATGTTAAAGTTTCTGTGTTTCCCAAGTAAAACATGCTTGTTCACTGCAATTTTTCCATCTTGGAAAGATGTATATAAACTGCACTTACATGTGTATACTCGGGATTTATTTATTCTTTTCAAAGAATTATTGCTTTGTTTCTATGCATTTTTTTTTATTATCTATGTCTTGATTCTGCACTGATTATTCGGGTTATTGTAAATGCGCCACTAACTACGTCATACTTTTCCAGCTCTACTGCACCAACCAAATGGTGCAAAACTGAGAGTGGGCGAAACATTCAAATTAAAGTTCAGCGATTAATTAAAATTGAGCGAATAATTAATTTGTTGAAATCTTTTTTGGGCTTTGCATCCCAATTTCCATAAATTCACGACAGTTAAGATATAAATAAGGATAAATCCGTTATTTTCGAATTAAACAAATTCACTCGACTCGTTCGTGAGTTAGTTTTGTGACGTCACGATGCTCTAAAAGAGATTAAATGGATTATACTAAAACCCACGGGTCAAACCTCAGCGTCAAACGAATCGTAGGAGTGAACTAGCCTTAAGGGTAATTCCACGAAATTAGCTAAATGCTGGATCTCGACCATTGAAACGTCACCGTCCTACAAACCCATTATAGCGATCTTCTGGTAATTATGTCCTAAAATAGAATCTGATCCCGGCCTGTGCGACCCTCGCACGAAATTTAATTTGATAGAATATGTCACCGGCATGCCACATTGAATTTAGGTAAAGTCTGTAAAGCCGCAGCTGAAATTAAACTTGCTTTTGTTCTAGACTTCGCTAACATACAATTAGATATTTATACTGGAAATAACAGACGGAATTCATTGATGTTTATCTGAATAAAACGTCCGTAATATTATAAATAAGTTTCTATATTAGTTATATAAATACACATACGCAATCTAGCTTCTACCAGCGATGAAGTCGTTGCGCGGAATTCGGTTATAGTTAACCGATCGGGAACTTTTATTCCGGGATAGAAAGTAGCCTGTGCTAATCCAGGGTATAAGCTATCTCCATTTCAAATTTTATAGAAATCCGTCCAGCCGTGGAAGCGAGAAGAAATAACAAACATATTCACTCACACACGCAGACACGCACTCACAAACTTTCGCATTTATTATATTAGGGTGATTATAATAAGTCTATCCGTCGGTCGAGTGGGTTCAATATCAATGGGAGTACAATTTATTAAGAAAAACAAATGTTATTGCTCTCTCCAAATAGACAGAGTTGAACCCCCTTTGAACTCCTCATTGAAACGTTCAGCTTCATTAAATCTTGTATTTCTTCTGTATAATACCAGTTATAATCCGATTTACGATGTCAAATAAAATGGATGAAGTCCCACGCAGATATTATATGAGATTTTGTTTTGGATTAATCAATTTATAGGAACAATTAATTCAATAGGCATCTTATTCATTTTTGTATTGGTCTAATAAATGAGAGTCATCATAACGTCGTTGAACACAATAAATAATTAAGTGAAATTAAATAAAAAACAATTGAATAGTAAATTTTTATGAAAATAAAAGCATGACTAATTTTAAATGTATCTCTATGGTTAAAATATTAATAAATAAACGTAGCACACTAAGAGGCGTTCAAAATACAAAGGTGTTTATCGCAGTGTTGCTCGTACGAGTATCTATTTACCATATCGAATTATTTCCCAAATATATGAGACTTTATTATTGTACTTATGCAATATGGTTTCGCAGGTTACCGTAGATTTTATTGATTTTGGTTAAAATATGGTATGCTATCATCATAAGTAAACTAGATTCGCTATAGATGCATTAGGATGTGCCGAAATGGATAAAGTTTTAGCTTTGAACTCATTCGCTGGAAAAGTTATCAGAATGTAGGTTTATAGTTTGTAAGAAGCGGCGACCGTTCCCTGGAATCGTAAATTACTAAGCTACCAAACATAATTATGCATTTAATACGCCTGGCGTGTCTATCCGTTTTGATCTGCAATTAATTAGTGTTTATATCGCTGTGCCAGGTTTGGAATTTGCGAGAATAGTGATTATGCGTGTAGGCTGGTTCAAATAGTGATAGGACTGATAGTAATATAAATAAATCTTTACTGCATTCTTTCTTAGCCTATGTATAGGTATACAAAATAGGATAGGAAGCCAGAAGGTCGCTCCAGCTAACATGTCAAATCCAGCCTGATGGGTGGCATCATTAATAGTACGTGTATAAGAAACGCATGACACTTAAGCGTAAATAAATAACAAAAAAATAAAACCTATAATTAATTTATTATTTTGACCTTACTTGTACATGACCTGAGGTGTGGATAGATTAAGATGCGACACGCCATTTTCAACTCTAATTCAGGCTGCATTCTCAATACCTTTAGAATGATATCTAAGATTATTGTCCAGAACAAACTAAGCAGAGTGCGAGTTTAGTTGGCGTGTTCCATTTTCATAAAAAAAGACATATTGCTACACATCGCGGGACAGTAAAGCCGTCGTTATATGCAGCCACAGTGCATGAGGAGTCGTGGGAGCGAGCTAGGCGACCAGGAAGTGTGTTATTTACGAGACTGTCTCTTGCATTGTCCGAGACAAAGATAGTATTTTTGCCGCTCCGTTCTAAATTCTAATTATTCTCTTTGTCCGCACTCCGAATTAGTGTTAGTGGGTCACCCGTTCCCTACCTTTTCTTCTTATTCCGAAATGTTCTCAAAATTGCGTTGATTTCTCACTAAGAGTTGTCACGACGTCCTCAATTTATTGTTCGTCCTTTTAAAAATCAGGCCTTTGTAGAGCAAATACTCAGTATTCGGTAATCGTGATTCATATGATGTTTCCAGACCGAATTATTTCAGTGTGCGGGTAAGATTATTGCGTCTAGCCCTAATTAGCGGTTGAAGACACCGATCTATAGATATGTGAGGTCGGCTATAACAAACAGTGTTAATTTGGGATGTGCGAATAGTGATCTTTATAAATAGATATCGTATTGCAAAATGCCTGGCAGAGTTATGTCAGTAAGTGTCGGCGCAGGCGTTCGCCGCGGTTAACGCCCGCGTGCAAACAACTGTCATCGCAATAACACACGACCCCTGTGGCGCGGCTCCAGAGTGACGCAGCCGCGAATTTCATCACCCAAAGGAAGCCAATTCGAGTGCTTTCACTCCTTCCTTCACCGCATCTTCCCTAAACAGAGCGCTTTGATGAATAAATCTTTCCAGGTAAACCGTTCTATTTTGGGCGCTACAAGGCGCTTTTCAATTTCAGCGTGCTACTACACACGTAGGTACGTAGAGAATCTCGGTGCCGAGGAGTTCGTGAGATGCTTCCTTAAAAAGCACAAGTACGCTTCCGCTCGCCCGAATTACTTGCCTAAACGCCGTGACTTTCATTAGCATTGTTATAAATAACGAAACAAATTTGTATGTGTTATAAATAGAATACAGAGCGCCTCGTAATAAGTATAAATGTACAGTAAATCCTTCAAATTAGCTATTATACCCGACCTAGTACTAAACTAGAATACTCATCAACAGGCACTTACTTATACTCGTGAAAATTCTAATACGAGCACTAGATGCACTTGATAATTGTTTCTTGTAAAGTTAATATTAGGTTGGGTCATGGTTACATAGGAATAGCAAATAGTCTAAAACTATGGTTACGATGTTACTAACATTTATTAGGAAATAACAAGGGTTAGTGGATATAAATCACTTTATGTTTCAACACAGATACGCATCAGTGTAAATTTAAATGCATCAGAACGGGTGTATGATTTGGACTGTTTGTGTTACAAAGTTAACGAACAATGATATCCGCGGGTAACACGCGCGGTCCGGATCGCAGTAACATTTCTGCCTAAACATTTCGTGTCTGTCGACGGGATTGACGCACACGCTGCATTCGATTACATAAACATTTGAAAATGACCTATATCCACGTCACGGCGCAAAAATGAAGATAAAATATAACAAAAACCATCCCAAGATAACAAAATATGAATGTTTGAACTTAAAGATTGGGATTCATTTTTTTGTACTTGAAACAGGTCGCAACGTAATAAATTGGCTAGTTAGGCTAACAAAACATTGTTATACAAGTAATAAGACCAATGTAGATGTCCCAGCAGTGGGACATATATAGTAGATTTTATTGTGTGTCCAAATATTTATCCTCAATTCCCTTCGGCTGTAGCAAAGTGAGTCCCACTCAATAAATGTCACTACTTCTCCTAATTTACTCGAAATTAGTACATAAACGGCAGACATAAACAGAACAAGGAAAACGGGTCGATGGATCGGCTTTAACGATCTTTTTAACGGTTCTCTTATTTTTGTTTTCATTCGGGCGCCGGTTACGAAAGGTTTACGGTGCCCGAGTTACTTCGAGAGCGTCAGATTCAATTAGGACTCAGAAGGACTCAGAATCAGGGTGACAACGTGGTGACGTAGGATAAACCAATCGTTGACGTACTGAATTGGGCTCTCATAATAGGATGACAACAAGTTGACCTCGAATTGAAAACGTTAGCAGAGGTAAAAGTATAGTTATCTAATTCGTCACTGTCATTGTGTGTTTGTGGCTGTGGCCAATTCTAGGGAGTCCATGTTTGTTTTAGTTCGGAAACAGATTTTCGTGACACGTGGAGTGATGGATGGATATGATCGAATATTTGATTTAGGATCTTGGAGGACCACGCTAGTCTTGGTTTTAGGTATGAAAAATATATATAAATATTTATAAATTGTCAGGTATGTATGTCGAATTAAGTAAATTATTAAACAACTTAAATACAATACGAACCCTATTCGATGTCCTGAATTCGCTTTAAACTCTTTCATTACAGATTAATCGCAATTGATGCCCTATTTAAACTGGGTTACGATAATATTGTACGATTTAAGTCCTCCGTCGAGAGCCTATATAGCGCTCATAATATATTACAGCGTATTTTCAACATATTAATTCTAATTTGCGTCTTCAATTTATACGTAAAATAAAGACATACTATACGAATAAAATAATTGAGTCCAGACGTGCTGAATAATAAATTGAGAATGTATATAAATAGAATGTTATATAATCAGGGGGTGGGGATTTTTGTGCGATTTTCTAGAAAATTCGTTCTAATAAAAAATATTTAAAAAAATAAGATGCTTATTATTTTATTTATTTATTTAAGCTTTATTGCACAAATAAGGTACAAATGGCGGACTTAATGCCCAATGGCATTCTCTACCAGTCAACCAACGGGCCAAGCAGAGAGGTTTATCAAAAAGGTGCATTGAGAACGGGAACAATAATAAAAGATATTATTATTATAATAACTATATAAAAATATAAAAAGACAATATAATATATATATAAATACATATGCTTATAAATTATATAACACACAAAACAGATATAAGTGTCTGTTTCTCTGTCTGTCTGCCTGTTCTGTCATGCTTCCCTGTATCCAAGTCTGTATATAATATAACCGATTAATTTCAAATTAACTAATGAATTTTGCTCAGTCAGTATTTAAAGGTAAACTAATATTTTATGAACGTGCCTATCAACAAAGTCCATCAAAGTATTCAGTAGGCGGTATGTTAATGAAGTAACAATAGTTAAGTTAAGTTAAGTTAGTTAACTTCAAGGTTTGTGGTGAATGGCTCTTCCAAAATTAAAAGTGTAAAATCTAAATGTTATTAAACATCGTTCTTTGTTGTTGAGTCGGAATTCGATAAAGATCTGTATTCGGTTTAAATAATACGTTTTGATTAATTTGTTACAAATGCAAGCGACTTCTTCCTAATGTTTGGATGGAATTGAACTACAGACCCATCACAAAGAAAATCCTTTTAGCGTTGGCAGTGCGAAGTAAAATATCTGCCCTGCCATTACAAAACATTATTTTTTTCACCTAAATAAACTAATCATTTTTACGAATAATAATTTAAATATTCAGATCCGCATTAAGAGGACTGTGAACTTACCGCAAAAATTATCCTTTTCATATAAAAGGCGATAACGATTTCCACCCGTTAAATGTTAACCGATTTTGACCAATTTTTGATAAGTTGTCAGTCAGAATAAAATCTAGGTTTTTTGAATATTGATTAAAGATCAACAAATGTATGAGAATACCGAAACAGCAATCAAACAGAATTTATTGATTATAATGAAAAAACCAAAACGGATAGACCCTGATTTTGTTCTGACTGACATCCTGTCAAAAATTGGTCAAAATCAGCTAACATTTAAGGGGTGGAAATCGTTATCGCCTTTTGTATGAAAAGCCGTAGGTTCCCACTTCTCTTATGATTATTAAAGTCAGGAAAGACGATCAACGCAACTCGTGTACCTACCTATATCCTGTCGCATGTGTGAATACAAAATAAATGCAGTCTCCAGCGCATACCTCTCACATTACAGCATTAGCCATTACCCAAGAATGCGTTTCGGGAATAAAAATATTGTGAAGAAAAACATTTTCGGGAAATATGTTAAGTCGTTTCGGGAATCCGCTGTTGAAACGGTGTAAGGATTGTCAAGTGCAGTATTTATAGGGTTCGGTGCAGGTCGAGACACTAATTGGATTTATCACGTCTTTCTGTCACTCATTTGACCGACCGTAACTTGGAAACCAATTGGGGTAGATTTTAATCGAGTGCATCAGGAGGGTAATATGTTTCGAGTGTATGTAATTATGTTCTTCGGCACGCTCTGTAGCCTAAACGGCTTGATGGATTTTAACATAAAATGTGTCATTAGATTCGTCTTAATTGTGTCACTCCAACAATTAAGACGAATCTAATGACACAAGGGTAAAAAAACATGACGGCATAACCTCTAAAAACAGAAAAACAAGAAATTGATTCTGCCGTTCCCATTGGGGTCGAAATGTAAATAGCAATCGGTGACTCACCATCAAATTCTATAATAGCTATTCAAAGTAACCGACTGCTATATCCATATCGACTCCAAAGGGTACGGCAGAATCAATTTCGTTTTTTTCTCTTTTTAGAGGTTATGCAGTCGGGTTTTTGATTTTTATAACTAATTTGCTTAAGTGAGTAGACTTAGCCGCATCTCTCTACTTAGCGTTTGTCTCTTTTATTAATTGTAAATGAGCTTCAAATTCTGTACGTAAAATGTCTAAGGTTTAATCCCACACCCATTCCTCTAAGGGGTCGTCCACAAGTTACATAACGTAAAATTCTCAAATTTTGACCCCCCCCCCCCCCTCCCCCCATGTAACAGGACCGTAACGCTTAGCCGGGACCCCCCCATCCCTCCCCATTCCGTAACGTAACAGGTCCTTTGTAAAAAGTTTTTGCCTAATATTCAGGTAGAAAGATTTATATTTTTGAATAAAATACGAAAGTGTAGTTTCAAGGACGACATAAGAATTATTCTGAGTATTCTATAGTAGGTCCAATTTCAAATGAGCGTTGACGGCCATACATTTTATATAACCATCTGCGCTCTTTTTACATTGGGCGAGGTATAATCATCTATGGACGTATTTCGGTTCCATTCCTTATAATATAATTATAATTTCATGAGTTTACATTAATTCTACAATATTATAAAATCGTGATGTAACGCCAACCTTGAACCCCCTCCCTCCCCCAACGTAACAGGACCGTAACGCTTAGCCAGACCCCCTCCCTCCCTCCAAATTGCGTTACGTAATTTGTGGACGACCCCTAAAGTCTCACAAGACAAGACTGAACAACAAAACTTGGAATAGGAACAACTCAAACCCCAGAAACAATTTCCGGAACATAATCGGATATATGCGTATCTTTAAAACCGCTTCCTGTTAGCTAAAATCAAACTGTTTCCCGGGTATACCAATGTCGATGAACTGAACAACACAACAGCCAATGGGTTTGTTGAGCCCACCATAATGTCATAACAAAATTGTTTGGGGACGTACTTAATTTCCAATTAGCGGAAACGTATTCAGAGGCCGTTGGCTTTTAGGATCCTGAACAAACTGCGTATTCTCGATCAAAATTCGACAATATCGTATTGAATAATCCCTTCGGGCGTTGACCTGAAGTAGGTTTCAGAGGAAATCTACTGATGGTAGGTAATGATAGCGACGTCGCGCGTTATTTTAAGTATTAAGACGACTGTGAACCAAAGGAAAAAATCATCCTTTTCATACAAAAGGCGATAACGATTTCCACCCCTTAAATGTTAACCGATTCTGACCAATTTTTGATAGGTTGTCAGTCAGAACAAAATCTAGGTCTATACGTTTTTTGAATTTTGATTAAAGATCAAGAAAGTCAAATAATGCCGAAATTAGTTTTGTATCAGTACGTTTAGCACGACCTGCCCGCGAGTCGTTTGTCGCTCAGTGCGTCCCTTACATACGTGACTAGTTTGACAGAGACGCACTGAGCGACAAACGACTCGCGGGCATGTCGTGCTAGCCCTCCAGAATACTGAAACCACAATAAAACTGAATTTATTAATTATAATTAATAAATCAATATGTATAGACCTAGATTTTGTTCTGACTGACAACCTATCAAAAATTGGTGAATATCGGTTAATATTTAAGGGGTGGAAATCGTTATCGCCTTTTGTATGAAAAGCCGTAGGATCACACTCCTCTTAAATATGATTACGAGGACCGGTATAGTTGGAACAAAAACAGATTAAAGGATGACTATGTAGGCAATGGTATATTATACAGGTTTGTAATTTCTTCTAGACAATTCCGGGGAGCACTACGCTCGTCTTACGTGATATAATTTCCACCAAGGATGTTGCATAGCGGGGTGTTCTAAAATTGGATTATATTTAAATTTGGGCAGTAGTCAAAGCCTGAAAGTTGATTAAATTGAGGTATCTTGACGTAGTCTTCTAATGTACGAGACATTAGAAGACTACGTCAAGATACCTTTTTAGACGGGTCTCTGACTCAGTTGAGTCAGAGACCCGTCTAAATATGACGAATATGTCTTTCATATACGAAGTTTCGTATATGAAAGTTTATGAAATTGTAATATCTACTTTAGGACGCGTACGTAAAGTGGATATTCGGATTTCGTAAAATTTCATATACGAAGTTGAGTCAGAGACCTGACGATTTTCATTTGACAAGATTTTTTTCTAAATCGAGGATACATCATTTTGTGAGGGATTGAGTCTCAAGTTAAATTATCCGACTGATTAGATACGTAATAATATTGATACGAAGGAGAACAAACTTACATCTCTTTCAATAATACATATATTGAAAAGTTGAATGAATATTACGCAAAGGGTCGATGAACGAAAATTGTTAATTCCGATAAGTCTCCGTTTAAAGATTACAACTCTGTTGAATTAACATTTCAGGCATTTAAGTGAACGTTAAACTTAAGTCGTTTTACAAACAAAAGTTAGAACATTGTTTTATGATTCAACTCGGAAGCCTTCTAAAATTTTGACTTCACACAAACATTTTAAACTTTATAAGCAGGAAAAGTAGATTTCGTTAAAACCTTGGGCGAAACCAATATAAACAGTTTTTAATGTTCGTATTTAAACCCTAGACTTAGTACTAAACACAAACCAGGTTTATCTTTATTGACTTTTGTTCACTACCGAAAATGAAAATGAAAATGAAAATATTGCTTTTAAAACGCTTATATTTTCGTATCATACCTATCTATTGTTGCAATTAGCGTCAGACCAAGCGTATACATAAGGCAACCTATTCTATAAATATACTGACTGGAACTAAGTTAAGGAAATAAAGAAAAAAAGTATATGTACCTAACGTTCGAAATACAAAGGGTGTATACGCTGTGACAAGTGGGAGATGAAAGAGTTGCGTGGGCGCCGGCAGCTCGTTAAAACTTGGCCCATTACTCGCTGTAATTGATAAAGCTACTGCTAACTTATCTGTCTGACTGCCTATATAGAGCTACTATACAATCTATACAGTTATAAATGCGTTTACGAGTTTGGTAGCTTGAGAAGATTGTACATAATTTTATATTGCAGTACTTAAACTTTTCTCGCCAATTATTTCTTAATTAGATTGTGATGATTTTGCATAATTACGTACTTTATTAAACATACAAGGAAAAATACAAGACGTAGTGCGAAATGCTACGCTCCCGCCTTAGCCTTCTGAACCTAATCTATCCAAGTCGCTTCTGCTCCGACCATTTTGCTCGCTCGCTTCGCTCGCTCACTCACTGGCATTTACCATTTTTAGTCATTATACGTCAACCTCTTCAGCATAACATCATACTTTCGAAATCTTGAAAGATTTTCGTTGATATTTTTCCATGTAGTTGGAAAAAGTACACCGACCAAACAATATTCGTTAAATAATAATTCTACTATTTGATAAGTTTACTAAATAAAAAAATTTGCTTATAAAATTAATTTAATTGGGTTTCTGTGAAATATGTTTCATGGAAGTAAATAGTCGTTGAAACAATAATATTCGAAATAAAAATATAAGGACCAAATATTAAATGAAACATTTTCTGCGAAACGAAATTATATGAAATTTATTTCTGTGAAACCAGGGGACAACAACCAAATTACTTAATAATACAGTAATAATAGTAGATTGTTGCACCAAGCAGAAAGTGATTCATTATTGTGCCGAGTGTTAGTTTGGAGACCGAACGCGAGTGAGCATCATTAATGATACTGTATGCACCTAAGGGTTAGTTGGCGAGAAGTGCAGTGGTAGCCTAGTGGAGAGCAGAGGTTCGCAGGTTCAAATCCCGGCTCACACCTTCGAGATTTTCGAATTTCATGTGCAGAATTGAAATTTATTTTATTTATTTATTTACCACAAATACCGTCGTTTTTCACTAGCATTTCGTCTCTCGTCTGCGAAGTAATAAAATATGTGTGTGAACTTCCCAACCGACATGGGGACTACTGCCCAGCCCCTCTCACGGTGAGAGGAGGCCTGTGTCCACCAGTGGGACGTATGTAGGCCAAGGATGACGATGAGAGAAATTTATCATCAACACTTGATACACATCGGGTGATAAAGTTTTAAATAGTGATTGATTAAAACAATACCAAATCCAAGTAAAAAAAAATACTTCTTTTATTTACGTTTATGTAGAACTTATTTTTGATGCCTACTGTTCACCACTACATACTATGCGATTCAACGGACTCGCTAATATATATACAAACTGATAAAAGAAACAACACAAAAGCTCCGGGGGGCAAATGTATGAACGCCTACTGATTTTGCGCTTGCCTGTATCCTTTCAGTATCATCACATCTAAAAATAGCCCGACATGGATAAGACGTAAAAATATTCGATTCTGAAAACATGATCTCGATATTGCATTAAGGGTCAATATAGAATTGATGTCCGCATCGAATGTCCGAGAAAGGCCGAAAAGCTCTCGGCGATAAAAGCCCTGACGTGCTGGCCAGTAATCGAGTTAAGCTATTAATAAAAACCTTTCCTTGGTTATTCTATTAAGTTTATTTACTAAAGGTCAGTGTGATAAAACCAGGGAAAGGGTCAGATACCATTTTAAATGCATTATAAAATGTCACAGGTCAGGCCTTCCTGCTAGGCAATGGGCCTTTAGGGCTATTTGTTGACGCTCCAGAAATCCTAATCCCGAAACCAGGACTATTACAAATGAATCAACTTTTTCATTTCTACTTTGAAACTACTGGACGGATTTAAATGCCGTACGCGATATTATATTGAGGGCAACTTCAGGCTGGACATAGGTTATAGAAACATGGAAATAAAACTGGAAGGGGGTGAAAGAAGGGTTGAAGGTAAAATAGGAAAATAGTGACAAATGTCCCCAAACCCCAGAAATTTCTTTCAAACTACTCTAAGAATGATTGTTTGGTTGTTTCGTTGTTTTTTCGTCTCCTATGCGTTCCTATACTTTAACCCGAATACGATGTAACTTTCGTGAGGTGTTGTGCGGGCGTCGGCAAGGATTATGATCCAAAAAAAGGCACAGCATTGCAACGCTTGCCGCGCACAGTTAGTCATGGATATAGTTGTCCGTAATAACCCGACCTGCCAATTCTGGGATCATGGTCAAATCGTACCCCAAATTAGAAACGTGAAAATACGCTAGAATTGCAGAATAGTGTGCAGTAAAATGTAAACATTTGAGTGACATAACCCCATTACGTAACTCAAAACAAGCATAACAACACCTGGCGCATGTTGCATTTCAGTATTTTCGGTTGTGAACTATTTCAGTTTGAAACTACATATCGTAATTTGTCATAACAAATATTCTGCGGTCGTCTTAAGCGCGAAAAAAATTCTGATGTGTCAAAAAGTAAAATAAAAATAATGTATAATTTATGTTAAGTTAGTAAAGGATCCTCTGCTGCACTGGGAGTGAAGAAATAGCATAGAATGCGTGCAGATGTTTATCATCCATGTCGTAAAAGTCGACTAAGGGACGGGTCCTCTCCAACATGGTGGACTATCTGTATGGGCGATGTGCTGATCACCTGTCACCATACGGTCCATCATACCATCTTAGGACTAATTAATCGAACGTGGTCACAAGTAGTCTTGTGGCTCTGCCCACCCCATTAGGTAGTTAAAGATCAATTTGACGCTTAATAACATAGTACCGGCCAGCCCTAAGGTCACGGGAGTTCTCCAGAAGTTAATAAACCACAACATATTCACATTAATTCAGTTCAGTTGTAATAATGTGTTGGGAAACTTTTGGTACAACTGGTGTTATAAATTAGCCAATCGAAAAGGATTTGTAATAAAAAGACGTTTTTATTGACCAATTAGCCATCTGTTTATAGCTTGCGTTATACACTATCATAAACGATTTATAATTTCTATTCATATAGCACATTTAAGTAATTGCTAGCAAAACTAACGTCGTGTTATCATCTCTTAGGCACCGCAATTCTTTTTTTATTCGTTGTAGTATTTTGTTTAGTACCTAGGTCCGTATTAAGAGTCTGTGCTCATGAATGGTATTGAAGTACATACGTATACATAAGTACATACGTATATTCTCATATTAAAAGCATTACTTCAGGACGATGCCAGTCTAGTGCCAGGTACAAGCATTGGTAGACAGACATACATTGGTTTATTTGTTGATATACATATCGCCTATCCCGCAAAATCTTCTCTATCTCCCTTGTCTTAAATCTAACCATAATGCATTGTAAAAATTAACTTGTACACTTTATTGTACCGCTCATACCTTAGCTGTTCAATCCTCCTCATAATATCCCAAAGGTCAATTGTTGTCTTTTCCTCTTTATATGCTATACAAATCTTGCTATTATACAATATGCGAACGACGCATATATAATAATTTATGCAGGTTTCCATAGTTTCCATCATAACATTGTTTTCAAATGTAATTAAAGTAGCATAACTAATACAAACATGGTGGAGGGCGGTCAGTTTATTCCCGTCCGTTTCTATAATTAGCTCATATTTATTTTGCCTTATTTTGTAATTCGTATTTAGGATTTATAATAAAACAATATTATGTGCTTTTATGTCAATCAGTGCAATAACGAGAGCTCTGAGTGGTTTATAAATAAAATAATGCAATGCTTACAAAACTGTAAGCATTCTTATACAATTGAAACTGAAATATTGTTTTGTATTGTTCCTTGTGCTGTGTGGTTTGTGTAAATAATAATTGCATGTCCATGTTGTTTTCGTGGAAAAGTTACAAATTCAAAATTGAACTGAATCCGCGTGCCATTTATTTAACAATTAATGGCGAACTGTTATGCGTTTGGATACAAGCGCTATCTGGTAAATCTATATATATATATAAATCTCGTGTTACGTTGTTTGTGTTCGCACTCCTCTGAAAGTGCTCGACCGATTTTTGTTTTTTTTTTTTTTAAATTTGGTAGGTAGGTATGAGAATAGGTAGTAAAGTATATTTCATACCGCTAGGTGATTAGGGTGTCCACGCGAACGAAGTCGCGGGCGGAAGCTAGTTATTTATATTTGTCTTTTTTGGAGACGATATTTTAATAAAGAATAGATGAGGGTTAATTAATTGTCATTAGTCTACTCAACGCATACTATATTATCTCAGCGGTATGCAGAAATATTTATTATCGGTCGATCTCCGTTGTCGGAAGAATTTAAAAATACCGACTTGAGTACAGAAGCATTCTTAGAAGCTTTCAGCCACACTCTATGCTTATTCACACAATCACGTCATACATTATGCTTCTTATATCAACATATCAATATCTAGGGGACGCTCCTCTTTTACTTTCCTATTATTTTGTATCGCCTGATGAGGTGACAAATGGTGCTAAATATGGAAAACCCGAAGTAGGGTACTTCGGGTTTTCCATATTTAGCACCTACCCACAACTACTACATAACCCAATAACTAAATGTTCGGGTAAAACAGTAAGCACGCGTCACCGCCGCTGTTGACGTCAAACGTTCGCAACTTCGTTATGTTATATTGATATTTAGTTACTGTTCGTTATCTGTAAGGAAGTTAGCGGCTATTCGATATACGGCGAAAATGTTGCGGCAAAAATAGCGCATTTCGCACGGGCTAGTGTTTGTAGTATTGTTTTTATGTCATTCTAGCTCAAACTGTACGGCTTTGTCACCATTAACGTGCAGGCGGGTTACCTGATGGTAAGCAATCACCGCCGCCCATGGACACACCCGCAACACCAGAGGTATCACGGATGCGTTGCCAGCCCTTAGAGAAAGGAGTAGGCTGATAAACAGGCAGACGGCCCACCTGATGGAAAGCGGTCACCGCCGCCTATGGACATCTGCAACACCAGAGGTGCTGCCAATGCGTTGCCAGTCTAGGGAGGATGGGGAATGGGGATGGGATAGGGATGAGGGAATAGGCCTCCGGATCTCGTCACTCACCGTACGAAACACAATACAAGGCAAGCTATTACTTTACGTCGATATTCTGTGAGTCTGGTACTACCCCGGTCGAGCCGGCCCATTCGAACAGTAATCATTTAGTGAGGATTACTGTTTGGCTGTACCACTACTAAAACGAAGATTACGTATAAAGAAGAACTTGTTTATTATTGGGCAACACTGAAAAAATGGGAGGGCTAGAAATAAGCAAATTATTGCTAATATCAACCAAGCGACTTATTGCGGACGGAGCAAAGCTGTTTGCTAAAATCAAACAAATCAAAGCAATCACATGTCTTTAATTTACAAAGCTGTTATTTATTTTCAAATAAGAGTCGGTTGTACGTATATGTAGCGTTGTTAACGTGTACGAGTGATACACTGCAAAGGAAAGTCCAAGTGATTGCTAATTGGACGTAGTTTAAGCAAGAAAGATCCAAACCAAAATAATTGCCATTAATAATTAAGTTCTATGTCATCGATATAATGTCTAAAATCCTAATAGGTTTTATTCTGGATTGGATCCTATTCCCTAAATTACGTCCTTGTTTACGCATAATTTTTCCCTGCGATGCTCCTTTCTGTTGAAATGTTTGTTATGGCAGAAACTGCCGTGTCGCATATATATACGCATCTAAGTAATAGATAAGTATTTTGTTGTAACTCCACGGAGCCACGCCGAGCCCCGCCTTCGGAGCACGGCGGTTCAATCATATATTAATTTACTTTATGATGAGAAACGCGAAAAACAACACTGCCATGTTTACAAAACGAGGGAAGATTCCCGGCAACTCTGTGTACCTATTAATAACTAAAATTGCAACTGTTGCCTTGAAACTTCCTAATAGATATTCTATCCTTCGAAGGTACAGTTATTATAATAAATAACATCTTAAATAATTTAAAAACATTAACAAGTTTTTCTTTTTCTGATTTAATTGGTCAGGTTATTCAAAAGTGGTGGTACTGCAATGGCGTCTGCAGTTCTTCTTAAACGAACGGTGTTTTATCGTGCCAAATTCGAGGCGTATTTAAAATCATATTACGCATCCCGCTTTCCTCTGCACTGAGCGCTTAAATTTGAATAGCTTTTAATTAGAAGAGCTCTGCTGTATTGATAACCTCCAAGACAGTTTAATTTCAATTACGACTTATTATGGAGTTTCCTATCTGCTTCAATTGCGAAAAACCATCAGCGCCCCGCTGTGCACCTCGCTAGCGAACAGACGCTGGCATGCGTCATATGGATCCTAATGCGTAATCAAACTAAAGACGAGGAACTTCAATAGATTATAGTGCCTCGGCAATGTAATAAATTAAACTGAATTACAAATTAACAGTTTAATACTACTCGGAAATCACATCAACTGCAAAATATAATTAGTTTTCTTCCGCCATTGCAACGTAACTTTTCCGATTGATATCTCACGTAATGATTATTATTCTATAACTTCGCAGATTACCGATCTTACATTAATTAGTCCGTCCATTCACGCTTCGGGGAAGTAAACAAAACACCTCATTGTCTACCTAGACCGTGTAATCGTAGCACGGTTATGAGCATAATATTTACATAGGGCTAATAAAGAAAACGGTCACCGTCTCACTGGGTCGGTTAGACGATCGATCTACTCCAAGCACCGCCACCCACAAACATCGCAAGCCTCAACAACATGATTCACACTCTTATTTCCTAGGCATGAAGACGAAATTCTGGTTCCACAGATGAATATAATAACTTTGTGTAAATATATTGCACATATGATCCACCCCGGAAAACACTCGCATGAGGAAGTGAATTTTAAACATATTGAGTTCGTTTACATTTCGCAAAAGTGCGGTCGTTTTTATAGAACATATTTCCCTGATCCAATCAGGTGATAGATAAACATGTCGGAGATTTGACGCGCCGCTCAAAACATGATTTACCGCCAAAGAAATTCCAATTAAGAATCCGTTATACTTCCTTCAGTAGTTATGATATATTGTCTGCGTTCAAACTGTTTGCAATAATATTAGTATTGCACATTGCACATTCTTTATAGCTATCATTGGGTTTCGGAATGATGAACATTACAGATTATTCTTTCGATCGAGATTTTGCGTCACCGTTACGTCATCGAGGGCCGGGCGGGTTTGATTAATAGTCTCATAATTACGCAATGACCCAAAATCGATTGTTTTCGGGCTGTCACCCTTTATGGATGAACTTTTCTTTGTAAACAACCCAAATTGTAGGTCAGGCGTGTCCAGGTTTCGGGGCCAGAGGAAAATTTGTCTAGCACGGCAGGGTGTGACCCTATTCAGCAAAGAAATGCTACAAAACTTGACATCACTGAATAATAAGTTATTTGACATAACTAAATGAGTATGGCGCGCGGGGTCAGTTATTTCACCAGTAGTAATGTTGGAATAAAATGCCACGTCGAATATTGTAAATAAATAAATAAATTAGACAATATTTTTTGTAACATTCTTCTACATGAATCAGCGCGCAGGTCTATCGGTTGACTGTATTGGAGAATTTACGAGGTGACACGAAAATGTCACGGTTACAAGAGGGTCTTTTGGAGATTGATTTGGAAATGTAGGCTGCGGAAAAGTCCATAGCGTTTGACCCACTCTCGAAGAAAGCTAAGTGTTTGTTTTGACAGGCTTTCCGTTACTCAATTTGATACAAGGCCGACAAAGAGTGATTGGGATTGGGCAAACTCCTTGTAACTTGTTTTCTATCTACGACTTAGAAACATTTTATCTTGGCTTTTTTAAGAGCAGGTGCAGTTGTAATTGCATTTATCAAAAGCTTATCTGTATTTCTTTGGTGAGAATCGTAACGAATTGCATAAATAGTTTACATTTAATTCTACTTTCAAGTATTTTCCTGGTAAAAAACAAAGTAGAAATGTATTTGCGATGTAGTCATTTGTTTTTTGGGAAAGAAGTCAAGGGGAGCACCCGATTCTGTCAGGCCGACACGCTAGAATTAGGTAACAAGTGAAACGTTAATCTCTCGCGAAATTGAATAATCCGTTACAGAATCTACAGTAATAGCTTAAGATAAATGGGTCGTTGACGCAAATACGAGTATGCGTCCTGGAAAGAAGAAAAGGAAGTGAACGAGAGTATCGGCGGAATGCGGCCCGCTGTGGTCGCCACTCGAGACTTAATAACTCGCACTTATGACAACCCAGATCAAAATGTTTTTATTAAGTGATAATTTTATGAAGCACCGGGCTGTTCGTGTTTTGCTTAATATAAAAACCTCTTTGTTAAATAAGTTAATGCGACATAATTTTGAAGAAGAAGCGCTGTGTATTTTTGTATTGCTTGTTTATTTATTTGTTATGCTGTTATGCTGACGCATTGTTAAACGTATAGTGTGATGTACATATAGTTATTTAAGAATGATGTTACTATTAAGATTTTGTCTATATAATGAACTTTCCTCTAAAATTGATTCCACGTATTATAATATTACATCGTGTGGTGTGCTGTGCAGGGTTATCTCAAATCTATTATAAGCACATCCTAGGAATTATATTCTAAACGTTACTATTTCTGGCCCATTCAAATGTGCGCATTTAGTATTTTCCTGTTTTCCGACAAAGAATCCGTCGACTCATGGAAACTAGTTTTCGGTGCAGACAGTATGTTAATACTGGGCTTGCAAAACAACTCGAATTATTGGAATTGGAATAAAATATGTTATTTGTATAAAAGCAATGTTAAAAAAATTGAATCTGATCGGGAAGGCTATATTATAAAACTTCATAGGTAGATTTTTGATTTGCTTATTTTTGATTTTTATTAAATAAATCTGCAACGCCTGATCTGCATTGCTTTTCGAGCTTTCTTCTTTTTTCAGCGCAACTGGAAGATATCGTTACTTAGTAATAAGATCGCCTTTTACCCGTGACTTATTTGCGATTGTATTTTCTTTGCAGTCATATTGCTGGATATTTGGTGGTGAAAAAGGAGCGTTTGTATTATGGATACCGATCCAAGTGTCTAAGCTGTGAGATAGTTTATTTTGTTTATACGCTTCCGACGTCGTCTTTACCAATAAAAAAGCTTTATCAGAATCAAACAGAAAGTAAACAAAACAATAAAGAAACAAATGGAGTCATTCGTAATCGCACAGTAACACGGGCTGGAATGAGAGTGGAAATGTTTCCAGTTATCTGCGAAACAGATCTAGGGCGTGTGTTGATGATGATGGGCTTCCGATGATCTGAACATTCCCATTGCTTGAACATATAATTTATACCTATACTAGCGGCCTCTATCTCAGCTCTCTCATACAATTCTCATACATAGAAATTCGAACCTCCCCCCCCATTTAACCCTCTGTAAAAAAACAAAAACTAAAAAGAAAGATTTATCTTTCTTTTCTTATATAAAGACGATATTTGGGGATATTTCGGTAAAATTACATGGAATCTGGAACAAAATTAGCAATTATATTGAAAACGATACATCTATGTAATCCGCAGCTCACGGCCAGATGAAGGGAGATAAAATGATCGGAGAAGAGCGTTTTGAGGGCAACCCCTTTGAAAATAATCCACAACACGAAACTTGTCTCTTTCATGCCAAAGTTTTAAGTCTCTGGAGTGAGCAGGATATTACCTGGTGAAGACTTATATTTTGTTTCAGGTAACAGGGCATATTCCGACCTATATAAAGATAAGAGTGGATGACATCTATTATAGGAGCTTTCCTGCGAAGAGTGTACGTTTTTTTCTTCTCTTGATGTGCCAAAATATGCGGCAGAAACAGTACTCTGAGATGTGACATATCCTTCAGTTGTAAATATGTACGTATTGTGTTAATACTTAACCACATTTTCCATAGTTGGATGCTTCAATATTCATAGTACTGGTCACTGGAAGACTAAGAGTGACTTGCACTAAAATCATGAACATGATTTAAATCGTTGTGTTTAACGTCTGGCAATCCTATATATTATGACAGTTTTAAACGCATTTAACGATTTAAAATGGTCACGATTTTGGTGCAAGTGGGCCTACGAATGTTAAGGTAGCGGGTTAACGTCAAAGTGACACTCAAAGTGACAGAATGCTTAGCACTTTTTAACTTTGTTTTTGACAATATAAATTAAAACTCTGTTCTCTCAAATGTCTTTATATGTATCGTGGATTGATTTATGCTCAAGTTTCGTTGGCCCATTGTACTTGTAACAACTGCCAAAACAAATGTAGTAAAATTGTGTTTCGTTGGGTTTGACGCACTGAAAAACAATCGTTGTGCGTTGGGTATGGGCATCCGTTTATCATGCAGGATGAAATTAAGAAAACCCAAAACGCTACAATATCATGGCTTTTAAATGCTGTGTACACACAAAAATGATCTCGTTGCGTTGTTATTAACATATCTTGTATAGAAAACTGACATGTAGCATTACTATAAAAGATAACATACATATATGAAAATATGGTACGCAATTCCGTCATTCGAGCTATTTCCGTCTACATTGTTATTCCATCCGAACCCCGCCGGTTACATATCCACATTATTCGATTACGTATTCACTATTTTTTCGGCAAAAGTGGTTGAAATATTTTATATACGAAATATATTATATCAGTTGATGTGAGTTTGCATATGGGATTGGAAAAATAAATACCTAAATACAATTTATAATTTTATCCAGTCTCTCCATATTTTATAGGAGCAATTGTTGTATGTATGTTATATGTATATAATTGGTTTCTAGGAAACTGCTCTAACGATATAAACTTTAACGCTCTAATGTTTTACTTTCTAAGATAACTTTATCTAGATAGGTGTCATATCCGAGAGAGAATAAAAGACGGCCAGCGTCGGCCAGGTGTACTTTAGTTTTTTTTTTTTACAAAGGTAATCTAAACAAAACAATTCTAAATCGAAAATTTCAAGTAAGTAAATTCACTTAACCTTATTGTGAAAATCTAGGGCGAACGATTTAAATTTGAAACAATGTCACGTGGAATATAATAAGAAAATATTTAACGAAAGTACATTTGTTAGTTAAAGCCTCGTTAGTCGTTCTCAAAGACTTAGCGAGAGTTTGACTTACTTTCGTTGACTTACGAATAAACGCGTGAATCGACACAAGAACAATCCAATTAAAAACAAAAGCGGTAGGGAATGTTTATCCTTAAAACAATACATAAAGGTTTGAAATAGTTTAATTGTTACCGTTATGCATTGCATTAAGAATTAGGTTGGGACTCGGTTTTATTTGGGGCGCGGAGGTCGTGAATTCGAATCCAAGTTTCGCTCTACTACACCGGTGAAACGAAAGCTCCTTCGGTAATGGAAATATACGCAGATTCGCATTGTGTTCATTGAAAATAATCTTCCATCGCGAAGCAATTTTTTGAACTTTCCCGATGGGCATGGGCCCATTCAGTTTTATTCACTGAAGTCATTGAACATGACCGAAAGAAACACAGATGACGCCCGGAAACAAATATAAAATATTCACTGCTGATTTGAAATACGTGCTCAAGGATTTAATTAACAATTATTAAAAGTTGAGAAACCATTTCATATTGATAAATGATTTTCTCAAGTTCTCTGTGCCCATAAATCTTGTTCATAACAAGAAGTCTTAGTCAGTGTTTAGAACTTTAAGTTCAGAACTAGGTCAAGCTTATGTCGACCTTCAACTGAGTTACTGGAAGCTTATTAAAGCCAAATTAATAATGAAAAACATATATTTTTATCGTTTGTAAGATCTTACCGACTTCCTGGCCATTCGTTGAGGCCGTGATTTAGCGGCGAGCTCGCTTTAACAAATCGCTTCAATTCGCGTGAGTGGAAAAATGTGGGACAGCATTTCTCAAGGGTCCGCATTAGCTGAACCTGGCCCTTAATCACGAGAACGTGACCGCTACATCCTAATGGTATACAAGGAAAATTTATAAGAGTCATTTAAAAGTTTGTATTCATCCCTGACCTACATTGATCGGCTTTTCTAAGAATCCTTGTTTGAAACTTTTCAAATTATTTTTTACAGAGACTATCGCATCGATCGGCGGCCGCGAATATCGTTACAGCATTTTTTCACAAGAATTTAATAAGTATGCGGTTGCGCCGGCGTCGCGTAGCCCCCGGCCACCTATTGTCTTAACAGACGCCCATTAACCCGCTTCGATACCCATCGTAATATCGATAACCAGGAACGACACAATAAAGCTCGCTTAACGACCTCAATTTAATCTTTGCCACGTTAATTTAAAGTGAACGTTTTGTATAGATAAAGTGGCGATTACTTGTTGAATGCCGCCGATTGATATATTTTTTTGAGTAAGGCTGGTGCTCCGCCGCGCCCTATATGGCCCCGCGCCACACACGACGACCGCCGATTACGCAAAATCGAGACAACGCCGCCCTCAAATTAAGGAGCCGCCGTCAGTGCCTTAACGACCTGCCTCAACGCCGTAGGAAGTGATTTTTGTTTATTTTAATAATTGCCGTGACAGGAAGTCGGAACCGGCCGCGGCAACCCCAGAAGGCGGCGCGTTTAATAAGAAGGCGCGCCTCACACGTTCATGAAGATAAAGCAATTTGACCGGCGACAGGTGATATTGCCGGACTGATGGACGATTGCCGTCGGTCGTGAAGCCATTTTGAACTTTACTCTGCACAGTTTATGAAGGGGCGCGGACATCGATAATGCGACACGGATCGACGGGACCTAATTGACATATCTCCGAAATCGGATCGCGTGATCTTTAACGACGTTTATATTTTGTGGAATTATGACGTGACAATCATTGATGTTTATCGCCTGGCGCGTTCACCCCGTTACCCGGTAGAGGTGAAAGCCCTCGTCTCGTTGTCAACCACAGATGATTGAAAAACGAAATAGATTGAATGTCGTAAAGGGATTGCCGGCGGATGGCAGTTCCCATTACCGGTGGTTCAACCGAAGTGTTTAAATCATATTTCGCGTCTTGCCACATTTCGTTACTTCGCACCTACTTATATTTTTATGATTCGTTTTTATTGAGGCAAGCGCACTTTTTCGCAAACTCTAAAAGAAAGTGATTCTTCTTTTTCCGGAGACTTATTTCTGTTTCGGTTAGTAGAGCGGATGCGGCGGAGTCCGAGCTGCGCTGGTGGTGTCTCCAAGGTCGGGTATAAATAGTTCTCGTCCCGCCGGTTGCAGGCACACGCCGGTGGGGTCCCACTCCGCAAACTCCTTTCCTAGCAAGACCTCTTTGTGTCCTTTATTTCATTATAGGATATCATAATAACATGGTGCATTGTTTATTAGAATCGTAAGAAATCAGAGAGCCATTAACTTACTCTACTTTGGCTGGATAATCGTTAAATTATTACTAGTTATTACTTTGATATACGTTTGTTAACTCTTATGGTCAATGTTAGTTTATTGAAAAAGAACCGTTAACTAATTATTAAATTAATAAGATTAGACAATGATGTGAAAAGTTCTCAGAGTATGAAAAACACAATGCCTCCGTATTGTCCACTGAATTTCTTAATAAATTATCTATTGTACAAAAAAGTAGTCAAGAGCGAGTCGGACTCGCGCGAAGAGGGTCGCGTACTTACCTATGAAAAACAGACAGTACCTTGTAGGTACGGAACCCTAAATATGAAAAAAGTATCTTTAGACAACCGGGTTTTACAACCTACCTATGAAAAAAGACAAAAAACAACTTTCGCGAGCTCCTATCTCTGTGCAACCGTCGAGTGTGATACGACTTTGCAAAGGTTATTGTGTCTAATTATTTTCTTGTGTTATGTAAAAACAAATATACCTACAGTTGTCGGATTTTTCCCTTTACTTGAGGTATAAGACATTGCTTCTTGCCCAACATGATTCCAGGTCAACGGGAAGTACTCTATACTATAGGTTTTGATTCCGTTGCGAGTATCAAAATATGTGGCATAAGCGGCCGTATCTTTAGTCGATTGCGTTGACTTAGAAGGTTGTTTTTTTCACAGCTCCAAGGGATTACACACCTGAGTATTTGATATTAAGTTCAACTTACTTAATACTTTCATGCGTTCCTGAGAAAAAGGGAGACAAACAGACAGACAGACGGACTAACTACGAAATGATCCTATAAGGGTTCCTTTTTTCCTTTTGCGGTACAAAACCCTAATAAATGGAAAGGTAATTACTAAGATATTAAAAACATTTAACCTTTGACGTTATAACATTTATAATTGTGCATTGACGACCTTAAATGAACCTCGACTAGACCAGGCTTTCCTAGAGGATCACTTAAACCTCAGATAGTCGCGTCAGTTTAAGCTTGAACTCTCTATCGTAGAATGTTTTTACCAGCGCTGTTATGTACGCTTTTAAATAAGTCCCCTGCGGCAAAAGCCAGTTTAAAAATAGAACTGGAAACTCCAGATACTGAAATGTTATGGCAAACATCACTTCCACTTCCAATCTTTATCCTTTCATGTATTCTAGTCCATTACGTATGATTGTAAGTTTGTCATTGGACTTATTGTTATGTTATTTTAACGTGTTTATTTCGAGTGTGTAAACAATGGATCCACTATTGTAACAAAGCGGTTATTTCTGATGAGGTCGTGTACCTACGCCAAAATTCCTTGCACCTGGCTGACATTGGGCGATGACGCGCGACGAACAATGGCTTCGAGGATTGCTATCGGCGATGTATCGTCATTCAGCACTGTGCGATTGATTGAATCGACGCCCGCGTATTCACTGGCCTTTTTAGGACTTTCCCAGTAAAGTCGTGAAGACAATTCGTCTTTTTTATTCCATCGCTTCATTAAACCTACTCGATGATCTCAAGTTATAAAATAAATTTCGCGACTACAATTATTCCACTTTTTGCCATCGTATACTTAAGCGGAACTATCGATCATTCGGTAAGGTTCTCAATTACAAACTCGATTATAATTCACAAGCGGCGATTGTTTATCGCGATCTTATGCGCGGGAGCAGGATTGCGTGCGAAAAGGGAATCCGCGATAAACAGGAGCTAATACATCCTGATTCAAATGAGTTAAAGCTCGACGAGAAAATTATATAGTCCGTCTTTTTCAGAAGCATGGGATATGTTGAATGTTGAGTGCAACAGCAATATCGTGGCTTGATACTTTGTCCCGTTTTGAGATCAGAATCGGATTTTTAGATCAGTGATGGAGAGTTGAGATCCATTACACGGTGCATCGGCACGAATTAATGCTCCAATAAATTGAGTGCTATGTACCGAGTCAATTAAATGCACATTATTGCATGCAAATGCTGTACACGTTTTAATAGGAAAACTGCACTTTTACTTGAATAGCTAATAGTGCCGTTCATTGAACAAAGTATTGAAAGTCCTTATGCTAGATGTTATTATTTTAATATTATTATTAATTTCAGTTATACATACATACATACATAGCATCACGCCCGAACTCCCTAATGGGGTGGGCAGAGCCACAAGACTACTTGTGGCCACGTTCGATTAATTAGTCCTAAGATGGTATGATGAATTTCAGTTATGCATTTATATTATGCATAAGGTTACACCTTATCCTTCTATCAATACAATGAGCGTTTTTGCATCGATAAACAATTTCAAAGTTATTTAACATCCGGGAAAATATTACGTCTTTACCGAATGGGCCCACGTTCAAAACACATAAATAACAATTTGTTTTTCAGGTGGAAGTATACTGAAAACAATTTATTTAAGCTTCAATATCATATTCAATAACCATAGTGTCAATATTTCGCTAACTAATCTAAGTGCTCTCAAAATCAGTAAATCAGCATTCGCATTAAGATAATGAAAAATACTTGACCGACGGCCAAAGCATAGTAGTAAATCTATTGGTAATCGTAGCAAACGGGTATCTTACTCCAGTCTGCAGTTGTTACACAACTTTATTCCAAAGGCAGTGAGGTTCAAAATTTGAGCAAATGTAAAAGAGTCATATGAGGCTACGAAAGTTGCTTGTCGAAATATATGCGAGTGCAATTTTCATATATTAGCCGTAGCCTGGGGTTGAGTTCACATTGCCGACCTTGAAGACGTGTTGCTGTGTGTACCTGTCCGACTCTGGCCGCCACACAGAGATTTCTTATATTTGTAAGTAATTATTATATTTGTTAAATTTGAAATTATGGCAATTTACGCCATGCCTCTATTCCCAACGAGGACGATTCCTATCGGAGATGCCTGGATTTTAAATGATCAACAAACGCCAAAGTGACCTGTTGGCGAGACCTGATTATTCTGGTCTTTTGAACAAGAACGTGCATTTTTAATTTGCACGGACCAGAAAGGATGCAAGTCAAAGTACCTAGTTCCTAAGATTTAAAAGATAAGTTAGCTGATCCACTAATCGTACTAGAAGAAACGTATTTAAAAAAATTACTTAATTTCATTGTACCTATGCAACATTGGCTGCAAGCAATAAATAAACGTTTTACGGCGAAGCGGATAATATCATAATAAAGTAAACTTTAAAACATTTTATTTCACCGAGTTTGATTTACTAACATATCAATTTTCTAGTTTTATAAACATGTCTGCGATCATGCTGGAGGCCAGTTTGCAAATAGAATATTTATTAAGATTGAACATTTTAGTTATAATATCATCCGTACATAACTATTCTAATTCAAGTCGCCCACCACCTCAGTCTATTGTCATCTCTCCTATGCATATTTTTTGTAAATTTATTCATCATTTGTTAACAGAATCATCACCTGATAATCGTCGCAGAAAATTGGCAAACTACGTTTAGATAAGAATACTTTTTTCTACAGGAAGAGTTTTTCACAAGCTTTCTTAATCTCGCATAAGCTTATGAGGAAATCTAATGTTATGTTCATTCAGTTGTTTTTCCTATACATGCTTCAATGCAGCCCTTTATATGTATGTATACAAATATTTTTAAGGGAAGTGATCGACGCCACGATAAGACCATCACAGAATAGTCAGAAACTTGATGAAAACTCTATCGTATCTGACATCGTCTGCTACTGTACAGCATGGGTAGACCTGATTTTCAGCCACTACCAATACACGCCTTATTAAGTTGGCAGTTTGGCAGATGATTGATATAAGATGTAACTATATTAAGAGGTTAAAACTAAATAAATAAAAAAAAAATAAAAGTTTTTTTTTTAAATGTAATTTTTTTACAATAAGTTGAGATTTTTTATTGAAATTAATACTGATACCGTTATTTTTTTGCAAGAATGTTGTCAATATGAAGCGAATCGAACAGCGGCCCAACATGCATGCCACAAAGATAAATTAAACCCGTTTATCTTTATGACAATCTCTTTCGTCGGCACTAGTGTGAGAGAGACGCACTTAGAGATAAGACGGTCTATCTTATGTTTGTGTCATGCATGTTAGGGCTGCCGATGTTGGTTTGCCATCAGTTTTCTAAGTGTATTTCGAATATTTACTGTACCTGTAATGAATACGTAGGAATTCTGTCGGCTACCGTCTGTTTTATAGGTATTCCAGGCATGACAAGAAGTGGGTGTCTCAGGAGATAAGGTCCAGCTCCGTGCAATTATTTACTAATAGAAACTTCTAAGTAAAAGGGCTATTCTACACGCGTGAGTATTTAGTAAAGTATAGTCGTATTCAACAATAACAGAAACAAATCCAGATTTTTCAACATCAGATCTCACCTTTCTTACTAAATCAAACATTTTGGCTTTTTGTATTTATTAGCGTCCGAAACGTTGAGATCGCTACTTGGAAAAACTAAAACTTTAAACTTAAGCACAGACTAGATAATAGTACAATCGTAACTTAAGAGGGGCGAGGCTTTTTAGAATTCCTGGATTTGATCTCAGAGGATGTCTATTTAGGAAGTATGGAAATTGAAAGAAGATGACTAACGATTGACTCGATGGTGCAGTGGAAGGGCAACTGGCTACCGTGCTAGAAGCGCGCGCGCTTGAATCCTGATAGGGGCTTTGTGTTATGAGCACGAATGCTTGTACCAGAGTCATGCATGTTAATGTATTTATCTAGGGGTTAAACCTCTTGAGGCCTGAATGTCAATTGTGTTACTTGAATTTTTAACCCTATTATGTATTTGTATGATTGTCTAGTACCTCCTTAATAGTTAGTATACGGAATCCTATATGCTTTGATACTAGATAAGTGTGTGTTGTGGGTTTATATTCTAAGACCTTGACCTTCATAAGAGCTTGTAAAAGCCTAAATTGAATAAAGATACTTGACTTTGACTTGAATTTGACTATTGTTTAGTTACAAAGGGGATGAAGCTTCTTTTTTGATGTACCGAAAATTGAGCGCAGATATTTGTAGTAATATAATAAGCCAATCACGTCCAAATGACAACTTGAAGTAAATCGATATAAAAAGACGCTATCACGTCACCATCAAGTTGGTTGACTCGGAATGCAATAAATGTTTATTGATACTTTAGGGTTTCATTTAGTGTTACCTAATAAATATGTATTTGTTACGTGGTTCTTAGTTAATTAATTGATAATAATCTACCTCGCGATACAACTGCATTCTACTACTGTTTGATGAAAAATTTATTGATAATACCGGTAACTTTTGGATTGGTATTTTTATAAAGCTATTGGCTATTTTACTTATTCTAGCCAATGTGTGTTGTAATGTTATAATTTAAAAATCTTAAGAGCTTATTTGCTTTATAGATTTCAGAGCTAAACGAGCAGATTTGCAGGTTAGTTCACGAAAATTCTATAAATTTAGTTTTACTATTTAAATTACAGCTAGCTAATTTCCGCTATTGTTCAACATTTTTACAGACGGAATGTAACAACATACCTTTGCAGGTGACTTCATGTCAAGTAAGACAACTGCACTAAGTGACACCTAAAAGTGATTTAATTATAGCAGCCCACGATATTTGATAAATGCGTACAACACAAATTATACAAGTAAAACTAGTAATGGGGAAGTTGCATGAAAATCAAAATGAGGTTTAAATGATATATTATGATAGTAAATGTAAACAAAAGCATAAGTATTACAGGAAAAAGCAGATCATTTTGACTATTCATTGTTATTTGATTAAGGGTCCAAATTAGTGAAAAATACATATTGTATTTTAGTTCTGATTTTATATTTTTGGACATCCTTATCAAATTTATGTCGTGTTTTATTCCTACGATTTTGGTCTAAAAACAGTATTTTCGCAAATAATTGCAGATTTCGTTTAAACGCCATACATTTTGTAGAGTCTAACGACCGCTGCGACGTCATAGCTGTTGTCCATTTTGTATGGAGAGTTTTTGCGAGTGGTATGAACAATGACTTTTCAAAGCGTCATAACTCATAAAATAATCAACATAAAAATGTTTTGACTACACAGATCGGTTTCTATAACTCAGCACTTTCCAAAAAAAATGAAAAAAAAAAAAAACGCATCTTCCCTATTGCGAATGAGGCAAGGAAAAGTAGCTGGAGCACGTCGCGTGATAATAATAATCCTAATAATATATGCCAGTTCCACTTCGCCATTGTGATATTATTTTGCAACGAAGCGTAGTTTATAAGGAATGTATTTTACTATATGTGTCTATTTAAAATAGGCTCGTTTGCACCTTGCAATAAATTCTATTAATAGTTTATATGCCTTCTGATGAATGCAAATGTTAGGAAAAGATAATACCACTGTCCATCAAGGTTATTGTATTTCTCGTAAGTGTGCTCATAACTAAGAGCATGCTAGTTTGCATATTAAACAGATATTATGATACAATGTCGCTTATTCTGAAAAGAGACATAACTTATTGTAAGAGGCTGCTTTATTCTTTATTGAAACACAGTGAGTAAGGACTTGATTTTTAACTAGCCCTGTGCCAGATGGTTTTGCCTATTGGGCAACATCTCAGAAACTATTCAACTTCCATACTAACTTTCATTCCCTTTTTAACCCCGTTAGGGGATGACTTTTCAAAAATCGTTTCTTTGTGCTCAACTATGTTATATTAGGAACTCCTGTACAAAAATCACCGATTTAAGCTGTGCGGTGTCCCTCAGGGCCTCGATTCGACATTACCTAAGCGAAAGATATCCCGATGAGTTAATAATGGTGGCCGCCATTTTTGTCAAGTTAATAAGAGCTACCATATCGTAGCAAAATAGTTTGCGATATCGTTTAGGCAATGTCAAATACAGGCCCAGCCGTAGTTTGTCCAATCGCTTTTTTGAAAGCGACGATGATACATGAACCTTACACGGAGCCCTAGTTTCGTTTTTTTAGTGTAATATTCGATCTTTCAAACTGTATGTTTTTGCCAACGAATGAGATAGAAATTTGGTATTTGCAACAACGAGACATATGTTAGAAATAAAATGTATGTAGCAAGTTGTAAAACGTATTTCCGAATCATTAAACATATTTCTAGTTCTCGAAAATAGCATCAAAAATGGTACAATCAAATGGCAAGCTAAAGAAAAACACATGTAGACGCCTTTGAAATTGTAAGTTTTAGTGGAACAATAAAAAATGTCAACATTAAGAGGTGAAACAGACATTGGTCGTTAACGTTGGACATGCTGTGAAACTCACCACGAACGACGAAAAAACTATTTATTTCATACTGTGCTAGTTTGAAGAATACCATTAAATTAAATATCTATATTTGCCTAACATTGTTTTAGTAGGGAAAGTGACCAATGCCCGCAGTGTATTTGTTACAAATTATGCGTTCCTGTATATCCGACTTCGAAAAATCTGTTTTTGCATAAGAAGTGTTTCACTATAAGCACCGGTTACTTATTCGTATGTAACTAGTTAAACGCTTTAGAATTCTTGCTAAAGTTTAAGCCTTTTTACGGGTGAAATGCGCGGATGGTAAAAGTCTGCCGTAGATTTAACTACAGTTGTTAAAAAAATTACAACGTCGTTTCAGCGAAAACTACGATAAATATTAGAAAGTATTTGCAAGCAAATGGAAACTCGAAGAATGCCAGTGAGTAGGTAGATTGCTATCGCTGAAGATTAAGAGACTTCAGTTTACAACTACATCCTTATTAATAAACGTCCAGCAGTAACGTCTTCAGTTCTCAGAAGGCTCCAATCTATTTCACAAGCTTCGTGAAAGCGTAATAACAGAACTTTTGAACTATATTAACTTTTATTGCTCTTGTAATAAGGCTATAGCGAGCCAGGAACTAGAAAGGATATCGGGGCACAGAGCGGTGTTTATGGTACCGGGAAACGAATGAAGTTAATAAAGATATAGGACAGGTTTCGTGGAAGTTCCATGTCCTTTGATATGGCACGTTTAAAATATGTTGTGCAGGAAATCAGGACTTTACATGAGCATTGCTATTTGGGATTATTGCAGACGTACCTGATAAATATGTGACGGGAAAAGTATGTGTTATTAAATTAGGATGCATACAATAAAAACACTGTTTGAAAAATCTGTGAAAGTGTCGAAGTTTGTGATATTTAGCAGAAAAACATATGACTTCTAAGGAAGATTTTGGCCTTTGCGAGGACTGATGAAGTGCTAACAAATATGGCATAAACCTTAACATATGAAACTTCATTGTCTTAAACTCAAGTAAATAATTACCATAAAATTGCGTTTTCTCCATCAATGATACGGAAGTTATCGTTATTAATTGACTCTTGCCAGAGAAAGCCGCAAAAACATATGCACAAAAGACAGTAAACAATGTAAACAAATGACAAATTTATAGCTTTTGGTCCGAGGAAGTCTATTGTCAAAGCGTTCATGTTTATTCGCAATTTAGATGACACCCACCATTTGCTGCTGTTGAACCGAGGAATCTGTATTAAGTGCAGAATTAACGATCGACTGGTGAACGAGTGTTTAATCGTCCAATCGACGTGACATTTACGTCGGTTGCTTTTTGCGAAAGGTCGTCGGTACCGAAAATATATCACTTCAGGATTTATGGGCTGATGCGAACACGGAGTGACGTCGGTAGCAGCCTTCCACGTGCTATTGTGTTTGTGATTGTTCAAGTCAGACCGACACCCCTGTTTCCATGATCATGTTTTTTGCAAAACGTTCGTTCGAATTCAATACATTCGCAATTCTACAAAACAGTTTATTTCTAACCATTACGATTTCAAGGTACTTATCTGAGTTCTTTCATGTTACTTTGCAAAGGACTTGTATGACAATTGGCACAAAACTGGCTAATGAGTGTTTAAGTAAGTACTTAGATTCCAATCAAACTCTAGATTTTAATTTAAGGGTAAATTTAACACAGACGCGTACGGATGACTTCTAGTACCGCTTAGATGTATCTATGTTTTGGCCAGGCCTTTGTAACAGAAGGTGAGTTGTGTATAATGTCGCCTGACGTACGATTTGAACGCGGCGAGTGGGCGGGTATTGCAAGTCAGTCTCCATTCATCTGGGAGCTGTTATTTTTAGGGCAAGCACCTTTATGAATGATCCCTCTACTGAGTGTTGTAGATACTATCTATACGTTTACCAAACACAACTGTATTTCTTTTAATGTCGACGTGTTCAAAATGTAATAATTAAGTGCTTCTGCAAAGCCATTCGTTGAAAATCTGTTTTTAAGTACCTACTGTACAATTTTTTATTCAGTCACTCGACTGAAGGCCGCATTCTTGTCACACGATTGGAAAAAGGACGAACATTATAATATTTAGGATAAGTACCTTAATTAAGGATGTATGCCACGTCAAATCCGCCGTACATGTATTTTATTTTTCAAGTTTTGTTTCATTTGCACCAAATAACGGCAATGAGTAATTGAATTGTGTACGAATAATGATTTAAAATATTCAAATCGTGTGATTATTAATAATTATTTAGTATGTGAAATAAAATTAGAACCTGATTTGAATACAGCACTAGCGGCATTTCCCTACCGTTTGACGTTACGGTCCGGACACATGGAAATTCAATCAAGAATATTTCCGTGGAAACAACGGTAACGACATTTTTTTTTGTCATCAAAAAATCGAGTTGAGTACAAAGTTATAGAAAATACATTTTCTGATTATAAAAGTACTATGGGACCGAAACAATTTTCGCTTTTTCTTGTAATTTAATCAACTTCCGGTACAAATAACACAGGCACAGCACATAACACATGTAATCTTAAATGTCATTTATCTCCTTTAAAAGAACGGTAAAGTGGTTTTATTTTTTATTACACTTATTCGAAACGAGTAATATTACCATACTATTCAATTTCAGCGAGAAATATATAAATCGATATATTGGTATACCCAATATATCGATTTGCATCTTTAATTGCATTTTTTGTGCAGCATTGCCTGTATCCTTTACGACCAGGTTTTGTCCGAACGTAACGTCTTTCTAATTGAAACACCATAACATCATATCATCTCATTAGTATGTTTTAAGGATGTCCGTTGGAGTCACTGTCTGTTGGCCGCGCTATACGGGCGCGAAGGACCAGGTGCGCACACGCATATGGCGCGATATCCTTATCTTAGATAGTGTTCAATGAGAATGCCTCTATTTTAGGCATGTCACGTCTCTATTGAGGATGAGTTCGAAATTAATAATTGAGTCGTTCAGTTGATTTGCTGTTTGGTTAGTGTTTGCAAATAACTACAGGCAAGAGTATGGCATTAATTGCTGTTGTATATTTCAATAAGTGGGAAAAAATATTAATATCTCAAAGCTAACACTATGCTTGGAACTACAACGATTTAAGTCCCAAATACGCATTAGTTTCAACTAGTTCTTTTTACTTTACGCTGAGAAATACAACAGTAAGTATATGGAGAGATCTATATACCTAATTAGTTATTAGTCTCATTGTTTAGACAATTTTTGTGTATAGTTTAGGAAATTAGGAAATATCAAAAAACATCCGATAAATCAAAATAGATGTTTCCTATGAATTGATAAATATAATGTTTTCCATAAATTGTTGAGATTATATTTCCATTGGAAGCGCTGCGAATTGAAACAATACCCTTTACATCTGTGACGATACTCACCTGACATCTTCAAAAACATGGAACGTCCTGTGACAATATATAGCATAGTATAGATCTGCGTCAAGGTTTGCTGCTCAGTAAGTAACACATGTTTACCTACCGAGAAGCAAACCTTGACGCAAATCTATACTATGCTATATCATCACAGGGCTACTCTAGAAAGGTCAGATTTTGACTGATTTGTTTGATTAACGAAGGAGAACTGTCATTTATTTACTTCACTCCTACATTTAAACAATGACAATACAAAAAAAATTGTTTGATACAAAACCATTAATTTGACAGACAAGAGAATGTCTGAAACTCAAGACCCGCAACACAATTGCAGTAGGTGTATATGGGTGAAGTGAAAAAAAATTTAAAAGCGTTTAACGCTTATATTTGATAGTTTTCATATATGTTCTAAGTAAGCACTTGAAAATCACTGTGTGTAACTAAATAATAAGTAATACTTATTTTTATTCAGTACACCGTAATGTCTGCGTTAAAGTCAAAACTTATGGATCGATATTCGTACGCTTTCGCTTATTTGCATTACTAGAAAAAGTTTGACTCCTCTGCTGCACTGGGAGTGAAGAAATAGCATAGAATGCGTGCAGATGCTTATCATCCTGGCATGTCGTAAAAGTCGACTAAGGGACGGGTCCTCTCCAACATGGTGGACTATCTGTATGGGCGATGGGCTGATCACCTGTCACCATACGGTTCATCATACCATCTTAGGACTAATTCATCGAACGTGGCCACAAGTAGTCTTGTGGCTCTGCCCACCCCATTAGGAATTTCGGGCGTGATTAATATGTATGTATGTATGTAAAAAGTTTGAATGTGTCATCTACACATGAGGAACATTTTTGGAGATAGTGAATTTCTTACCTATATTGACTAAGAAAAAAATAGCGTGCACGTAGAACAGTGCAGTAAGAACAACATTTAAAGTGTCCCGGGAGAAAGAAACTATTTGTATAGCTTTACACATCGGGATATTTCGTGATTCACGTAATTCCCCATCCACAATGCTAATTTCAAAATTCAACGAAAGTTGTATCATTCGCCAATTTACAACCTGAGGACGACCGCGAGACTTTACGATTTAACTGAAACATACCTACCTACTTTAATTTTATATATTTTATCTGGGTAAGTGATAAAATGTCAAATTCTGACAGATATGTAGAGTGGAGGAGTCATAAAAATACCTCTTGATGATATATGTGTTTGAAATAAAATATTAATCGTTTTGCACTGAATTGATCTAGAAGTAGGAAAACGGGAAAACCCAAAGTTTCATGACCAAAGCATATTGGCAAGAGTCGTCTCCTAAAAATCGAAAAAGCTTTAAAACAAAACTGCGGGTACATGTCCTACACTGGACAATACAATCGCTACATCGTAAAATATTGACTCACAAACTTTTCTCAAATCCTGATTTTGTTCTGATTTTCTGGAACCTGTCAACGAACGTTTCCATATAAACCATACCTCCTCGCCCACGAGTTGGACTGCTCGACTCCACCGTCTCGGGCCCTAATAACGTAATAATTTAAGACTGACCTGGCTGGGGTGGTGTCGGTACAGATGCAGCTTGGTCCCGTGCAGCACCGCCCACACTTGCTTCCAGGAGCGGTCACTTGCGCGCTGAAAACGAGATGAAGATGACAAGGAGCCAAGGAGCATTCATCTTATGAATACGAGTTAAAAATGCTGTTATATAGGAAGATATCCAGTCGGCTTACAGGAAGGTCGGATGCAAAATGTGTTAGTAATTTGTTTACTTTTTTGAAACAACAAATGCTATACGTAACTGTCTAGGGACAGAACCTGCCTGAGAAATATTAGGGCATACAGTCGAAGCTACATCGGGTGCTCAAATTGATTTTTGATTGATAATGATTATGATAATTAAAGTGACGTTTTTGCATGTTGACAGCTGGTTGATTGATATTTAATCTCGAAACAGTGGCGTTGGTGAATCCGGCCGGTGAGTCTGTCTTACCATAGTGAAATAAACGTATAAATGAGTAGGTAATCAGCTATGAAAGCGCGCGATTTCAACATGTGGCGGCAATATGGCGGCTGCTGCCGGTTACCTCAGCGCGAATATGTTGAGGTAACGTTCCGCAGACAAAGCGGGCAGTGGGGCGGAAGCCCATCTGCCCGTTGGCCCAGCACGATTGACCTGTCGCGACTGGTACGTGAAACCACTATATGTTTTTTTTCACTATGGTCTTACTCCCCCATCCTTTACCGCGCATGTTCTTTTAACCCTCTTTCTTCAATCCCCGCAAGCCCTACAGCAGTTCTCTGCACTATTATCAGCTTACCTTCCCGTTGGAGACCACCATCTTGATCTGAACGTTGCCTTGCACGTCTCCCTCTATAGCTTCCACCGCAATCTCTGAAGATCCTTCCTCTCCCTTCTTCTCAGGGCTGCCGCAACCAACACATTTATTAATAAGGGTTTTTCAAAATGTAATTTCTTTGTTTAGTTAGTGATCTAATGAAAAATTTATAATACATTCATGATTGGTTTAGAAATAAGGCAAGTCTTCAGGTATTTTCCATTCGTTAAAGGTGGAGGAGCTCTGATTTTTTAACAAGTTTGTAAAGGGATTAGGTCCCGTTTTGTAATAAAAATAATTATGCGTTTAAATCGCGAAAGTTTCAAGTAAGCTCCATCTTTGTTAAAGTTGGTCCTCTAATGACAATGTAAACCATTTTCATCTTCTTTTTTTGCGCTATGGACTGGGAAATCACACCCTGGACAATAGTCTATCAAAAGTTGTAAACTTTTAAAATAAAGTTATTGACTAGGTTTTATTTTCTTAGTAGTAATAACGATAAAGTTACCAAAAAATATACTACAACACATTGGTAACATAAAAGTATTTAGATGCGGTAGTTTTTCTTATGTCCTTTACGAACTTAAGAAAAACTGAACATAAACCAAACAATAAACTACTCGAAAACCCATGCTACATTTAACTTTCATTAAGCACAATTCTTTTCATTACAATACAGCCAAACAAAGTTTTACGGCAGGTACAGCATAAAAGATACCCTCGAGAATTTTAGCGTTTAAATAAAATGATTTGTTGCAGACTGTTTATAACATTTACAGAACAATACAATCATTCATGCACACGAAATTAATTCATGCCAACAATTTCAGTCTGTTCATTATTTGTTTTGTTCTGGCGTGATGTTAGGGCAGTGATGTCATAAATGTGAATGTCATTGTGTGATATTATATCTTAGAACAAATGAAAACACACCTGCTATATCCAAAATAACTTTAACGGGCAGGAAGGTATTCTAAAAGGTGTATTGTCATTTAAATTCTGAATGCATTTTATAATTTTAAATAATGAATCGAAGAGCAAGGCTTGATTGATCAAATACAGCAGATGCTCCCAGCACCCATGGGGTAACATCTTCACTCGTCAAATTTAGCTAATAGCAGCGTCATCTGTTGATGTAATCAGGTAAACTATTGCACACATTGTGATAAGCGCCATCTAGCGTCGGCTGCCACAACTGCGACGTCATGCGACGTACCGCACTGGGACCGCGGCTTGGGGGTCGAATATGCGTAGTAACGGAGTTATGTCTTCGGTGAACCGAGGAGGGCGCCACTTGCGGTATACACTGTTTTTATTTCAACCTTAATTTAATGTTTTCCTTTTACCCTTAATCCATCAGAGGTATTTTTTTAAAGAAGTAGTTCGCAAGACCTTAGTATATAAGTCAAATACCAAAAATGAGTCTTAAAAAATTAGTCTCCTGTAGATTTAAATAAGGCTGCTAGAAATTTAAACTTATGTGTATGTTCCACTGTGTATAGTCATTACAAAACATATGGGGATTAAACACAAATTACACTAAATGATCTACGTTATATGGACAAGATCTCTAACTACAACTAAAAACAGAGGGTAGTTACAAATACTACTGACAGTTTGACACAAAGTACATAAATAGATCATACTATTATCTACTTATTAAGACAATGAAAGTTAATGTTTCTACATAAAGCTTAACAGCTTTTTATGTTAAGAACACCTTGTCATTAACTTTTAAGTGGGATACAAGTGTTTTATGATAATATATGTAATTCTGGTAGGCTTTATAGTTTGACGAAAAGGACAATATAAAATATGGTTATGATGATTTTTGCCTCATCTTTTGAACCCCAAGTTTACTTTGTTTTCTTTGTAATGATTTTTTCACTATTTTCACTGCATAGGTTATAATCGAATGCAGCTCTTAAGAGGCCTATTATAAAACTAAGCTGGAAACGTCGCACTTTTCTCGTGTTTCTCGATTATTTAAATGAAATTGAGTGAAATTCTCAACTGTAGTTTTTTAACATTCTCCATCTCCATCTGGTGTATGGGTAATGCAAAGTTTTCTCTTGATGTGGCGTGTAATTTTGTAATTATGCTAAAAATTCTAAGTTTTTTAAATAAAACACACATTGCACATTTTGTGTTAGTTTTTAGATAAAACTGTACTGCCAAAGTTGAGAAAAGACTTAGTGCTGAGTTTCTTGCGGCGTTTCTTCTCAGTAGATGTCACCTTTCGAAGCGCTGGTAGATTCAGACATGTAAAAGAGCCCAGGTGGCCTACTTGCAAAATAAATATTTTCATTTTCGTTTTTCATTTTAACATTTTTATTACAAGCTATTTTGCCTTTTGCACTTCAATATTCAAATAAAATGCCTACACAAAATTTGGTGTCTGTGCTGTTGAAGAAGACCGTTGAAGAGTTTTTTTATCTTATGTCAGGTCATGCTTACCATAAAAAAGCATTGTCAACGGAACTGAAATAACATGTAAAAATTCAACTCTGTAGGATATGAGGCAGTGGTTCTAATTAAATTCGCAAGATTAGACCTAAACAAACCAACTAACACACAACCATTGCAAGTCAATAAAAAGCTTGTAAAAACGAGAAAAGTGCTACGTTACCAGCTCAGGTATGTAATAGGCCTCTTAATTTTGCACAAATTCATAATGCTCTTCTATTTGGGACTATTGGGGTTTGCTTTACTAATTAAAAATCAAAATCAAAATTTTCCCCCTAACGTAAAACTGTTTCCCTCTTGAATGCGTGACAGGAAAAGTAGTAAAAGTAAATGGTTTGAAAGTGTCGTTTCTGAATGTGTAATTGATATGGAAAAGTCAGAGTCAGCGTGGAGTGTGGTGTATGCGTGTTTTGTTTCTCTGTTTTAAATATGGAATACTAAACAAACACATCACCATCACATTCACAAACGACTCCCTCGTCTGATTCGATTTTTACTTATGAGGCAAAAACCATAGATACTAAATGTATTCACACTTCTATAACATACCTCCTTAGAGCATGATGGTCGGCGTCAGGTTCCACGTCGCTGTCTAGATGTAGCCTGTCTCCCCAAGTAGCCTTCAGGTAGGACACGCGGCGCATGGCGCGCTCCTCCTCTGCTGACGATCAAGCATACAGTGATATATCATAAGTATAAAACGGATAGATAAAGATTGGTATAACTTGAAGTGGTGTCCTAGGAAAAGTAGCGCCATCTATTAGAAGTTTTATAATAACGATATTTTCGTTGACGCATAACACGTTGCTCAAAAAATAACCTCAAAAGAATAAAAATCATAATAGATAATGTTCACTAGTAGTAAAATACCCCTTCTAAACTTGATAATAATATATTGATATCAAGGTTTTTAAAGTCTCGTACAAAACTCAATAGCATTTTAACATTAACAAGTGTGAACTATACTTTGAAAGCTATTAAATATTATCATTAATTTGACATTACATTTATGTAAATAAACAACAGGGTATTACGATATCTTAAACAGTAGTATCGAAATACATAATACTTATAAAAAATAATACGTCTTATCTTAATCTTTTTAAGTTATCTTATCTAACCCTAAAGTAAGACTAAAGGTGGTAACGTTGGATTTAGAAATACATTATTATCTATCCTTCTCCAACATGCATTGTGCTTCTTTCGTTCCCTCATATATTTAGAATATTAACAAATGTAATATATTAATTTATCTACACCCATATCATAAAACCACCATAATGTAATCCAAAAACGTATAAAATGACCACCATTATGACAACCTGTACTGTAATGTTATTACAGTATCGATTTTAGTATCGTAATGGTCATAACGATACAGATATGAGCTACAGGCCGGCGCGCTGCCGTCGCCGCAGCCGGCGGGGCCTCATCGTCGCCGTGTCGCCGTTTATAATATGGGTGTAGATAAAGTTATGTATGCAACTCTGCATAATTTCGCCTCAAAACACACGTGCGATCTTATTATGAAACTCGCAAAGCTCGTTTCATAAAACCGCACTAGTTTTTTAAGGCCTATCATTATGCAATCGTTGCATAAACTACTATTAGAATACTGACCACCAAGTTGAGCATCTTTCTTTTGTCTTCTCGTCACCAAGTCGTCAGCAAAACCTGTCGATGAAACGTTCAGTTAAGAACACATCGTACGCAACTGGTCTCACAGTATTAGTATATTAAACACCGATGTTCACGAACGATTAGTCGCCATTAGTAGCACACCTAGAAGCACACTCATCGCATTCCGTTAGTACGCGATCAGAGAAGGTTAGACCGGTCGCTCCCCCGGTTAAGGTTCAAAGCCACGTCTGAATGAGGGTGGGAGAGACGTCGCCTTGAAACTATCGTTCGGCCGAAGACTACAGTCGGGTACGGGAGATTCGATAGCGACTAAGATCTCAAGCAACAAACGGATCTCAGCGCGCTACCGCAGGGTAGTTCGGAACGGGGGGAGCGAGAGCATTCCAAGAAGAGGATGAGGCGTCTGCGGCGAGACCTGAGTCGGCGGGCGTGCTGGGCGTCGGCGACGCGGGCGAGGCGGGCGCGGGCGAGCGCGCCGCGGCCGAGCCCGGGCGCGCGCGCGGCGCCAGGCTCAGCTGCGTCGGCCGCGCGGGGCCCTCCTGCAGCCCGTTCACCGCGCCTGGCAGCGATACCCGGTTCATGGCCTCCATTTGCTCCCTGTTCAGCCCCATACGTCGCTTCGCGTGACTGCCATCTTGGAGCGGTAACAGTGCTATTAGAGGTGCTGGAAGCGCCGCGTGATCGCTACTTCGTGCTGCGTTTTTGTACAATTAGAACGCCCTACTCGAGCGATTGAATATCGTCCAGTTTGCCGACACGCGCTCCGTTTAATTCGTCCAGGGTTTAATTTGCCATTGCGAAAAGCAGTCGATTATGGTTATAAGACTAGAAAATGACGTTCACAAGATAGACAGTGAAATAAAAACGCAGCACAAGTTGATGTGGAGTTAGATAATCGTTTGATTTTATTTACTTACCCGTAATAGTGAACTACGATTATCGTACTTAATTTCGTGTGATACAGTGGCATTAAAGTGTGTTGTGAAAGTAATCGTGAAATAATAAAACTTATGTAATGTAATTTTAAAAGTTAAAATATGAATGATCAAGAAAAGATAATTACCTGTGGCATGATGTCTTCTAATAGGTAATCCTTCACTGCCTGTACTGTTTGACCTCGTTCGCATTTGAACCTTTTCTGTTTCTAGAACAAGGAAATAAATATTATAACCGGTTTCATCAGAGAATGTAAAATGTTATAAGAGTCTCTCCCAACACTATTGCAAAAAATACTAACCGGGAACATATTTTTCAGGGGGCGGACAATGTAAGTATTTACTGCCGGTGATCATCAACTGGTTTCCTGACAAGCTGCCTCCGAGGGCTATTTCATGCTCTAAATCTGAAAAATAAGGACCAACCATTCAGTTCCAGAAACAATCAATTTGAGCTTCATAACGTAAAACATTGTGAATTCTCAGAATGGGAAACACCACAGATACAGCGTGTAGGTATATTATACCCATGAGCTAACTCTTAGGCCTATTAAGTAATTGGTTCACTCGGGAAACACAGCAATAGCACGACGCCCAGGCGATATCAATCCACTATCCAATAATCAGAATAGAGGACTGTCATCGGTTTCTTGTGTTAGTGTTTTGTCGCCTATCTGCTATGGTCGTGACGCATGTGACTCGCGAGCCGACTGACCGTGTTGCGGCTGCACGTCGAGCGAGCGCGCCTCGCGGCGCGCGGCGCGCGTCTCGAACTCCTGGCGGCGCAGCGCCACGCTGGGTTCCAGGCGCGTGGTGCTGAGGCGCGCCAGCTCGCTGCGCGCCGCGTCCGTGCGCCGCTCGCCGCCGCCGCGCGCCTCCTCCAGCTGCCGCGTGCGCGCCGTCACCAGCTGCAGCTCGGGCGCCGGGTACCTGAATAACGAAATATGAAGATTGAAGCTTGTTATGTAATTCGTTAATATAATGCATATGCCCCATTATGAGCCTCCCTTGCGATCGCTGAGGCGTGGCAAGAGCGAGAAACCGGTATAGTTTAGGTATTCTTACCTGCTATCCTGATTACTTGTAGAAGCACCGTCCTGGTATTCAGGAGAACATCCGTTATTCATGGAGCCATTATTATTCGGCGCCGTTTCTTGTATCTTCGAGAGCGTCGCCACGAATTGACTCTTGTCCGGTTTTAGCCTTTGTTTATCGTTGTGAGTTCCATTGACTTCTCCGTATCCACTGTATGTTCCGCTGTCGACACTCGCTGAACAGTCATCTCTCTTGTGCTCTGGAATATGTGGTTGTAACGAAGGGGGTGGTGACGCTGCGAGGGGAGGAGACGCGGGGGGCGGCCACGCAGGTTTCTGTAATTTTTGCGGTCTCGCGTAGAACTCTTTCTGTGTTATGGGCGGTGGGACGTCGGGGGTGACCCAACCGGTGGGTTGGCTCGGGCGTCGGAGGAAGGCTTCTTTCTGTTCGAGACTCTTTCGTATTCGGGATAAGATTATCGAGTCGTCTATTTCTCTGCCGGTTAAGGTTGAGTTCGAGTCGAAGGAGCCAAGGCTATCTTTGCTTTCTGTGGCTGATGATGGAAGCGATGTATCAGATTCCCTCCTACTGTAATAACAAGAAGAATAATGAGCACACGGATATTTTTAGGGCCCTTTAGTAAATGTCACGCTTATCACAAAGCCTTACCTATCATGCAACAAATGGTGGGGTGTGCTGGGAAGCCGCGGCACGTCATATCTCGAAGGCGTCAACGACGCCACGCTGGCGTACTCCGGGTCCTCACGTCGTGGCGCCTGCGGGGCCGGCAGCGTAGCCCGGGGCCTTCGGTACGCGTCGAAGAGCCGCGACTCGTGTTCCGTTATCGGCGCCGGCATTTCTATGTGCCGCTGGTTCGACTCGGGATTGTAGGCAGCTTCACTGAAATACTGCAAGAAACGGTGGTCGATCACTCCACTTGACATTCTTTTGGTCTCGGGTTAACAGCTCAACAAGTGTATAGATTGATTACTGGCACTGATGATTCCATTAAAAGAACCACCACGAACCAAGAACAAAAATGATTTAGGATTATCTATTGATAGTCATAACTTAGCATATTAACGTGCCTGTAAAATGCAAGTGCTGAACCGTACATCGGAGTTAACTGATTTTACGATATATGCTTACCCTTTGCAGGAGATCGTGATCCCTCGGCACAACGGTCAGCTTGAGCGTCCTCGGCTCGCGCTGCGCCAGCTGCACGACGCGCGCGTAGGGCGCCCGGCTGCGGCCGCAAGCCACGGGCTCCCCGTTGACGGCCAGCACGCGGTCGCCCGCGCGCAGCCCCGCCGCCGCCGCCGGCCCGCCCGGCCGCACCGACCTTACGAAGATCGTGTCCATCGGGGCGCCGACCGCGCCCACCGCGAGGTGGCGCGCATCCTCGTATAACTCCTGGGATTTGATGAATTGCATTTTAAAGGCATTAAGGCCGTTTACTAACTACTCAACTGGTCTGCAATATTTGTAGGTGATTCCTTCTTGATTTCATAAGAAAATGCTGATAAAATCAATGTGTACCTGTAGTGAATCCGGTGGGTAAACGACGAGATGTCTTAAGGTGAATCCGAAGCCGTGCCTGGCGTCGGGTCTTTGGATGATGATGGTGCGTGGAGCGGCGGCGAGCGAGGCGGGCGGCGCGGGCGCAGACGTCGGCGCCGGCAGGGCCAACGGAGCGTGCACGACTGGTGGGGGCTGAGGAAGACACCAGACATTATTTCATTAAATATTACTGCAATAATTAAGGTTATACCCACAAAATTATTGTCTGTTATGAACAAAATAAAGGCTGGCAGCTATTTTGGCTAAAGGCGGGTAATTTTAGCTGTGCTAAGGGGAAATGATGGCACCGTGAGCAGCGACGGCGATTTGGCTAATATTTTTAATTTGTAGAGTAGTTTTTATTTTTATTTATCTATTTTTTGTGGTTTCAATAATAATTTATTATTTATTGTAATTAAATGAATATACTAACAGTGAAACATGATTAATTATTGTTTGCTATGCAATCATTAGGTTTTTATCGAGGTTTTCCTGTGACTTAATAGGGAAAATTAAAATCAAAATTATTAAAAATAAGGAAGTGGTTCTAATTAATTATTTTTGAACGTAACTAACATGTACCTACCTATATTCTGAAACTAGGCTATCCGATTGCTATGGTTAAAATACGGTTGGATTTATTTTTCCATTCCCAACGAACATTAAAAAATGTATAAACGAACATTTCGGCTTATTTTGCTTATTTTAAGCGTCAATATTTCAGAATCATCATCATCATTGACCTATCCGTCCCACTGCTGGGCAGTTGTCCCGACGTGGGCCTAGTGCTGTTTGGGTACTCCACTCACATCTTTGAATTCTTTGCAGATGTATGCAAGGTTTCCTTACTGTGCTAAATATAATTTTCAATTTAATAAGTTCCAAAAATCTCTGAGGTGCCTGCCGAGATTTGAGCCCGCGAACGTCAAGAGATACAGATATAGTGAATAATATGTTTCCATCGGTAAACTCGGATCTCAATCGGAAGACGACGTGACCCGAAGTGTCAATTAATTATTGTATTAAATGAGTGACATGTTTATATATGCATTAATATAAAACTTTATCTACACCCATATCATAAAACCTCCATTGGTTAATCAAAAACAGTAGGAAATGACCACCATTTTGACAACCAATTAGGAAAAACCAGTGCTGCGATGAAGAAATAACATGACTTATTTATCGTTTTTAGTAAAGAAATGAGATTAAATTTGGAACAGCTGTCAAACTCAAGTGGGTCTCTATTCTAGTATCCATAGATATTAAAACAGTTATTGATACGAAACGTCAATTCAGTATGTTTTTTTAATATAAACTGCACAATATTTGATCTCGAGTGACGTGAGAATAGAGACTTCATCCGCTTGTCTATGATTTAAAAAAAAAATGGTCTCGCCGCCATTTTTTTTATGCCGCCAATTATGTTAACGTTTTGCTGAACGAAAGTAGAATTTTGTTGAATTGAATAGAAAAAAATGTTTGTAATTTACATTTTAGTTGAAAATATGAATAGTACCTAAGTAGTCTTCTCGGAGTGTGTGTGATGTGAAAATGCGCCGGATATCGGAAATATGCAGCCACGATTGCAACAAATAACTTGTTGCCAGAAAATATTGTTTCTGAACCCATCATGGAGGATTTATAACATGTGTGTAGATAAAGTTATGTATGCAACTCTGCATAATTTGGCCTTAAAACACACGTGCGATCTTATTATGAAACTCGCTGAAAGCTCGTTTCATAAAACCCACTAGTGCGGTTTTATGAAACGAGCTTTAAGCTTTAAGGCCTATCATTATGCAACCGTTGCATAAACTACTATTATTATTTAGTGTCCAATGTCAAAATGAAAAACAACAGTGCCATATCCTGTAATTTACCGATGCAAACATATTATTCACTATATCTGTACCGCGCTTTAGACCACTAGGCTACCACTGGGTTATTCACAAATATGCAATTGGGTAGGTAAAGTTTTTTGAATGGCATATTATATGTACTTCACTTTGATAGTGCACGTCTCAGGGACCAAGAATCTAAAGGTATTTTTTTTTCTTCCAACTACGCTTTAATTTCATCATTGCCTTAAATACACTGGTGCCGTAAACTTCTTGATCAACAATCAAACATATAAAAAAGATACACAAAAAAGTGCAATAATGAATTTTGTATGCAACTTTATTGCTCTAGAGCAAATAAGTGCAGAGCGTCTATTCGGGAACGTCTAAGTGATACTGCAGGGACCCGCGAGCGAGACTCGCATCTCGCTCTTAAGCATTACGCTTCGTGCGGAAGAGTGGGATGGCAAATCTCGCTCGCTCGTCGCTACAACATCACTTAGCGTTCCCGAATAGAGGCGCTGCTTTGTGCTGAGTATTTAAGGCCATAATGATGAAATTAAAGCGTAGTTGGAAGAAAAATTAATTACCTTTACCTACATTCTTGGTCCCTGAGACGACGGATAATTCGGTAGGTAGTGTTTTGAAGACATGGGACATACATAGAGCTGGCAATACTGTCAAATTCAATTTTTGTTTCTTTTTGGTTCTAAATAAAAGATGTCTTTTTTCCTTTCCTCTGTCACTAATATTAATATCAAAATACAGTCCACATTATTCAAAATGTTGGGATTTTATTTATACGACGAAAGCAGCGCCCCCAACAGCATCTTCAAAAAAGATTTACCTACCGAATTATCACAGTATCGTTTTTCATTAGTCTGTATGAGTTTCTGTATAAACTCATACAGACTAATGAAAAGCGATATACTCGTAGTCATAGCAGAACCTGTCCCATTCGAGTCATACATAATCCATGTTATTTTTCCTCGCTGTCATGAAACGCTATCGGCAACTTGTACGGGAACTCATTTACTCTGCTATGGGGTGTCACAACTGTCCAAGATATGTGCATACCGTTCGTAGTGCTGCTAAAAGTTACTGCTATTGCGGAAATTATTAAAGTTGAAAATGTTAGGCTCAGATAGAGATATCTTTTAAGTCATTTAAATAATATAATAATTATTTGGATCAATCAATGCGATAGGAAACCCCTATAGCTTGACATGTTTGTGTTTGTCATCTTGCGTTTTCGTTTTCGAAGCTTAAAAATCTTTAAAATGTCTGTGTTACTTATTTGGTAAACCAGTTTCTAAAAAAAAGAGACGTTTAAAAGTTATAATACAATACAGTGGATTCATCCATACTTGTCTTATTTGGTAAACAAGTTTCTAACCTCAAAATGCACCTTTTTTGGCTAAAACACCTGTTTCCTTGCAAATAAAGGAACCGGAGACAATATTTTAGACGTCACTTTGCCAATTTTTAGCCTGGGTTTGCTTTATTTAGGATAAAACAGCTGTGTCACCCAAAAATTGCACATTTTGAGGTTAGAAACTTGTTTACCAAATAAGACAAGTATGGATGAATCCACTGTATTGTATTATAACTTTTAAACGTCTCTTTTTTTTCAAAAGGGGCACATCTTTATGAGACGGCTTCGATGGGCAATAAACAGGGTTATGTGGGATATGCTACTATTCTAGGACCTCTGGAAGTATTCGCGTGTGGACACAACCCTACTGACTGATTTGCAGTCCGCCCACGCGCCGTCCACGGCCTCTCACTTATAAAGCGGATCAGCCGCTAATCGCGCTAATGAAGCGGATTGTAGGACTTGTGTGAAGGGTGCTTTATGGAAGCATTTTAAGGCGACAGGTGTATATTGATGTGAGGAACACAGTTTTCAGGATGATAGATCATTTATTTGTACTGAGCATACATTGTGAACAAGGATATTTCCAGACTGCAAAAAGCACGGCTTTACTCACGATTTATTTTCAGAAATGGTCCGACAAGGTATATTCATTAAATTACATTAATCAATTTAAACAATAAAATTACATATAGTTTTTTTTTATATTGAATTACATTACATTATAACAATTTTATTAGACGTAAAATTACAGTAGGTAAACTAATTTGTATTGCATTAAATCATTAATATCATTGCTACGAGTATATTGGGCGCGTTTGTCAAATATTGCATAGATCGACATACTTATCTAAGAATTCCATAACGGAGTAGGTAATAATAGACTTGATTGGTTGGTAAGGGATATTCTTAAGTTATATATGAAGTTACGATCTGTTGTTTGTTATCTGTCCTTGACACACACACACACGCGCATGCGCCCGCGCGCACGCACGCACGCACACACGCACGCACACACACACACACACACACACGCACACACACACACACACACACACACACACACACACACACACAGTCACACTTGTTTGCTTAGTAATGTAACTTGAGATTTTAAAGTGCTGTGGATTTTTGTTCAATAAATAAATAAATCTTACAGATTTCGGGATCTTATTATAGATCCGTGGACCCACAAAGTGCAGATACTTGGCTAATAAACGTAGTCTTTACATAGGAATTCATTTTATTAACTTATTTTGCTCATGTGTAGGTTAACGTTAGTTTATTAAATAGATGGCAATACCCTTAGTTTCCATATCTATCACTACAAGCGTCGGCAATCCCCTATCGTTACACTGAAGCCATAGATTGGTTGTGTTCGGTTACGGAGACTACCCGCGATCAGATTTACTTCCGGCTTTGTTGCTATCCTTAGGAAATTTATTTATAAATGTTTTATCGCCTTAAGATTGAGTGAACTTACTAGTTGGCTTCTCATAGATGGCGCTAATAACAAAAATGTTGTCAAGCATTCTTTCAACTCGACCATGTAGAAAAATTTGACGCCTTGGTTGAGTGACTCGGCGAACCAATTGACAGATTCCTCCGCCTCTGCACGTCTAGCACGACCTGCCCGCGAGTCGTTTGTCGCTCAGTGCATCCCTTACATACTTGACTAGTTTTACAGAGACGCACTGAGCGACAAACGGCTCGCGGGCATGTCGTGCTAGCCCCTCTGGTTAGGATAACGATGCGGATTCAAGCTAGCCTTCTTCATTTTCTAAGTCGGTTATATAATAATCATGTGCACGTCATCAAAATATTTATTGATTAGTTTATTAAAATTTAATGTGTACACAATTCAAAGGCTCATCGACATTTTAAAATGATATTTGATAGGAAATGTTTTTTCACTATTTATACATACATACAGAGCATCACGCCCAAAATCCCTAATGGGGTGGGCAGAGTCACAAGACTACTTGTGACCACGATCGATTAATTAGTCCTAAGATGGTATGATGAACCGTATGGTGACAGGTGATCAGCCCATCGCCCATACAGATAGTCCACCATGTTGGAGAGGACCCGTCCCTTAGTCGACTTTTACGGCATGCCAGGATGATAAGCATCTGCACGCATTCTATGTTATTTCTTCACTCCCAGTGCAGCAGAGGACTATTTATAGTTCATGCTAAGGTCTTTTTAGTACTTAATTCTGAACATTGATGTTAGAATCTCTGTCGTAAGTCGTAACTTGCACATTCACAAACATGATGAAGCTAACGGCATTTCCTTACTCTTAAAATCATAAATCATGTAACTTGACAACAAATCGCCGCGGCGCTCGGCCTTTGACTACTAATAGGGACTATTTAAATTTACAGCCCCAGCGTCAACGGTTTAGCAGAGCAGTAATAGCTTTATTGGTGTGATTACTTAAGTTGCTCTTCGTATAATACGATTGGCAGTTTAATTGCGGTTTACGCTATGTGTAAAGGAATATCAAAGTAACTAAGACCAAGCCTCCATATTGATTACCATTACTTTACACATGTCTGTTCGGCGAGAGTTGATAAAAAAAGTAAAAAGTCAGGGCAGGGCTTCTTTACTCATTACAAATAGCGGCCCGCTAATAAGTATGGCGATTGTGTACATGAACAAAAGAAATATATTTTTTTCGCCGCCGTCCGCCCGGCGCGACTCCGCAGTTGACGACATCTATGGCCCTCGTACCCCGAAACTAAGTGCGCGCGGCGATAGGCGACGCCCGTCATACAGCTTGTGATAGTTAAGCGACAATCGTTATTTCGAAACGATATCATAATATTTATCAACTGTCGGCGAACAGACCTTAGGTAGGTTCATTTTCGTTCGATTATTTGCTTGCGGACTGTCTTAAATCGATTTTAGATCATCGAACTACATTCTGTTCAATCATAATTCTTGGGGAAAGCTGATTGACCATTGAATAAACGTAATCTTTACACAGGTATTACAGACACATTTAGCTACAAACATTGCACCCAGACCGCAAATAAGAAAGTCCTATAAAATACTAAACGGTCTATGATAATATCTTCGCGATTACATCCCATGAAACTTTCCTCGGGTGGTAATTATGTAAAGCGTTATGCTCAACCAAGTGCGCGGGGCGCGTATAGTAAAAAAATGCTAAATAGCCGGTAACGACTGTGTTTGGACGGAGTACAGCTAGTTGAGACCAAAATAATTATACACCTACATTACAAATTGCATGAATTTTTCCACGACCGACCTACTTAGTTTTTTGCAATAACTTTGCACTGTATCCATTACTAGGGTTGTCAGTGCCTATAAACATCGTTTTTAAAAAGAATATTAAACTTGTACTAAAAATCATCTCGATTACATAAAAGCATGAATAACAACATTGATTCACATAAAGAATTCAAGAACCTTCAGTGTAAGTACCTAAATACTTTTTATTATTTAATGTCAACCGTGAAATCCAGATAAGTTATTTAAGACACCAAATATTGTTGCAACCCTTAGAAACAGCTCGTTAAACTTTATCACCCACTAAATGCCCGGTGTCTGTTATCTTAGGTACAAAAACTGTACAGCTCGAGTGCTGTGACAGTACTAAAATGTGGGCATGATAGGCGAGGCGTGCGGGCGGCCGGGGGATGTGCGCTGTGCGCCGACGCCAATCCACTCGCGCGCGGACTGTAGTGGTAGTAGAACGTGTTATTTTACCTCGAAACCAATTTATTTCTCATGTCAAAACGACTTTTTAAAGAACTATACTAAAGTCACCTTTAAAGACAATACGAGGGACTGTTTCATATTTGTAATTACTAACTTTAAATCAACATCCTAGCATTTCTTCCGCGAGGTGCGTTAGAACCATGATTCCACAGTCTAGGCACAGAATAGATAATAGCACTAGCGTACAGAAGAATCACTGTTTAACAAAACCGGTATTTAGATACAAAAATATGCCTAATCATGCCTTCTTTCTCCGTCGCATAAAACGTGCTCTTTCTTGTACGATAGGGTTGTCAGTTTTTTATCCGCGTCACTCAAAAACACCAACTAGGCTACTTGATGACGCGCGAATCGGGCAGCGAGCGAGCGAGCGCCAACCTACTGCGATTTACAGCTCCGAGCTGTCTAATGGCCGAGCGTACCTAAAATGCGGAATCAGACCTCCCTGGTCCAGGGAGGGAATGGGACAGCCATCTGATTTTGGAACATCCTTAGGATAATAGAGATACTTAATAATCTGCATTATATTTCTAAAGCTAAAGTAATTTAATAATGCATAGCCGCAAGGACCATTCTTCGAAACGAAACTGACATTCTGATCGGTGCCGATGCGCGGTTTATAAATCAAGCAACGATTAAAAATATCCCACATACATCACGTGCGAACATATCTTATCTATCGTAGATCGATCATCAGTGCATTGTAGTTAATTGTTAAGTTATTCATTACGTGACTGGGACGTCACGCTCACATCCAGCTAAAGGGGATGCATTGAAAAAAAAGCGGCATCGTTAGATTGTGGCTACGCGAGCTAATAAACTAGGTTACCTTAAATACCATAGACTTCTTATAGGTTTTCCTGTAATCTATAGGCAAAGATCTATTTTCTGTATTTTTTTCAAAATTTTAGCCCTAGTAGTTTCGGAAATAATGGTCATTTTTCGCCTATTTTCCTGAATAACTTCTAAACTATTTTATTTAAAATTCAAAAGAAAATATATTTAAGATACTCACAATAAGCCCTTTCATTTGATATGTCACACGATATAGGTGGCATAACTTTTTTTTAAAATTTTCTAGTTTACCCCCAAAAAGTGGCCCCTATGTTTAAAATTCATATATTTACGTCACGCGTTCGTGTTGCGGTCACCAACTTACATATGAATACCAAATTTCAACTCAATCGGTCCAGTAGTTTCGGAGCAAATTGGCTGTGACAGACGGACAGACAGACAGACAGACACACGAGTGATCCTATAAGGGTTCCTTTTTTTCCTTTTGAGATACGGAACCCTAAAAACAAAGGAGACCGTTTGAAGTATATGTAAGAAAGAATCTCTACGCTCAGCGAACAAATTTCAGTAAATCAGTACAATTTCTGAATTTCGAGAACGAAATTTGACCGAACGGAGCGTTATAAAACCCAGCCTTAGGGTTTTAGAATGCGAGTCTCCGAGTAGACATTGTTTCTTACTGATTTACTTACTAGCAATAAAAAAAACAAAAAAAAAGCCGGTCAAGTGCGAGTGAAACCCGCGTGGAGAGGGTTCCGTTACATACATGATAAACTGATATTTCCTATGTTACTTTAAATACCGTAAACTTCTTATAGGTTTTCCTGTAATCTATAGGTAAATACCTATTTTCTGTATTTTTTTCAAAATTTTAGACCCGGTAGGTTCTGAGATAAGGGGGGGGATGGTCAATTTTCACCTATTTTCCTAAATAACTTCTAAACTATTTTACTTAAAATTAAATTAAAAATACATTTAAGATCCCCACAATAAGCCCTTTCATTTGATATGTCACACGATTTCAGTTGCACAACTTTTTTTAAAAAATTTCTAAATTATCCCCCAAAAGTGGGCCCCATGTTCAAAATTAATTAATTTACGTTACGCATCCCTGTTGCGGTCACCAATTTACATATGTATACCAAATTTCAAATCAATCGGTCCAGTAGTTCTGGAGCAAATTGGCTGTGACAGACGGACAGACAGACAGACAGACAGACACACGAGTGATCCTATAAGGGTTCCTTTTTTCCTTTTGAGGTACGGAACCCTAATTAACGGTGACAAACGTCAGTGCCATACTGATTTGCTTTCATTATTCCTATATTGGATTGAAAGAGACTAGGTTATTGAAGCTTTTTATTAATTTCTATGTTCCTTTATTTTGAAAATGGTAAAGAAAGCCAGTTAGCTTAGCAAATTTCCAATTAACCCAATGTGAGCTTAATATTTAATCTTAAAGAATAAGATTAAGATTAATCTCACATTGGGTAAATATTGTAAATGGTCGTTGTGAATTCATATTTTCCCAAAATTGTTAACTTCAAAAGGAATACGAATGAACAAATTTCATTCATTTAGCTTGAGAAGTAGGTATAAACAGATTTGATTAATATTTGGTTTTTTGGTAGCAGACCTTAAAATGCTTTACAGTGAGCAAATTTTCCGCTGTAATTCTTTGGCCTGCGCAAGCGATTTCGAACTAGATCAATTTAGTGATAAGATCGGTCCCACAGTTATTAACAATCTCTTGTAGAAAACAGTTACCGAGCGGGATTGGTGATTGACGAGAACTGGAATTTCAACACGGCCGTTGGAACTGAAGTAAAAGTTCATTTACAGCAACTTCAAGAGGGACAAGTAGTATTTACTTGGCAATTTCAAAGAGAGCACCAATAGGGATGTTGCCTGGGAAAAAAAAAATAGTAATTCTATTAAGTCCGTCAGTTAGATAATGAAAAAATATTGAACACGTATTTTTAGGTTTATCAAATCAATCAAAACTGACAAAGATTATGCGCATCAAAGTTAGGTGTCTAGTGGGGGCTAATGACGTCACTTAATGTTGAAAAGTGTATAAAGTTGTGACGTCACATGGAACTTCAACGCACTATATCTTCGTCATTTTTTGTTTAATT